>CM060989.1:76394943-77677387 GCA_030765065.1 Deroplatys truncata | reverse complement strand
ATTTTCTGTTTCCAAAGCTGAAGAAATGCCTTGGTGGTAAAACATTTCCCAGCAATGAAAAGGTGGGGTTTGCAGTTGATGGCTATTTTGCAGAACTCGACGGTTCTCACTATAAACAGGGTATCGAAGCTATTGAACATCTCTAGGAAAAGTGTATCGAGCTGAAAGGAGACTAAGTAGAGAAATAAAGATGTTTTTACCCAAAATTTTTATTTTTTCTTTGTTAGGTCGGGTATACTTCTGGGACAGCCCTCGTAGCAATAAAATTTTCCCTCTGGCTTCCCAACATAAAGTCTGTAAGTTATCACTTTTAAGGCCTTTGCATTTGGCGAGATGTTGCTTGTTCAGGATGAGATCTTTACAGAGAGTGCACTTGGGTGTAGATAGGCATCGTATCTAAAAGTTCTGCAAGGCAATAGTGGCCAGTTACCATCCTAAATTGATACGGTAATTTGTATCACAAATTACTCAAATGTAAATAATTATTTTAATATGAATATGTATTTTTATATAACATTGATTTCAGAGGTTTAATAATTGTAATTATTATTGGTAAATAATAATATACGGCTTTACTGAAACTGTTAACAATAACGTAAGAATGCAGCAAGGGGATGAGTTGTTTATCGTTACCGGGAACCAGGAAGTTACGTAATGTTTCGCGCCTTTTCGGTAAAAAAAAGCTTCCAGAATGTTCTCTAAAAGAAATATGTATTAGTGATTTTCATTGGATGTTAAAATAGACGCTAATGTTGGCGCGTTTTATTAGCCAATAGCATTTCATTTATAATCTTTAGGCGTATCTTGAGGTAAGCCTATAAATAGTGTAAATTCAAGAGAGGGTCCCCCAGTGTTCAACAAGATTCTCATGTCGGTCTCTCAATTCGTAAAGTTACGCGCAGCAGAAGTACGAGAAATCTTATAAAGTATTATACAGTTGAATATATAAAGTTGAAGTACGTGAGTTAAAAGTGATAAGCAGTTATTACAAACAGTTTCAGTATGGCGATTATCTAGATAAATCTGTGAAAGTGTTCGTGAACGTGTTCTGCAATAAAGATTATAAAACCAATTTCTTCGTCAATATCATTTCTAGACAAAAGATTCCTTTTCGCTTCACACCCTGCAAGAGAAACATGTTAGATCCCAAACAGCTGGCCGGAGGACATTTAAAATAAACTATTTCAAAAACTGATACAAATTGCTACGCCAGAGGGAACTATGGACCAGACCAACGAATGACGTCACACAAGATGGCTTCGCGTGAAGTAAACACATATTTGCTCTCGTAAATTGGCTTCCACAACGTGGTGCTATAAACACGTAAAATTGCTATTGCAAATTGGCTCCCATACGTGGGGCAGTGAAAGTTATGTAAACAAACATTTATTTGCAACATACAATTTGTTATACTCGCAAAATAAGGCCACTTTAGTCTTCCTTGGCATTTTTTGTATATCAACTCTTATCTTTAATATTCTTAGAATCTTTTATCTTTTAATTTATCTTCATCAAGTCTCTGCTGTCTCTGGAAATGTTGTTTAATGTTATTCAATTGTTTATTTATTTCTATTTGTCCTATAGGTTTTATTTGTTGTATTGCACCTTTCTTTGCTAATTGATCCGCATAGTATCCATTAATATGATGAGAAGTTTTTGTAAACAGATAATAATCCATATTCATTAGCGAGGATGGGTATACATCAATTGTTATTTAATGCAGAATAAATGCAAGTTTCAGCAGAGAATATAAAAAGGATTGTTTTCATTTAGTAATGTTGTTTCCGGAGACACTTTCAAACATGTGACGCGAGACATTTTCTAATTCTGAAGGTTCTCCATGTGCATGCACAAGCAGACTGAAACAATTGATTACTATTACTTTTACTGCTTCTTGCATAGCAGCCAACATGTGCTTCATTTGTAACAACCGTAGCCAACCTCTGAAAAAAATTCCCAAACACATGCACAACAATCTGGAAGCGATTAGCAACCGATCACTTTTGAAAAGTCCTGACCATGCTTTCTCTCGGGTTTTATTGCTTTACTATCACGATCATGTAGTGAAATACTGCTAAGAGCCATGATCTGCAGAGGGTCCAGACAATACTTATTGATGGTAACCATAGCAATGACGAGTACTATATAAGGTTTTTTCGTAGAGTACGGGAAGTCATTTGTATATGGGATCGCAAGCAATATTTGGGACATGCATCTGAAGTTGTAATCTCTAGAAATGAAGTTGTCAACTGAGAAAAGCATTAGTACTATTGTGAATCAGTTTTATTTTGGTGCAATAAAGAAAATTAAACAATAATTGCAGGAGTGAAATATGCATCACAACAATATAAAACTGCGCTACTATTCTTTTGTCTGTCTTTCCTAACCTAAAATTAAACTCACTTTACAAGGCCACTCAATAGCTGGGTGAGTTATATATACAGTAGAATCTCGTTAGCACGTTTTTGCAGGGACCTAAGGATTTGGACGTCATAGGCAGGAAAACGTGTTAACGAAAATGCAAAATATGCAATTTAAGGACA
Source organism: Deroplatys truncata (assembly GCA_030765065.1). Classification (NCBI taxonomy): domain Eukaryota; kingdom Metazoa; phylum Arthropoda; class Insecta; order Mantodea; family Mantidae; genus Deroplatys; species Deroplatys truncata. Next base: position 77,674,844 of record CM060989.1, on the reverse strand, counting down.
TAGTTATGTAATAAAATCTAATAATTATTACGTCTCCATGGGTAATTGAAATCGATTTTGAGTACAATCCGTGTTGAATTCAATATGTGTTCAAATGGATTTGGATACACAAAGCCTGAGAATAAATAATTCAAGCTTTTATGTTGGTCAACTTGGATTTTTGAGGTTATAAATGTTTTTGAGAAAATAAATTGCGAATTATGGAAGCAGCAAGAGTGGCTTTGCTGCACATTTTATTACACATGCGATAACAATTTCTGCTCAAAAAAAAAAAAATTATGAGCGTGCATCGTGTTACGAGTACAATAGGCGAATGTATCTTTGGCGTATTCAATACGATTTGAATACGGTAAGTGTTTCCATGCAACAAATTTCGTTCTGATCCTCTTCTGATCCTATTTTCCAAGAGGAAAGTTTTATTGTTACATTTTTCCCTTCTTTAAAAGCAGTTTTAATCAATTTAGGTTTGCTAACAATTGCGTTTAAGATGGACGGAGGAATGTTTAACTTCCGCACTATATCCACATGTTTCATATTTGGATTGTGATCTATTTCAAGGATTTTCAGTTTTTCACTATTGGTTATTTACTACACTTTCTCTTTTTCATTGCAAATGAAAACTTAAAATACAATCTGCGTATGTTTGGTCAACACTTAACAGTAGAAACTGTCGTTGGCATTTACCACGCCAAGGTAAAGCATGCTCTATCCCGCCCACACAAATCGTCTCATCAAATATTTACATACATGCAAGCATGTGATTGGCTGCCAGTATCCACCCCGTGACCGAGGATTGACCAAAGTAGCCAATGAGGACGTCAAACTTTGAACGTGTTAAGCACTTTCTCCCACTGAACCGATCAAGGATTGGCCAAAACAGTGAATGAGGACGTCAAACTTCAAATGTAGTAAGCAGGACCGGGAAAACGCACTAAGCAAACGTTATTTATTACATTTGGTGATTTGATACCGGGACTTTTATAATTGAGCGTAATACACGAGAAAACGTATTAATGAGGAACGTGCTAACAAGATTCTACTGTATATAAAACTCTTTGGGGTCACAAGAAGATGTAAGTTTTTCTACTCCTAAGCAATGGGCGCAAATTTTAAAAATCGACATAATATACTTTATATTTCTCGCATGACATTTTCACAGCAAGCTATTTCTCCATCTCAGCAAGGAAAAGTAACAAACGCACTTGGTAGTTGGTATTCTGGCGCTGGTGGCAGTAGGAAAACAAAATGCTATTGTAGAGTGTATGAAGTTTTGATTAGCCACTCCAGTTGGCTAACAAACTGCTAGAAAACAAATAAATTACAGAATGCCAAATAATGGCACATTTGTTAAGCTCCTCGTACATGATCAAATTCACAACTTTTCTTGTCAAATTGCTCTCAATATTTTTTAAAGTCTTTGGAAGCCTTGAAAGCAAATAAGGACATGTTTCAAAACAAAGGTTTGACAATGAGTTTGATGGCTTTCGCCAATGAAATGCGACTATTTACAGTGCCTCATGAAATCTGCAACATGACTGAAAGCAAAAAGTTAACATAAATAATGTTTGGAGCTGATTACGTTATATGAAAACTGGCCATGTCTGTACTTTGTGGGCTTCGAGGATTACCACAAGATGAAAGCGAGAGCATATGAAGAAATTTTCAGGCAGACTTCCGAAGGTACAAATACAGTGGAATCTTGTTAGCATGTTCCTCATTAACACGTTTTCCCGTGTATTACGTTCAATTATAAAAGTCCCGGTACCAAATGTAATAAATAACGTTTGCTTAGTGCGTTTTCCCGGTCCCGCTTACTAATGTTTGAAGTTTGACATCCTCATTCACTGTTTTGGCCAATCCTTGATCGGTCCAGTGGGATAAGGCGCTTAACATGTTCAAAGTTTGACGTCCTCATTGGCTGCTTTGGTCAATCCTCGGTCACGGGGTGGATACTGGCAGCCAATCACATGCATGTATGTAAATATTTGTGTGACACAATTTGTGTGGGCGGGATAGAGAATGCTTTACCTTGGCGTGGTAAACGCCAACGATAGTTTTTACTGTTGAGTGTTGACCAAACATACGTAGATTGTATTTTAACTTTTCATTTGCAATGAAAAAAAGAAAGTGTAGTAAATAACCAATAGTGAAAAACTGAAAATCCTTGAAATAGATCACAATCCAAAAATGAAACATGTGGATATAGTGCGGAAGTTAAACATTCCTCCATCAACCTTAAACGCAATTGTTAGCAAACCTAAATTGATTAAAACTGCTTTTAAAGAAGGGAAAAATGCAAAAGCAAAACTTTCCTCTTGGAAATTAGGATCAGAAGAGGATCAGAACGACATTTGTTGCATGGAAACACTTACCGTATTCAAATCGTATTGAATATGTCAAAGATACATTTGCATATTTTACTCGTAACACAATGCACGCTCATAATTTTTTTTTTTTGTTATTGTTTAGCGGAAATTGTTATCACATGCGTAATAAAACGCACAGCAAAGCCACTCTTGTCGCTTCCATAATTCGCAACTTATTTTCTCAAAAACATTCATAACCTCAAAAATTGTGTATCCAAATCCATTTGAACACATATTGAATTCAACACGGATTGTACTCAAAATCGATTTAAATTACCCATGGAGACGTAGTAATAATTAGATTTTATTACATAACTATGTTCTTAAGTTGCATATTTTGCATTTTCGTTAACACGTTTTCCCGCATATGACGTCCAAATCCTTAGGTCTCTGCAAAAACGTGCTAACGAGATTCTACTGTAATGCATTTACACAATATTATATAGTGCAGTTAATCTATCAAATTGTGTTATCATTGTATTCTTTAATTGTAATTTGATTTCATGGAAAGTGCTATGTAATATTACGCATAGAGAACAATATTTTATTGGAAATTGTTATAACATGATGCTAATAGTAATTTACTTTGCATGCGATAAATTATCAATGTCTTCTGAAGAGATTAAGTTTGGCAAAAAAATATTGAAAAATATTTGACAATTTTTCTTGTAAATTCTTGAATTGAAAAGCAAGTTTGATCACGCACAAGAGGCTTTAGAGTGGTTCTTTAAGCTTAATGAGTAATTGTATATGACCTCTTAACAATGAAGTTACAAAGTAGCCCTGATTAGAACAATAAAGAGAAACAAGTGTAAAACCCACCTCATTCTCAACTGTAGCATTCTGCAGCTCCTCACCTAGCTTTCTCAGTCCCTCTTCACCATATTGTTTTCTCTGTCCTTCTATTCGCTCTTTCTCATTCTCTGTCATAGTTTGCTGTTCTTTGATGCTTGGCATTCCTCTGACAGTAACACTTGGCGAATCCACCAAATATCGCTTAAGAAGCTGTACCCAAAAATCTTCAGGTTCCTTCTCCATCTGCCGTAGATCTTCTACTTGATTCAGACGATGATCTAGCTGAAGTCATAAGTTACAATTAGATTATAAACATTACACAAAAATCTAAGGAAGGTTACAAGTTGAGAAGTAAACAAAATCTTGAAAAGTTCAGATCTTATAGAGACAGAACAGGATCGCAATACGAGGGGCACTATTTATATTTCGAGCCTTGGCAACCCTGAATGTTGTAGGTGCCATCTGACATTTCCAATAGAAAGTTTGACATTTTTTACATAATCTACTTCAAACATTTTGTCAATAGAGCGTCATTCGTTTTGTTTACACTAACTTGAAAATTGTGTGTCAACAAAAACATGGAATTAACTAGTGAAAATGTTTGTGCAATGATTTATTACAGCTTTCGACGTGGATTTTCAAGACAAGAGTGCATCGATCAACTAACTTCCACATTTGGCGACGAAGCTCCATCCTTTGCCACTGTGAAATGCTGGTATAATGAATTTAATTGTGGCTGCTGTTCGCTCAAGATGAAGTTCTTGAAGGTCATCCAAAATCAGTTGTTGTGCCAGAAAACATTGATACTGTGCAAAAACTAATAATGAAAGATCGTCATGCGACATATTGTGAGATTGAGGCAACCCTAGGCATTAGTACCACAAGCATATATAAAATATTGCATGATTATTTAGCAGTGAAAAAGGTTTGCTCTCGTTGGATTCCACATAATTTGACCTTTGCTCTCGTTGGATTCCACATAATTTGACCCATCTCAAAAAGATGCTTGTGTCGATTGGTGTACAAAAATGCTCAAGAAATACAATGGCGGTGCCTCAAAAGATGTATATAAGATTGTAACAGGTGATGAATCATGGATCTATGCATATGAGCCGGAACGTAAACAGCAGTCGACTGTATGGGTGTTTCAAGATGAAGCAAATCCAACAAAAGTTGTTCGCACTTAAAGCACTTCGAAGCAAATGGTCACCTGCTTTTTCAGCAAAACTGGCCATGTGGTAACATTGCCTTTAGAGGAACGTAAAATGGTCAATGCTGAATGGTACACAACCATTTGTTTGCCGGAAGTCTTCGGTGAAGTAAGGAAAACCAACAAGAACCATAGGATCGTTCATCAAGACAATGCGAGCGCAACACATCTCGTCTAACAACAGAGTATTTGAAGGCTTAAAAAAATTGAATTGATGGGTCATCTGCCATACAGTCCTGATTTGGCACCCAATGACTTCTTTTTGTACCCGAACATCAAGAATAGGTTGTGTGGAGAACGATTTTTGTTGGCAGAAGAAGCCGTTGATGCCTTTAAAAAACAATGTTTTGGAGGTGTCTCAAGAAGACTGGAATAAATGCTTTGACAAATGGTTCAAACGGATGCAAAAGTGTATTGATCATAAAGGAGAATATTTTGAAAAACAATAAAGCAGTTTTCATTCAGAAATGACTTTGTTTTAATTATTAGGCTCAAAATATAAATAGTGCCCCTCGTAGCAGACACTAAGACGATTTGGTTTTTGGAACTGTGAAGGTTTGAAAAACAAAATTTATATGGGAACTTTACAGCATTTACTGGAGAAGTTAGATTATTTGGCAGTGGTAGAAACATGATTAAAGGAGGACATTATAGAAATATTATAATTATGTGGGAGGAAGGGGAGAAATCCTAGCAAAAAATGGAGAGTATCAGGAGGGCTGGGATTTTTTGTTAAGACTCTTGAGTACAACATTTAAAGAAACATGGTCCTGTCAAAGGAAGTATTATGGATCATAATTCAAGATAAACAGCCTAGATGAGGGTAAAAAAGTATATGTATAGCCAGCTAACTCACAGTTTCATAGTCCAGAATTATACCATCTTTTAGAGAAAGATACAGAGAGGTTAACACATAAGTATATATAGCAGGCACATCCAGAAAGTAAGTTTTCCTATTTTTTTAAAACAAAAAAAGCATATTATGTTTTACAGACCTTAGCCGGTCTAATAATAATAATAAAGTAAAACCTTAAGAAACACGTAAATACCCAGCACTGAAGTACTTGCAATTGCAGGTTGCCACTGGACTGTCATCTCGAGTGAGATGCCTTGGTGGTCTGTCTGGGAACAAAATTTGAGTCAATTGGGGAATTCAATGTCCCACCAGCATGTTATCACAGTAGCTCAATGGTTAGAAAAACCGCACGGAGAACGGGAGAACCGTGTTCAAATCCCGGCTGTTACATTGAAATTTTTCAGTTGACTCTATTAATAAAAGAAAACATAGTTACATGAAAAACCTTATTGGTAACAGGTACAGCAATGATTGAGCTATTTTTTGAAATAGTCACTACAAGAATTGAGACACTTGTCATATCGTGGGACCAACTTTTGTATTCCTGTGTCGTAGGAGTCTGCCGCCTGTGAATGGTACCAGCGTGTGACAGTTGTTTTCAAAATGCTGACCGGAGGACATGGACTTTTTTGAGGTGCAAGAAAAGATGGAAATCGCTGGCAGCAGGATCAGGACTGTATGGTGGATGATCAAACAGTTCCCAGCTGAACTTCTGTAGAACAGTTGCTGTGTGCTGAGCTGTATATGGACGAGCATTGTCATGGAGCAGCACAAAATTGCAGTACGCATTTCACATCTCTTGTTTTGAATGGCGCATCGCAATTTCCACAGTGTTTCACAGTAGTGGCCAGTGTTCACTATTTCACCTCTGGACAGGAAGTCAATGAGCAGAATGCCCTTCCAGTTCCAGAACACCGTGCACATCACTTTCTGCATTGACACAGTCTGTTTGAATTTTGTCTTGACCGGAGATCCATTGTGACGTCAATGCATTGATTGCTGCTTGGTTTCTGAGATAAAGTGCGAAATCCATGTCTCATCACCTATGACAATCCTGTCGAGGAAGTCATTGCCGTCATCATGATACTGCTGCTCCTAAGTGTTTCGTTTTGTGTTCGAGTGTCAGGTTTTTCAGCACCCACCTGGCACACAATTTCCTGAACAGCAGGTGCTTAGTGGCAATTCTCTGCAACAACGATCGTGATATCTGCAGAAAATGGCTGCTTAGCTCCATAATTGTGAAGTGATGGTTCTCCACGATGTGCTGTCCCAGCAGCTCATCATGGACACTTTGACAACCTTCGGAAATCTGCCTACACCAGCGATGCACCATATGTTTGCTCATCATGTTCGCCCTAGACCTGACAGAGCTGATGAATTTCAATTGGCACTATGTTTTGTGCAGTAAGTAACTTTATCACTGACCGAACCTTGCAGATGGTGGGAGAATGAATAAGAGCCACCATTTCGGCCACTGCTGCGAGCTACTGGCACCAGGCGGGACCTGTCAGGCTGGCATATGATTGATACGTCTTAGATCTGTTACACATGTGCAATTTTCCCGGCTAAATACGTTTACTTTAAAGGAAACAAAATCGCGAAACTTACTTTCTGGATGTGCCTCGTATATACAGAGATAATAATCGTGGGTGATTTCAATGTAAGAATAGGGGAAAATTATGTAAATTTAATGGATTACAAAAAAATCTGATGTGTTACACTCACATGACTTTCTCTACTCTTGTACAAACTAGTTTTACAAACTCTTATTCTACATCTATTTTATATTAATCGATATAAACATTTGCAGAAACGATCTTTTGACATGCAAAGAGAATTGCAATTTACACATAGCGACCAGTTCTAAAAATATTTGACTATCGCTTAAGGCGTACTATGTTCCTCTTGTTTTGTATTTGCAAGGGCAATATAGAAATACAGTAGCCTTTAAGCATAGACATGTCTCTTAATAGCTGGTTGCTATGTGCAGCACCATTAATACTCTTTGCATATCCAAGACAAAAAAATGAATAACGAATTCCCATTTGAGAAAATAAGTATTGAAAAATTTAAGGGAATAACAAGCAATATCTTGAAAATGGTTCACTCAATAAAAAAAATGTATACAACATAAATTGTGTATTTTACGCGATGTACATTTTTTGTGTAGTAAAATTTTGTCTATCTCTTATGGTTTACCCGTTATGCAAAAGTCATTCACAATGAAGAATACTTTTGGAGACATTCCCAGAAAATTCAAGATACATATTTCATTTGTCATGAAGATATCTTAAACATATGATATTTTAATCAAAATCGTTAAGAGCCATTTTTGAGAAAATTAAAACTTTCGAAAAATGTTCCATGTAAAGGGTAGTCTGGGGTGGGGGGATTTTCTCGAAAACCTTTGTGTCGCATCTCTGTAAGCTACTGAACCTAAATACCAAGTTTGGTGTTTATCCGACTGTTCGTTTCTGAGTTATGCTGTTCACAGACTCACAGACACACACACGGACATGTTTCCAAAAATGCTTTTTTTGGATTCAGGGGGTCTCAAAAACATATATTTCTGGTGAAATCTCGGTATCGAATTTTGGGGGGAATATAATACTTCCCCTACTTACTTATACACAGTAGAGAAAGTAAAAAATGCAGACAATAAAGATATTCAAATGGAAGGAGGAACAAAGAGAGGGTTTTATACAAGACATAAATTTAAAGCTAGGACAAATTTTTCTCTGGAAATACATGTTTTGAGGTCCCCTGAACAAAAAAATCTGATGTGTTACACTCACATGACTTACTCTACTCTTGTACAAGCTAGTTTTACAAAAAGCTTATTCTCCATATGCTTCATGTTAATCGTGATATCGAGATGTTAATCTTATTGCTACTTTTCTTGTAGATGCAAGGGGAATTGGTAGGTTTTAAGCATTAGTCAAATATTTTAAGAGCTGGTTGCTATGTGGAGTATTCCATTCTCTTTGCATTACCAAGAAAGAAAGAAAAAAAAAATGAATAATGAATTCCCATTTTAGAGAAAGTCTAAGCAATTTTAATTTTCTCAAAAATGGCTGTAATGATTTTGATTAAAATATCATATATTTAAGATACTTTCATGACAAATAAAATGTATATCTTGAATTTTCTGGGAATGTCTCCAAAAGTATTCTTCATTATGAATGACTTTTGCATAACTGGTAAACCATAAGGAATAGAAAAAAATTTTCTACACAAAAATTGTAGATCTTGTTAAAACACATAATTTATGTCATAGACATTTTTTTTGTGTGTGGAGTGAAGCATTTCCGAGATATTCCTTGTTATTTGTTTAAATTTTCCAATGCTTACTTTTTCTCGGATAGGAATTAGTTATTTTTTTTTTATGTCCTGGATATACAAAGAGAATGGAATGCTCCCCATAGCAACCAGTTCTTAAAAGATTTGACTATCGCTTAAACCCTACCATATTCCCCTTGCACCTACAAGAAAATTAGCAATAGGATTAACATCTTGATTATCATGAAACATATGGAAAATAAGTGTTTGTAAAAATAGTTTGTACAAGAGTAGAAAGTCATGCGAGTATAACATGCATTTGTTATCTAAACTGTAATGTACTTGTAATACTATGTTGTGCAAAGAGGTTTAGGGAGGAATGTGAGAAATAAGAGTTCCTAACGCCAAGTGGTTACACTAATCAGAGCAAGAAGGCAGAGGGGTACATTATGTACATTGTTTACATGATACATGAGGACATATTCTTAGAGTGAAACCTTGTATTATGTGTACTTACATCTTCTTTTGTATTACCATACAGCATGTCTCCAATAACCATGAATGCAATGCTTTCGTGAGGGCTGTTCTCCAAATGGCTAAGTGATTCTAACATATGCCTATGTATAACTGTGCGCAAACGTTTCATATCAATCTTCTCAGTTCCATTTCCTAATGCCTCTAAAACTTCCATTAAGCGGCTTTTCACTTTGTCAATCTTTTCCATGGGTACATTTTCAAATATTAGGTACAACATTGATTCTGAATTTTCTGCCAATGAATAGGTAACCTGAAAAAAACATAAAGATTGCATGCATTAAAGGATGTTTCATTACAATCCTATAACCCTGAATGCTTAAAGATCAGTCAGTTTCAAATAAAAATACAGCATGATTTTTGAGCCTGGTTTCAGTGTTCAAGCGATAAGCCCAGCTTATACGTGGCTTGGCTTAAACCGTACTGAACTAGGTTTAAGCTAAGAAGTCATTGTGTTATCTGAAAAAGACCATATTAATGATGAGGAAATGCAAATTTAACCCATATGGACAATAGATGATGATCTATGAGGGCGTGCTAAAAAGTAATGCTTCCAATTTTTTTATTCTGTTCACAATAATGCTGGAAAAAAAATTAAATTGAGTTTTATTTATGGACGCTCTTTAACTAATATGGTTCTTAGCCTCCCATTCTATATTGGGCATGAAAGACCAGTAATTTTGCCCAGAGGCCTCTTTACAGGCTTGAGGTTCTTTTACGTGCCGTAAATCTACGACACAGACCACCAGCTTTACTTCCCTTCTGAAGGAAGCCATGCTAAGGATTTTCACGTCCAAAAAATCCATCGCCCTACGCCGGGTTTGAACCCGCGACCTTGAGAACTAGAGGCTAGCATGGTAACCACTACACCACGGAGGTCGACACAATATCGATGGAGGTATCACATGTTGTGCATATTACTTGGTCATCCTTCCCGCTTCACTAATGCAAGGTACAACTCTCTGCCGCTAGAGGACTCCAAACTGAGTGTGTAACATGACTGTGTCGGTGCATGAGAAACTGTGTGGTAATTGAGTTTCTAACTGTAGAAAACAGCTGTCTATGGTGACGAGCGTATCGACATCAGATTGTTCGTGCTCGTAATGCCGCAGCTAGTCTTAATGTTTGTGACAATGCTTGGAGTAGACGACCGCATACGACAACAGACAGGACTCATCAGAGAAAATCGCTGGATAACAGACACAACTCACAGGTCAGTGTGGCATACCACGCAAGCATGTACAGCCCTGTATGAAGAACTGCGGCATAAAGGGTGCTGCAAATGCTCACCCCTGACATCAGAGATTGGACATCAGTCAACAACTTCTTTTGCATTTTGAGTGTGAGGGTGATGGGTTCCTTAACAACACTATGACAGGCGATGAAAGCAAGAGTGCATCAATGAAGTACCGTCACCAAGGATCACAGCTGCCAAAAAAGTTCAAGACCATGCCATCAGCATGCAAAGTCATGTGTTCTGGAATGTTCAAGGTGTGAAACTCGTGTCTAAAGGCAGCACATTAACTGCGTAAGGTACTGCGAGACCATCCACAAATTAAAACCACACATTCGCAGAGTTTGTCCCCACATAGAGGCACCCTCTCCTTCAGTATGACAATGACAGACCACACACAAGCACTGCGATATCTGGAAAAATCTGATGCCTTGGGTTCAGTGTCATCCTCCATACAGTCCTGACTTGGCTCCATCTGATTTTCATCTTTTTCCAAACTTGAAACAACACCTTTGTGGTGTTCGCTTTGATACTGATGAAGTGGTGCAAGCAGAGTTTAGGCTGTGGCTCTATCAACAATCTACAGAGACAGTATCCACAAACTGGTCTCACGGGGGAAATGTGTTCGTCGCCGGGTGACTATGTTGAGAAATAAATATGTAGAATGGTAATACTGTTTATTGTATTCCAAAAGCTTTAAGGATGTTCCCAGAAAAAAATCGGGATATTACTTCTCAGCACACCCTTGTAGAATGTTTAAAGTGCTTCCAAACCATTCTCAGATATGGAATCCAAGAATTATAGGAGAGATTTTGATTAAGTAACCAGCCAGCAATGATGGTGCCAGAAATTACTGAAGATACAATTAAATATAAAACTGGCCGCTAAGAAGCAAAACTTTATTTGGCATGCCCTTAATTTTGAAATTATACTTCATACTTTTATCGTTTACGTTTTTGCACTCATTGTCGTCACATCTACATATAACATAGTTCTTTATATTTCAGTAACAAAGTCCTCTCGTCAGAAACAATGCTTCTCTTAACATTGAGGATACATGCAAATACTAAAGCATCTGAAAACTTACAGCATGCAGAGCTATCAAAATTGTTTCACACCATTCTAATCCACCCTCTGTATCGCAATTTTTCCCCATGTTTGGTTTTTCTTACTCCATAGTCGACTGCTCTATTACATGCTGCTTCACAACTTCTAGGAGATGCTGGCTTCTTGAGAGGTAAAATTCTACATTTTGACTCTGATTTTTCTGTCACTTTTAACTTTACGTTGCTGGATAATCTACAAGAGCTTATTTTAGGAACAGCGTCGCCATAAACGATGGGAATTCACTTGATGTGCATGTGCAAATGTTACTAACTTTACTGTTCTGTGAAATTGTTCAGCTCAGTAAAACCAAACCTGGTTGTCCTACTGTGAAACTTGCAAAGCTTAAATTGTGAAACTGGCCCTTAGTCCACCCACAGTGATAGATAGATAAGCGAGATATAAGAATGTGGTGTGCAGTGGTGGAATATATGGGATGTGGGAATGCAAGTATAGTGTTGGACTGTCTGGAATGAAGGAGAAATCATTAGAGAAAACAAATAAATAAAAATCACAATTAATTTACCCATTCGCAGATAACGTTGAACCACAGGTGCTGAAAATATTCCACCTGTTGAAGGCACATATTCATGTATTTAATTTGAGGCTGATTACTAAGCCCTGGATTTTTAGGTTCTTAAAAGTTAAAATTAGGTTCTATGTATCAGTGTATTAGGATTTTATAGGATCTTATATATTGAATTTAGGAATTTATAGGATCCTTGGCATATATATATATTCATGCAAATCACTGGACACTTTGTTTAAAACACTAACTTTAAATTGTAAAAAGTTAAACTAACTGTAACTTTAGTATGTATTTGAAAGTACCAAATTCAAAAATGTTGTGTTAGAAACTCCCTATAACGGAAAAAGCAATAATGCATACTACTCAACAGCGCTATTAAAATGTTTGCCTATAGTTTTCACCTATTGTTGCGGAATGTAAACATCACACGTTTCAGAAATACTGCCACTGACCACCTCTTTCGACTATACCTATAAAATAACTGAAGGCAGCGAACGTTTTAAGTACTTTATTATTGTGGTGGACGGTTCAGTTAAAGTTTATTATTGTAAGGCATTGCGCAAGATTTCATAATGTAATTATTTAACAGTTTCCTTATTCGAACGGTCTCCCTTCATCTTAAAAACAACTTTTATATTCATAAATCTACTCTTATTTGCTTAAATAACCGAATTAGACACTTTTAGGTTCTATCACGAAAAATAGGTTTTATTAGGTCCTAACGTAAATTTAGGCCAATTTAGACTCTATAAAATTGAAGTATATTACTCGTTGGTAACTAAAACATTAAAATAAACCGAAGTTTGGAGTGTAGGAGGTCAGGAATAAAATAGGTCAGAACCTAAGCATCCGGGGCTTACTGATTACGTTGGGAAGCCAAAGTTTGAAGCAGGACGGTAGAGCTGTAGTGGGACAGAGAACCTTGTTGCTGCAGGATGTCGGTTGCTAACTGAATGCTAAGGGGTAAAGTCCCTTAGTGAAGATCAGTTGGGACGAAGTCCGCCAGTGAAGTTCAGTTCAAGGTACCTTATTCATTTTTAGTTGATTTTTTCACTTTTTAAACCATTTTCGGGCTAGCATGCATGAAACTCATCTCAAGGAGTATAGCAAGCTTGTTTGAGAGGATTAGGAATGTGTTTGGTCAGGAAAACTGGATTCAAAGACTTTCTTCGGTAATTTTCCAGAAATTTGTATATTTTCAACATAAAATTAAACTTTCCATTAATTCACTGTACACAAGCTTTAAAGATACTTTTGATAACTCGTTATATGTTTTCATCACATAATAAACAACTTCCTTAGGAACACCTAAATGTGCATCTGTTCCTGTTGGATTCCAGGCTGTAAGTGACCAAAATGGCTTGGCTTCATAGTGAGCCATTTGCTCTCACAAGCTTGCCTCTGACTGGTTACTGGCCCTCTAAGCACCACTTGCTTACTGGTTAGAACCAGCTGAACCAATCAGGGTGCTTAGTTTAAAGACTATTTGCTACCAAGCAGGCTTGTTTGTAAGCACATTAATATTTACACTGTAAAATAGCTAAAAGAAGAAAATAAATATGAAATAAAAAATTAACATAAAACATTATTATATAAATAAAATTCTAGTGGCAACACACTCTAACTTAACTCTTTCAAGATAATTATGAGAGGCTCTTAGCTGATGGGAGTGAAGTTAGAGTGTGTTGGCACTAGAATTTTATTTAAATAATATTTTAACTACTTCACTATGTTTCCCATTAATTATGTTAAAAATAAAAACATTACTCTTAATAAATATTAATTATTATTTTGAGGTTAAGAATTTAAAAAGTATATTAGGTTAGTAATAAATATGTTGTTTATACCCTCCATTTTTTTTCTTTCTTTCTTTCTTTTTTTTTTTTTGTCGTTTAATTCCAGCATTATAATTTTGGATTCAATTTTTATTGTAAAGCACTTTAACTAAAGTTTCTTTTGTTGTCAAATTACTGTATTTTATTACTAGCAATTTCAGTGTTCAGCTATTTATTTTTTTATCTTTATATGCTGTTGTATTTACAGCAACCCCAAAAGAAATAATTGGGGTCTACCACTTAAGCGCCAGCCTAATGGAATTTATTTATTAAATTGTAAACAGTAGCCTGAAATGGTAATCTGGAATTCGGAAATGCTCTGTAAATTTTTATTTCAGTTTTTCTGTATATTTACTACCTTCTCTAAAAACATTCTCCACTAAAAAAAAAAACATTTTCAATGGAAAACACTTTCAACATACCTGCTTGCTATCAGGCATTTTTAGGAGTGTATTAATCTGTGGTACTATGGAGAGACTAAAAGATCACACTGTATACAACATTAATAGCTTTGTTATTTTGACTAAAGCCTCAATCATTATATTACTTAAAGAGTCCAATTGTAAAAATGTCAAAACTTTTAAAGTAAATTGATTTAAAGTTTTTATTACCTTGCTCGCATATGGATCATCAATCTCAACAAATTCCTTCTGCAATGGACTGACAGATGTATCTGTCAAGTATTTCAGTAGAATTGAACATGCACACATCCTGAAAGAGAAATAATATTTAAACAGGAGTTAGTGTTAAAAAGATTATGAAAAATACTCCAATATGTTTTTCAATCTTCTTTAGCCATTTATTGACTTCAAGGGCTGATTAAATTGTGAGTCGAGGGACAGAAGGGAAAATTATTCCCCTCCATACAAGGGTCAATTCCTTTTAAAATGTACACTATTTTTATAATCGGCGCAACAGTTCTAGACATGTGAAAATCTTAATGAGAGCTTTGAAGCGAGTTGCTTACCGGATCAGGAGGTGACCGGTCGTCTGCATGCTGCAGGAGTGCGTGGGACAGTCATTGTCAAATGTCCGCACACCGATTATGCACTGCGTTGCGCTGATAAACTTAGTTATATACAGTATATTAAAATCCACGCTGTAAAAAGTGCTTAATATAAAAACAATGTCAATCATTGCCTCCAATTCTTCCACACCTAATAACCCTTCCTCTTCTGCGGAATCACTCACATTACTGCCGTCATCGCTGCTGTCACTACTTTCTGCACCATTATCTTGGATGAGAATTCTTTCTATTTGATTTTCTGCAATTCCGTATTTTTCGAAATAATGATTCTTAATTTATTCAACATGTCGACATACATTTTCCCATTCTGGCCTTCTAATCTCAGCAAATTGCTGGCGTTATAACTGCTCCACATATTTTAATTTAAAAGTGATATTTCTGCATGCCACCCATTTTTTGATATCAGCCCAGATTAATTCGATTGGGTTTAGATCTGGGCGATGCGATGGCAGTCTTAAGTACATTATGGCGATGTTGTATTACTATCTGGTCACGTATGTATGACGTCTGAAGCTGTTTGTTGGCTTTAATTAAGGTATATAGCTTTGTTTTACTCATGCTTTCATCTAAAGCTATATTATGTCTAAGTAATCAAGCTCTCATTTCTTCTTTCAAGGAATTTGAGGTAGGTTGTTTGTCAATTGAGTGTTGATGCATTGTGAAGCATTGTCGATGACCAGAACAGACTCAGCAGACATATTAGGTATCAACATGACGTTGATTCACTTCATGTACTTTTCTGTATTCATTTCTTGATGAAAATCTCCTGTTGTTTTTGCAACTTGTAAAAGAAGGGCATTTGGAACGAAGCCGATCTTTCCAACAGCATGAACGATAATGAGTATTTGCCCTTTAGCAACATGAACCTGCAACCTAATTCGCTATCGTCACTCCAACTTTTAGATGTTGTACGACTGCTGTGTATGTATGACTCTTTGTAGCACGACCTTTAAAATTGATGCTGATATAAGTACATATAAAATTATACTCATTTGGAAAGGTAGAATCAGACTGAAAAATTCAATGCCATAGCCGGGATTTGAACCACGGATCTTAGGCTTTCCGTGCCGTTGCTCTAACCGACTAAGCTATCATGGCAACATTTACTTTTTTTTTTTTTTTATTTATTTATTTATTTTTTGCTTTGCTTTTCTGTTAGAGCTCTTCTATTTGATTTCGGTTTCTTCCACTTGAACCCTAAATCTTTAATAATTTTTCTGAGATTTGTAGCACCACCTTGAAAGTTTCTGCTGTCTTTCAGCTTGATGAGCAATCTGCTTATTGTTAGCATAGTTTTTCCTTCCACATAGGAATTGTGAATCGTGCGCCAAATGACGCATTCGAAATCGTCTATTTCTGTAATACGTTTAGGGACCTTATGTTTCTTCCCAGGTGTGTCAAATGGTACTCTTTCATCCATATGTTTTTTTTTTCTCTTATCTTTGAGAACTCTGGAATCAGAACTCGGTGAAACACCAGTTGCTTTGACTACTCTTTCTTTCACTCTCTTAAGGCTTTTGTGGAACTCGGATGAACATATATTTTCTTCCTTCATCTCTGCTTCTTGCTTCATGAAGTCGAGGACATTTGCAATTATTTCCCTACTTTGACTACGTAACACCTTACCACTTAACTTTGAAAACAAAGGAGGCATGGTTATAAATATAACAAATATAAAGTACTATTTAGATACTGCTCTCTTTAAAATTACAACCAGATGCAGACACTTTCTATGCACACTGCATGTGTTACGCACTGTGAGTAAGCAAAGGTATTATATCGCTTTCGTTGATTAAGCTAAACATAAACCATTCCTAGGCTCGGCAGCTGGGGTAGCAATCAAGGTCACGATTCCAGAAGTTTTGCGCGAGTAATAGATGCATGAGGGGGTAAATTAGCAAGATGCCATGTTTCTGTTAAGTTATATTGTGTTTTTATGAAATTATAATCCCTGTATTAGTCTAATAGTAATATAGTAATAGCGGTTTGAGTGGCACAAAACTGCAGTGGTCATTAGTGCCACTCTCTGGCTATAGATTTATTCCAGTACATCAATACGATAAAAACAAAACAAGTACAAGTTAAGCAACTCAGATTACAGAAGCAGCTCTGGTTATATAAATAATCACATTCTGGTACAAAACCAATACAGTCAGAGCATTCACACAGAGAAACACCAGGATTACAAAAATAGAAATAGGAAATCGACAAATGCAAAAATTAAGCTAGAAATCACTCAGAATAGGGCAAATAAGAACTAACCCTGAGCAAATGTAAACATACAATGCAATTCTACACAGTTATAAAAAACAATAACACACGAAAAACTTCCTTCCTTAATAATCCAATTAATTCCAATCACAAACTGTCCATGCAAGGCACCATCCTCGACACCTAGTTCATGTAACACTTGCCTCGCCGCCACTCCAGCACCAAAATCACCCAAGAACATCAACGTATCCATAAACTCCTTCACCACACTCTCCTTCCAAACTCTCACGAAAACTCTTCCCTGTAACTTGTCCTTTCCTCCACAGATGCGGACACAGAAAGTATAGTCACATTTCGAAATTGGACCTTAAGTCTATTTTACACAATGCTTCATTAACCGGATCCAACTCTATTAGGCTCTTCTTTATTCCCTTTGCGATAATAAATCCTATCTTGTGTAGTCCAGGCTCAGTTGATCCACAATACAATAATATGTAATTCTGTTTATCTATTCTTCCTTTTCCACTCCAACTTTTTTCTTGCAACACTACTGTCCAGCCAATGCCTTTGAGAGCTATTTGCCACTTCTTTCATTTTTCCAGGTCATAACATAGTTTGAATATTCCAAGTTGCCAACAACAAGTCCCAAATATCTCCATTTAATACAGTGTTAGACTATCAGATATGTTTAATTCATTGTAATGCCGGCTAAGTATCTGAAATGTTCTGGTACAAAACACTCGTAGGGTGCATAACAATAATTGCATTTTGTGTTATAGAGA
Source organism: Deroplatys truncata (assembly GCA_030765065.1). NCBI lineage: Eukaryota > Metazoa > Arthropoda > Insecta > Mantodea > Mantidae > Deroplatys > Deroplatys truncata. The sequence continues at coordinate 77,657,082 of CM060989.1, read as the reverse complement.
TGAATTTCTGTCTGAGTTTCGTTGTAAGTGCTCTCCAAGCAGGTTCAAAAGGTATGTAAAAGATTCTTTCCTAAAACCGAAACATTATTTGTCTCTCTCTCGTTTTGTATAAGTACCAGTTGTTTTCTTCATCGAGATCATCAATGTAATCTAAGTAATCCATGAACACATCAAAATATCTTCCTCCAAATAAGATTCAGTTTAGTTCAATCCACAGGTTAGTTACTCCATCCAGGTTGCAAGAATACATTCTAACCTACATTTGTGCTCTATTTAACTCCGTAGTAATATACTACATGACAGTACTCTCCAACATTTACTTCTGCAGCAATTTAATCTGGGAGTATCTGAAAGAAGTAAAATGCTTCGGAAGTACTTTTACTCTCGTATGGAAATCGCTGAATGTTGGCTTGAATAGTAGTTTACTCTAGGTTGGTGCACGCCGTCCTAAGAGTTGACTATGAAATGAAAATCTGTAAAAGAAAATACTTAAGAATGGGCTCAAAATAAGCAGTTAGTAACTAAGAATTTGGCCCTTACTGCCCACACATGGTAGCCAATATGAAAGAACAATTATTCAGTATAAATTAATCCTAAAATTGGTCAACTATACAGCTTGGAAATTAAAAACACTGGTAACATTGCAAGTTACCCTTAAGATATGATACCTTGAATGTTGAAATCTCCTTGAAGGTTTGTCAGGATACCTGAATCAGATGAGAGCTCAGGTAAGATCACTGACCCGGGGAGCCAAAGATCTGTGTTTGGAGTTGTGGCCATGGAACTGAATTTTCAAGTCTCAATCAAGTATGTAAACTTAGTATCTAAATTATTAATTAAATTTGAAGATTGAGAAGCTAGTAACAGTGATGTGTCATAATTTAAAATAAAGAGAGTTGAAGGTTGTTACACTACATCACTAAGATGTTCTTACTTGAACGCGTTTCGGGAGACGGTTTGCTCTCATCGTCAGCATGTTTTCAACTGATTTTGCCGGTTATTGTCTGGGGAATGTGTGTGGCTAGTGGTGTTCTCTGGTGCTGGGCTGATGAACCTCCAAAGGCTGCTGCTGGGTGGCAGTAGTTCAAAATTCTTTAGGTGATTCCTGTGTTTGACAATATGTATGTTCGATTCATTGCTGCTGTTGATCGGTTTTAAGAGTTTTATGTTCGGAGTGATATCATGGTTTGAAGACCAGAAATGATGTGCTACTGCTGATTTATCTGGCTGCTTTTGGTAAATGCATTTCATATGCTCTTTAAGTCTTATTTCAAGATTTCTTTTGGTTCTTCCTATGTATACCAGGTTACAGTCATTACAAACAATTTGATATATACCAGCTGATTTATCGTTGGGGGATAGCATCTTTTGTTCTGTTGCATAGTAGCTCCTGTATATTGTGGTTATTTTGTGGAGACAGGGTGATGTTGTATTTCTTGAAAATTCTTTGAAATTTAGGATGTGTCCAAGGGTGATAAGTGAATTTCTTATACGCTTGTGGTTTTTGTTGTCTGTTGTTGGATGTATTTCTGTCTTTCAAACTTTTTTATCTTCTTATCTATTGTTTTTTTCAGATATCCATTCATAGTGGCTATGTGGATAATGTGTTGGTTTCTTTCTGGTATTCCCCTTTCTCCATTGGTATATGTACTAACCTGTTCGTAATACTATTTAAAATTGTATGTTTGTGGCTTGTAGGATTGTTGCTATTGTTTTTAATATAATTTTCTGTGTGAGTTGGTTTTCTGTAAATGCCAAACGTTAGTTTGTTGTGTGCATTATTTCTGATGATCCTGATGTCTAGATAAGGTAATTGGCCAGAGAACACCACTAGCCACATACATTCCCCAGACAATAACCGGCAAACTCAGTTGAAAACATGCTGACAATGGGAGCAAACCGTCTCCCGAAATGCGTTCAAGTAAGAACATCTTAGTGATGTAGTGTAACAACCTTCAACTCTCTTTATATTAAATTAGTATCTAAACATGGTTGATGTGAAAGGGCAAACTCATATGGAACGCTTATATCTTTTTTGGTAAATGTTACTTACAAAAAGCTAAAGAAATATTGCTCAAAGCAAATTACTTCTTTCATACTTCTTACACAGGTTTCTTTTTCCATATTTATGTGTAACAAAAATTAAAACAAAATAAAAAAGAAATTATACTGGAAATAAGCTATCAATTAAAGCTAAATACTCTAAGTTGTACCTATAAAGATCTTTAACAGCTGAAGGCCCTCGCCATGCTATGTACACCATTCCATTTTCTTCTTCATCACATGGGTATGGAACCTTCACATCTGCAGACTCTGGCAAAGGAGGGACAGCAGATTGCCAAGGACGTGTAAAGGCACCTCGGTTTCCCTGTGGACAACATTTTATTTCATTAAATGATTTTGTTCTTATGAATTTGAATCTCCACCATGCAGTATCAATTGTACGAGGGTGAATGAAATATAAACCAGAATTTTAAATTAACAGAAATAGGTGGGACTTTGAGAGGATGTTGGTGGGATGTCTGGAGTAGGGGTCTTGAGTGTCACACTACAGAGCAGCTGCTCGCTTCAGTACACCATGAGCGAGCAAAAGGTACACACATCCGTTGCATCAAGCTTCAGAGACTTTGAGAAGGCTCCACGCATAGTTTGATGAAGTAGGCCTTTCAAAGACGCAGGTGTATGAATGGCACAAAAAATTTGACAGGACGGGAAGCAGTGGAAAATAAGCCCCACCAAAGATGACCACAGACAAGCATCACTGCAGACATTTGTGCTGTATGTGACCTTAGTGAAAAAGATTGGCACATAATGATTTCTGAAATTGCTTCACTCATAGGAATAAGCTTTGAAATTGTTCAAGCTATCATTAATGATGAACTCAACTTTCAATGCAAGGGCACACACTGCTGTCTTAAAGCAGGAAAAAATGGACAAAATGCATTGGACAACTATGGAACATCCTCCTTACAGTCCAGATTTGTCATCCTGTGACTACCACTGAAAGAAATGGGAAGAAGGAGATCTGATGACAATGCAGCGGTAGAGGAGTAAGTGCGCAACTGGTTGCGTACACATTCAACTTCTTTCTTCGAGGATGGCATCAAAAAGTTGCAAATTCAATGACAAAAATGTGTATCAAATTTGGGAGACTATGTAGAAAAATCTGATGTGTTACACTCACATGACTTTCTCTACTCTTGTACAAACTATTTTTACAGACACTTATTCTCCATATGCTTCATGTTAATCGAGATATTATTCTTATTGCTAACTTTCTTGTAGATACAAGGGGAATTGGTAGGTTTTAAGCGACAGTCAAATATTTTAAGAGAGAAAGTAAAAATGAGGTGGCGGTTTTATTACTTTCTCTACTACGTACAGTAAGTAGGGGAAGTATTGTATTCCACCCAAAAATTCGATACCCAGATTTCACCGGAAACACATGCTTTGAGACCCCCTGAATTCAAAAAAAGCATTTTTGGAAACATGTCCGAGTGTGTGAGTGTGTGTGTGTGTGTGTGTGTGTCTGTCTGTGAACAGCATAACTCAGAAACGAACAGTCGGATAAACACCAAACTTGGTATTTAGGTTCAGTATCTTCCAGAGATGTGACACAAAGGTTTTCAAGAAAATCCCCCCACCCCAGAGTACTCTTTACATGGAAAATTTTTCGAAAAGTTTAATTTTCTCAAAAATGGCTAACGATTTTGATTAAAATATCATATGTTTAAGATATTTTCATGACAAATAAAATGTATATCTTGAATTTTCTGGGAATGTCTCCAAAAGTGTTCTCCATTGTGAACGACTTTTGCATAACTGGTAAACCATAAGAGATAGACAAAATTTTACTACACAAAAAATGTAGATCGCCTTAAAATACACAATTTATGTCATATACATTTTTTTGTTGTTGAGTGAACCATTTTCGACATATTGCTTGTTATTCCCTTAAATTTTTGAATCCTTTTTTTCTAAAATGGGAATTCGTTATTCATTTTTTTGTCTTGGATATGCAAAGAGTTATAATCTGTGGCAAAGGGAATGGTGCTGCACCTAGCAACCAGCTATTAAGAGATATATATGTGCTTAAAGGCTACTGTATTTCTATATTGCCCTTATAAATATATATTCCCCTACATCTACAAGAAAATTAGCAATAACATAGAGTCTGCAAATGTTTATCTCGATTAACATGAAGTAGATGGAGAATAAGCGTTTGTAAAAATAGTTTGTACAAGAGTAGAGAAAGTCATGTGAGTGTAACACATCAGATTTTTTTTTTTTTGTGGATTCAATAAAATATAAAAAATAATTCCAGTTTATATTTAATTCACCCTCGTATTTATAGGAGAAAATAGCTTTCATTATATTCCAAAGAAAACAAAAGCATACCAAGTGATTCAAAACAACAATGACAATACAATAAAAAAATGGTTATTAATATTATTATTGTTAGTACATTCACATCTTCAGACAGCCAAATGTCAATTCAATAAATTTCTTTCACTGCACAAAACCATTTTCCTCTTCCCATCAGTATGCCCTTTATACATGCTACCACTGGTTTTATTGTTTTTCTCCTCCTTGCTGAACTCCACTCATATGCCAGCCTTCTCAACACATGTGACAAGCTGATCATTTTTCAAATGAGGACCCATGTTCAGAAGCTTGTGGTTTGGCCCCTTGTTTAAGCTAGTTCAAATTGTTTCTGGTATCCTAAAAATTATGCAACCCATTAATCAGTGGTGTAAGGTGGACAGACTAGATATATCTAGTAAGATTCCTCAGACTCCGACTGGCTGCTGGCAGGCTAAGTTTTAGCCCGAGTGAATTTTTGCTGCGTGCCCACTCTCATCAGGGTTTTACTGCAGGATGACGGTTTATGTTTAGGTAGTAATGATAGAAAGGAGGAAGCATATAGCTCCTCGAGCTGCCTGTTAGGATGCAGCAGCCCTTCTGCACCCTTTTATCGTTTTCTTTGGTTAGGATTAAATTTTGAGACCAATCATCTCTTGGGTAGGATTACTATGGAGTTCAGCTTTACCTGCTGTTGGTGTAACTCCTTGGTTATCTGGTGTGACCACATGCCATGCGGGGAACACGATGACGCCGAAGATGGCGAGTTCTAGAGTTGTAATCCCCAAGTGATCTGATCAGGATACTCTCATGGTTTGGTAAACTGGCGTAAAATTTTGTAGCCCGGCGCCTAATTTCATCTTCCACATATGGAAGAGATGAGGCTTCGTGTAGTAGTCTCACGGGGAAGGCGCGGCCGACAGAATAGATGGACCGGAGTCCACTATTCTGCGCCCCTTGTAGCCATAGCAGCCAGCTGTCTGCGGCCATGCCCCAGACCTTGCAGGCGTAAAGCATGAGGGGGGCTATCAGGGCTCGGAAAAGGTGTATCTTTAGGCAAACAGGCATCCCGGATCTCAGCATCGGGTACAAAGAGGCAATCGCCTCCTGCGCCCGGGCCTAGACGTCTCGGATGTGCTCGCGAAAAGTTAGACCCTTATCCAACTTCACTCCCAGGTAGGTTATAGAATTCCTCTATTCAATCCTTCGGCCTTGAAACTGAAATGTGGGGCAGTCTGCAAGGATGTGGCGCTTGGCGTGGCTCTTGTCCGTGTTAACGGACATGGTAAGATTCCTACATGCAATGAACATGAATTTATGCACCAAGGCTCTGTAATTTGATACTTCAAAATCCTTTTGTAATTTAATGCACAATATTAGGTAAGTAGAGGTTTTTTTGCAAAATGTGGAATGCATACTGCGATTGTCCGCTTTTTTTCCCCAGTCACTCTTCACTTTCTCCTTGCATGTGGCGTAGCAGTAAACTACATATGAAGCAGCCTCTTCTCTCCTCCAATTATTCACTAGTGTCGAACACAGAACTCCTCTTCAGCTTCCACAATCACTCACTTCAGTGTTGAAGTGTGTGTCAAACACAGGACTCCTCTTCTCTTGCTCCATTGCTCTCAGAAATTCCTGACAAACAGCATAACACTGGACTTCACAATTACAACTTGGTGCCATTGGAAATGCACTATTATTTATACCTGCAAGAGCTTTGAGAAACTTATGCTGCTGAGGAAAGGTCAGTTATCAAATTTTCACCATTCTTCTCAATTAGCCTTCCAAAGTGCTTCCTGAGCTGGGAGCAGATCCCTCTCTTTCCAACCAATCATGCACCAGTTTGCACTGAAGGATCCATCTACTATCCATGAAGTACAATACCAATTACAATATCTCAGGGGAAAAACTTTTGTCTTATAAAACTTTACTTTCTGAATATATGCTCTGAAACAAAGCCCCTCAAATATTACTACCAGCTTTTAAATGCTGGATGGAAGTGTTTATTTCAGTTATGTCTCATTTCAAACCTATATATTTATCTTGCAAACACTGCAAATACTACACTTAAAAAATCTGATGTGTTACACTCACATGACTTTCTCTACTCTTGTACAAACTATTTTTACAAACGCTTATTCTCCATCTACTTCATTTAATCAAGATAAACGTTTGCAGACTCTATCTTATTGCTAATTTTCTTGTAGGTGTAAGGGGAATATATATTTACAAGGGCAATATAGAAATACAGTAGCCTTTAAGCATCGACATATATTTTAATAGCTGGTTGCTAGGTGCATCACCATTCTCTTTGCCACAGATTAATACTCTTTGCATATCCAAGACAAAAAAATAAATAACGAATTCCCATTTAAGAAAGTAAGTATTGAAAAATTTAAGGGAATAACAAGCAATATCTCGAAAATGGTTCACTCGACAAAAAAAAATGTATATGACATAAATTGTGTATTTTAATGCGATATACATTTTTTGTGTAGTAAAATTTTGTCTATCTCTTATGGTTTACCAGTTATGCAAAAGTCGTTCACAATGAAAAATACTTTTGGAGACATTCCCAGAAAATTCAAGATATACATTTTATTTGTCATGAAACTATCTTAAACATATGATATTTTAATCAAAATCGTTAGAGCCATTTTTGAGAAAATTAAAATTTTCAAAAAATCTTCCATGTAAAGGGTAATCTGGGGTGGGGTTTTTTCTTGAAAACCTTCCTGTCGCATCTTTGGAAGATACTGAACCTAAATACCAAGTTTGGTGTTTATCTGACTGTTCATTTCTGAGTTATGCTGTTCACAGACACACACACACACATGGATATGTTTCCAAAAATGCTTTTTTTGGATTCAGGGGGTTTCAAAACATATATTTCCGGTGAAATCTCGGTATCGAATTTTTGGGTGGAATACAATACTTCCCCTACTTACTATACGTAGTAGAGAAAGTAAAAATAAATTCTGTGTGAGCACTATTTGTTTTGGTTTTCTTTTCAAAGGAGAGGTTCACATAAGTCTTTATGCACTGATAATGACCTTTTATTGGCATATTACAAACCCAGGTTAAGCAGGAGTCTTATGAGATCCTAATGTACCATTTCTAGCTCAAAACACAGTTCTTAATACTAGGAGAGGAGCTAGAAGTTGTTAGTTACAAACATTTCTTTAAACAGTTCAGAAGTTCAACCTACTTACCTTGGACGCAATTTTTTCTTCCATTTTTGTCAAAGCTTTAAACACTTCTTCAGGTTTTACCTGCCCTGTGATGATTAGAGTCAAATTCTCTGGTCTGTAGAATTCTTTGTGATAGTTCCGAACCTAGAAAGCAAATACACTAACATAGATAAGAGAGTATTTACTACACAGTTATATTTTAACATCTCAAAAATCACTCAATCCCTAATTTCACATTTTTGCCCACAATGTAAATGGCAGTAGCAGAAGCCAAACCTACCAATTGTTCATATATAACCTCTTTTTTTTTAAGTGGACTTCTATCTACTTCAATAATTAAGAGCCTTTCTTGTAATGTGCTAGACTTAAGAGGTACAGCTTTGGATGTAAAGGGTCTTTCAACAAGAGTTTCCTATCTTTAACATGTGATAGCTTCCGTTGTTATAAAGTTACAGCAGTAATTTTTTTCATGTGTTTACAGTTGTTATTGACAAATAGCCATGGAACATTACAGCATTTAGCAATGCGCAGAAATTGTGAAAATGTATTATCAAAATGGATAATCTGTTCGCCAAACCTTCTGTGTATTGCATGAAGTTTATGGTGTGCATAATCGTCCCTGCGAGAGAACGATTTGGCGTTTGATCGATAAATTTGAAAGTAGTGGTTCTGTCAGCGATCAAAGAATGCCTGTACGTAATCGACATAAGTGCTCCAATGAAAACATAGGCGCCATTAGTGAGAGTGCACGCGAGAACGGAAACAAATCAAATGTTCATCGACCGCAAGAATTGCAGCTTTCGCTGACCACAACTTGGTAAATTCTGCATCTGGACTTGAAGTTTCACGCTTACAAAATGGTGTAACTCAAGAACTAAAGCCCAACGACCATAGGTTGCGCCGTGTATTCACTGACTGGGCTATGGAGCAATTGAAAGTTGACCCAGAGTTTCGTTGAAAAATCATCTTCAGCGATGAAGCCCACTTTTGAATGGATGGTTGTGTTAACAAACAAAATTGCCGCTATTGGAGCAATCACAATCCAATGCAGATTCAAGAACGATCACTTCATCCCCAAAAGGTTACTGTGTGGTGTGGATTTTGGTATGGTGGAATCACTGGTCCATATTCTTTCCAAGATGAAGATAGAGAAGCTGTAATTGACAATGGAGAAAGATACCGGGCTATTATAAGGGACTATTTTTGGCCTCAATTGGATGGTATGGATCTCAGAAACATCTGGTTCCAGCAAGATGGTGCCACATGTCATACTGCTCTCGAAACAATAAATCTTTTGAAGGAGAAGTTCAGAGGTTTCACTATTACGCGCGGTGGTGATGTTAACTGGCCCCCGAGGTCATGTGATTTAACGCTGTTGGATTACTTCTTGTGGGGCTATGTTAAATCTCGAGTTTATGTCAACAAGCCAGAAACAGTAAATGATCTTATGAATAACAACACGCGTGTTATTTGTGAAGTTGGACCTAATTTACGTTCTTCTGTCATTGAAAATTGGGTCAACCGTATATGCACAACCCAACGAAGTCGTGGCGGTCACTTGACTGATGTTTTCTTCCACATGTAATGACATTAATTATGTTCAAAATAAAAAAAGAAATAAACCTCTATCATTTATAGAACGTGTTTTATTTAAGTTCAAAGACAGGACACATTTGTTGAAAGACCCTATATTATTATGTACAATCAATGAAATTAAATAATTATACTTTTAACAGCCCGCCTGGCTATGGAATGTGAAATGGAGCTAGCTGAAAACTTCAATGCCATAGCCAGATTTGAACACGGTTCTACCGCTTTCCATGCAGTTGCTCTAACGGTTGGGCTACTATGATAAACATGCTGATAGAATTTAAAATAGAGAGTTGAGGGTTGTTACACTACATCACTAGGATATTGAATATCCTAGTGATGTAGTGTAACAACCCTCAACTCTCTATTTTAAATTATGACACATTACTGTTACAAGCTTCTAAATCTTCAAAAGATGCTGATAGAACATTGAATTCCCCAACTGACTTGGGTGTTTTCCCCAGGCAGACCAACCAAGGCATCTCACATTACAGATAGTATTCTTGATGGCAACTTGCAATTCGCAAGTAATTTGTTCATGGAAAGTGTTTAAGTTAGAACACTTAGGGACAAATGCTATATTATGTACAATTAATGAAATTAATTAATTATACTTTTAATGGTCTGCCTGGCTAAAGAATTTGAAATGAATTCACAAATATTTCACATTCCACAAAATCCATGACATATGGCAACCCTAAACAGGTTATGACAGGAATGGAAGAAGGAAAGCATAAGTATAAAAACAACAATTACTGAAAAACAAGGACAAAAAGCAGCAGTAACACGGTTATTGTTATTCCTGTTACTACAGTGATTCAAATATAAATGGTAACTCAGCCAGTATACTGAGCAAGCAGTTCCGAGCAGGATGGTGGAGTGGGGGGTTGAAGGACAGTGTATTAGGGAGGGGGAACCAGCTTGGTTAGCTGCTTTGCTAAGTTCTGGCATCAGTACAGCCTTTGTCTATTGCACAACACATTATTGAATTAAGGGGTTTAAACCCTCTGAGACTTTTAACTTATTTGAAGGCAACCTTTGGCTTATGAATTCACGGAAGTTTAGGTTAGATTTTTTTATATAAGCTTAGGTTTCTGATTTACTTTTATATATATAACCTTGTGAGGCAGTATTTTAATGCCTGAATAATATTAATTGTATTTTTATTATAATTAAATTCAATAACAGCCCACCTTGAAAACAATATGTATATAATTATTATTTAAATTGTATATAAAGTCATTGCAGATACTTATTTTTATTGTAAACATATTTATTAATGTTATGTAAATGTCTATATACTCGAATAGAGCAAAAACTGTGAGAATAATATGTTTTAGGTTGTTAACAATGAGCTAATAATCTTAACTTTGTGGCAATAATGCATCTGGAATTTTGAAATGTACTGGTCATGAAAAGATCCATAATGACGTAGTTTCGCTTACAATTTTGAATTAGCCAATCAACAGTAAAGAAAAGTTTTAATTTGAATGCTTAAATTCTATTGGGCTAGAATTAGCCAAAACTCTGATGTGTTACACTCACATGACTTTCTCTACTCTTATACAAACTATTTTTACAAACTCTTATTCTCCATCTATTTCATATTAATCGAGATAAATATTTGCAGAAACGATCTTTTGACATATAAAGAAAATTACATTTTAAACATGGTGACTAGTTCTAAGAATATTTGACTATGACTTAAGGCCTACTAAGTTCTTTTGTTTTATATTTGCAAGGGCAATACAGAAATACAGTAGCCTTTAAACGTAGACATATATCTTAATAGCTGGTTGCTAGGTGCAGCACCATTCCCTTTGCCACAGATTAATACTCTTTGCATATCCAAGATAAAAAAATGAATAACGAATTCCCATTTCAGAAAATAAGTACTGAAAAATTTAAGGGAATAACAAGCAAAATCTCGAATATGGTTCACTCAACAAAAAAAATGTATATAACATAAATTGTGTATTTTAACGCGATCTACATTTTTTGTGCAGTAAAATTTTGTCTATCTCTCATGGTTTACCAGTTATGCAAAAGTCGTTCACAATGAAGAATACTTTTGGAGACATTCCCAGAAAATTCAAGATATACATTTTATTTGTCATGAAAGTATCTTAAACATATGATATTTTAATCAAAATCGTTATAGCCATTTTTGAGAAAATTAAAATTTTCGAAAAATGTTCCATGTAAAGGATAGTTGGAGTGGGGGGATTTTCTTGAAAACCTTCGTGTCGCATCTCTGGAAGATACTGAACCTAGATACCAAGTTTGGTGTTTATCCGACTGTTCGTTTCTGAGTTATGCTGTTCACAGACACACACACGGACATGTTTCCAAAAATGCTTGTTTTGGATTCAGGGGGTCTCAAAACATATATTTCTGGTGAAATCTCGGTATCGAATTTTTGGGGGAATACAATACTTCCCCTACTTACTATACGTAGTAGAGAAAGTAATAAGAGACTGGCAATACCGAAGCTTTAAGGTTTTTACCGTTGAGATCAGTCAGTCGCGGACATGATGTGATAGCGTGCAGATGGAAAAGTCACGAGCAAGATTTTATAGTAAATACATTAAGAATGTGTAAAGTTTCTCACAGTTTCTTTTATAAAGTGCAGTGTTTTATATGTGCAAGTATAAAGAAATAAAAAGAAGTGAAATTTAAAAGTAATTCTGTGACGTCTTTAATTTTGTCATACCATGACCTGAACAAGACCTTTTGACTCTATAGTTCGACTGAAGCACCCTAGGCAGATTTAAATAGTGTTACATAAGCATAATTTTGAAATCTACACCCAAAGCAACAAATTAAATACAAAATTCTTCAAGTTTCTGTGTAAAAATTACATTACGCAACATTGTGTAACATTACGTAATACAAACATCATCATCTTCACTATTACAAAGCATGGCATCCTAAGCATCTAAAACCCACTCCAAAGTAATGTTCATACGTGGGGCAAACGCACTAACAATAACCTCCTTCAAAGTGCATCTCCAAGCGAGACATCTTCATAAGTTTGAAGAACACAACTACTTCACTTGTTTTAAGTTGTTACCAGTGCTTACATCAAAGCACACGAGTGAAGCGAGCCTGCGTTCCTAAGCTTAGGTTTCTGATTCACGCGAGGTAAGCTTGCATTAACTATCTACCACTGTTGCAGTAAAGGAACTTCTTTATTTAATGGAAATAACATATTAATATAACAAACTTTCACAAAAAGAATACAAAAATTACAATTTTGGTGGATAGTTCTTTCTTACTATGAATGCGTTACGTTTTTTCAGCGGAAACAAACGAAGAAGAAGAAATAGTGGTAACAACAGCGCATCACATTTTTAGCAGATTTCACATTTTCATTTAAGTTGGCAGTACCCACTTTGCATGTCATTTATCAGAAAAATGGCTACGTTTGTTGTGTTCCTGACGTGATTTGTCTATATAAGTAAAACACCTAAAAGGGACGGGTAGGTGGGTACCAGATATAGAAGAGATCACATCGTGCTCTAAGCTCACTCCTAAGGTAATTTATTGGCTTTCCTTTTGATTTTATAAGAATTTTCAATGTGGATACTCAAAGGGGAGATTTGCCAAGGTTGCGACACTGTCCCAGAACTGAGTGTTTATTTGGGCCAGAGAATTTAAGGGCAGCCAAGAAATTGTAGAAAATGAAGGTCCTGCTCGATGCCCAAGGCCAAGTCTCATAGATGACAACATCCATGCCGTTCAAGAGCTTATTGAAGGTGATCGCCGGCACACCGTTGAAGAAATTATATCAGAAGTTGGTATCAGCATTGGGAGTGCTCATACCATTATCAGTGAACATTTGGTTTTAGAAACATTAGCGTTTAATGGGTTCCGAAGTTGTTAACACGACAAGTTGTATATCTGAATTGACTACAGCAAGAAGGGGAGGATTTTTGAGGTGCATCAACACATGTGATGAGACACGGATCCATCATTATACTCCGGAATTTAAAATAGCAAGTAAAGAGTGGCAAAGATAGGATGAAGCCTGCCAAAAACTTGCCACTCAGCTGGAAAAGTTCTTGCAACAGTGATTTTTGACTACAGAGGAACTTTACTCATTGATTTTCTTCACAATCGACAAGGTGAATGCGGCTAACTATTGCCAGTTGTTAAAGTCAACAAAATCAGCCACCAAAACAAAAGACGTAAAATATGCCCATCAAAGATGTCAACCTTCTGCATAACAATGCTAAGCCTCACACCGCAAATTTGACAATTGACACATTGAGAGACATGCATTGAGAAACTCTCGACCACCCTCCCTACAGTCCAGATTTGTCCCATCCTGATTATTTTTGGTTTGTGCCCATGAAAGAATCGCTCGGAGGGCAGCAATTTGAAAACAATGAAGACATTGAGATGCATGTGCACAACTGGTTGACAACATGCCCTTTAACTTTGTTGAACAAGGAATGTTCAAGCTTCCAAATCATTGGCAAAAGTGTGTTGGAGCGTGAAGATGGCTGGCTATGTAGAGAAAACCTGAGGGTGTCATTTGTATATATGATTAATCAAGAAATGTATAAAAAAGTTACCGTTTATATTTGAATCACCCTTGTACAATAACAAGGACACAAACAACAACTGGAAAATGCTACGCGGAATAAAAACAAAGGAAGAGGATTAAATACTGAGCAAAAGATAGCCACAATGGGTCACACAACTTAACTAAGCATAAAGTGAAATGAATGTTACTGAAGGTCCAAGAGGAGTATGCATTATGAACTCCTCTTCAGTGGTCAATAGCTTAAGTCCACTACTGGCATCCATCAGCACCAAATGGGTATGAACTGTAATTCCTCCCCTTGGTGCTATGCCCATGAAGGGCCTAGACCTTCCAACCCAACTGCTGGCCTCAAGCTCACATCAGAGATGTGCAATCATCCAACCAATATGGGGAGGTGATGTGGCCAACAACATGCATTCCCCAGCCAGAATGTTGGCTTCCATAGCTGGGATCGCTGCCTATTGCAGCTCCTCACTTTCCTCATGATGCTGAGTGGGCATCAGTCCTATACCCAGGACTTAAAATCCACACTCCTATGGGTGGAATGGAACCCGGGCGCATTCCATGGCCAGGAACCAGAGCAACAAGCTCTAGTCCACTGTGCCACAGCATAGGATGGGCATGAACTTTGCCACGATTGAATTCTTCAGTCACATCTGCAATCTGAACCATAGTAGTTAAAGAGCGTCCATAAATAAAAAAAAAAAAAAAATAAAAAAAAAAAATCTGTTTTAAAAGTATCCATAACTATACTGCATTACGCTCATTGTTTCAATTATTCTTGTCTGAAAACTGTCATTTGATAGATTTGATTGGGACTAAATTTTTTTAACGAATAACATGGAAAAATAACACTTTTGAGGAGCAATGTTTATGATTAGCATAAGCTATGATGTAAACGGTATCAAGACTATATAAATGAAATAATACATTCAGGAAGACATTCTGGGAACAACAAACCAATGTTTGACAGCATTTAATAATAGAAAGAAGCGTATTACCAGATTGAACAAGATTCCAAATTCTGATGGAACAAATATTTATGGAACTACTATTTGATGTCACCTCACATACAATTTTAATATAAAACACTAACAAAACTGATATTGAACTGTTAAACTATATGTCATGGGGTGGATAGTTAAAATGTCCATTGGATGCCATAGCTTGCATAATCTCTTGCAGCGGAATTTTAAAATATGTTGATTTGGATTCTTATTAATTTAGCTGAGCGATGAGTACTCTATATTTGCCTCCGGGTGTTGTTACAGGTAAGATTCCTTAATATAAATGATAATTCTTTCTCAACTCACATTCTATTTTATTTGTTAAATTTCTTTCATATTCCAAAATTAGTTTATAATAATTACCTCAATTCAAGCCGACTTATTAATTGCCTTTATATCCCAAAAAACACAACTAATTTTATTCGATGCTAATTTATACTACTGAGTGAGTCAAAAGACTCTGAGCAGCCTGTACTGTGTTTTTCCCGCCCGCATCCTTGGCACCCATTACCGTCTGCCGCTATCATAGAAAGGTGCAAATGAAACCATACAACATTTTTAAAACTACTTTTAAAGGCTTTACTTACCAACTTTATGAAAGGAAATGTTGAAACTGGCTACCGTCATTGTCCATATATTTTTGGCACCTCTTATATCGTATTGCTAATTTTCTTGTAGATGCAAGGGGAATTGCTAGGCTTTAAGCGATAGTCAAATATTTTAAGAGCTGGTTGCTATGTGGAGTATTCCATTCTCTTGGCATTACCAGGACAAAAAAAAAATGAATAACGAATTTGACAAAAGGTATAAGTATTGGAAAATTTAAGGGAATAACAAGCAATATCTCGAAAATGGTTCAGTATATGACAAAAATTGTGTATTTTAACGCAATGTACATTTTTTTGTGTAGAAAAAATTTGTCTATGTCTTATGGTTTACCATTATGTAAAAGTCGTTCATAATGAAGAATACCTTTGGAGACATTCCCAGAAAATTCGAGATATACAATTCATTTGCCATAAAAATATCTTAAACTTATGGCATTTTATTCAAAATCGTTAGAGCCATTTTGAGAAAATTAAGTTTCGAAAAATGTTCACTGTAAGGTGTAATCTGGGGTGGGGGGATTTTCTTGAAAACCTTTGTGTCGCATCTCTGGAAGGTACTGAACCTAAATACCAAGTTTGGTGTTTATCCGACTGTTCGTTTCTGAGTTATGCTGTTCAGACACATACACGGACATGTTTCCAAAAATGCTTTATATGCATTCAGTGTACCTCAAAACATGTATTTCCTGTGAAATCATCAAATTTTTGGGTGGAATGCAATATTTCCCCTACTTACTATACATAGTAGAGAAAGTAAAAAGGTTGCTTGATATTATGGGGAAAGTAAATGCCATTAGTTGTGTTATATTTGGAAGACATTATAGTCATTTTAGGGTCAATTTAATTGTTTTAAATGGGCACCTAAGTTTTTTATGTTGTTTTCTCACTCCTCATAAAAAAAATAATATTTGTATAAAGCAGTTTGCAATTGTTTTTACACCAACATAAATATAACGAAAATTCTGAGTAGCTGTCTCATTGCTTCCTTGCCTACTGTTATGCTGTACTATGTTGAAGGGTCCAACCATTCATTGCGATCCTAGTTCCAGTTAACAGAGGTTCTACTGCAATTCTCTTTTACTGCATAGTAACCTGGAAATTTTACCTTAGTGTTGGTAGTGCTCTCTCTGAGGTTCTTCATTATGCCGCCAGTTTCAGATTTATAGCCACAGTGTCCAGGATAGACCAAGCGTACCATATTCAAGTAGGAACGAGACTCTCCCATGTTCTCGTGTCCTTGCATCTCACAATATACCACTCCTGCATCTTCACCTTCTCCTGTCACATGGTGAACCTCTGTCTTGAATGCAGAATCCTAATGATCAAATGAAAAAATGTTTTATATACAGCTAACCAATAAGGACAAATCTGATGTGCCTTCCATATCAGTTTCTCTACCCCTCTTCCACAATTTATTCTTATAAAAAGCTACTACTTCTATGTCAAATTCAAAACCAATAACAAAGAGCCACTACATTTCCATGGGGAATTGAAATCGATTTGAGTACACTTTCCGTATTGAATACTGCATGGAAACCCGGATTTAAATCATACTGAATCTCTTAGAAAGTAGGCTCGGAAGACAATTGGATCAAAATTTGTTGCACGTAAAAACCTACGTATTCAATTATATTGAAGACGCCAAAGATACTATCTTCTACCGTACTCGTTTTAACACACTACATGCTCGTCATTTCGTTTTCTTAGTGAAATCTTTAATTACATGTGTAATGAAAAACACAGCAAAGTCCTTTTATCGCTTCCACAATTTGCAGTTTATTTTTCTCAAAAACACCCACTAACCCCAAAACTTGCTTATACTAAATAGAAAAACAAATTAACATCTCACCATTCTAAAACACAACACACATCTAATGAATTTTGATTTGCCGCCACAAATCCTCTCTGGAAGTACATTTCTCCACCACAAGATGCCACCACAGTATCCAGTCCAAAAAACGGAAACACCAACAACACGGGCCAGTCAGATTAGCTTCTCAGGATGGGAACAACCGTTTCCCGAAACATATTAAGTGAGTAAACTTAAGTGATGTTAGTGTAACAATTCCGACTCACCTTTAAATAAATTCAATACACATCACTGTTTCTAGCTTCTTTTCATTACAATATCAACGTAAATTAACATATGTTTAACAGGTTCGCCATCGTAAATCCAAGTTGACCAACATAAAAACTTGAATTATTTATTCTTGAACTTTGTGTAATCAAATCAATCTCAATACGTATTGAATTCAACATGGAAATACGGATCGTATTCTGTATATAATTGGTCTCAAATCGATTTCAATTCCCCATGGAAAACATAGTAAATATTTTGGAAAAGGTTAATCCTGCAGAAAAATGTATTGGGCATGCACTTTTTGTCTAGTAAGATTTTGCATATCTCTTACAGTTTACCAATTATACAAAAGTCATTTAGAATGAAGAGGAATTAACAGGCTATTCACAGAAAATTCAAGAGATACACTCTGTCATGCAAATATGTTAAACATATAGTATTTTAATCAAAATCGTTAGAGCCATTTTTCAGAAAATTTTCCAATTAAGGGATAAATTAGGATGGGATGAAGCTGCACATTACGTGTAGAAGCAAACAATTGTGGTCATAATAATATATATTCTTACATCAATTTAATATTAGTTTTAAAGGCACATAATATCAGAGGCAGACAGAACCTTCAATGGGAAAAGCAGACCTTTTCAGAAATGCAAGCTTTCCCTAGGGTGCAAGTACGTTGCTACGGGTACAGGCATGTTTGACTAGGACAATGGAACCTCAGGATTATATTTGCCAAGGCAAGGTTTTGGCAAGATGTGTTTTATCTTGAGATTGCATCAAACTGAACTATAGCTGAAGCTAACAAAGAAGATAGAATGCAGCAATTGTCATTATTGGACTTCAAAACTGATGGCAATAGATGGCACAAGTGTTAACTCCAGCAATCATGGACTCTTGAAAAGTTTTAACCGCTACATTGATGATCACACTCAATATGCCATTAGCCAATGACAGGTAGAGTATGCTAATCAGCTCACCAATCAAAGCCGTACTACATTGAACTACAATAATAGTAACTGAAAATGCATTTTCGAAGTAAAAATATTGATAATATAAAAGCAACTGTAGATAATTTGACGCCAGAAAACACAAAGAACAAAAGTATGGTGTGGAACCAATTTTCAGAATTCTGTACGGAGAGAAATTATAAAATTGACGGCTCAGTTAGCGACAAAGAGATTGCTTCCATTCTACAGAACTAACAAACATAGTTGGCGCTAAACTAGGTAAGTTCATAATAAGCTTTTTGTGCAATTATCTAGCCAAGTAGCACTTGTGCTACTAGTTTTACATGACAATTTAATTTCGGTTTTAAACTTATGCATCCTTTCATATGATAATTATTTCGAGACCAAAGATTTCAAAACAATTATCTTGAAAAGAAGTATTCATTAACTTCAACTAAATTATCATAAAACTATCAGGACTAGTGCTACTACAGTTGATAGTATCACTCATGAGATGGGAATTAACATTGTTAATGTTCACGGTTCTAATTTCTGCAAGGGTCAAGTTTTATTAGTGCCAAATCACAGTACAGTCCTGGTCATCCAACCTTCGCTAATCAGACTTGAACAGCAGGAAAACCAGGTGGAAAAATAAAGTACAAGAATCACACATTGTGTGTGTTAGAGATGGGCAGAAAATAATGTAAACAGTTACCAAGTAAAAAATATAAAATAACCAGTTACCCAATAACAGTTATCAAAGTAACGTATATAAAATAACTAGTTACCCAATAACGGTTATCAAAGTAACAAAGACAACCAGTTATTGCATTAATGGTTACTAAAGTAACGATATAGTTACAGAGCCCGGATAACATCATTCACTGCATGTGCGTAGCATTGGTATCACCTAATGGGAGCTAGTTACCTCAACTTGTTTACAACTTGAGTCAATCACGTGCGGAGTTGCATAAAGGGTCTTTCAACAAGTGTCCTATTTATAACATGTGATAGTTGCCGTCGTTGAGCTACACCAGTCATTTTTTTCATGTGGTTACAGTTGTTATTGACAAACAGCCATGGAATGTTACAGCATTCAGCAACACATAGAAATTGTGAAAAATTATTATCACAATGGATCATCTGTTTGCCAAAGCTTCCGTGTATTGCATGAAGTTTATGGTGTGCATAATCATCCCTGCGGGAGAACGATTCGGCGTTTGATCGATAAATTTGAAAGAAGTGGTTCTGTCAGCAATCAAAGAATGCCTGTAAGTAATCGATGTAAACACTCCAATGAAAACATAAGCACAGTTCGTGAGAGTTTACACTAGAACCGAAACAAATCAACTGCTCGTCGAGCGCAAGAATTGAGGCTTTCGCTGAGCACAACTTGGCAATTCTGCAACTGGACTTGGAATTTCATGCTTACAAAATGGTGTTAACTCAAGAACTAAAGCCCAATGACCATAGGTTGCGCCGTGTATTCGCTGACTGGGCTATGGAGTAATTGGAAGATGACCAGGATTTTTGTCAAAAAATCATCAACGACGAAGCCCACTTTTGGGTGGATGGTTGTGTTAACAAACAAAATTGCCACTATTGGAGCAATCACAATCCAATGCAGATTCAAGAACGACCACTCCATCCCCAAAAGGTTACTGTGTGGTGTTGATTTTGGTATGGTGGAATCATTGGTCCATGTTTTTTTCAAGATGAAGATGGAGAAGCTTTAACTGTCAATGGAGAAAGATACCGGGCCCTTATAAGGGACTATTTTTGGCTTTAATTGGATGGTATGGATCTCAGAAGCATCTGGTTCCAGCAAGATGGTGCCACATGTCATACTGCTCTCAAAACAATTGATATTTTGAAGAAGTTCAGAGGTTTCATCATTTCCCGTGGTGGTGATGTTAACTGGCACCCGAGGTCAGATGATTTAATGCCGCTGGATTACTTCTTGTGGGGTTATGTTAAATCTTGAGTTTATGTCAATAAGCCAGAAACAGTAAATGATCTTATGAATAACATCACACGTGTTATTTGTGAAGTTGGACTTAATTTACGTTCTTCTGTCATTGAAAATTGGGTCAACCGTATACACGCAACCCAACGTAGTCACGGCAGTCACTTAACTGATGTTTTCTTCCACACGTAATGACATTAATTATGTTCCAAAATAAAAAAAGAAATACACTCTATCATTTATAGAACGTGTTTTATTTAAGTTCAAAGATAGGACACTCTTGTTGAAAGACCTATACATATTTGTTTATTACAGTGCATTGCTTATCATTTTGAATATCACCACGACAGATGACAGTTGTCCTCTGTGGACTAGTGGTACTGTGCTAGCTTCTAATTCCTGAGGTCGCAGGTTCAAACCCGGCGGAGGACGATGGATTTTTTTAGGGCGTAAAAATCCTTAGCATGGCTTCCTTCAGAAAGGAAGTGGTACCGTGTCGTAGATTTATGGCACATAAAAGAACCTCAAGCTTGATAAGAGGCCGCTGAGCAAAATTTCCGGTCTTTCACGCCCAATATAGAATGTGACGCTAAGGACCATAGCAGTTAAAGAGCGTCCATAAATAAAACTCAATTTCCAAAAATGACAGGTCAGCCAGTGCTGCTTTGCATTAAGATAGTTATTCACATATGATTAAAAGTACATGAGTTGCCATACATTGCAGCAATTAATGCTGTTTAGTAGCAAAATATGTGCAGGCCATGAAGCTCAAACAATGATACACAAATTTTAACAGTGGTGAATCAAGATCCAGAGTTGCACAATTTCAGCAAGTCTACTCTCTGAGATTACTTAAAGATACGTGAAATTTTGGTAACTTTCAAATTCGAAAAGGACGTGTGAAGGCATGTGCCTACAATTTTCACTCTTTTGGATTTGTTATCATGGATATTTATGTCTTTAACCTCGCATGGCAAAGAACAATAAAAGACCAGCAGATATGTGACAGGATTAAATCACTATTTCCCTAATCAAACCTTGAAACTGAAAGGGCTGCCTCATTACACAACACATTATGACTATAAATTGAATATTTTTTATTCATATTGTGCAACAGTATGCTTCCAACCCTGGTTTGTATGAATGTAATGACTTTGTCATTTACTCACAGCCATTCCATCTGCACATGCTAAGAGAGGCACTGTATGGCAAAGATAGTTTAGTAATAGGGAAAAGACAACATGGAGGAATACGTATTAGTACAAGGGGCACTATTTAAATTTTGAGCCTTGGCAACCATGAATGTTGTAGGTGCCATCTGATGTTTCCAATGGAAAGTTTGACATTTTTGACCATAATCTACTTTAAACATTTAGTCAATAGAGCTTCATTTGTTTTGTTTACACTAACTTGAAAATTGTGTGTCAACAAAAACATGGAATTAACTCGTGAAAATGTTCGTGCAATGATTTATTACGACTTTCGGCGTGGATTATCAAGACAAGAGTGTATTGATCAACTAACTTCCACATTTGGCGACGAAGCTCCATCCTTTGCCACTGCGAAATGCTGGTATAACAAATTTGATCGTGGCTGCCATTTGCTCAATGATGAAGTTTGTGAAGGTCATCCAAAATCAGTTGTTGTGCCAGAAAACATTGACGCTGTGCAAAAACTAATAATGAAAGATCGTCATGCGACATATTGTGAGATTGAGGCAACCCTCGGCATTAGTTCCACTAGCATATATAAAATATTGCACGATTATTTAGCCATGAAAAAGGTTTGCTCTTGTTGGATCCCACATAATTTGACGCAATCTCAAAAAGATGCTTGTGTCGATTGGTGTACAAAGATGCTCAAGAAATACAATAGCGGTGCTTCAAAAGACGTATATAAGATTGTAACAGGTGACAAATCATGGATCTATGCGTATGAGCTGGAACGTAAACAGCAGTAGACTGTATGGGTGTTTCAAGATGAAGCAAATCCAACAAATATTGTTCACACTCGAAGCAAATGGTCACCTGCTTTTTCAGCAAAACTGGCCATGTGGCAACAGTACGTTTAAAGGAATGTAAAACGGTCAATGCCGAGTGGTACACAGCCATTTGTTTGCTGGAAGTCTTCGGTGAAGTAAGGAAAACCAACAAGAACCGTACGATCGTTCATCAAGACAATGCGAGCGCACACACATCTCGTCTAACAACAGAGCATTTGAAGGCTCAAAAAATTGAATTGATGGGTCATCCGCCATACAGTCCTGATTTGGCACCCAATGACTTCTTTTTGTTCCCGAACATCAAGAATAAATTGCGTGGACAACGATTTTCGTTGCCAGAAGAAGCCGTTGATGCCTTCAAAAACCATGTTTTGGAGGTGTCTCAAGATGACCTGAATAAATGCTTTGACAAATGGTTCAAACGGATGCAAAAGTGTATTGATCATAAAGGAGAATATTTTGAAAACAATAAAGCAGTTTACAATCATAAATTACTTTGTTTTAATTATTAGGCTCAAAATATAAATAGTGCCCCTCATATATGTGTGTGTAGAGGTGCACACAGGGATGTTGAAGTACGTACAAATGCAATTCACGATTATAAACCACTGTAGTAATGAAAGTATTGACACAGCTAGAGAAACATCCATTCAGATTGCATCAAATAACAAAATAACTTTGCATCGACATTGTTTATATTAGAAACATAGTTACATCTAATCATAACTGAAAACCAATAATGAAATGTAACTGCAAATGATAATGATGAAAAC
Organism: Deroplatys truncata; assembly: GCA_030765065.1. Classification (NCBI taxonomy): domain Eukaryota; kingdom Metazoa; phylum Arthropoda; class Insecta; order Mantodea; family Mantidae; genus Deroplatys; species Deroplatys truncata. Next base: position 77,634,004 of record CM060989.1, on the reverse strand, counting down.
AGATACCTTAATTGTTACTGGTAACTGTTAATACTATTTAACTGTGACAACTATAACCGTTACTCGAAAATAACCATCACATTCCTATTGAGCGCACATGAGTAAGCTGCGTTCACACTACTGGGACTACACAAATGATTGTACACTGCCGCCCGCTGGAACATTATTTCAAAAAAAAACTTGCCACCAATCAATTGTTATGAAAATGAGAAACAGCATAACATTGTTTGGTTTACAGTACTATACATATTTTTACTTGTAGGCTACGTTGTAATAAAGCTTTTATTTATGTACATAAGTACCTGTTTTGTGAAGCATTGTAATAGCATCTAAAAGGAAAAAAGTGTGTTTTGATGGAAGAAAAACTAAAATCTTTGAAGAAATTGGAAAGACGTAAAACATTATTAAAAGTATCGCAGGATTAGAATGCAGGAAAAATGATGGTAGGAGACGGAAAAGGAACCGACAGGAGACAGAAAAGTTCAAGTTACATACCAGTATACGAGGCGAGATAAAAAAATAACAGCAATATTTTAATTTCACGAGCTTTTACATCCGATTTTCAACAATTTTGTTTTATCTTGTTGGTACACATGTTCCTGATGTATGTTTGCATTTTCAACTGTTTTGAATATTAAGTTTATTGTTGACTGTCGAAAAAGTTATACATGTTTTCGAGTGCTCTGCAAATTCTTACTTCCAAAAAACATGGATCAAAGAATTTGCATTAAACTTTGCTTGAAAAATGGAATAAAGTGCAGTACTACATTCAAAATGTTGACTGTGGCTTTTGGCAAATCTACTATGAGTAAGAAACGTTTCAAAGAGGGTTGAAAAGACGAACACCGCCCTGGACGGCCTGGCACATCACATGGGGAGGAAGTAAAGAAAATGGTTCTGGAAAATTGCCGAATCACCATCAGAGAGGTTGCTGATGATGTTGGCGTATCCTTTGGCTCATGCCAAGCAATGTTTTTGGATGTTTTGGGCATGAAACGTGTAGCAGTAAAGTTTGTTCCAAAATTGTTGAATCGACCAAAAACGATGGTGCATAGACATCGCTCAGGAATTGCTGAATGAAGTCTAAAACGATTCAGAACTTCTAAAGAAGGTTGTAACAGTTGACGGTACATGGGTATGACATCGAAACTACTGTCCATTCCAAACCAGAGTGCCTTTCACTGAAAACAAACTCTTTGTATTATCCGCGCGAAAGTAGTTTGCAATCCCCGCCCATAATGGCTGCTTGTTCCCCTCCCACTGCTTGTTGAACACTATTTAATCTATAAAAAGGCTTCCTGCGTGAGAATCATAGTTCAAAATGCAACCTGAGGTAACAATCGATTTTATAAGTATGCGGCAATGAACATTTTACTTAGGTTAATCACAATCCTCGGGCAAAAGCGCAACACCCAAATCCGAATCCTCTAAAGATGACTCAGCTGTCGTATCAGAATCAGAACTACTCTCCAAAATAATGACAAGCTTATCCACAATTCCATAGCACTGTCGCACTTAAAACAAGTTCCCAAGTTTTATCCTCTTCTATGTTGTATTATGTTTGTTTATATTCCTTGCTCGCTTTCGTTACACTTCTCACTGAAACGCCTGTAAAATCCGATATTAGTTTCGTAATATGCACTAATGCAAGTGTCGGGTATTTTTGCAATAGTGAGTTGAATATATGAAGTATTGTTTGTTTTAGCCACTTTTTAAATGTTTCCCGCTTCTGTGTTTGAACAGTTTATTCGCACTACACGCACCTTCCTCTGCCATGTGAGCTCAAATACCAACTGACTAAATCACAAGATTTGACCTGAGCTGAGCATATGTGTGTTAGTGTATTATGAATGACTGTTCACTTATCGTATATCCCATGTTACGCAAAGTGATTATTTGGTACTCAGATAGCAGCTCTGGGAATTCATTGCTGCATTTCTTGTGTATGTAAGAGATTGGCAGTCTTACATGTCGGTTGGTATTAACTAGCAAGATGCTCTCTGCGTTAGCGCAATAGCATGCGAAAATAATTTTTTGTAATCTCTTAACAGCTAGTATATATCCATTACCTTTAACGATGAGTTCTTATGATAACCGCAATAAAATGTGCAGTTCTATACCATTCCTGCTCTAAAATTTCTTAATACAATACATGTATTAAGGAACTACTTACGTTGGCGTAAGGTATATTCTTGGGTTCGTGACAAGCCGAAGCACGTGCTTCTGTTTACATCAGAGGGAACTCTCGTTTGGAATGGACAATAAGTCCTAATCGTCCCAATGAAAACTGCCTGAAGAGCCAAGACCAAAAAAAAATTGACAAGTTCAATCACATGTGAAGGTCTTCTCACTGTTTTCTTCGATTACAATGTATAGTGCATCAGGAGTTACTGCCTTACGGTCGTACGGTCAATAAGGAAAAACCAATCGCGGAAATTGTATCACGATAATGCACCCGCTCACATCTCAATGCTTTTTGTTAACTTTTTGGCAAAAAACAAAACCACTATGCTGGCTCAGCCACTGTATTCACCGGACATGGTCCCTGTGACCTCCTTTTTATTCCTGAGGCTCAAGAGAATCGTGAAAGGCTGACGTTTTGCTACCATTGATGGGATAAAAACAGAATTGCTGAAGGAGCTGAACACCATAATGAAAAGTGAGTTCCAGAAGTGCTTCCAAGATCGGAAAAAGTGCTGGCACAAGTACATTATATCTGAGGGGGATTACTTTGAAGCAAACAAAATTGATGATTAAATAGAAATTCTTTAAGAAAAAGAAAAATTTGTATTACTTTTTATCACACCTCATATATGAAATTTTTAAAATAAATGTATTTTTTGAGTTTTAAAGTTGTATTTGTTATTTTCCGTATCATTTGATCCTCCCGATCATTTAGCCAAGCCACAGTCTGTTTATGTCAGATAATTCAAACTCTACTTTATTTACATTAATAAAGACATTTGTTATATTATTTGAAAAATATGCTTTTGCAAGTTCAGTGAGCTAACACCTTTCAGAGGAAATTCAAATATGAGTTTACCACTTTTCTAATTTCAGATTTAAATATTAATTTATTTGCTTAATATGGTAAATAGTCAGGTAAGAATACTTTGACATAGTGCCATGCACAGAGCGGTCCCTCAGCGCTCTGACTGGGAATTGCACGGCAGTCTTGTGTGACACGTCTGAATGAACTCAAGGCCAAGGGCTCTTCCACTTATCAGACATGTGGCAGCGGGCTTCAGTCAGCTGTTATTGCTTCTTGTGTATAGACGCGGGACACGTGTGTATTTGTATGTGATTGAATTATCGGATTATTATAACCCAGAAATGGCAATCAAATTTTCGCTTAAACAAAGAGTTTTTATGTATAACACATACGTGAAAACCGACTCATGTAGACAGGTGTGTAGGCAATTTCAGGATAAATTTCCTGGTGTTCCAGTTTCGAGTAGAGAAACATATCTAGTGAATAAAGTGAAGAGAACGGGATCATTTAATGTACGTTGTAAAAAGAAACGAAGGGTTCTAATGTAAGAAAAACTTGATGAAATTGGCGAAGCATTTGAACAGTCTCCGAATAAATCTTTACAATGTGTAGCACAACAAGTCAGTGTTTCAAAAACCTCAGTACATAGGTCTATGAAACTGCTGAAAAAATAAAACCATACAGAGTGACCATTGTCCATCAATTACGACCGCGTGATGATGAAGCGCACGAAAGTTCTGTAACTGGATGTTACAACATATTGCTGGCAGTACTGTTGCCCCACATTTAAAAATTTTTTAGGATGAGGCATGATTTCATTTGACTGGCCATGTTGCTTCACAAAACAATAGGTATTGGTGTACTGAAAATCCACATTTAATTCACGAGGTTCCTTTACATGATAAAAAATTGGTGTACGGTGTACTGTAACAGCAGAAACATTCTTGCGGCATGTTTTGCAATGTTGACAGATAATGAGAGGGAACATGGCTATTTTCAACAAGATTCTGCCACAGCTCATACTGCAGAGGCTTCCTTGGAAGACATCAAGAATGTTTTTGATGACAGAATAATCTCTAAAGGGTTATGGCCCACTCGATTGCCGGATCTTATTGTGTGTGACTTTTATCTGTGGGGAACTCTCAAAAAATAGAGTCTATAGGAATAATTTTCACAACATAGACGATCTTAAAACAATATAAGAACAGAAATTAGAGAAATTATGCAACAAGAACTTATGCGTGTGAATGGTAATTTTATCAGAAGGTGCCAAGGGTGCCGAAGTGCACCACTTTCAACCCCGACTGTGAAGAACGTTATTAACTGATAAAATAAAAAGTAATTATGTTTGTTCAATAGGTAATCAATATATCGTAATAATCATCATAAAATCAGTAATAATATGGTATCAGTATCAATAATGGGAATACTAAACAGATACACTGAATATAGCGTGCGGAACACGCATCACGACTACCGGCCAGAGGGCTGAGGGACCGCTCTGTATAAGAACCAATGAAAATACTTAATTAAAACATTTATTTATAACTAAAAAGTAATGTTTTTGTCATTGAGAATTCTAATCCTCATTTATGGTTCATAGCTTTCCACATGTCTTTCAATAAAAGTAACAATTTAGCAAAATAAACATGCTTACTGTGAGGGTGGGATAGAGGATATGATCCAAGTATATTGGTAACAGAGTAAGGAAACCTTCACTCCCAGCAGTTGTCATCGTATAACACGTGTGGTCGGTATCTGCAAACATTTACATCAATATTATGAATAAATAAACAAATCTCTTTTTATTTTATTTTTTCACAACACAAAATTGAAATGCACTTTTTTAGCTTACCTGTCCAAGCATTTGTTCCAGATGCAAGACATCTATTAGCCAACAGGTCAAGAACACCTTTGTAAGGATAATCCTCACTTCCCAAAAACACAAGGTGTTCCAAAGTGTGGGGCAAGCCGTCATCATCATGAGCTTCAGTTGCTATATTAAATATATTCAACAAACTTTTACAAAATTATTTTAACTCTATCTGATAATACAATATACAGATTTGTTCCCATTTATGATTATTCTGTGATTCTATAGTGATTAATGTGGTATTAAACTTAACAAACAAAAAAATCTGTTAAATGTGTTACATTCATATGACTTTCTTTAACCACTATCATTTATTAATGGGTATATAAATTATTATTGAGAAAGCTGATTTTTCTGCCTACTTTTGATTATTTTAATTGAAATAAATCAATTGTAGAAACGGCTTAAAATTGAGTTTTATTTATGGACGCTCTTCAACTGCTGTGGTCCTTAGTGTCCCATTCTATACTGGGCGTGAAAGACCAGTAATTTTGCTCAGAGGCCTGTTTATCACGCTTGAGGCTCTTTTACATGGCGTAAATCTATGACACTGTACCACCAGCTTTACTTTCCTTCTAAAGGAAGCCATGCTAAGGATTTTAATGCCCGAAAAAATCCAACGCCCTCCGCCGGGTTTGAACCCGCAACCTCAAGAACTAGAGGCTAGTATGGTAACCACTACATCAAGGGGGTCAAATAGAAACAGCTACATTACAGCAAGTCAAACGTTTAAGAACCGAATACTGTATACTGGCCTTAAAATTCAATACAATTGTGAGAAACAAATGAAAATTGAAAAGACTTTAAAAGAATGACAAAGCATTGAACTATTTGTACCATTAATAATGGATATCTTGGAAATATCCAATGCCACAAAAAAAAAGTTATTTCAAATAACTTGTGTTTTAAAGAGAACTACATATTTTGTGTAGTATGTTTTCATTTATCACTCAAATAACCAGTTATACAAGATTACACAACATTTCTTTGAAATGAAGAGGACTTCACTGGCTATTCCCAGAAAATTCAAGATATACTTATTTGTAATGTAATTTTTATTTACTTTTTAAAGGAATGAGTACCAAATAATAACACACAAAGATTAAGAAATTCAAACTTGCGTGTGTGTGTGTTGACATAGAGAAACCCATTTTTACTTTCTCTACTACATATAGTAAGTAGGGGAAGTATTGTATTCCACCCAAAAATTTGATACCGAGATTTCACCGGAAATACATGTTTTGAGATCCCCTGAATAAAAAAAACATTTTTGGAAAAATGTCCGTGTGTGTGTGTCTGTCTGTGAACAGCATAACTCAGAAACGAACAGTCGGATAAACACCAAACTTGGTATTTAGGTTCAGTATCTTCCAAGGATGCAACATGAAGGTTTTCAAGAAAATCCCCCCGCCCCAGATTACCCTTTACATGGAACATTTTTCGAAAATTTTAATTTTCTCAAAAATGGCTCTAACGATTTTGATTAAAATATCATATGTTTAAGATATTTTCATGAAAAATAATATGTATATCTTGAATTTCCTGGGAATGTCTCCAAAAGTATTCTTCATTGTGAACGACTTTTGCTAACTGGTAAACCATAAGAGACAGACAAAATTTTACTACACAAAAAAATGTAGATCGCATTAAAATACACAATTTATTCATATACATTTTTTTTTGAGTGAACCATTTTCGAGATATTACTTGTTATTCCCTTAAATTTTTCAATACTTAATTTCTCAAATGGGAATTCGTTATTCATTTTTTTGTCTTGGATATGCAAAGAGTATTAATCTGTGGGAAAGGGAATGGTGCTGCACCTAGCAACCAGCTATTAAGAGATATGTATGTGCTTAAAGGCTACTGTATTTCCAAATTGCCCTTGTAAATATATATTCCCCTTACATCTACAAGAAAATTAGCAATAAGATAGACTCTGCAAATGTTTATCTCGATTAACATGAAGTAGATGGAGAATAAGCGTTTGTATAAATAGTTTGTACAAGAGTAGAGAAAGTCATGTGAGTGTAACACATCAGATTTTTCATTCTTTAGTTCTTGTTGTAAATTAATGATTAGTTGATTGCTTATTATTCTGCTATTAATTTTACTAATTTTCTTCGTAAACAATGGCTTTGTAGAGTAGACACTAAATTTCTAAGCCCCACGACCTGACAAATAATTTACAATTGACATTTAATTTTTCAGCTATTTTGCTCTTCTGGGGTCCCCATTCAAAATGCTGAAAAAAGCAAGAAGGAATGGAACAAATTACCTTAAGTGAGAAAATAAGTAGATGTGATGTCGCCAATACCTGGTGCCCACCTGCCCGCCCCTTTTAAGTGTTTTACTTTTATAGGAAAATTGTGATATAAACACAACAAACGTAGCCATCTTCCCACTAAAACAGATGCTGAATGCGAAGTGCCAACCTAAATAAGAAGTGAACTCCGCAAAATAAGGAATTTCTGCAAACGTGAATCATTCGAATTTTGGATGCGCAAATCCCTCAGCTATGCCTTGAGGCTGAGTATCTTACCGGCTTTGGCGGCATTAGTTATTCATATGTTGCCAGCATTGCATTAGAGCTAGAGAATGACACAGAGTAACATCTGTAGGACATATAAGACATCACTTCCATCGCTGTCGGGGACCCCAGAAGAGCAACTTACCCAATTTTTCTTTATTCAGTAAAAACTGGTTCAATGTCCTTTAACCAGTTAGGTCATATCAAACGAATGAAATGGGTGAAATGATGCTCAATTGAGCCCATAGTCAGCAGAGCTTAGGATTACCATTCATCTCTCAGGATAAGGAAAAAAAATCTTAAGGTAACATCCTAACTGAGATTCGAACTCAGGACATCTTGAATGTGAGGCAGACATGCTACCCTCACAACACAGAGGTGGACAGAAAAAATATTATCTTTAGCTATTGCAGTACCAATATGAATTCCAGGAGGGAAGTGTTATATATGTTCCAAGTTAACTGATATAGAAGTAAGTAAGGGTGATAGTGCTTGATTGTGTATATTAAAATTGTCACGAATTATTAAACTGGTACTACTGTAAACATGTGAGATCTGATACACAAATTAATATTGTAACTATCTTGGATTTGTAAGGTTAATTCATCATTAATCCTCTTATGGTCTTATGAAAAGAAAAATGAAATGTGTGAGATTTGACGAGGCATTGTATTTACCTGCATTTCCACAGATGTCATTCTAAAATAACTGCGGTTTATCAATATCTGTCGTATAATGTTTAAAATAAACGACTATGTTTTTACATACACACTATAATTGCACTATATTCCATTTTCCTTTATATTTATGATCACAACTTACTCACCCAAACAAAAGTAACCATTAACAACAGGCCCCTCGACTTCAGCTATAACCACAGTTAAACCTGTTAAGTTAGATTTATATTTGTGAACTGGAACTAGATCATTGGCCTTTAAAGAACATACTAAATCAAAATTGCCAGACAAACTTCTTGCCGGAGAAGAGTCAACAGGAGCCATGTTAAATTGCAATGCAATTGGCGTTAACAAGACAGAAGACACAATATCAGCATTGCCAACACACAGAGGAAAAAAATGGCTACAACCGAATACCATTCAGTACCACTTCAGGAAACTTGGCCGAAAAAGCGTGGACATGGAACACTAGCGCTTCTAGCGCAGCCGGCTGGAGGATTTGTATCAGCTGTATGGGGAAGGTGGAAAATTAGGTGTTAAGGTTTACTTTATCGAGTTTTAAGCAATGCCAGCTTCCAAGGAGGGAAAGTGTGTGCTGTATTTTGTTGTCAGAACTATAGTTGGCAAATGAATGCCGTTTCTTCCTTTCAATTTCCTCCAGATAAAGGCGGTTAAATACGGTTTTAAATCACACCCTTTCAATAGGATTACATTTCGTTAAAGTTACACTGGTATATAGAGGCATATTATGAAAATACACCAAAGAAATGGAACATTATTTACACATTACCCTATTAATTAAAAAAGGCGTAAGAATAATTATGCTCACAGAATGTCATTTCTCAGTTCTCAACATACACACATACAAGTTAAACTTTGTATTAACCATTGTTAATAGTTTATTGCTTTCAAACAATTTACATCTTTCTTTCCTGACAGAGAATTGGGGGTGCAACAGACAATGAAGGATCAACATCTTTTATTTTGGGTACTCAGAAACCTATTGCAGTGGTTGTTGGAGCTAAAGCTATATATTGATTCTGAATAATAAACGTAAATGATTACTGTCCGAAGTAGTTGCCGACAGTCGTTAATAAAAAATAAATAAGCGGTACATCACAACTCAATTACATATTTAACGTAATTTGCAATACTCTTTCCAATTAAAACCATGAAGCATAATATGGAAAATTGCAGCTGTTTGTTCAAACAAATATTTGTATATAATTATAGTCAAATTATACCCATGCTTGCAATGTTGGTCTTAGCTTAGAGGGAATTGCAACATTCGAGTTACAAATGTTTTTGTTTGTGCCTTCTAACACATTTCAAAATTAAGTGGAGTAAAGTAAAAGCTCAAAGTCCGTGTTTTAAGCATGATTTGAATGAACGGTACACACGATCACTTTCAGATTTTCTAAGTTTTGAGGGATTCTCTGGGTCAAATTCGACTTTTCTGTGAAATACGCCATGGCAACTCGTGATATTCATATTTTAAGCCAAAAACAATGATGTTAAAATTAGATTTTATTTGGCAGCAACGCAAAGCCTATGAATGATCAGTCAATGAGCTTCAAAGCATATCTTATACATTGCAATTGATACGTTTCCCACTAATGGCCTACATGAAGACTAATATAAACAATTACATTCTCTGACCTGTAAAGGTTAACTCAATCTGCACTTGAAATGTACGCTTGCATATTTGTTTGTGATCTACATTGAAAATAACATAAATAAATTGGCATATTTATTCCACTTTTAATACACTTCACGGCGTGTGTAACAGCATCATTTCCATTGAGTTAACCTTGAACTACCTTCGCGCCTCAGAGGCCCGTCTGCGATTTTTAATATCTTTTGAATTAGTACCTATGTATTTATATTAACTAAATGTTACAACTTTTTCTAATTTATCATATTAGCTATAATTTTAGAAAATAATTACAAAAAAAAATGATATGGTTTTAAGTTAAAGTTAACTCACGTTTTCTCCGCGCGGGCCTCCTTGCCCGTGAAGATACAAGCGCTTTTAAAACGTTTTGCGTATTACTTTACACTGCGCAGACGGACATCTTTTTATGTTTGTTACATTATTTGTTATTGTTGACTGTCATTTTTATTACTTTCTCTACTACGTATAGTAAGTAGGGGAAGTATTGTATTCCACCCAAAAATTCGATACCGAGATTTCACCGGAAATATATGTTTTGAGACCCCCTGAATCCAAAAAAAGCATTTTTGGAAACATGTCCGTGTGTGTGTCTGTGTGTGTCTGTCTGTGAACAGCATAACTCAGAAATGAACAGTCGGATAAACACCAAACTTGGTATTTAGGTTCAGTATCTTCCAAGGATGCGACACGAAGGTTTTCAAGAAAATCCCTCCACCCCAGATTACCCTTTACATGGAAGATTTTTCGAAAATTGTAATTTTCTCAAAAATGGCTCTAACGATTTTGATTAAAATATCATATGTTTAAGATATTTTATGGCAAATAAAATGTATATCTTGAATTTCCTGGGAATGTCTCCAAAAGTATTCTTCATTGTGAACGACTTTTGCATAACTGGTAAACCATAAGAGATAGACAAAATTTACTACACAAAAAATGTAGATCGCGTTAAAATACACAATTTATGTCATATACATTTTTGTTGTTGAGTGAGCCATTTTCGAGATATTACTTGTTATTCCCTTATATTTTTCAATACTTATTTTCTCAAATGGGAATTCGTTATTCATTTTGTTGTCTTGGATATGCAAAGAGTGTTAATCTGTGGGAAAGGGAATGGTGCTGCACCTAGAAACCAGCTATTAAGAGATATGTATGTGCTTAAAGACTACTGTATTTCCAAATTGCCTTGTAAATATATATTCCCCTTACATCTACAAGAAAATTAGCAATAAGATAAAGTCTGCAAATGTTTATCTCGATTAACATGAAGTAGATGGAGAATAAGCGTTTGTATAAATAGTTTGTACAAGAGTATAGAAAGTCATGTGAGTGTAACACATCAGATTTTTATTCTTTCAATGTTCAACAGTACTTGTATTAAGCAAGTTTATTTGTTTATTTATTTATTTTAAGTCGCTTGAACTCCTGATCATATCGCCACTCCACAAGGATACAAACCAACATATTTTATTGTAAATGTACATTAGTCAGACAACATTATAATTTGGCGTATATCTTAGTTTGCTTAATATATTTAAGTATCATTTCTTTGAACACTGGATTCCTGATGGCGCCACACACATTGTCCAGAGCTTCACAAGCTCGTCTTCCATTCGTATAGTGATGCCAATCCAGAATCGTATGAGTTACAGTAAGCAGACAATTGTAGATGTTACAAAGCAGAGGTGGATCATTATATATTATGAGGTAGGAGTGAGTGAGGGCTGTGTGTCTTATACGTATTCGTATGAGAGCAACTTGGTCTTTGCGTGGAAGGCAAGTCATTTCGGTATTTAGGAGAGCAAGAGAGTGGATGTCATGCAGTTTATTGTAGATGAGCTATTCCAATGCTGCTTCCATATCTGAGTCATCTTCTTATGTCTGTATCTGAGGAAGTCACCATATGGTATTCTACAGTTCTTTGGAGGATGCCTGGTGGCCTCTTTAGTTGAAACATCAGCTTTCTCGCTCCCTTGGATGCCGGCCGGAGATGGAGTCCAGATAAGCTTGAAATATTTACCAACTGAATTGCTGTATTGTATGACATTAATAGTTTTGCAACCAATGGGTGAGACGAAGAGCTTTTGTGATGGAATGCTAACAAGGCACTCATAGAGTACGTGAATATGACAAAGGAGTCATACTGTGTGTTTCTAGGATGTATTCCAGAGCAAAGCGGATTGTATATAGTTCACATATGTAGATGCTGAGATAATTAGGTAGACTGTGTAGCATCGTGTGATTTGGAAACACTACTGCGCAACCGCAGTTGTCGTCAAGTTTAGAGCCATCAGTATAATTTGGAAATTAAGATGAATTTGATGTGTGCAGATCTTGAAACATTCTTCGTAAAGTAGAGAAATCTTGGACATAGAGATATCAACTGAGGGAGACTTGAGCTCCCAGGTTGCTATTGGTGGACAGCAACAGGGAATTAGTTCGGATAATATGATGTTACATTCTTCAAGATTTTGAGAGAGGCGATTAGCGACGCTGACTTGTTAGACTTGATTTATGGCAGGGCTTGCCCCTGTGTTAGTGGGAAACATGTAGGAATGAATGGCAGTTGTATCTTGTCTAGCCATTATACGAACAGCAAAAGATATACTTAACATTTTCCTTCTGATGGCTAATGGAGGTTCATTGGCTTCTATACAAAGACTATAGGGCTGGTACAAAAGGCTCTTAAGGCTAGTCGTAGGGCTGAGTATTGTACGGTGTCGAGCATTTTAAGAGCAGAGGAGCTAGCACCTTGGCAGACGATGCATCCATAGTCAAGTTTGGAGCGAATGGAGGTCTTGTACATGCGCAACAAAACATTGAGATCCGCTCCCCAATTACTTACAGCTAATGTTTTCTATATATTGAGACGACGTGTGCAGCTGGCCTTAAGACATTTAAGGTGTGGAATCCAAGTGAGTTTGCGATCAAAACGTAATCCAAGAATGCGAACTGTATTCATGAGTACCCAATAGTAATGTGGGTTCCTGATAACGATTACGTTGTTTGGAGAAAACAATGACTTCTGTATTATAATTTCGACAATGAAGTCGTCGTAGACATTGTTTATACGCATCTGCATGACTTTCGTAGTATTTCCCTTACAGAAGAACACTAGGCTGTCTGCAAATAAACATGCCTTGACAGAAGAATAATACAGGCTACCACATTGTTGATGGCTACCAGGAACAGCGTCACACTCAAAATACTGAGCCCTGAGATATGCCGTTGTCTTGTGAGACACCCTTTGAGGTTTGCCCATTCGCTCTTACACGTAGCTGGTGGTTCTGGAGGAAGTTGTGGACTAAAATAAGCATGTTTCCTCTTGTACCTTTTTCTTCAAGTGGATTAATTGTGTAGTCACGCCAGACCGCATCATACGCTTGTTCGTTATTCAGGTAAACAGCAACCGAGTGTTGTCTTTTAGAGACGCTTTTTCTTTTATTTCGGTTTCATGCATTACTAAACTATTAAGTGTAGATCGGTTTCGGCGGAGGCCATTTTGTGCATCGTTGAAGAAGTTGGTGTTTTCTTGGAACCATCGCAGTAGTTTGGTTATTACTTTTTCTAGCTGTTTGCACATCGTGCGCGTTAGTGATATAGGTCGGAAGGTATCCGGCAAAGAGTGCTTCTTATTTGGTTTGGGTATAGAAATTACTATGGAGGTACGCCACAGATCTGGGAAACATTTGAAAGATGTAGTTGAAGATATGCAGTAAATATGTAATTCCATTGGAAGGCAAATGTTTGACTAGTTCGTAGGGAATATTGTCAGGGCCTGGACTTTTACTGTTGCATTGCTGTAAGGCTTCTTCAATCTCAGTTAAGGTTCATTGTAAATGCCATCTGTATCCAGGCATATCTCAGGGATGTAATAATTGTCTGTTCTACACATTGAAGTTATGAAAGAAAGTACTATCGGATGGGGAGATATGGAACTGTTGCAACAGTTTTCTTATTCTGAAAACCCACCTGTGAGTTTGAAATTTCCAATGATAATAATGAAGTATGTGTTGAAAACTTGGAATGAACGAAAATAATGCAGAATGCTGTACTAAAGGAGGTGAAGAATAATTTAGTGCAAATTATGTTGAGTGTGACTTACTATTTTCTTGGGATGGGAATAAAATATGGGCTACTGCCCAATATATTGGAATTTCAAGTAGGCAGAGCAAAAAGGATATATTGAAAGAAGACCAGGGACCTACAAGGTATTCATTTAGGAACTATTACAATGAAGAGTCTTGCTTTACATTGCTCTTTCGTGAACCCCACATTGAGAAAGTGTGTATGCGGACCAACAAGGAAGGTTGAATGGTTTACAAGGACTGGTTGGATATAGGTTTGCGTGACACAAAAAGTTTTTGGCGTTTTGATTCTGGTTGGTGTTTACAAGTCAAGAAATGAAGATATCACTCATGTTTGGAGTGTTGAAAATGGCCGACCATTGCTCAACGAAATTATGTCTAGCAACCACTTCCATACTATACGAAGGGTATTGATAAATCAAGTGACAAATTGGAACCATCATAGGTTTTCCACATGGGAGAAACTAACCTGAGGGAAGCCTAATTCCAGGATGGTGCATGACCATGTATGAACAGTTGTCACATTTGGAAGTCACTGTCCATTTCGGTAATACATTCCAACAAAACCTGGAGGTGTGAAATAAATATATGGGTATTTGCGACAGCCAAATAGGCTATTGCTGGAAAATGAAGGTATATTCGTGGAAGGAGGGAGAAAACAGAGCCGTGCGACTCGAAGGGAATGTTGTAAAAAGCTGTGGACTGACCTTAAAAAGATCTGGTCGTAATGTCACCTGTGATAATTCTTTTACGTCTCTCGATTATGCTTTTATTTGTTGTCAAAAAATCTGACCCTAGTCGGCATTATCCGACAACAAAAAGGTGAACTGCTTGCAGAATTTTTTACACCTAAAGGACGTGAAATACACTCTATAGTATTTGGTTTTCAACTAGATGTGATAATAGACTCTTGTGTTCCTAAGAAGAATAAAGTTGTCACCGTCCTTAGCACTCTTCATGACCAACCTACGGTGTTACCATTGGAAGCAAATAATCCTGAAGTTAAAATTACGTACAAATGCTACAAAAGGTGGCGTTGACACCATGGACCAAAAGACGCGATGCTACAGCATGGAAATAAAAATAAGACGTTGACCTTTTGGGGCTTTCTTCAACATGCTCGATGTAAGTGTAATGAATGCATACATAATTTAGCTGATGCTAGACAACAATGAAAAAAATCTGATGTGTTACACTCACATGACTTTCTCTACTCTTGTACAAACTATTTTTACAAACGCTTTTCTCCACATGCTTCATGTTAATCGAGATGTTAATCTATTGCTAATTTTCATGTAGATGCAAGGGGAGTTGGTAGGCTTTAAGCTATAGTCAAATATTTTAAGATCAGGTTGCTATGTGGAGCATTCCATTCTCTTTGCATGTCCAGGACATAAAAAATCTGATGTGCTACACTCACATGACTTTCTCTACTCTTGTACAAACTATTTCTACAAACCCTTATTCTCCATCTATTTCATATTAATCGAGATAAACGTTTGCCGAAACGATATTTTGACATGCAAAGAGAATTACATTTTACACATAGCGATCAGTTCTAAAAATATTTGACTATCGCTTAAGGCGTACTATGTTCCCCTTGTTTTGTATTTGCAAGGGCAATATAGAAATACAGTAGACTTTAAGCATAGACATATCTCTTAAATAGCTGGTTGCTATGTGCAGCACCATTCTCTTTGCCACAGATTAATATTCTTTGCATATCCAAGATAAAAAAATGAATAACGAATTCCCATTTGAGAAAATAAGTATTGAAAAATTTAAGGGAATACTCGTAACAAAGCAATATTTCGAAAATGGTTCACTCAAAAAAAATGTATATGACATAAATTGTGTATTTTAACGCGATCTACATTTTTGGTGCAGTAAAGTTTTGTCTATTTCTTATGGTTTACCAGTTATGCAAAAGTCGTTCACAATGAAAAATACTTTTGGAGACATTCCCATAAAAGTCGAGATATACATTTCTTTGTCATGAAAATATCTCAAACATATGATATTTTAATCAAAATCGTTAGAGCCATTTTTGAGAAAATTAAAATTTTCGAAAAATGTTGCATGTAAAGGGTACTCTGCGGTGGGGGGGATTTTGTTGAAAACCTTCGTGTCGTATCTCTGGAAGATACTGAACCTAAATACCAAATTTGGTGTTTATCCGACTGTTCGTTTCTGAGTTATGCTGTTCACAGACAGACAGACAGACAGACAGACAGACAGACAGACAGACACACAGACAGACAAACACACAGACAGATACACAGAGAGACAGACACACAGGCACACATACGGACATGTATCCAAAAAGGCTTTTTTTGGATTCAGGGGATCTCAAAACATGTATTTCCGGTGAAATCTCGGTATCGAATTTTTGGGTGGAATACAATACTTCCCCTACTTACTATACGTAGTAGAGAAAGTAAAAACCATTTATGGAAACATGTCCATGTGTGTGTGTCTGTGAACAGCATAACTCAGAAACGAACAGACGGATAACAACCAAACTTGGTATTTAAGTTTAGTATCTTTCAGAGATGCGACACGAATGTTCTCAAGAAAATCCCCCTACCCCAGATTACCCTTTACATGGAACATTTTTCGAAAATTTTAATTTTCTCAAAAATGGCTATAATGATTTTGATTAAAATATCATATGCTTAAGATATTTTCATGACAAATGAAATGTATATCTCGAATTTTCTGAGAATGTCTCCAAAAGTATTCTTCATTGTGAACGACTTTTGCATAAGTGGTAAACCATAAGAGATAGACAAACTTTTACGAACAAAAAAATGTAGACCGCGCTAAAATACACAATTTGTGCCATATACATTTTTTTGTTGAGTGAACCATTTTCGAGATATTGCTTGTTATTCCCTTAAATTTTCCAATACTTATACTTTTTCTGAAATGGAAATTCGTTATTCATTTTTTTTGTCCTGGCAATGCAAAGAGAATGGAATACGCCACATAGCAACCAGCTCTTAAAATATTTGACTATCGCCTAAAGTCTACCAATTCCCCTTGCATCTACAAGAAAACTAGCAATAAGATAAACATCTCGATATCTCGATTAACATGAAGCATATGGAGAATAAGCGTTTGTAAAAATAGTTTGGACAAGAGTAGTGAAAGTCATTTGAGTGTAACGCATCAGATTTTTTAGTAATGTGTCGTAGTTTTAAAATGCTGTCGCGATGTTATGCAAAGAGTATGGAATTTTAAGACTAACATACAGCGGTCCACTTTTAAACTTCTGAGGATTGGTTTGGTTACGTCTATCACACTTATATCTACTATAGAATATATTGTGATGTAACTATTTCTGCAAAGGCTTATCTCTATTAACGTGAAGTAAATAGAAACATAAGCTTAGGTAAAAACAGTTTGTAGAAGTTACATAAAAATAAATGATGGTGGCTTGAAAAATCATGTGAAATTACCAGGGCCGCCTCCAGAGGTTTTTCTGCCCTCTCACGCTTTCAGACATAACTAATTTTATCCCCAATGTCAGTCCTCTATGACTACTATTCTCAACACAAAGTAGATTTATTTATTTACTTGCTTGCAGGGGTAATCAATAAATAAAACTCAAGAAGAAAATATGTGCAGAAAAAGCGAGGTTGTTCTGAGTGAAAGATTAAACATGCAAAGTCACACAATAAAAATGTTCAATATTTCGTGTTTGCCCCTTCATCAGGAGATTAAATGACTAAAATTCTGATGTGTTACACTCCCATGACTTTCTCTATTCTTGTACAATCAATTTTTACAAACGCTTATTCTCTATATGCTTCATGTTAATCGAGATATCGAGATGTTAATCTTATTGCTAATATTCTTGTAGATGCAAGGGGAATTGCTAGGGTTTAAGCGATAGTCAAATATTTTAAGAGCTGGTTGCTATGTGGAGTATTCCATTCTCTTTACATTACCAGGACAAAAAAAATGAATAACGAATTCCCATTTGAGAAAAAGTATAAGCATTGGAAAATTTAAGGGTATAACAAGCAATATTTCGAAAATGGTTCACTCGACAAAAAAAATGTATATGATATAAATTGTGTATTGTAACGCTATCTACATTTTTGTGTAGTAAAATTTTGTCTATCTCTTATGGTTTACCAGTTATGCAAAAGTCGTTCACAATGAAGAATACTTTTGGAGACATTCCCAGAAAATTCAAGATATACATTTCATTTTTCATGACAATATCTTAAACATATGATATTTTAATCAAAATCGTTAGAGCCATTTTTGAGAAAATTAAAATTTTCGAAAAATGTTCCATATAAAGGGTAATCTGGGGTGGGGGATTTTCTTGAAATCCTTCGTGTCGCATCTCTGAAAGATACTGAACCTAAATACCAAGTTTGGTGTTTATCCGACTGTTCGTTTCTGAGTTATGCTGTTCACAGACAGACACATAGACACACAGACAGACACACAGACACACACACACGGACATGTTTCCAAAAATACTTTTTTTGGATTCAGGGGGTCTCAAAACATGCACGTATTTCCAATGAAACATCGGTATCGAATTTTGGGTGAAATACAATACTTCCCCTACTTACTATACGAAGTAGGGAAAGTAATAAGTTCTCCTTGTTTTATTGCAGCGTTACATACCACATTATGGTGAGTAAAACCACTCCACCATTTGTACTTAAGTGTTGTTGTTAGTGTCCGCTTATTTCTTTGGGACGTGTGATATGGGGCATATATAGAAATGGTTATGGTTAATGTCTTCATGGTAATCCCCATAACTTCTCGATTTCAAGAGCAGTAGGTGACCATGATAAATGAGATTTTCCAGCATGGGCGATAATAAGGTCCTGAGGGTGACTTCATGGAGCTTTCAATTCTCTCACCAGTTCTGCCCTTTAATACGGTTTAACCATGTTTCAGCCAACATTTCCTACTTCCCTCAAATACTTATTTTTGTACTTATCTTAAAAGTAATGCTTTTAGGGCTACAATATCGGAAGTTTCAGGTATTCTTCTTCTGCTATTTATTGTTTTGAACTTAAATCCGAGATCATGAAGGGCTTTGTTAAGTGAGCTAAGGCTTCCTTGAAATAGCTCTGCTTCTCTAAGTGAAGAAATAAGTTTGCGCGTGGTAGGCTGCATCTAGTAGTAGTAGATGTGTCTTCTTATTGCATTTAGTTCAAAGTTGTTCAATTGAGTTTCTCTGGAATTAAAAGTAGTGACAGCATTAACAAAGTAGGTTAGCAGTACAAGAAGTAACTGAACGCACAAATAGCGACTTACAGGGTACCACTAGAACGATATTCTATCAATTTCCTAGTTTTCCGAACTGACCTATGTTTAGTTTAACATCCCTTATTTCTTATCGTTCTGAATTCTGGCTGCTTGACCCTTGAGTAATGCGTCTCTTATTGACTTAAGTTCTCCGGAACGCTTAATTACCTTAGCTGCTCTACACTTTAACTAATTATTTTTCCTGAACCCGTAATCTGCCTGGAACTGACTTGCTTATTCGCTTATAAAGATGGAAACCTTTCTTCTTCTATTACGCATTGATTCAATGTATGAAAATTACTTATTACAATTGTTTCTTTATCTTACTATTATTTCTTTATTTAAGTATTTATGTCTTTCCGTCAATAACGCGGTATCAAGATATTCACTAATTTAGCTCGATGGTATGCACAGAATATGTAATTTTAAAGCCAGCATATAGCGAGTTGTGTTTAAACATTTGACTACCGATTCGGTTTTCTCTGTCCCTCTTGTATACACAACGAAATGTGTAATGAAGCTATATCTGCAAATCTTGATCTGGATTAACATGAAGTTGAAGGTAAGCGTTTGTAAGAATAGCTTGTAGAGGCTGTATAAAAATAAATCTGATGTGTTACACTCACATGACTTTCTCTACTCTTGTACAAACTATTTTTACAAACGCTTATTCTCCATCTACTTCATGTTAATAGAGATATCGAGATGTCAATCCTATTGCTAATTTTCTTGTAGATGCAAGGGGAATATGGTAGGTTAAGCGCTGGTTCCTATGTGGCGCATTCCAATCTCTTTGTATGTCTAGGACATAAAAAAATCTGATGTGTTACACTCACATGACTTTCTCTACTCTTGTACAAACTATTTTTACAAACGCTTATTTTCCATCTACTTCATGTTAATCGAGATAAACATATACAGAGTCTATCTTATTGCTAATTTTCTTGTAGATGTAAGGGGAATATATATTTACAAGGGCAATCTGGAAATACAGCAGCCTTTAAGCACATACATATATCTTAATAGCTGGTTGCTAGGTGCAGCACCATTCCCTTTCCCACAGATTAATACTCTTTGAATATCCAAGACAAAAAAATGAATAACGAATTCCCATTTGAGAAAATAGGTATTGAAAAATTTAAGGGAATAACAAGCAATATCTCGAAAATGGTTCACTCAACAAAAAAAAATGTATATGACATAAATTGTGTATTTTAACGCGATCTACATTTTTTGTGTAGTAAAATTTTGTCTATCTCTTATGGTTTACCAGTTATGCAAAAGTCGTTCACAATGCAGAATACTTTTGGAGATATTCCCAGGAAATTCAAGATATACATTTTATTTGTCATAAAAATATGTTAAACATATGATGTTTTAATCAAAATCGTTAGAGCCATTTTTGAGAAAATTAAAATTTTCGAAAAATCTTCCATGTAAAGGGTAATCTGGGGTGGGGGATTTTCTTGAATACCTTCGTGTCGCATCCTTGGAAGATACTGAACCTAAATACCAAGTTTGGTGTTTATCCGACTGTTCGTATCTGAGTTATGCTGTTCACACACAGACACACACACACACACACACACAGACACACACACAGACACACACACTGACATGTTTCCAAAAATGCTTTTTTGGATTCAGGGGTTCTCAAAACATGTATTTCCGGTGAAATCTCGGTATAGAATTTTTGGGTGGAATACAATACTTTCCCTACTTACTATACGTAGTAGAGAAAGTAAAAAATGAATAACGAATTTGAGAAAAAGTATAAGTATTGGAAAACTTAAGGGAATAACAAGCAATATCTCAAAAATGGTTCAGTCAACAACAAAATGTATATGACATAAATTGTGTATTTTAACGCGATCTACATTTTTTGTGTAGTAAAATTTTGTCTATCTCTTATGGTTTACCAGTTATGCAAAAGTCGTTCACAATGAAGAATACTTTTGGAGACATTCCCAGAAAATTCAAGATATACATTTCATTTGTCATGAAAATATCTTAAACATATGATATTTTAATCAAAATCGTTAGAGCCATTTTTGAGAAAATTAAAATTTTCGAAAAATCTTCCATGTAAAGGGTAATCTGGGGTGGGGGGATTTTCTTGAAATCCTTCCTGTCGCATCTCTGGAAGATACTGAACCTAAATACCAAGTTTGGTGTTTATCTGACTGTTCGTTTCTGAGTTATGCTGTTCACAGACAGACACATAGACACACAGACACACACACACACACACACACACACGGACATGCTTCCAAAATTACTTTTTTTGGATTCAGGGGGTCTCAAAACATGTATTTCTGGTGAAATCTCGGTATCGAATTTTTGGGTGGAATACAATTACTATACTCTACTCTACTATACGTAGTAGAGAAAGTAATAAATGTTGGTGGACAGAACCATGTGAATGTAGCATATAAGAATTTTTGTCAATACTTTGTCATCTTTTGAGTGCTGTAGCTGTTCACTTGTTTCTCGCGAGTCATGGAAAGAGCGTGGCATTTGAAGGCTAGCATACAGCCACTAGCTTTTAAACATCTATCGATCCAGTTTACTCTGTCCGTCTTGTGCCTAAACGAAATTTGTAAGAAAAGGATTTCTGCAAAGGTTTATCTTGCTTGACAAGAATTAAATAGAAAATTCTTTTCACATGAATCTCTACCCATTCTACAACAAATTATTTTACAAAAAGCTCATTCTTCTGTCTACTTATGTAAATCAAGATAAATGTTCATAGAAATGATTTTATTACTTAGGGTAAAGAATCGATTATGCGAAAACCGATCAATTGAAACATCGATTAACCGAAAGCGTTCCAATCGACAAGTTAAAATTTTCACGTCCGATTTAAATTGCACGCCCTCTAATTACTTAAGCCACGCCTAAATTAGAACTACTCCCACAAATATTTTTTCGCGCCTGGGCCAATATTTAAACCCCTACGTGTGCAGTATTACCTTGTTACTAGGGTACCTACCCCAATTCTGATAATTTCATCCACGCTTTCTCTTTTGCAGAATTTGCCTACGTGACCGTGCGAACATTCTGAATTCAATTCTAAATTGCATTTCCAGAATCATTGTGCTTAATGCGTTCGCCACTTCGGCTAATACTACTGACTTTTGTTCTGATTGGCGAAAAAGCAATTCAGCGATTGTACAAAGAAATTGACTTAAAGGATGCTGTTGCAATGGTAACGCTGTTTGACTGAGTTAGGGAACCCCGGCCAAACGAAAAGGGAAGCCCTAACGAGTGCCGTAGGGGAAAACAAAAAGGAAACCAGAACTCTCAAAAATATACTACTATTGATAAGTTTGTTTTGTAGGAACTTTAATGATAAAAATAAACAAACATTAATAACCAGAACCGTAAACCAACCATAAAAGAATACCTGTAAAACAAAGATGGCTTAAATAGTAACCCAACCATAACCAATTGAGCAAAGCAGTAAAGCAAGTTTTAAATACAGCAAAAATTAAGTCAAACAAAATTCCACAAACAAAATCAATTTAGAAACTTTATAAAACAAAGCCACTATAAACATCAGATCAAAATATTTAATTATGTTTAGCTAGTCAAAGACTAGCTAAGAATGTTGAACAAGACCGAAACAGACTTTAATGAAATTCAGGAAACCGAGAGCTTCAAAGTCCAGCTAAGCTAGATGTAGATAGCTTTACAACCCAACCGTTTTCAGTTACAAAGTTCAGCATAAATGGGTTCAGCATAACTGGGTTTTAACTGCAATTACTGCTCTCATAATTTACACAACAGAATATCTGTAATTTTGAATTAACTATGCATTTTCAAAGTGCCCAAAATATGTGAAGCCCTACTCACAAATTTCTACTTAAATTGCTTCTTGCCCTCCATTTATCAAACTATGCAATTTCAGACGACAAATGCCAAAAGCTTTTCTCACAAATTTCACACTACTGATGCTTTTTACCTTCATGAATCAAAATATGCATTTTCAAATTGCACAACTGTGTAAAGCTCTTATCACAAATTTTAAACTAACTATACACTGAAAATCACGTACTGAAAATATAACTCAACTGGAAAAGAAACAAAACACACTAAACCTATGAACAACTCCAAGAGCCAGTCGCTTTACGAACTCTTATTTTCAAACACACATAACGTTTTCCGCCCCAAAATACACTCACCATTACCAGGACATAAAACTGATAATAAAGCCTACCTTTACATAAGGTCGATCCACCGAAAATCCCAAAGACGTTCCTTAAAAATTCATTACAAAAACTTCCACAATCCGCCTCAGTAGTTGCCGGGCAGAGAGCTATCCCTGCAATGCGGACAGAAATCCACCACTCAACGCGTACGGCCCAAGCACATGCCACGTCAGCAAACCACAGAGGAAGAAAAAAAAAGCACCAAAGAGAGCGTTAAGCAAAGGGGACAAGCAACGTAAAGTGACTGGCTGGATGTATAATACAGAAACAAAACATAAAAAGAACACATAACAGCACAATAGCCCCCCCCCCCAATCTGCGAGCTTGCGAGAAGAAAAAAAATAACCATTTATAGGAACTCGAGGAAAGGGAACAATAAGTAGCCAAAAGGGGAAACAACTAGGAAAACAGAAGGAACATGCTACACTGTAAGTAGACGAAGAAGGTAACTCCACACATACAGTCCGCAAACTTCAGTAGCTGACACTGAACACACAAGGAGAAGACCATAATTGAGGCAAGCAAACCCCAACAGTATATATCCCACGACGTAGCAACCGGGCAGCCATCCAAGGTGATGAAAAACTTAAGTATATAACTCCCAGGAACAGTCACAGGCGAAAATTTGCATCATAATTTTGGCAGCAATATTAAGCGGACAAGCCGCTAACCAGGAGTATAGATTTTTCTTTACTTATAACGTCGACACTGCAGACGGATGACGCTAAGGCAGAAACTGAAGCGGGCCAAAACATGTATAAAGTAGTCAGGATCCGGAAGAGGAGGCACAGGCTTCAGAATTTTAAACCACCAAATAGCGTCCGACGGTGAAATTCCCACGTAGGACCACCCGGTGGCACACACCACCAGAACAGAAGAAACTTGCACAGCGGTCAGCACATCGCAACACAGAAGCTCCAGAACGTATCCATACAGAGTAGCACGAGGAAGGAAAAAGGGATGGTAGCCGAGAAGGATAAGAATCTGAAACATAATAAAACAAAGCAGCAGAGGGGGCTCACAAAGCAAAATATAAACTTACATATACAAACTAAATCATCGTCAATCAATTATAATTTTATGGACATATAAATATTGAATTTCACAATAAACGATGTGCATTTTTAAATTAGACAAGTATAGCATTACAATTATAGAACAAGAATTAAACATGGTATGCAATGAAACAGCTATGAGACATAATGCACTATATAACAACTATGTACAACAAAATAATAATTCACTTGCCCCGACCCCACACAAACTATAACTGGGGAGAGGCAGGTGAACAGGGCATACCGGCAAGGCATCACCGGTGTGGAAGCATGAAAATTTTCCCCATAAGAACAATTTAATTAAGCTGACACCCACTGAAATTAAGTGACCTTATAAGTATATGTATATATATAATTATAATTTAAAATATTACCCCCAAAATTAAATAAAAAAACAAAGGATATTAAATTCGAGCCAAATTTATAGAAACACAAAAGGTCACTCAAAATAACAGGATCAACAGCAAAGGTAGGCTCTGCGCAACAGCTAAATACCCCAGCAAGGGCGAATGGAAATGAGGCAAAACTTTCAGAATTAGATAACCATACATGTTACCATATTTATCTTGCACACTGACTTGAAAAGGAAATCATAAATTCCTCCAAAATATTCAGGAACTCGCAAGTGACTGACTCTTGAATAGCCCTAGCACACGGACATAACCATACATTTTACGGGCAAACAGTAAAAGTTGGCAAGTATGCAATAGTGATATTCTCATGTGTCAAAGATGTGAAGACAAATCACTGGAGTTCTATATGCTAACATCCGAAAAGATACCATTACTGTAGGAGGAAAGGAAAGTATAATTGGGAGCTTTCATGAATATGGAAGGTATAAGAAAGGATGATTGGGAGAGGAATGGGACAGGATTTATCCCGGTTAAGGGAATGGGACAAATCAAGAGCTCGCATGGGGCAGGATCGCTAATTCCTGAAAGTGAGTCACCCATCATCAGGACAATGCCAAGTGACTCACTTGCTACCCCGAGTTATACAATTTAAGCTGAGACAGGTGAGCGCGGCGCCTGCAGGAAGAAGACAATTCTTGCAAAAGAACAGACACCCCCTTATAAATTCTGAGAATCTTAAACGGGCCAAGATAGCGAGGAGCTAACTTCGCGGCAAACGCATCTGCTTTCGAGGACTGAGGATAGTTACGGCACATAACAACATCTCCCACTTTGAATGGGGAGGGACGACGGGACGCATCGTATCGCTGCTTTCTCATAGAGTGGCCTCTACGCAGATTATTCAAGGCAGCCTTCCAATTAGTACGAATGGTATGCGGAGAATTGTCAGCCGGTAATAAATCATTTAACGCCCACAAATTAGCCAAAGGAGACGCAGGTTGGTAGGCAAATAACAATGAAAATGGCGTCGTCTTATGAACCTCATGTCTCGCAGAATTGAAAGCAAACTGAAGTTGCTTCAAGTATTTATCCCAGCAATTGTGCTGCTGGTGATGATAAGCAATTAAAGCGGACTTAAGGTTACGGTTGACCCGTTCCGCTAATGAGGGGTTAGGGTAATAAGGGGTAGTAGTAAAATGCTTAATACCCCAATCAAAACAAAAGGAACGAAAGAGACGCGACTTAAATTGCGAACCGTTGTCAGAGACCAGATATTGAGGAGCACCAAAAGATCCAAATATTGTTCCAAGTTCCCGAATAGCGAGGCGAGCAGTAGCCGCACTCAGAGGTGAAATCCATACGAACTTTGAGAAAGCATCAGTAAGCACCAATGCAAAAATATTTCCCTGAATAGAACGAGGGAACGGTCCGATAAAATCTACAAATAGTTTTTCCATGGGCGCGGAGGGAACCTCCGAAGCCAAATATCCCCAATTTGTAGCCTGCGCGGGTTTGGACAATGCGCAAATGCGGCAAGACTTAACATGCTTTCTTACATCGAAATCCATGCCCCGCCACATAAACTGTTCACGAATTCGATTTCTGGTTTTGGCAATGCCTAAATGACCCCCGAAAGGAGAATCGTGAAAATAACTGAGAATCATGGGAATAGCTGCCTTCGGAACTATGACTTTATAACGCCGATCAAAACTAGCTCTTCCCATCAAAACACCCTCATGAATCTTATAATCCTGCAGTGAAACTCCTGATTTAATTTGCTCAATAATTGAGGCCAACCCAGAATCGGTAAGTTGAAGTTCAGGTATACTGACAAACATTTCAGGAAATGCCGAAAATGAGAAGCTCTCAATCTGAGTATCCGCAGGAGCATCCAAAGTCTCGAAATAAACACACTCCTCAGTAGGTTCGGAAAATACCCGGGTAAGAGCATCCGCAATACAATTTTCTGAACCTCTGATAAAGGAAGGAGTAAACTTAAAGGCACCTATCCGGACACCCCAACGCGCAAGACGACCTGTCTTCCTTGGGACAGCTAACGCCCACGTTAAAGCCTGGTTATCGCACTCTAAAAAGAAATGCACATGTTCTAAGTACACCCTATACTTCTCCAATCCAAAAAGCACCGCTAAGGTTTCTAATTCATATGTAGAAAATTTACGTTCTTCAGGAGATAAAGTACGCGAACTATAATAAATGGGACGACGACCTTCAGGAAATTCCTGCAACAAAACAGCCGCTAGCGCGCTAGCACTAGCATCCGTCTGTAAAATAAAGGGCATAGCAAAATCTGGAAAAGCCAAGACAGGAGGGTTTGAAATAGCCTCTTTTAGATCAACAAATGCCGCTTCCTGCTCCTCGGCCCACGCAAAAGTAACCCCTTTCCTACTTAAGCAATTAAGAGGTTCCGCCCGAGTAGAAAAATTTGAAATAAATTTAGAGAAGAAGTTAACCATTCCCAAAAATCGAGCCACCTCACGCTTATTCTTGGGTGCCGGAAAATTTCTAATAGCCTTAGTGCGATCTGGGTCTATGGTAATACCAGAAGGGGAAACCATATTGCCCAAAAATGATATTTGAGAGGTAGCAAAATGAACTTTAGACTGCTTAACTGATAACCCGGCGCTCTGTAGGCGACGAAAGACCTCACGTAAATGAACAAGATGTGAGTCAAAATCCTCGGAATATACTACAAGATCATCTAAGTAATGGTACAAATATTTAAATTTTATGTCCGAAAACAAATTATCCAGCAAACGAGTGAGGACTTGCGCGCCCGTAGCCAAACCAAATGGGACCCTATTGAATTCATAAAGGCGCCAGGGGGTAGCGAAAGCTGTTAGATGCTTGGAATGTTCAGCCAAAGGAATCTGATGATAAGCATTGTTCAAATCCAGGGTCGTAAAAACGCGAGCCTTCGAAAAATGATGAGCAGCTGTATGCAAATCGGGCAAAGGGGTACTTTCAATAAGGATTCTTTTGTTCAAGAGACGATAATCTATGACCGGTCTAAAATCCTGATCTCCCTTCGGTACTAGAAATATGGGGCTGCTGTAATTTGAAGTAGATGGTCTAATAACCCCTTGGTCAAGCATCTTCTGTATTTTCTCTTTTAATATAGCCATCTTCGGTGGTGTGAGCTTATATGGAGATAACTTGACCGGAGTAGAATCAGTTAACTGAATTTCATATTGAGTCAAATGAGTGACCCCTAAAACATCTGTAAACAATGAATCAAATTCCCCAACTAAATGCTCTATTTGCTTTGCCTGTTCAGGGGACAAATGAGACAGAGAAGAAGTTGCGCAATTTTGGGTTACCAAATTAATATCTCCCAAAGTTAAAGGGGGCCGAGATGGTTTAAAATCCCTCACAAAGTCCAACTTTATCCGGGGAGCAAAATGAAAATCGATCTGCCTAGTGGAAAAATCAATAGCCATCCCAGTCCTTGACATAAAATCGGCACCTAGGACACATGCATAAGGAAGCTTGGGAACGACAAAAAAACTATGTTTCCACGTAAAACGTGGGAAACGTATAGTACATGATACCTTTTGAGTAACTTGAAAGGCCTGACCATTGACCATCAAACAAACCAACTGACACGTGGTTGCACGCGACATAATACATGGTAAATTTAACCTAAGCCAATCAAGCTGAATCAAAGAGACAGAACTTCCGGAATCTAATAACGCCAATAAAGGCAACTTCTCAAGAGAAACTTGAACTAAGGGTTTACCCGAAAACGGATAACCACAAATACGCCGAGACAAACAAATGGTCGACTTAACCTTCTGGCGTCATAAAGGTCGAAACTGTCGCCCCTGATTAGAAACACGAAGAAAACCCCGATTCACGGTCCTCCTATTGGGACAATTTCGTCGAACATGGCCTTCCTGACCACACTGAAAGCATTTAATAGTGGCCCGACGACCAGAAACCGGAACAATGGCCGAAGAAGGAGCTGATACAGTGGTATTAGGAGTTGCTAATGAGCCCGGAGGCTCTGACAGACGCAGCCTATCAACAAGCATAACTTCATTGAGTTTAGGTACCAATGCTTCCAACTGCTGCAAATTTGACGGCCGAGGTCCTAAAACCAAAGCCGACCTGACGACTGGATTGAGTCCTGATAAAATGACATCACAAATTTCCGCTTCCGTATCAGGGAGCACCAACACTAAAGCAATTTCCTTAACCCGAACCATATATTCTGTAAACGGTTCCGTTAGACCCTGAGGACGAAAATATACGTCTTGCATTATCCTCGTGCATTCCCTACGTGGAATGAACATGTCTAATAGGGCCAAATGAAAGCGAGTCACAGGCTCGGCCAAACCAGCACACCGCATTAAGAGGTCCAAAACTATCCCAGACACCTTGACAGATAATAATTCTATCACTTGAGCCGTGGGTACCAAATAACGCTTAGCCATTAGCGTCAATCGAACAAGAAAATAGAGAAACTGTAAAGCCGATGGTACATCA
The DNA here is from genome assembly GCA_030765065.1 of Deroplatys truncata. Taxonomy (NCBI): domain Eukaryota; kingdom Metazoa; phylum Arthropoda; class Insecta; order Mantodea; family Mantidae; genus Deroplatys; species Deroplatys truncata. The sequence goes on along the minus strand of CM060989.1, from coordinate 77,604,758 downwards.
ACAATGTCGTTTAACTGAAAGCCCTCCACGAATTGTTGGAGGGGATGAGCGAGTCTAAGTGGCCGAAACGCAGATACCGCAATCGCAGGCTGAACCACATCCGACAATCCTTGATTATACAAGGGAGACGCCCCAGTGTCATTCTGTGTAGTCCCAAAATCTTCCTCCACCTTATGGGCTAATTCCTTAAACTGATCCTTTAACTTTTGCAACGCTATACAAGACTGCAAAGTAGGGAATCTCTGTAAGACATAATCTAAATAGAACAAGTAATGCCGAATTCTAACTTGCCACCGGAGCAACTGTGCCTTAGAGGGAGAATCCTCGCGCCCAAAATCCATTAAATTATCCTGAATCTCTGCTAAGGCCAACGAGCAAGTGGACTCACACTTAGTCACTATCACGTGATCAATAGAAACAGTAATTATTGGAGCATCCTTAATTTGTCGAAAAACATCCAACATAATAGCCACTTCAGTTGTCATAGAACATTGACCTCCACGTACAACCAACTCTACCCACAATTCACCTTTCCGTAATCTGTCCACATTACTAACCGATACCGCCATCTTGATACTACGGATATGGTACAAGTAAGAAAATGAGATCCGGAGAATACAGAGCAAACAACAAACCCAAAAATATTCCCTAACCAACACAGACAAATCAATTAAACCACGCTCTGCTACCAGTAATTTGCAATGGTAACGCTGTTTGACTGAGTTAGGGAACCCCGGCCAAACGAAAAGGGAAGCCCTAACGAGTGCCGTAGGGGAAAACAAAAAGGAAACCAGAACTCTCAAAAATATACTACTATTGATAAGTTTGTTTTGTAGGAACTTTAATGATAAAAATAAACAAACATTAATAACCAGAACCGTAAACCAACCATAAAAGAATACCTGTAAAACAAAGATGGCTTAAATAGTAACCCAACCATAACCAATTGAGCAAAGCAGTAAAGCAAGGTTTAAATACAGCAAAAATTAAGTCAAACAAAATTCCACAAACAAAATCAATTTAGAAACTTTATAAAACAAAGCCACTATAAACATCAGATCAAAATATTTAATTATGTTTAGCTAGTCAAAGACTAGCTAAGAATGTTGAACAAGACCGAAACAGACTTTAATGAAATTCAGGAAACCGAGAGCTTCAAAGTCCAGCTAAGCTAGATGTAGATAGCTTTACAACCCAACCGTTTTCAGTTACAAAGTTCAGCATAAATGGGTTCAGCATAACTGGGTTTTAACTGCAATTACTGCTCTCATAATTTACACAACAGAATATCTGTAATTTTGAATTAACTATGCATTTTCAAAGTGCCCAAAATATGTGAAGCCCTACTCACAAATTTCTACTTAAATTGCTTCTTGCCCTCCATTTATCAAACTATGCAATTTCAGACGACAAATGCCAAAAGCTTTTCTCACAAATTTCACACTACTGATGCTTTTTACCTTCATGAATCAAAATATGCATTTTCAAATTGCACAACTGTGTAAAGCTCTTATCACAAATTTTAAACTAACTATACACTGAAAATCACGTACTGAAAATATAACTCAACTGGAAAAGAAACAAAACACACTAAACCTATGAACAACTCCAAGAGCCAGTCACTTTACGAACTCTTATTTTCAAACACACATAACGTTTTCCGCCCCAAAATTCACTCACCATTACCAGGACATAAAACTGATAATAAAGCCTACCTTTACATAAGGTCGATCCACCGAAAATCCCAAAGACGTTCCTTAAAAATTCATTACAAAAACTTCCACAATCCGCCTCAGTAGTTGCCGGGCAGAGAGCTATCCCTGCAATGCGGACAGAAATCCACCACTCAACGCGTACGGCCCAAGCACATGCCACGTCAGCAAACCACAGAGGAAGAAAAAAAAAAGCACCAAAGAGAGCGTTAAGCAAAGGGGACAAGCAACGTAAAGTGACTGGCTGGATGTATAATACAGAAACAAAACATAAAAAGAACACATAACAGCACACTGTGAACATGGCAGCAGAAGCTTGGAATGAGCTCCTCCCATCAGATAAGTCTACCACTCCACCTCAAGAGCCACCAAACAGCCAATTTGTATCAGAACTGGCTGGGCTGATTAAAGAATCTTCAGGATTTGAAGTTTGTAACCAGAAAAACATCCAAGAGTGGCTCAAATGTGATGTTGATGATTCTGGTCGTCAAGTATTGACGGAGGGTGAAATCACTGCCAGTGTTCATCGATGACAAAGACATTTTAGGCCACGAGGAAGAGCCGCCTAACAATGACGACTAAATGCTGAAAAAAGACCATCCAGAGAAGATTTCACTGCCTTGAGACGGCTATGAGGGGGTTAGAATAAGAATATAATGCTGTACTAATTGCCTTTAAAACATTTTCGAGATTTAGGGGAAAAAATCTGATGTGATACATTCACATGAGTTTCTTTACCTCTACCTTTATTAGTGGATTGACAAACTATTCTTACTGAAGCTTATTACTTTCTCTACTACGTACAGTAAGTAGGGGAAGTATTGTATTCCACCCAAAAATTCGATACCGAGATTTCACCGGAAATATATGTTTTGAGACCCCCTGAATACAAAAAAAGAAGCATTTTTGGAAACATGTCCGTGTGTGTGTCTGTCTGTGTGCCTGTGAACAACATAACTCAGAAACGAACAGTTGGATAAACACCAAACTTGCTATTTAGGTTCAGTATCTTCCAGAGATGCGACACGAAGGATTTCAAGAAAATCCTTCCACCCCAGATTACTCTTTACATGGAAGATTTTTCGAACATTTTATTTTTCTCAAAAATGGCACTAACGATTTTGATGAAAATATCATATGTTTAAGATATTTTCATGACAAATAAAATGTATATCTTGAATTTTCTGGGAATGTCTCCAAAAGTATTCTTCATTGTGAACGACTTTTGCATAAGAGATAGACAAATTTTACTACACAAAAATGTAGATCGCGTTAAAATACACAATTTATGTCATAAACATTTTTTTGTTGAGTGAACCATTTTCGAGATATTGCTTGTTATTCCCTTAAATTTTTCAATACTTATTTTCTCAAATGGGAATTCGTTATTCATGTTTTTGTCTTGGATATGCAAAGAGTATTAATCTGTGGCAAACGGAATAGTGCTGCACCTAGCAACCAGCTATTAAGAGATATGTCTGTGCTTAAAGGCTACTGTATTTCTATATTGCCCTTTTAAATGTATATTCCCCTTACATCTGGAAGAAAATTAGCAATAAGATAGAGTCTGCAAATGTTTATCTCGATTAACATGAAGTAGATGGAGAATAAGCGTTTGTATAAATAGTTAGTACAACAGTAGAGAAAGTCATGTGAGTGTAAAACATCAGAATTTTTTCTATCTACTGAATTTTAATTCAAATAAACCTTTGCAGAAATAGGTGCATTTCACATTTCGTTATAGATACCAAGAGAACAGTGACAGTCAAATGTTTAAGAACTGGACGCTATATGCTGGCCTTAAAATTGCATACTGTTCCATGCAATCGCGAGAAACAACTGAAGCGAATTGTCAGCCCCACGAAGGTCACCAATTTGGTACAGGAATATGGTCGGCACTTTTGATGCCGTATACTTTACGTGCTGCTAATGTCGTCGTTATCTCGTGCACCAGCTGCCCCAGTGGTAGAGCTATGAATCCTTTGTCAGGGTAGGCGTGAGTGTAATGTGAAGGATAACACCACTGAGAAATTTAAAGTGATCTAATACTCGAGCTATTGAAGCGAGTTGCCGACCATTTGAGGTAAAGAATGATACTGATTATGAATCCTAGCATTTGAAACAATACAATTGACTTATTATACCCGCTAGCTTCTGCAATATCACTTTTACGGTTTGAAATAACTGTTTCTGCAATAAAAAAACCTAGTGGTGTAACTTGCCGTGAGTCGCTAAATTGTTGCTCGGAAAGATCCCTCGCGATAGCCGCAGTCTTACTTATACAAGCGCATCACCTGTCGCTTAAAATGTCATACGAGCAGTAAGTACCGGTGACGGTACCAGAGTAACTGTCCGATTTAAATTGCACGCCCTCTAATATCTTAAGCCACGCCTAAATTAGAACTACTTCAACAAACATTATTTCACGTCCGGTCCAATACTCAAAATCCTAGTGTGCCTCTGTTACCTGGATACTAGGGCGCCTCTCCCAATTCTGAGAATTTCATCCACCTTTTCTCTTTTGCAGAATTTGCCTACGTGACCGTGCAAACGTATTGAATTTAACTCTAAACTGCATTGCCAAAAGCATTGAGCTTAATGCGTTCGCCACTTCGGCTGATACTAATGATTTCCGAAAAAATCATGAAACTCAAGCTTATTACATTATACATTGATTTAATATACGGAAATTGTTTATTGCAATTGTTTCTCTATCTTATATTACTTTATTTAATTATCTATATTGTCGTATACCTCACATATTTATTTATTATTTAACTTCAGAGGAGAGCAACTCGCTTATGAGAGGGATCGTTGAACAGACAAAGAACTTTAAACTCGAGGCATCGACAAGGGACGCAGCTAAAGTTAGATTCACAAAATAATTACACCAACATAATTTCTGGTTTAAGGGAGAGGCAAGGATTCTATTCTACCATAATTAACAACTGCAAAAGAAAGGATAGCTTGTAGATTTATTATAACAATTTCTTACCCCATTGTCTGCCGGGCGAGGACGCCATATCGTAGGCAGTTATCCGTCCAACTCACGCGGAGCCTAGTCACAGAATGCTCAGAAGCCCACGCTAAGGCTTAGCGTCAGTAACGCCATATCCCCACCAAATGACACACTGCTTCCCCTGAATCGCCCCTACTCTCAGATAAACTGCCACCTCCGACCCGGTAACCAGAGGGCGTATTACCATTAATATAATCTGTGCACATGCCACATCTCCCCCTGGCCACCGAAGTCGACGTCCTCGGCGACAGAAGGAAAATAAATACAATAAACATGAAAAAACAAAACAAAGACATACCAAAAATGACATACAAATGTGTGATGAACTAAAATATAACAACAATAGACATGTGTGTGGTAAGCACCCAGCCGACGATACAATGGTGCTGGGCGATAACGAGAGACGAGAGACGTAAGTGCTGTTGACTAGTATTGTTAATGCACTTATCTTTAGCATCCCGCACACGCACACACCACGCTGCCTCAGTTCACAGGCACACTACACTGCACAAAATAGCGATGGTCTGCCGTAACTGTTTGTGGGTGAATTTAGACAGTGCCCACAACGACGATTTGTCCTGGTGTAGAATTATCACCGCAGGTCTCTGGTGATGACAACAGGGTGGGCAGTCGCTGGCTTGGACTGCCCCCCGACATGGTGGCTCCTTATGCCACGGCAGTGTAGTGGCTGCCCGACAGCTTCCCTTTGGTGTTTCTTGACTTCTGGTGTGCCCTGGGGATGCTCTTGAATTTTCTCGCTCTCCGCCACAGCAAAATACTAAAACAAAACCACCACACAATAAACAGGGTGCTCCCAGAAACAATCACACATAAAAGAATGGTATGTCATGTACAATTAAAGATTTTAAAGTTTGAAAAGTTTACACTAAAAATTCTTATGACATGGGGCAAAGAAAGAGAAAAAAAATTAGTACAAATTGGCATAAGAACTAAATTTTACAGAGTTGCCATCCAAAGTGTAACGTACAATGCTTCACAATCCAAATAACAGGAAAACAGACTCAAAATACATGAACATGACAGAAATGAAACATAACCTTATTTTGGGATCCCAATATTACATCTTAATAACCAGCTGGTATCACTAACAAAAGAAAGTAAGTGCACTTACAAGACAATCACACATGACAATGAAATGAACTCATTCACACTGACCATGGCCCAAACTACACACAACACTCACTTAACTCTCTACTCAAACTAGTGTATGCATCACTACAAACTACATCCACAATACATCTCTAAACTACGCCACGTGACATGCTTTCAACTACTATTGTCCTACTCTTGTCACCAACACAACTTCTCGTCCACATCACTATCGTTCTCATCTCATTATGATCATCATCTCAATCATAATCATCATCAACATCATCAGCAGTAATAGTGCAATCTCGATCATTACTTCAAGCATCATCATCTTTCAATTTTCTCTTCAAAACAAAACATCTGCACTTACGTGTCTCATTTAGCATGCTGCAAATTCAAAACCTCTAACATAGGCATAACCTTCAAGAAATCACATTAACAATTCAGGAATGACACAAATAACATGACACTATACTGTTGCATCCACATCCTCCAAATGAAAATTAAGCTGGAAAACAGGTGGTATTAAAATTTGCTATCTAAGATGGTAATAAACTTGTTGCATAAACAGAGAAAAAAAATTATTTTCATTACATTCACTTCCATCCATTTAATCTCTCGTGTGAATTCATCACACACGCTATACTGGGCACGTTACAGCAACACCAATAAGCAAAATCTCTGAAAACATACAACTGTCGGGGTTACACTGTGGCACTTCCACCGAAGCTGACATCATCTCGTCTCTTTTCATCTCTCCTCATCAACACCGTCGGGGTTACTCTTACGCACATCCACCGAGGCAAATCTCAACTCTTATTTCTCACATAACCTCACACTACGCCATCGGGGTGACTCTTTGGCACTCCCACCGAGGCAAATCTCACCTATATCACATAACCTCAAATACACACATACATACAAACACTATTCATGCAACAATTTTCTGCAAATAAAGATCACAGCATCATTATGAAACCCAAAATCAAATCGAGTCAAGTCAAATCAAATCATATCAAATAAAATTGAATGCAACAAAACAACATCACATCATTACTCAAAACAATATTGTCACATAACATTCCTGAAAATGAAAGCTCAATTAAGCACATAGTACACCTGAAACACATTCCTGCAGCATAATACAACAAACAAAACAAATGATTTGCAGTTCCCAAAACATAATGCAAAATTTAAATTACACCCAAAATAATAATATACCTGTAATTTAGCAGAGACATTCATATCACATATTCCTGAAAAACAAAGCTTAATTAAGCATCAGTCAGTGAAACAATAAAAATTTAGCATACCTGTGTGAGTCGTAAAACTGTTTCATTCATCCAAACTTTAGCACTCACAATGATTACATACTTACAGGTGATTTTGTTTCTCTCTTACTCGTTTTACCACAAAATTCCCGTGCAATTTTCCAAAATCTGGTAACACACGTACAGCTGGTTCATCAACATCCACATCGTACTGGTCCATATTAGAAGCACATCAAACCTAATTAGGTGCAGATACTGGCAAGGTTGGTAGCTCCTGAAACGTTTACTTACATGAGTAACTGCGAAAGATTTTCCCCTAAAAATATGCATTGCGGAATTAAACCAAACTTGGCAACGGTAAAGCAAAATTATCATCATTATGATTTTCTCAGAGCGGCCATTAGCAGTAGTAGCGAACATTTCAAAATTCTAAAGTAACTCATACGCCGACAACTCGCTGGAATTCTCCACGTGAGAGGGGTCAATGACCGGGCGGCAGACAGCTGATTGTTTTGCACCGGCCATGCCGGGCGGATTAGACATCGCCGATAACTGAGCAACAACAGGCGTACCAACACTGGACATAGATTCTACTTCACTGTGCTCGCTAACTGGAGCAATTGCTATATCAACTTTCTGTGCAGTACGTCGCTTAGGCATGATTGCAGCACAAAAGATAACGCAACCAATAAACAAACACTAGGACCAAACAATACAGATTACACCAAACTAAACACTTATAGCATCACATGAATGTAAGTAGCAAGATCAGAACATAGCCAAATAAAACAGTTGCAGAAAAAATACAATTAAGCGCCCGCGGCGAAATATCAGAAAATTATACTAACACACGGCTACACAAGCCACTTGGACACAATACCAAGATTTTTAATCAGAATGAACACATGGAAGAAAACAAAATGATAGCTTCAGTGAGAAACCTCGAACTGGAAGTTAAAAAAAACCACGTCACACTTACTGTGACCACCGCTAATATTCTCAAAAGGAGCAGAATACAGACTTGTAATTTATACTAGCACACTAAACTTCTCTCTTTTTTTCTTAAATCAAATGTATATAATCTGATATGCACACGCAAATAAACGCGCCAAAACACGTGCTGAGGAAGACTGGTTTCACAAGCTAAAATTATTGCTGAAATGCATGACCACGCGGGAATTACATAACACACGTGCGTACATAAAAGTTACACGAAAAATGTCCCAGAAAAGTGCAGTAAATAGCTAGAAATCACAATCACTGGAATATAAAGTTATACGTTTCCAAACCACTGCTAATAAGGACAGAAAACAAGATTTGCAAACAGATAGCCAACACGTGACGAGCACATTTTGAAACTACAACTATCTCGCTCGTTTCACAACTCAACTTTCACAAAAACATTTTTTTGAAAATAACCAGCACGAAGAACGGAACACAGTGATATAATTTAAAGGAAATGAAGCCAAAACAAGGGGAAAATGGAGTAGAAGTTTTAGCGTCACCCGGCAGACAATGGGAAAATACAAAAATGAGCTCAAAATTGAAATTTCGAAACCAGGCTTTCAGAAATTATGGAAACAAAATTTAGAAGTAGAGAATCACAAATTAAAGTATAAAAATCCTTACCCTTTAGCCAGAAAGAACTTTACATTTTTCACGACCACGTGGAGCACAAACCGTTAAATTTGGAGGGAAAAACAATTTTGCACTTAAAATCTCAAAACAATCAAACCAATTACCCGGCGCCTCCACCAATTTGTCGTATACCTCACATATTTATTTATTATTTAACTTCAGAGGTGAGCAACTCGCTTATGAGAGGAATCGTTGAACAGACAAAGAACTTTAAACTCGAGGCATCGACAAGGGACGCAGCTAAAGTTAGATTCACAAAATAATTACACCAACATAATTTCTGGTTTAAGGGAGAGGCAAGGATTCTATTCTACCATAATTAACAACTGCAAAAGAAAGGATAGCTTGTAGATTTATTATAACAATTTCTTACCCCATTGTCTGCCGGGCGAGGACGCCATATCGTAGGCAGTTATCCGTCCAACTCACGCGGAGCCTAGTCACAGAATGCTCAGAAGCCCACGCTAAGGCTTAGCGTCAGTAACGCCATATCCCCACCAAATGACACACTGCTTCCCCTGAATCGCCCCTACTCTCAGATAAACTGCCACCTCCGACCCGGTAACCAGAGGGCGTATTACCATTAATATAATCTGTGCACATGCCACAATATCTTCTCGTCAATAATTACGATATCACAACTGAATATTGACAGGACTTTAAGAGAATTACCAAGTAATGAACAACTCGAACCATTAACAACGGATGTCTCAGAAACGGCTTGTGCCCAAGAACTTATTTGAAATAAATTGTGTGTTTTAAAGAGATCTACCTTTTTGTGTAGCACTTTTCGTCTATTGCTTAACATTTACCTGTTTTACAAGATTATACAAAATTCCTTCCGATTGAAGAGGACCTCACAGGATACTCCCAGAAAATTCAAGATTTACATTCTATTTGTCATGTAAATATATTTAATATGTGTGGTATTTTAATTGAAACAATTAGAGCTATTTTTGAAGAAATAAAATCTTAGAAAAGGGTGGTTTGGGGTGGGGAATTTTCTTGAAAATCTTCTTGCGTATCCTTGAAAAATGCTGATATTAAATACCAATTTTGGTATTTAACCGACTTTTTGATTTTGAGTTATGCTAATCTCACACACATACACACTCACGGACCTTTATCTGCAAATGCTTTTTCGTATTCAGGGGGTCTCAAAACATTTATTTCCAGTGAAATCTCGACATCGAACTTTTGGGGGGAATACAATATTTTCCCTACTTACTCTACGTACGAAGGCAACACCGAAGGGTTTTAGAAAATCAAACAAGGATTTGTTTTAAAAAATATAAATGTTTTCATTGTTTTCCAAAACATTTCCCTTTAACATCCATACATTTTTGCATTCGATGAAACCAGTCCTTAAAGCAATGATGTCAGTCTTCCTGAGGCACTTCAGAAACCAGGCTTTTATAATGTTCAACTGCTTCATCTGATGACGAAAAATCTGATGTGTTACACTCACATGACTTTCTCTACTCTTGTACAAACTATTCTTACAAACGCTTATTCTCCACATGCTTCATGTTAATCGAGATATCGAGATGTTAATCTTATTGCTAATTTTCTTGTAGATGCAAGGGAATTGCTAGGCTTTAAGCGATAGTCAAATATTTTAACAGTTGGTTGCTATGTGGAGTATTCCATTCTCTTTGCATGTCCAGTACGTAAAAAAATGAATAACGAATTCCTATTTGAGAAAAAGTATTGAAAATTTAAGGGAATAACAAGCAATATCTTGAAAATGGTTCACTCAACAAAAAAATGTATATGACATAAATTGTGTATCGTAACATGATCTACATTTTTGTGTAGTAAAATTTTGTCTATCTCTTATGGTTTACCAGTTATGCAAAAGTCGCTCACAATGAAGAATACTTTTGGAGACATTCCCAGAAAATTTGAGGTATACATTTCATTTGTCATGAAAATATCTTAAACATATGATATTCTAATCAAAATCATTAGAGGCATTTTTAGATAATTAAAATTTTCGAAAAATGTCCCTTGTAAAGGGAAATCTGGGGTGGAGGATTTTCTTGAAAACCTTTGTGTCGCATCTCTGGAAGATACTGAACCTAAATACCAAGTTTGGTGTTTATCTGACTGTTTGTTTCTGAGTTATGCTGTTTACAGACAGACACACACACACGGACATGTTTCCAAAAATGCTTTTTTTGGATTCAGGGGGTCTCAAAACATATTTCCGGTGAAATTTCGATATCGAAGTTTTGGGTGGAATACAATACTTCCCCTACGTAGTAGAGAAAGTAAAAAGTGATTCCACGGATTTTATCTTTAATTTTTGGAAACAAAAAGAAATCACAAGGTCCTAGGTAAGGGCCATGGAGGGTCCTTAAGGGAATCCAGATACTCAGTTGTTAGTTTTGCAGTATGTGACAGTGCGTTGTCATGCTGTAATATTATTTTTAATTTTGAACATTATCCACGAACTTTTTCAAAACATTCCGGTAAACAGACATTTGTGTACCAATCGGCAGTAACGGTACGTCTATGTTCTAATGTTATAATAGGAATATGGCACGTCATAGAAAAACAAACAAACAAACTAGGAACCATCTTCTTACCAACACTGCGAATTCATCGAACTTTAGTAGGCTTAGGTTCTGTTCGAAAGACCCCTTGAGCCGATCAACTTTTCTTTTCAGGATCATAACAATAAATCCGAAATTCATCACCAGTAACGATATTCCAAACCAAATTTGAAGAACCGCCTTGGAATTTTTCGAGTGTTTTTCTGTTTGTTTTTGACGGGAGTCAGTTTAAGTGAAATCCACCAACAACAAAGTCTTCTCACATCTAACTGTTGATGTAAAATGTTTTGGATTTGACTCATACCAATGCTCAATGTTGCCCGAATAAATTCATAGGATGTCCGTCGATCTTCTTCAAGCATTACTCGAACAACGACAATATTTTCATCAGTAACAGCAGTTCTTGAAATCCATCACTAAACAAAAACCGATCTTTTTTGAATTCGCTGTACTGATTATACATTATTGCCTTAGATGGGGCTTCTGCGTCAAATGCATTTCTAGGCCGACCTTCATATTATTTAGACATTAATGGCGATTTAAAATCATAAAAAGTCATAGCCCGGAAAATGTTCTTTAGTCAAATTAATTTTTGACTGAACGCAAAATTGTTAAATGATAATAATTAATTCTAACAAACTATTAGGGGAAATCGAACAAACTACACAGCAATAAACTCTAAAGACATTAGAAAATAGCTGTAAAATATAACAAAAGATTTGATGTGTTACACTCATATGACTTTCTCTACTCTTGTACAAACTATTTTTACAAACGCTTATTCTCCATCTACTTCATGTTAATCCAGATATCGAAATGTTAATCTTATTGCTAATTTTCTTGTAGATGCAAGGGGAATTGGTAGGCTTTAAGCTATAGTCAAATATTTTAAGAGCCGGTTGCTATGTGGAGTATTCCATTTTTTTGCATTATCAGGCCAAAAAAGTTGAATAACGAATTTGAGAAAAAGTACAAGAATTGGAAAATTTAAGGGAATAACAAGCAATATCTCGAAAATGGTTCACTCAACAAAAAAAATGTATATGGCATAAATTGTGTATTTTAACGCGATCTAAATTTTTTGTGTAGTAAACTTTTATCTATCTCTTATGGTTTACCAGTTATGCAAAAGTCGTTCACAATGAAGAACACTTTTGGAGACATTCCCAGAAAATTCGAGATATACATTTCATTTGTCATGAAAATATCTTAAACATATGATATTTTAATCAAAATCGTTAGAGCCATGTTTGAGAAAATTAAAATTTTCCAAAAATGTTCCATGTAAAGGGTAATCCGGGGTGGGGGGATTTTCTTGAAAATCTTCGTGCCGCATATCTGGAAGATACCGAACCTAGATATCAAGTTTGGTGTTTATCCGACTGTTCATTTCTGAGTTATGCTGTTCACAGACACACACACACGCGCGCGCGCGCGCGCGCGCGCGGAAATGTTTCCCAAAATGCTTTTTTTGGATTCAGGGGGTCTCAAAACATGTATTTCCGGTGAAATATGGTATCGAATTTTTGGGTGGAATGCAATACTTCCCCTACTTACTATACGTAGTAGAGAAAGTAAAAATTTCATTTGTTTTTAGAAACATGGCATTTTAAAATTTTTCGGTATCGCACTTGTAGTAGATAAAGTAATAGGATTTTATAGGATTAGTTTGTGGATAGTATTAACAAATGAAGATAGTGGGTAGAGAAAGTCATGTGATTGTAATACATCAGACTTTTCTTTGTATTTTATTTCTGAACGACGATTAATACTTAAGTTGCCATGCTCAACATTTCTAATTATTAAGTAATGCAATATTGTATGCATTCCCGTGTTAGCCTGTGTTCATATCGAAGAACGCGGACAGCAGTGGATGATACATATATTAGAATTACCCGTTCTGTTATCAAGTGTGCAGTTGACCTCCATGGATAATCACTTACTGTAACCTAGACACAGCAATTTTCTCCCAGTTATTACTGTCGGCTTGCAAAACGAATTAAGAAGCAAGGACACTGAAACACGCAGATCTTATCTCTCACATCACCGAACCTGTGAGGCTCGCATACGCTAGGTTCCGCGTTCGATTCACGTCGACAGTACACTCTGACCTTGGGTTTTTCGTGGTTTTCTCTGGCCGGTAGGCGAATACCGTATTTCTCGTATACTTCTCGTATTTGAGGTGCGCTCCTAGGTTTCATGGTGTATGGCAGTGCCGGACAGATAGCGCGGATGCTTTCGAAGAGGAAAGGGTACTCCCGGTTCTAGACAGCTCCAGCAGTGTAACGGGTCTTCGAGCTTGGAACTGTTAGGGACTTCCGCGCGTCTCTGTGGCCCGTCTGCCTGCATCCTTAGCCTCCTATGGTTCCTTCACTTCATCCCTTCCTCCTGGGGGTTGGTAAAGGTACGTATCACGGAGGGGCAGAACACCGCAAGCAGGCTAGACGACCCATTGTGCTTCAAACGTGACCTCTAGGTGGGAAGGATTAGGGGAGAGACCCGAAGAGCCACCACATCCGGATGGGCGCAAACATGGCCGGGGTCCCTAACGTTTCAAGATAGAACGCACGGTCCCTGCCCACAAGCTACCAATCTCCAGGGTCCCCCGGAGCGGAGCCCCACGCTGAGGAGAGACCTAACTGAGCGGTCACACCCTGGGATATGGTAGCCACAATATATTCTATGTAGGTCGCAGGTGTTCCCCTCTGTTGAATAACCTACACTATGTGATCAAAAGTATCCGGACACCCCCACACACATACGTTTTTTCATCTCAGGTGCATTGTGCTTCCACCTACTACCTGGTACTCATTATCTGTGACCTCAGTAGTCATTAGACATCGTGAAACAGCAGAATGGGACGCTCCGTGGAACTCACGGACTTCTAACGTGGTGAGGTGATTGGGTGTCAATTGTGTCAGAAGTCTGTACGCGAGATTTCCACGCTCCTAAACATCCCTAGGTCCACTGTTTCTGATGTGATAGTGAAGTGGAAACGTGAAGGGACATGTACAGCACAAAAGCGTACAGGCTGACCTCGTCTGTTGACTGACAGTGACCGCCGACATTTGAAGAGGATCGTAAAGAGTAATAGGCAGACATCCATCTAGACCATCACACAGGAATTCCAGACTGCATCACGATCCACTGCAAGTACTACGGCAGTTAGGCGTGAGGTGAGAAACCTTGGATTCCATGGTCAAGCGGCTGGTCATAAGCCACACATCACGCAGCAAAATGCCAAACGATGCCTCGCTTGGTGTAAGGAGCGTCAACATTACATGATTGAACAGTGGCAAAACGTTGTGTGGAATGACAAATCACGGTACACAATGGGGCGATCCGATGTTAGGATGTGGGTATGGCGAATGCCTGGTGAACGTCATCTGCCAGTATGTGTAGTGGCAACAGTGAAATTCGGAGGTGGTGGTGTTATGGTGTGGTCGTGTTTTTCCTGGAGGGGGCTTGCACCCCTTGTTGTTTTGTGTGGTACGATCACAGCGCAGACCTACATTGATATTTTAAGCACCTTCTTGCTTCCCACTGTTGAAGAGCAATTCGGGGATAACGATTGCATCTTTCAACACGATCGAGCACCTGTTCATACTGCACGGGCTGTGGCGGAGTGGTTACACGACAATAACATCCCTGTAATGGACTGGCCTACACAGAGTCCTGACTTGAATCCTATAGAACACCTTTGGGATTTTTTGAAACCCCGACTTCGTGCCAGGCCTCACCGATCTACATCGATACCTCTCCTCAGTTCCGCACTCCGTGAAGAATGGGCTGCCATTCCCCAAGAAACCTTCCAGCACCTGATTGAAAGTATGCCTGCGAGAGTGAACGCTGTCATCAAGGTTAAGGGTGGGCCAACACCATATTGACTCCCAGCATTACTGATGGAGGGCGCCACGAACTTGTACTTCACTTTCTGCCAGGTGTTCGGATACTTTTGATCACGTAGTGTATATCCACTCTTGACATCACTCTTCTAGTGACAGTGAAGTAGTAGATGTGGGTAAAGGTAAAGGTATGGACGAACGGAGGGGCCTCTGAAGCTGGGGCAGAGCACTGCAAGTAGGCCTCAATGGCCCGTTCTGCTTTTACCGTGACCCCTGGGAGGGATGAGTGTAGGGACCTGAAGGTCGACTAGATCCGGATGACGATGGACACAAGCATGCACGGTGTCCCTAATGGGGTGGGGTAGTCCTGCAACACGCGAAGGAATAAACCTCTAAGGACCGCAAAGCCACTCTCCAGCCGCAACCCACAAAACACCGTCGCCTGGTCCTACAATCCTGAAACAGATGACAACAAAGATGATGGGCACAGGAAGTGAGAGGCAGGAAAGTCGTGTTAGAGATGGACCACCCCAGCATTCGTCTGCCGGTCCAGGGAAAACATGGGTCAGAGTGGGCGGTCGACGGGTAACGAACCAAGGACCTCCGCGGCGGCGCCTTCCTGGGTAGTAGATGTGAATAACCTGATATATAGCAGACAAAATAAGCAGGCAAATCACTTGGTGAGAAGGAGAGCGCCATATACAGGTGGCCCAACCGCGCCGTATTTCAAGTGTGTAGATATCCCTTCGTGCATTAATAGAGTTGCAGAACTCAACGGGGTAATTCCAAGTAAACACAGGTCAGTGGGGAACTGGCGAATTAGCGTGAGTGACCTTGGTTTGTTTGTTTTTCTTAGGCCTATCCTTTGGAACATATTATTGCCTATAGGCAATGGTGTTAACTCGTATTCTAGTAAACTTTTGGTTTTAATCATTAGAGCACTCAGACATTCTCACTCTCATTCATACTTCCAGATTCTGGGGAGGATAGAAAATAATATTGGTTAGAGAAAAATTCCCACCATCCAGTCGGGAATCAAACCCGAGACCCCTAATACAGCTGAAGGTGCTCTACCGACTGAGCTATGGGGGCAGCCGAGCTGTGTTCTACTCCTCTTGCTTATAGGCAAAGGCAATGAACAGATCGCGTTCATTTTGAGACACTTTCCAGGCTTGCACTAGGGTATATTGTCCGTGATGATAGACAAAAACAGACCCTTGTACTAGAGCCTACTGTCTGTCCGTGATGATAGACAAAGATAGACTGAAAAGGTGTTAGAATATTTTCCACTTCAGTTATACAGGCTTTATTTTAGAGGGAATAAACTCACTTTTTAGAGTGACAAATAATTAAAATGTCTTTAGTTACCTATCCGTATCCGACCATAGCTATTTTTACCTTCTCTACTACGGATAGTAAGTAGGGGAAGTATTGTATTCCATCCAACCATTCGATATTAAGAATTCACCGAAATACATGTTTTGAGCCTCCTGAATCCAAAAGAAGCATTTTTAGAAGAATGTTCCGTATGTATGTGTCTGTGAACAGTATAGCTCAAAAACGAAAAGTTGGATAAAATGGAAGACATTTTGATAAACGTTAAGCGATAGACGATAACGTACTACACAAAAAATGTAGATCTCTTTAATACACAACTTATTTCTAATAAGTATTTTTTGTGGCATGAACTATTTCTGAGATATCCGTTATTAAAGACTCGAAATGTTCATTTCTTGGTCATTGTCTTAAGTCCTGACAACATTCAGTTGTTTCTCGCGATGTCATGGAAGCAGTATGCAATTTTAAGGCCAGCATATAGCGTCCAGTTCTTAAACATTTGACAGTCGCTGTTCTCTTTGTATCTATAACGAAATGTGTAATGTAGCTATTTCTATAAAGGCTTATTTGGCGTAAAATGTAGTAGACAGAAAAATAAGCTTTAGTAAGAATAGTTTGTATACCCACTAATAAACGATAGAGGGCAGTGAAAGTCATGTGAATGTATCACATCACATTTTAAAAATTGTGTAAGCTGTTCTTGTTCTAACATTACGGTCTATAAGCAGCAAACATGGTAACACGCAGAGTTTCACTGCCATTTTTTCGTTTGCTATTATAAATAGTATTGTTATTATTATAATCATCATTTTCATTTAACGGTAATTATGCTGACTTCGCTCATTGAATAGGTGTTCGAAAATTTTCCACTGTTGATTGATACGATGTTTCAATCGTCTTCATGTACCATGGACGTTTCTGAGAGCCGCTCAGAACCAACAGCGTGGTGGTAGATTTTTAGGGCGTTAATGCGCCAGATTCCCACTGAAATGTGTTTACTTGAAATTGCCCCTTTGAGTTCGGCAACTCTTATAACGTATGAAGGGTTATATATACACGGCGCGGTTGGGCCGCCTGGTATGAAACTATATTCGAACATGGTGGCAAAACAAAAATGCTAATGCGTTGCATCCATATGACTTTCTCTATCTGCTATCGTTTATTTTTATATAGCTTAAACTATTTCTGTGAAAACCCATTTTTCCATCTACTTCATGTTTATGAAGCTAAGGTTTTGCAGAAATAGTTTTATTACACATTTCGTTGTAGGTGCACATACGAGGGTCACTCTGAAAGTTTTGAGAATGGGCAACAGTGAGTAGTGATAAGCCAAAGCAGCTTTTCCTAACTTCAGATTAAAGTTCAGATAGCAACATGTGCAAGTCTGGGCGCGCTACAAATGCGCATCGTCAGCACCGCGTGTGTACATATGTGAACAAAAGTATCCGGACACCTGGTTGAAAATGACGTACAAGTTCGTGGCGCCCTCCATCGGTAATGCTGAAAGTCAATATGGTGTTGGCTCACCCTTAGCCTTGATGACAGCGTTCACTCTCGCAAGCATACTTTCAATCAGGTGCTGGAAGGTTTCTTGGGGAATGGCAGCCCATGCTTCACGGAGTGCGGAACTGAGGAGAGGTATCGATGTAGGTCGGTGAGGCCTGACACGAAGTCGGCGTTCCAAAACATCCCAAAGGTGTTCTATAGGATTCAAGTCAGGACTCTGTGCAGGCCAGTCCATTACAGGGATGTTATTGTCGTGTAACCACTCCGCCACAGCCCGTGCAGTATGAACAGGTGCTGGATCGTGTTGAAAGATGCAGTCGCCATCCCCGAATTGCTCTTCAACAGCGGGAAGCAAGAAGGTGCTTAAAATATCAATGTAGGTCTGCGCTGTGATCGTGGCACGCAAAACAACAAGGGGTGCAAGCTCTCTCCAGGAAAAACACGACCACACCATAACACCACCACCTCCGAATTTCACTGTTGGCACTACACACGCTGGCAGTCGACGTTCACCGGCCATTCGCCATACCCACACACTGCCATCGGATCGCCACATTGTGTACAGTGATTCGTCACTCCACACAAGGTTTTGCCACTGTTCAATCGTGTAATGTTGACGCTCCTTACACCAAGCGAGGCATCGTTTGGCATTTTCCTGCGTGATGTGTGGCTTATGAGCAGTCGCTCGACCATGCAATCCAAGGTTTCTCACCTCACGCCTAACTGTCATAGTACTTGGGGTGGATCCTTATGCAGTTTGGAATTCCTATGTGATGGTCTAGATGGATGTCTGCCTATTACTCTTTATGACCCTCTTCAAATGTCGGCGGTCTCTGTCAGTCAACAGACGAGGTCGGCCTGTACGCTTCTGTGCTGTACATGTCCCTTCACGTTTCCACTTCACTATCACATCAGAAACATGGACCTAGGGATGTTTAGGAGTGTGGAAATCTCGCGTACAGACTTCTGACACAAGTGACATCTAATCACCTGACCACGTTCAAAGTCCGTGAGTTCCACTAAGCGTCCCATTCTGCTGTTTCACAATGTCTAATGGCTACTGCGGTCGCGGATAATGAGTACCAACCAGTAGGTGGCAGCACAATGCACCTAAGATGAAAAACGTATGTTTGTGGGGTGTCCGGATACGTTTGATCACATAGTGTATGTAAAGCAGGTGTTGCTACCATAGGATGGATCTCAAGCGAGAGCATTTCCGTGCTATGATTTTCTATGGCTTTAAAGTCGGTTTAGGGGAGAGAAAATGCCTTGAAAGACTGCATCGTGCATTTGGTGATCTTTGCCCCTCGCAATCCACCATTTACCTGTGGTATGCAGGGTTTAGAAGAGGAAAGCATTCCCTCGAAGATGAAAACCGAGTAGGACGGCTGTCTACAGCAATAATGGGTGAAAATGTGGTGAAAGCAGAGCGCATGTTGCGGAAAGATCATCGTTGCTCATATGGTCAGACTCAAGAATCCCTAAATATTGGATCGGCAGCAGTGAAAACAATCCTGAAAGAAAAACTTGACATCAGGAATCTTGGAGGAAGATCCAAAAACATATTTAACATTGTAACAGGTGACGAAAGCTGAATTTACCAGTATGATCCAGAAACTAAACGACAGTCATCGGCCTGGGACTTCCCAGGAGAAGATTCCGCAACAAAAGTGAAGCGAATGAGAAGTTGGCAAGAAGATGATCTGTTCCTTCTTCTCAGCAAGTGGCTACATTGTGATGATTCTGCTTGAGGGACAAAAGACTGATACTGGCAGATACACCACAAAACGTCTGCCACAAGTGTTCAATGAACTGAGAAAAATCATCCTAAGGCTGGTCTGCGTGGAATTTTGTTGCACCATGACAATGCCTCTCTCCTCACCGCATAAGAAACAACCCAATTTCTGCAGAAGTCAGATATTTGTCCCATCTTCCTTACAGTTCAGATCCGGCCCCATTCGACTTTTTTCTATTCCCCAAAATGAAACAAAAAACATCGAAGTCATTGATTTGAGTCAGCTGAATCTCTCCAAAGAAGAATAGTGTTCAGTATTTGAAAAATCTGATGTGTTACACTCACATGACTTTCTCTACCCTTGCACAAACTATTTTACAAACGCTTATTCTCCATATGCTTCATGTTAATCGAGATATCGAGATGTTAATCTTATTGCTAATTTTCTTGTAGATGCAAGAGGAATATGGTAGGTTTTAAGCGATAGTCAAGTATTTTAAGAGCTGATTACTCTGTGGAGTTTTCCATTCTCTTTGTATGTCCAGGACAAGAAAAAATGAATAACGAATTTAAGAAAAAGTATAAGTATTGGAAAATTTAAGGAATTAACAAGCAATATCTCGAAAATGGTTCACTCAACAAAAAAAAACTGTGTATGACATAAATTGTGTATTTTAATACGATCTACATTTTTTGTGTAGTAAAATTTTGTCTATCTCTTATGGTTTACCAGTTATGCAAAAGTAGTTCACAATGAAGAATACTTTTGGAGACATTCCCAGAAAATTCAAGATATACGCTTTATTTGTCATGAAAGTATCTTAAATATATGATATTTTAATCAAAATCGTTAGAGCCATTTTTGAGAGAATTAAAATTTTCGAAAAATGTTCCATGCAAAGGGTAATCTGGAAGATACTAAACCTAAATACCAAGTTTGGTGTTTATCCGATTGTTCGTTTCTGAGTTATGTTGTTCACAGACTCACAGACAGACAGACACACACACACGGACATGTTTCCAAAAATGCTTTTTTTGGACTCAGGGGGCCTCAAAACTTGTATTTCCGGTGAAATCTCGGTATGGAATTTTTGGGTGGAATACAATACTTCCCCTACTTACTATATGTAGTAGAGAAAGTAAAAATGGTTTCAGAGGATGAGACAGAGTATAGAATGCAATGGAGAATGTTTCGAAAAGATACAATGCTCAGATCTAAATTTTTAATGTTTCATTGTGTCCATTCTCAAAACGTTTGGCGTGACCCTTTGTATCGTAATAGATGAAACAAATCGTTAATCAGTTGTTTGAATGTTAGTCGCTATAATTATGCTGGCCTAGAAATTCCATACTCTTTGCATGACAGTGCAGGAAATAACTGCATGCGGCAGCAGTTTAAGATAATGAAAGTGTTGAACAATTGAAAGCCAATAGCAAGAGATATCTTGGAAACGGTTGATGTCAGAGAAAAAGTTATTTGAAATAAATTGTGTATTTTAAAGAGATCTACATTTTTTGTGCAGTAAGGTTTTGTGTATCTCTTATGGTTTACCACAAATACACAATTATACAAAATTTCTTCCGAATGGAGAGGGCTTCACAAGCTATTTCCAGAAAATTCAAGATATACATCTTATTTCTCATGTTTACATCTCAAACATATGGTATTTAAATCACAAATTTTGAAGCCAGTTTTCAAAAAATCAAAGAAAGAAACTTTTTACATGTAAAGGGAAATTGGTCGGAAATTTTCTTGTGAATTTTTATGTTGCATTCTTGGAAGGCGCTGAACTTAAATGCCAAATTTGGTATTTAGCTGACCTTTGGTTTTTTAGTATTTATGTCCTCTCTCTCTATCTCACACGGACCTTTTTATAATAAAATGTTTTATAGAATATTAGAAAGGAGGAGGAGATGCAGAGAAACAAGGAGAACAAAGGAATACAATTATAGAAACAAGTTAAAATTCTGTGTTCGAATTTAAATATCTTAGAATTCTTATACAATTTATTCATTCAAATTCTTAAATTAACACACTAAACATAAGTAACACTTTAGTGAAGAGATGCTGAGGATACTGAAAAAGGATAAAGTGGAAGAGAAATAAATAAATAAAGAAAGAAATAGTATACATAGTTAGAAACAATATGCTCGCTCAAATCATTCCAGAAGTGGTATTAGCACAATTTATTTTTTAGCTTGATTACAAGGTAAAAAATGATGTCACACTGTCACATTGTCACATTGATATCGCAATTGAGCTGCGACTTTTTATAGTGAAAATACATCGAGCACAAAAGTACCCTCTCTCTGCTTTCTCTCCAATAGGATCCATATTCACCGGATTTTGTTTTTAAGTTTTAAGTTATAACATCTGACTTTAGTACTGTCTTTCTCTCAACGATCAGCTACCTGGTACTATGCCAGACGCTGCCCTAAATGTATGCAAGGTTGCCACAAGGGCAATAAAGGTCGTATTTCTCAATAAGCAAAATACTGAATTCGGAACTGACAAATGAAATACGTAATACACATGAATTAAAATATAATATTGTGCATTTTTAAATAGTTTTTATTTGAGAACGTAGTCACAATTTGAACAACAGAGACTTTATTACAAATACTCTTTATTTTTACCCAAACTTCAACAAATTGTTATTTCAAATAAACTTTATATTAAAAGCAAGTTCTAGACACGTTAGTCCTTATACAAAAACAGAGTATTAATTGAATTGACATAAGCATACATACATATTCAGGCGTTCCAACAGTTTGATCATTCATAATTAATGCATTTATTTCGCAGTTAATATATAGGGAGAATTAACACACAGCACGCTGCATGGAGAAATAGAAAACTAATGGAAAGATAATACCTATTCCTTCGTCAACGTCTCAACACAACCGCGGATGGGACAGCATAATAAACTTTGCCCCGCACCGAGGCTACAAGTAGACCGCGCTAAAGATGGCTTACAATCAATATTTCATGTAGCGAAGAGAAAATCGGCCGCAGTTACGTTTCATTTTTTTCTCAGTGCTTTCCTATGCCGAGAAGAACAATTGAAGAGACAAAGATTTACTTCGTAAGTTATTTCGTTTAATACTTTTTAAACACCGGTATATGCAAGGAATTATAAACTATTAGCGAATCATTTCAATATGTACGTATTTTTTCCTTGTCAAGCTTGAGTCTTATGAGAGAGAGACCCACACACATGTATTTTTATTTTCGATCTATTTTCATACTCACATTAAAAAAAGCTCGACCTGTAACGTCAATATGACAATGGCTCCTTGTTGGTAATTAACAATATTCCCCATTTCCTTTTAATTCTTCCTATAATATGCGATTTGGAAATTAGGTTGCATAATCTTCTTCAGTCTGAATGTGGACAAATATGAAATTCCACGCTTTGACGCGATTTTGTATAGCATATAATCCAGTAGAGGACAGTGTAGGCAATGAAGATAAGTGGAAATACTCTTAGGGATAAATGATCAAGACAATTACTGTTGCCTACCAACTTTGGACCTATCAGTGGTGCCACCTTTCTTCGCAGTCGCTTACACCATTCCTGTAAAGAGAAAACAAACGTTGTCAAATTAATGCCATTATAAACTTATTAGGGATTATAGTGCTTGTTGACATCGTATAGCTTTATTTATTACACTTTGAATGGAATTAAAGATACTTTGTCATGGTATTTCGGGATAAAATAAATAAATCCGGTGCGCTACAGCCCGCGAAGGGCCTGGGCCTGTCAACCCGACTGCCGGCCCCACGCCCACCTACGCAGGATAGAGGTAGACATTCATCCAACCGATGTGGTGGCGGTGTGGCAGCATCGTGCATCCCCAGCCGGAAAGTTTGATTCACGAATCCAGGACCGCTGCCAAACCGCTGCTCCTCGCTTTCCTCATGATGCTGAGTGGGCACCGGGCCTATATTCGTGACTTAAAATCCGCATCCTCGTGAGTGGGATCGAGCCCGGGCGCATTTTGTAACCGGTAACCAGAGTTCCATGCTCAAGCCACAGCGGTACGGCGCAGGACGGCCTTTTGGAAGATGCTTGCATAAATATGTATTGACATTTGTTACATTTATCAATTAACGATAGTAACTGAAACGTTACTTTTTATATATTTCTTCTACTTCTACTATTATTGTTACCAGCACCACTACTGTTAGGAGTTAGCAGTGAAAGGTCTCCAGTAACTGGAATAGAACACTGCAAGTAGGCTATAGTGGGTACTTTGTTTTTGTGACCCCTGGGAGGAAGAGATGAACGGGGGACCAAAAGGGCGACCACATCCGGACGACGAGGTTCCTAACGAATCCAAAATAACACCAATCTTATATCCTCTTTGCCACCGCAACCTGCGGGTCCCGGTAATAGACCAAGAAGGAAGGGGGCCCAGCTGTCCGCCAAGCCACAGAGAGAAATTTTCCCATAGCACAAATGCCATAGTCCTGAAACAGCTGAAGGGAAAGATAAGGATAGGAAATTCGTGGTAGAAGTGTTATCACCCCAGCATTCGCCCTGGGGAATCACAATAAAAGCCATGGCGAGAGTGCCGGCCCAACAGGAATCGAACCAGAGACCTCCCAAATGTGAACCTCACAGGTACCGTGGAGTCTCTCGCTTGGTATTAAAAATAAAGGTGCATATTACATAGGGGCCTCCGAAACCGGCCCAGGGCACCGAAGTAAGCAGCAACGGTCGTTTTCGCTTCTAACGTGACCCTGGAGGGAGGGATAAGGGGAGAGATCCGAAGGTCTACCAGATCCGGATGACGACGACGAACGGAAGCATGGATGAGGTCCCTAACGTTTCCAGATAGAACTCATCCGACGCCGAAACCACGAGACCCTAACCTCTTGGTGGAACCAACTTCGGAGGGGGTTCCTAATGAGCCAATTGTGGCTCTTTTTTCACCGAGTGCCTGTTTTTGCAGAGATGGCAGCAGTTCTTTTATGTACCTGCAACAATGAACTACAATTGTAGGCCCCTGCTTGTCATTACGCCGGCAGCCTGATTAACTCCAGAAGTAGGCTGCACCAGATTTCTACAGCTCTCGCCAGGTTGTGTCCTCTCCGCCAATATAGGACTTTTATTGAGCTTCATGTCTGGGAGCGGCCGTTTCCACACTTTTCGGCATAGTCTAAATCAAACGTGGCGAAAACGTGACTCGCGAGTTATTTTGACTCGCAGGCGCACGTTCCCTCTCTGCAACCGTCCGTTTGATTTTCACATACTGCTGAGTGACGTCGTGCGTGTTGCATATTTGGTGACTCGCGGAAGGAAGTCGTTTTCGCCACCCTTGGTCTAAATTATCTATAACATATACTTTTGGCGTAAGTAAAGTTCTAAATACTTGTAGTGTGTGGAGCGGCATTTAAAATCTCATGGATATCATATTATCACGTGTAGAATTCCACTTCAAAATGGCAAATGTTATGTGAGAAGGACAAATTCAAATGCAGTGTGCTTCAATTGTAATAAATCTCTGTTTCTACATTTGAGTGTTAATATATTCAGTACTTTTGGGACTGTAAGGATTGTTACTTTTATTTAAAGCTGCTTTAAATCCTTGTTCATTTCCTTTAACCTTTTGTAGTGCAAACAATTTTACTCTGGGGGAATGCTTTACTTCCAATGCATTCTATAATGGGCCCGTCATTTTATTTTTCTGGTTAATTTTTTACTTTCTCTACTACGTATAGTAAGCAGGGGAAGTATTGTATTCCACCCAAAAATTCGATACCGAGATTTCATGGAAATACATGTTTTGAGACCCCCTGAATCCAAAAAAATCTGATGTGTTACACTCACATGACTTTCTCTACTCTTGTACAATCTATTTTTACAAACGCCTATTCTCCATATGCTTCATGTTAATCGAGATATCGAGATGTCAATCTTATTGGTAATTTTCTTGTAGATGCAAGGGGAATATGGTAGCTTTTAAGCGATAGTCAAATATTTTAACGATGGTTGCTATGTGGCGCTTTCCATTCTCTTTGCATGTTCAGGACATAAAAAAATGAATAACGAATTTGAGAAAAAGTATAAGTATTGAAAAATTTAAGGAAATAACAAGCAATATCTCGAAAACGGTTCACTCAACAAAAGAAATGTATATGACATAAATTGTGTATTTTAACGCGATCTACATTTTTTGTGTAGTAAAATTTTGTCTATCTCTTATGGTTTACCACTTACGCAAAAGTCGTTCACAATGAAGAATACTTTTGGAGACATTCTCAGAAAATTCGAGATATACATTTCATTTCTCATGACATTATCTTAAACATATGATATTTGCATCAAAATCGTTAGAGCCATTTTTGAGAAAATTAAAATTTTCGAAAAATGTTCCATGTAAAGGGTAGTCTGGGGTGGGGGTATTTTCTTGAAAACCTTCGTGTCGCATCTCTGGAAGATACTGAACTTAAATACCAAGTTTGGTGTTTATCCGACTGTTCGTTTTTGAGTTATGCTGTTCACAGACACACAGACACACACACACAGACACACACACACACACACACACACACACAGACACACACACGGACATGTTTCCAAAAATGCTTTTTTTGGATTCAGGAGGTCTCAAAACATGTATTTCCGGTGAAATCTCGGTATCGAATTTTTGGGTGGAATGCAATACTTCCCCTACTTACTATACGTAGTAGAGAAAGTAAAAAACACTTTTGGAAACATGTCCGTGTGTGTGTGTGTGTGTGTCTGTGAACAGCATAACTCAGAAACGAACAGTCCGATAAACACCAAACTTGGTATTTAGGTTCAGTATCTTCCAGAGATACGACACGAAGGTTTTCAAGAAAATTCCCCCACTCCAGATTACCCTTTACATGGAACATTTTTCGAAAATTTTAATTTCCTCAAAAATAGCTCTAACGATTTTGATTAAAATATCATGTGCTTTAAGATATTTTTATGGCAAATGAAATGTGTATCTCGAATTTTCTGGGAATGTCTCCAAAAGTATTCTTCATTGTGGACGACTTTTGCATAACCGGTAAACCATAAGAGATAGACAAAATTTTACTACACAAAAAATGTAGACCGCGTTAAAATACACAATTTATGTCATATACATTTTTTTTGTTGAGTGAGTTATTTTCGAGGTATTGCTTCTTATTCCCTTAAATTTTCCAATACTTATACTTTTTCTCAAATTCGTTATTCATTTCTTTTGTCCTGGTAATGCAAAGAGAATGGAATACTCACATAGCAACCAGCTCTTAAAATATTTGACTATCGCTTAAAGCCTAGCAATTCCCCTTGCATCTACAAGAAAATTAGCAATAAGATTAACATCTCGATATCTCGATTAACATGAAGTAGATAGAGAATAAGCGTTTGTAAAAATAATTTGTACAAGAGTAGAGAAAGTCACGTGAGTGTAACACATCAGATTTTTTTTTTAAAGTTTTCATGACATTCTGTGCATCGACTACTATTAAATCGGCCTTACATGAACGTTACAAAAATGGTAGCAGAGCACTCGGTGAAAGAAGAGCTACAATTAGCTCACTAAGTAGGCAGTCTTAACCGACGCCAGGAAAGAAACCTCTACAAAACGCACCTTTACCGTCCAGGCGCAACTCACCGAACACCGTCACCTGGTCCTATAACCCTGAAACAGATGACAGTAGAGATGATAGTTACAGGAAATGGTAGTCGTGGTAGAAGAGGAACCACATCAGCATTAGCTAATAGATCCGGGGAAACCACGATAAACCATAGATCACAGTGAGTGGTCGCCGGAAATCGAACCCGGTACCACCCGAATGGAGTCGCACACGGTATTACTTCATAGTGCTACTATTACTGCTGTTTCTGGATATTTTAACAATGTCTTGAGTGTTCCTAATGCTCGCCTCTCCTTGGAAAAAACACGTGGCTGTTCTAGCAGACTTAGCCTGTTCTGAGTATGATATATCACACCGTAACTGTATTGACTGGAGTTAAAATAGGTCGATCACACAGCGATAGGTCGGATAGATACTCTCATAAATATAATACGGAACGTAATTCTAATGGCAGATTTAAAACAGGAGTGATGAACTAAATATTGAGTCTTAGGGAACACTTCAATTGAACATTAGAAAAACATTTGGAGTTGCTTCAGGACTAATGGCGCATGAACTAATGTTAATATTAGTCATGAAAACAATTCCTACTGCAGCAATGGAGACATTGCATTTTGTTGTAATGAAGCAGGCAAGAATGACACTCTATAGACTGCAACATGCTACGCAACTGAGAATTCCTGTGAGGTAGTATTTTAATACCTGAATAACTTCAATTGTATTTTTATAAAGTAAATTCAATAACAGCCTGCCTTGAAACAATATGTATGTAGTAATTATTGTTTAAATGTATGTAACAGTCATTGCATATGCTTATTATTACTGTAAACATGTTTAATAATGTTATGTGAATACATTACATACTTTAATAATGCAAGAGCTGTGAGAATAATACATTTTAAGTGGCTAACAATGAGGTAATAATGAGGTAACCTTGTAGCAATGAGTTAGAGTGTTTGAAAATTACTAGTCATGATTATAGCAAAGATAATGTGAATTCAGTAACGGTTTAAAATTAGCCAATCAATAGCAAGGAAAAAGTTTAAGTAAAATGCAGATATTCTGTTGGACTAGAATTAGCCAATCAGAGACTTGTAATACCTAAGCTTACAGGTTTAATGGTTGAAATAATGTTCAGTTGCTGGCAAACCTTGGTAGTGACCAGATGGAAGATGTGTTCTCTACAGAAATATTACGTATTCGTGTGAATCATAAAATCTGTCTACGCGTTAGCTAAGTGAAAGTATTAAAGAATCTCACAGCTCTTAAAAAGTTTAGTGCTTTATTAAATTGTGCAAACGATAAATAAAAGAAGTGAGTTTTAAAAACTTAAAAATCTGTATGTCTACAATTTTTGTTGCACCGCACCCTGCCTAAGATACGTGACTCTACAAACATTACTGACGTAGCCGAGAAAAATTCAAACATAGATAATATATAGAAGCAGTTTTAATAACAAAGTTAAATATTATAGTGTAAAACTTGGAGTGTAACAACAAAAAGAAATCTGATGTGTTACACTCACATGACTTTCTCTAGTCTTGTACAAACTATTTTTACAAACGCTTATTCTCCATCTGCTTCATGTTAATCGAGATAAACATTTGCAGACTCTATCTTATTGCTAAGTTTCTTGTAGATGTAAGGGGAATATATATTTACAAGGTCAATATAGAAATACAGTAGCCTTTAAGCATATACATATATCTTAATAGCTGATTGCTTGGTGCAGCACCATTCTCTTTGCCACAGATTAATACTCTATGCATATACAAGACAAAAAAATGAATAACGAATTCCCATTTGAGAATATAAGTATTGAAAAATTTAAGGGAATAACAAGCAATATCTCGAAAATGGTTCACTCAACAAAAAAAATGTGTATGGCATAAATTGTGTATTTTAACGCGATCTACATTTGTTGTGTAGTAAAATTTTATCTCTGTCTTATGGTTTACCAGTTATGCAAAAGGTCGTTCACAATGAAGAATACTTTTGGAGACATTACCAGAAAATTCAAGATATACATTTTATTTGCCATAAAAATACCTTAAACATATGATATTTTAATTAAAATCGTTAGAGCCATTTTTGAGAAAATTAAAATTTTCGAAAAACGTTCCATGTAAATGATAGTCTGGGATGGGGGATTTTCTTAAAAAACCTTCGTGTCGCATCTCTAGAAGTTACTGAACCTATATACCAAGTTTGGTTACAAACTTCTTAAACAAAGTAAACTCCAAGAGCAATACTTCTTCAAGTTAGCTTCCAATGCATGAAGCTTTAAAATATTACGTAAACAATACACCCTCTCAAGTTGACTCCTCACCCGAGGCACACCTTCTCACCTGAGACTCAGGTTTACTAAGAATTAGGAAACGCATAGGAAATGCATCTTTGCAAATCCCGCCAGTCTATACCTATAATTCCAATTAAACACTTTATAAAGAAATTGAGGGCCATTATTGACCTTAACTTTGTACGAATAAAACTCTAGAAACCCCTGAGAAAACTATGATGTGATTTACAGACGGCTAAAAGGATGGCTGAGGAACAGGATCCGGAGTATATGACATAAGACCAACGTGCAATAAGCTTTTTCCCTGGGTGAATATGCTACTGTTTTTGAAACAGATGTTTATGGTATTATTCAATGTATACATGAAAACATAAGAGAGCTTACATTGGTAAATAGATCCTTATGTTCTCAGATAGCCAGGCTGTCCTTAAGTCTCTAAATAGCCATAAGATAACGTCAGGACTATTTTTTAATTTCGTAAAAAGCATGCTCATAACCTTGGCATAACAGAGTGAAGCTCAACTCATTTGGGTGCCGGGTCATAGTGGCCTAGAGGGAAATGAAAATGCTAATGAACTTGCAAGACAAGGAGCAGCTTTAAAATTTATTGGCCCGGCTCTAGGAGGATCTCGCTGTTTAGTAAGAGAGGCTATTAAGAACTGGTCCAAAACAGAATATCATAAAACCTGGCTTAAAACTCCAGGAAGCAAACATGGAACTATGCATTAGAAAACCATGTAAGAAAAGAGCTGAAAGCTTAGTAACAGACTTCAGCTGAGAACAATTGCTGCATTTCTCACAGGACATGTTCCTTGAAAAAGCATCTTAAGACAATGGGAGTGTTTCAGGGTAACTTAGACAGCATATTATGAAAGAAAGAAACTAAAACAGCCCAACACATTATAGGCTCCTGTAAGCCTTGGCTCAAAGGAGATATATTGCACTTGGAAAATGTTTCTGGAACCGGAAGAATTTGAAACCCGATCTGTTATGAAGCTGTATTTCTTGGTAAAGAGGAAGGCTTAATGAATTGGTTTTAAAACGATACACATAGCACAATAAGCCCAAGGCTGAAGCCCCTGACTAACTTAATAGCCAGGTATTTATAGAGATTAATTTTATCTTTTTACTTTCTCTACTACGTATAGTAAGTAGGGGAAGTATTGTATTCCACCCAAAAATTCGATATCGAGATTTCACCGGAAATACATGTTTTGAGATTCCCTGAATCCAAAAACAGCATATTTGGGAACATGTCCGTGTGTGTGTCTGTGTGTGTCTGTGTGCCTGTGAACAGCATAACTCAGAAACGAACAGTCGGATAAGCACCAAATTTGGTATTTAGGTTCAGTATCTTTCAGAGATGCGACACAAAGGTTTTCAAGAAAATCCCCCGTTTGTAAAAATAGTTTTTTACAAGAGTAGAGAAAGTCATGTGAGTGTAACACATCAGATTTTTTGTTTTTATTTGCTCTACTACGTATGGTAAGTAGGGGAAGTATTGTATTTATCGAAAATATATGTTCTGAAGGTCCCTGAATAAAAAGTCTGATGCGTTACACTCACATGACTTTCTCTACTCTTGTACAAACTATTCTTACAAACGATTATTCTCCATATGCTTCATGTTAATCGAGATGTTAATCTTATTGCTAATTTTCTTGTAGATGCAAGGGGAACATGGTAGGTTTTAAGCGACAATTAAATCTTTTAAGCGCTGGTTGCTATGTGGCGCATTCCATTCTCTTTGCATGTCCAGGACATAAAAAAATCTGATGTGTTACACTCACATGACTTTCTCTACTCTTGTACAATCTATTTTTACAAACGCCTATTCTCCATATGCTTCATGTTAATCGAGATATCGAGATGTGTCAATCTTATTGCTAATTTTCTTGTAGATGCAAGGGAAACATGGTAGCTTTTAAGCGATAGTCAAATATTTTAACGCTGGTTGCTATATGGCGAATTCCATTCTCTTTGCATGTCCAGGGCATAAAAAAATGAATAACGAATTTGAGAAGAAGTATAAGTATTGGAAAATTTAAGGAAATAACAAGCAATATCTCGAAAACGGTTCACTCAACAAAAGAAATGTATATGACATAAGTTGTGTATTTTAATGCGATTTACATTTTTTGTGTAGTAAAATTTTATGTATCTCTTATGGTTTACCAGTTATGCAAAAGTCGTTCACAATGAAGAATACTTTTGGAGACATTCCCAGAAAATTCGAGATATACATTTCATTTCTCATGACATTATCTTAAACATATGATATTTTAATCAAAATCGTTAGAGCCATTTTTGAGAAAATTAAAATTTTCGAAAAATCTTCCATGTAAAGGGTAGTCTGGGGTGGGGGGATTTTCTTGAAAACCTTCGTGTCGCATCTCTGGAAGATACTGAACCTAAATACCAAGTTTGGTGTTTATCCGACTGTTCGTTTTTGAGTTATACTGTTCACAGGCACACACACACACACACACACACACACACACACACACACACACACACACACAGTAACACACAGACACACACACACACGGACATGTTTCCAAAAATGCTTTTTTTGGATTCAGGAGGTCTCAAAACATGTATTTCCGATGAAATCTCGGTATCGAATTTTTGGGTGGAATGCAATACTTCCCCTAGTTACTATACGTAGTTGAGAAAGTAAAAATTGATAACGAATTCGAGAAAAAGTATAAGTATTGAAAAATTTAAGGGAATAACAAGCAATATCTTGAAAATGGTTCACTCAACAAAAAATGTATATGACATAAATTGTGTATTTTAACGCGATCTACATCTTTTGTATAGTAAAAGTTTGTCTATCTCTCATGGTTTACCAGTTATGCAAAAGTCGTTCACAATGAAGAATACTTTTGGAGACATTCCCAGAAAATTCAAGATATACATTTTATTTGTCATGAAAGTATCTTAAACAAATGATATTTTAATCAAAGTCGTTAGAGCCATTTTTGAGAAAATTAAAATTTTCGAAAAATGTTCCATGTCAAGGGTAGTCTGGGGTGGGGGATTTTCTTGAAAACATTCGTGTCGCATCTCTAGAAGATACTGAACCTAAATACCAAGTTTGGTGTTTATCCGACTGTTCGTTTCTGAGTTATGCTGTTCACAGACACACAGACACACACATGGACATGTTTCCAAAAATGCTTTTTTTTTAATTCAGGGGGTCTCAAAACATGTATTTCCTGTGAAATCTCGGTATCGAATTTTTTGGTGGAATACAATACTTCCCCTACTTACTATACGTAGTAGAGAAAGTAAAAATCTGATGTGGTACATTCACATGACCTCCTTTACCCTCTATAGTAGCGAATATACAAACTATTCTTACTAAGGTTATTTTCCTATGTACTACGTTGTAATTCAAATAAATATTTGCAGAAATAGCTGCATTATGAATTTCATTATAGATACAAAGGAAATGGCGACAGTCAAATGTTTAAGAGCTGGTCACTACGTGCTAGCCTTAAAATTGCATACTTTTTCCATACAATTGTGAGAAACAACAGAATGTTGACAGTTCTTTAAGAGAATGACCAATAAATGAACAATTCGAACCATTAATAACGGATATCTCAGAAATGGCTTATGCCACGAGAAAGTTTATTTGAAATAAATTGTGTGTTAAAGAGATCTACATTTTTTGTTAGTACGTTTTCGTGTATCGCGTAACGTTTACCAGTTATACAAAATTATACAAAATTCCTTCCGATTGAAGAGGACTTTACAGGCTGTTCTCAGAAAATTTAAGATATACATTTCATTCGTCATGTAAATATGTTTAATGTATGGCATTTTAAACAAAATTCTTAGAGGGGTGTGGGGACTTTGTTGAAAATCTTTGTGTCGTATCTTTGGAAGATACTGGACTTTAAGTTTGGAGTTGATCCGATAATTCGGTTTTGAGTTATGCTGTTCACAGATACACACACACACACACACACACACACACACACACACACACACACATTCAAGGCGCCGCAAAACACGTATTTCCGGTGAAATGTCAGTATGGAATTTTTTAGTGGAATGCAATACCTTCTCTACCTACTATGTACGTGGTAGAGAAAGTAAAAACGAAAAGCCGGTTAAACACTGTACCGGATGGGTTGGTGGGTTAGTTGTTCGGGATGGCTCAGGCGGTTACGTTTGAGGCCCG
The DNA here is from genome assembly GCA_030765065.1 of Deroplatys truncata. Taxonomy (NCBI): domain Eukaryota; kingdom Metazoa; phylum Arthropoda; class Insecta; order Mantodea; family Mantidae; genus Deroplatys; species Deroplatys truncata. The sequence continues at coordinate 77,570,908 of CM060989.1, read as the reverse complement.
CATCCGGGAGTCCCGGGATCGACCGTCCATTCTGACCCGAGAGCTTTTCGTGGTTTCCTCGGGTCGCCAGGCGAATGCTGGAATGGTTCATCTTCCACCACGACTCTCCTTCCTCTCATTTCCTGTACCAATCATCTTCCTTGACATCTGTTTCAGGGTTTTAGGACCAGGCGACGGTATTCGGTGGGATGCGGCTGGGCGGTGGCTTGCGTTCTGTAAAGGTTTCTTCCCTGGTTTCGCTGAGGTACCGCTCCGCTCCAGGGGATCTTGGAGATTGGTGCCTTGTGGGTAGGGACCGTGCGGCGTCGGATGCATTCTATCTGGAAACGTTAGGGACCCCGTTCATGCTTGCGCCCGGATCTAGTCGCCCTTCGGGTCTCTCACCTCATCCTTCTCTCCCAGGGGTCACATTGGAAGCACAATGGGCGCGCGCAGTGGTCTGCCCCGGTTCCAGGGGCCGTCCGTGATGTAGCTTTACCTTTACATTTAGTTGCTCGGTTGTGGGTGAACTGGAAAATTCAACGCCACAGCCGGGATTTAAACACGGTTCTCCCGCTCTCCGTGCGGTTGCTCTAACCATTGAGCTACTGTGACAGCATGCCGGTGGGACATTTTTCAGTTGACTCTATACTGAAAACTTGCAAAGACCAGGCTAAAGTCTATAAAAAGTATAATTAATTTATATATATATAATAATAACAGAAAGTAAAACCTTAAAATTAAATTGAGCTTTATTTATGGACGCTCTTTAACTACTGTGGTCCTTAGCGTCCCATTCTATATTGGGCGTGAAACACCGGTAATTTTGCTGAGAGGTCTCTTTATCAAGCTTGAGGTTCTTTTACGTGCCGTAAATGTGCGACACGGGACCAACGGCTTTACTTCCCTTCCGAAGGAAGCCATGCTAAGGATTTTTACGCCCGAAAACATCCATCGCCCTCCGCCGGGTTTGAACCCGCGACCTCGGGAACCCGAGGCTAGCATGGCAACCGCTACACCACGGAGGACGACATAAAATAGGGAAACTTACTTATTGGACGCCCCTTGTATATACATATTATATGCATAGTAGGTGTTAGAAGATAAGATAATGTATATGTGTAAATTTGTTAGTTATAAAAATAGTTCAAATTTTTTAGTTATAAGAAATTGAATGAGAGTGTAAAACTGAAATTTAGCGGAAAGGAAATATATAATAAGACCATTTCTACTAATGTTTATCTTGATTAGCGTGAAGCTAGTGGTTTTGTAAGAATATTTTGTTGAAGAATGGATAGAGAAAGTCGTGTGAACGTAACGTATACAATTTTTAAATTTTGGTGCGAGCGGAAAATGTTGGAGATTGTTTTATATTTTTGACAGAGATTGATGTAAATTCCTGAAAAAAGTGCATTTTTAAGCCATATTAATTTAATTTGTATATTTAAATATGTCGACTTATCTTTACTTTCTCTACTACGTATAGTAAGTAGAGGAAGTATTGTATTCCACCCAAAAATTCGATACCGAGATTTCACCGGAAATACATGTTTTGAGATCCCTGAATCCATAAAAAGCATTTTTGAAACATGTCCGTGTGTGTGTCTGTGAACAGCATAACTCAGAAACGAACAGTCGGATAAACACCAAACTTCAGGTTCAGTATCTTCCAGAGATGCGACACGAAGGCTTTCAAGAAAATCCCCCACCACAGATTACCCTTTACATGGAACATTTTTCGAAAATTTTAATTTTCTCAAAAATGGCTCTAACGATTTTGATTAAAATATCATATGTTTAAGATATTTCCATGACAAATAAAATGTATATCTTGAATTTTCTGGGAATGTCCCCAAGTGTATTCTTCATTGTGAATGACTTTTGCATAACTGGTAAACCATAAGAGATAGACAACAGTTTACTACACAAAAAATGTAAATCGTGTTAAAATACACAATTTATGTCATATACATTTTTTGTTGTTGTGTGAATCATTTTCCAGATATTGCTTGTTATTCCCTTAAATTTTCCAATACTTATTTTCTCAAATGGGAATTCGTTATTCATTTATTGTCTTGGATATGCAGAGTATTAATCTGTGGCAAAGGGAATGGTGCTGCACCTAGCAACCAGCTATTAAGAGATATATGCCGAATTCTATATTGCCCTTGCAATTACAAAACAAGGGGAACGCCTTAAGCGATATTCAAATATTTTTAGAACTGGTCGCTATGTGTAAAATGTAATTCTCTTTGCATGTCAAAAGTTCGTTTCTGCAAATGTTTATCTCGATTCATATGAAATAGATGGAGAATAAGATTTTGTAAAAATAGTTTGTACAAGAGTAGAGAAAGTCATATTAGTGTAACACATAAGATTTCTGAATTATGCTGTTTACATCGCAGGCTGAATAAAAATTCCTTTCATTCACATTGCATCTTCGTACATTAATTAACTTAGTAGTTTAGAACAACTATAACTCAATTTAAAATGCAGGAAATATGCTCATTTGTTAGCTTGAATACTGGCAGTGACATGACAGTAGAAGTTCAAACTCAGCCAGAAACTCTAATTTTAACAAATGACAATAATTACCTGCCAGCGAGATAGACAGACCGGAAGGTCTGGTATTGTGTGTAATTCCGCTACATAGAAGAGCTTGAGATTGAGGTTATGTCTTCTGGCAGATGCCGGTTTGACGGACAGCATTGACGACAGGATGACAGCGTACTCCAACAACGCCAGGAATACGAACATGATACAAGACAGCAACCATACATCCATGCCTTTGATCCCCGTCGACGGTGGTGCCGTGCGCCTGTTAAGGCCATTAAAAGAAGTATCTGTAACTGTTGAGATTTTACCTTTGTTCAGTTAAATAATTGACACTTTTATGCATAAACCCTTCCCCTCTTTCTTAGCAACCCAAGCACTAGGAAATAATCATATGACATATTATTTATTATTATTTTTTAAAAATTAGAACAAATTAGGAACACTCTTATAAAGAAAGAAACGAAGGTTAAGTATTCTGTGGTAAAATATGTAAGATACAAACAACTAAACTGGCATGGATATGTTAGCAAAATGACTAGAGGAGGAGGAGAAATGGAATGACAGGGATAAGTGGAGAAGAAATAAAACTTTAGAACAGAAATATGTGTAAACATTTTAATTCTGTACATAAACTATTATTATTATTATTATTATTAACCAAAATATAAAAATACTAGTATCCTCAATTAAATTATTTACTGCGTTCCTCTGATGAGAATGTGGTTGTAAGGAATGTGTTGACATCAACAATTCTAGCGCTATCAGAGAAAGATTACGGTTCTACTTTCAGCATATCAACAAGACTTTAGGCCTCTTAGAAAAGATCTCTCTCGTGCTAGTAATGCTGAATATAGTTAAAGATTCATAAAGCGAACGAATAAATAGAGATTACTTTGTATTTCCGTTCTTGTTGGGCATTGTAAATAACTTTATAAATAGCTAATAAACACTGCTCCAAGTGAAACACGCTGGAATATTAACGTTGCGCGATGTTTTTAATGTAGATACTAGATCTATTTATGACATCACTGTGAGCTGCCACGTGGTATTATCCTCCCTCGCTCCTCCGGAGAACAGAACACCCCGCAAACGTTTTCTCGTCAGAGACCTACTTCATTAATAAAGAATCTGATGTGTCACATTGATATGAATTTCTCCACCCACTCTACTTTACCACTTTCTCTACTACGTACATAGTGGTTAGGGAAGGTATTGCATTCCATACAAAAATTCGATACCGAGATTTCACTGGAAATAAATGTTTTGAGGCCCCCTGAATAAAGAATAATTTTTAGAAACTCAAAAACGAAAAGTCAGATGAATAACAAACTTGGCACTTAAAGTTCAGTATCTCTCACCACAAGCTACCCTTTACATGTGACATTTTTAAAGTTTTTTAATTTCTAAAACATGACTCCAACGATTTTGGTTAAAATACCATACATTAATTATATTTACATGACAAATAAAGTGTATATCTTGGATTCTCTAGGAATAGCTAGTGAAGTTCTCTTCATTAAGAAAGAATTTTGTATAATCTTGTATAACAGGTAAACGTTAACGGATAGACGAAAACGAACTGCGCAAGAAAGTATATCTCTTTAAAACACTCAATTCATTACCAATAGCTTTTTGTGACATTAGCCATTTCCGAAATATCAGTTATTAATGGTTCGAATTGTTCAATACTTCATTCTTTAAGTCCTGTCTATTTTCAGCTGTTTCTCGCGATGTCATGGAAACAGTATGGAATTTTAAGGCCAGCATATAGCGTCCAGTTGTTAAACATTTGACTATCGCTGTTCCCTTTGTATCTATAACTAAATGTGTGATTCGGTTGTTTACGGAAAGGTTTATCTGGATTAAAATAAAGTAAACATTCGTAAGAATAATTTATATAACCACTAATAAACGATAGAGGGTAGAGAAAGTCATGTGAATCTAATACAATAATTTTTAATGTTCGTTGATTGAATGTTAATACAAACCTCTTAACACTATTAAATGACTTACCGTACTGCCTCAAAGAAGGTGACCAGAGATAGAATATTGGTGACCAGTAATACCATTCTGCCTGGCACAATTTCTGGTTTTACCAGGAAGCTTCCCCAGGACATGACGACAAACAGTGTTGTAGGCACAAAGGTATCCAATATGTAGGGCTTGATGTTACGCTCGAATACCAACCAAAACCGGAGGGCTGACACAGTCCCTGCAGCACATAAATATGCCCTTCAGAGGAAACTCAATATAATTAAAAATCGTATGGGTTACACTCGCATGCTCTCTCTACTCTTGTACAAACTATTTTTACAAACGCTTATTCTCCACCTACTTCATGTTAATTGAGATAAACATTTGCAAAAGCTATCTTATTGTTAATTTTCTTGTAGGTGCAAGGGGAATGTGGTAGGCTGTAAGCGATAGTCAAATATTTTAAAAGCTGGTGGCTATGTGGAGTATTTCATTCTCTTTGCATGACCAGGACATAAAAAAACGAATAACGAATTCCCATTTGAGAAAAAGTATGTGTTGGAAAATTCAAACAAATAACAGGGAATATCCCCGAAATGGTTCACTCCACAAAAAAGAAAAACTGTACGAGTTGTGATCAAAAAGTTTCCGGAATGGCTTCACAACAATGCTGACGATGGTGTTTCTTTAATTCTTACCCAGACTGTACATGCAGCGTTTCTTCCCGATAAAGATGAGAGTTCACGTGACTTCCTGTGAGCATGCAGTGACGAGGTAGACGCTCTGAAGTGAACACGTGTTTTGCAGGTGCTGCGATTTCTCCGCGTAGCAAAAATGTCAGATTACGAAGAACAAAGAACGAATATCAAATTTTGCTTTAAACTCCGTAAAACTGCAACAGAAGCCTATGAAACATTACGAAAAGCTTATGGGGAGGACGTTATGGGCAAAACTCAAGCATTTGAGTGGTTTTCGAAATTTAAAAGTGGTGTGACATCAGTTAAAGATGCGGATCGTTCGGGGCGACCCTGTTCCAGCAAAACTGGTGAAAACATCAATCAGGTGAGGGAAATGGTCTTAAATGATAGGCGCATAAGAGAACTTTCTGACTCATTAGGACTCTCCTTTGGAAGTGCTCAAAGCATTTGAAAGACAATTTGGACATAGAAGAATTCTCGCAAAGTTCGTGCCCTGCCTGCTTTCAAATAACCAAAAGGAAAGCCACGTGATTGCCTGTACAGATCTTAAAGAACAGCTACAAAATGACCCACAGTTTATGGAGAAAACATGGATGAAACATAGATTTATGGGTAAGATCCAGAAACGAAGCAACAATCTTCACAATGGAAGAGTCCTTCATCTCCATGCCTGAAAAAGGCCAGACAAGTTCGATCCAAAGTGAAGTCAATGATGATTGTGTTTTTTGACATTAAAGGCATTGTACACAAGGAATTTGTACCATAGGGTCAAGTGTTGTACAAAAAGGTGCTGCAAAGATTAAGGGAGGATGTGCGGCACAAACGGCCGGAGAAATGGAGGAGTGGTGATTGGTTCCTGCATCATGACAATGCGCCCGCGCACAAAACCCTTTCTGTTCGCCAATTTTTTGATAAAAATAGGATGAATACTGTTCATCATCCCGCCTATTCTCCAGATTTGGCACCAGCGGACTTTTTTCTTTTCCCGCGACTTAAAATGCGGCTCCGAGGACACCGTTTTGAGGACATTGATGTCATCCGTCGCGAATCGCAGAAGGCTCTGAACATGTTGAAAGAAGAGGAATTCCAGAGGTGCTTCCAGCAGTGGTAGAAGCGCTAGGACAAGTGTATCAACTCCCAAGGAGACCACTTCGAGGGTGACAGTGCAGATTAGACAAAAAAAACCGCTGTGTAGTATTATGACGTCAATCCGGAAACTTTTTGATCACACCTCGTATATGACATGAATTGTGTGATTTAACGAACTCTACATTTTTTTCTGTGTAGAAAAAGTTTATCTATCTCTTACGGTTTACCAGTTACGCAAAAGTCATTCAGAAAGAAGAGGAATTTTGGGGACATTCCCAGAAAATTCAAGATATACATTTTATTTGTCAGGAAAATATACTAAATATATTATGTTTTACTCAAAATTGTTAACAGCCATTTTTGAGAAAATAAAAACAGTAGTTCAAAGTATTCCATGTAGTCTGAGGTGGGGGAATTTCTTGAAAATCTTCATGTTATATCTTTGAAAGATACTGAACCAAAATACAAAGTTTGGCATCTATCCCGCTTTTCATTTTCGAGTTATGCTGTTCACAGATACACACACACACACACGCGTGCGCGATTTGTTTTTCTAAATGTGTTTTTTGGGGGATTCAGGGGGCCTCAAAACATGTATTTCCGATGAAATCTCGGTACCAAACTTTTGGGTGAAATGTAATACTTCTTCTGCTTACTATACCTACGGTGTGGGAAAGGAAGTTGAGGTGAAACTCATGAATAGAAGTAGTTTTAATATTCTTACTTAAATCCTGCACAAACCTTTAATGTTATTACCTTTAATCATTTCTGACATGACAGCAATGGTAGATAGTAAATCAGAAGTAAGGAAATAAAGAGTAAATGTAGCGCAGAAAATGATAAAGTCATAGATAGTAGGGCACCTTATAATTTATTAACTGGTATGTTCATAAATAATAGTGATATAACTACTGTCATACGAGTTTTGAGGGGAATAACTCAAGGCTACTGAGAATGACAGTGGTTTATTTAAGAATTTTGCCTCTCCATCTAAATCGAACAATGGAATTTAAAAGGAATAAAAAGAACTTAAAACATGAAATGGGAAACCATACATATAAACAGAGCTCGGGTAACAGGCGCTAAAAACTTAAAGCTATGCAGGCAAGTTCAAAATAGGCACTAATAAATTCACCATCACTAATGATTAGCAAGTAGGCAGACTCATTTATTCATTTAAACTTAAAAACACATTTTGACAATACAGAACAGTACAGAAATATCTAACATCAAATAGGCATATCCCATAAATTGAATTTACTAAATTCCACTATTCTCTCAGTGAAGTGTAAACTGAAAATGTTGTTTCTTTAAATTTGCACTCTTACAATATATTTTTACTTTCTCTACTACGTATAGTAAGTAGGGGAAGTATTGTATTCCACCCAAAAATTCGATACCGAGATTTCACCGGAAATATATGTTTTGAGACTCCCTGAATCCAAAAAAAGCATTTTTGGAAACATGTCCGTGTGTGTGTCTGTGTGTTTGTGAACAGCATAACTCAGAAACGAACAGTCGGATAAACACCAAACTTGGTATTTATGTTCAGTATCTTCCAGAGATGCGACACGGAGGTTTTCAAGAAAATGCCCCCACCCAAGATTACCCTTTATATGGAACATTTTTCGAAAACTTTTAACTTTCTCAAAAATGGTTCTAACGATTTTGATTAAAATATCATATACTTAAGATATTTTCATGACAAACGAAATGTATATATCGAATTTTCTGGGAATGTCTCCGAAAGTATTCTTCATTGTGAACGACTTTTGCATAACTGGTAAACCATAAGATATAGACAAAATTTTACTACACAAAAAATGTAGATCGCGTTAAAATACATAATTTATGTCATATACATTTTGTTGTTGAGTGAACCGTTTTCGAGATATTGCTTGTCATTCCCTTAAATTTTCCAATACTTATACTTTTTCTCAAATTCGTTATTCATTTTTTTTTTGTCCTGGTAATGCAAAGAGAATGGAATACTCCACATAGCAACCAGCTCTTAAAATGTTTGACTATTGCTTAAAGCCTACCAATTCCCCTTGCATCTACAAGCAAATTAGCAATAAGATTAACATCTCGATTAACATGAAGCATATGGAGAATAAGCGTTTGTAAAAATAGTTTGTACAAGAGTAGAGAAGGTCGCGTAAGTGTAACATCAGATTTTTGTGTTGAATATGTGTTACACTCTCATGCTAGTTTGTTTTTGTTATTGAGTCTGTTATGTATTATTGTTAAAGCCGGCTATTTTTGCGTTTGCAATGAAATAAGTCTAGTCTTTTTAGTTTAAGTACTGTATTTTCGCCCATGTGAGAAGTATAAACAATAAAGACATCGCATTAGCAAACAAAGGAATGAGTTAATACTAAAACGATGAATTTCCGAATTGTAAACTAATAGTTTTTCGTAGTTGACCATTTACCTGCATTTTGTTGTACTAAGTAGCTATTATTTTATTATTATACGAAACAGTGCAACTGTTGACATTAGGAAAGGAATGCCAGTATTGCACGGTACGTTATCAACATTGGAGCATGGGCTCAGTGTATGAAATATTAATTACAATACTAAGGTTAACATCAAAACAGTAAATAAATAAACAACTGGCAATAACAAAAATAAAATTATCATAGGACAAAAAGCTTCTCATTACAAAAAATTCGGATATGTTACATTCATATGACTTGGTCTATTCTCTATAGTTTATTAGTGGGTATACAAACTATTCTTCTAAAGTTTATTTTTTTTATTTCAGTATAATGAAGAAATAGCTACATTTGAGAAAGTATTTGTATTGTATTTTAACTGCTGGGGAGCCGAACTTGTAGTAGTTGCAACCGCACGTATAGTAAACAGTTTCCGGTAGCCTTCGCCCCAAATGTACTTTCAGGTGGCCTTTGCCCCAAGTTTAAAAAAATATTAACTTTGTAATTTGACTGTTTCTTTAAGTACTAAATATTTATGTTTGCCTCGGCTGCGTCAGTATTATTGTTAGAGAAATGGAAGTCTTGGCAGGGCGTGATGCGACAAGAATGTAGGCTTACATAGATTTTAAGTTTTAATTCACTCCTTTTTATTAATCCTTGACACAAATAAAATAACACTTCCCTGATATCGAGAGCTGTGAGATTCTTTTATTTAATACTTGCACTTTTTAACACGTATACTATTTTCGTCTCACACCAATACATATTATATTTCTCGAGGACGTATCACGCATACAGTTACAAACACTGTCTGCAGGCAACTGACTAGGTTTCAACCGTCTAAACTTGTAAATTTCTGTATTTCAAGTCTTTGATTGGCTAATCCTATTCCAATAGAATACCTGCATTTAATTAAAGCTTATTCTGGCTGTTGATTGGCTATTTTATAAACTGTCACTAAAATTACATTATTGTTACTCCAAGAATCACAAGTAGTACTGTTAAACTTTCTTACTCGTTATTGACTCAAGGTTACCTCATTATTACCTCATTGTTAGCAACGTTTAACTTATTGTTCTCACAGCTCCTACATTATTAAATTACGTAATATATTCACCTAACGTTATTGAACATGTTTACAATAATATAAGCATATGCAATGACTGTTACATACATTTTAGATATTGTTACATACATATTTTGTTTCAAGGCGGGCTGTTATTATATCATTTGACTGAAATCATTTAAGTGTTAAAAATACTGCCTCATATTACACATTTGGTTATAGATACAAAGGGAACAGGGATAGTCAAATGTTTAAGAACTGTACGCTATATGCTGGCCTGAAAATTCCATACTTTTTCCATGCAATTGCGAGAAAGAACTGAAAATCGACAGGACTTAATAACGAACTCAGAAATGGTTTATGGCACAAAAGTTATTTTAAGTAAATTGTGTGTTTTAAAGGGATCTAAGTTTTTTGTGTTGTACGATTTCGTCTGTCACTTAACGTTTACCAGTTATACAAGATTACACAAAATTCCTTCCGAATGAAGAGGAGTTCATAGGCTATTCCCAGAAAATTCAAGATATACATTTTGTTTGTAATATAAATATCTTTGATATGTGGTATTTTAATCAAAATCGTTACAGTCATTTTTAGCAAATAAAAAATTTCGATAAAATGTTCCTTGTAAAGGGTAGTCTCGGGTAGAGGATTTTCTTAGAAATCTTCGTGTCGTATCTTTGGAAGGTAGAACTTAAATACCAAGTGTAGTATTTATCCAACTTTTCGTTTTTGAGTTATGCTGTTCACAGACAGACACACGCGCGGATATGTTTCCAAAAATGCTTTATTTGAATTCAGGATGTATTTGCGGTGAAAACTCGGTATCGAATTTTTTGGTGGAATGCAAACTTCCCCTATTTACTATACATAGTAGAGAAAGTAATAAGTGACAGTAACTTACCCCAAAGTGCCCTATCGGTGAAGTTGTGGTCACAAACAATGATGTCAGCCATGTAGTTATAAAGGGACAGTTCTTCAAGCCTCCAGAAACGCACGGCTGATTTGTTTCCCTTCCTCCAATTAAAAACCAGTTCATCTGCAGAGTGAAGTGCTAAAAAAAGATCCAACATATTGTGAATCATTCCAATAGCTGAGCTAATGTCATTTAGGTTTATCAATAGTTTCTATTGCCAAACAGCATGCAAATTAGGTGTCTCACAAGGGCTACACGTCGCTAATAACGATCCTTTGTGCGTTCTTAGACATTCTGTCTCAAACTAGAACGATCCTGCTGAAGCATATAGAAGACGCGCATAGAGAGTAAGACGCAACACCGTTAGGCCGCTGATTGGTGGAGTTAAGTTCATGTATGTCTTCATTTATTTGTTATCGCACAATAGCCGCATCTAAGAAGTACAACATAAGGGAGAGAAATATGATTTTCCATTAGGTACATAATTGTAGCACGAAGGATTTATCCCGAGGGCTACAAGTGTACTGGGAGGAAAATCTGATTTGGTCCCGTGGTGTATATAAGTGGATAATTTAAGTTGAGGCTGTACAATATCTCCAAAACTAAGCGTTGTAGAAAGAAATGTCTTGAATAAAAGTTGCTTGATATTATAGGGGAAAGTAAATGTCATTAATCGTGTTTTGTTTGAAGGACGTTGTGACTAGTTTCTCTACTCCTGTAAAAGCTATTTTTACAAACGCTTATTCTCCACCTACTTCATTTTAATCGAGATAAACATTTGCAGAAACTATCTTATTGCTAATTTTCTTGTAAGTGTAAGGGGAATATGGTAGGCTTTAAGCGGTAGTCAAATCTATTAAGAGCTGGTTGCTATGTGGCGCATTCCATTCTCTTTGCATGCCCAGGACATAAAAAAGAAGAAAGAAAGAAAGAAAATAAAAACGAATAACGAATTCCCATTTGAGAAAAGGTATAAGTACTGGAGAATTCAAAGAAATAAAAGGAATATCTCGGAAATGGTTCATCGCCAACAAAGTGTATATGTAAAATTATGTGTTTTAACGAGATATACACTTTTTGTGTAGCAAATGTTGTCTTTCTCTTACGGTTTACCAGTTATGCAAAAATCATTCAGAATGAAGAAGACTTTTGGGGACATTTTCAGAAAATTCATCCTGTACATTTTATTTACCATGAAAGTATCTTAAACATATGACATTTTAATCAAACTCGTTATAGACATTTTTGAGAAAATAAAAATTTTCCAAAAATGTTCTATGTAAAGGGTAGTCTGGGGTTGGCGTATTTTCTTGAAAATCTGTGTTTCGTATCTTTGAAAGATACTGAAACTAAATACCAAATTTGGTACTTATCCGACTTTTTGTTTTTGTGTTATGCTGTTCACAATACACAGATACAAACACTTATGATTTTTTCTGGATTCAGGCCCCTCAAAACATGTATTTATAGTGAACTCTTGATATCGAATTTTTGGGTGGAATACAATACTTCGTCTACTTACTATACATAATGGAGAAAGTAAAAATCTAGAAGATTATACGAAGGAGCGTAGAGTCTTTTAAATGTCACTTCACTAAGATGAACTAGTTCAACTTTCCGTCTTTCACTTCCGTCGTGACGCAGTCTCTTCACGTTGGACGGCTCACGTCACTCGGGAGTCTATCACTGTCCGCCTCTCCACAACTGTCGCTCTGCAGTAGAACTCATAACAGTTGTCATCAGCTCGCTCGGAGAATCGCTATTGATGTCTCAATTAAAACTCGCCCGCCAACTCGTTCGCTCGCTCGTTCAAGTTGACTCGCACTAGACTCGCACTGCCTTCCCATTGACTCCACTTTGACGCTCTCGACTCGCTTTCAACTCACGAATGCTGACTGCCCGCAAAGCGTTCGCTTATATACGTAACGAATCTTCCACAGAAGGTTCTCAAACCTTCTAGAACTACACTACGTGATCAAAAGTATCCGGACACCTGGCTGAAAATGACGTACAAGTTCGTGGCGCCGACCATCGGTAATGCTGGAAGTCAATATGGTGTTGACCCACCCTTAGCCTTGATGACAGCGTTTACTCTCGCAGGCATGCTTTCAATCAGGTGCTGGAAGGTTTCTTGGGGAATGGCAGCCCATTCTTCACGGAGTGCGGAACTGAGGAGAGGTATCGATGTAGGTCGGTGAGGCCTGGCACGAAGACGGCGTTCCAAAACACCCCAAATGTGTTCTATAGGATTCAAGTCAGGACTCTGTGCAGGCCAGTTCGTTACAGGGATGTTATTGTCGTATAACCACTGCGCCACAGCCCGTGCAGTATGAACAGGTGCTCGATCGTGTTGAAAGATGCAATCGCCATCCCCGAATTGCTCTTCAACAGGGGGAAGCAAGAAGGTGCTTAAAATATCAATGTAGGTTTGCGCTGTGATCGTGCCACGCAAAACAACAAGGGGTGCAAGCTCTCTCCAGGAAAAACACGGTCACACCATAACACCACCACCTCCGAATTTCACTGTTGGCACTACACATGCTGGCAGATGACGTTCACCGGGCATTCGCCATTCCCACACCCTGCCATCGGATCGCCACATTGTGTACCGTGATTCGTCACTTCACACAACGTTTTGCCACTGTTCCATCGTGTAATGTTGACGCTCCTTGCACCAAGCGAGGCGTCGTTTGACATTTTCCTACGTGATGTGTGGCTCATGAGCAGCCGCTCGACCAGGGAATCCAAGGTTTGTCACCTCTGTCATAGTACTTGGAGTGGATCCTGGTGCAGTTTGGAATTCCTGTGTGATGGTCTGGATATATGTCTGCCTATTACTCTTTACGACCCTCTTCAAATGTCGGCGGTCTCTGTCAGTCAACAGACGAGGTCGGCCTGTACGCTTTTGTGCTGTACATGTCCCTTCACGTTTCCACTTCACTATCACATCAGAAATAGTGGACTTAGGGATGTTTAGGAGTGTGGAACTCTCGCGTACAGACTTCTGACACAAGTGACACCCAATCACCTGACCACGTTCGAAGTCCGTGAGTTCTATGGAGCGTCCCATTCTGCTGTTTCATGATGCCTAATGGCTACTGAGGTCGCTGATAATGAGTACCAGGCAGTAGGTGGCAGCACAATGCACCTAAAATGAAAAACGAATGTTTGTGGGGTGTCCGGATACTTTTGATCACATAGTGTATTTCGACACACTTTTTGAAGGAGGGAGGGAGATAAAGCTTCCAGAAAGTTCTATTTATCTCCCCATAGCGCACCCGGTGGTTACGCTGGCAAGTTGCGTTATCGTTGTCTTCTCAGACCGCTCGTCGCCGATCTCCCGATAATATTGAACCATAGCCGCAATAACATATTTTAGGTTAAGATTTTTATAAGGTAATTATTATATTATTCATTAAGGTTTAAGTCGCATTCCTAACACAATACGGTCCCCTAGGTACAAAGTATGTGTTGAGCTGAATGCTGATTCAGATGTTATTGTTTTTGTGCAGAATTGCTTCTGACATTGAAGATTGCATTTCCTACATCTTATCTCGCACACCTCAAAAGCCCAGTATGTAATTTATAAATGGCCAGTTTATCATCATCTTGACCTGCTGATATAAAACTCATATAGAGGCCTCTGAGCAAAATTACCGGTCTTTCACGCTCAATATAGCATGGGACGCTAAGGACCACAACAGTTAAAGAGCGTCCATAATAAAATTAATTTAATTTAATTTATTTTCATATAAAACACAACCAAAGCAAACCTTAAGACGTGGCGAAAGGCAAATGATCGCGCATCTTTTCGCAATGCTTAAAGAAAGAAATAAGTCTCAAAGCGTAACCATTATGCGACTACGTTGTAATATAAATTCTGTAACACATAGATGGCAATCAATATCTTATTAAATAAATTTATTGTCAAGTGTTGCTACAGTTAGTGTTGCAAAACTTATTGTGCATACATGTAGCGTCAAACACGCGGCGAGTTGAGTCAGCTCCTTTGTTGTTTACAACAGGATCGTTCCTGTCTGAGATGGCGTATAGTACTGTGTTCCTCTCACGAGAATGTGACTGTAAGGAATGTGTTGACATCAACAGTTCTAGCGCTATCTGAGAAAGATTACGGCTCTGCTTTCAACATATCAACAAGACTTAAACCTCTTGGAAAACATGCGCTCTTTTGCTAATAATGCTGAATGAAAGTTCCCTTTGTTTGCTTTCACGTCACAGATTTTAACAACGTTAGCAACTATTTCTCTGGCCTGACTGTGTACTGCTCCAAGTGAAACACGCTGGAATACTAACGCTGCGTGATGTATTTAATTTAGATAGTAGATCTACACTATGTGATTAAAAGTATCCGGACACCCCACAAACACGTTTTTCATCTTAGTTGCATTGTGCTGCCACCTACTGCCTAGTACTCATTATCCGCGACCTCAGTAGTCATTACACATCGTGAAACAGCAGAATGGGACGCTCCGTGGAACTCACGGACTTCGAACGTGGTCAGGTGATTGGGTGTCATTTGTGTCAGAAGTCTGTACGCGAGATTTCCACACTCCTAAACATCCCTAGGTGCACTGTTTCTGATGTGATAGTGAAGTGGAAACGTGAAGGAACATGTACAGCACAGGCCGACCACGTCTGTTGACTGACAGAGACCGCCGACATTTGAAGAGGTGTAAAGAGTAATAGGCAGACATCTATCCAGACCATCACACAGGAATTCCAAACTGCATCAGGATCCACTCCAAGTACTATGACAGTTAGGTGTGAGGTGAGAAACCTTGGATTCCATGGTCGAGGAGCTGCTCATAAGCCACACATCACGCAGGAAAATGCCAAACGGCGCTTCGCTTGGTGTAAGGAGCGTCAACATTACACGATTGAATAGTGCAAAACGTTGTGTGGAGTGACGAATCACGGTACACAATGATGCGATCCGATGACAGGGTGTGGGTACGGCGAATGCCCGGTGAACATCATCTGCCAGAGTGTGTAGTGCCAACGGTGAAATTCGGAGGTGGTGGTGTTATGGTGTGGTCGTGTTTTGCCTGGAGGGGGCTTGCACTTATTGTTGTTTTGCGTGTCACGATCACAGCGCAGAACTACATTGATATTTTAAGCACCTTCTTGCTTCACACTGTTGAAGAGCAATTCTGGGATAGCGATTGCATCTTTCAACACGATCGAGCACCTGTTCATACTGCACGGGCTGCGGCGGAGTGGTTACACGACAATAACATCCCTGTAACGGACTGGCCTGCACATAGTCCTGACTTGAATCCTGTAGAAAACCTTTGGGATGTTTTGGAACGCCGACTTCGTGCCAGGCCTCGCCGACCTACATCGATACCTCTTCTCAGTTCCGCACTCCGTGAAGAAAGGGCTGCCATTCCCTAAGAAAATTCCAGCATCTGCTTGAAAGTATGCCTGCGAGAGTGAACGCTGTCATCAAGGTAAGAATGGGCCACACCTTATTGACTTCCAGCCAGGTGTACGGATACTTTTGATCACGTAGTGTATTTATGACGTCATCCTGAGGTGCCACATGGTACTATCCCCTCTCACTTCTCGGGAGAGCAGAACACCCTGCAAACATTTTCTCGTCAGAGGCCAACAGTAATATTATTTCTACGTCTGTAAAGTAGATCTTAGATGCTATTTAATGATGGACTGGAACATGCATTAATGGTAAGGATTTTAAAGCATGGTAAAGGGTGGTATAAAGGAACGTGAACATTTTTAACTTTTTGTTTCTTTCATTTTTATTATTCTTTTAACCTGTACTTTCATGTTTACAACAACTTTAAAGTTAGAAATGGCTAATTAATTTGTTCTGTTGCATTTAAATAAGGCACGACGTTGAACTTTAAACTATATTTTTCTAGATTCCTTCCTTTCAGCACTTTTCACTATTCAAAATGCTCTTTGCACCATAGTATATAACTTATTAGCTTGAAATTTTCAGGAGAGCTTCAGTAATTGCGTACTTAAACATTGCTATGCACTAGTTAAAAAAATTAAATAGCTGAAATTGAAAAATGCAATAATACAGAAAGCTTTTTTCTCTTAAACCAATTAAAATTAAGAAATATCTATACAAAAAATTCTTTTAAGCTTGACTATTAAGCTCAAATTAAAAATTTGGAAGTGATACGGTAACCGTAGGAGAATTTCATATTGTATATAAAAATCTGATGTATTTCACTCACATAACTTTCTCTACTCTTAAACAAACTATTTTTACCAACGTTATTGCTCATCTAGTCAATGTTAATCGATATAAACATTTGCAGATACTATCATATTGCTAATTTTCTTGTAGGTGCAAGGGGAGTATGGTAGGCTTTAATCGATAGTCAAATCTTTTAAAAGCTGGTTGCTATGTAGAGCATACCATTCTCTTTGCATGCCCAGGACATAAAACCAACGAATAACGAATTCCCATTTAGAAAAAGTATAAGTACTGGAAAATTCAAACAAATAACAACGAATATCTCGAAAATGGTTCACTCGAAAAAAAAATGTATATGACATAATTATGTGTTTCAACGAGATACACATTTTTTGTGTAGTAAAATTTGTTTACCAGTTATGGAAAAGCTATTAAGTATATGATATTTTAATCAAAATTGTTAGATCTATTTTGAGAAAATCAAAATTTTCGAAAAATGTTCCATGTAAAGGAGTAACTTGGGTTGGGGGATTTTCTTGAAAATCTTCGTGTCGCATCTTTGAAAGATACTAAACCTAAATACCAAGTTTGGTATTTATCTGACTTTTCGTTTTGTGTTATACTGTTCACACACACACACACGAAGCTTTTTTCTAAAAAGCTTTTTTGGATTTAGGGGCCTCAGAACACGTATTTACGGTACAATCTGGATGTAGAATTTTTGGGTTGAATACAATACTTCCACTACTTACTATACTAGGTAGTAGGGAAAGTAAAAGAGTTATAATTATGAATAAAAAAATTAATATCTTAATAAGGTTTGACATGGCTTATGACATTTTGTGAGCACTATGATGTGGCATGTGCACAGATAATATGACAAGACCCTCTCTGGGCACCGAGGTTAGAGACGGCAGTTTGTCTGTGAGTAGGGGTGAGTCAGGGGAACTAGTGTCAAGGGAGGGGATAGCGTTACTGACGCGCGAGTTTGGCATGGGTTTTTGTAACAGTCAGCAAGTAAGCTTCGTGTGAGACAGACGGGTAACTGCTAAAGCACGATGTCCTCGTCGGCAGACAATGGGCAAAGGAATGTAAGTATCTAACTTCATCCATTAAACTGTGTGCCATCCACGTTTGAAAGTTTTAATTATGCTAGGATAGAATCCTTCCTCTCCCTTAAGCCAGGTATTATGTTGGTATAGCATTATTTTTGGTTCTTTCTTTAGCTGCGTCCCTCGTCGTAGCCTCGCATTTGAAGTTCTTGTTTGATTTACCGATGCCTCTTGCAAGCGAGTAGCTCCCATCTGTATTTGTAAAATAATTTAAAGAGAGGCATACGACAATTGGTGTGAGGCGCTGAGTAATTGGCGGAGGGCCAGGTATAATTTAAATTTTTTTGTGAGATTTTCAAGTGTAAAATTTTTTTCCCTCTGAAATGTAACGGTTGTGGTCCTCCACGTGGTCGCGAAAAATCTAAATTTGTTTCTGGCTTAAGGGTAAGGATTTTTATGCTTTAATTTGTGATTCTCTTATTCTAAATTTTGTTACTATAATTTCTAAATGTGTCGTTTCTAAATTTTAATTTTGAGTTCATTTTTGCATTTTTCCATTGTCTGTCGGCGTGACGCCAAAACATCTGACTCCATTTTCCTACTATTTTGGCTTCATTTCCACTAAATTGTATTGCTGTGCTAAGTGGTTCGTGCTGGTTATTTTCAAATATGTTTTTGTGAAAGTTGAGTTGTGAAACGAGTGAGATAACGAGTGAGATATTTGCAACTTTGAAAATGTGCTCGTCACGTGTTGGCCATCTAGGTGAAAATCTTGTTTTCTGTGCTTATTAGCAGTGGTTCTGGAAACTTATAACTTTATATTCCAGTGATTGTGATTTCTAGCTGTTTACTATACTTTTGTGGGACATTTTTCCTGTAACTTTTATGTACGTAGGTGTGTTATGTAATTCCCGCGTGGTCATGCATTTCAGCAATAATTCTAGCTTGTGAAACCAGTCTTCATCAGCACGTGTTTTGGCGCGTTTATTTGCGTGTTTATATCAGGTCAGATACATTTGTTTTAAAAAAAAAAGAGAAGGAATTTTTGTGTGCTACGTACAAATTGCAAGTCTGTATTCTGCTCTTTTTGAGATAATGTTAGCGGTGGTCACAGTAGGTGTGACGTGGTTTTTTAACTTCCAGTTCGAGGTTTCTCACTGAAGACATCATTTTGCTTTTCTTCCATGTGTTCATTCTGTTAAAAAATCTTGGTACTGTGTCCAGGTGGCTTGCGTGTCATGCTTGTGTAGACCGTGTGTTGGTATAATTTTCTGATATTTTGCCGCGGGCGCTTAATTGTATTCTTTCTGGAACTGTTTTATTTGGCTATGTTCTGATCTTGCTACTTACATTCATGTGATGATATAAGTGTTTAGTTTGGTGTAATCTGTATCGCTTTGTCATACTGTTTATTTACTGGTTGCGTTATCTTTTGTGCTGCAATCATGCCTAAGCGACGTACTACGCAGAAATCTGATATGGCAATTGCTCCAGTTAGCGAGCACAGTGAAGTAGAATCTAAGTCCAGTATTAGTACGCCTGTTGTTGTTCAGTTATTATCAGTGATGTCTAACCTGCCCGTGCCGCTGAGTACAACGCAGTCAGCTGTGTGTCGCTCGGTCATTGACCCCTCTCACGTTGAGCATTCCAGCAAGTTGTCGGCGTATGAGTTACTTTAGAATTTTGAAATGTTCGCTACTACTGCTAATGGCCGCTCTGAGAAAATGATAATGATGATAATTTTGCTTCACCGTTGCCAAGTTTGGTTTATTTAATTCCGCAATGCATATTTTTAGGGGAAAATCTTTCGCAGTTACTCATGTAAGTAAAAGTTTCAGGAGCTACTACCAGCCTTGCCAGTATCTTCACCTAATTAGGTTTGATGTGCCTTCTAATATGGACCAGTACGATGTGGATGTTGATGAACCAGCCCTTACGTGTGTTACCAGATTTTGGAAAACTGCACTGGAATTTTTTTTGGTAAAAAGAGTAAAAAAAGAAGAAAAAATATAACTTGTAAGTATGTAAACATTGTGAGTGCTAAAGTTTGGACGAATGAAACAGTTTTACAACTCACACAGGTATGCTAAATTTTTATTGTTTCACTGACTGATGCTTAATTAAGCTTTGCTTTTCAGGAATAATATGGGCTATGAATGTCTCTGCTAAATTAAAAGTGTATTATTATTTTGGGTGTACCTTAAATTTTGAATTATGTTTTGGGAACTGCAAATCATTTGTTTTGTTGTTGTGTCATGCTGCAGGAATGTGTTTCATGTGTACTATGTGCTTAATTGAGCTTTCATTTTCAGGAATGTTCTGTGACAATATTGTTTTGAGTAATGATGTGATGTTGTTTTGTTGCATTCGATTTAATTTGATTTGATGTGATTGTGTGTTTCATAATGATGCTGTGATCTTTATTTGCAGAAAATTGTTGCATGAATGGTGTGTGTATGTATGTGTGTATTTGAGGTTATGTGATATATGTGAGATTTGCCTCGGTGGGAGTGCCAAAGAGTAACCCCGATGGCGTAGTGTGAGGTTATGTGAGAAATATGAGTTGAGATTTGCCTCGGTGGATGTGCGTAAGAGTAACCCCGACGGTGCTAATGTGAGAGATGAGATGAGGAGAGATGAGAAGAGATGAGATGATGTCAGCTTCGGTGGAAGTGCCAAAGAGTAACCCCGATAGTTGTTGTATGAATGTGTTGATTTTTTTTCAGGAGGGCTACATGTACCTGGAAAGTTGATGTGATGTGATGATTTTAGAGATTTTGGCTTATTGGTGTTGCTGTAACGTGCCCAGTATAGCGTGAGTGATGAATTCACACGAGACATTAAATGGATGGAAGTGATTGTAATGTGAATAATTTTTTTTCTGTTTATACAACAAGTTTATTACCATCTTAGATAGCAAATTTTAATACCAACTGTTTTCCAACTTAATTTTCATTTGGAGGATGGGGATGCAACAGTATAATGTCATGTTATTTGTGTCATTCCTGAAATATTAATGTGATTTCTTGAAGGTTATGCCTATGTTAGATGTTTTGAATTTACAGCATGTTAAATGAGACACGTCAGTGAAGATGTTTTGTTTTGAAGAGAAAATTGAAAGTTGAGATAAAGATGTTAATGACTGAAGTAATGATGCTGATTGAAATACTGATGATGATGATGATGATTATGATTGAGTTGATGATAATAATGAGATGAGGAAGATAGTAATGTGGAGAAATTGTATTAGTGACAAGAGTATGACAATAGCAGTTGAAAGCATGTCACGTGGTGTAGTTTGGAGATGTATTGTGGATGTATTTTGTAGTTTGTAGTAATGCATACAGTAGTTTTCAGTAGCTAGCTAAGTGAGTGTTGTGTGTAATTTGGACCATGGTCAGTGTGAATGAGTTCATTTCATTGTCATGTGTGATTGTCTTGTAAGTGCACTTATTTTCTTTTGTTAGTGATACCAGCTGGTCATTAAGATTTAATATTGGGATCCCAAATAAGGTTATGTTTTTCTGTCATGTTAAAGTATTCTGAGTCTGTTTTAATGTTTTATTTGGATTCTGAAGCATTGGGAGTTAAATTTTGGATGGCAACCCTCTATAATATCTAGTTCTTACGCCAATTTGTACTTATTTTCTCTTTCTTTGCCCCATGTCAAAAGAATTTTAGTGCAAACTTTTCAACCTTTCAAATATTTAATTGTACATGACATACCGTTCTTTTTATGTGTGATTGTTTGTTGGAGCACCCTTTTTACTGCTGCTATTGAAACCCACCTCATAGCATAGAACTTAATTTGTGTTCCTTAGTTTAACCACATGAAGACAATTGCTGAAAAACATGCACTTTATTTTCAATTCGTTACTTCAGTCCTTTCTTAAAACAAGAACTCCATAGTTTTTGCTTTATTTGGTTCATCAGGCCTATATTTAGAGATCAATTCTATGTTTCCATGATGTTGATAGTGATGATGGTGTTCATGATAGACGGTTTACAAGCCTCCAGCTTATATTAAAATCCTGTTTTTCGTTTATACTTAAATTAACTGGGGTTTTCCGTATTGCTTCTACAGTTTATGTTAAGTTTCTTATTTATGTCTACCTGAAAATCTCATCATTTGGGCTTCTATATTCAAAACACTCTAAGTATTAATGTGTCTAATTTTATGTATAATAAAATACATACCAGATAAAAAGTCCAATGGGCACTGCTGTATGTCCAATGGAAACAACTCAAAGTGGAATTTGCATTTGATAGACAAGTCCATTCTGAAACAATAAAAGCAATTAATTCAACAGAACAAAACAAAAATTCGTTGAGATAAAAATAACATGGCTTCAAGCAGTGATGGGACGATACCGACATTTCTCGATACTTGATGGTCGATACCGAAACTGATTTTTGAGCATCGATACTCGATACTCGCTTTATAAAAAACTGTAAAGAATAGCTTGTTCGCTGAATTTTGCTATTATAAGTTTTCTGTGTATAAATGCATGTAAACAACTTTTATTGTATAAATTCCGAAATTGCTCTTATTTGACATTCTGCAATTGGCAGCAATTTTTATATTGATAATGCCACAGGTTATATATCCTATAGAGTTAATCAAGGCTAATAATAATAATAATAATAATAATAATAATAATAATAATATATTACTAAAAGGTTATTTCAATAAGAGTGTCCTGTCTTTAACATGGATAGCTGACGTTGTTATTGAGTTACAGCAGTCATTTTTTTCATGTGGTTACAATTGTTATTGACAAATAGCCATGGGACGCTACAGCATTCATCAACGCGTAGAAATTGTGAACATTTAGTATCAAAATGGATCATCTGTTCGTCAAACCTTCCGTGTATTGCGTGAAGTTTACGGTGTGCATTATCTTCCTGCGAGAGAACGATTCGGCATTTGATCCATAAATTTGAAAGAAGTGGTTCTGTCAGCGATCAAAGAACGCCTGTACGTAATCGACGTAAGCGCTCCAACGAAAACATAGCCGCCGTTCGTGAGAGTGTACGCGAGAACGGAAAAAAATCAATTGCTCGTCGAACGCAAGAATTGGGGCTTTCGCCGACCACAACTTGGCGAATTCTCATCTGGACTTGAAGTTTCACGCTTACAAAATGGTTTTAACTCAAAAACTATAGCCCAATGACCATAGGTTGCGCCGTGTATTCGCTGACTGGGCTATGGTGCAATTGGAAGCTGACCCGGATTTTTGTCGAAAAATCATCTTCAGCGACGAAGCCCACTTTTGGATGCATGGTTGTGTTAACAAACAAAATTGCCGCTATTGGAGCAATCATAATCCAATGCAGATTCAAGAACGACCACTTCATCCCCAAAAGGTTACTGTGTTGTGTGGATTTTGGTATGGTGGGAACATTGCTCCATATTTTTTCCAATATGAAGATGGAGAAGCTCTAACTGTCAATGGAGAAAGATACCGGGCTCTTATAAGGGACTATTTTTGGCCTCAATTGGATGGTATGGATATCATAAACATCTGGTTCCAGCAAGATGGTGCCACACGTCATACTGTTTGTCATACAATCGATCTTTTGAAGGAGAAGTTCGGAGGTTTCATCATTTCCCGTGGTGGTGATGTTAACTGGCCCCCGAGGATTACGCCGTTGGATTACTTCTTGTTGGGTTATGTTAATTCTCAAGTTTATGTCAACAAGCCAGAAACAGTAAATGATCTTATGTGTAACATCACGCGTGTTATTCGTGAAGTTGGACCTAATTTAGTTCTTCTGTCATTGAAAATTAGGTCAACCGTACACGCGCAACCCAACGAAGTCGCGGCGGTCACTTAACTGATGTTCTCTCCCACACGAAATGACATTAATTATGATCCAAAATAAAAAATAAATAAACCTCTATATTTATAGAACGCGTTTTATTTAAGTTCAAAGATAGGATACTCTTGTTGAAAAATCCTATATAGTACTAATTACTTTGCAACCCTTTTTTTTAGTTTGACTTGCATAAACACAAACTAACAGATGAAAGGAAAGAGCAAATATTTCCATACGCTGTAATATCTCACGTCTTATGTTCTGATTTGTTTCTGCTGGAAGCACAGATTTTGGTCACCGGAGTAGGTAAATGTAATGGCTGAGAGTGAGTCACCAAACCAGGCTATTGCAGAAACGTGATATAGTGCGTCAGCTAAATCAGCTTCATTCATAACTCAGTTAACGCTGCATGTTGTATGAGTGCCTCTACTCCTTCCCCATTGTTTTACATGTTTTCATTGAGACATAAGTGTCTATATTGAATTGATTCTCTCACAGAAAACGCAGTAAAAATCTATCAAGAACTATAGTCCAGCAACTCTTTGGGAACACGTCCGAGGCAATAACATGAAGTATCGATTCCTTTCATTTCTTATCTAGCATAAAGTTAAACGCAATAACTTTCAATAATGCAAACCAAAAACTCTGATGTGTTACACTCATATGACTTTCTCTACTCTTGTACAAACTATTTTTACAAACGCTTATTCTCCATATGCTTCATGTTAATCGAGATGTTAATCTTATTGCTAATTTTCTTGTAGATGCAAGGGGAATTGGTAGATTTTAAGCGATAGTCAAATATTTTAAGAGCTGGTTGCTATGTGGCGTATTCCATTCTCTTTGCATTACCAGGACAAAAAAATGAATAACGAATTTGAGAAAAGTATAAGTATTGGAAAATTTATGGGAATTACAAGCAATATCTCGAAAACGATTCATTCAACAAAAAAATGTACATGACATAAATTGTGTATTTTAACGCTATCTACATTTTGTGTGTAGTAAAAGTTTGTCTATCTCTTATGGTTTACCAGTTATGCTAAAGTCGTTCACAATGAAGAATACTTTTGGAGACATTCCCAGAAAATTCGAGATATACATTTCATTTGTCCTGAAAATATCTTAAACATATGATGTTTTAATCTAAATCGTTCGGGCCATTTTTGAGAAAATTAAAATTTTCGAAAACTGTTCCATCTAAAGGGTAATCTGGGGTGGGGGGATTTTCTTGAAAACCTTCATGTCACATCTCTGGAAAATACTGAACCTAAATACCAAGTTTGGTGTTTATCCAACTGTTCGTTTCTGAGTTATGCTGTTCACACACACACACACACAGACACACACACACACACAGACACACATGCGGACATGTTTCCAACAATTCTTTTTTTGGATTCAGGGGGTCTCAAAACATGTATTTCCGGTGAAATCTCGGTATGGAATTTTTGGGTGGAATACAATACTTCCTCTACTTACTATACGTAGTAGAGAAAGTAAAAATTTAAAAGTATCGTAGCTTATCTCAAAGTATTAGACAAGCTTAGATACCACCGAGTATCCAGGGTATCGAGGCATCGAAGGTATCGAGTTCTCATCCCTAGTTTCAAATCTACTTGAAAATTTCGACCTTTATGCCACCTTTTTACAGAAGGGGAAGAGAGTAAAAAGCCTATGACATTCGTTATACTTGTAAGCTGGAAATCAGAGTGGGTTATAGAGAAAGGAGAGTGTAAACTCCTTGCTGAAGAATGCATATCTCAGCTTTTAAAGACATACAAGGAAAGGAGGGGCCCGCAGCTGGAGCAAAGCACCACAAATAGGCCACAGCGGTCAAGTTTGCTTCTACCGTCACCCCTGAGCAGTCGCAAGCATGGACGGAATCCCTAACGTTTCCAGATCGAACGCATTCGCCCGAGTGCACACACAAGCCATCGGATCCCTGGCCATCTCCCCGGGACCATTCGGAAGCGAGACATAACTGAGCGGTCCCACAAGGACGCCAGCAATCCACAACCCGCCGCTTGGTCCTACAACCCTGAAATGAGGGGCAGGAAAGACGTGGTAGAATATGAAACACCCCAGCTTTCACCTGCCGATCCAGGGAAACCACCAAAAACCCATGGGTCAGAGTGGTCAATCACCGGTGATTGAACCCGGGACCTCCCGAATGCGAGTCGCACACGTTACCACGGCGCCATCTGACTCGATGGAGAAACATGCCAGTGAGGGAGAAATATTATTATGCAATCCCTGTTTAAACATGATTTTCCCTTTGCGCACATACGAGGGCTGTCCCAGAAGTACTCGACCTAACAAAGAAAACACAAAAAGTTTGGGAAAAAAATCTTTATTTCTCTACATAGTCTCCTTTCACCTCGATACACTTTTCCCAGCGATGTTCAATAGCTTCGATACCCTGTTTATAGTGAGTACCGTCCAGTTCTGCAAAATAGACATCAACTGCAAACCCCACCTCTTCATTGTTGGCAAATCTTTTACCACCAAGCCATTTCTTCAACTTTGGAAACAGAAAATAATCAGAGGAGGCTAAATCTGGCCAATAGGGTGCATGAGGAAGCAATTCCAACTTTAACTCATTGATTTTCGCCATGGAAATAATGAACGTGTGAACTGATACATTGTCTTAATGAAACAGAACTTTCTTTTTCGTCAAATGCGGCCGTTTTTGCTTGATTTAATCATTCAAACGCTGCAATAAGTTTGCATAACACTCGCCATTGATTTCTTTTCCTTGTTGAAGATAATCAAGGAAAATTATCCCACGCGCATCCCAAAAAACTAACGTCATGACCCTGCCTGCAGATGGGACTGTCTTCGCCTTCTTTAGAGCCGATTCTCACCTCTCAATCCACTGTTTTGACTGTTCCTTCGTCTCAGGTGAGAAGTGATGGACCCATGTTTCATCCATGGTTATGAATCGACAAAAAAACCTCGGCTTTATTGCAGCGAAGCATCGCACACACACGCGACTGAAACATCCTCACGATGTTTTTGTTCCATTGTGAGTAAACACGGCACCCATCTCGTGCACAGCTTTCTAAAGTCTAAATTTTCAGTTATATGTTATGTACAGCACTTTTTGAAATACTTACGATGGCTCATGCACTTTCAGTCAATGGTCATCCAATACAATTTTGTTGATTTTTCTCACAATTTCTGGCCTCATTTGGTCGACCACTGCGATGTTCGTCTTGACAGCTCGTACGGCCTCGCTTAAGCTTTGCCACCCAATATTTTACTGTTGTAAACGAAGGAGCAGACTCTCCCAGAGCAGAATCTAGCTCAGCTTTAATATTAGTTGGACTAAGACCTTTCAAATGAAAGTGTTGTGTCACATAACGATGACCAGTTTTATCCATGTTTACAAATTCGTTGCGAACGTTCACTATTGATGTCTGCCAAACAATTACTAAAGAATGTAGCATCGTCAAACTTCAAACTTAAGCTTTATAGGGTTTGGTAGTTTCTACCATAAGGATATGTTTGAATCAACAACCGCTATATATACGTCTGGTCGGGTACTTCTGGGACTGCCCTCGTACTAGGAGAATCCCAGTAAACAGAAACTGCGTTTTACATTTCTAATACGTAGGGGAAGTAGTAGGGGAGATATTGTATTTCAACCGAAAATTAGATATCGATATTTCACCGGTAATGCGAGTTTTGATGCCTCTGAATCCAAAAAAAGGTCCGTGTGCCTGTGAAAAGCATAATTCAAAAACGGAAGTCGAATCAACAACAAACTTGGTAATTAAGTTTAGTACCTTCCAAGGATGTAACACGAAGATTTGTAAGAGAATTCTCCAAACCCAGACTACCCTTTGCTTGGAAGAGTTTTAAAAGGTTTTGATTTTCTAAAAAGTGGCTCTAACGATTTTGATTAAAATACCATATATTAAATATATTTAGATGCAAATAAAATGTATATCTTGAATTTTGTGGGAATAGCCTGTAAAGCCCACTTCATTTGAAAGAAATGTTGCATAATCTTGAATAACCGGTAAACGTTAAGCGATAGACGAAAACGTACTACATAAAAAATATAGATCTCTTTAAAACACACAATTTACTTAAAATAAGTTTTTTTATGGTATAAGCCGTTTCTGAAATATCGTTATTAAAGGTTCGAATTGTTCATTTCTTGGCCATTGTCTAAGTACTTTTAAGATTCAGTTGTTTCTCGCGATTGCATGGAAAGAATATGAAATTTTTAGGCCCGCGTATAGCGTCCAGGTCTTAAACATTTGACTATCGCTGTCCTCTTTGTATCTATAACCAAAGGTGTAATTCAGCTATTTCTGTAAAGGTTTATTTGGGTTAAAATATAATAAACAGAAAAATAAGCTTATGTAAGAGTAATATGTATACTAACTAATAAACGTTGGAGGGTAGCGAAAGTCATGTGTGCGTATCGCATCAGAGTTTTTGTATTTGCTTGTTATAGAATTAATTGGTTTTATTTAAATACAACCTTAGCAGATTATAACAAGGTATACTGTCGCAGTAATCTGTTCGTATTATCTCTTTTACTTGGCGCCTGTTATTGTTTTACTACTTTGAATTTTGGGTTGTTTGTCCTCCGGCTAGCTATTATTACTCAGTCGAGCAAATATCTCTGATCAGAGCGTGTAAACGGAAAGGAGTTGTTACTAAAAGATAACACTGATAAAAGAATTTGTTTTTACACTTTTATTGCCGTCACACTTAATTAACTTCACATATTTAATCTTGATACACGCCTGACTGAAACTGTTATTACTTTCTCTACTACGTATAGTAAGTAGGGGAAGTATTGCATTCCACCCAAAAATTCGATACCGAGATTTCACCGGAAATACATGTTTTGAGACCTCCTGAATCCAAAAAAAGCATTTTTGGAAACATGTCCGTGTGTGTGTCTGTGTGTCTGTGTGTGTGTCTGTGTGTGTGTCTGTGTGTGTGTGAACAGCATATCTCAAAAACGAACAGTCGGATAAACACCAAACTTGGTATTTAGGTTCAGTATCTTCCAGAGATGCGACACGAAGGTTTTCAAGAAAATCCCCCCACCCCAGACTACCCTTTACATGGAACATTTTTCGAAAATTTTAATTTTCTCAAAAATGGCTCTAACGATTTTGTTTAAAATATCATATGTTTAAGATAATGCCATGAGAAATGAAATGTATATCTCGAATTTTCTGAGAATGTCTCCAAAAGTATTCTTCATTGTGAACGACTTTTGCATAACTGGTAAACCATAAGAGATAGACAAAATTTTACTACACAAAAAATGTTGATCTCGTTAAAATACACAACTTATGTTATATACATTTCTTTTGTTGAGTGAACCGTTTTCGAGATATTGCTTGTTATTCCCTTAAATTTTCCAATACTTATACTTTTTCTCAAATTCGTTATTCATTTTTTTATGTCCTGGACTTGCAAAGAGAATGGAATTCGACACATAGCAACCAGCGTTAAAATATTTGACCATCGCTTAAAAGCTACCATATTCCCCTTGCATCTACAAGAAAATTAGCAATAAGATTGACATCTCGATATCTCGATTAACATAAAGCATATGGAGAATAGACGTTTGTAAAAATAGATTGTACAAGAGTAGAGAAAGTCATGTGAGTGTAACACATCAGATTTTATTTTTTACTGTAACTACAATCACTTATTTGCCGCGCACTATTAATTCGCGTATTTCACATTTTATAACTAACTTTACGACGCGAGAGATTCTGTAGAATTTCGTAATGTGTACCTCATGAATGCTTCCTTAGAACTGCCTGACGTGTAACTCGCGAGAGAGATTTCTTAGAAGTGCGCAACGTTTACCTCGTGAATGATTCTGTAGAACTGCGCGATACTTGCCTTTGGCTCAAGAATTTATACTCCCTCACCCCGATATGCCTAAACATTATAATAGAGCTGATATTTGTTAATAAATCGCGCCAACATTAGCGTCCATTTTATAAGTCAATGATAATTACAAACACATAAGCTTTAGGGAAGATATTCCCTCCATTTCTAAAGAAAGGCACGCTACACTGACATCATTTGTTTGTCTCTTCTAATTGATAAACAACTCACCCCCTCGCTTCATTGTTACCCGCTCCTATTGTCAGTTTCAGTGAGGCCGTGTAAACTTATTACCTAACAATGCTTATAGCTAACAAACATCTCAAATCATTGTCATACAATAATGTTAATTTACACTACAATCACTCTGGCATTCACAGTGTTGTGATATAAAATACTGCCTCAATACTTGTTTTCAAACAGAATGCAACGACATACACATACACATTTTTTGCTGTGAACTAGACTATATTACCAGAGAGACATTGTTATTGCACTGCAGCTAATTAAACTCTATAGCTTTATACCTAAAGGTCACAAGCGAAAGCGAGATAATGATAGTGATTACACTTCCAGTGACCCTTCTATCACGCAATGTCATACATTGCATTTGCTTCAAATATTCCTTTAGAAACACTAGTTTTGACGCTTGAAATGTCAGTTTTTGTACAGGATTAAAAATACGAATGCTATCACTCCTAGCGTTAGTGACAGGCCTACAGATTTAAGAGCCATAATAGCATTTCTGAGAATTTGCGCTGGATATACATTTTTCTTTTGATGTATAAAAAGAGACCTCAGTTTAATCTATATCTATCATTTGTCCGCAATATAATTGCAACTTTTAGCAATGTGAGTGTGGCATTAATGGAAGGTAATAAAACAGATGAAATATAGCACAAAGGAACAATGTGGAAATTGATTGGTGATTGATTAGCAACGATACTGTTTATATGAGATCAAGTCATGATCAATTTGATCAATTTTTACTTTCTCTACTACGTATAGTAAGTAGGGGAAGTATTGTATTCCACCCAAAAATTCGATACCGAGATTTCACCGGAAATATATGTTTTGAGACCCCCTGAATCCAAAAAAAGCATTTTTGGAAACATGTCCGTGTGTGTGTCTGTGTGTGTGAACAGCATAACTCAGAAAGGAACAGTCGGATAAACACCAAACTTGGTATTTAGGTTCAGTATCTTCCAGAGATGCGACACGAAGGTTTTCAAGAAAATTCCCCCATCCCAGATTACCCTTTACATGGAACATTTTTGGAAAATTTTAATTTTCTCAAAAATGACTCTAACGATTTTGATTAAAATATCATATGTTTAAGATATTTTTACGACAAATGAAATGTATATCTTTAATTTTCTGGGAATGTCTCCAAAAGCATTCTTCATTGTGAACGACTTTTGCATAACTGGTAAACCATAAGAGATAGACAAAATTTTACTACACAAAAAATGTAGATTGTGTTAAAATACACAATTTATGTCATATACATTTATTTAGTTGAGTGAACCATTTTCGAGATATTGCTTGTTATTCCCTTAAATTTTCCAATACTTATACTTTTTCTCAAATGGGAATTCGTTATTCATTTTTTATATCCTGGATATGCAAACAGAATGGAATGCTTCACATAGCAACCAGCGCTTAAAGGATTTGTCTATCGCTTAAAAGCTACCATATTCCCCTTGCATCTACAAGAAAATTACCAATAATATTGACCGTCCTTCGGATGGCAAAGAATCCTGATCAGTTTGCATATCAAAGGACGCCGCCTCCCCTATTACAATGGTTGGTTAACAAGGATCGTATGAAATCAAGTTGTGGTACCTTAAAATTTTACTTTCCGTCACAATTTAAAGGAATGTTGTGCAATTTCCGTATAAAGGGATACTGCTTCCTCCTTATCGTTCCACTGGGTCTCCATACACGACAAAGATCAATTTATATGTTTGCGATTGGTTATTTACAGACAAGTCGTTTGTCGATAATGGCGCCCGGTCTCGATGGAGTAACGCTAATTGACAGATGATACCTCGAAAATAAAGCTAGATCGTTGTAAAAATATCCATTTAAAGTACCTATTGCAAAGAGCATGATTCTGCTATAATTCAAATGTAATTATCGTTTATTTGATGTGGTTACCGCTACGAACATGTACTGATATGCTGCACGTAAGCGAAGCATCTAGCATACTTCATGTGATCCGTATGCATACCGTAGACGTGGCAACTCCTAATGGGCTGTGGGACAATTTGAACGTAATCTGCTGGACCCTTGTTAAAACCTCCAAGCATCTGGAGAAGCACCTAAGCTAATATGTCAACGTGGCTGATCAACCCATCTGGGTAAAATATTCCTGAGACAACAGAAAGGATGATTCGTTTGGTAAAACTATGAGGATACGAGTTTTTTGTTACATCATTCACAATTTGGAATTTATCTGTAACTGCGTACCATAAGCGCAAGTGCTTTGACTAGACCTTAATCAAACTGTAAGGATAAACGTATCTCTTTTGGAATGTCTGGCAAATTCTGGATCATTACTACATCGTTTACAACGAAAACATCCTCTTCTCTAGAGCGGGACTCTCAGCTTTTGTCTTAGGCGAAGAGCTTCCTCCAGAGTTACATACCGCAATATAAGGTCGTCTAACATATAAGTCCCTCAATAGTCCTTCAGCTGTCTTGGAAAACTCCCAGTCTCAAAGATAACTTCTGAAGATAGCAAGTGGCTAAAACTGAGTCTGCCATTCTGTACGAAACCGCTTTCACTTGGAACTAGAATGCTTGTCTCTTCATACGATTCTCTGATAAGATACAATATTGTTTTGTCAAACAGTATATTCTGCAACACAGTTTTAATATGTCAGCTGTGAACAGGTTAGTGAGGACACTAAAGGTCACAATAATAAAATAAAGTTCTTGTTAGATTGTCGAGTCAGTGAGAATATAATTTAACGAAACTCCATTCTGGAAGCTGCAGAACAGTGAAACTGACTAGTTTTTGCTGTCGAGCTAGCGGCCTTCAAGATAGGCTAGGTGAAGCATGTAACAGCATTGTATGGCAACAATGTTGGTTAATTCCATGTGACCTATTTGTTCATACTCCCTTAGACTATTGCTTAGCTATTTTATTTCAAGAACTTGAAATTGCTTCTTAGCTGCATCGATGAGCCGCCCAATTTCTGTGGTTCTTTGCTTAAAGGGGAATTACACTACGAACCATCCTGATGAATCCTGAATGGTGTTGCACCTGAAATGGGCTTCTATTTTACTTCTTTCCTAGTTTAGTCTGGGATAGCTCCTCAGTTTCCCAAAATTTCTGAAGCTGTTTAAGAAAATATACTTTAATACTTGGAAAACAAGAAAATAGCGGCCGACGTGAAGCATCGGACGGTTCACTACATTTACGACGCTTTCCTGCTAGCGTCCCCCATAATCCATTTCCTGAACACCAGGAAATCAGCGTCTCCAAATAGTCTGCCCAGCTTCTGAATATATCTATAGCCCAACCTGTATAGTCAAGCCTCCAACTTTGGATCAACCAATAGAGTGTGTTGTGGCAGATTCCATTTCTTGGTTTCAATGAGCCACATTGCAATTCCTCCGCAACTTTGAGTAAATCGGACACTCTAATCAGGACAAATCTACTCAGACATGAAGAAACTTTAACTGCAACAATGTCTTTAGTTTCTGAGGCAGTGCTTCTAATTCTCAGTATAGTTTTTTACTTTCTCTACTACGTATAGTAAGTAGGGGAAGTATTGTATTCCACCCAAAAATTCGATACCGAGATTTCACCGGAAATACATGTTTTGAGACCCTCTGAATCCAAAAAAAGCATTTTTGGAAACACGTCCGTGTGTGTGTGTGTGTGTGTGTGTGTATGCCTGTGAACAGCATAACCCAGAAATAAACAGCCAGATAAACACCAAACTTGGTATTTAGGTTCAGTATCTTCCAGAGATGCGACACGAAGGTTTTCAAGAAAATCCCCCCACCCCGACTACCCTTTACATGGAACATTTTTCAAAAATTTTAATTTTCTCAAAAATGGCTCTAACGATTTTGATTAAGATATCGTATGTTTAAGATATTGTCATGAGAAATGAAATGTATATTTCGAATTTTCTGGGAATGTCTCCAAAAGTGTTCTTCATTGTGAACGACTTTTGCATAACTGGTAAACCATAAATTTAGATAGACAAAATTTTACTACACACAAAATGTAGATCGCGTTAAAATACACGATTTATGTCATATACATTTTTTTGTTGAGTGAACCTTTTTCGAGATATTGCTTGTTATTCCCTTAAATTTTTCAATACTAATTTTCTCAAATGGGAATTCGTTATTCATTTTTTTTGTCTTGGATATGCAAAGAGTATTAACCTGTGGCAAAGGGAATGGTGCTGCACCTAGCAACCAGCTATTAAGAGATATGTATGTGCTTAAAGGCTACTGTATTTCTATATTGCCCTTGCAAATATATATTCCCCTTACATCTACAAGAAAATTAGCAATAAGACAGAGTCTGCAAATGTTTACCTCGATTAACATGAAGTAGATGGAGAATAAGCGTTTGTAAGAATAGTTTGTACAAGAGTAGAGAAAGTCATGTGAGTGTAACACATCAGATTTTTTTATGTCCTGGACATTCAAAGAGAATGGAAAGCGCCATATAGCAACCAGCTCTTAAAATATTTGACTATCGCTTAAAACCTACCAATTCCCGTTGCATCTACAAGAAAATTACCAATAAGATTGACATCTCGATATCTCGATTAACATGAAGCATATGGATAATAAGCGTTTTGTTAAAATAGTTTGTACAAGAGTAGAGAAAGTCATGTGAATGTAACACATAAGATTTTTCGATTATGTTGTCTCCGCAGCTTCAGCCTTTAAGCGCAGGACAAGATTAAGAACCTGAGTGTAAGAGGGCCCTACACGTCTGCAAAAAACTAGCGCCATCCCAGACGTTAACCAGCGTTGTAAATAACAATATCTGCTTGCGTGTCTCCTTCTTGTAAGCAGGGTAACTAATAGCTCTGGCTTCACTTTGTGTACTGAACTATGGGTTAAGTGATCTGTGGCATTATTCCCAACTAGCGAATTGCTTTGGGAATAATGTCACCTGCTTGCAAGCCTTTAAAACAGAGGTTGTCTCTTAATAAGATATCTACGTTCTATAAGATCTCTTTAAAACACACAATTTAATTCTGATTATGCTTTTGTGGCATAAGCCATTTCCATACTCGTTATTAATGGTTCAAAATTTTCAATGCTTTGTCATTTGTTTTAAAGTATTGTAAATTTTCAGCTGTTTCTCGTGATGCCATGGAAAGAGCATGGAATTTTAAGGCCATCATATAGCACCCAGTTCTAAAACACTCGACTATCGCTATTCCATTTGCATCTATAACGAAATGTGAATGCAGCTATTCCCAGAAGTGTTTATCTCAATTAAAATGAAGTAGGAAAATAAACTTTCGTAAGAATAATTTTTATACCCACTAAGCGATAGAGGGTAGAGAAAGTTATGTGAAAGAAGCACATTAGATTTTTGTTAATTCTATAAGAAGAAACGCCATTCCTTAAGCATGCTAGCTACTGTGATTTGACTTGTACATTTCATTTTAAAATTGAAATTTGTGTCACCAGTAACTGGTTTCAGCTGTCGTATATGTTTTTATTTTTTGGGACAGCTCAATTCGATGTGCCTTCTTCTATTAAGCGAACAAGAAATTCGTTTCAGCCTGGTTCCGAGATGGGAAGATTTGAGATATGAATTTAAATTAGCACTCCAACAAAAAAAAATGAAATTAGCAATTTACTGAAGAGCTTTCACTCTCTTTCTCTCTTCATTTCCACTTTTGAATGTAGAAAATTAGATAACGATTTTTCTGAGAAGTGAACTGCCTGGGCACTAACCGACAAACGTTGAATTTACATTTGGAAGCTGGTCATGTTACCCGACATTGCATGTTAGTATTCTATAAGTAAGGGTTTGGAAATGAGAATAGAGGTAGTTTTTGAAAGTCATGAACAGCCTATAATTCTCATTCTTCTTTTTTTAAACACCTGGTATACGCTGTGGGAGAAACATTATTTTCAGTCGCCTAGTGAATTTCGTCGTGTAACAAATCTGTGTCGCTCAGTAGAGAAAATCAGCACCAAACAGACAAAGGATTGTCAACGTAGATGTAAAATCGTGTACGCGAATATAATTAAATGGTGTGAAAGTGATTTAAAGTTTAACTTCAGTGTTAGGAATCATTGACTAATAAAAACCTTCATCGATAATAATTATTATTAATCTGATCATAGCGGAAATGCGTCGGAATAACAAAATAAACATTGTAAACACCACAGAACTTAAGATTTTGTTCTTAGCATAATTTCATCAAAATTAAATACTTCATATAAGATATTCAATTTGTGTCATCAACCATATTGTTCCTTTTTACTTTCTCTACTACGTATAGTAAATAGGGGAAGTATTGTATTCCAACCAAAAATTCGATACCGAGATTTCACCGGAAATACATGTTTTGAGACCCCCTGAATCCAAAAAAGCATTTTTGGAAACATGTCCGTGTGTGTGTCTGTGTGTGTGTGTGTGTGTGTGTGTGTGTGTGTCCGTCAGTGAACAGCATAACTCAGTCGGATAAACACCAAACTTAGTATTTAAGGTCAGTATCTTCCACGGATGCAACACGAAGGTTTTCAAGAAAATCCCCCCACCCCACATTACCCTTTACATGGAACAGTTTTCGAAAATTTTAATTTTCTCAAAAATGGCTCTAACGATTTTGATTAAAATATCATATGTTTAAGATATTTTTATGACAAATAAAATGTATATCTTGAATTTCCTGGGAATGTCTCCAAAAGTATTCTTCATTGTGAACGACTTTTGCATAACTGGTAAACCATAAGAGATACACAAAATTTTACTACACAAAAAATGTAGATCGCGTTAAAATACACAATTTATGTCATGCACACTTTTTTGTTGAGTGAACCATTTTCGAGATATTACTTGTTATTCCCTTAAATTTTTCAATACTTATTTTCTCAAATGGGAATTCGTTATTCCTTTTTTTTTCTTGGATATGCAAAGAGTATTAATCTGTGGCAAAGGGAATGGTGCTGCACCTAGCAACCAGCTATTAAGAGTTATGTATGTGCTTAAAGGCTACTGTATATATTCCCCTTACATCTACAAGAAAATTAGCAATAAGATAGAGTCTGCAAATGTTTATCTTGATTAACATGAAGTAGATGGAGAATAAGTGTTTATAAAAATAGCTTGTACAAGAGTAGAGAAGGTCATGTGAGTGTAACACATCAGATTTTTTTCTTAGTTATACTTATACCCCGCCTTAACTACATTGATCTTATCGACGGCCTTTCCTTTGGAACTTATTGCAATGGTGTTAACTTGCATTCTCTTGTCTTTAGGTTTCCTGCACTTTTTGGGTTTTTAATCATTAGATCATACACACATTCACACTCTCATTCATACTTCCAGGCTCTGGGGAAGATAGGGAATAATCTTGGCTGGAGAAAAATTCCCAACCCCAGTCAGGAATCGAACTCGGGACCCCTCCATAGCAGGCAGATGCTCTACCGACTGCGCTACGGGGCATGCTATTTTACCCACCACACCCTTTGAGATCTTCATACGCAGTCTCATGTTCAATTATACGTAGGTTCTGACAGCAGCTGTGGCGAACAGAAAGGTGAAAACAACAAAGTCAATAATTAGCTGTAATACTTGGAGTCGAGCGTCTACAAAATAAGGTCGCAAAATATGTAATTACCAACACTGATAGCATAAAACTAGTAATGGGGAGATGCCACTATTTCTCGACACTCGATACTCGATACCTATACTCACTTTATAAAAAACTGTAAATGTGATAACTTGTTCACTAAATAATGTTCCATTAGTAGTTTTCTGTGTATAAACATAATTAACCAATTTTGTATTGTATGCTAATTCCGAAATCGTTCCTGTGTGATATTCTCCAATTGGCAGCAATTTGTTTATCTTGATAATTCCATAGATTATACCTAGTGTTAGATATGACTAATAATAATATTAATAATTATTTTTTTACTTCCATTTTATGTAACTATAGTTTGTGCTGAAAACATTCTTTTAAAGGATTTTCCATCCATTTTATGCAAATTAGTGGTGCGGTATACCTGTAAGCTAGGCTTGTGACCTGAGTTTGACTTGCTTAAACACAAACTAACAGATGGAAGGGAAGAACAAATATTTCCATGCGCTGTATTATCTCACGTCTTAAGTTCTGATTTGTTGTTGCTTGATTCATAGACTTTGGTCACCGGAGGAGATAAATAATATAGCTGAGAGTGAGTCACCAAGCCAGGCTATTGCAGAAACGTGATTTAGTGCGTCAGTTAAATCAGCTTCATTCACAACTCAGTTAACGCTGCATGTTACATTAGTACCTCTACTTCTTCCTCCATGTTTTGATTTCATTTAGACACAAGAGTCTATGGAATGTTACATGCAATGCAGTCAAGGTCTATCAAGAACTATAGTCCAGCAACTCTTTGTGGACACCTGCGAGGCAATAACGTAAAGTCTTGACTCTTTTTATCCCTATCTAGCATAAAGTTAAACGTAACAACCTTCAGTAATGCAAAACTTAAAAAATTAAAAGTATCGAAGGCTTATCTTAAAGTATTAGACTTCCATACCACCGACTATCGAGAGTATTGAAGATCGATAGTATGGAGGTCCGATTTCTACATAAAATCCTTAAAATGTGCACCAATGACCTAGCCTATCATATTATAAATAGTAGTAGGTATATTGCGATACAAGTGTGGTCAGTGCGTCATTGGTGAATGAGGAAGATTTTGATAATATAAGACGCCAAGTAGCATACAGAATGTCATGGACAGCGCTGGAGACGGAGTATGGTATTCAATTATATCAAAAAGGAAACTCGCCTCTGACGCTTTCTACCACTTGATTGTGGTATATCGGATAGCTGACCTATGAGTCATTGTGATGCCTTGAATGTATCAGCCACAGGACTACATTTACATTAATAAATGGCAATTCAGAGTCATGATGGAACAAATCATGCTTCTTATGACCTGTAATTGAATGGCCGTAGGGATCCTCGTGCATCTGCCAATTTCTAAGCACGCCGTCTGAGTTTCGTTGAGTAGGTTAACATATTTATCTTTACCCAGGCATGTATATTTTTCAAAAAGCAGAAACAAGATTAAAATGGTTTCGCATTTGACTCACCTGAGGCCCTGTATTAAACTCTTGTCTGATTGTAGTAACAGACGACTGAAATCTTGAGACATTTGGTATCGGCGCATGCGCTTAACGTAGAAATCCGGCGTCCAGAATAATTTGGCATCCTCCCGATCTAAAGGGTATCGAATCCTAGGCTGCATCTCACTCGTGTCTAATTGTACACGCTGTTCAGACCAGTGACGAAAAACACAAATGTCGAGCATCACCTCCTGCGATCAAAAATATTAACATTTGTTCAAAATTTATGTGCACAATTACGACAAATTTGTAGGAGGAATTAGAATTAATTATAATCGCAGCGACTGCAGTCAAATGTACCTGTGGTAAAGGATGGGGAGGGACCATGTAAAATAAACGGTGTGATGGTGTGCATGGATGATAGCACGGTTACATGGATTTAGCTTTTTGTTGTAGAAGCATTACAACTGTATTGAAATAAATCAACATATTTATGGTGTTGAATATCTACAAATACTTGTATTTTATTGTTACAGGCTAGCGTAATATAAAAACAACAAAGCACTATAAAATATACAAATCCTAGGCAACACTATACATTAGAGGTTTAAGAAAACGCTGTCAATATATGCAGTGGGATTTTCTCTAAATGTTGAAGCAAACCACAGTATTCTATAATCTAATTCCCCAGTTATAAATTTTAGGCAACCAACCTAAATCACAAAGTGCATAGAAAAATAATTAAGGGCATTAGGAGATTAAGGAAGCTAACACATAAATTCTGGTTACATAGTATCTACTTAATTTAAGTGTTTCTGGAAATAATGATTATAAAAATAAAGTAGTAAAATAATATAAGTGCCAACGGGACCAAGCGTGGACGGAGTACCTAACGTTTCCAGATAGAACCCACGGTCCCTGCCCACAAGCCACCAACCTCCATGGTCCCCCGGATTGGAGTCCCACGCTTAGGAGAGACCTAACTGAACGGTACCGCAGCGACGCCAGGGAAGAAACCTTTACAGAGCGCAAGCCACCGGCCAGCCGCAACCCGCCGAACACCGTCCCCTGGTCCTACAACCCTGAAACAATTGATGGGCGCAGGAAATGAGAGGAAGGAGAGTCCTGGTAGAAGGTGAACCACCTCCACATTCGTCTGGCGACCCGGAGAAACCACGAAAAGCCCATGAGCCAAAGTGGGTGGTCGCCGGGATCGATGTTGGGACCTCCTGAATGCGGGCCACGACGTTACCGCCTGAGCCATCCCGATTGGTCCATGTAAAGGGTAGTTTGGGATGGGCGGATTTTCTTTAAAATCCTCGTGTCGCATCCTTGAGCATACACACACACACGCGGACGTTTTTCTAAAAAGTTTTTTTTTTACTTTCTCTACTACGTATAGTAAGTAGGGGAAGTATTGTATTCCACCCAAAATTTCGATACCGAGGTTTCACCGGAAATACATGTTTTGAGACCCCCTAAATCCAAAAAAGCATTTTTGGAAACATGTCCGTGTGTGTGCGTCTGTGAATAGCATAACTCAGAAACGAACAGTCGGATAAACACCAAACTTGGTGTTTAGGTTTAGTATCTTCCAGAGATGCGAGACGAAGGTTTTCAAGAAAATCCCTTCCACCCCAGATTAACTTTTACATGGAACATTTTTCGAAAATTTTAATTTTTTCAAAAATGTCTCTAACGATTTTGATTAAAATATATGTTTAAGATATTTTCATGACAAATGAAATGTATATCTCGAATTTTCTGGGAATGTCTCCAAAAGTATTCTTCATTGTGAACGACTTTTGCATAACTGGTAAACCATAAGAGATAGACAAAATTTTACTACACAAAAAATGTAGATCGCGTTAAAATACACAATTTATGCCATATACAGTTTTTGTGTTGAGTGAACCATTTTCGAGATATTGCTGTTATTTCCTTAAATTTTCCAATACTTTTTCTCAAATCGGAATTCGTTATTCATTTTTTTATGTCCTGGACATACAAAGAGAGTGTAATGCGCCACATAGCAACCATCTCTTAAAAGATTTGACTATCGCTTAAAGCCTACCATATTCCCCTTGCACCTACAAGAAAATTAGCAATAAGATTAACATCTCGATTAACATGAAGCATATGGTGAATAAGCGTTTGTAAAAATAGTTTTACAAGTGTAGAGAAAGCCATGTAAGAGTAACACATCAGATTTTTTTACTCTTAATTCTCAATTAGATAAGACAAACTTTGCATTTAAAAGTGTGAAGTAATTGTGTTCTTTCATAATAATTATACATATGGCGAGGAATAGCATCTACTTGGAAGGCACCTAGATCTGTAATAATTTTGACGATGTCAGGTTTTTCTCAGGGTTTCTAATATTACTTTTGAAGACCCAGAGTGCGATTTCGCAGCTTATTCCTATGTTCTTTCTTGTTCATTCCCTATATTGACAACAGCCCATTTACTTATTTAAAGTGCAGCAGCTGTCCTATCTATGACTTTATTTATATCAAGCATTGGTCCACCATTTTCTCTTTCCAGTTCGAAATATGCTCTTAAAGCACATACTATCTCATGAGCTTGGCTGCGAATTGCAGTACCTTGTCCAAGCTTAACGTATTTGTTTTTCTTTGGGGAACGAGTTCGTGGACTTCCCCTATGCTTTTACCCGAGATCAAACATTGTCAATCACACAGAAATTTCAGCACAGGTTATATATGTTAAAACATTATAATCACCACAATACTGGTCATTCTCTATACTACAGCTACACGTTTAGGACTTGAAAAGTAACGTTAATATGCAATTGCACAGTTCACTGATTTAAAATACTTGTATGCTTAAACTTTAAAATATCACGCTACACTATATTACTCGCGCAAAACTTCTGGACTCGTGACCTTGATTGCCAACCCAGCTGCCGAGCCTAGGAATGGTTTATGTTTAGCTTAATCAACGAAAGCGATATAATACCTTTGCTTACTCACAGTGCGTAACACATACAGTCTGCATAGAAAGTGTCTGGATCTCGTTGTAATTTTAAAGAGAGCTGCAGTTTCTAAACAGTACTTATTTCATATTTGTTATATTTATAACCATGGCTCCTATGTTTTCAAAGTTAAGTGGTAAGCTGTTACATAGTCAAAGTAGGGAAATAATTGCAAATGTCCTCGACTTCATGAAGCAAGAAGCAGAGATGAAGGAAGAAAATATATGTTCATCCGATTTCCACAAAAGCCTTAAGAGAATGAAAGAAAGAGTAGTCAAAGCAACTGGTGTTTCACCGAGTTCCGATTCCAGAGTTCTCAAAGATAAGAAAACAAAACATATGGATGAAAGAGTACCATTTGACACACCTGGGAAGAAACATAAGGTCACTAAACGTATTACAGAAATAGACGATTTCGAATGCGTCATTCGGCGCACGATTCACAATTCCTATGTGGAAGAAAAAACTGTGCTAACAATAAGCAGATTGCTCATCCAGCTGAAACACAGCAGAAACTTACAAGGTTGTGCTACAAATCTCAGAAAAATTATTAAAGATTTAGGGTTCAAGGGAAGAAACCGAAATCAAATAGAACTCTAACAGAAAAGCAAAATAAATAAATAAATAAATAAACAAATAAATAAAGTAAAAAAGTAATAAAATAAAAAAAATAAAAAGTAAATGTTGCCATGATAGCTTACTCGGTTAGACCAACGGCACGGAAAGCCTAAGATCCGTGGTTCAAATCCCGGCTATGGCATTGAATTTTTCAGTCTGATTCTACATTTCCAAATGAGTATAATTTTATATGTACTTATATCAGTGTGTACTTATATCAGCATTAATTTTTAAGGTGGTGCTACAAACTTCAGAAA
The DNA here is from genome assembly GCA_030765065.1 of Deroplatys truncata. Lineage (NCBI taxonomy): Eukaryota > Metazoa > Arthropoda > Insecta > Mantodea > Mantidae > Deroplatys > Deroplatys truncata. The sequence continues at coordinate 77,528,094 of CM060989.1, read as the reverse complement.
AATACTATAGTGTATGAAGATGAGTCATACATACACAGCAGTCGTACAGCATCTAAAAGTTGGAGTGACGATAGCGAATTAGGTTGCGGGTTCCTGTTGCTAAAGGGCAAATACTTATTATCGTTCATGCTGTTGGAGAGATCGGCTTCGTTCCAAATGCCCTTCTTTTACAAGTTGCAAAAACAACAGGAGATTTTCATCAAGAAATGAATACAGAAAAGTACATGAAGTGTATCAACGCCATGTTGATACCTAATATGCCTGCTGGGTCTGTTCTGGTCATCGACAATGCTTCACAATGCGTCAACACTCAATTGACAAACCACCTACCTCAAATTCATTGAAAGAAGAAATGAGAGCTTGGTTACTTAGACATAATATAGCTTTAGATGAAAGTATGAGTAAAACAAAGCTATATAACTTAATTAAAACCAACAAACAGCTTCAGACGTCATACATACGTGACCAGATAGTAATACAACATCGCCATAATGTACTTGGACTCCCATCGCATCACCCAGATCTAAACCCAATCGAATTAATCTGGGCTGATATCAAAAAATGGGTGGCATGCAGAAATATGACTTTTAAATTAAAATATGTGGAGCAGTTATAACGCCAGCAATTTGCTGAAATTGGAAGGCCAGAATGGGAAAATGTATGTCGACATGTTGAATAAATTAAGAATCATTATTTCGAAAAATACGGAATTGCAGAAAATCAAATAGAAAAAATTCTCATCCAAGATAATGGTGCAGAAAGTAGTGACAGCAGCGATGACGGCAATAATGTGAGTGATTCCGCAGAAGAGGAAGGGTTGTTAGGTGTGGAAGAATTGGAGGCAATGATTGACAGCGTTTTTTATATTAAGCGCTTTTTACAGCGTGGATTTTAATATAGTGTATATAACTAAGTTTATCAGCGCAAAGCAGTGCATAACCGGTGTGGATATTTGACGATGACTGTCCTACGCACTCCTGCAATATGCAGTCCACCGGTCACCACCTGATCTGGTAAGCAACTCGCATCATAGCTCTCATTATGATTTTCACGTGTCTAGAACTGTTGCGCCGATTATAACAGCACACATATCACGCAAGTATCTGTTAAATCAAACAAAACAACGTTTGCCATGTGGCAACACTTCCTCTGAGCCCGGGTGAAGGGTGTGGAGGGGGCTTAAACGGCGATTGGCTACTTCAAGGCCAACCCTGGTTGTCATGACAACAGACCCACATACACGTGCGGAAAGCACGCTGAGCTAGAGCTGCCATGATTGAGAGGTTATGTTAATTCAAGTATACGTGCGGATTCCAGGACCTCAGTCGTCACTGTTTCTGTTAAATGTCTTCTCAAGTGATCACAGAGACCAGAGTGCATGCCTTTACAGGCCCCCAGAAGGGGAAAAATTCCTATGCCAGTATCGGAATTCGAACCCGACTGTTTTTCATGGTTTCCTCTGGCCGCAGGCAAATGCTTGAGAGTTCACCTTCTACAACGACTCTCCTGCTCCTCATTACATGCACCTATTATCTTCCTTGTCATCTGTTTCAAGGTTGTAGGACCAGGTGACGGTGTTCGGTGGGTTGCGGTGTGTGCACTTTGTGAATTTTCATCCTGACCCGTCCAGAGACTGCTCGGCTGGAAGCCATTTCTGAGTGTTTTCGGGCGGGAGTTCCTAAAGGGCTCATTCGGCGTTGGAGGCGCTTAATCTTGAAAGATTAGGGACCATGTCCGTGCTTGCATCCGTCGTTATCCGGATCTGGTCGCCCTTCAGGTCTCCACCCATCATCCCTTCCTCTCGGGGTTACAATAGAAGCACAAGGGGCCGGCTGGCCTGCGTGCAGTGCTCTACTCCAGTTTCGGGGGTCCTTTACATTCTTCTATACCTTTATCTTTAAGAACAGCCATTCCTGAGTCTTAGCAAGAAGAATTCTGAAGAACGGTGCTATTTGTTAAAAGTATAGATTTTTTATGAACCAAATAGGACTTTAAAAAATAACCACAAATACTCAAAGCTCAAGGCGTGAAGGTAAATTGCGAGCGAAGGTCTACCAGGACAAGAGCCGAATCCCAAGTCCCTGTCCTATACCCAGGATCCAGCGCCAACCGAGTGGCTCTCCAAACCGTGGGGGTTACCCATGAGGGCAATGTCTAGAGGCTATAAATGCCCCCCCCCGCTTACGCGGAGATGGAAGCGGATACGCCACTTACAAGCGTCATCCCCGAAGGGCGACAACCGAAAACCTCGGTGGGGCCGACAATAATCTAGCATACAGTCTACTGGCTCTCCAGGGCGATACCGGAGGGCATTGAGGCGTTTCACAACCCCAGCTGCATGGAAAACCATAAGGAAGTAGTACTCAATCTCCCACGGGTAACGGGAACCCGTCGAGACCAACCCAATCCGAATAACTGGTATCATTAACCATCTAATGGATTAGTTATTTTACAACATATGCCACTCTTTGTTTACTTTCTCTACTACGTACAGTAAGTAGGGGAAGTGTTGTATTCCACCCAAAAATTCGATACCGAGATTTCACCGGAAATACATGTTTTGAGACACCCTGAATCCAAAAAAAGCATTTTTGGAAACATGTCCGTGTGTGTGACTGTGTGTGTGTCTGTGAACAGCATAACTCAGAAACGAACAGTCGGATAAACACCAAACTTGGTATTTAGGTTCAGTATCTTCCAGAGATACTGAAGGTTTTCAAGAAAATCCCCCCACCCCAGAGTACCCTTTACATGGAAAATTTTAGGAAAATTTTAATTTTCTCAAAAACGGCTCTAACGACTTTGATTAAAATATCATAGGTTTAAAATATTTTTATGACAAATAAAATGTATATCTTGAATTTTCTGGGAATGTCTCCAAAAGTATTCTCCATTGTGAACGACTTTTGCATAACTGGTAAACCATAAGAGATAGACAAAAGTTTACTACACAAAAAATGTAGATCGCGTTAAAATACACAATTTATGTCATATACATTTTTTGTTGAGTGAACCATTTTCGAGATATTGCTTGTTATTCCCTTAAATTTTTCAATACTTATTTTCTAAAATGGGAATTCAAAGAGTTATAATCTGTGGCAAAGGGAATGGTGCTGCACGTAGCAACCAGCTATTAAGACATATGTATGTGCTTAAAGGCTACTGTTTTTCTATATTGCCCTTGTAAATATATTTTCCCCCTACATCTACAAGATAATTAGCAATAGGATAGAGTCTGCAAATGTTTATCTCGATTAACATGAAGTAGATGGAGAATAAGCGTTTGTAAACATAGGTTGTACAAGAGTAGAGAAAGTCATGTGAGTGTAACACATCAGATTTTTTTAAGTTCCATTTATGCCTCGCCATTAACTACACTGTTTTATCGGCGGCCGGAACATATATTCTATTGACAATGGTGTTAGGTTGTATTCGTTTGCCGTTGGGTTTCTAACAAGCTTTGGGCTTTAATCTTTCGATCACAGACACATTCACGCTCTCATTCATACTTCCAGATTCTGGGGAAATTAGGACATAATCTTGTCTAGATAAAATTCCCACCCCCGTCAGGATCGAACCAGAAACCGCTCGCAGAGCAGGCAGTTGCTCTACGGACGAGCTCGGGGCCAACCTTATGCCACTCTTCTTCTAATTCCTAAATAGGTTTCTGTACCCATACTTCCTATACAGGTTTCCTGCCACAGGTACCTTAATGGAATCGATCTTTAGGATGAGAGGAAATGAACTGGATATCCATTCAAAGCCAAACATAATGAGTTTGAAACCCAGCGACTGAAGGATGGGGAGGGGCCACGTAAAATACCCGGTATAATGCATGCGTGGACATTGAAGCGGTTACATTTAACTTCATTTACAAGTATTTTAATTTTTGTTGTAAAAAGCGTTCAATAATATTGAAATGAATTAATATATTTATTGTATAATATGAAAATAAAAAAGCACTATTAAATATTCTAAAACCTAAACATCTTTGCTGCTAAAAGGCAACATTATGTATTAGAGGGTTAAGAAAATGCCTTCAATATATGCAGTGGGGTTTTCTCCTAATTTTGAACTAAACCACAGTATTCTATAATCTAATTTCCTAGTTATAAGTTTTAGGCAAGGAACCTAATTCATAAAGTGTATAGAAAAATAATTAAGGTAACCGGGATGTCATTAGGAAGCTATGGAAGCTAACATATATTAACACTAGTTTAAACTCTGATTGAATGATAACATACTTAAGAGTGTTTCTGCAAATAAGGATTATAAAATAAAATTACTTAACACTCGCCTAAAGTTATGCAAAATTGATAGTGACACCCTGCTTCTTGGCTAGAAATGTCGCATCTCATACTTCTAGTGCACTTTCCTACTATGGTTTCATTTCTATGATCACATTTTTGTTCTCTCTAAATCACACAGCAGATAATTTTATACTGTAAAAAATATTTTTCAAATACCTTTAACCTGTCAAGAATAGAAAATTATCTAGTTTATGTAACATCAAAAGTCAATACCTTTTCATAAATAGATTTTATTTCCAGCTTTATTTAAAAATCTGAATAAAGTAGTTTGGCATAACAGATGTCCCAGAATTGTCCAGTAAAAATTTGGTATAAATGTATTTAATACTTTTTGAGAAAAGTGCGCCTCTAGTATGAAAAAACGAGTTATGGGAGATTGAGAAGGGAAAAAGGTCCGATATGATAAATTCACAAGAGTTTCTCTACTCTCTATAATTTTTTAGTGAGTATACAAACTATTTTTACTAAAGCTTATTTTTCTATCTACTACATTTTAATTCAAATAAACCTTTGCAAAAATAGCTACACTACACATTTCGTTATAGATACAAAGAGAACAGCGGCAGTCAAATGTTTAAGAACTGGACGCTATATGCTGGTCTTAAAATTCCATGCACACACATACACACACACAGGCATAAACATCAGCAATCATTTATCTAAAATGTTTTTTCTTTTTGGGATTCAGGGGGCCTCAAAACATATATTTATGGTGAAATATCGACATTGAACTTTTGAGTACAATACAACACTTCCCCTACTTAGTAGAAAAAGTAATTATGAACCAAATTAATCAGGAAGGTCTGGCTTTACAGACGTAAACGAAAATAATGCATTTTTCTTTTTCTATCACGTACATAGGTAGAGAAGGTATTGCATTCCACCCTAAATTAGATACCGAGATTTCACAGTAAATATATAACCCCCTGAATCCACAAAATTCATTTTTAGAAGTTCCTCACGCGCGCGTTTATGTATGTGTCCTTGAACAGCATAGCTTATAACCAAAAACTTAGATAAATACCAAACTTGATATTTATGTTCAGTACCTTCGAAAGATGCAACACGATCCCCTTCCCCAAACTACCCTTTACATGGAACATTTTTCGAAATATTTGATTTTCTTAAAAATGGCTCTATCGATTTTGATTAAAATATCATATATTTAAGATATTTTCATGGAAAATAGAAAGTATATATTGAATTTTCTGGGAATGTCCCCAAAAGTCCTCTTCTTTCTGAATGGCTTTTGCATAACTTGTAAGCCATAAGGGAGAGACAAAATTTTACTACACAGAAAATGTAGATCTCGTTAAAACACACAGTTTATGTCATATACATTTTTTATTCCAGTGAACAATTTCCAAGATATTCCTTGTTATTCTCTTAAATTTTCCAGTACTCATACTTTTTCTCAAATGGGAATTCGTTATTCGCCCTTTCTATGTTCTGGACATGCAAAGGGAATGAAATGCTCCACATAGCAACCAGCTCTTAAAAGATTTGACTATCGCTTATTCCCCTTGCACCTACAAGAAAATTAGCAATAACATAGTTTCTGAAAATGTTTATGGATTAAAAGGAAGTAGATGGAGAATAAGCGTTTGTACAAGAGCAGAGAAAGTCATGTTAGTGTAACACATCAGATTTTTAGAAAAATGTCCGTGTATGTGTTTGTGTCTGTGAGCAGCATAACTCCAAATCGAAAAGTCGGATAAATACGAAACTTGATATTTATGTTTAGTACCTTCCAGAGGGTATAATCTTATATAAGTAGTAAAAGTTCGAAAGACATTCTACACAAAATGCGTGGATCTCTTTAAAGCACACAATTTATTTCTAATAATTTTTTTGGCATTAGCTATTTCCGAAATGTCCGTTATTAATGGTTTGATTTGTTCAATACTTGTTATTCTTTTTAAGTCCCGTCGTTTTTCAGTTGTTTCTCGCGATGTGATGGAAAGAGTATGGAATTTCAAGGCCTATAGCGTACATTCTTAAACATTTGACTGTCGCTGTTACTTTTGCATTTATAAAGAAATATGTAATATAGCTATTTCTGTAAAGGTTTATCTGGATTAAAATGAAGTAGATAGAAAAAAAAATCTGATGTGTTACACTCACATGACTTTCTCTACTCTTGTACAAACTATTTTTACAAACGCTTATTCTCCATCTATTTCATATTAATCGAGATAAACATTTGCAGAAACGATCTTTTGACATGCAAAGAGAATTACATTTTACACATAGCGACCAGTTCTAAAAATATTTAACCATCGCTTAAGGCCTAATATGTTCCCCTTGTTTTGTATTTGCAAGGGCAATATAAGTACATACATATCTCTTAATAGCTGGTTGCTATGGTCAGCACTATTCTATTTGCCACAAATTAATACTCTTTGCATATCCAAGACAAAAAAAATGAATAACGAATTCCTATTTAGAAAATAAGAATTGAAAATTTTAAGGGAATAACAAGTAATATCTCGAAAATAGTTCACTCAACAAAAAAAAGTATATGACATAAATTGTGTATTTTAACGCGATCTACATTTTTTGTGTAGTAAAATTTTGTCTATCTCTTATGGTTTACCAGTTATGCAAAAGTCGTTCACAATAAAGAATACTTTTGGAGACATTCCCAGGAAATTCAAGATATACATTTTATTTGTCATAAAAATATCTTAAACATATGATATTTTAATCAAAATCGTTAGAGCCATTTTTGAGAAAATTAAAATTTTCGAAAAATCTTCCATGTAAAGGGTAGTCTGGGGTGGGGGAATTTCTTGAAAACCTTCGTGTCACATCTCTGGAAGATACTGAACCTAAATACCAAGTTTGGTGTTTATCCGACTGTTCGTTTCTGAGTTATGCTGTTCACAGACACACAGGCACACACACACACGGACATGTTTCCAAAAATGCTTTTTTTGGATTCAGGGGGTCTCAAAACATGTATTTCCGGTGAAATCTCGGTATCGAAATTTTGGGTGGAATACAATACTTCCCCTACTTACTATACGTAGTAGACAAAGTGAGAATAATATAGTCACTAATAAACGATAAACGTTGGAGAAAGTTTTGTGAATGTAACATATTAGATTCATACATACATTTTGCGTTTACAACTCTCTTTAAACATCCATAGCAGTATAATAACCTTCATAAATTATTTTACCATTGCTTACTTATATAGGTGCTTTCTGTCTCGTTAGTAAAGATACCTTAACAATTCAGAATCGTTACAAGCTTGACACTCAGCTCCGAGATGGCGAGGAAGAAGGTCCGCTCTGTCGCGGCTCCTGCTAAGGCAGAACCTCTTCGTCTCCTCCGGTACCCGCCGAGGAGATCTCGCCGCAGCCGCAGCCGCCGCAGCCTAGGGCAACCTATGCCGCAACCACCGCTTCGCCGCCAGCCAGCGCAGCTTCGCCGCGACCGCGCCAGCAGTCGCCGCCTCACTCACCGGCACCCACACCGCCGATTCTGGGTACATCCCAGCCACCGCAGAGCCAGCTTGTGCCTCAAGGGAGGTACAGTGCCGTCGTCCGAGGGGTCCCGAGGGACCTGCCAGCCAGGTTCCTCATCACCGCAGCCCACCAGCCTTGAAGGCCACCAGGGTCATAGGAGCACAGGGACCCACATCGCTCGTCAGGATGGAGTTCGCAGACCCTGGCGACTACGAAGCTGCCTTGAGGGCGGGCCTGCCCTTGTTAGGGCGTTGCTTACGCATCGAGGCCAGCCGAGTGGAACGCCAGGCTCCCTGCAGGCGCTGCTGTGCCTACGGGCACAACGAGACGTCCTGCGCAGCTCAACCCAGATGCCACTACTGTGGATCAGCCTTCACCACCTCATCGTGCACCCAGCACGACCTTCGCCGCCGACGCCGCTACTGTGCGGCCTGTGGAGGGTCATCACACTTCACCGGCCAGGCGCTCTGCCTCCTGCATCCCGTAGGAAGGCATCGCCGACGCCGCCAGCACCTACGCCGCAGTTGGTGACATCTCCATAGCCACCGTTTCCAGCACCATCACCAGCGCCGATGCCAGCACCTTCACTCTCGCCGATCATAGAGGGAGTCCAGGGCCTACGCGACGCCGTTCAGGATCTCCATGCGGAGTTCCTGAACATAACGACGAAGCTGACAGCCCTGGAGGAACTCATCAGGAAACTTCAAACATCATCAACTGTCCAATAGGTTTTCCTGGCTGGGCAGTTCGATAGCACCTCTTCAAGACTTACAGCCATCACCAAAGCCATCCGGGTCTCATCTCTTGGCCACCGGCCAGAGTTGCGAGTTTCTTGCAGCAATGCAAGGAGTTCAACCAGCAACAGGAACATCATCGTCAGCACCATCCTAAATCCTAACTTCCATTCACTTCCTAAACACTCGCCATTCCCACTAGTGTTGCAGTCAGGTTTCATGGCTGGAACCTAGTAACTACTTTTATCCGCTCCCGTCCACAGGGCGGCAGCCAACAGCCTTCAATTACTAACGCGGGTGCTATGCGGGACCGCACGAAGCCACGCCATTCCACTTTTTTCCTTCTTCCATTTTTCCATCCGGTGGAGGAGTTTTTAGTGGGTATGCCGACTATTGGTGAGTCCCACACTCTCAGTCCCGACTCCCATCGGGGCTGGGGTCAGTGATTAAATCATTTTCCCCTCCACTCGAAAAAAAACAAGCTTTTGGCATATGACAGAGTGGTAGTCAGAATCCAAAGGCTCACCCACAGAATGATAAGAGTTCTATATTTAATGGATAAACAACTAAGTAAATAAATTAATACTTACATTGTTAAGTTCATCAATTTGCAAGATATCGAGTATAATGACATTCATCTTTACGATAAACACCTGATCTCCTGATCCTGAAAGCATTAGAAATTGTATGTTTAACCCATCATTGTGTTTTTGGTGTCTGTGTAATTTAAATGATAGCTTTATTCTTACCTTTGTCGTTTGTGGGTAGGGAATGCTTGCTGTAGTTTCCAGGCAGCTTAAATCCTTCAAAATTACCAACAGCAGCAGCCACAACCAGAATACTATAACAGAAGGGCACATGTTATAAACAGACAGAAGGGTTTTAGTAAGTAAACAGATCAATCCTATTACCGCATGGGGTGTAGGTGACATCAGGAACGAACGAACGCACTCCTTCCCTTACCAACGGGTGGTTTCAATGCGACTGTTCCATTTATTCGCTGTATAAACACCAGTGGAGAACTGTGGCAATATGCAAAATTCAAAGAAGAGTTTGTACATAAAAATCAGCATCATTTGTAGCGGAATGTGGGAAGGAACATTGCAGTACCAATGATGAATCCATCAGATCTAACACAGAGCTCAAAAGATGTTTAAAACATCGCGTTAAACAACACTGTAATTCAATGAAACAAGGAATATTTAACATTATTAAATTTTTGATGGGATGCACTCACATGACTTTCTCTACTCTCGTACAATCTATTTTTACAAACGCTTATTCTCCATCTACTTCATGCTAATCGAGATCTTATTGCTAATTTTCTTGTAGATGCAAGGGGAATATGGTAGGCTTAAGCGGTAGTAAAATCTTTTAAGAGCTGGTTGCTATGTGGAGCATTCCATTCTCTTTATATGGACAGTCATAAAAAAAGCGAATAACGAAATTCCTATTTGAGAAAAAGTAAAAATATTGGAAAATTCAAGAAGTATCTCGGAAAGGGTTCACTCGACAAAAAATGTATATGACATAAATTGCGTGTTTTAACGAGATATACATTTTTGCGCAATAAGATTTTGTCTATCTTTTATGGTTTACTAGTTATGCGAAAGTCATTTAGAGTGAAGAGGACTTTTGGGGACACGCTCAGAAAATTCAAGGTATACATTTCATTTGCCATAAAATGTCTTAAACATATGGTATTTTAATCAAAACGTTAGAGGCATTTCATTTTTCAGAAAATAAACACAATTGAAATACACTATGTTATCAAAAGTATCCGGACATTCCCACAAACATACTTTTTCATCTTAGGCGCATTGTGCTGCCATCTAGTGCCTGGTACTCATTATGCGCGACCTCAGTAGTCATTAGACATCGTGAAACAGCAGAATGGGACGCTTCATGGAACTCATGGACTTCGAACGTGGTCAGGTGATTGGGTGTCACTTGTGTAGAAGTATGTACGCGAGATTTCCACACTCCTAAACATCCCTAGGTCCACTGTTTCTGATGTGATAGCGAAGTGGAAACGTGAAGGGACATGAACAGCACAAAAGCGTACAGGCCGGCTCGTCTGTTGACTGACAGAGACCGCCGACATTTGAAGATTGTCGTAAAGAGTAATAGGCAGACATCTATTCATACCATCACACAGAAATTCAAAACTACATGAGGATCCACTCCAAGTACTATGAAAGCGTGAGGTGAGAAACCTTGGATTCCATGGTCGAGTGGCTGCTCATAAACCACACATCACGCAGGAAAATGCCAAACGACGCCTCAATGGTGTAAGGAGCGTCAACATTACACGATTGAACAGCAGCAAAACTTGCGTGGAGTGAAGAATCACGGTACACAATGTAGCGATCCAATGGCAGGGTGTGGGTATGGCGAATGCCCGGTGAACGTCATCTGCCAGCATGTGTAGTGCCAACAGTGAAATTCGGAGGTGGTGGTGTTATGGTGTGGCCGTGTTTTTCCTGGAGGGGGCTTGCACCCCTTTTTTTGCATGGCACGATCACTGCGCAGACCTACATTGATATTTTAAACACCTTCTTGCTTCCCACTGTTGAAGAGCAATTCGGGGATGGCGATTGCATCTTTCAACACGATCGAGCACCTGTTCATACTGCACGGGCTGTGGCAGAATGGTTACAAGACAATAACATCCCTGTAATGGACTGGCCTGCACAGAGTTCTGACTTGAATCCTATAGAACGCCTTTGGGATGTTTTGGAACGCCGACTTCGTGCCAGGCCTTACCGTTCTACATCGACACCTGTTCTCAGTTCCGCACTCCGTGAAGAATGGGCTGCCATTCCCCAAGAAACCTTCCAGCACCTGATTGAAAGTATGCCTGCGAGAGTGAACGCTGTCATCAAGGCTAAGGGTGGGCCAACACCATACTGACTTCCAGAATTAGCGATGGAGGGCGCCACAAACTTGTACGTCATTTTCAGCCAGGTGTCCGGGTACTTTTGATCAGGTAGTGTATGTACCATGTAAAGGGTAGTCGCCGGTAGGAGTTTGTAGAGCTATAACTATAAAGGCGCACAAAAAGCCTATGGGTGAGCCACATTGTGTCCTCGACAGTTGCCTTAGAAATCAAATTAGTAACTTGAGTTAACAAACGGTTCACTACATTTTTAATAACCAGATTGGGCTTGTTCCATTTATCTGTAATAAGGACGAATACACGAAAACAAAGAAACCTACATTGTAAAGAAAAAAATCTGATGTGTTGCATTCATATGACTTTCTATTAGTGATGGGAGATACCAATCTTTGTCAATACTTGATACTCACTTTATAAAAAGCTATAAACACGATAGTTTGTTCATTGAACTATATTCTTAATAGTAGTTTTCTGTGCATAAACGCATGTAACCGGTTTTATATTGTATGATAATTCCGAAAATTTTACTGTTTTACATTCTTCAATCGGCAGAAATTGTTTTATCTAATAAGGCGTCAGATTATATATTCCTTATTGTTTGTGTTAGCCAATTATAATTATAATAATAATAATAATAATAATAATAATAATAATAATAATAATAATACTTTCTTTGCTTCCCTTTTTATGAAACTATATTCTGTAACGAAAATTTTCTTTTAAAGAATTTTCTTTCCATAAAAAAAATCTGATGTGTTACACTCACATGAGTTTCTCTACTATTGTACAAACTATTTTTACAAACGCTTATTCTTCATATGCTTCATGTTAATCGAGATATCGAGATGTTAATCTTATTGCTAATTTTCTTGTAGGTGCAAGGGAAATTGGTTGCTATGTGGAGTATTCCATTCTCTTTGCATTACCAGGACAAAAAAAATGAATAACGAATTTCCATTTGAGAAAAAGTATAAGTATTGGAAAATTTAAGGGAATAACAAGCAATAACTCGAAAATGGTTCACTCAAAAAAAAATGTATATGACATAAATTGTGTATTTTAACGCGATCTGCATTTTTTGTGTAGTAATACTTTGTCTATCTCTTATGGTTTACCAGTTATGCAAAAGTCGTTCACAATGAACACTTTTGGATACATTCGCAGAAAATTCAAGATATACATTTAATTTGTCATGAAAGTATCTTAAACATATATTTTAAGCAAGGCATTTTTAAGAAAATTAAAAGTTTCGAAAAATGTTGCATATAAAGTGTAATTTAGGGTGGGGGAATTTTCTTGAAAACCTTTGTGTCGCATCTCTGGAAGATACTGAACCTAAATACCTAGTTTTGTGTTTATCCGACTGTTCGTTTCTGAATTATGCTGTTCACAGACGCACACACACAGACACACACATGAACATGTTTTCAAAAATGCCTTTTTTTGGATTCAGGGGGTCCCAAAACATATATTTTCGGTGAAATCTTGGTATCAAGTTTTTGGGTGGAATACAATACTTCCCCTACTTACTATACGTAGTAGAGAAAGTAAAAACTAGCAATTCTTCTTTGTTCTGCAACTTTGAATATATAAACTAATATATTTCTTATACATGAAACTCAATTCAAACAACTATAAATTATAAATACTTCCATTTCACGTCTTGAGTTCTAATTTGTTTCTGCTAGATTCACAGATGTTGGTTACGGCAGTAAGTAAATGTAATGGCTGAGAGTAAGTCACCAAACCAGGCTATTGCAGAAACGTGATTTATTGCGTCAGCTAAGTCAGCTTCATTCACAACTCAGTTAACGCTGCATGTTACAAGTACCTCTACTCCTTCCTCTATTGTTTTGTATGTTTTCATTTAGACAGAAGAGTCTATGAAGGTCGCATTCACCTACAGGAAATACAGTCAAGGTCTATCAAGAACTACATTCCAGCAATTCTTTGAGGACAAGCGCGAGGCAATAACGTTAAGTAACTTATTTCTTATCGTGCATATGGTTAAAGCAACAATTTTTAAAAATGCAAAACTCAAACATTTAAAGTTATCGAAATTTTATCTCAAAGTATTAGACACACTTTGATAACACCAAGTATCGAGAGTCGAGGTATCGATGATATCGAGGTCCCATCCCTACTTTCTATACTCACTTTTCTCAAACTATTCTTAAAATACTTATTATTCTATCTAATTGTTAATGCAGATAAACCTGCATTAATCGTTTACACCTTTCGTTGTAGTTATAAGAAGAAAACAGTAGGCTAAAGTGATAGTCAAATGTTTTCAAAACCAATAGCTATGTGATGCTTTAAAACTCTGTTCTCTTTGCATCAACACGAAAAAGAAAGAAAAAGAAAAGAATAACGATTTGCAGTTGAGAGAAGTGTAAAGAATTTTTAAGTTTAAACTAATAATAAAGAATATTTCAAAAATAGATAGCCACAGAAAAAAATAACATAAGTTGTGTGTTTTAACGAGATTTACATATTATTGTAGTAAGATTTAATCTATCTCTTACGGTTTATTAGTTATGCAAATTTCATTCAGAATGAAGAGAACTTTAGAGGATATTCCCAGAAAATTCAAGATGTATATTTTTTCTGTCATATAAATATCTTTAATATGAGGTATTTTAATCAAAATCGTTAGAGCCACTTTTTAAAAATAAAAACTTTCAAAAATATTCGATGTAAACTGTAGTTTGAGTTGGGGGATTTTCTTGAAAATCTTCGTGTCGCATCCTTGAAAGGTACTAAACCTAAATACCAAGTTTGGTATCTAGGTTGTTCACAGAGAGACACTCAGACCTTTACCCTCTGGCGTTTATTAGTGAGTATACAAACTATTCTTACTAAAGCTTATTTTTCCATCTACTACATTTTAAGCCAAATAAACCTTTGTAGAAAGCTTACATTACACATTTCGTTATAGATACAAAGGGAACAGATACAAATGTTTAAGAACTGCGGGCCTTAAAATTCCATGCTGTTTCTATGCAATCGCGAGAAACAACTGAATGTTGAAAGGATTTTAAGAGAATGTTCAAGAAATGAACAATTGAACCATTACTAATAGATATCTCAAAAATAGCTTATGCCACAGAAAGGTTATTTGAAATAAATTGTGTGTTGTAAAGAGATCTGTAATTTTTGTGTATTATGCTTTCCTGTATCACTTAACGTTTACCAGTTGACTTCACAGGCTATTCCCAGAAAAGTCAATGTATACATTTTATCTGTCATGTAAATATCTTTAATGTAGTAGTATTTTAATAAAAATTGTTAAAGCGGTTTTTTAGAAAATAAAAAATTTCAAACAATGTACCATGTAAGGGTATTTTGCGGTGAGGGGTTGTTGAAAATCTTCGTGTCGCATCTTTGGAAGGTACTGAAACCTAAATATTAAGTTTGGTGTTTATCTGACTTTTCCTTTTTGAGTTATGCTGGTCACAGACAGACATAAACACACGCACACACGCGGACCTTTTTCTAAAAATCGGATGTGATACAATCACATCCTTTCTCTATCCTTTTATCGTTTATTAGTGGGCATACAAACTATTCTAAATAAAGCTTATTTTCCTATAAAGTACATTTTAATCCTGATAAATCGTTGCAGAAATAGCTACATTACACATTTCGGTATAGATACAAAGGGAATGACGACAGTCAAATATTCCAGAACTGGACGCTATATGCTGGCCGTAAAATTACATACTGTTTCCATGCAATTTAGAGAAACAACTGAATGTTGAAAATGGTCAAGTAATGAATAGTCGAACCATTAATAACGGATATCTCAGAAACAGATTATGCCATAAAAACGTATTTGAAATAAATTGTGTGCTTTAAAGAGATCTATATTTTTGTGAAGTACGTTTTCGTCTATGGTTTAACGTTTACCAGTTATACAAGATTATACAAAATTCCATCCGAATGGGGACTTTATGGGCTGTTCCCAGAAAATTCAAGATTTACATCTTATTTGGCATATAACTGTCTTTAGTATGTGGTATTTTAATCAAATTCGTTAAAGCCATTTTCAGAAAACCAAAATTTTAGGAAAATATTCCATAAAAAGGGTAATTTTGGGTGAGGGGTTGTTAAAAACTCCGTGTCACACTTTGGAAAGTACTGAAACTAAATATCAAGTTGTCTTTTTGGAATCAGGGGGCCACAAAGCATTATTTCCGGTGAAATCTCGATATCAAATTTATGTGTGAAATGCAATACCATTTCTATCTACTATGTACGTGGCAGAGAAAATAAAACTGATGTGTAAAAAGAAGTCCTTCCTAGTTGAGAATCTATAAATGCTAACAGTGAAGGAGTTTATTACGATATCTAAATACTTACGAAAATATTCTGTAAACAAAGATGGTGAACGCCACACTCGATATACCGTTAATCTGCATAGATTAGGTCCTTCGATGAAACTGGTTTATGAACAGGAATGGAGCGACACTGTTAAAAGGTGTTCGTTTAATGAAATCCAAGTAACAAATGTTGCATGCCCAGAGCAACGGGTATCGATTTCCTAGGATTATATGAACATATGTATTTATAAGGCGCAATGCTCCGGTTCTCGGAATGAGATTATTCAACACCCCTTCGATACTTTTTGCCCTCATGTCGCAGAGGACTGGGTTGTCGTTATCAGCAATATCCTTTAGACATCTTACGATCTCCACCATTTTTAGTTTCTCTACAACGTACACTGAAGCTAGAGAAGATTTTGCATTCTACCTAAAAATATCCGATATGTTGCACTCAAATGACTTTCTCCACTACTTTACAAACTATTTTTACAAACGCTTAATCTCCAGCTACTTCATGTTAATCGAGATAAACATTTACAGAAACCATCTTATAGCTAATTTTCTTGTAGGTGCAAGGGAAATATGGTAGGCTTTAAGCGATAGTAAAATCTTTTAAGAGCTGGTTGCTATGTGGAGCATTCCATTCTCTTTGCATGTCCAGGACATTAAAGAATGAATGACGAGTTCCCATTTGGGAAACATTATAGGTATTGGAGAATTTAAATAAATAACTCGCAAATGATTCACTCCACTAAAACAATGTATATGACAAATTGTGTGTTTTAACGAGCTCTACATTTTTTTGTGTAGCAATATTTTTTCTATCTCTTACGGTTTTCCAGTTATGCGAAAGTCATTCAGAATGAATAGGACTTTTGGGGACATTCCCATAAAATTGAAGATATACATTTTATTTGCCATGAAATATCTTAAACGTACGATATTTTAATCAAAAACATTAGAGCCATTTTTGAGAAAATTCAAATTTTCGAAAAAATTCCATATAAATGTTAGTCTGGGGGAGGATTTTCTCAAACATTTTCGTGTCGCATCCTTGAACGCTACTAAACTCAAATACCAACGTTGGTGTTTATCCGACTTTTCGTTTTTGAGTCGTGCTGTTCACAGTAAGACAGACACACAGACACATAGGGACATGTTTAAAAATTCTGATGTGTTACACTGACATGACTTTCTCTACTCTTGTACAAACAGCCCATCTTGAAGCAATATGTGTATGTAATAATTTGTAAAGTGTATGTAACAGCCATTGCATATGCTTATATTATTGTATACATGTTCAATAATGTTATATGAAAATATGACGTAATTTAATAATGTAGGAGCTGTGAGAATAATAAGTTAAAAGTTGATAACAATGAGGTAACCTTAAGTCAATAATCAGTAAGAAAGTTTAACAGTACTATTTGTGATTATTGGAGTAACAATAATATAATTTTAGTGACAGTTTATAAAATAGCCAATCAACAACCACAAAAAGCTTTAGTTAAATGAAGGTATTCTATTGGAGTAGGATTAGCCAATCATAAACTGAAATATAGCAAAATTTACAAATCTAGAAGTCAGTTGCCTGCAAACAGTGTTCCTAACCGGACGCGAGACACATCCTTGAGAGATTTAATACGTATTCGTGTGAGACGAAAAATAAGTTTACGTGTTAAAAGTGTAATTAATTAATAAAAAGAATCTCACAGCTCTCTATATGAGTGAAGTATTATTTAAATCGTGTCAGGCATTAATATAAGGAATGAAGTAAAATTATAATTTGTGTAAGCCTACATTCTTATCGCATCACAACCCTGCTAAGAGAAACGTGTCTCTAAAATAAATACTGACACAGCCGAGGCAAACATAAATATATAAGTTTTAAAGAAACAGTCAAATTACAAAGTTAATATTTTTTCAAACTTGGGGAAGACGCCACCTGAAAGTACATTTGGGGCGAAGGCTAACGGAAACAGTTTACTATACGTGCGATTGCAACTACTACACGTTCGGCTCCCTAACGGTTGAAATATAATACAACTCCTTCAATACAACGTAATACATCTTCAATTCCTGTCGAATTTCAGTTGTTTCTCGCTATTTCATGGAAATAGTATGCATTTTAAGGCCAGGGTATAACGTCCAGTACAAACACATTTGACTATCGCTATTCCGTTTGTATCTACAACAAAATGTGTAATGTAGCTATTTCTGCGAAGGTTTATCTCGTTTAAAATCAAGTGGACAGAAAAATAAGCTTTCATAAGAATAATTTGTATATTCCAAATAAACGATAGATAATAGAGAAAGCCATGTGAACGTAACAGACAAGATATTTTAAGTATTAAACACAATCACTTTCCATATTTATACTGCTAAACTCTGTAGGGGACAGGAAATACCCACTCCAGGCGGAAATCAAACCCGTGACCTGTTGGTTAAGTAGCCAGAGCGCTGACCGCTCGACCACAGAGGCAGTTTGTAACATATTGCGCACTACACAAATAACATTTTAAATATATATATATATATATATATATATATATATATATATATAATTAAATAATTTACAAAACACATGCACTATAAACTAGAATGTAAACCATGTACATTCATGCATTATAAATACATTCATTACAATTACTTTGTTATTAATAAAATATTTAAATATGAACAAAGTCACTTTGTTTTCCTTTGGACTGCAGATTAAAACGTAATGCTGTCTCTAACCCTACATCATTTTTCAAATTAAACCTTATCAGGAACATCTATTACTTTCTCTACTACGTATAGTAAGTAGGGGAAGTATTGTATTCCAACCAAAATTTCGATACCGAGATTTCACCGGAAATACATGTTTTGAGACCCCCTGAATCCAAAAAAAGCATTTTTGGAAACATGTCCGTATGTGTGTCTGTGTGTCTGTCTGTCTGTGTGTCTGTGTGTCTGTCTGTCTGTGTGTGTGTGTGTGTGTGTGTGTGTGTGTGTCTGTGAACAGCATAACTCAGAAATGAACAGTCGGATAAACACCAAACTTGGAATTTAGGTTCAGTATCTTCCAAGGATGCGACACGAAGGTTTTCAAGAAAATCCCCCCACCCCAGAGTACCCTTTACATGGAAGATTTTTCGAAAATTTTAATTTTCTCAAAAATGGCTCTAACGATTTTGATTAAAATAACATATGTTTAAGATATTTTTATGATAAATAAAATGTATATCTTGAATTTCCTGGGAATGTCTCCAAAAGTATTCTTCATTGTGAACGACTTTTGCATAACTGGTAAACCATAAGAGATAGACAAAATTTTACTGCAAACAAAATGTACATCGCGTTAAAATACACAATTTATGTCATATACATTTTTTTAGTTGAGTGAACCATTTTCGAGATATTTCTTGTTATTTCCTTAAATTTTCCAATACTTATACTTTTTCTCAAATTCGTTATTCAATTTTTTATGTCCTGGATATGCAAACAGAATAGAATGCGCCACATAGCAACCAGCGCTTAAAAGATTTGACTATCGCTTATAACCTACCATGTTCCCCTTGCATCTACAAGAAAATTAGCAATAAGATTGACATCTCGATTAACATGAAGAATATGGAGAATAAACGTTTGTAAAAATAGTTTGTACAAGAGTAGAGAAAGTCATGTGAGTGTAACACATCAGATTTTTTTAGTCAAACTAACAAAATGCATGCAGCAAGAAGTTCAGTATACCTTAAGCTTATAAATTAGAAACACCATTAATTTAAATTTTGAGTATCGTTATTGTGGATACTAAGTAGAATATAATCAATGAGCTTACAGCATGTTGAGTGTGACGTCACTAGTAGGTGATCTATATCGTAGCATGCCTCTCTTTCCTCATTTACTTGCCATTCTTTTCTTCATACAGGTGGCCGTCCACTAGAATCTGGGGATGTGTAGAAAGTAACCATATCTTGTGGATGTGACCATAACCTAAAATATTGGAACAAAATTAAATTACAAATCTGATGTGTTACACTCACATGACTTTCTCTACTCTTGTACAAACTATTTTTACAAACGCTTATTCTCCATATGCTTCATGTTAATCGAGGTGTTAATCTTATTGCTAATGTTCTTGTAGATGCAAAAGCGATAGTCAAATCTAATAAGAGCTGGTTGCCATGTGGCGCATTCCATTCTCTTTGCATGTCCAGGACGAAAAAAATGAACAACGCATTTAAGGGAATAACAAGCAGTATCTCGAAAATGGTTCACTCAATAAAAAAAAATGTATGTTACATAAATTGTGTATTTTAACGCGATCTACATTTTTGTGTAGTAAAATTTTGTCTATCTCTTATGGTTTACCAGTTATGTAGAAGTCGTTCACAATGAAGAATACTTTTGGAGACATTCCCAGAAAATTCGAGATATACATTTCATTTGTCATAAAATATCTTAAACATATGATATTTTAATCAAAATCGTTAGAGCCATTTTTGATAAAATTAAAATTTTCGAAAAATGTTCCATGTAAAGGGTAATCTGGGGTGGGGGATTTTCTTGAAAACCTTCGTGTCGCATCTCTGGTAGTTACTGAACCTAAATACCAAGTTTGGTGTTTATCCGACTGTTCGTTTCTGAGTTATGCTGTTCAGAGACACACACACACACACACACACACACACACAGACACACACACACAGACACACACGGGACATGTTTCCAAAATGCTTTTTTTGGATTCAGGAAGCCTCAAAACATGTATTTCCGGTGAAATCTCGGTATCGAGTTTTTGGGTGGAATGCAATACTTCCCCTAATTACTATACGTAGCAGAGAAAGTAAGAATCTGATGTGTTACATTCAAATGTCCTTTCTGGTTTATTACGAGGCGTGTGTTTAAAGTAATTACCGATAATTTTTTAAAACATAACAAAATTATTTTCTAAATACTTTATTATCATTCATTACTTTACACCGTACACTACTTATCCACATAGTCACCGCTATTATTTAGTCAGTTGTAACGGGAAACCAGTTTTTGTTTTCCTTCGTCAAAGACTGATGCCAAATGTGGTGAAAGTCAACTTCTTGTTTCTCAACATAATTGTCGTTGAAATGTTTTCTACCAGGGAATTTATGTAGATGAAGAAACATGAAAATCGCTTGGCGCCAAATCCGGACTGTAGTGAGGGTGGTCGAATTGTGCCCAACCAAATGATGCGGTCAGATCTTGAGTTTGTTTGGGTGTGAATAGCCGGGCATTGTTCACTCATTAATGTTTCCCCATAAACACTGCTGGTGTAACATTTCTCGCATTCAAAAACCGAATCACTGATCTGAATTCGATTGTTTTGAACATTTCGAAACGTCCCAATAACAGGAAAACACAAAGTGACGATCAGTTGGAGGAAGTAAATTGAAGTAAATTAAATTGAGTTTTATTTATGGACGCTCTTTACTGCTGTGGTCCTTAGCGTCACATTCTATATTGAGCATGAAAGACTGGTAATTTTGCTCAGAGGCCTCTATCAGGCTTGAGGTTCTTTTACGTGCCGTAAATCTACGACACGGGACCACCGTCTTTACTTCCCTTCTGAAGGAAGTCACGCTAAAGATTTTTACGCCCGAAAAACTCCATCATCCTCCGCCGGGTTTGAACCCGCGACCTCGGGAACTAGAGGCTAGCATGGTAACCACTACACCACGGAGGACGACTTTGGAGAAAGTCATCGAACAGCCTCAAAATCCCGACTGCCGCGCGGAAGCGGCTAAATACACTGCCGTTTGCGAAAATTGCAACACCAAGAAAGAATTTCCCGAATAACTCCAAACTTGGTGGAAGTGTAGAAGAGTGTGCAAGCAATAAGAGATTAGGTTTGCAGAGAGATGGGGTACACGTAGGCCAAGCAGAGCCCTCTCGTGTCGGTCTGACGAGGCCAGTGTTGCGCCCGGTGTAGTCAGTGCAGAGCTGTCAAACAAGGTGAAAACAATAATGATAGTGCCAGTATGCGTCGTCGACGTCAAAGGGAGCCATATTGGCATCTGAGTGAGTTCGAACGGGACAGAATGACCGGTCTCCGGGAAGCGGGTTTATCATACCGTGACATTTCGGCTCGTACAGGGCATGCTGCTACGACAGTGCTGCGTGTGTAGAAGCAGTGGATAGATGACGGTCGCACGCAGCGAAGAGCGGATACTGGACCACGGAACATGACCAAAGCATGGGATGGCCGTCATCTTGTCACGCATGGCATAAGGACCCTACAGCTTCATCCACAGTGTTGGCTCGACGCTGGAGCACTGCATCAGGTGTGAACTTGTCGGTATCAACGGTTCGTCGCCGTCTGCTGCAGGATGGACTGGTTGTATGTATGTTGTGGGCTTCCATTGTCACGAAACCACAAGTTCCTCTGACTACAATGGGCACGTGAACACCGTCACTGGAGTGCTGAATGGCAAAATGTAGTCTCTTCGGAGGAGTCCTGATTCAACGTGCCCTACAATATTGACCACATACGTGTCCGGCGGTACTGTGGTGAGCGAAACCTGGAGGACTGCATTGTTGAGCGGCATGGCGGACAAACATCAGGTGTGATGGTTTGGGGCGCTATTCACAGACACACAGACACACACACACACACACACACACACACACAAGTGTTCAAGCACCACATATATTTAAAGAAAATTTACATAAATACCTTATCTCTTAGTACAGGTACTTCCATTAAGTATGTGCCCAAGCTTGACCAGTTTTGACTGTTTAGAATCATGTCCCAGCATGCTGCCCTCCGTCTGTTGGAAGCCAAAAATACTTCCGGTAATAATGTTTTCCTAATACTCTCCGTCTGCACGCATGCTGCCAAAATATGGGTCCAGTCTTCTTGTTCCCCGCATAATGGGAAAATCCTCCTGCCATCATCATCAGCAATCTTGCGAGCTTTCCACCCTCCCAACTATTTCCGTCCTCTGTTTTATACCTAATTCCAAAATATATGTTTCCTTACCCCACCTAGTTTTTATTTCATTTTGTAGCTCCAATGTTGATCTTTGTCTACCTTCAGACTCTATTTTCTGCCTGTTTATATCACATAGTCGTCTTTTGACTTTTTTCACGGTACTGTGCGTATTTTCATCACCCCTTTGCCAGATATCGTTTAAGCCTATTTTTGATAATTCCCGTTTTAGCCCCGCCGCCCACTATTTTGGAATGTCTATGTTGTTCATTTGATGACGATAACATATTGCTCTCAGAGTTGTTTGATCACCTTTAATTATTCGCAGCCAGTACCTAACTACATTTAATTTAGTTTGACTGGCGTAAACACAAACTAACAGATGGAAGGAAAGAACAAATGCTGCATTATCTCACGTCTTAAGTTCTGATTTGTTTCTGCTGGATACACAGATTTTGGTCACCGGAGTAGGTAAATGTAATGGCTGAGATTGAGTCATCAAGCCAGACTATTGCAGAAACGTGATTTAGTACGTCAGCTAAATCAGCTTCATTCACAACTCAGTTAACGCTGCATGTTACATGAGTACATCCACACCTCCCCCCATTGTATTGCACAGGATACCGGTCAAGGTCAATGGAACAACTCTTTAGGGACACGTGTGAGGCAATAACGTTAAGTTTCGACTACTTCCATTTCTTATCTAGCATAAAGTTTAACGTAACAATATTCAATAAACCAAAATTTAAAAGCTTAAAAGCATCGAAGGTTTGTCTCAACATGTTGATCATACTTCGATATCACTGAGTATCTAAAGTATCGAGGTATCGACGGTATTCTGATCCCATTCCTACTATAAATTATTTTGAAATTTTATTATTGATGATTTACCTTAGAAATCTAGTGTAGAAAACGAACAGCCAACGCAGTTTGGTAAAATATGCATATACACAGAAATACAAGTGTTTATTTACCTGAGTGGAAGATCAAGCGTAAATGACGCGTTCTGGATTGCTTTCATACCGCAAATAAGCTCTCAGCACGCACATGACCGTTGTTTTGTTTCATTATTTACTACCTTCTGCTGCGGTTCCCATAATTACCTTGTTTGACGCCTTGATATAGTGCTATCGTTTTACCACTCTGCAAATTTAATTCTAAGTCTAATGTGTAGCCTATAATATATCAAACACCTGTTGTTGTTTATATAATAAAATAAATGATCCTTAATTAGATTATATGATGTAAATGGGCTTAAATTGTTTCAAGTTAGAACGCTTCTAATGTTCTGTCTGGTGCGTAACATGTTTAGACAGATGTTTTAGAGATCCAACAGTAATGCGTTGTGTACAATATTTTATCTACGTTGAGATTATTTTAGTATATATTGCATATTTAATGAACTTTATTTATTGCGGGAACTATATCTTTAGAGAAAGAGTATTGCGGGCTTTGGGGGGGGGGAAGACATGATAAATCAACAAACTTTGTTGTTATATTCTGCAATTTTAGATGCTTGTTTCATATGTGAAATTAAAGTAAAAATCTGATGTGTTACACTCACATGACTTTCTCTACTCTAGTACAAATTATTTTTACAAACGCTTATTCTCCATCTACTTCATGTTAATCGAGATAAACATTTGCAGACTCTATCTTATTGCTAATTTTCTTGTAGGTGTAAGGGGAATATATATTTGCAAGGGCAATATAGAAATACAGCAGCGTTTAAGCATACACTTATCTCTTAATAGCTGGTTGCTAGGTGCAGCACCATTCTCTTTGCCACAGATTAATACTCTTTGCATATCCAAGACAAAAAATGAATAACGAATTCCCATTTGAGAAAATAAGTATTGGAAAATTTAAGGGAATAACGAGCAATATCTCGAAAATGGTTCACTCAAAAAAAATGTATATGACATAAATTGTGTATTTTAACGCGATTTATATTTTTTGTGTAGTAAAATTTTGTCTATCCCTTATGGTTTACCAGTTATGCAAAAGTCGTTCTCATGAAGAATACTTTTGGAGACATTCCCAGAAAATTCAAGATATACATTTTATTTGTCATGAAAATCTCTTAAACATATGACATTTTAATCAAAATCGTTAGGGGCATTTTTGAGAAAATTAAAATTTTCGAAAAATGTTCCATATAAAGGGTAATCTGGGGTGGGGGAACTTTTTTGAAAACCTTCGTGTCGCATCTCTGGAAGATAATGAACCTAAATACCAAGTTTGGTGTTTATCCGACTGTTCGTTTCTGAGTTATGCTGTTCACAGACAGACACACAAACACTCAGACAGACAGACAGACACACACGGACATGTTTCCAAAAATGCTTATTTTGGATTCAGGGGGTCTCAAAACACATATATCCGGTGAAATTTCGGTATCGAATTTTTGGGTGGAATACAATACTTCCCCTACTTACTGTACGTAGTAGAGAAAGTAAAAATGAGCGAAGAAGGTGATTTTCACGGTTCACCAGGAAATATTTTAAAAGCAGTCCAAGATGCAACTATTAATATACTTCCAGAAAGTCAAGAAAAGTTTGTTTATGTAGTTATACGAAATTCAAGGACTGGTGAGTATGTAATGAAGCAGATGTAAATGAAAATTCTTTGTTGGCGTATTTTTATGAGAAGTCGAAAAATATTAAGACTATTGTCTGAGCTTGTGCTCTGTTTCTGCGATCCAGTCTTTGGAGTGAATATTCCAAGGTGAGATCAACTGTTTTGATTAATAAGAATATTGATATCAGTATGTTTGGAAAATTGAAGGCATTTTAAAGAGAAAATCTATAGGTTATTGTAGTAAGAAGTCGAAAATACGGGGCTGTCCAGAAAGTAACCTCCGTTTTGAAATAAACTTGAAACCGCTATACATAAAAACTTTTTATTATATACATTGAGGCAGTATTTTTAAAACTTGATTAATTTCAATTAAATTATATAATATGTAAATTCAATAACAGCCCGCCTTGAAGCAATATGTATGTAATAATTTATAAAAATGTATGTAACAGTCATTGCAATGCTTATATTATTGTAAACCTGTTCAAAAATGTTATGTGAATGCATTGTGTAATTTAATAATGCAAGAGTTGTGAGGATAATAAGTTTAAAGTTGCTAACAATGAGGTAATAATGAGGTAACCTTGAGGCAATAATGAGTTTGAGAGTTTGAATACTACTAGCCATGATTAGAGTAACGATAATGTAGATTTTGTGACAGTTTAAAATTAGCCAATCAGCAGCCAGAAAAAGCTGTAATTAAATGCAGGTAGTCAATTTGACTAGAATTAGCCAATCAGAGTTGAAATACAGAAGCTTACGGGTTTTGACGGTTGAAATATGTTCAGTTGCCTGCAGACCTTGGTAGTGACCGTATGGAAGATGTGTTCTCTAAAGAAATATTACGTATTTGTGTGAAACGCAAATTAAGTATACGGGATAACAAAGCGCAAGTTTTAAATTAAAGAATCTCACAGCTCCTAATACCATTGTAGTGCTATTTAATTTGTGCCAAGGATTAATAAAAAGAAGTGAATTTAAAACTTAAAATCTGTGTAAGCCTACATTCTTGTCGCACCACGCCCTGATTAAGAGTAACGTGTTTCTAAAGTAAGACTGACGCAGCCGAGGCAAAACATAAATAATATCTATAGAAGCACTTTAATAACAAAGTTAATAAATAATTTTTAAAACTTGGAGCGTAACAACAAAAAATACATCTTCAAATCAGCTTTACTACGTAGCAGCATATTACGTAATAAACAACTTCAAATTAACGTCCATATCAGGAGCTGATTTAATAAATAAACTCCAAGAACAATACTACTTTAAGTTAGCTTCCCAAGCGTGTGGTTAACAACAGTAAAACTTCAACAACAATAAGCTACAATAGTTGAAGAACAATACTACTTCAAGTTGGCTCCCATACGTGGGTCAGTTAAACTTAAAGCAAATAATATACAACTTCAACATCTGAAAACTACAGCTATTTTTGTACATAGTCTCCAAACAGATTCAAGCACTTATCATACCTTTTCACAGAATTTGAAATACCCTCTGCACAAAATTCGGCCGCCTGTGACCCAAGCCAACCTATCACAGCGTTTTAAAGCTCTTCGCTTATTCCCGGATTTCTTTTCTCATTTAGGTTGGCAGTTTCCATTGCGCATGTGCAAAAGCGACAAGACGACCACGTTTGTTGTCTACACACCGTAATTTGCTATAAAACACCTAAAATGGGCGGGTAGGTGGGCACCATCTATAGAACTGAAAGGGGATATATCATACATATTATACATTGTACATTTGAAAGGGGATATATCATACATATTATACATTGTACATATGAAAGGGGAACCATACACATAAGAATTGTATAGTAATAATTTAATTTCACTGAATGTTAAAACATTCAACATGTAACTTTGTACACAGCTATTTGTAAGCAACGGGCGCGCTAGCTACTTGAATGGGAATTCCTGGAACTCATAGCGACCGTGCCTGGCACAGAGTGGTACGACGTTACATGATGGCGCTGAAGCGCAAGGTTCTGAAACCTCATATTTTCATACATGCTTGGGTAACGTGGTCTGAGGGCCAATGGGAAGCATCGTTACATTTTCAAACGTAGAAGACAGCGTGGGTAAGCCGCTCTATATAAGACCAGATTTTGCCGAGGGGACACTCTTACTTATTACCAGTTCAGCGCAACAAGAAGTCACGCCGAAGCAAGGTGCTACAGATGCACGTGGGTGCATATAAGGGTGGGGATGCGTGTGAAGATAGATAGGCTCCTGATAAATATTCAAGTGGTGGGATAAAGTAAATGGGAAAAGCTAGCCGCCACATTTATTTGAACAATGAAATAAACATCAGTTATAAAGGGAAAACTTGCAGTGTATTTTTAACTTCCTCACCCACTAGAACCTGAGATTAAAGAAACTTAGCAATTAGGTAGGGATGGAGTACTCAACTACCGATGAGCATCACTAACCGAAGAAGAGGAACACTACAACAGCACGCTGCTAGAGTCGATCAACTATTTCCCGCTACAGAACACACAACAGTTACTCCTAAGGTAATTTATTTACTTTCCTTCAGTTTTTACTTTCTCTACTACGTATAGTAAGTAGGGGAAGTATTGTATTCCATCCAAAATTTCGATACCGAGATTTCACCGGAAATACATGTTTTGAGACCCCCTGAATCCAAAAAAAGCATTTTTGGAAACATGTCCGTGTGTGTCTGTGAACAGCATAACTCAGAAACGAACAGTTGGATAAACACCAAACTTGGTATTTGGGTTCAGTATCTTCCAAGGATGCGACACGAAGGTTTTCAAGAAAATCCCCCCACCCCAGAGTACCCTTTACATGGAAGATTTTTAGAAAATTTTAATTTTCTCAAAAATGGCTCTAACGATTTTGATTAAAATATCATATGTTTAAGATATTTTTATGACACATAAAATGTATATCTTGAATTTTCTGGGAATGTCTCCAAAAGTATTCTTTATTGTGAACGACTTTTGCATAACTAGTAAACCATAAGAGATAGACAAAAGTTTACTACACAAAAAATGTAGATCGCGTTAAAATACACAATTTATGTCATATACATTTGTTTTGTTGAGTGAACCATTTTCGATATATTGCTTGTTATTCCCTTAAATTTTTCAATACTTTTTTTCTCAAATGGGAATTCGTTATTCATTTTTTGTCTTGGATATACAAAGAGTTATAATCTGTGGGAAAGGGAATGGTGCTGCACCTAGCAACCAGCTATTAAGAGATATGTATGTGCTTAAAGGCTACTGTTTTTCTATATTGCCCTTGTAAATATATTTTCCCCTACATCTACAAGAAAATTAGCAACAAGATAGAGTTTGCAAATGTTTATCTCGATTAACATGAACTAGATGGAGAATAAGCGTTTGTAAAAATACTTTGTACAAGAGTAGAGAAAGTCATGTGAGTGTAACACATCAGATTTTTATTAATGTTTTCAATGAAGACCAAGGTAATGTAACAAGCCCCAAAAATAAAACTTTAATTGAATATTTACGTCTTTATACCATAAAGCTAGACGTTGTGAAATTATGTTTAGAATTTCAACGAAAGGAAGTTAGCAGTTACAATACTTGCAAGATACTAAAGCAAAAAATAGTCTGTTCTAACACTAAACAAAGCCAATACTGCATACATGCACGCATGGGAATAACTAAGCAGCGCTAAGTGATATTGGATTCTGTTCATGATATTGATTTATTTAAAATAAAAGGTTTGAATTTGAAAATAAGAGGTTTTAGCATTGATGTTAATTTAGTTACCTTTTAGCTTTCATTTCAGTAATGTCATTACACATTAATTTCGCCTGAAAATTAGCACGACATTAATGCGAATTTATGGTAAAATATTCAACACAAAATCTTGCCTATTGATATAGGCTATTCAACGGAAGGGAAAACCACTCGCGCTGCTACCTGCATATATTTATTGTGGCTACGGACCCTAGGAGGAAGGAATGAGGTGAGGGAACCACAGGAGACTACAAGCCACAGAGAGTTGCGGATGTCCCTAACATTTCCGAGCTTGCAAACCTGTTCCACTGCTGGAGACGTCTAGAGACGGCGACGAACCACCCACCAATCAAGCAGCCCTCTGGTGTTCACGGGAATACCTTACGCCTTGAAGCCTATAAGCACAACTAAATAAACAAATAAATAAAATCTGTAATACTCCATCCCTGCACTACTTAAACCAGGACGTGCATTAACAAAATTTGAGTTTATTAATTACAATTACACTTCGCTATTGTTAACTATATATATTAAAATGAAAGAAAGAAGTAAACTAAAAGAAAAATCTGATGCACTTCACACACATGACTTTCTCTACTCTTGTACAAACTACTTTTACAAACGCTTATTGTCCATCTAATTCATGTTAATCGAGATAAGCATTTACAGGAACTGCCTTATTACTAATTTTCTTGTAGATGCAAGGGGAATATGGTAGGCTTTAAGCGATAGTCAAATATTTTAGGAGCTGGTTGCTATGTCGAGCATTGCATTCTCTTTGCATGCCAAAGACATAAAAAACAACCAAACGAATAACGCACTCCGATTTGAGGAAAAATTATTGGTAAATTGAAACAAATGACAAGGAATATCTCGGAAATGGTTCATTGCACACAAAAAATGTATACGACATAAATTGTGTGTTTTAACAATATCTACATTTGTTGTGTAGTAAACTTTTGTCTGTCTCTTACGGTTTACCAGTTATGCAAAAGCCATTCAGAATAAAGAGAACTTTTGGGGACATTCCCAGAAAATTCAAGATATACATTTCACTTGCCATAAAAATATCTTAAACCAATGATGTTTTAATCAAAATGGTTAGTTGATTTTTGGGAAAATCAAAATTTCCGAAAACTTTTCCATGTAAAGAGTAGTCTGGGCTGGGAGAATT
This sequence comes from Deroplatys truncata, assembly GCA_030765065.1. Classification (NCBI taxonomy): domain Eukaryota; kingdom Metazoa; phylum Arthropoda; class Insecta; order Mantodea; family Mantidae; genus Deroplatys; species Deroplatys truncata. The sequence continues at coordinate 77,497,914 of CM060989.1, read as the reverse complement.
TTCTTGAAAATCTTCGAGTTGCATCTTTCAAAGATGCTGAACCTAAATACCAAATTTGGTATTTATACACTTTTCGTTTTTGAGTTATGTTGATCACAGTCAGACACACAGAGATCCTTTTCTAAAAATATTTGTTTTGGGTTCAGGGGCCTGAAAAAATGTATTTCCGGTGAAATCTCGGTATCGAAATTTTGGGTGGAATACAATACTTCCCCTACTTACTATATGTAGTAGAGAAAGTAAACATGAAATTTTCATCTACTAAATGAAAATAAACATTCAACAAATACATTTCTATTATAGAAAGTAAAAATAACTAAGTGGTGGAGCTATCTCACTAAAATTCACTTTCACTCACTCATTCACTCACTCACTCACTCACTCACTCACTCACTCACTCACTCACCCTCTCGCTGATTCACTGGCTCATTGACACACTAACTGACTAGTCACTGAGTGACTCACCCACTGATTCACTCACTTACTCACTCTACTCACTGACTGACTAACTGACTCACTGACTCGCTCACTAATGCACTCACTCACTCTCTCGATGATTCACTGGTTCATTGACACACTGATTGACTGACTACTCACTGACTGACTAACTGACTCACTGACTCGCTTACTAATGCGCTCACTCACTCTCTCGCTGATTCACTGGTTCATTGACCCACTGACTGACTGACTGACTACTCACTGACTGACTAACTGACTCACTGACTCGCTCACTAATGCACTCACACACTCTCTCGCTGATTCACTGGTTCATTGACACACTGACTGACTGACTAACCCACTCACTGACTGAGTCACTGACTGACTCACTCACTTAGTCACTCTACTCACTGACTGACTGACTCAATGACTGTCTGACTCACTTACTCACTCTAATCACTGACTGACTGACTAACCCATTGACTCACTGACTGACTGACAGACTCACCCACTCACTGATTCACTCACTTACTCACTCTACTCATTGACTGACTAACTGGCTCACTGACTGACTCACTGACTGACTCGCTGACTGATTTACTCACTTACTCACTCTACTCACTGACTAACTCACTGACTGACTGACTCACCCACTGACTGATTCACTCACTTACTCACTTTATTCACTCACTGACTGACTAACCCACTCACTGACTGACTAACCCACTCACTGACTGACTCACTGACTGACTCACTCACTTACTCACTCTACTCACTGACTGACTAACTCACTGACTGTCTGACTCACCCGATGACTGACTGACTCACTTACTCACTCTAATCACTGGCTGACTGACTAACTCACTGACTCACCCACTGACTGACTGACTCACTTACTCACTCTACTCACTGACTGACTGACCCACTCACTGACTGACTGACTCACCCACTGATTGACTCACTCACTTACTCTCTTCACTGACTGACTAACTCACTGAGCCACTGATTCGTTCACACATCTACTCAATCACTTACTGACTCACTCACAGACTCACTAGCTCACCTAATAACTCACTTATTGATTCACAGACTCACTCACCCACCCACTCCCTCAGTTGTTCACTCACTGACTCACTCACTGATTCATTCATTCACTCACTCACTGACTCACTCACTTATTGATTCACAGACTCACCCACCCACCCACCCACTCACTCAGTCCTTCACTCACTTATTGATTCACAGACTCACTCACCCACCCACTCACTCAGTCCTTCACTCACTGACTCATTCACTTATTGATTCACAGACTCACTCACCCATCCACTCACTCAGTCCTTCACTCACTGACTCACTCACTTATTGATTCACAGACTCACTCACCCACTCACCCACCCACTCACTCAGTCCTTCACTCACTGACTCACTCACTTATTGATTCACAGACTCACTCACCCACCCACTCACTCAGTCCTTCACTCACTGACTCACTCACTGATTCATTCACTCACTCACTCACTCACTCACTCACAGACTCACTAGCTTACCTAGTAACTTACTCATTGACTCACTCACTTATTGACTCACAGACTCACTCACACACCCACCCACTCAGTCATTCACTCATCAACTCACTCACTCACTAAAATGTGCGTGTAAAGCCGACTAATTAGGCGCTCGTAGTCAGCACCTCCATTACTAAACTAACACTACAAGAACCAAATAAATAAAAAAATAAAGCAAACATTTACTGTTATAAATGTTTTATCATTATGTACTCTATTTATGAGGTATTTTAAGTTTATTTTCTTCTATTTTTAATGTATTTATATAATTCTATACTCTAATTAGTTGAGTTTTAATTTGGAATCACTTTACTCTTTTACCCTAACTTCTCAATACTGTGAGGTATGAGGTGTTTACCGGAGGGGAACACCTCGCCACTTCAACCAACTAGATCTATTGTGGCTACACCCCCCCGGGAGGCAGGGATGATGTGTGCAGGAGGTCGCAGGTGCGCAGAAAGACGGGATCACAGAGACGGAAGCCCTTATTACTTCCAGTACGAAATACCCGCTCTCGCCAGTAGACACGAGGAGTCTCGCGAGAGGGCGACGAAGAGGCCCTTGCAGGCAGGCCAACGCACCTTTGGAAAAATATTTCAAAAGTGCAGCGACAATGCCATCTGTCCCTCACCAGACATACTATGGATCCCGGAGACACTGCCTGTAAGATGAAAGCGAGAAAGATGAAATGACTGGAAATGAAGGAAAAGGAGAAATCGTGGTAGAATACACCAGCCCAGCGTAAACATTTTCGAGCGTAAAAATCCTTGGCATGGCTTCCTTCGGAAGGAAAGTAAAGTCGGTGATCCCATGTCGTAGATTTAGGCACGTAAAAGAACCTCAAGTCTGATAAAGAGGCCTCTGTACAAAATTAGCGGTCTTTCACGCCCAATATAGAATGAAACGCTAAGAACCATAGTAGTTAAAGAGTGTACATAAACAAAAATAAAAATTAGAAAACCCGGGATCAAACCCTGGACCTCCCGAATGCGGGTCACAGACGTTGCCACCTGAGCCATCTCGCTCGGTTTCTCAACACTAAAATTCACAGTGGTTACATTTACCTTTACTTCCATATTACTTCACTAATCTCACAATAAATTATATATCAATCTCACATTAACCAACTCACTATTCACCAAATCTTTTCTTCATGCCAGCAATAACTCCCCCTTGTACCTAGAATCACATCTGAAAGATAAAAAGGAAACAGAATGAAAGCGAAATAATAGAAAGGAAATCGTGGTAGAGAACAAATCACTCCAGTATTCGTCTGCGACCCCGGGGAAACCACCAAAATCCGATGGGTCAGGATAGGAGGTTCCGGGTATCCAAACCAGGATCTTCCGAATGCGAGTCACACACGTTACCGCGTTCACACGTCCCTCGGTGCGCTACAGGGCCAGTGTTTCGTACAAACTTAGGGAGGTTTAGGGTTTGTGCCATCCACACTTATTTAATGAGAAAATACTCATTTAAACGTAACAGCCTGCATAAATTTTTTCGAAGTATCTGCGGAGTCTCTGGTGTAGGGTAAAGTTTCTGTTCTCCACTCAGGCCTCTAGGGCTTAAGTCAACCCTACAAAGCATTTTTAGGATACTTTAGTCAGGCAGAAGTAAACCCCAGCCACTTGGGATAAAAGGTGGCCCAAAGCAAGAAGGGGTCCGTAACGTTTCCAGAATGACAGCAATCCTGAAGTCGGTGATGTTTTCGACACGGGGGTTCCCGGTATCAAGCACCAGCAGCAGCACATCCAATCGTCAGCGCAAACACCACGGTTCAGCCGCCACGCACAAACCACCGTCGCCTGGTCCTGCAACCCTGAAACACACGAAGGTGAAAGGAAACAACGGCATTAAATTCATAGTAGAAGAGGAACCATTTCAGCATACGTATTGGCCTGGGAAAACCATGATAAAACCCAAGGTCAGGTGATCTACAAAAAGGAAAGGGAATCCAGACCTCCCGAATGCAAGCATCATACGAGTACTTCACAGCGCAGCGAACCTATTCGCTCAGTTTTACTTTCCCTACCACATATATAGAGATAGAGAAGATATTGCATTCCGCCCAAAAGCTTTCACCGGAAATACATGGTTTGAGGCCCCTGTATCCAAAAAAAGGTTTTTACTTTCTCTATCACGTGCATAATAAGACAGAGAAGATATTGCATTCCATATAAAAATTCGATACCGAGATTTCACCGAAAATACATGTTTGGAGGTATCTCAAATCCACCAAAAATTTGTTTTTTGCTTTCTCTACCATGTACATAGTAGGTAAAGAAGGTATTGCATTCCACCTAAAAATTCGATATCGAGTTTTCATCGTAAATACATTTTCTGGGCCCCCTTTATATAAAAGGGTCCGTGTGGGTGTGTCCATGTTTGAACAAAAGTGGGTTAAGTAACAAGCTTGGTATTTAAGTTCAGCATCTTCCAAGGGTGCGGCAAGAGGATTTTCAGGAAATCCCTCCATCCCAAACTACCCCTTACATAGAAAAGTGTTTGTTGTTTTTTGTTTTCTAAAAACGGCAGTAACGATTTTGATTAACATACAATATATTTACGATATTTTTTATGACAAAGAAATGTATATCTTGAATTTTCTTGGAATAACCTTGAAGTCCTCTTCATTCTGAATGCCTTTTATATAAATCCTAAACCGTTGGAGACAAACAAAACATGTAGAAACGTTAAACCACACAGTTTATGTGAAATTAATTTTTACTTTCTCTACTACGTATAGTAAGTAGGGGAATTATTGTATTCCACCCAAGAATTCGATACCGAGATTTCACCGGAAATACATGTTTTGAGACCCCGTGAATCTAAAACAACATTTTTGGAAACATGTCCGTGTGTGTGTCTGTGAACAGCATAACTCAAAAACGAACAGTCGGATAAACACCAAACTTGGTATTTAGCTTCAGTATCTTCCAGAGATGCGACACGAAGGTTTTCAAGAACATCCCACCACCCCAGATTACCCTTCACATGGAACATTTTTCGAAAATTTTAATTTTCTGAAAAATGGCTCTATCGATTTTGTTTAAAATATCATCCATTTAAGATATTTTCATAACAAATAAAATGTATATCTTGAATTTACTGGGAATGACTCCAAAAGATTCTTCATTATGAACGACTTTTGCATAACTGGTAAACCATAAGAGATAGACAAAATTTACTACACAAAAAATGTAGATCGCGTTAAAATACACAATTTATGTCATATATGTTTTTTGTTGTTGAGTGAACCGTTTTCGAGATATTGCTTGTTATTCCTTTAAATTTTCCAAAACTTATACTTTTTCTCAAATGGGAATTCGATATTCATTTTTTTGTCCTGGTAATGCGTAGGCATTGTAAGAAGGGGTAGTATTGTATTCCACCTTAAAATTCGATACCAAGATTTCATCTGAAATACATGTTTTAGGGCCCCCTGAATAAAAGAAAAAGCATTTAAAGAAAAGGGTCTGTGTGTCTATGAATATCATAAATCAAAAACGAAAAGACGGATAAACACCAAACCTGTTATTTAGATTCAATATCTTCCAAAGATGTGACACAAAGATTTTCAAGAGAATCTTAACACCCAAGGTACCCTTTACATACAACAGTTTTCGAAAATTTTTATTTTATAAACAGTAACTCTAACGATTTTGATTAAAATACTATATATTAAAAATTTTTACATTGAAAATAAAATGTATATCTTGAATGTCCTGTTCATTCGAAAGGAAAGTTGTGTAATCTTGTACAACTGGTAAACTTAAGTGGCAGACGAAAACGTACTACACAAAAAATATAGATCTCTTTAAAACACTCAACTTATTTCAAATAAGATTTTTGTGGTATAAGCCGTTTCTGAGATATCCGTTATTAATGGTTCGAATTGTTTATTTCTTGGTCATGTTTAAAGTCCTTTCAACATTCGATTGTTTCTCTCGATTGCATAGAAACAGTATGAAATTTTAAGGTCAGCATAAGCCATCCAGTTATTAAAAATGTGCCTATTGCTGTTCTCTTTGTATATATAACGAAATGTGCAATGCAGGTATATCTCAAAGCTTTGTTTGGATTAAAATGTAGTCTACATAAAAGTAAACTTTAGTAAGAATAGGAAAGGTAGAATCAGACGACTGAAAAATTCGATGTCATTGCCGGAATTTGAACCACGGATCTTCTATCTTCTGTCCGGTTGCTCTAACCACTGAGCTACCATGTCAACATGTAGTATGACATTAAATTCCCCAAATAATTCGCATTCTTCCTTTAGTAGGCATAGTTTGTACACCTACTAATAAATGATAGAGGGTAGAGAAAGGCATGTGAATGTATCACATTAGATATAGATCTCTTTTTGCCGTAGATAAACCTGTGTAAGTTAAGCGGAATCGGTGACCTCATAGCAGTGTGACTCCCCCTTAGCGCCAGGAGGCAGCTACAATCTATTCCGCGTCTGCTCTAACCTCACAAGCGGACATAATATCAGCTTGTGCAGTCATTCAAAATAATATTTATTCACGCGAGCAACAATGATAAGTGTAGCGGAGCCAAACTAAACAAGCGAAAAAGGTGAAAGGTTAACTACGGCTCCAACGATCGCGTGCACATGACAAACAGGTTTATTTACTGGCAGAACACCACAACTCCTCGCACGTTGCTGGGCTAACCTGCTTCTCTTTCCCTCTATTAGGTGTAGTAGCATGTTTATGTGATGTTTTCAAGCCCAATAATAAATAGCTTTTTTGTTGGTGTTTAATACAAATTAAAACATAAGTAATACCTATCTAATAAAGAGTTATTCAAAAAGAAGGAACGCATTTTAAATATTCATTTTTTATGAACGACAATAGATAGCAGCACATAATTGAATAGAATAAAGTTCAAAGTTTTAAGTCTCCACCCATTCAGTGCCTACAGCGACGCTGGATTTGTTTACGAGAAAATGGTAATGCCACAGGAAAAGTCGTTATGCAAAGGTTATGCAAAGAGTGAATCCATTGTTTCATTGCAGCGTGCTTTTCGTTGTAAGTTCAACAATGAGCCATCTCGTTATAAAAATTTACAATTGATACAATAATCGTAGAAGATGGTTGCGTATACAAACGCAAAATCACTGGTCGTCTTCCCATAACAAATGGTGCTCATTTTGAACATATAAAATAAAATTTTGAACTTTCCTCTATTCAGTGATGTATAGCATGTGTCGCCATCTATTATCCTTTGTTAGAAATGAATATTTAAAGTCTGTTCTTTCTTTTTGAATAACCCTGTATAATGCAAACTTTTTTCTCCCATTTATTTCGCGTCACTTGAACTATGAGGTCATATAGCGTCGGATCTGTTAGGAGATACCTTGTGGCTCTTCAGGTGTGGTAGACAGTCTTCCAGGTCTCTCCCTGTACCCCACCTTCGTCACGTGCCGACAGAGGCCTTAGTGCTAGGCTACTGTATCTCTGTTTCTACTCTAGTTTCAGAGGTCGCGGGTTCAAATCCGGTGCAGGGGATGGATTTTTTCGGGCATAAAAATCCTTAGCATGGCTTCCTTCGGAAGGGAAGTAAAGCTAGTGGTTTCATGTAGTAGATTTACGGCATGTAAAAGAACCTCAAGCCTGATAAAGAGGCCGCTGAACAAAATTACCGGTCTTTCATGCCCAATATAGAATGGAACGCTAAGGACCACAGTAGTCAAAGAGCGTCCATAAGTAAAAACTCAATTTAATTTGAACCATCCAGTATTCGACTGCCGACCCGGGGGAACCACGAAAAGCCCATGGGTCAGAGTGGGCGGTTGGCGGGAATCGAACCCGAGTGCGAGTTGCACACGTTACCGATGCGCTACCTAGCTACCTGCTTTCATTATCGTCGAATATATGGCAGAGCATTGGCTATTAACATCTATTTTAATTTTTACTATTACCTATTTTAGACTTAAGGTGGAACTGTGGGTCAGGGTAATAAATATCCAATCCAGTATTTACCTTGGTGACTGAGGAAATCGTGAAAAAGAAATCAGTCAGATTAGTCGGCCCACTGGATTTGAACCTAGAACTTCCCTATGCGGGCTACAGACGTTACCGCCTAAGCCAGAGGTGGGTAAAACTTGTGTCACAACGTAACGAGACTGAAAGCGCCCAGAGCCCGGGTCAGTGTTGCTAGTTAGAGGCAAGAGGGCATGGTGAATTCATGATGGTATTGTCTACTAAACCAGTGTTTTCCGAAAACGGAAATTTCGTGCAGAATGTAAGGATGAGTTTTTCTGCTGTGCAGAAGAAGTGAATATTGTCGCGGTGCATTTGGGGTTAGTACGAGGGCCACTATTTATATTTTGAGCCTTGGCAACCCTGAATGTTGTAGGTCCATCTGACGTTTCCAATGGAAAGTTTGACATTTTTGACCACAATCTACTTCAAACACTTTGTCAATAGAGCGTCATTTGTTTTGTTTACACTAACTTGAAAGTTGTGTGTCAACAAAAACATGGAATTAACTCCTAAAAATGATCGTGCAACATTTATTACGGTTTTCGACGTGGATTATCAAGACAAGAGCGCATCGATCAACTAACTTCCACATTTGGCGACGAATCTCCATCTTTTGCCACTGTGAAACTCTGGTATAACAAATTTAATCGTGGCCGCCGTTCGCTCAATGATGAAGTTCGTGAAGGTCGTCCAAAATCAGTTGTTGTGCAAGAAAACAATGATGCTGTGCAAAAAGTAATAATGAAAGATTCTCATGCGACACATTATGAGATTGAGGCAACCCTAGGCTTTAGTTCCACCAACATATATAAAATATTGCATGGTTATTTAGCCGTGAAAAAGGTTTGCTCTCGTTGGATCCCACATAATTTGACGCAATCTCAAAAAGATACTCGTGTCGATTGGTGTACAAAAATTCTCAAGAAATACAATGGCGGTGCCTCAAAAGACGTAAATAAGATTTAACAGGTGACGAATCATGGATCTATGCGTATGAGCTGGAACGTAAACAGCAGTCGACTGTATGGGTGTTTCAAGATGAAGCAAATCCAACAAAAGTTGTTCGCACTCGAAGCACTTCGAAGCAAATGTTCGACTCCTTTTTCAGCAAAACTGGCCATGTGGCAACAGTGTCTTTAGAGGAACATAAAACGGTCAATGCGGAATGGTACACAACCATTTGTTTGCCGGAAGTCTTCGGTGAAGTAAGGAAAACCAACAAGAACCGCAGGATCGTTCTTCATCAAGATAATGCGAGCGCACACACATCTCGTCTAGCAACAGAGCATTTGAAGGCTCAAAAAATCGAATTGATGGGTCATTCGCCATACAGTCCTGATTTGGCACCCAATGACTTCTTTTTGTTCCCGAACATCAAGAATAAATTGCGTGGACAACGATTTTCGTTGGCAGAAGAAGCTGTTGATGCCTTCAAAAACCATGTTTTGGAGGTGTCTCAAGAAGACTGGAATAAATGCTTTGAGAAATGGTTCAAACGGATGCAAAAGTATATTGATCATAAAGGAGAATATTTTGAAAAACAATAAAACAGTTTTCAATCAGATATTACTTTTTTTAATTAGTAGGTTCAAAATATAAATAGTCCCCCTCGTATTGTTATATTACTGAGATATCTTTTAGTAAACTATGTGATTTATTGTGATCCCGGAACTTAAGGCTACCATATGTTAGACGGGTGACGAACGCGGAAGTCACCGCGTCAGAAATTGTTCACCTTAAAGGCAATAAATGTTAGACTGCTGAATCGCCGGCAGTACCCATCAAGTACGCATTGCCTAGTTAGTCATGTTTCACTTTAAAAACCCTCGGTTTTGGGGGATTCTATTTCCTGTTGCGGCGGGAACCTGCGTCACTTGTCCTCGAAAACCCACGTGGTTCAAAGTCTTTATTTTATTTGCGATAATAGCCAGGCACCATGCTGCACCACACTTTGCTCCAGGTAAGTTCTTTAATTCATTAATTGCTTTGTAACTTCCCTTCGGCCTCGAGACATGTTTGCTAATAAACTTTATATTTCCTTAGAAGTGAGAGTTAATATGTTCTAATTTAGGTTCTTCCCGATCTTACCTGCAACCCTGGCATGCACACTCCTCATAGGGTAATAGTCCTCGTATGCTGTCTCCCTTTGGACCCGATACAGTAGCGCACCAGCCCTACCACCGTAGGGGTAGCCATGACAACATGAAACATTTAATTTGCTCAAAAGCATTACATGGCGTATTTAGAGACAACATCCAAAGACCCTACTTAGATGTCGTGCTTCATATGGTGAAATTAAAAGTATGTGTTGCACGGGGAAGTTATTGTAGTTTTTTATTATTATTATTATTATTATTATTATTATTATTATTATTAATTGAAACTAATTGCAAAAATCATTGTACAGAAGGTCCCTAAAATGAATGGCTATAAATACAAAACTAAATAAGCTATAGTGTAACAACTGAGTAAAATTCCTCGATCTACGCACTGCGCGATTATTCAGGAGGGATAAATCGCCTCCGCTCTACTTTTCTTTTGCCTTTAGCTACTGCCTTATTCAATTAGGTATCTTAAAGAGGAAGTGGGCTGATACGCGGGAAACAAGTGTCACGTCACTATTGTAAACGCAGCAATATTATAGTGTAGAAAAATTTAATAGGATCTTGTTTACATCGTGTTAACTCAAAAACTAAAATCCTTATTCCAGTTCTGTAAGACACATGTTAAAGAGCATAGTTTCTAGATGATCTGATTGGTCTCCTTGTAAAATAATTAAAGCTGCTAGTTTTTTTTTGTAAAACTTCAATTGAAATACTTTATATTAGAAAGTCAATCAGCGAGGACCTTTTTTCTTGAAGAGATAGATGGGGTAGTGAAGGCTACGAAATATCCTAAAAGATGTTAATTAACTTTTGGAAGATATCCCACGATAATACCGTATGTATGTGAAATGCTGTCGCTAGTTATATGCAAACATTTGTTTTAACACCCGCTGCACATTGCTCTTTGCGTGGCCTGTCACAGCAATCTACAAACATACCATTTATATTTCAATGCTCTTGCGTCTAAGTTGCTGAACTATAGTTGAATACTTACCTGGGAGATTGGTTGGTCCCTAAAACCTCTTCAAGAGGGGGGATTTCTAAACTGTGACAAAAGCGTGGAAATTATGTGACCCCCAGAACTTCCCAGTGTTAATAATATTAATTTATTTCGAAGAACCATTACACAGAGAGTGAAAAAACTTTCAAAAAATGTAGAAAGTGAACTTAAAATACAATATAATAGTGAACTAAATTGCTATAATCGTCGCTGCAGGAGATCTATAACCGCAACTCCCCCTTCCCTCGCAGCAATGCCTAACTTCCGTGCTTCTTGTGAGGGTTGCGTTGTGTTATGTTGTCGGCGCTAAACTGACTTCTTCTCACCTCTGGCCTAAGCCACTGGCTCCGTAATGCATACTTGCTTCTGTTTCTAATGTCTTTTGTGCGTATGGGACCACACCGTTTTCCATGCTAATCAGAAAATCAATGACGTAGCAATAAGCATAAGAGCTCCTTGGCCAGTATTCTCCTTTCTAATCGATAATGTCATTTTTATCTCTAATTAAAGGATCATTAGAAGCAGGTTTGAAATGAAAGTATGGTACAAATAGTTTATTTAAATAAAAGTATTAAATAAACATGCATTACCACTTACTAAATCATTTATCAAAGAATAACTATTAAAACGTGAGAATAATACATTTTATTAGAATCTTAAATGATGAAATAACATACAGAGGTGACACTAGATATTTCTATTGGGTTGATAATAAACCAGGGTGATAAGAAAAGCCACATTATGGAAGGTTGGTATTTAAGTTCAGTATTTCAAAGATATGTCACGAACATTTTGAAGAAAATACCCCCAACCCAATTTATCCCTTACATGGAAAAATGTTATACTTTGATTTTCTCAAAAATGCATCTAAAGATTTTGATTAAAATATCATATATTAATATGTTTAAATGACAAATATAGGTAACGTATATCTTGAATTTCGTAAGAATAGCCTGTAAATCCCCTTCATTCTCAATTTCTTTTGTATAGGTTGGTAAACCATAAGAGACAGACAAAATATTGCCTTACAAAATAAAGATCTGTTAAAAGCTCGCAACTTATATAAATTTCTGTGAGACTGAATATTTGCAAAATGTTTTTGAACATTGGTTTGAATTTTTACTTTCTCTACTATGCACTAAGTGGGTAGAGAAGGTGTTGCATTCCACCGAAAAAATCGGTACCCAGATTTTACCGGAAATAAATGTCTTGAATCCAAATAAAGCATTTTCGGCTGTCTGTCAGTGAACAGCATGTCTCAAAAACGAAGAGTCAGATAAATACTAAACTTGGTATTTAAGTTTATTACCTTCCAAAGATGCGACCCGAACATTTTAAGAAAATCCCCCCCTCCCCAGACTGCCCTTTGCGTAGAAGATTTTTCGAACATTTTTATTTTCTCAAAACTGAGTCTAATGATTTTGATTAAAATATCACATATTTAAGATATTTTCATGGCAAATTCAATGTATATCTTGAATTTTCTGAAAATGTCCCCAAAAATCCTCTTCATTCTGAATGACTTTTGCATAAGTGATAAACCTTAAGAGATACACAAAACGTTTATTAGACAAAATATGTGGATCTCGTTAAAACACACTGTTTATGTAATACTCATTTTTTTGTCGAGTGAACCATTTCGGAGATATTCCTTGTTATTTGTTTGAATTTTCCAATACTTATACCTTTTCTCAAATGGGAATTCGTTATTTGTTTTTTTACCTTCTCTACTACGTATAGTAAGTAGGGGAAGTATTGCATTTCACTCAAAATTTCGATACCGAGATTTCACCGGAAATACATGTTTTGAGGCCTCCTGAATCCAAAAAAAGCATTTTTGGAAATATGTCCGTGTGTGTCTGTGATTGTGAAGAGCATAACTCAGAAACGAACAGTCGGATAAACATCAAACTTGGTATTTAGGTTCAGTATCTTCCAGAGATGCGACACAAAGGTTTTCAAGAAAATCCCCCCACCCCACATTACCCATTACGTGGAACATTTTTCAAAAATTTTAATTTTCTCAAAAATGGCTCTAACGAGTTTGATTAAAATATCATATATTTAAGATACTTTCATGACAAATGAAATGTATATCTTGAATTTTCTGGGTATGTCTCCAAAAGTATTCTTCATTGTGAACGACTTTTGCATAACTGGTAAACCATAAGAGATAGACAAAATTTTACTACACAAAAAAGTAGATCGCGTTAAAATACACAACTTATGTCATATACATTTATTTTGTTGTTGAGTGAACCATTTTCGAGATATTACTTCTTATTCCCTTAAACTTTCCAATACTTATACTTTTTTCCCAAATGGGAATTCGCTTTTCATTTTTTTTGTCCTGGTAATGCAAAGAGAATGGAATACTCCACATAGCAACCAGCTCTTAAAATATTTGACTATCGCTTAAAGCCTAACAATTCCCCCTGCATCTACAAGAAAATTAGCAATAAGATTAACATCTCGATTAACATGAAGCATATGGAGAATATGCGTTTGTAAAAATAGTTTGTAGAAGAGTAAAGAAAGTCATTTGACTGCAACACATCAGATTTTTATTAGAACATAATATATTTACATGGCGATTAAGATGTATATCTTGAATTTTCTAGGAATAGCCAGTGAAGTGTACTTCATTCTGAAGGAATTTTGTATAATCTTGTATAACTGGTAAACGTTAAGCGATAGACGAAAACGTACCATACAGAAATGTAGATGTCTTTAAGACACACAGTTTATTTCAAATAAGTTTTTTTTGTGGCATAAGCCATTTCTGAGATATCAGTTACTAAAGGTTCGAATTGTTCTTTCTTTTTAAGTCCCATCGATTTTCAGTGGTTTCTCACGGTTGCATGGGAACAGTATGGAAGTTTAAGCATATAGCGTCCAGCTCTTAAACATTTGACTGTCGTTTTTCTCTTTGTATCTATAAGGACATGTGTAATATGGCTATTTCTGCAAAAGTTTATTTGGTTTAAAATGTAGTAGATACAAAAATAAGCTTTAAATAGAATAGTTTGTATACCCTGAAGAAGTAGTTTGTTAGCTCCGCATATGGAAGCCAATTTGAAGTAGTTTGTATTGAAGGAGTTTGTTATATTTCAACTGTTGGGGAGCCGAACTTGTAGTAGTTGCAACCGCACGTATTGTACACAGTTTCCGGTAGCCTTCACCCCAAATGTAAAAAAATATTAACTTTTTAATTTAACTGTTTCTTTAAATATTATATTTTTGTTTGCCTCGGCTGCGTCAGTATTATTGTTAGAGACATGGAAGTCTTGGCAGGGTTGTGGTACGACAAGAATGTAGGCTAACACAGATTTTAATTTTAATTCACTCCTTTTTATTAATCCTTGACACAAATTAAATAGCACTTCACTGATATCGAGAGCTGTGAGATTCTTTTATTTAATACTTGCACTTTTTAACATGTATACTATTTTCGTCTCTCACGAATACGTAATATTTCCCGAGGACACATATCGCGTCTGGTTATGAGCACTGTCTAGAAGCAACACGTCTGGTTATGTTTTCCAACGCCTAAATTTGTAGATTTCTGTATTTCAAGTCTCTGATTGGCTAATCCTTGTCCAATAGAATACCTTCGTTTAACTAAAGCTTTTTCTGGTTGTTGATTGGCTATTTTATAAACTGTCTCAAAATTTACATTATTGCTGCTCTAATAATGACTAGTAGTATTTAAACTTCCTTACTCATTATTGCCTCAAGGTTACCTCATTGTTAGCAACTTTAAACCTAATTTTCTTACAGCTCCTACATTATTAAATTACGTAATGCATTCACATAACATTATTAAACATGTTTACAATAATATAAACATATGCAATGCCTGTTACATACATTTTACAAATTATTACATACACATATTGCTTCAAGGCGGGCTGTTATTGAATTTACTTATTATATAATTTGTCTAAAATCATTTAATGTTAAAAATACTGCCTCAACCCAATAATAAAATTAGAGCGTAGAGAAAGTCGTGTGAGTGTAACTTTTCGGATTTTCTTTCCAATGGATCAAAAACAATCACTAATGTTTATTTGGGTGATGAAGTAACTGTATACTTATCTTTCTTCATCATAGGGTACTTCTGTGAACTTGTATGGTACCTACAAGATAAGGATTCCAAAAAACGCGTGTTTCATTGCAACAGAAAACTGCAAAGATTTCTGAACGCGGTAACATACCTGCAATGCGGTAATTATGAATGAAAAATGAATAACGTATAACCCCGCGACAAAGTTCGCAGTAAAGTTTTGAGGCCGAGAATATTTCCTCCAGTTTGCCTAATTACAATTCGTGACTGTTACAGCTCTATGTCTCTTAATATTAATTATTAAATGTGAGGGGGGAATCTTTAAGCGAACGCCGTTAACTTCTCTGGAATATACGTGCTGCAGCTTCTTAGACAATGTAGAATTTGGATGACATCCAAAACTGTTACTTTTTATTTCTTCTACCACGTACCATCTAGATAGGGAATGCATTGTATTCCATACAAAGGTTCGATATCCAAATTATTTAACAGGAAATATATGTTTTGAGGCTGTATCCAAAATAAACAGCATAACTAAAAATGCAAGCTTGATATTTTAGTTCAGTATCATCGAAAAATGCGTCACAAAGATTTTAAAGAAAATTTCCACCATTCCAAACTACCCTTTACATGGTAAATGTTTCGAAACTGTGTATATTTTCTCAAAAATATCTCTTACGATTTTTACTAAACGCCCATCTATTTAAGATATTTACACGACAAACAAAATGCATATATTTAATTTTCTGTGAAAAGCTTATGAAGAATTTTATATAATCATGTATAACTGGTAAGCGTTGAGCAAAAGATGAAAACGTACTACACAAGAAATGTAGATCTCCTTAAAACTCACATGTTGTTTTAAATAACTTTTTTTGTAGCATAAGCCATTTTCGAGATATTCGTTATTAATTGTTCGCACTGCTCAATACTTTGCCATTCTTTTCAAATCCTGTGAAGATTCAGTTGTTTCTCGCGATTTTAGGATTATTTATGTAAAGACATGTAGTTATAGATAGTAAGAAAAGGAAAGTATAAATGTGTTATAAAATAATTATATATATGAATATAAATAAGGTAAATGATTCTAATTTTCTTTTTGGTTTAAAGGAAATTAATAAATAAAAATGTAAATGAAGGAAATATTGTTAACTTCTATATAATTATTTTACAGTTAAAGTATAATTAGTTAAATTATATTCGAACCCACACGCGGCCTCACTCTACTGCGCGAGACAGCCTGCAGTCCCCGGGGAAAATACGCCGGCAGAGGCGGACTAACATCCTTACCTTGTAATAGATGCTGGAAATGTTGACCTGCTCTCAAACAGGCAGCATACCTCGTGTAAATATTCTCGCTCTCTCCCCGAAGCTCAGCAGCAGGAATTCTTACGATTTCTTGCACAATGTATTCTCTAAGTTTCTATAGTGTGCGAGGATTGGAAACGATACACTTTGTCTGTTAAAGAACCCCATAAATAAAAATCACAACTCATTAGGTCAAGAGAACGAGGTGGCCACAAATCAACAGTACATACGGCTGTCGAATCATTACATGCAATAAGAAACGTGTTTGATGACAGAATAATTAGTCTTGATTTGTGGCCCCCTCGTTCTCCTTAGCTAACGAGTTGTGATTTTTATTTATGGGGTTCTTTAAAGGCAAAGCGTATCGTTCCAAACCTCGCACACTTAGAGAAAACATTGTGCAAGTAATCACAAGAATTCCTGCTGCTGAGCTTGGGAGACAGAGCGAGAATATTTACACGAGATATGTTGCCTGTATGAGAGCAGAAGGTCAACATTTCTAGCATCTATTATAAGGTAAGGATTTTAGTCCGCCTCTGCCGGCGTAATTTCCCCGGCGACTGCCGGCTGTCTCGTGCAGTAGAGAGAGGCCGCGAGTGGGTTCGAATATAGTTCAACTACCCTATATAAATTTAAAAATAGAAGTAAATTTGGAAATTATTATTATAATAATGCATCAAGTAAGTTTTATTATATAATAATTTAACTGCATAATAGAAGAAAACAACTTATTTAAGCTAGAAGATTCTGGTAACTAGTACTGGATACCAGTATGTAATCGCTGGATACCAGTGGAGTTTATGTTGCTTACCAGTATTAGTATAGATTTATAGATTTGTTAATTATTATTTCTTTACACATTTACTATCTATTATTAATTTTCCTTACTTATGTTTTCTTTGTTTATACTTTATCTGTAAAATGAATGTATATAAGAATTGAAAAAATTGATTCAATAAAGAGAAAATTTGGATATATGCTCCGGTACAGTAGCCAATATGCCTGGGTTGAACATTCAGACTTTATTTTATTTATTTTTGTTTTTTGGTTTGTTTCTCGCGGTGTCACGAAAGGAGTATGGAATTTTAAATTCAGCACATAGCATTCATTGCCTTAAGCGCTCTCCGGCTGGGTGGTCAAGCTTGTAACTGTTACGGAACTCTGCGCGTCTCTATTGCATGCGTCGGCCAATCCTGCAGCCCATACGTCGCCTGCGGTTCCTTCATCCCACCCGTTACTCTCGGAGGTGTATACACAATAGATTACTGTGCGGGTAGAGGTACCAGGTGTCTTCTGCCCCCGCTAATCCTAATCCTTAGAGGGGCAAAAATCTTACTACAAAATGTAGATCTCGTTAAGGCATACAATTTATGTCAAATAGCATTTGCGATAAATTCTTTGTTATTGGTTTGAATTTTCAAATACTTTTCTCAACTGAAAATTGCTCATTTTTTCCCGGGTTCATGCAAAGAGAACGGAATTGCATAGCTTCGTATAGCGACCCTCATTTAGAAGATTTGCTTATAGCATAAGCTAATGTATTCCCCTTGTATCGACAACCAAATACACTATGTGATCAAAAGTATCCGGACACCCCACATACATACGTTTTTCATCTTAGGTGTATTGCGCTGCCACCTACTGCCTGGTACTCATTATCCGCGACCTCAGTAGTCTTTAGAGATCGTGAAACAACAGAATGGGACGCTCCGTGGAACTCACGGACTTCGAACGTGGTCAGGTGATTGGGTGTCACATGTGTCAGAAGTCTGTACGCGAGATTTCCACACTCCTAAACATCCCTAGGTCCACTGTTACTGATGTGATAGTGAAGTGGAAACGTGAAGGGACATGTACAGCATAAAAGCGTACAGGCCGGAATCGTCTGTTGACTGACAGAGACCGCCGACATTTGAAGACGGTCGTAAAGAGTAATGGGCAGACATCTATCCAGACCATCACACAGGAATTCCAAACTGCATCAGGATCCACTCCAAGTACTGTGACAGTTAGGCGTGAAGTGAGAATTCTTGGATTCCATGGTGGAGCGGCTGCTCATAAGCCACACATCACGCAGGAAAATGCCAAACGACGCCTCGCTTGGTGTAAGGAGCGTCAACATTACACAATTGAACAGTGGCAAAACGTTGTGTGGAGTGACGAATCACGGTACACAATGTGGCGATTCGATGGCAGGGTGTGGGTATGGCGAATGCCCGGTGTGTAGTGCCAACAGTGAAATACCGAAGTGGTGGTGTTATGTTGTGGTCGTTTTTTTCCTGGAGGGGGCTTGCACCCCTTGTTGATTTGCGTGGCGCGATCATAGCGCAGACCTACATTGATATTTTAAGCACCTTCTTGCTTCCCACTGTTGAAGAGCAATTCGGGGATGGCGATTGCATGTTTCAACACGATCGAGCGCCTGTTCATACTGCACGGGCTGTGGCGGAGTGGTTACACGACAATGACATCCCTGTAATGGACTGGCCTGCACAGAGTCATGACTTGAATCCTATAGAACACCTTTGGGATGTTTTGGAACGTCGGCTTCGTGCCAGGCCTCTAGGACCTACTTCGATACCTCTCCTCAGTTCCATAGTCCTTGAAGAATGGACTGCCATTCCCCAAGAAACCTTCCAGCACCTGATTGAAAGTATGCCTGCGAGAATGAATGCTGTCATCAAGGCTAAGGGTGGGCCAACACCGTTTTGACTTTCAGCATTACCGATGGAGGACGCCACGAACTTGTACGTCATTTTCAGCCAGGTGTCCGGATACTTTTGATCACGTAGTGTATGTAATGCAAGTATTTCTGAAAATGTTTATCTTGAATAATGTCAAGCAGATAGAAGAATAAGCATTTGTAGGAATACTTTGTAGAAGATAACTTAGAGAAGGTAATGCGAATGTGACACATCAGATTTTTACTTGATCTACCACGTATATAGTAGAAGGAGAAGTATTGCATAACACCCAAAAATTCGATAGCGAGATTTCACCGGAAATACATGTTTCGAGGTCTCCTGAATCCCCCCAAAAAGCATTTTTAGAAAACGGTACGTGTGTGTGTGACTTCGAATAGCATAACTCAAAAACGAAAAGTCGGATAAATATCACACTTGGTATTTAGATTCAGTACCTTTCAAAAAAGCAACACAAAGATTTTCAAGAAAATACAACACCCCAACTTGTCTTTACATAAAACATTTTTCGAAAATTTTAATTTTATAAAGAATGGCTCTAAGGATTTTGATTATAACATACATTAAAGATATTTTCATAGGAAATAAAACGTATATCTTGTATTTTCTGGTAATAGCCTGTGAAATCCTCTTCATTCGGAAGGAATTTTATATAAACTTGCATAAACTGGTGAATGTTAAGCGACAGATCAAAACGCGAATTACAAAAAATGTAGATCTCCTTAAAATACATAATTTATTTAAATAAGTTTTTCTGTGGCATAAGCCGTTTCTGAGATATCCGTTATTAAAGGTTCGAATTGTTCAATGCTTGTCATTCTTTTAAACTCTCATGGAGATTGAGTTGTTTCTCGCGATTTCATGGAAACAATATGGAATTTAAGGTGGCATACAGCGCCCAGTTCTTAAACATTTGACTATCGCTGTTCTCATTGTATCTATAACGAAATGTGTAATGTAGCTATTTTTGCAAAGGTTTACTTGGATTTAAATGTAGTAGATAGAAAAATAAGCTTTAGTAAGAATAGTTTGTATACCTACTAATAAATATAAATGGCAGAGAAAGTTATGTGAATGTATCGCGTCAGAGTTTTACTTTATCTACTACGTATAGTAAGTATGGGAAGTATTACATTCCACCCAGAAATGTTATGTTGAGAATTAACAGGAAATACACGTTTTGAGGCGCTCTGGACCCAAATAAAGCATTTTTGGAAACATGTCAGTGTGTGTGTGTGTGTGTGTGTGTGTGTGTGTGTGTGTGTGTCTGTGAACAGTCGGATAAATATCAGACTTGGTATTTAAATTTATTATCTTCCAAGGATGCGACACGAAGATTTTCAAGAAACTCCCTCCACAGCAATTATCCTTTACATGAAATATTTTTCGAAAAAGTTGGATTTTCTGAAAACTGGTTGTAACGATTTTGATTAAGCATGACAAATAAAATTTATATTTTGAATTTTATGGGGATAGCCTAGGAAGTCCTTTTCATTCGGACGGACTTTTGTATAATCTTATATAACTCATAAACGTTAAACGATAGGCGAAAACAACCACACAAAAAATGTAGATCTCTTTAAAATACACAATTTATTTTCAACAAGCTTGTTGTAGCATTAGCCGTTTTGAGATAATCGTTATTAAAAGTTAGAATTGTTCAGTATTTGTCATTATTTTGATTTTCAGCTGTTTCTCACGATTGCATGGAAACAGTATGGAATTTTAAGGCCAGCATATAGCGTCCAGTTGTTAAACATTTGACTATCGCTGCTCTCTTTGTATCTATAACGAAGTGTGTAATGTAGCTATTTATACAAAAGTTTATTTTGATTAAATGTAGTAGATAGAAAAATAAGCTTTAGTAAGAATAGTTTGTATACCACTTATAATGTGAAGAAGAATTGTTCTTTACGTTGTAGTTGTTTATTTATTTAGCTCCACGTATAGATGTCAATTTGAAGAAGATGGTTTGTTACGTTATTTGCACCACGCTTTGGGCATCAATTTGAAGAAGTTGGTTTGTTGTATTGTTTGCACCACGTATGGAGTCAGTTTGAAGATGATGTATTATTATATTTCAACTTTTGGGGAACCGAAATTGTAGTAGTTGCAACCACACGTATAGTACCCACTTTTCGGTAGCCTTCGCCCCAAATGTACTTTCAGGTGGCCTTTGCCCCAAGTTTAAAAAAAATATTAACTTTGTTATTAAACTGCTTCTTTAAATATTATGTTTATGTTTGCCTCGGCTGCGTCAGTATTATTGCTAGAGACACGTTTCTCTTAGGCAGGGCGTGGTGCGACAAGAATGTAGGCTTACACAGATTTTAAGTTTTAATTCACTTCTTTTTATTAATACTTGACACAAATTAAATAGCACTTCACTGATATAGAGAGCTGTGAAATTCTTTTATTTAAGACTTGCACCTTTTTAACGGGTATACTTTTTTTTTTGTCTCACAAAAATACGTATTTAATTTCTCTAGAGGACGCTTGTTGCATCCGGGTACTCTCACGGTCTGCAGGCAACTGAATAGATTTCAACCGTTTAAACTTAAAATCTCTGTATTTCAAGTCTATGATTGGCTAATCCTACTCCAATAGAATACCTGCATTTAACTAAAGCTTTTTCTGGCTGTTGATTGACTATTTTTAAACTGTCTCAAGATTTACATTATTGCTGCCCTAATAATGACTAGTAGTATTTAAACTTCCTTTCTCATTATTGCCTCAAGGTTACCTCATTGTTACCTCATTGTTAACAACTTTTAACTTATTATTCTCACAGCTCTTACATTATTAAATTACGTAATGCATTCACATAACATTATTGAACGTGTTTACAATAATATAAACATATACAATGACTATTACATACATTCTACAAATTATTACATACATATATTGCTTCAAGGCGGGCTGTTATTGAATTTACATATTATATAATTAGAACTGAAATTATTCAAGTGTTAAAAATACTGCCTCAAAAGATAGAGGGCAGAGAAGGTCTTGTGAATGTATAACGTCAGATTTTATTTTCTTTCTATTCCTTGTTGTATGCCGTAATTTTGTCCGCTTATGAGATGTGTATTTTGGTGTAACATTTTTAAAATATTCTTTGTTTCCTTTTGTTATTCTTTATCTCGTCCCTAGCAAAGCAGTTGAATGTGATTTCCGCATGTTGCACGGAACTAACTAGATATGCTTAATTTGAAATAATTACTATGTAAATATACATGATAAATAACGTAACGTAGATAGCATAATATATGAGGAATACACGTGACTTTGTAATGTGTCGAGAAATTCGTGTGTTTGTTGTACACTGCCGTGCATAAATAGTGATCCATTCCTCTAGGTGCCATAAAGTTCTTCTCTCCAGATTTCTACCTTCAGGTAACCAACTATTGACTCCATCAGTTCTATATGCGACTGGCTTGAAAAACAATTCAGAGATAATCAAACTAACGAATGTACGATGTTATAATCTATGTGGAATGAAGAGGTAATTCGTATACCCCTCCATGAAAGAGTTTCACTATGACTGGCACACAAGGAAAGCCTAATCAAATTACAAATAACTCGGCCTTTTAGAGGGAGGGGTGAAGAATTATTTGCATGTGTGGTTAAATTGAACAACATTTAAATATTGTTATCTGGTATCTTAGTGATGAGGTACATTTAATATTTATCGTAAACTCACGTCATCACCATTACCTTCTATGCCTAGAATATTAAGGACGTGGAATAAGGTGATATAAGGAAAACATTTGTTTCCAAATTACTGTACAAAGAAGGCTTCAACTAAATTGGATGCATTTGTATAACAATCCAAGTTCAATTCTTTCAAATGCATAACAGTAACCAAGGTCGTCTTAAATATTGCTTTCGAGTTACAAACAAGAAACACCTGACAAACTCCTCTAAGCATTTCTGAAAAAGCAATTTTTACTTTCTCTACTACGTATAGTAAGTAGGGGAAGTATTGTATTCCACCCAAAAATTTGATACCGAGATTTCACCGGAAATATATGTTTTGAGACCCCCTGAATCCAGAAAAAGCATTTTTGGAAACATGTCCGTGTGTGTGTCTGTGCATCTGTGAACAGCATAGCTCAGAAGAACAATCCGATAAACACCAAACTTGGTATTTAGGTTCAGTATCTTCCAGTGATGCGACACGAAGGTTTTCAAGAAAATCCCCCACCCCAGATTGCCCTTTACATGGAAGATTTTTCGAAAATTTAAATTTTCTCAAAATGGCTCTAACGATTTTGATTAAAACATCATATGTTTAAGATTTTTCATGAAAAATAAGATGTATATCTTGAATT
Organism: Deroplatys truncata; assembly: GCA_030765065.1. NCBI lineage: Eukaryota > Metazoa > Arthropoda > Insecta > Mantodea > Mantidae > Deroplatys > Deroplatys truncata. The sequence continues at coordinate 77,474,400 of CM060989.1, read as the reverse complement.
TTCTGAGAATGTCTCCAAAAGTATTCTTCATTGTGAACGACTTTTGCATAACTGGTAAACCATAAGAGATAGACAAAATTTTACTACACAAAAAATGTAGATCGAGTTAAAATACACAATTTATGTCATACACATTTTTTGTTGTTGAGTGAACCATTTTCGAGATATTGCTTGTTATTGTCTTAAATTTTTCAATACTTATTTTCTCAAATGGGAATTCGGTATTCATTTTTTGTCTTGGATATGCAAAGAGTATTAATCTGTGGCAAAGGGAATGGTGCTGCACCTAGCAACCAGCTATTAAGAGATATGTATGTGCTTAAAGGCTACTGTATTTCTATATTGCCCTTGCAAATACAAAACAAGGGGAACATAGTACGCCTTAAGCGATAGTCAAATATTTTTAGAACCGGTCGCTATGTGTAAAATGTAATTCTCTTTGCATGTCAAAAGATCGTTTCTGCAAATGTTTATCTCGATTAATATAAAATAGATGGAGAATAAGAGTTTGTAGAAATAGTTTGTACAAGAGTAGAGAAAGTCATGTGAGTGTAACACATCAGATTTTTACAATACAACATTCTTAATATCTCAAGTTCTTTAAACGATAACAAATGTACATAAGAAATTATGTTATTCTTTCCCCTATGAACCTACTCTAAAATTTGTATCAGAAATCACAACTGTAAAGAAAATGTAATCGAGCTTCAAATGTTCTACATGAAGAACATTTCTTCTTCTTTCTCTGTTTATCCTCCTCGTATGTAGGAATTACATCCCCCCACGACTTACAGGCAGGTGCTTGGGCTCAGAGGCCCGTCAAGGAGCAGACATTTTTGGATCAGACAGAATATCCACGATGGGTGATCAGCCCAATGCCTGGTATAGGAGGAAGGAAGTAGATGAAACGAAATGATGGTGAAATGGAAGGCGATGATGGAGCAGTTGGTGGAATAAGAATGGCGGGGAAAACCGGAGAACCCGGAGAAAACCCGCCCAGGGACCATATATCCCACCCGGGCCGCCTCGTTGAGAAGCAAGCGGTCTAACCACTCGGCCACGGCGCCGCCATGAAGAACATTCTTATAAGACAAGGCTTCTGAAAATGTACGTACGCCTTGAATCTAAATTTAGAAAATTATAACATATAAATGCTGTTGAAGTTTAATTTAGAATAAGGACGAAAGAATTAGCATACGCCGTAATTCGCTGCTCGCGAGCCTGCTGCAAAAAAGTCTGTCGACGACTGGGTTTCGCTAGACTCTCCTCGTCTTCTCCTGGCGCCCAACTAGCTGCTCAGCTGAAGCCGGGGAGGGGAGGCACTTAGCAACTTTACTGCCCTTCCCCTGGTGGTGGCCAAACGATGAACTTCTTCCTGCTTATCCGACGTCTAGCTTCCATATGCGTAGCAGTACGTCATCCAAGTCGTAATTTTGGGGGATTACGTCTGATGGCTAATGACGTCTCCTAAATCCAATTCACGACTGTGACTGTCGTGGAGGTTTGTGCAAAACGGCACAATATATATGAGAGCTTTCATCAGCAACATTGAGATGAAGGTTAAACTGTTGCCGTTACTAAACGGCAATAAGAAAACGGTAGTGAAAATATAAGCTTTAATGTTACTCTTCGGCAATTCGGCCATACTTTGGGGAGATAAAGTGTCCTGCGAATTCAGTGGCTAGAATTATGCTCGAAAACAGAGCTGGTCCCCTTGGTAGGGAGTGGGGCTAGATTTTGTCAATACCAGCATAAACATCTCCGTTCTATAATTGGTCACGTTGTGCACGTCAGTATACATTAACATTTCCTCCTATTTGCATCCCATTAATTGCGGTAGTTACATTATGGTAGTAAGCACACAGGAGAACATAGAAGATTGAGACGACAGTAAAATATTTAAAGATGTCTGTATGCTGGCTTTTGAGTTACGTTCTATGATCTCTTGGGGAACAAATGAACTCGAACGGTAACTTCAAACTAATACTTAAAATTTTGATGACGCCGGCGCCGCCACCAGATGTGACATAACTTCGCTTTGAAAACCGGTGCCTGCCGCTAGGGGAGGCAACACTTACTTGTAACTCTGGTTCCAAGATTTACTTTAATTATTTACAGCACAATTCTACACTGCAAACATGTTAGCAAATGTTAAGGCTGCGTAAGATAGCCAGGTTTACCTGTGTGGCGGCGAAGGAGGTATGACACTCCATGTTTCAGGGTGCCTAGTTCGTAGCTGAGGATTAAACTAAAGATTCAAGGTGTTGGAGCAAACGCACATCAACGTAAATATTAATATTAATGAAAATAATGTTATAAAATGGTAAATGTATGTATGTTAAATGTTAAGGGAAGCTAGCTGGCCGTGCGGGGAGGGTCAAGAGTGAGAGAGATAAGCTATAGGTAAGAAAGAGATAGCGAGAGGCTTGGGCAGTAGTGGAAAGTTTCGTGTCATAAGCAGAAACACGAGGGAAAATGTCCTCATACGACGCTAACGTGAGCAGCCTCTGAGCTTTAAAATAGTTATGGAAAGAATAGCGTCAGAGTGTATAAATGATAGAACACCGAGATTCTCTTTACTCCTGTTACAATATCGTCGGAGGGTGAACTTCACACCACTTTGATGGTGGAGCGTGTGGAGAAGCTGCTAACAATTTAGAAAATATACAGAGTTAGAGTGGGAGGTATAGCTTAACAGATAGACCGTATAAACCTGTAATACTTGTGTTCATGACTAGCTGCGAACAAGTGTTAATAAATTACAGTTAAAGTGAACCTGAATTTTATTTTATCTCCTGTTACCACGCCCTAGAAAAAAGTCAACACAGAAGTGTTGTAGGGACCATCTATTACAGCACATCAACACTCACAGCTAGAAGGAAGAAAGAAGACGAGCAGCCAGGAGGCCCGTCGAAAAGAGCTATACAGCCGGAGTGTGCTAAGTTTATGCTTTGTTAAGCGCTGAAATATGCACTGTAAGCATGATTTGCATGTTTCAAACACATTGTCGGTATCTTTCCTTTACATCTCACGATACTTCTCTGCTTACATAAGCATCCGGGAAGTGATTTGCCAGAATTTCTAATGCCAACTTCATTGTTCCTCATTAGCAGTTTTATTATATACATCCTTAGCTTATGAGATTATATCTATAACAATAATTAAAAATATTATCGTTAATGTTGGTAAATTCAAACGCACAATAGAGAATATATCGTAAGTTATATTTATCCCAGACATAATATATTTTTGCATAAACATTTATATTTTAATGCAATCTGCATTTTTCTGCAATAAAATATATTTTACAGATTATATAGAACAAAAACTACAGAGTTAATCTTTAGGCTATTCACTGAAACTTTAACATACCACTTTATTTATCACGCCAATATTTGAAACATATGATAATTTGTTCAAAAAAGTCTTATGTTCTGCACTCACATGACATTTTATACTCTTGTACAAACTACCTTTTTTTAAAACGTTTATTCTCCATCCACTTCGTGTTAATCGAGATAAACGTTTGCAGAAATTATCTTATTGAAAATTCTCTTGTAGGACATATGGTACGCTTTAAGCGATAGTAAAATCTTTTAAAAGCTGGTTGCTATGTGGCGCATTCCATTCTTTTTACAAAAACAAAAACAAAAAGAATAACGATTTCCCATTTGAGAAAAAGTATAAGAATTGGAAAATTCAAGAAAATAACAGAAGTACCTCGGAATTGGTTCACTCAGAAAAAATGTATATGACACAAATTGTGTGTTTTAACGCGATCTACATTTTTGTGTAGTAAAAGTCTGTCTATCCTTACAGTTTACCAGTTATGTGAAAGTCATTCAAAATGAAGAGAACTTTCCGGGACATTCCCAGAAAATTCAAGATATACATTTTGTTTGACTTGAAAATATTTTAAGAATGTGATATTTTAATCAAAATCGTTAGAGGCATTTTTGAGAAAATAAAAAATTTCGAAAAATATTCTATGTAAGGGGTAGTTGGAGTGGTGAGATTTTCTTGAAAAACTTCGTTTCGCATTCTTGGAAGACACTAAACTCAAATACCCAATTTGGTAATTATCCGACTTTTCGTTTTTTAGTTATGCTGTTTACACACATACACACGAACACACACACGGACATGTTTCCAAAAATACATTATTTTGATTCTTGGGGTCTCAGAGCATGTATTTCCGGTGAAATCTCGGTATCGAATTTTTGGGTGGAATGCAATACTTCCCCTACTTACTATACGTAGTAGAGAAAGTAATATACTAGAACCATTTTGAGAAAAAAATAAATTACGAACTTTTTCAATGTAAGGTTTCTCTTTCTATTTATTTTATGTGTATATTTGGGACATAAAAATACTTGTTTGTATTCTTAACAAGTATAATATTTTGCGTTTATTCTACTTTTCGTTTTTCAGTTATGCTGTTGACAGACATACACACTCAAATAGGCACCGCATTTTAAAATAATAATAATAATAATAATAATAATAATATGAAATAAAAATATTATGTGTGCACTCACATGATTTCCTCTACTCTTGTACAAACTATTTTTGCAAACGCTCATTCTCGATCTAGTTCATGTTAATCTGGTTAATTTTATTGCTAATTTTCTTGTAGGTGCAAGGGGAATTGGTAGGCTTTAAGCGATAGTCAAACCTTTTAATAGCTGGTTGCTATGTGGAGCACTCCATTCTCTTTGAATGTCCAGGACATAAAAAACGAATGACGAATTCGCATTTGAGAAAAAGTATGTATTGGAAAATTTAAAGAAATAACAACGAATATTTCGGAAATGGTTCACCCCCCAAAAAAAATTATATGACATAAATTGTGTGTTTTAACAAGCTCTACATTTTCTGTGAAGAAAAGGCTTGCCTATCTCTTACGGTTCACCAGTTATGCGAAAGTCATTCAGGAAAAAGAGAAATTTTGGTGACATTACAAGAAAATTCAAGATATATTAGCTTCATTTGTCATGAAACTATTTTAAATATACGACATTTTAATAAACAGTGTTAGAGATATTTTTGATAAAAACAAAATTTTCGAAAAATGTTCCACATAAAGTTTAGCCTGTGGTGGGGGGATTTTTCTTGAATATCTTCGTGTCGCTTCCTTGAAAGATATTGAACCTAAACACCAAATTTGGTATATCCAACTTTTCATTTTTGAGTTGTGCTGTTCACAGACACACAGACACACACGGACCTCTTTCTAAAATGCTTTTTCTTGGACTCGTGTATTTCCGGTGAAATCTCGGTATCTAATTTTTGCAATACTTCCTCTACTTAGTATACGCAGTGGAGAAAGTAAAAAATAGATATACGCAAATAATTCTATAGATAATAAGATAAGTTATAAAATAAACAAAATAAAACATAAACTATAAACTCAGCCTCAATTTCACTATCTACTGTAACGAACATTTTAACATAAATACTGGTAACCAGTATTTCTTATAAGGTGATAACCAGTATATAACCTTTAGCTACATACTAAATTACCAAAACAAACTTCTCAACAAAACAAATTAAAGAATACAATTTAACAACAAAATCACCGAAAGTAACCTTTAACCGGCAAGCTAAGTACTGAGATCCGGCACCTTTTCTTTCTTTATATATGAATCCTTTTTGCTTTAATGAAGTAGTAAAGTTTTAAAGATTTTAGAGTTGTTTATTTACCGGGTATATAATATTATTTAATTCATTATGTTTAATAATAATTATTATCAAATTGTTTGTTGATTATTTATATTTAAGCTTTGTTATATTATATAAATTCTTTATCCCTTTAATTTATATTATTTAAATTCTTTGTTTATTACCTAGAACACACCTGATATATGAGAAAGAAACGGAATGAAGAGGAAATGATGGAAAGAAAATCATTTCTGATGAGACACCACCCCCAATTTCGCCTACCGATCAGGGAAAACCACGAATAACTCATGGTCAGTGTGAGCGGTCGACGGGAATCGCACCCGGAACCTTCCTCACACGTTATCGCAATCCATTCCGCTCGGTCATGCAATCCTACCTTCCTAGGATTCGAAACAGGATTCACAGCGCGAGAGGCACAGCTACTGGGGTTGTAATGTACACTTTATTTGTGTTTTTTTTTCGGTTTCGCAGAACAAGTTAAATACTGATAATGATAGTCTGGTGTTTTCATGCTCTGTGTATCGTAGTATTTATCAAAAAGAGTGTAACTTTTCCCTTTAAAACACTGCAGTGTCCTTGAAAATAGAAAATGCAAATAATCCTCGCAATTAATGGCTTCGGAGCTATGATAGGATCTATGTTCATGGCAGGCAACTATCTCGTTTCAAATGTACACCACAGAAGGTAAAGTGTGAATTCTGGCAAATACGTTGTTTGCTGGTTTATTGGTGTATATTTGTATTTAAATGGCAGAAAACCGTGCGGGATGGCGGTTGCGCCTGTGACCCGCATTTGAGAGGTCGCATGTTTTATTCCCGCGGCGTACCTTCCTGACCCGTGGGCTTTTTGGGGGAATGAAGGCTCATTGACTGCTCTGAATTTCTCTTCCCTCTTCTCCTTTCACGTTACAGAACTCCTAAATTAAAATTAAATTGAGTTTTTTTATGGGCGCTCTTTAACTGCTGTGGTTCTTAGCGTCCCATTCTATATTGGGCGTGAAAGACCATTAATTTTGCTCAGAGGCTTTTTTATCAGGTTGAGGTTGCTTTACGTGTCGTAAATCTACGACACGGGGCCACCGGCTATTACACAAGTATATTTACTGCATGCATATTTAAGGTACAAGGTATGGTTACAAAATAAACAACAAAAAAAAGAAAACAAAACAAAAAAGAACAAGAAAAAGTAAAATAGAGATAAATCGCCTGTGACTAACTCAACAAATTCCACTAGCTTCGTGCGCTTAAGCCAAAAATTTGCCCATGTTTTCCCTGGCCAACCAGTAGATCCCTGCCAGTAGAGTCGATTGCTGTTTACGTTCCGGCTCACACGCATAGATCCATGATTCGTCACCTGTTCCAATCTTATATACGTCTTTTGAGGCACCGCCATTGCGTTTCTTGAGCATTTTTTTACACCAATCGACACGAGCATCTTTTTGAGATTGCGTCAAATTATGTGGGATCCAACGAGAGCAAACCTTTTCACGGCTAAATAATAATGCAATATTTTATATATGCTGGTGGAACTAATACCTAGGGTTGCCTCAATCTCACAATATGTCGCATGACGATCTTTCATTATCAGTTTTTGCACAGCATCAATGTTTTCTGGCACAACAACTGATTTTGGGCGACCTTCACAAACTTCATCATTGAGCGAACGGCGGCCACGATTAAATCCGTTATACCAGCGTTTCACAGTGGCAAAGGATGGAGCTTTGTTGTCAAATGTGGAAGTTAGTTGATCGATGCACTCATGTCTTGATAATCCACCTCGAAAGTCCTAACAAATCATTGCACAAACATTTTCAGGAGTTAATTCCATGTTTTTGTTGATACACAATTTTCAAGTTAGTGTAAACAAAATAAATGGCGCTCTATTTACAAAATGTTTGCAGTAGATTATGGTAAAAATGTCAAACTTTCCATTGGAAACGTCTGATGGTATGTACAACATTCAGGGTTGCCATGGCTCAAGATATAAATAGAGCCCCTCGTATGGCATTTTGTTTATTGATTTACTACACGAGTGTCGCAGCATCAATGCAGCATATTGTTATACACCGGGGTGAGGCCAAAAGGTTTGCAGCTAAAATATTAAATTTAGTTACCCCGGCATAAACATTGGGGGACGTAGCATCAGTGGCAAACGAAAGATACCAAGAACTTGCTGCGCAAAGTTAAAGCTGGCGTGGAATGTTTATAAATAATTACATTTGAATTAACATTTTGCTCAGGTTTATTATAAATTAAGGTGGCCTACATGGTACACGAAAGGTTACAGACAAAACACTGGGGGAGATGCCCCACGCACACACATGACAACACGCGCTTTTACACACATGCTAACACATTGAAGACACTCGCACGACTCTGGTTACAAGTGATTCCAAGTCACACTATCCCCTTGACTTGCCTTCACCCACCAACTAAGGAGATGGAATTGCCGCGCCGGACAAGAACTTAACACACAAACACAAAAGATAGCTCAACAATATTATACACAGCAATAATGTGTCAGACGCGTCAATTAAGGTAGTATTTTTAACACTTAAATGATTTCAGTCTAATTATATAACATAAAATATAATAACAGCCCGTCTTAAAGCAATATATGATACTACAATATATAAAAAGTGTATATTACAGTCATTGTATAAGTTTATATTATTGTGTACATGTATAACAGTGTTATGTGAATGTGTTAGGTAATTTAATAATATAGGGACTGTGAGAATAGAGGCCGAAAGTTGCTAACAATGAGGTAACGATGAGGTTAACTTAAGGCAATAATGAATTGGAAAGTTTGATAATACTACTAGTAATTCTTGGAAAAATAATGTAATTTTTAAAACAGTTTATAAATAGCCAATCAACAACCAGAAAAGCTGAAAGTTAAATAAAAGTATGCTATTGGAGTAGGATTAGCCAATCAGAGACTTGAAATACAGAAATGTACAAATTTAAGCGGTAAACGTCAATTGCTAGAAGGCAACGTACCTGAGCAGTTTATTCACTCGGTACGTATCCAGTGTGAGACGAAAACTCATTATAGCGAGAATATTATAAAGTTTGCGTGTTTAAAAGTGCAATTAATAAATAATCTCACTGCTCTCTATATAAGTGAAGTGTTATTTAATCATGTGAAGGATTAATAAAAGGAGTGAAGTAAAAATTATAATTTGTGTACGCCTACATTCTTTAGCCGCATCACCCCCTGATAAGAGATACATGTTTCTACAAATTAATACTGACGCAGCCGAGGCAAACATAAATATATAATATTTAAAGAAACATAAAAAAATACAAAATTGATTCCTAAACGTTGGGGTGAAGGCCACCGGAAACTTTATAACCATACCTGGGGCAGTTACTTCATCAAGTTTGGCTCCCCATGACATGTGAAAATCTTAATGACAGCTATGAAGCGAGTTACTTACCAGATCAGGAGGTGACCGGTCGTCTGCATGCTGGAGGAGTGCGTAAGACAGTCATTGTCAAATATCCGCACTGCACTGATAAACTTATAGTTATATACAGTATATGTAAATCCACCGCTGTAAAAAGCGCTTAATATAATACATGGCCAATCATCTGTTAGGTAGGCGATTTGTTAATTTAAGTGTTATGGTAAGTAGCAAGGTCGATAACCAGAACGGACCCAACAAGCATATTAAGTATCAACATGGTGTTGATTCACTTCATGTAATTTTCTGTATTCATTTCTTAATGAAAATCTCCTGTTTTTTTTGTTGCTACTTGTAAAAGAAGGGCATTTGGAAAGAAGCCGATTTCAACAGCATGAACATTAATAAGTATTTGCCCTTTGGCAACAGGTACCTGCAAACCTATTTCGCTATCGTCACTTGAACTCTTAGGTGTTGTATGACTGCTGTGTATATAAGACTCATCTTCGTACACTATAGTTTGACCATCTGATTTTTACCTTCGAAGAAGAATAAGGTACACTTCCCACTGAGATCGTATGTCATACTTTTCTATTAGAACTCTATTTGATTTCGTTTTTGTGAATCGTGCGCCGAATGACGCATTTATTGAAATCGTCTATTTCTGTAACACGTTTAGGGACCTTATGTTTCTTCCCAGGTGTGTCAAATGGTACTCTTTCGTCCATTTTTTCGTGTTTTTCCTTATCTTTGAGAACTCTGGAAGCGGAACTTAATGAAACATCGTTGCTTTGGCTCCTTTTTCTTTCACTCTCTTAAGGCTTTTGTGGAACTCGGGTGAACATATATTTTCCTCCTTCATCTCTGCTTCTTGCTTCAAGAATTCGAGGACATTTGCAGTTATTTCCCTGCTTTGACTATGTCATACTTTACCACTTAACTTTGAAAACGTAGGAACCATGGTTATAAATATAACAAATATAAAGTAAGCACTATTTAGGTGCTTCTCTCTTTGAAATTACAACCAGATGCGGACACTTTCTATGCAGACTGTATGTGTTAGGCATTGTGACTGTGAGTAAGCAAAGGTATTATATCGCTTTCGTTGATTAAGCTAAACATAAACCATTCCTAGGCTCGGCAGCTGGGGTGACGATCAAGGTCACGATTCCAGAAGTTTTGCGCCAGGTATAATACTTCTTCACAATACACACAATATTACTGTGACCTTTTGAGTGAGGTTAGACTTGCTTATCGCAACAAACGATGTAGCAAGCCAATAAGAGGATCATTCTTCTCCAAGACAACGCCCGACTCCACACTGCCGAGCTAACTCGCCGTAAATTGGAAGAAATGAGATGGACACGAATTGATGGCATTCCTACAGACCAGACTTATCGCCTTGCGATTTTCATATCTTTAGACCACTCAAGGAGGCACTGGGAGGCCAAAGATTTGGGGATGACGCTGGCGTGGAAGGCTTTGTACACAACTGGCTATAACACAACACCTCTATTTCTATGCTGACGGCATCAAGAAGCTGCCAATACGCTGGGCTAAGTGCATTTGCAAAGCAGGAGACTATGTAGAGTTAAGCTGTACACAGACAAATGCGCGCGCGGACATTTTTCCAAAAATGCTTTATTTAAATTCAGGAGACCTAAAACATGTATTTACGGTGAAATCTCGGTATCGAATTTTTGAGTGGAATGCAATACCCTCACTTACTATGTAAAAATGATGTGTTACACTCACATGACTTTCTCCACTCTTGTACAAACTATTTTTACAAACTCTTATTCTCCATCTATTTCATGTTAATCGAGATAAACATTTGCAGAAACGGTCTTTTGACATGCAAAGAGAATTACATTTTACACATAGCGACCAGTTCTAAAAATATTTGACTATCGCTTAAGGCGTACTATGTTCCCTTGTTTTGTATTTGCAAGGGCAATATCAAAATACAGTAGCCTTTAAGCATAGACATATCTCTTAATAGTTGTTTGCCATGCGCAGCATCATTCTCTTTGCCACAGATTAATACTCTTTGCATACCCAAAAATGAATAATGAATTCACATTTGAGAAAATAAGTATTGAAAAATTTAAGGGAATAACAACCAATATCTCGAAAATGTTTCACTCAACAAAAAATGTATATGACATAAATTGTACATTTTAACGCGATCTACATTTTCTGTGTAGTAAACTTTTGTCTATCTCTTATGGTTTACCAGTTATGCAAAAGTCGTTCACAATGAAGAATATTTTGGAGACATTCCCAGGAAATTCAAGATATACATTTTATTTGTCATGAAATTATCTTAAACATAAATTTTAATCAAAAGTTTCGAAAAATGTTCCATGTAAAGGGTAATCTGGGGTGGGGGATTTTCTTGAAAACATTCATGTCGCATCTGAATATATAAAATACTGAACCTAAATACCAAGTTTGGTGTTTATCCAACTGTTCGTTTCTGAGTTATGCTGTTCACAGACACACAGACACACACACACACGGACATGTTTCCAAAAATGCTTTTTTTTGGATTCAGGGGTCTCAAAACATGTATTTACTGTGAAACCTCGGTATCGAATTTTTGGGTGGAATACAATACTTCCCCTACTTACTATACGTAGAAGAGAAACTAAAAATCCATTAAATAGTGCTATCGATATTTTCTGTTTATAAAAAATAGCTCCGTGTAGTGGTTCATACTTGATTTTTTTTACTTAAATATTTTATGCTGCTGCAATGGCTTGCATGACTGATCGTTATCGTGCTGCAACTTATACGAAAATACCAAACGCACGCGACTTAGTGGAATACTAGATGGAAAACTCTCGATCGATTCCAGTACTGTTCTAAGGAGGATGCAAATAATTAATTTTATTTCTCATAGGGAGTGTTGATGGAACTCTAATACAGATATCACGGCCAATATTTCTATCTTAATAGAAGTAAGGTCTTTATGTACAAATCTGCTCCATTAAAAAAAAGTCTAGCGCTTAATAGTGGGTATGGAAATCATAATAACGAAAGTTTATTTTCTTATCTACTTCATTTTAATCGAGATAAACGTGGAATAGTTACATTATACATTTAGTTATAGATACAAAAGGAATAGCGTAGTCATAATGTTTTAGAACTGGACGCTATATGCTGGCTTAAAACCAATACGGTTTCCATTAAATCGCAAAACAACCAAATATCGACAGGACTTTAAAATAACGACAAAAGTATTGAGCCATTTGAAGTGGCTTATGCCGCAAAGAAGGCTTTTGAAATAAATTGTGTGTTTTAAAGAGATCTAAATTTTTTGTGTAGTATGTTTTTTGGTCAATGGCTTAACGTTTACCAGATTATACAAAACTGCTTCCGAATGAAGTGTACTTCACAGGCTATTCCCAGAAAATTCAAGATATACATTTTATTTGTCGTATAAATATCTTTAGTATGGTATTTAAAATTTATAGAGCAATATTTTATAAAATCAAACATTTCGAAATATCTTCCATGTAAAGGGTAGTTTGTGGCGAGGAATTTTCTTGAAAACTTACGTGTGGCATCTTTGAAAGGTGATGAACTTAAATACCAAGTTTGGTATTTATAAGACAGTTATGCTGTTCACTCACACACAAACACACAGAGGCATGTTTCTAAAAATTGTATTTTTTTGGACTCAGGGGCCCCAAAATACCAATTTCCGGTGAAATCTCGATATCAAATTATTGAGTGGAATGCACTACGTGGTAGAGAAAGTAATATGGACAAAACTGTAGACACAGTTTAGAATTGGAATGAACTAAAATGATAGGTAAGCTTACAGAATTTGAAGCTAAATCCTATTCTTATTTTCAATCTTTTACAAACACGTCAAAACCATTTAAGGGAACTGGGTAGTCAGAGGAATGCTTAGCGTGCTCAGAATATGCACATTTTATGTCTCTGTATTTCTCAAACTATCACAGATAATTATTTGAAATTTGGCACAATATAAAGGTAACTGAAATAATGTTAATGCATATATTACGGAATGATTATTTTGCCTGCTAATGCTTAAAGATATTTTTCTTCATTGGTTGCGCACTAATTTTTACCTTCTCTACTACGTATATTAAGTAGGGCAAGATAAACATGAAGCATATGGAGAATAAGCGTTTGTAAAAATAGTTTTGTACAAGAGTAGAGAAAGTTATTTGATTACAACATTTTTTACTTTCTCTACTACGTATAGTAAGTAGGGGAAGTATTGTATTCCACCCAAAAATTCGATACCGAAATTTCACCGGAAATATGTGTTTTGAGACCCCCTGAATCCAAAAAGAGCATTTTTGGAAACATGTCCGTGTGTGTGTGTCTGTCTGTGTGTCTGTGTGTGTGTCTGTGTCTGTGTGTCTGTGAACAGCATAACTCAGAAACGAACAGTGGGATAAACACCAAACTTGCTATTTAGGTTCAGTATCTTCCAGAGATGCGACACGAAGGTTTTCAAGAAAATCCCCCCACCCCATACTACCCTTTACATGGAACATTTTTCGAAAATTTTAATTTTCTCAACAACGGCTCTAACGATTTTGATTAAACTATCATATGTTTAAGATACTGTCATGACAAATAAAATGTATATCTCGAATTTTCTGGCAATGTCTCCAAAAGTGTTCTTCATTATGAACGACTTTTTCATAACTGGTAAACCATAAGAGATAGACAAAAGTTTACTATACGAACAATGTAGATCGCGTTAAAATACACAATTTATGTCATATACATTTCTTTTGTTGAATGAACCGTTTGCGAGATATTGCTTGTTATTACCTTAAATTTTCCAATACTTATACTTTTTCTCAAATTCGTTATTCATTTTTTTATGTCCTGGACATGCAAAGAGAATGAAATGCGCCACATAGCAACCAGCGATAAAATATTTGACTATCGCTTAAAAGCTACCATATTCCCCTTGCATCTACAAGAAAATTAGCAATAAGATTGACATCTCGATATCTCGATTAACATGAAGCATATGGAGATTAAGCGTTTGTAAAAATAGTTTGTACAAGAGTAGAGAAAGTCATGTGAGTGTAACACATCAGATTTTTTATTCAGGGGCCCCAAAACATGTAATCGCCGTATCAAGTGTTTGAATGGAATGCTATACTTTCACTGTGGACTATGTACGTGGCAGAGAAAGTAGAAATTTCCAGAACAATTTCAGGCTTTGCTTATTACGTTTGATCATTTATACAAATAACATTTTAAAACTGCTACAAGATTCGTTGTATAATCCTTCCGGGATTTGAGAACAGCGGTGTCGTGCTCAATGGTAACACTAACGTTCTCTTCCACAAATTCTTGTTGTAGTCTTGGAGATGTAATCCTAGCTTTGGGTGTTAATTTCCGGTCTCTGTGATTTAACCCGGTATTATCCTCGTGCTCCTCCTGTTGGGTATATCGTTTTCAAAATCCGTGTTCCCTGCAACGTTATCTCTAAGGAAATATATTGACCCACTTTGCCTTTGTGACTTAGCTAGTAGAAGCATATACAACAGAGACCGAGCGAGCTCACATGTGCGATCCGTATTCGGAAGGTCCAGGGTTCGGTACCCTGCGCAGCTGCTCTGACCATGGGTTTTTCGTGTTTTCTCCTGGATCTGCAGGCGAATGCTGTGGTGGTTTCTTCTCTGTCACGATTTCCTTTCCATCATTTCTGTTTCGTTCTCATTTTTACTTTCTCTACTATGTATAGTAAGTAGGGGAAGTATTCGATGTGGAGATTTCACCGGAAATACATGTTTTGAGACCCCCTGAATACAAAAAAAAGCATTTTTGGAAACATGTCCATGTGTGTGTCTGTGTCTGTGAACAGCATAACTCAAAAACGAACAGTCGGATACACACCAAACTTGATATTTAGGTTCAGTATCTTCCAGAGATGCGACACGAAGGTTTTCAAGAAAATCCACCCACCCCAGATTGCCCATTACATGGAACATTTTTGGAGAATTTTATTTTTCTCAAAAAAGGTTCTAACGATTTTGATTCGAATATCATATGTTTAAGATATTTTCATGACAAATGAAATGTATATAGGCGGCGCCGTGGCCGAGTGGTTAGACCGCTCGCCTCCCACCGAGGCGGCCCGGGTTCAATCCCAGGGACCTGCATGTGGGATTTGTGGTGGACGAAGCGGCGTGTGGGCGGCTTTTCTCCGGGTTCTCCGGTTTCCCCCGCCATTCATTCCACCATCTGCTCCATCATCTCCTTTCACCCATCTCACCAACATTTCGTTTCATCTACTGCCTTCATCCCATACCAGGCATCGGGCTGATCACCCATCCTGGTGCTCTGTCTGATCCATGAGTGTCTGCTCCTCGACGGGCCTCTGACCCCAGGTACCCGCTTGTAAGTCCTGGGGGGTGTAAGTCCTACATAAGAGGAGGGTAAACAGATAATGAATGAATGAAATGTATATCTAGAATTTTCTGGGAATGTCTCCAAAAGTATTCTTCATTGTGAACGACGTTTGCATAACTGGTAAACCATAAGAGATAGACAAAATTTTACTACACAACACACCTGGATCGCGTTAATATACAATTTATGTCATATACATTTTTTTGTTGAGGGAACCATTTTCGCGATATTGCTTGTTATTCCCTTAAATTTTCCAATACTTCTACTTTTTCTCAAATGGGAATTCGTTATTCATTTTTTTGTCTTGGATATGCAAAGAGTATTAATCTGTGGAAAATGGAATGGTGCTGCACCTAGCAACCAGCTATTAAGAGATATGTATGTGCTTAAAGGCTACTGTATTTGTATATTGCCCTTGCAAATACAAAACAAGGGGAACATAGTACGTCTTAAGCGATAGTCAAATATTTTTAGAACTGGTCGCTATGTGTAAAATGTAATTCTCTTTGCATGTCAAAAGATCGTTTCTGCAAATGTTAATCTCGATTAATATGAAATAGATGGAGAATAAGCGTTTGTAAAAAAGTTTGTACAAGAGTAGAGAAGGTCATGTGAGTGTAACACATCAGATTTTTTACTTTCTCTACCACGTACAGACGTAGAGAACGTATTGCATTCCACCCAAAAATTTGATCCGAGATTTCACCGGAAATACATGCTTTGAGCCCCGTTGAATAATAAACGTTATGTTCAGTATCTTCCAAAGATGCAACAAGAAGATTTGAAAGAAAATCTCCCCACCTCAAACTACCCTTTACATGCAAAATCTTTTGAAACTTTTTATTTTCGAAAAAAACGATTATTGATTTTTATTAAAATACCTCATATTAAAATAATTTACATGACAAATAAATTGTATATCTTGAATTTTCTGGGAATAGCCTGTGAAGTCCTCTTCATTCGGAAGGAATTTTATAATCTTGTTTAACTTATACACGTTAACTGATAGACGAAAACGTACTACACAAGAATGTAGATCTGTTTAAAACACTTAATTTATTTTCAATAACTTTTTTGTGGCATAGGCCATTTCTTAGATATTCGTTATTAGTACTTCTTTTTTACTTTCTCTACTACGTATAGTAAATAGGGGAAATATTGTATTCCACCCAAAAATTCGATACCTAGATTTCACCGGAAATATATGTTTTGAGAGCCCCTGAATCCAAAAAAAGCATTTTTGGAAACATGTCCGTGTGTGTGTCTGTGTGTGTGTGTGTGTCTGTGAACAGCATAACTCAGAAACGAACAGTCTAATGAACACCAAACTTGGTATTTAGGTTCAGTATCTTCCAGAGATGCGACACGAAGGTTTTCAAGAAAATCTCCCCCACCCCAGATTACCCTTTACATGGAACATTTTTCTAAAATTTTAAATTTCTCACAAATGGCTCTAACGATTTTGATTAAAATAGCATATGTTTAAGATATTTTCATGACAAATGAAATGTATATCTCGAATATTCTCGGAATGTCTCCAGAAGTACTCTTCATTGTGAACGACTTTTGCATAATTGGTAAACCATAAGAGATACACAACATTTTACTACACAAAAAATGTAGATCGGGTTAAAATACACAATTTATGTCATATACATTTTTGTTGTTGAGTGAACCGTTTTCGAGATATTGCTTGTTATTCCCTTAAATTTTCCAATACTTATACTTTTTCTCAAATTCGTTATTCATTTTTTTTCTCCTGGACATGCAAAGAGAATGGTATGCGCCACATAGCTCTTAAAATATTTGACTATCGCTTAAAACCTACCATGTTCCCCTTGCATCTACAAGAAAATTAGCAGTAACATTAACATCTCGATAAACATGAAGCATAATGAGAATAAGCGTTTGTAAAAATAGGTTGTACAAGAGTAGAGAAAGTCATGTGAGTGTAACGCATCAGATTTTTTTATTTCCATTTATACTCCAGCTTTAACTACATTGGTCATATCGGCGCCTTTCCTTTAGAACTTATTGCCTATTGGCAGTGGTGTTAACTCGTGTAACACTTGTCGTTGGGTTTCTTGCAGTTTTGGTTTTAAATCATTAGATCACACACACACACACACATTTACACTCTCATTCATACCTCCAGACTCTGGGGAGGACAGGAATTAATCTTGGCTAGAGAAAAGTTCCCACCCAAGCCGAGAATCGAATCCGGGATCCCTCACACAGCAGACAGTTTCTCTACCGACTGAGCTACGGGACCAGCCTGTTACGAATTGTTCAAGATTGTCATTCTTTTCAAGTCCTTTCGATATTCAATTATTTCTCGCGATTGCACGCAAAGAACATGGCATTTTAAGCCCAGTGTATAGCGTCAGTTCTTAAACATTTGACTGTCGCTATTCCCTTTGTATCTATATTGAAATGTGTAATACAGCTATTTCCGGTTTGGTTTTTCTTGATTAAAATGAAGTAAATAGGAAAACAAACTTTCGTAAGAGTAATTTGTATACCCACTAATAAGCGATAGAAGGCAGATAAAGTCATAAATGTAATACATCAGATTTTTCAGGTGTGTTTCTAGGTTTTGTCGCATTTGGTGGCCCGAATAGATAGCGCGGATGTATGCTCAATGGAAAAAGTACTGTCCGTGGACACCAGAGGGCTGCTTGATTGGTGGATTGTTCTTAGCCCTCTCTCGACGACTCGGAAATGTTAGGTACTTGCGCGCGTCGCTGTAGCCTGTCTGCTTACTTCCTGTAGCCTCCTATGGTTTCTTCACTTCATCCCTTTTCTTGGGAGGTGTCCCCTTCCGTTCAATAACCTATACCTATACACAAAGAAATACGTTCATTATATGATCTAATTCTACCAGTGGCGGGCAGAAATAACTCTACAATAAGTAAATGGTAACATACCAAGCGAGATGACTCCACTGTAATGAGGTCCCGGTTTCGATTCTCTTTGGCCCGACCACTCCGATCATGAGTTTTTTTTCGTGGTTTCCCCAGTTGGTAGGCGAATCTCCGACTATGGACTTTTCACTCTGATCAAACGACTTAAGGGCATTCCCTTTCAAAGCCTTTTCCGCTCTCCCAGCGCAACAGCCCTCTCTTTTGTAGTTGATACAATAAGAATATTCTCTAAATTGTACGTGAATTTATGTCTTTTATTATGGTTAGAGACCTCAAACTTAAGCGATATTAGACGGCAGTCGAAATACATTGTGTATATCTTTTTAAAGCTCTGGAAAAAACCCACGGAAGGTTTCGTGATTGTTTTAGAGATACACGAAACATAATTGCAGTAGTATGTGAATTGTCTGTAAGAAAAGCGCAACCTACGAGGGCTGATCAATAAAGACTGAGACTGATTTTTTTCACAGTATTTATTACTCCATTTCAATGTTGACATGATATTTTTCAAAGTAGTCCCCTCCTACTTGAATGCACTTTTTATGGCGTCTCTGCCAGTCCTCGAACACATGGTGCAGGCCATTCTTCGTCAGGTCTTTGAGAATCGCCTCACTTTTCCTCAGCACGCTTCAGTGCTCTCAAATCGAATGCCCCGGAGCTTTGCCTTTAGTGATGGGAATAAAAAAGAAGTCACAGGGGGCAATATTGGGGTTATAAGGCGGATGCAGTACGCAGGTGCTGTTGAATTCCTGGACTTGATTTGCGACGTGAGGCCATGCGTTGTTGTGATGAAGCCGCCACCCATTCTGATGAAGTTCTGGATGTTTCCTTGCAATGTGCTTCCTCGCTGTAGCCAATACTGACGTTTAGTACGCTGCTGTAACAGTGGTGTGAGTGGGAACAACAATCACAGCAGCTGTGCTGATGTTGACTTCAGGCATAGCAGAAGCCGAAGCACCAGGCCCACCTTGCTTAGCACAGAGGACTCGCCCTTCTTTGAAGTCTTTGAACCACCTAAACACTGTTGCACGAGGTAGTGCATCTTCACCATATGCTTGCTTCAGCTTTTCCAAAGTTTCAGAGGCTGTATGATTTAAACGAAAACAAAATTTTATTGCTCCTCTCGTGTCGAGTGGTATACGAAATTCAAGCAGGGTCAATAATATACAGCATTACTACCAACCTACCGATACAAGAGTGCTGACGTCTATGGACATTATACATGAAACTCCGCTCTTTTCAAATATTCATGGTAGAGACAGGAAACCCCCAAGAAAGCTACAGGAAAAAATCTGATGTGTTACACTCACATGACTTTCTCTACTCTTGTACAAACTATTCTTACAAACGCTTATTCTCCATCTACTTCATGTTAATCGAGATAAACATTTGCAGACTCTATCTTATTGCTAAGTTTCTTGTAGATATAAGGGGAATATATATTTGCAAGGGCAACATAGAAATACAGTAGCCTTTAAGCACATACATATCTCTTAATAGCTGGTTGCTAGGTGCAGCACCATTCCCTTTGCCGCAGATTAATACTCTTTGCATATCCAAGACAAAAAAATGAATAACGAATTACCATTTGAGAAAATAAGTATTGAAAAATTGAAAGGAATAACAAGCAATATCTCGAAAATGGTTCACTCAACAAAAAGATGTATATGACATAAATTGTGTATTTTAACGCGATCTACATTTTTTGTGTAGTAAAATTTTGTCTATCTCTTATGGTTTACCAGTTATGCAAAAGTCGTTCTCAATGAAGAATACTTTTGGAGACATTCCCAGAAAATTCGAGATATACATTTTATTTGTTATGAAAATATCTTAAACATATGACATTTTAATCAAAATCGTTAGAGCCATTTTTGAGAAAATTAAAATTTTCGAAAAATCTTTCATGTAATGGGTAATCTGGGGTGAGGGGATTTTCTTGAAAGCCTTCGTGTCGCATCTCTGGAAGATACTGAACCGAAATACCAAGTTTGGTGTTTATCCGACTGTTCATTTCTGAGTTTTGCTGTTCACAGACAGACACACAGACAGACACACACACACAGACATGTTTCCAAATTTTTTTTGGATTCAGGGGGTCTCAAAACATGTATTTCCGGAGAAATCTCGGTATGGAATTTTTGGGTGGAATACAATACTTCCCCTACTTACTATACGTAGTAGAGAAAGTAAAAACAGAAGAAAAATCCCAATATTTGAACTGCTCTATCCCCAAAAGTTACTGTTAGAACTTAAAGTGATTTGTATAGCCTCTTACTGCATTATAAGAAATGTTTTAATATATGGAAAATAATTTCTAATCCCATAATTACTTCTATAGACATCATTGTATGTCAGATGTAAAACAATAAGAAACTTTTCCGTTACTAAAAACTATTTGGATTAGAAGGCTGAAACTTTGTGTGCTACTTGAGCACACAAATACACTGCCGTTTTGTAAAATTTGCAACACCAAGAAAGAAACGCACGAATTCAATGAATTTAATACCACAGGTTAGGTACACGACAAGTAACAAATGATTTCCTCCAAGGACTGCAATTAGAACTGCTATACGCCTTGGCATTGAATCAAAAGGGTTCTGAATAAGTTCCTGACGAATTTCCTTCCACGCAGTTTGTATTCGAGCCCACAAATCCGTGACACTGGTTACTGGAGGACCTTAACGCACCAGGTGCCGACATGTTCGATGGGCGACACGTCAGGCGAACGTGCAGGCCAGGGAAGCAATGGTACCCGTCGCTCTTCGAAGAAGGCTTGTACATTCCTCGCAATATGTGGCAGGACATTGTCCTGTTGAAATGCGACCTGTAGAGATGCCTGAAGCAGGGGGAATACCTCAGGCTCGGTACCGGTTGCTGTTCACAATGCCCTCAATTCGTAGGAGGCGAGATCGCATGGTGTAACCAATGGCGCCCCAAACCATCACACCTGATGTTTGTCCGCTATGCAGCTCAACAATGCAGCCCTCCAGTTGCGCTCACCACGGTAATCCCGGACACGTATACGGCCATTACTGTAGGACACGTTGAAGCGAGACCCGTCCGAAAAGACTACATTTTGAGCACTCCAGTGACGGTGTTCACGTGCCCATTGTAGTCGGAGCAGTTTGAAGCCGACATAATGGCATGCATGCAACCAGTTCAACCTGCAGCAGATAGCGACGAACCGTTGATGCAGACAAGTTCATAACTGTTGCAGTGCTCCAGCGTCGACTTATCACTTTGGATGAAGCTGTAGGTCCGTTATGGCCATGCGGACAAGATGACGGTCATCCCGTGCTGTGGTCATGTTCCGTGGTCCAGTCCCCGCTCTTCGCTGCGTACGACCTTCATCTATCCACTGCTTCTACACACGCATCACTGTCGTAGCAGCTTGCCCTGTACGAGGCAAAATGTCATTCCCGGAGACCGATCATTCTGCCCCGTTCAAACTCAATGCCGATATGGCTCGCTTTGACGTTGACGAGGCATACTGCTACTCACTTTATTGTTTCCGTCTTATTTGACAGATCTGCATTGACTACACTGGGCGCTACATTGGCCTTGTCGGACCGACACGAGAGGGCTCTGCTCGGCCTACTTGTACCCCATCTCTCTGCAAACCTAATCACTTATTGCTTGCACACTCTTCTACACTTCCACCAAGCTTGGTGTTCTTCGGGAAACTCTTTCATGATGTTGCAATTTTCGCAAACGGCTGTGTATTTAAAAAGTAAACATTTCATGCATTTTAAATGAGATTATGGACTTTAATTATAGGAATTTCTTATAATCAATCTTAAAACTTTATTAGCACAAAAGTAATCACAGAACCATTAAGGTACTAGTCTCTTAATAGAACTATCCTTGAGGAAGTACCAGTAAAAATTAAAGTTTTTAAAGTAGTTTAAATTTGAGATATGGGTATACAAAGGCATTCAGGGGCATTTTAATCAAACGATTTTGATTAAAATGCCACCTATTAAGGATATTTAAATGACAAATAAAATGTATATCTGAATTTTCTAGGAATAGCCTGTGAAGTCCATCTCATTTGGAAGAAACTTTGTTTTATCTTGTATAAATGGGAAATGATAGATAAAAACGCACTACATAAAAAATGCAGATTTCTGTAAAATACAGAATTTATTTCAATTACTTTTTTGGCGTACGATATAGGTTACTAAAAGATTCGAATTTTTACTTTCTCTACTACGTATAGTAAGTAGGGGAAGTAATGTATTCCACCCAAAAATTCGATACCGAGATTTCACCGGAAATACATGTTTTGAGACTCCTTGAATCCAAAAAAAGCATTTTTGGAAACATGTCCGTGTGTCTGTGTGTGTGTGTGTGTGTGTGTGTGTGTGTGTGTCTGTGAACAGCATAACTCAGAAACAAACAGTCGGATAAACACCAAACTTGGTATTTAGGTTCAGCATCTTCCAGAGATGTGACACGAAGGTTTTCAATAAAATCCCCCCATCCCAGATTACCCTTTACATGGAAGAGTTTTCGAAAATTTTAATTTTCTCAAAAATGGCTCTAACGATTTTGATTAAAATATCATATGTTTAAGACATTTTCATGAAAAATAAAATGTATATCTTGAATTTTCTGGGAATGTCTCCAAAAGTCTTCATCATTGTGAACGACTTTTCCATAACTGGTAAACCATAAGCGATAGACAAAATTTTACTACAGAAAAAATGTAGAGCGCGTTAAAATACACAGTTTATGTCATATACATTTTTTTATTGAGTGAACCATTTTCGAGATATTGCTTGTTATTCCATTAAATTTTTCAATACTTATTTTCTCAAATGGGAATTCATTATTCATTTTTTTGTCTTGGATATGCAAAGAGTATTAATCTGTGGGAAAGGGAATGGTGTTGCACCTAGCAACTAGCTATTAAGAGATATGTATATGCTTAAAGGCTACTGTATTTCTATATTGCCCTTGTAAATATATATTCCCCTTACATCTACAAGAAAATTAGCAATAAGATTGACATCTCGATTAACATGAAGTATACGGAGAATAAGCGTTTGTAAAAATAGTTTGGATAAGGGTAGAGAAAGCATGTGAGTGTAACACATCAGATTTTTTTTTCTTGGCCATTCTCTTAATGTTCTGTCAACATTCAGTTTTTTCTCGCAATGTCATGGAAACAGTATGTAATTTTAAGGCCAGCATATGGCGTCCAGTTCTTAAACATTTGACTGTCGCTGTTCCCTTTGTATCTATAACGAATAAGTAACCTAGATATTTCTGCAAAGGCTTCTTTGGACTAAAATGTAGTAGACAGAAAAATAAGCCTTATTAAGAATAGTTTGTGTACCCACTATAAGCAATAAAGGGTAGAGAAAGCCATGTGAATGTATCACATTAGAATTTTTTTATATAGTCTACTACTTATAGTAAGGAGGGGAAGAATTGCATTCCACCCAAAAATTCAATACCCAGATTTCTGGGAAATATATGTTTTGAGGCGCCCTGAATGCAAATAAAGCATTTTTGGAAAGATGTGCGTATGTCTGTCTGCCTGTCTGTGTACAGCATAACTCAAAAACGAAACGTATGATAGATACCAAACTTGGTATATGAGTTTGGTATCTTCCTAGGGTGTGACAGGAAGATTTTGAACAAAGTTCTCCAACTCCCAAATACCCTTTACATGGTACGTTTTTAAAATAATTGAATTTTTAAGAAATAGCTCTAAGGATTTTGATTAAAATACCATATATGAAATATGTTGACATCAGAAATAAAATGTAAATTTGAGTGTTCTGGGAATAGCCTAAGAAATCCTGTTCACTCGAAAGGAATTTTGTATAATCTTGTATGATCTGTAAACCTTAAGGAATAGAGGAAAACGTACCACACAAGAAATATAGATCTCTTTAAAACACACTATTTAGAATAAACGTATTTGTGGCATAAGCCGTTTCTAAGATATCAGTTATTAAAGGTGCGAATTGTTCAATACTTGTGAAAGTCCCATCGATTTTCAGGTGTTTCTCGCGACTGTATGGAAACAGTATAGCATTTTAAGGCCAACATATAGCATCCAGTTTTTAAACATTTGAATATTGGTTTTCTCTTTGTGTTTATCACGAAATGTGTGATGTAGGCAATTTTGCAAAGGTTTATTTGGAATAAATGTGGTATATAGAAAAATAAGCGTTAGTAGGAATAGTTTGTATTCCCACTAATTAAGACAGAGGGTATGGAAAGTCATGTGAATGTAATATTTTTTTGTTTGTATCATTTATATGCCGCCTTTAATATCTAAGGTTTATCGGTGACTTTGCCTTTGGAGCAATTGCTCATCGGTAATGATGTTCACTTGTTTACTAATTCCTTTTTTTATTTTGTTAGTATAGCATCCTTTAAATGATTAGTTCATGAAATGATTCTCAAATGAGTCCGGTGTCCATAGAGCTTAAAGTTTCCCGAAATTCGTCTTTTCAGGATAAAGGATGACCCGGAAAATAAACCTGTCGGGTAACTCAGCCTAACCGAGATTCGCACCCGGATCTCTTGAATGTGAGGCAGACCCTCAAACTCCACATAACAGAGGCGGGTACCGTTTACTACCCTATCAAACTTTGAATGTGTTTACGCTAGGTTTTCCTTATATGCATAAACTCACACACACACACACACACACACTTACTGTTCTTTATGAAAGTATATATATACACTACCGTTTGTGAAAATTGCAACACCAAGAAGGAAACGCATGAATTCAAGGAATTTGATACTACAGGTTAGGTACATGACAAGTAACAAATGATAAACGTTTCAAATCTATACATGACCTTTAAGCCCTAATATTCAGTATTTGGTGTGGCCTCCATGCGCTGCAATTAGAGCTGCTATACGCCGTGGCATTGAATAAAAAGGTTCTGAATAAGTTCCTGAGGGATTTCCCTCCACGCAGTTTGTATTCGAGGCCACAAATCCGTGACACTGGTTACTGGAGGACCGTGACGCACCAGGTGCCGACCAACCATATCCCAGACATGTTCGATGGGCGACATGTCAGGAGAACGTGCAGACCAGCGAAGCAATGGCACCCGTCGCTCTTCGAAGAAGGCTTGTACGTTCCTCGCAATATGTGGCCGGGCATTGTCCTGTTAAATGTGGCCTGTGGAGATGCCTGAAGCAGGGGGAGTAGCTCAGGCTACAATCACCGTTAGGTACTGTTGCTGTCCTAAGTGCCTTCAATTCGTAGGAGGCGAGATCGGCTGTTGTAATCAATGGCGCCCCAAACCATCACACCTGGTGTTTGTCCGCTATGCCGCTCAACAATGCAGTCCTCCAGGTTGCGCTTAACACTGTACTACCGGACACGTATGCGGCCATCACTGTAGGACACATTGACGTGGGACACGTCCGAAAAGACTGCATTTTGCCACTCAGCACCCTAGTGACGGTGTTCACGTGCCCATTGCAGTCGGAGGAGCTTGTAGTTTCTGGACAATGGAAGCCGACGTAATGGCATGCATGCAACCAGCCGAATCTACAGCAGACGACAAACCGTTTATGCAGAGAAGTTCATACCTGTTGCAGTACTCCAGTGTCAAGCCAACACTGTGGATGAAGCTGTACGGTCCGTTATGGCCATGCGGACAAGATGACAGTCATCCCGTGCTGTGGTCATGTTCCGTGGCCCAGTATTCGCTCTTCGCTGCGTTCGACCTTCATCTAGCCACTGCTTCTGCACACGCATCACTGTCGTAGCAGCATGCCCTGTACGAGGCGAAATGTCACGGTATAAGTCCGCTTCCCGTAGAACAATCATTCTGCCTCGTTTGAACTCACTCACATGCCAATATGGTTCCCTTTGACGTCGACGAGGCATACTGGCGTTTACTTTATTGTTTCCATCTTGTTTGACAGCTCTACACTGACTACACTGGCCGCAAACTGACCTTATCGGCCCCACACGAAAAGGCTCTGCTCGGCCTACGTGTACCCTCATCTCTCTGCAAACCTAATCTTATTGCTTGCACACTCTTCTAAACTTCCACTAAGTTTGGAATTATTCGGGAAATTCTTTCTTGGTGTTGCAATTTTCAGTTTGCGGCCAGAGTAGTCAGCGCAGAGCTGTCAAACAAGATGGGAACAATAAAGTGGGTGCCAGTATGCCTCGTGGAAGTCAAATGGAGTGAGTGAGTTCGAACGGGGCAGAATGATAGGTCTCCGGGAAGCGGGTTTGTCATACCGTGACATTTCGGCTCGTACAGGGCATGCTGCTACGACAGTTATGCATGTGTGGAAGCAGTGGATAGATGAAGGTCGTACGCAGCGAAGAGCGGGTACTGAACCACAGCACGGGATGACCGTCATCTTGTCCGCATGGCCATAACGGAACATACAGCTTCATCCACAGTGTAGGCTTGACGCTGGAGCATTGCAACTGGTGTGAACTTGTCTGCATCAATGGTTCGTCGCCGTCGACTGCAGGTTGGACTGGTTACATGCACGCCAATGCGTCGGCTTCTATCGTCCAAAAACCACAAGCCCCTCCAACTGCAATGGGCACGTGAACACCGTCACTGGGGGTGCTGAGTGGCAAAATGCAGTCTTTTCGGACGGGTCCCGCTTCAACGTGTCCTACAGTAATGGCCGCATACGTGTCCGACGGTACCGTGGTGAGCACAACCTGAAGGGCTGCATTGTTGAGCGGCATAGCGGACAAACACCAGGTGTGATGGTTTGGGGCGCCATTGGTTACAACAACCGATCTCGCCTCCTAAGAATTGAGGGCACTTTCAACAGAAACCGGTACCTAACGGTGGTTGTAGAGCTTGAAGTACTCCCCCTGTTTCAGGCATCTCCACAGCCCACATTTCAACAGGACAATGCCCGGCCACATATTGCGAGGAATGTACAAGCCTTCTTCGAAGTGCGACGGGTACCATTGCTTCCCTGGCCTGCACGTTCGCCAGACATATCGCGCATCGAACATGTCTGGGATATGGTTTGTCGGCACCTGGTGCGTCACGGTCCTCCAGTAACCAATTTCACGGATTTGTGGCCTCGAATACAAACTGCGTGGAGGGAAATCCCTCAGGAACTTATTCAGAACCGTTTTGATTCAATGCCACGGCGTATAGTAGCCTTAATTGCAGCGCATGTAGGCCATACCAAATACTTGGCTCAAAGGTTATGTATAGATTTGAAAAGTTTATCATTTGTTGCCTGTCATGTAGCTAACCTGTGGTATTAAATTTATGCGTTTCCTTTTTAGTGTTGCAATTTTCACAAACGGCAGTGTAATATTTTAATCAAAACAGAGCTGTTTTTGAGAAAATAAAAAATATCTAAAATTTTTCCAAGCAAAGGGTAGTTTGGTGTGATGGGCGTTTCTTGAAAATGTTCTGTTGTATTCTTGGAAGATATTGGATGGCAAGTTTGGTATTTTGAGTTATGCTGTAAAAACACACAGGCGCGCGCGTTCCTTCTCTAAAAAGCTTTTTAATCAGGGTCCACAAAACCTGAATTTCCAATGAAATCTCCATATAGAACTTCTGAATAGAATGCAAAGCAAATATTAAGGAAATTCGAAAACGTAGCTGTCCACGGTAAATGAGACAATACTTACTGCTATTCCTATTTCTTTCTGGGAAGACCTTATTGAGGAAACAACGAATTTTAGAGATTTTGAGACACACTGTCAAACTGTTGGGTCCTTAGAGCTCAAGTACCTGTTCGTTATTTCTTTTACGTCAAGTTGGCTGCGACGCAGGTAGACGCCTGTCCTAAGCGGTACACGGGGCAGTGGTTAGATGGCAGGGAAAGCTTGGTATACGTACGTGGCGACATCTGTGATAGCTAGTGGGTTGTTTTGCAGTAAACGAATCAATTTGAACTACACTACTTTCCGCCCCCTTGCTCTGGGGGCCTTATTTATACGTACTTTTAACGAGTATGCTTCATGATTATGGTTATTGGAGTAAACTCGGCTATAAAGGCTTCATATCGCAACATTTGTCCTAGCAAAGCAATTACTTGTAGCCATTCTCATGCAAAGTAACAACACAGAGAAGAAATTTATAGTCATAATACAGACCCTAGACCACGTACACATGCGAATTTCTCATACGTTGTATTGTATAACAATTCTGACCATAAATTACATATCACACATTGAACCATTTTGAGTAAATTATCTTGAACTTATTTAAGACTTTTCTTTGTTAAAAATTCTTGTGTGTTAGATTCACATTACTTTGTCTATCCACTATCGTTTATTTGTACTACAAGCTATTCTTACTAATGTTTATTACTTTTTCTACTACATATAGTAAATAGGGGAAGTATTGCATTCCACCCAAAACTTAGATATATAGATTTCAACGGAAATACATGTTTTGAGGTGCCCTGAATAAAACATAGCATGTTTAGAAAAAGGTCCGCGTGTGTGTATCTGTAAACTCAAAAACAAAAAGTCGGATAAATACCAAACTTGGTATTTAGATTCAGCATCTTTCAAAGATGCCACACGAAGATTTTCAAGAAAATCATCCCCCTTTACACGGAACATATTCGAACATTTTGATTTTCTCAAGAATGGCTCTAACGATTTTGATTAAAACATAATATATTTAAGTATTTTCATGGCAAAGGAAATATACATCACGTAGTTTCTGGGAATGTTCCCAAAAGTCCTCTTCATTCCGAATGAATTTTGCATAAATCGTAAACCGTAAGAGATAGACAAAGTTCATTAAACAAAAAATGTAGATTTTGTTAAAATACATAATTTATTTCATGTACGTTTTTAACGTCGAGTGAACCATTTCCGAGATATTCCTTGTTATTTCTTTGAATTTTTACTTTCTCTACTACGTATACTAAGCAGGGGAAGTATTGTATTCCATCCAAAAATTCAATACTGGTATTTTACCGGAAATACATGTTTTGAAACCCCCTAAATCCAAAAAAAGCATTTCTTGAAACATGTCCGTGTGTGTCTGTATGTGTGGCTGTGAACAGCATAACTCGAAACGAACAGTCGGATAAACACCAAACTTGGTATTTCGGTTCAGTATCTTCCAGATATGCGACACGATGGTTTTCAAGAAAATCCCCCCACCCCAGATTACCCTTTAAATGGAACATTTTTCGAAAGTTTTAATTTTCTGAAAAATTCCTCTAACGATTTTGATTAAAATCTCATATATTTAAGATAATTTCATGACAAATAAAATGTATATCTTGAATTTTCTGGGAGTGTCTCCAAAAGTATTCTTCATAGTGAAAGACTTTTGCATAATTCGTAAACCATAAGAGATAGACAACATTGTACTACACAAAAATGTAGATCACGTTAAAATACACAATTTATGTCATATACATTTTTTTGTTGAGTGAACCATTTTAGAGGTATTCCTTGTTATTCCCTTAAATTTTCCAATACTCACACTTTTTCTCAAATGGGAATTCGTTATTCATCTTTTTTTGTCCTGGTAATGCAAAGAGAACCACATAGCAACCGCTCTTAAAACATTTGACTATCGCTTAAAGCCTAGCAATTCCCCTTGCATCTACAAAAAAGTACCAATATGATTAACATATCGATATCTCGATTAACATGAAGCATATGGAGAATAGCGTTTGTAAAAATAGCTTGTACAAGAGTGGAGAAAGTCATGAGAGTGTAACACATCAGATTTTGCAATAAGCACTTTCTCTCAAATGGGAATTTGTTATTCGCTTCTTTCTTTGTTTTTAAATGTCCTGGAATGCTCCAGATAGCAACCAGCTCTTAAAACGTTTATGGTTTAAAGCCTACTGTATTTCCATTTGCACCTATAAGAAAATTAACAATAAGATAGTTTCTGCAAAGGCTCATCTGGATTAACATGAAGTAGATTGTGAATAAGTGTTTGTAAAAGTAATTTGTATTACGGTACAAAGTAGAGAGTAGAGAAAGTCATGTGAGTGTAACACATAACATTTTTTATCTACTCTCAATTAAAATGTAGTAGAAATAGCTTCATTACACATTTCGTTGTAGGTACAAGGAGATAGTAAGATGTTTAAAACCTACCTTTTAATTCCATACACTTTCATGGCATCCCGAAAAACAAATAACGATAGCCTTTTAAAAATGAGAAAGGTATTAAAAAATTTAAACCAACAACGGACATCTCGAAAATGATTAATGTCACAAAAAGTTATTGGAAATAAATTATCTTTTAAAGTCATCAATACTTTAACTACTATGCAGGGTGGACCATTTAAGTTGAGACTGTGCAATATCTCCAAAACTAAGCGCTGTAGAAAGAAATGTATTGAATAAAAGTTGCTTGATATTATGGGGGAAAGTAAATGCCATTAGTCGTGTTTTGTTTTGAGGATGTTATGATGGTCATTTTAGGGTTAACTTATTTTTTACTTTCTCTACTACGTATAGTAAGTAGGGGAAGTATTGTATTCCACCCAAAATTTCGATACCGAGATTTCACCGGAAATACATGTTTTGAGACTCACTGAATCCAAAAAAAGCATTTTTGGAAACATGTCCGTGTGTGTGTCTGTCTGTGTGTCTGTGTGTCTGTGTGTGTGTCTGTGAACAGCATAACTCAAAAACGAAGAGTCGGATAAACACCAAACTTGGTATTTAGGTTCAGTATCTTCCAGAGATGCGACGCGAAGGTTTTCAGGAAAATTCCCCCACCCCAGACTACCCTTTACATGGAACATTTTTCGAAACTTTTTAATTTTCTCAAAACTGGCTCTAACGATTTTGATGAAAATATCACATGTTTAAGATATTGTCATGACAAATAAAATGTATATCTCGAATTTTCTGGGAATGTCTCCAAAAGTATTCTTCATTATGAACGACTTTTTCATAACTGGTAAACCATAAGAGATAGACAAAATCTTACTCCACGAAAAATGTAAATCGCGTTAAAATACACAATTTATGTCATATACATTTCTTTTGTTGAGTGAACCGTTTGCGAGATATTGCTTGTTATTTCCTTAAATTTTCCAATACTTATACTTTTTCTCAAATTCGTTATTCATTTTTTTTGTCCTGGACATGCAAAGAGAATGGAATGCGCCACATAGCTACCAGCGTTAAAATATTTGACTATCGCTTAAAACCTACCATATTCCCCTTGCATCTACAAGAAAATTATCAATAAGATTGACATCTGGATATCTCCATTAACATGAAGCATATGGAGAATAAGCGTTTGTAAAAATAGTTTGTACAAGAGTAGAGAAAGTCATGTGAGTGTAACACATCAGATTTTTTTTAAATGAGAACCTACCGTTTTTATGTTGTTTTCTCACTCCTCATAAAGTACTAAACAAGATTTGTATAAAGCAGTTGCACCAACGTAAATAACAACGAAAATTCCGAATGGCTGTGTATGGAGAGCGGAATGAATGGTTGGACCATCCATGGATGGTCATTTGAGGGTCAAGTTACGTTTCGTAATTGGGAACCAACATTTTTTATTTTTTTTCCTTAAACCTCATCACAAAATAAACAGATTTTTATAAACCATTTCCTAATGAGCAAACAACATACATAATGTAGGTTCCCATTTAAAAAATTAAATTGACCCTAAAATGGCCAGCATAACATCCTCAAAATAAAACACGACTAATGGCATTTACTTTCCCCATAATTACAAGCAACTTTTATTAAATACTTTTTTTTTCTACAAGGCTTAGTTTTGGAGATATTGTACAGTCTCAACTTAAATGGTCCACCCTGTATATAGGAAGTAGGTGTTATATTCCATCCAAAAATTCGATGTCAAGAATCCAAAATAAGCATTTTTAGAAAAAGGTCCACGCTTGTGGGTGTGTACGTGTGGGAACAACATAACTCAAAAAGGAAAAGTGGTTAAAGACCAAACACTCCAGGAATATAACACAAATTTTGTCAAGAAAATCCAACCATCGTAAACTACCCTTTACAAGGTAGATTTTTCAAAAATGACTTTATTTATTTTGTTTAAAATACTATATATTAAAGATATTTGCATGACCAATAAAATGTATACCTTGAATTTTGAGGGAATAGCCTGTGACATCCTCTTCATTCGGAAGGAATTGTGCATAATCTGGTATAAGAGATATATGTTAAGCGTAAAATGAATAATTACTACAAACATGTAGATGTTTTTAATTTAAATACTTATGTTTTGTGATATCAGTCATTTACAAAATACTACGGGCACTATTTATATTTTGAGCCTTGGCAACCCTGAATGTTGTAGGTGCCATCTGACGTTTCCAATGGAAAGTTTGACATTTTTTGACATTAATCTATCTTAAACATTTTGTCAATAGAGCGGCATTTGTTTTGTTTACACAAACTTGAAAATTGTGTGTCAACAAAAACATGGAATTAACTCGTGAAAATGTTCATGCAATGATTTATTACGACTTTCGACGTGGATTATCAAGACAAGAGTACATCGATCAACTAACTTCCACATTGTAAGTCGCCATTGGGGTATATCATATAAAAATGAATTTGATATCTCGTTGTGGAATATGATTTAGTTCCGGCATGTAGCTCAGTTGGTTAGGGCAATCGGACGGAAACAGGAAGATCCGTGGTTTATATCCCAGCTCTAGCGTTGAATTTTTTAGTCGTTTGATTCTACCTTTCCAAATAAAGAGTTGTTCTCAGTTCAGTGGACCTTGAGCTCATCTGAGCTTCATTCAACTCATTTCGTTCACCAGCACTGCAGATAAAAACTGCTAAACCACCGCGTAGCTGGTAGAGAAGGTAAAAACCTGACGTGTTGCATTCACATGACTTTCTCTACCCTGTATCGTTTATTAGTAGGTATACAAATTATTCTTAAGAACGTTTATTTACTTATCTACTTCATTTTAATCGAGATAAACCTTAGCAGAAGTAGCAACATTACACATGTCGTTATAGATACAAAGGGAACAGCGATAGTCAAATGTTTAACAACTGGACGCTATATGCTGGCCTTAAAATGTTATACTGTTTCCATGCAACCACGAGAAACAACTTAAAATTTACCGAGCGAGATGGCTCAGGCGGTAAAGTCTGTGGCCCGCATTCGGGAAGTCCCGGGTTCAAATCCAGTGGCCGACCAATCTGTCTGAGGGTTTTTCGTGGTTTTCCTCAGTCGCCAAGGTAAATACCGGATTGTATAATTCTAAAAAACAATAGTAAAATGAAAAATAAGTGGTAATAGCGAATGCTATGCCATCTTTCTACACACAATGTAAGCAGTTAGACTGGACGGCACCCTAACGCCATCCGGCTGCCATGCGCTGGGGTCTCTGTGGGCACGTGACGAGGTAAGATGGCATTTCCAGGGATGATACCTAGAAGGCTAAATGTCCGCCTTTCTATGTGAGGGCGGTGGTTAGACTGGACGGCATCCTAATGTCATCTGCACTGCATGAAGCGAGTGGTTACAGGGATGAGACCTAGAAGGCTAACTGCCCACCTTTATATGGAGGCGGCGGTTCGACTGGACGGCACCTTAATGCCGTCTACACGGCACGAAGCGGAAGATTCGGTAGCTAAGTGCTAGAGTCTCTGTGACACGTGACGGAGTGGGTTGTTACAGGGATGAGACCTAGAAGGCTAACTGTCCATCATATATCGTTCTAAGAGTTATCTACCAACAGATTCGTCGCGATATGACCAAGGAGTTAAAGCGACGTAACATAAAATAGGGCAAATTAAAAATAAACCACAAAAACTTAAAATCGACGACACTTAAAAGGAATGCCAAAGTATTGAACAATCGAACCTTTAATAACGCATACCTCGGAAACTGCCGATGCTACAAAAACGTTATTTGAAATAAATTGTGTGTTTTAAAGAGATCTACAATTTTTGTAAAGTAGGTTTTCGTCTAGCGCTTAACGTTTACCAGTTATACAAGATTATACAAAATTCCTTCCGAATAAGAGGACTTCAAAGGCTATTCCCAGAAAATTTAAAATATACATTTTGTTTGTTATGTTATGTTACAGCCATTTTTTAGAAAATAAAATATTTTGAATAATATTTCATGTAAAGTGTAGTTTGAGGTGAGGGATTTTGTTAAAAATATTTTTGTCGCAATTTTGGAAGGTACTGAACCTAAATACCAAGTTTGGTACTTATGTGACTTTTGGTTTTTGAATTATGATGTTCACAGGCACACTCACATAGACGTACACACACGGGCGTGTTTCTAACACTTTTTTTTGGATCAAGGGGGTTAAAAACTTGTGACTCCGGTGAAATCTAGACATAGATCTACTACGTACCATGTACTGGTGGAGAAGGTAACAAGTGAGGTCGCTGAAAAGTTTTAATTGCAGCAATGCGCTTGTTTATTAACGTACATTGGAAAACTTTCAAATCCTGAGCTTTCACATTTTTTTTCTGCATCCACAGTTTGATCGACCCAGAGAACTATATAGCTAGGACAGAGTATATCTGTCTACCCATCTAGCATGCACTTAGCCCTGTCAAAAAAAAATGAACTTTGTGCACAATAAAGTTACTTTTGGTTGTTTTTACATAACAAATAGCTTTGAAACGTTTCATTGTCATACGGATGATTTTAATTATGCGAGCCATTTTTATCCCCCTACAACTAGACATCTCCATTGTGTACAACCCTGCGGTTGCTTGTCGACTTCCCTGTTAGCGGATGAATACACGTAGGATATAGGATGTGTTTATCGGAGGGGGACACTTCTCTCACACTGCGACCAAATTAATCTATTGTAACTATACCCCTCGGAAGACGGGGATGAGGTGAAGGAGCTCTAGGAGGTCCCAGATTCGTAGAAGTTTGCCGCGCTGTAGTAGAGGCGAAGAATCCCAAGAGAGCGACGAAGCGACCATAACGAGCGGGACAACGCATTTTGGTGTTTAGGGGGACAAATCTTTCCAATGCGCAAGCATCCGCGCCATCTGCTCGGCATTGTCAATACCACAGGACCTGAAACGTGAAAGGTGGCTGATGAAATGAGAGGAAATGGGGGAGGAGAAATCGTGGTAGAATACACCATCCCGGCATTTGCCTTGCGATCAGGGGAAAACTACGACAAGCCCCGTGGTCAGAGTGAGCGGCCACCGGGATTCAAATCTGCGACCTCCTGCATGCGAGCCACAGACGTTGCCGGCTGAACCATCCCGCTCAAGTAAATACACCAGTACACGTAGAGTACACAATTAGTAGAAATATATTTTGTCTCTTTCTTTCAAACCGAGCGAGGCTCCCAGTATAGGGCTGCTTATTTGACCGGTCGTTCATCGCCCTCTTTGAGTAACTCTAGTAGTGTTACAGAGACGACACGAAGAAATCAACACGGCTTCCCTGGACAAATCGCATTTGTTACCGTTTCTAGGGTACTTCATGATATCATGACTTCGTTTTATTGGCTCTTGGTATCACTATGTAGGTGCTATCACGCCGATTTTGTCTATCTTTCGCGAGGTTAATTGCAATATACAGCAAATGTCTGTTTGAAAATGATATCGTTATAGGTCCTCATATAAATTTACATGTTCTTAAACAGGCTAGCCATATCCCCCTTTCTCCTTCAACACACTAAGGGTGAAGGAGACACCAGCGGATATATTAAGTCATGCCCTATTAACTCCCTTACAAACAATCAGAAATCGGACGTAGATCAAGTACTTCTTGTGGGATGTGTACGGGTCTTCGAGCCAGGAACTGTCTGTCTGCCTGCGACCTGTAGCCTGTGGTTCTTTCACTTCATTTCTTCCTACTGGGGGGGGGGGTGGTGGCCGCAATAGATCTCCCGTTGGTAGCAGTGAGTAAGGTGTCCCCCTCCGTTGTATACTCCATACTCCTTCTTTCTTAATGCTAGTGCCCCAGTGAAAGTTAAATGTAAGCACAAAAGCTTGTTCCATGTTATCTTATGCACGTGTTCACATTAGCTGACGGCAAAAACATAGCCATAAATTTATAGCATCGTTGTCGTTTCAAACGCTCCACATTGAAGTAGGTTGTTGCTTCACGCGTGGTAAGCCGATTTTTGAAGTAGGAGTTGTATTGTAGTTTCAACTGTTGGGGAGCCGAACTTGAAGTAGTTGCAACCACATGTATGGTACCCGGAAGTCCTCGTCCCAAAAATGTTTGAAAATATTTTAACTTTGTAATTTTGACTGTTTCTTTAAATATTATATATTTGTGTTTGCCTCGGATGCGTCAGTCTTAATTTGTAGAGACATGAATATCTTAACAAGGCGTGGTGCGGCTGAAGAATGTAGGCTTACACAGATTTTCATTTTTTACTCACTCCCTTTTATTAATTCCTGACACAATTTAAATAACACTTCACTGATATAGAGCTGTAAGATTCGTTTATTAATTACTTGCAATTTTTAACAGGTAAACTATTTTCGTCTCACACAAATACGTATTAAATTTCTCGAGGACACATCTCGCGTCCGATTAGGAACACTGTCTACAACCAACGCGTTCAGTTATGAGCGCTGTCTACAAGCAACTGACTTGATTTCAACTGCCTAAATTTGTAAATTTCTGTATTTCAAATCTCTGATTGGCTATTCCTAATCCAATAGAATACTTTTATTTAACTAAAGCTTTTTCTGGTTGTTGATTGGCTATTTTATAAAGTGTCACAAAAATTACATTTTTTGTTGCTCCAAAAATGACTAGTAGCATTATTAAACTTTCAAAATTCATTATTGCCTCATGGTTACCTCATTGTTAGCAACTTTTAACCTATTATTCTCACTGCTCCTAAATTATTAAATTACGTAATACATTCACATAGCATTATTGCACATGTATACAATAATATAAACATATACAATGACTGTAATATACACGTTTTATATATTGTTACATACACATATTGCTTCATGGCGGGCTGTTATTGAATTTATATATTATATAATTTGACTGAAATCATTTAAGGTTAAATACTGCCTCACCATATGGGCTATGACCATTTATGAGGTGGAGACACTCAGTGGGTGGAATCCGTTTCCTCCGACGGTAGGGTGATGATGAGGGTGGCGGTGGAATGATAGGACCTACAGCTTTTACCGTGCACTCTGAATCATGTTGGTGTATGGGGATACTTCTCATGAGCAAGTTAGAGGTGAAGGTGTGGATAGGGCCGATTTAAAATCGCCACCCCAAGCGCTCAGTACGGTAGCCGGAAGCGAAACTACTGCGTTATCCCGGTGCCCGAATTATAACGTAAACATAGAAGTTAGCAAGTTTAAGCTTTCTTGTTTATATCTATGTCAAACGTAAGAAACTAGCCAATCAGAGAACGATTCTGCCATTTCACATCAGATTTGCCGTCACTATGTGTTGATTCCTTACTGCCGTCTGTGGATACCGTAATTATTCACAGGAATATATAAATAATTAAATACATGATAGTAAGATATAGAAATAATTGCAATAAATAATTTCAGTGTATTAAATCAATGTATAATGTAATAAGCATGAAGAGAAAGGTTTGTAATTAGCGAGTCATGTTAAGAAAAGTTATTACGACAGCCGAAGTAGTGAAAGCATTAGCTAAGTTTGTTATCAAGACCGATCAGCACAATACATCAGAATGTAACATAGCACAGAGGGGGGTTAAACAGGGTTGTATACTGTCTCTGTTACTCTTTAATTTGTTTATTGATGATGTTGTTAGCGTGATGACGGAGGAAGACATAGATGCACCGACAATCGCAGACCAAAAAATACCAATTCTTTTGTACGCGGATGACATTGTAATTCTTTCTAAAACGATAAAAGGTTTGCAGTCTGGTTTAAACGCTCTTCGACAATACTGTAGGCAATGGGGTATGGAGGTAAATATTCTTAAAACTAAAACAGTCACCTTTAAAAATGGATATGTGTACGGCCAACATGAAAAGCGGACCTATGGGGAGGAAGAAATTCAAAATGTTAAACACTTCGATTACTTAGGAGTAAGGTTTGATATGGGCGGAAAATGGAACAAGAACATGGAGTTTATAAAACACAAAGGGATTGGACAACTTTCTGAAGTATTAAGGATATTGACCCGGGTACCAGATGCCAGTAAAAACATTACAGACCATGCATGAAGCAATGGTTAGGTCCTCATTACTATACGGCAGTGACGTGTGGGGATGGGAGAGGGTAGATAATGTAAATAAAATACAATGCAATTTCTGGAAGCGCATTCTAGGGTTGGGGAGGGGTACTTCAAAACTACGGAGTTCTTCGGGAGGTAGGATGCTGGGAAGATGCTGTATTTGCTAAACTAAACGTAGTTAGGTACTGGCTGCGAATAATTAAAGGCGATCAAACAACTCTGAGAGCAATATGTTATCGTCATCAAATGAACAACATAGAGCATCCTAAATGGTGGGCGGCGGGGTTGAAACGCGAATTATCAAAAATTGGCCTAAATGATATCTGGCAAAGGGGTAATGAAAATACACACAGTGCCGTGAGAAAGGTCAAAAGACGACTATGCGATATAAACAGGCAGAAAATAGAATCTGAATGTAGACAAAGATCAACATTGGAGCTACAAAATGAAATAAAAACTAGGTGGGGTAAGGAAACATATATTTTGGAATTAGGTATAAAACAGAGGACTGGAATAGCATGGCTTAGGTTGGGAGGGTGGAAAGCTCGCAAGATTGGTGATGACGATGGCAGGAGGATTTGCCCATTATGCGGGGAACAAGAAGACTGGACGCATATTTTGGCAGCATGCGTGCAGACGGAGGGTATTAGGAAAAAACTATTACCGAAGTATTTTTGGCTTCCAACAGACGGAGGACAGCATGCTGGGACATGATTCTAAACAGCCAAAACTGGCCAAGCTTGGGCACATACTTAATGGAAGTACGTGTACTAAGAGATAAGGTGTTTATGTAATTTTTCTTTAAACATATGTGGTGCTTGAGTACTTGTGCGCGACTGTGTGTGTGTGTGTGTGTGTGTGTGTGTTTGTGTGTGTTTGAGTGTGTGATTCAGAGTGTTTTTTTCAATTTTATATGTATGTATATAGTGCGGTGGTTATAAAAAAAATCATTGTTTTCTGGTTGATACTGCAAGTCACGTATACAGACCAGGTATTTTTCTAGAGAGCATGTACGGTCTTATGACCCATGTGACTATGTTATGCAATTAATGTAATACTAAATACTTAATAAATACCACCACTACCACTACTACTTGGAAGGCAGTTTAGAGTTAAGTTCAGTACGTTTGAACAGTTACGTAGGCAGAAATTCTGAAAAAGAGAAGTGAAAGCTATTTCTGAGAGTTTAGCTCGGATTCCATAGCAACAAGCTAACAGAAGCACAGGTAAAAATTATAAGATTGGCTCCGCGCAAGCAGGAATGTTGGTAAGGGTAGTTTTAAGGTAGGCAGAGCTTAGGTAATCTAGAACCGTGTGTTCTAAATCAGACGCTCTTTTCGTGCACACATTTGTGCATACATTGTTACTCTGGATACTTGTGACGACTCGTGTATTATTTTAAGTGCTCAGTGACGCGCTTGTGTGAGTAAGATTTAGCGGCCATTGCGACGCGTTTTGCCGGTAAGGCTTTTAGCGACTCAGGGCAAGTTACGCTTCTAGTTTCTTCACTATTTTTTAGCGCTCGAATTTCTAAAATATCAACAATATTGCATTGATTCCTGAAACTAACACAGATCACGTTTAGAACGCGGTTCTTGAAACAAGAGAAATGACGTTTAAAAAGCGAGTTGTCAGATGTTTTGCTGATTCACTAGCAGTCATTTTCAGTGAAATTATTACTTTCTCTACTACGTATAGTAGGTAGGGGAAGTATTGTATTCCACCAAAAAATTCGATACCAAGATTTCACCGGAAATACATGTTTTGAGACCTCCTGAATCCAAAAAAAGCATTTTTGGAAACATGTCCGTGTGTGTGTCTGTCTGTGTGTCTGTCTGTGTGTCTGTCTGTCTGTGTGTCTGTGAACAGCATAACTCAGAAACGAACAGTCGGATAAGCACCAAACTTGGTATTTAGGTTCAACATCTTCCAGAGATGCGACACGAAGGTTTTCAAGAAAATCCCCCCACTCCAGACTACCCTTTACATGGAAGATTTTTCGAAAATTTTAATTTTCTCAAAAATGGCTCTAACGATTTTGATTAAAATATCATATGTTTAAGATAATGTCATGAGAAATGAAATGTATATCTCGAATTTTCTGGGAATGTCTCCAAAAGTATTCTTCATTGTGAAGGACTTTTGCATAACTGGTAAACCACAAGAGATAGACAAAATTTTACTACACAAAAAATGTAGATCGCATTAAAATACACAATTTATGTCATACACATTTCTTTTGTTGAGTGAACCTTTTTCGAGATATTGCTTGTTATTCCCTTAAATTTTCCAATACTTATACTTTTTCTCAAATTCGTTATTCGTTTTTTTTATGTCCTGGAAATGCAAAGAGAATGGAATACTCCACATAGCAACCAGCGTTAAAATATTTGACTATCGCTTAAAAGCTACCATATTGCCCTTGCATCTACAAGAAAATTACCAATAAGATTGACATCTCGATATCTCGATTAATATGAAGCATATGGAGAATAGGCGTTTGTAAAAATAGTGTGTAAAAGAGTAGAGAAAGTCATGTGAGTGTAACACAGATATTTTTTAACATGTTTTGCCTTACACCAGACAATAAAGCGATTAAATGCTATATCATATTGCTTTCTGGATTTTTTGGGTAATACTTCTAGTGTTATTCTTTCTACTGTTTCTGTAATTTCACCTGGCTCTTCTATTTCAGTTTCCTTTGAATTCATAATTTCCGTCATTTAATTTTTCTGTAGGTTATACTAGATCAGAAGGCTGCCAATATAGCGAATGGGTTAACTCTACAACGCACTGTGATAAATTAAAGTATGACAATTTGTATTGTGAACAGATAAATCGAGCGCTATGAGAAATTAATCATGTAAACAGATATAATGAAAAGTAAAACCTAATCAAACAAAGTCAAGTTATTAAACGTGTGCAAATACAAAGATTAATTACCGTGTGGTTAGACCTGTAACCAAAGTTGGTTGAAGTTCTACCTTTAGACCATGCTGTCTAAAAAATATGTTTACATGACACAATACACATCTTGGATAGTTCGTGAAGCCTTATTAATTCGGAAGGAAATTTGTATAACCTTGTATAACTAGTAAACATTAAGGGAATAGACGAAAATGCTATACAAAAATGTAGTACTCTTTAAAACACACAGTTTGTTTCAAATAGCTTATTTGTGGCGTCAGCTATTTCCGAGGTATCCATTATCAAAGTTTCAAACCGTTCAATGCTTAG
Organism: Deroplatys truncata; assembly: GCA_030765065.1. Classification (NCBI taxonomy): domain Eukaryota; kingdom Metazoa; phylum Arthropoda; class Insecta; order Mantodea; family Mantidae; genus Deroplatys; species Deroplatys truncata. The sequence continues at coordinate 77,432,604 of CM060989.1, read as the reverse complement.
CCATTCTTTTCAAGTTGTTTCTCGTGATGTCCTGGAAACAGTATGGAATTTTACGCAGCGTATAGCGTCCAGGTCTTAAACATTTGACTATCGCTGTTCCCTTTGTATCTATACTCCATTAGTGATGACGTCAGCCGTTGCTAGGAGGCTATCTTTCTTTCCAAACAACTGGTTGCTATGCAGCTTGTGCTATATATTTGTATACTGCTTTGGGGGAATGTCATTTTGAAAAGTCTACATTAATTATTTATCAGTCCTAGATAAATACCATTGCTAGGAATACAGTTATACTTACACGTGTAGAGGTTATATTAGTGTTAATAGTTATTAAATAATTATAGTGGTAAATATAGCCGCCTTAAGTAAGCATTACGCTATAACATGGCTGTGAAACTGAGTGAAATAATAGCATATGTTGATGACGAATTGAGACTGGTAATGAAAGGTGAAGATGCTGTTGAGTCTAATCACGTCTTAGCCGTGACATACGATGGGGAAACCTATTTTCGAGGCCAGGTTCAAGCCAGCATGAAAAATAAATCCTACTATGTCCGTGTAAGAATAATTAAGGAATAATTTTATATATTTTGTCCTTAAAATGAAAATGAGTAATTTATGTGAATGATTTAATATCCATAGACAACATAAAAGCGTAGAGCCCTTAGCGAACTAACCTCACATTTCATATGTTTGGGATAAATGTCCATTTGGTAAAACTTTATTTTATGGCCCGTTCAGGAATTTCGCTTAAGGTATTTAAATATATTAAAACATAAACATTTGAGCTGTTTTTTGTAGAGTAAATGCCAAATTTCGACGAAAATAATAAAAATAATTTTCTTGTGTGCATGTGTATTGTTTGCCCAAGCTGTAATGAACACAACCAAGGATGTTAGATGACATAATAAAATATAAAAGTGTAATGTAATACAATCAAGGGTGGTACATAATGTAACAAAGTATAAAGAGAGTATCTGTGAAACCAGATGGTTCTTCACAAGTGATTATTTTCGTTATATTATTACTAAAGCACACCTAACTTAACCTCAATAATTGAAATGTAAGTTCAGCAATCCAATCCCTTGAGCTCATCAGAGTGATAGATATCTCGTCATCTGACTGCAAGCAACCTTCGCGTTGGCGTTGCTAGACAATCTAGGTAATCTGGCATCCCATGTGCCAACTTTAAACATCTTTTGTTTTACCGAGGGGCTACTAAAGGGTCTTTCAACAAGAGTGTCCTATCTTTAACATGTGATAGCTGCCGTTGTTATTGAGTTACAGCAGTCATTTGTTTCATGTGGTTACAGTTGTTATTGACAAATAGCCATGGAACGTTACAACATTCAGCAACGCGTAGAAATTGTGAAAATTTATTATCAAAATGGATCAACTATTCGCCAAATTTTCAGTGTATTGCGTGAAGTTTACGGTGCATAATCGTCCCTGCGAGAAAACGATTCGGCATTTGATCGATAAATTTCAAAGAAGTGGTTCTGGCAGCGATCAAAGAACGCCTGTACGTAATCGACGTAAGCGCTCCAACGAAAACATAGGCGCCGTACGTGAGAGTGTATTTGAGAACGGAAACAAATCAATTGCTTGTTGAGAGCAAGAATTGGGCCTTTCGCCGACCACAACTTGGCGAATTCTCATCTGGACTGGAAGTTTCACGCTTACAAAATGGTGTTAACTCAAGAACTAAACCCGAGCGACCATAGTTTGCGCCGTGTATTCGCTGACTGGGCTATGGTGCAATTGGAAGCTGACCCGGATTTTTGTCGAAAAATCATCTTCAGCGACGAAGCCCACTTTTGGATGCATGGTTGTGTTAACAAACAAAATTGCGCAATTGGAACACTCACAATCCAATGCAGATTCAGGAACGACCACTTCATCCCCAAAAGGTTACCGTGTGGTGTGGATTTTGGTATGGTGGTCCATATTTTTTCCAAGATGAAGATGGAGAAGCTCTAACTATCAATGGAGAAAGATACCGGTCTCTTATAAGGGATCATTTTTGGCCTCATTGGATGGTATGGATCTCAGAAACATCTGGTTCCAGCAAGAAGATGCCACGTGTCATACTGCTCTCGAAACAATCGATCTTTTGAAGGAGAAGTTCAGAGGTTTCATATTTCCCGTGGTGGTGATGTTAACTGGCCCCCGAGGCTATGTGATTTAACGCCGTTGGATTACTTCTTGTGAGGTTATGTTAAACCTCGAGTTTATGTCAACAAGCCAGAAACAGTAAATGATCTTATGAATAACATCACGCGTGTTATTCGTGAAGTTGACCTAATTTTGTTCTTCTGTCATTGAAAATTGGGTCAACCGTATACGCGCAACCCAACGAAGTCGCGGCGGTCACTTAACTGATGTTCTCTTCCACACGTAATGACATTAATTATGTTCCAAAATAAAAAATAAATAAACCTCTATCATTTATAGAACGTATTTTATTTAAGTTCAAAAATAGAACACTCTTGTTGAAAGACCCTATACTTTGACCATCTCTACTAAATTTATTAAGACTGAACTAGAGATGGTACCTCGATACTGTCATTACCTCGATACTCGGTAATATCGAAGTATATCTATAAAACTTCGATACTTTTGAATTTTGTATTATTGAAAGCTGTTGCGTTTAACTTTATGCTAGATAAGGAATGAAAGGAGTCGAGACTTAACGTTATTGCCTCGCACGTATCCCCAAAGAGTTGCTGGACTATAGTTTTTGACAGTCCTTGACTGCGATTCCTGCGGGTAAATCAATGCAGCATTCCTTGGTGTCTTGTGTCTAAATAAAAACTAGCAAAACGATGGGGAAAGGAGTGTTTCTTCCAAACACACTCTTTACCTTAGTATTGGCAGAAATAATGTTATAAAATTGTAAATATGTGTATGTTAAATGTAATAGAGGCTTGACGATGAAAGTCAGCTACATGAGGCCAAGCCATACCAGAGGATACATCTGCGGGGATGAATAAAGCACAGGACCTAGGCTAAACATGACTTGCAGAGCTATAGAGATGGATAGAGATTAGAAAGGGATAGTGAGAGGCTTGGACACAAATGGAAAGTCTAGATGCGTCACAAGGAAAGATATAAGGGCAAATGTTCTCATACAACGCTAAGGTGATCAGCCAAACACCTTAGCGCTTTAAAATAGTTAAGGGAAGAAATGGCATCAATTGCGAGGTGTATAAAGGAAAAAACTGTTAGCAATTTAGAAAAGATATAGAATATGAGTGGGAGGTACAGTCTATCAGATAGGCCCCATGACCCTTAGAAGTGACGATTAGCTGCGAACAAGTGTTATTAATTTACGGTTAAAGTGAACCTAAACTGTCCTGTTGCCAAGCCCTAGAGAAAAGTTAAGAATATATGTCAACACAAAGGTGTTGTAGGAAAGTTTCTTACAGCACATCAACACTCACACCAGGAAGGAAGACGACGAGGAGCCGAGAGATGCGTCGCGTTAGCTACACTCTCCTACTTATAAAAGCATCCCTCAACTACGCTTTGCGGCTTAGGGCCCTCAGCCTTGGGCTACATTTTGCGGTCTAGGGACCTACCGGCCAAAGCGCCAACTAAGTTTCGGGAGGTGGATGGGCAGTAAAGCCCAAACATCTGTTAGTATTGTAAAACTCAGTAATATTACACAATGGAATGGAAAGCAGTATAGACTTAACTTTTCTTTTAATCAGTAATAATAATGACAGAGTTTTAATATGATTAGGACAACCATTAAACAAGTTTAAACTACTTACCGGCGGCGAATGCGTTCAGTTTAAAAACGTTAGGTGCCCCGTCCATGCTTACTCATGGTCACCCTTCGGGTCTCTCCCTCATGTGTCCCTCACAGGGGTCACGTTAGAAGCACAAAGGGCCACACTGACCTACGTGCGGTGCTCGGCCCCAGTTTCGGGGGTCCCTCCGAGATATGTAATCATTGTTAAAATAAACAAGTATAGGGTTTTTGTACTCTCTACCACGTACATAGTAGGTAGAGAAGGTATTGCATTCCACCCAAAAATTTGATACCGAAATTTCACCGGAAATACACGTTTAGAGGCCCCCTGAATAAAAAAATCTGATGTGTTACACTCACATGACTTTCTCTACTCTTGTACAATCTATTTTTACAAACGCCTATTCTCCATATGCTTCATATTAATCGAGATATCGAGATGTCAATCTTATTTGTAACTTTCTTGTAGATGCAAGGGGAATATGGTAGCTTTCAAGCGATAGTCAAATATTTTAACGCTGGTTGCTATGTGGAGTATTCCATTCTCTTTGCATGTCCAGGACATAAAAAAAAATCTGATGTGTTACACTCACATGACTTTCTCTACTCTTGTACAAACTATTTTTACAAACGCTTATTCTCCATCTACTTCATGTTAATCGAGATAAACATTGCAGACTCTATCTTATTGCTAATTTTCTTGTAGATGTAAGGGGAATATATATTTACAAGGGCAAGATAGAAATACAGTAGGCTTTAAGCACACACATATCTCTTAATAGCTGGTTGCTAGGTGCAGCACTATTCCCTTTGCCACAGATTAATTCTCTTTGCATATCCAAGACAAAAAAATCTGATGTGTTACACTCACATGACTTTCTCTACTCTTGTACAATCTAATTTTACAAACGCCTATTCTCCATATGCTTCATGTTAATCGAGATATCGAAATGTCAATCTTATTGGTAATTTTCTTGTAGATGCAAGGGGAATATGGTAGCTTTTAAGCGATAGTCAAATATTTTAACGCTGGTTGCTATGTGGCGCATTCCATTCTCTTTGCATGTCCAGGACATAAAAAAATGAATAACGAATTTGAGAAAAAGTATAAGTATTGCAAAATTTAAGGAAATAACAAGCAATATCTCGAAAACGGTTCACTCAACAAAAGAAATGTATATGACATAAGTTGTGTATTTTAACGCGATCTACATTTTTTGTGTAGTAAAATTTTGTCTATCTCTTATAGTTTACCAGTTATGCAAAAGTCGTTCAGAATGAAGAATACTTTTGGAGACATTCCCAGAAAATTCGAGATATACATTTCATTTCTCATGATATTATCTTAAACATATGATATTTTCATCAAAATCGTTAGAGCCATTTTTGAGAAAATTAAAATTTTCGAAAAATTTTCCATGTAAAGGGTAGTCTGGGGTGGGGGGATTTTCTTGAAAACCTTCGTGTCGCATCTCTGGAAGATACTGAACCTAAATACCAAGTTTGGTGTTTATCCGACTGTTCGTTTTTGAGTTATGCTGTTCACACACACACAGACACACAGACACACACACACACAGACACACACACACACAGACACACACACGGACATGTTTCCAAAAATGCTTTTTTTGGATTCAGGAGGTCTCAAAACATGTATTTCCGGTGAAATCTCGGTATCGAATTTTTGGGTGGAATGCAATACTTCCCCTACTTACTATACGTAGTAGAGAAAGTAAAAATGTATTTTTAGAAAAAGGTGCGTGGTGTGTCTGTGCCTGTATCTGTGAGCAATATGACCTAAAATCGAAAAATCGGATAAACACCAAACATGCTATTAGGTTCAAAAGAATTCCCCATCTTAAACTACCCTTTAAACGTAAAACGTTTTCGAAAACTTTTATTTCCTAACAAATGGCTCCAAGGGTTTCGATTAAAATGCCAGATATTAAATATATCTATGTGACATATAAAATGTGTATCTTGAATTTTCTGGGAATAGCCTATGAAGTCCTCTTCATTCGGAAGGAATTTTGTAAAATCTTGTATAACTGCTAAACGTCAAGGGATAGACGAAAAGGTACATCTCTCTTTGAAACACACAATTTATGCTAAATAACTTTTTTGTGACATAAGCATTTCTGAGCTATCCGATATTAATGATTCGAATTGTCCTTTACTTGGTCATTCTCTTAAAGCGCTTTCAACATTCAGTTGTTTCTCGCGATTGCATGGAAACAGTATGGAATTTTAAGACCAGCATATAGCGTCCAGTTCTTAAACATTTGACTATCGCTGTTCTCTTTGTATCTATAAGGAAGTGTGTAATGTAGTTATTTCTGTAATGAAGTATATAGAAAAACATCTGATGTATTACACTCACATGACTTTCTCTACTCTTGTACAAATTCTTATTCTCCATATGCTTCATGTTAATCGAGATATCGAAATGTTAATCTATTGCTAATTTTCTTGTTGATGCAAGGGGAATATGGTAGGCTTTAAGCGATAGTCAAATATTTTAAGAGCTGGTTGCTATGTGGAGCATTCCATTCTCTTTGCATTACCAGGACAAAAAAATCGAATAACGAATTTGAGAAAAAGTATAAGTATTGGAAAATTTAAGGGAATAACAAGCAATATCTCGAAAATGGTTCACTCAACAAAAAAATGTATATCACAAAATTGTGTATTTTAACGCGATCTACATTGTTTGTGTAGTAAAATTTTGTCTATCTCTTATGGTTTACCAGTTATGCAAAAGTCGTTTACAATGAAGAATACCTTTGGACACATTCCCAGAAAATTCGAGATATACATTTCATTTGTCATAAAAATATCTTAAACATGTGATATTTTAATCAAAATCGTTTGAGCCATTTTTGAGAAAATTAAAATTTTCGAAAAATGTTCCATGTAAAGGATAATCTGGGGTGGGGGATTTTCTTGAAAATCTTCGTGTCGCATCTCTGGAGGATACTGAACCTAAATATCAAGTTAGGTGTATATCGGACTGTTCGTTTCTGAGTTATGCTGTTCACGGACACACACACACACACACACACACACACACACACACACACATACGGACATGCTTCCAAAATTTTTTTTGGATTCAGGGGGTCTCAGAACATATTTCCGGTGAAATCTCGGTATCGAATTTTTGGGTGGAATACAATACTTCCCCTACTTACTATACGTAGTAGATAAAGTAATACGCTTTAGTAAGAGTAGTTTGTATCCCCCTAATAAACGTTATAGGAGAGAGAAAGTCATGTGAGTGTGTCACATGAGGTTTTTAAGCAGTTTCATGTGAAATATTGTCGAAGAATGAGTGAGAATTTTATGAAACTGCAACGTTTAGTATTGGAAGGTATGTTATCCGTCTAAACCGTTTGTAGGTGCGCCGACTCGTCTTTACATAGCTAGCATCATTAAGTCTGTGGGTATAAGCCTTCTTTTAGCACTCACTAGCCTGCAACTGTGATATGCCAATCAAAGCACGGAAAACTGCGAGATGAAACCGCCGACATCAATATTATTCCGTAGGTGTCGACGGGTTTGCTCCAAAGGTTTAAAATGAACCTGTCTAAACCTAAAGTTAAATACATTTTGGCATGATCGTCATTAAGTTAAGGAAAAATCCTTTTGTTTTCGATTGTCGGAAGATTAGAATCAACATGGGTAAGGGTGATATGAGGCACGTATTGAAAGTCCGATAATTTTTTAAAAATAACAGACCGCTATTTTCCAGATACTTTATTATCATTCATTACATTACACTAATTCTCCACATAGTCACTGCCGTTATTCAGGAACTTGTCCTAACGAGAAACCAGTTTTTGTATGCCTTCGTCAAAGAATGATGCCACCTGAAATGTAAGCCAATCTTGCACATCTTGTTTCACAAGACGAAGAAATAGATGAAAATGGTGCCAAATCTGGACTGTAGGCCAGGTGGTCAAATTGTTCTCAAAAATTAGCTACACTAAGTGATCAAAAGTATCCGGACACCTGGCTGAAAATGACGTACAAGTTCGTGGCGCCCTCCATCGGTAATGCTGGAAGTCAATATGGTGTTGGCCCACTCTTAGCCTTGATGACAGCGTTCACTCTCGCAAGCATACTTTCAATCAGGTGCTGGAAGGTTTCTTGGGGAATGGCAGCCCATTCTTCACAGAGTGCGGATTTAAGGAGAAGTATTGGTGTAATTCGGTGAGGCCTGGCACGAAGTCTGCGTTCCAAAACATCCCAAAGGTGTTCTATAGGATTCAAGTCAGGACTCTGTGCAGGCCAGTCTATTACACACATCCACAGCCCGTGCAGTATAAATAGGTGCTCGATGTGTTGATAGATGCAATCGCCATCCCCGAAATGCTCTTCAACAGTGGGAAGCAAGAAGGTGCTTAAGATATCAATGTAGGTCTGCGCTGTGATCATGCCACGCAAAACGACAAGGGATGCAAGCCCCCTCCAGGAAAAACACGACCACACCATAACACCACCACCTCCGAATTTCAATGTTAGCACTACACACGCTGGCAGATGACGTTCATCGGGCATTCGCCATACCCACACCCTGCCCTCGGATCGCCACATTGTGTACCGTGATTCGTGACTCCACAACGTTTTGCCACTGTTCAATCGTGCAATGCTGACACTCCTTACACCAAGCGAGGTGTCGTTTGGCATTTTCCTGCGTGATGTGTGGCTTATGAGCAGCCGCTCGACCATCGAATCCAAGGTTTCTCACCTCGCGCCTAACTGTCATAGTACTTGGAGTGGATCCTGATGCAGTTTGGAATTCCTGTGTGATGGTCTGGATAGATGTCTGCCTATTACTCTTTACGACCCTGTTCAAATGTCGGCGGTCTCTGTCAGTCAACTGATGAGGTCGGCCTGTACGCTTTTGTGTCCCTTCATGTTTCTACTTCACTATCACATCAGAAACAGTGGACCTGGGGATGTTTAGGAGTGTGGAAAGGGTTTTTTGGCTTATGGATCCTTGTTTTAGCACTTTATGAATCTTAATTGCTTTTTTGAAACTTCACCTTTTTTCGACTAACGTTTTACTGCTCTTTCTCAATTTTTCAACAGACAACAATGATTTATATACATTAAAATAACAATCTAAAAAAATCTGATGTGTCACACTCGCATGGCTTTCTCTACCATTGTACAAACTATTTTTACAAACGCTCATTCTCCATATGCTTCATGCTAACTGAGATATCGAGGTGTTAATATTATTGTAATTTTCTTGTAGATGCAAGGGGAATTGGTAGGCTTTAAGCGATAGTCAAATGTTTTAAGAGCTGGTTGCTATGTGGAGTATTCCATTCTCTTTGCATTACCAGGACAAAAAGAAATTAATAACGAATATGAGAAAATGTATAAGTATTGGAAAATTTAAGGAAATAACAAACAATATCTCGAAAAGGGTTCACTGAACAAAAAAATGCACATGCCATAAGTTGTGTATTTTAACGCGATCTACATTTTTTGTTTAGTGAAAGTTTGTCTATCTCTTATGGTTTACCAGTTATGTAAAAGTCGTTTACAATGAAGAATACTTTTGGAGACATTCCCGGAAAATTCGAGATATACATTTCATTTGTCTTGAAAATATCTTAAACATGTGATATTTTAATCAAATTTGTTAGAGCCATTTTTGAGAAAATTAAAATTTTCGAAAAATGTTCCATGTAAACGGTAATCTGGGGTGGGGGATTTTCTTGAAAACCTTCGTGACGCATCTCTGGAAGATACTGAACCTAAATACCAAGTTTGGTGCTTATCCGACTGTTCGTTTTTTAGTTATGCTGTTCACAGTCACAATTTTCGGTGAAATCTCGGTATCAAATTTTTGGGTGGAATACAATACTTCCCCTGCATACTATACGTAGTAGAGAACGTAAAAAGTATAGGATTTGAATATTCAAACCAATAAAACCCCTCACAAGATAGAACGCAGAACCAAGACATAAGATAGAGGACAAGATTAAAGGACGTCGCGACCACAGGGAGCTACCGAAAATGGAAATGGGCAGGGCACTTTTTTTGGTCCCTTGATTACCCAGTTTATAATCACTATGTTTTTACTGTTTTTGTTTTACCGCTTATTACCGCAATCACACACACCTATACCCATGGCGGGCAACACTCAGTTTGGCGGAGCGCCGAAGCTACACACTGCAGCGACCACGGCTACGAGGGCTGGCTATGTTAGGAGACAGCACTAATAAATGAACACAGAAAGTGACTTCTTCGCATCTATTGCGGGAACAGTGGTACATCAGTATAAATATTAATATTAACGTAAATAATATTATAAAATGTAAAAAGGTGATATGTAAAATATAATGGAAGCTAGTCAGCCGAGAAGGTGTAAATGTCGTCCCCCGTGGTGTAGTGGTTACCATGCTAGCCTCTAGTTCCCGAGGTCGCGGGTCCAAACCCGGCGGAGGAGGATGGATTTTTTCGGGCGTATGAATCCTTAGTATGGCCTTCTTCGGAAGGGAAGTAAAGTCGGTGGTCCCGTGTCGTAGATTCACGGCACGTAAAAGAACCTTAAGCCTGATAAAGAGACCTCTAAGCAAAATTTCCGGTCCTACAAGCCCAATATAGAATGGGACGCCAAGGAGCATAGCGTCCATAAATAAAACTCAATTTAATTTTAATATTGGGAAGGTGAAAGCCAGGTATATGACGCCAAAGGGTACCAGGCGGAGATATCTTTGGGGTAGCATAAGCACAGGGCCTAGGAGAACATTACCAGCAGAGAGGTTGGTGTGAGAGAGATTGATAGAGGTTAAAAAGAGATAGCGAGAAGTTGGGTCACAAATACAAAGTCTAGACACAAGGAGAGAGATAGGAGCAAATGTTCTCATACGACACTAAAGGGATCAGCCAATCACCTTAGCGCTTTAAAATAGTTAGACGGAAATAGCGTAATTTACAAGGTGCATAAATGAGATTCGACGGCTTATGACAATGTCGTGGGGGTGAACCTCACGCTACTTAGATGGTGGAGCGTGTGAAGATGCTGTTAGCAGTTTTAGGAAAGATAGAGATATAAAATACGAGGTACAGCTTTATAAATAGGCTCCAGAACCGTGTAATACAATTGTGGGATAGAAGTCATGGCTAGCTGCCAACAAGTGTGAATAAATTACAGTTAAAGTGAACATAAACTTTTTATTTCATCTCCTATTACCATGCACTTAGCTAAAAGTTAAGAGTATAGGTCAACACAGAAGTGTTGTAGGGTAATTTTCTTACAGCACATCAACACCCACACCAGGAGGTAAGGCGACGAGCAGCCGAGTGGTCCGTCACAGATCTTAGGATTGACCAGAAAAACATCGTCAGGTAGGGAACCCGCTGGGCAAATGAACTAAGGAGGATCTTCAGCAGCAGGTGTACTACAATATCTAAACTTGGAAGATACTAGTGGACATAGGCAGTAGGATAATAAGTAGGTTAAACATTCCCGGAGTAGACAAAGGTATGTACTTAATATATATGGGTTAATTGTGAATTCTCCTGGTACCTAACAACGAAATATGTAAATGTATAGTGTAAAGTTATCTAGTTTGACATGATGTAAAAATAATATCTGTAAGTAGAGTTTGTACAAGAGTAGAGAAAGTCATGTGAGTGTAACACATCAGATTCTTTTTACTTTCTCTACTTCGTATAGTAAGTAGGGGAAGTATTGTATTCCACCCAAAAATTCGATACCGAGATTTCACGGGAAATATATGTTTTGAGACCCCCTGAATCCAAAAAAAGCATTTTTGGAAACATGTCCGTGTGTGTGAACAGCATAACTCAGAAACGAACAGTCGGATAAACACCAAGCTTGGTATTTAGGTTCAGTATCCTCCAGAGATGCGTCACGAAGGTTTTCAAGAATATCCCCCCATCCCGATTACCCTTTACATGGAACATTTTTCAAAAATTTTAATTTTCTCAAAAATGGCTCTAACGATTTTGATTAAAATATCATGTGTTTGAGATATTTTCATGACAAATAAAATGCATATGTTGAATTTTCTGGGAATTTCTCCAAAAGAATTCTTCATTGTGAACGACTTTTGCATAACTGGTAAACCATAAGAGATGGACAAAATTTTACTACACAAAGAATGTAGATCGCGTTAAAATACACAATTTATATCATTTACATTTGTTTTGTTGAGTGAACCATTTTCGAGATATTGCTTGCTAATCCCTTAGATTTTTCAATACTTATTTTCTTAAATGGGAATTCGTTATTCATTTTTTGTCTTGGATATGCAAAGAGTATTAATCTGTGGCAAAGGGAATAGTGCTGCACCTAGCAACCAGCTATTAAGAGATATGTATGTGCTTAAAGGCTACTGTATTTCTATATTGCCCTTGTAAATATATATTCCCCTTACATCTACAAGAAAATTAGCAATAAGATAATCTGCAAATGTTTATCTCGATTAACATGAAGTAGATGGAGAATAAGTGTTTGTAAAAATAGTTTGTATTAGAGTAGAGAAAGTCATGTGAGTGTAAAACATCAGATTTTTTTATGTACTGGACATGCAAAGAGGATGGAATACTCCACATAGCAACCTGCTCTTAAAAGATTTGACTATCGCTTAAATACTACCATATTCCCCTTGTACCTACAAGAAAATTAGGAATTAGATTAACATCTCGGTTAACATGAAGCATATGGAGAATAGGAGTTTGTAAAAATAGTTTGTACAAGAGTAGAGAAAGTCATGTGAGTGTAATACATCGGATTTTTTTTAATTGTGACAGTGCATTCCCCATCCAGAGGTATTTTGATCCATTCTTTACCGTTTAATGCTGGTTGTAGAGCTTGTGTATCTAAACATTGGAAAAAGCACTTTAAAGTTAAAATTGACATTTACGGACCAAATATTTGACAAACTCCCTATTTGTATTAGTTAATGCACTGTTTATCTGTGCGACCGATAATGTACTAAATGTTGTTTTTCCTTTTTCCGCCTTTGTAACTTTAAGCGTGTTTCATTAATTAGGTAAAATGCCTTTTAGTATCTAAATCGCACCGAGCAATGTTTTCTCATTTTAAAGAGTTATTTATTGTTTTTATTTGGTTGTTTTAAATCGAATATGTAATTTATAGAATTGTCGGGATTATAAAAGCAGAATACTTTAGATTATATTTAACGAAGCAGAAAGTAAGGTCGCTTTGACGCCAACGTTTCAAGCAAAGAGACCTTAATGTATGATTCAGTTACAGGTAATTGCTAGCGATTAACCCAGTGTATCAAAGCTACGCAGTGATCCGTTAAATGTTTCAAGGTTTGTTAACTTTTATAACGCAAATTACACATACGCAGCATTTTTGTCCCAGTACCATCCGATGCAGTAAACCCAAGCGTGTTTTTGTGAATAAAACTGTTATTTAAGGGTACCCAAAGGTGAAATGTCTAAATCTGGCAGTTTTTATCAAAATGTTTTTAAAACTTTGCCACTACTACTATACTACAATTACTTTAAGTTGCATGCAAAATAAAATGCTTAGAAAAACACTTCATTTTGCCTTTATTACACTAATATTTCAGATGTTGCCAATGATAAAGAAAACGTAATTATAACGGTCGTTCAAATGAAACCAAAGTAACGGTAACGATTTTATTAACTCAAGAATAATCGCCAAAACTGTTGGCACATTTATCCCATTGCGACACTAGCCGGTCGATTCTATCTTTAAAGAAGCTAGTAGACTGCTGTCGGATCCAGGCCTGGGCCCATTCAAACACTTCGTCGTCCGTTGTGAATCGATGTCCGCGAATAGCTTGTTTTAGAGGTCAATAAACATGAAAGTCACACGGTGAAATGTCTGGTCTGTACGGTGGATGTTCCAGTGTTTCCCATCGAAACTGCTGCAATGTCGTCTTCACCGCATTGGCAGTGTGTGGGCGGGCATTATCATGCAGGAGAATAACGCCATTGGACAACATACCTGGGCGTTTCGACTTCATGGCTCGTCTAAGGTTCTGTAAAGTGGCTTGATAACGCTGGGCATTGATGGTGGTTCCCCGTTCCAGGAACTCGACAAGCAGTGGGCCCTTGTGGTCTAAAAAGGACATCATGACCTTACCAGAACTGGTGTGCACGGCCTTTGATTTCTTTGGAGGTGGTGAAGTCGCATGTTTCCACTGCTTGCTCTGACGCTTGCTTACCGGCTCAAAATGGTGACACCATGTTTCGACACCACTGACAATATGCGACAGAAAGTCGTATTCCTCCTCATGATAACGTTGCAGATGACTCAAAGACAGCGCCATTCGAGTATTGCGCTGTTTGGTGGCCAATTGGTGGGGAACCCATTGCGCACAAACTTTTCGAAATTTCAAGTGTTGATGCATTATGGTGTGAATGGTGCCCACGCAAATATCCAGTAACCGATCTTGTCCACGGTGATTCTGCGGTTGCCCAAGACTAAAGTATTCACTTCCGCAACCATATCAGGGACACAATGAGCCTGTCCAGGACGAGCATCGTCTTCCAGTAACTCGCGCCCCTCAAGGAACCTTTTGCGCCATTCCACCACACTTGAACGACACAGACTGTACTCAGCGTCCACAGCTTTGATCCGTCGATACATTTCACGGCCTTCAAATCCCTCCGCTGCTAAAAATGGAATCATTCCTCGTTGTTCCTGCTTACTCGCATAAGATAGTAGCAGGAGAGAGGAGGAATCGGATGGAGTGTTGAGATGAGTAAAGAGGTAGTGAAGCCGGAGAAGATAGGATTATTGTTGGCAGTATAGAAAAGGAGGAGCCGGGAGATGAGGGATGAAAGGGGAAGAAGAAGAGAGGGTTGCTGGATTAATACAAATAAACATTCGCCTAAATAGCTACATTACACATTTCGTCATAGATATAAAGGGAACAACGATAGTCAAATGTTTAAGACGCTATATGCTGGCCTTAAAATTCCACAGCGTTTCCGTGCAATCGTGAGAAACAACTGAAAATCGAAAGGATTTTACAAGAAATAAAATTGTTCACAATTCGAACCATTAATAACAAATATCTCGGAAGTGGCTTATGCCAAAGAAGTTATTTCAAACAAATTGTGGGTTTAAGGAGATCTACATTTGTTTGTGTAGTATGTTTTCGTCTATCGCTAAACGTATAACAGTTACACATGAGTAGTAATAGTCCCGGATGAGCCAATTGGATTAACGATAATCCTGCCGCTAGGGGCGCTAGTGTCGCTAGTGTCGCTGCGTGCGACGGCGGCAAGTTTGAAAAGCGCCCTGAGCGGAAGGATTATCGTTATTGCAATTGGTTCATCCGGGACGAGTTAAAAGAATTGAGGATTAGGGAAAGATGAAGGAAAAACAGGAAGTGACGTGGAGTGTTTTGATTGGTAAAAATAAGGCGAAATGTGATTGGTTCGTTAATTCGGGTGGAAGATGAAGGAAGGAAGATAAAAGAGTATGGAGGACACGTGATGGAGAGGAGCGGAGTGGCGAGGTATTGTCTGTGCGGAGGTCGGGACTGAAAGAGGGAAAAGATGGCGAGCGAGGGATAAAAAGTATAACAGAAAGTGACGTGTGAAGTTGTGATTGGTGGAATAAGAAGTGATGTTATTGGTGGAAAGGAACAAATGAAAGTTGTTGATTGGTAAGAATAAGAGAGATTATGATTGGTGGAAAGAAAAAGGTGTGGGAGTGGGGTATGTTGGAGGTGATGGGAAAGGTAAGTTTTGCTAGCAACAAGATTTGCAAAAGCCTGTCGAGAACTCATCAGCAATTTTTGAACGTTGGATGGTGGTTTTCTTGAGTGGATAGAGAGATGGGGCGATATGAGATGCGGTGGTGAAAATGGGAACTAAACAAGATGGTTGAGACAAGAGGTTTAAGGACGAGGAAATTTCGAGGTTAGTGGTGAACATGGCGGTTGCAAGAGGTGGGGACAAGGAGACGCGGTGGTGAGAATGGGAACTAAAAGAAGATGGCGGTAGCAAGAGCTTAGAAGAGCAGATTTTGAGGTTAAAATAGTGGGAACTAAAAATGGCGGAGGGTCGGCGACAAGGAGATGCGGTGAGAACTAAACAAGATGGCGGACGCAAGAGGAGGGTAAGGAGATTTGAGGTTACAGTACCAAAACACGAAAGGATATATTGCTACGCCAAGCAGGCCCGAAAAATAATTATGCGTGTGGTACTTACCTGTTACTGGTGTTGATGCGTCACCAAAAGCGCAGCAGCTTCACGCGACGCGAAAAAAATAAAAGCAAACTGTTTTTGAAAATGCTTAACCAGCTTTAAGATCAACCAACATCACTACGCACTGATATGCCTAGGTTTTTTAAAGCGGTACAGACGCCCTTTGCACAGACGTAATTTAGCTATACCAAAAACCTGGTACTGGACCATCGTAATGGTCGCTAGCGTACGTAGGAGCAGGGTTCTCATAGCCGGTCGAAAGCGGTCAAAAAAGTGTACGACGTAGGTGTTCACAGTAGCTGCTGTCGAGTCAACCGTCGAGGTGTGAATGAACGAGATCTGTTCTTGCCGGCAATGTGGTTCGGAGATGAGAGGCGCGGTGGTAAAAATGGGAACTAAATAAGATGGCGGAGGTATGAAGTTGAGGTTAAAATATGAGGTAAACGTGGAGAGCTTAAACTAAGATGGCGGTGGCGTGGTGGTGAAAATGGGAACTAAACAAGATGGCGGAGGCAAGAAGTGGAGGGACGAAGAGGTTTGAGGTTAGGGTCAACATGCGAAAGATGTCGAACGCAACAGATGGTGACGAGGAGATAGAATTGAGGATTAGGGAAAGATGAAGGAAAAACAGGAAGTGACGTGGAGTGTTTTGATTGGTAAAAATAAGACGAAATGTGATTGGTTCGTTAATTCGGGTGGAAGATGAAGGAAGGAAGTTAAAAGAGTATGGAGGACACGTGATGGAGAGGAGCGGGGCGGCGAGGTGTTGTCTGTGCGGAGGTTGGGACTGAAAGAGGGAAAAGATGGCGAACGAGGGATAAAAAGTATAACAGAAAGTGACGTGTGAAGTTGTGATTGGTGGGAATAAGAAGTGATGTTATTGGTGGAAACGAGCAAATGAAAGTTGTTGATTGGTAAGAATAAGAGAGATTATGATTGGTGGAAAGAAAAAGGTGTGGGAGTGAGGTATGTTGGAGGTGATGGAAAAGGTAAGTTTTGCTACCAACAGGATTTGCAAAAGCTTCTCCAGAACTCATCAGCAATTTTAAATAACTAGTGTTTCGGGGTTTTCTCTGGTTGGTAGACGAATGCAAGCTGTTTCTGCTTTTTGATAGGTTTTCCCTGGTTGGTAGGCGTTTGCTGTAGTGGTTGACGATGTGCTTTCTAATTTTCGTGGTTGTCCCTGTCCGGTAGGCAAATGATGAAGTTTTCCCTTGTCGGCGCACGGATACTAGGCACATACTCGCACACACACATACATTCGCTCACAAACTCTTTTCATTTTTCGGGCTTTTAAAAAATTAAATAGGCACACACACGTTACAGTTGCCGTACTTATATTATGCGTCTTTGTGTTTTTCTTTTTTTCTTTTTGTTTTTTTTTCGTTTTTTTTTAAAAAATAACTAGTTTTTCGGGGTTTTCTGTGGTTGGTAAAAGAATGCAGGCTCTTTCTGCTTTTCATAGGTTTTCCCTGGTTGGTAGGCGTTTGCTGAGTGGTTGACGAAGCCCTTTCTAATTTTGTGGTTTTTCAGGTTGTTCGTGGTTGTCCCTGTCCGGTAGGCAAATGATGAAGTTTTCCCTTGTCGGCGCACGGATACTAGGCACATACTCGCACACACACACATTTAATAGTAGCGTGTAGCAAACTGTTTTTGAAAAAATGCTTAACCAGCTTTAAGATCAACCAACATCACTACGCACTGATATACCTAGGTTTTTTAAAGCGGTACAGACGCCCTTTGCACAGACGTAATTTAACTATACCAAAAACCTGGTACTGGACCATCGTAATGGTCGCTAGCGTACGTAGGAGCAGGGTTCTCATTGCCGGTCGAAAGCGGTCAAAAAAGTGTACTATCTTGTTTTCATGGGTTTTCCAGATCGGTAGGCGTTAGAATACTCTTAGAGCTTTTTTCAGGTTTTTCGTGGTTGTCCCTGTCCGATAGGCAAATGATGAAGTTTTTCTATAATATCGACGTTTTGGCTTGTGGCGCACGGATACTAAGCACATACTCGCATACACACACACTATAATAGTAGCGTATAAAAAAATTTAACAAACCGTAGATTTTCAAGAAAATTCCCACACCGCAAACTACCCGTTTAGTGGAAGAAATTTCGTTATTTTGTATTGTCTTAAAATGGCTCTAACCCTTTTGATTACGGTACGGTATGTTTAAGATATCTGCATGACAAATAAAATATATAACTTGAATTTTCTGGGAATAGCTGTGAAGTAATCTCATTCTGAATGTCTTTTGTACAACTGATAAACCGTAGGAAACGGCCTTACTGTACAAGAAATGTACAAGAACATTAAAGCGCACAATTTATGTCTATTGTTGTTGTTATTATTATTATTATTATTATTATTATTATAATTATTATTATTATTACTTTGTGGCGTTGTCTATTTACAAAGTTTCCATGTTGATTTTAATGTCTAAATGCTTTAGACCTTTCTGACTAAAACTCGTCATTCTTTTAACTTTTCTTTTTTCATTTTCATCCAAAGAGAACGGAATTTCACAAGTGAAGCAGTACTGTGATAACGATACCAACAAACTAATTATTATTCACCCACTGTAACACATAAAAACAATAAGTAATAATCACAGGCCCAGTTTGTGGGTATTTAAATGAAACATCATGCACAATACAAGCCAATTATGTAATCAGTTGAAATGTGCAAATCTATAGATGTATTTCTGGTGAAATCCCGGTATCGAATTTTTGAGTGCAATGCAATTCCTCCTCTATGTGCTATGTAACTCTCTCTACCACGTAAATAGTAGGTAGAGGAGGTATGCATTGCATCCAAATATTCAATATTGAGATTTCACTGGAAAACTAAATACTTGTTTTGAGGTCCCTGAATAAAAAACATTTTTAGAAAATTCTGCGTGTGTGTGTGTGTGTCTGTGTGTATGTGTCAGAGCAGCATAACTCAAAAATGAAAAGTCGGATAAATACTAAACTTGGTATTTAGGTTGAGTACCTTCCAAAGATACGACACAGAGATTTTCAAGAAAGTCCCTCCACCCCAAACTACCCTTTACATGAACTATTTTCCGAAATGTTTCATTTTCTAAAACTGTCTCTCACGATTTTAATTACAACACCATATATTAAAGACATTTATATGAAAAATAAAACGTATATCTTGAATTTTGTGAAAATAGCCTGTGAAGTCCTCTTGATTCGGAAGAAATTTTCTATGATCTTGTATAACTGCTAAGGATTGAGGAAAACATACAATACAAAAATTTAGATCTCTTTAAAGACACACAATTTATTTGAAATAACTTTTTTCTGACGTAAGCCATTTCCGAGATATCTATTATAAATGGTTCGAATTGTTCAATGCTTAGCCATTCTTTTAAAGTCATGTCGCTTTTCAGTTCTTGCTCGCCATGTTGATGGAAAGAATTTAGAATTTTAAGGCCAGTGTATAGCGTCCCTTTGTATGTATAACGGATGTGTAATGCAGCTATTTCCCGAAAAGCTTTTATATTGTTAAGCTGGACAACTGTGGACCTGTGCATTCTATAAACATTCACATGCATATTAGTATAAACTTCCCTACAGTGTTTTATATACAATTTGACAAGTTGTTTTAAGAAATTGTTAAATTTGGGTACCGAAAAAAAATAAAGATACGGTTTTCCAAAGATTTCGAAAGAACTAAGTTGCTGTATCAAAATTTCCCTGTTACAAATTGTGCATTTATTTCTTAAGGAAACCAGGAATACAGATTTTTTATAAATTTAGCGTGCAGCGATCTATATTTTCAACTTTTACGCCTACGTTTCTCGTCAATAAACACCATTGCTGAAGAGGTTGCTATTTCTACTCTCTCTACCACGTAAATAGTAGGTAGAGGAGGTATGCATTGCATCCAAATATTCAATATTGAGATTTCACTGGAAAACTAAATACTTGTTTTGAGGTCCCTGAATAAAAACATTTTTAGAAAATTCTGTCCTGCAATTTAATGTTTAAGAGTTTGCAATTCTATTTTTGCTTTCTCTACTATGTACTTACAGTAAGTAAAGGAAGTATTGTACCCCACCCAAAAATTCTATGTCGAGGTTTCACCGTTTCGAGGTTCCCTGACCCAAAAAAACCAAACATTTTTAGACAAAGATCCGCGCGCGTGTGTGTGTGTGAACAGTACACCTGGGAAACGAAAACTCGTTTAAATACGAAACTTGGCATTTAAGTTCAGGACCTTTCAGGGGTGCGAGACGAAGGTTTTGAAGACAATCTCTCCAATTCAAACTACTCTTTACATGCAAAAGTTCTCGTTATTTTTAATTTTCTCAAAAATGTCTCTTATATCATAATATATCAATTTCCAGAGCCTATAGTGAGTTAGGTCAGCTTAAGAGAGCTGGTATAATCTAGGATGCAGTTTACGTCAAAACTGCATACATTGTGCACATTTGTGAACACGAATCGTAACTCTTATGTAGAGTGTCAGTTACTAAAACTTATAAACTAATGTTATTTACATTTAAAATATTTATACTTAGTATTTACAAAACTGCATTAAGTTTTGGAGTAAAATTAGTAGTACCATAATTTTTTTTGAATGAATGAAATCCTCCTCTGTATTCAAGGTGTGAGTGATAAGGTATCTTTCTAATGCTGACTTGATTTTATTTTTATTATTTTTCAGTTCCTTACGGTTTATGATGGAAATGAATTAAACAATACATGTCATTTGCAATGTCCTTGAAAGGCCGATCTAGAAGTAGTCGATACATAAAATGTCACAATTACTAAAAAAAAAAATCTGATGTGTAACACTCACATGACTTTATCTACTCTTGTACAAACTATTTTTAGAAACTCTTATTCTCCATCTATTTCATATTAATCAAGATAAACATTTGCAGAAACGATCTTTTGACATGCAAAGAGAATTACATTTTACACATAGCGACCAGTTCTAAAAATATATGACTGTCGCTTAAGGCGTACTATGTTGCCCTTGTTTTGTATTTACAAGGGCGATATAGAAATACAGTAGCCTTTAAGCATATACATATCTCTTAATAACTGGTTGCTATGTGCATCACCATTGTCTTTGCCTCAGATTAATACTCTTTGCATATACAAGACAAAAAAACTGAATAACGAATTCCCATTTGAGAAAATAAGTATTGAAACATTTAAGGGAATAACAAGCAATATCTCGTGCATTACCAA
Source organism: Deroplatys truncata (assembly GCA_030765065.1). Lineage (NCBI taxonomy): Eukaryota > Metazoa > Arthropoda > Insecta > Mantodea > Mantidae > Deroplatys > Deroplatys truncata. Next base: position 77,411,425 of record CM060989.1, on the reverse strand, counting down.
AAGTTAAAGGAAATGAAATAAGGGTTTAAACCGCAGTTTCAGCATGCGCGTCGAGTTAAATGTCTCATTAAAAATCCTGACGCCTTAATTCGCCACAACTTGCCAAGTTGTAAACGCAGTCATTTCCGGTGCACTTTTCCCTACCATCGACCATAAAACTGCATATAAAAGATTTTCTCGCTGATGAGCATGCGTTTCTCACGGTGATTTTTGACGTTATGGCGCATTTTGCAACACTTTAACCACGTCAGCATATTGTAACACACATCAGCACTGTCTTTCAAGTACTGCTGCGTTGCTTTTCGCGGAAGGTTAAGTATTTCCGCACGGTTATGTGATTTATTAAGTGCGTGTAGAGTTAAAAATGTACCCTGCCCCAACTTCAACATCAGTGTCAAATATTTAAAACTATCAGTGTCGTGTGTAGTGCTTTTGTGTTGTGCTGTGCATACGTGTTATGTAAAATGTAAGAATTAAATATTTTCAACACATACTTCCTTTCTAAGGAGTAACACCAACTGCAGAATAAAAAATTCTGAAGTGTTACATTCGTATGACCTCTACCCTCTATCTCTTATAGGTGAGTACGAAAGTTTATTTTCATATCCACTTAATTTTAATCCAGATAAACTTTTCGGGAAGTAGCTGCATTACACATCCGTTATACATACAAAGGGACGCTATACACTGGCCTTAAAATTCTAAATTCTTTCCATCAACATGGCGAGCAAGAACTGAAAAGCGACATGACTTTAAAAGAATGGCTAAGCATTGAACAATTCGAACCATTTATAAAAGATATCTCGGAAATGGCTGACGACACAAAAATGTTATTTGAAATAAATTGTGTGTTTTTAAAGAGATCTAAATTTTTTGTATTGTATGTTTTCCTCAATCCTTAGCAGTTATACAAGATCATAGAAAATTTCTTCCGAATCAAGAGGACTTCACAGGCTATTTCCACAAAATTCAAGATATACATTTTATTTTTCATATAAATGTCTTTAATATATGGTGTTGTAATTAAAATCGTGAGAGACAGTTTTAGAAAATAAAACATTTCGGAAAATAGTTCATGTAAAGGGTAGTTTGGGGTGGAGGGACTTTCTTGAAAATCTCTGTGTCGTATCTTTGGAAGGTACTCAACCGAAATACCAAGTTTAGTATTTATCCGACTTTTCATTTTTGAGTTATGCTGCTCTGACACATACACACAGACACACATACACACGCAGAATTTTCTAAAAATGTTTTTTATTCAGGGACCTCAAAACAAGTACTTAGTTTTCCAGTGAAATCTCAATATTGAATATTTGGATGCAATGCATACCTCCTCTACCTACTATTTACGTGGTAGAGAGAGTAGAAATAGCAACCTCTTCAGCAATGGTGTTTATTGACGAGAAACGTAGGCGTAAAAGTTGAAAATATAGATCGGTGCACGCTAAATTTATAAAAAATCTGTATTCCTGGTTTCCTTAAGAAATAAATGCACAATTTGTATCAGGGAAATTTTGATACAGCAACTTAGTTCTTTCGAAATCTTTGGAAAACCGTATCTTTATTTTTTTTCGGTACCCAAATTTAACAATTTCTTAAAACAACTTGTCAAATTGTATATAAAACACTGTAGGGAAGTTTATACTAATGTGCATGTGAATGTTTATAGGATGCACAGGTCCACAGTTGTCCAGCTTAACAATATAAAAGCTTTTCGGGAAATAGCTGCATTACACATCCGTTATACATACAAAGGGACGCTATACACTGGCCTTAAAATTCTAAATTCTTTCCATCAACATGGCGAGCAAGAACTGAAAAGCGACATGACTTTAAAAGAATGGCTAAGCATTGAACAATTCGAACCATTTATAATAGATATCTCGGAAATGGCTTACGTCAGAAAAAAGTTATTTCAAATAAATTGTGTGTCTTTAAAGAGATCTAAATTTTTGTATTGTATGTTTTCCTCAATCCTTAGCAGTTATACAAGATCATAGAAAATTTCTTCCGAATCAAGAGGACTTCACAGGCTATTTTCACAAAATTCAAGATATACATTTTATTTTTCATATAAATGTCTTTAATATATGGTGTTGTAATTAAAATCGTGAGAGACAGTTTTAGAAAATAAAACATTTCGGAAAATAGTTCATGTAAAGGGTAGTTTGGGGTGGAGGGACTTTCTTGAAAATCTCTGTGTCGTATCTTTGGAAGGTACTAAACCTAAATACCAAGTTTAGTATTTATCCAACTTTTCATTTTTGAGTTATGCTGCTCTGACGCATACACACAGACACACACACGCAGAATTTTCTAAAAATGTTTTTTATTCAGGGACCTCAAAACAAGTATTTAGTTTTCCAGTGAAATCTCAATATTGAATATTTGGATGCAATGCATACCTCCTCTACCTACTATTTACGTGGTAGAGAGAGTTACATAGCACATAGAGGAGGAATTGCATTGCACTCAAAAATTCGATACCGGGATTTCACCAGAAATACATCTATAGATTTGCACATTTCAACTGATTACATAATTGGCTTGTATTGTGCATGATGTTTCATTTAAATACCCACAAACTGGGCCTGTGATTATTACTTATTGTTTTTATGTGTTACAGTGGGTGAATAATAATTAGTTTGTTGGTATCGTTATCACAGTACTGCTTCACTTGTGAAATTCCGTTCTCTTTGGATGAAAATGAAAAAAGAAAAGTTAAAAGAATGACGAGTTTTAGTCAGAAAGGTCTAGCTTTTAAACATTACAATCAACATGGAAGCTTTGTAAATAGACAACGCCACAAAGTAATAATAATAATAATAATAATAACAACAACAATAGACATAAATTGTGTGCTTTAATGTTCTTGTACAGTTCTTGTACAGTAAGGCTTCGTTTCCTACGGTTTATCAGTTGTACAAAAGACATTCAGAATGAGATTACTTCACAGCTATTCCCAGAAAATTCAAGTTATACATTTTATTTGTCATGCAGATATCTTAAACATACCGTACCGTAATCAAAAGGGTTAGAGCCATTTTAAGACAATACCTAAATAACGAAATTTCTTCCACTAAACGAGTAGTTTGCGGTGTGGGAATTTTCTTGAAAATCTACGGTTTGTTAAATTTTTTTATACGCTACTATTATAGTGTGTGTGTATGCGAGTATGTGCTTAGTATCCGTGCGCCACAAGCCAAAACGTCGATATTATAGAAAAACTTCATCATTTGCCTATCGGACAGGGACAAACACGAAAAACCTGAAAAAAGCTCTAAGAGTATTCTAACGCCTACCGATCTGGAAAACCCATGAAAACAAGATAGTACACTTTTTTGACCGCTTTCGACCGGCAATGAGAACCCTGCTCCTACGTACGCTAGCGACCATTACGATGGTCCAGTACCAGGTTTTTGATATAGTTAAATTACGTCTGTGCAAAGGGCGTCTGTACCGCTTTAGAAAACCTAGGTATATCAGTGCGTAGTGATGTTGGTTGATCTTAAAGCTGGTTAAGCATTTTTTCAAAAACAGTTTGCTACACGCTACTATTAAATGTGTGTGTGTGCGAGTATGTGCCTAGTATCCGTGCGCCGACAAGGGAAAACTTCATCATTTGCCTACCGGACAGGGACAACCACGAAAATTAGAAAGCACATCGTCAACCACTACAGCAAACGCCTACCAACCAGGGAAAACCTATCAAAAAGCAGAAACAGCTTGCATTCGTCTACCAACCAGAGAAAACCCCGAAACACTAGTTATTTAAAATTGCTGATGAGTTCTGGAGAGGCTTTTGCAAATCCTGTTGGTAGCAAAACTTACCTTTTCCATCACCTCCAACATACCTCACTCCCACACCTTTTTCTTTCCACCAATCATAATCTCTCTTATTCTTACCAATCAACAACTTTCATTTGCTCGTTTCCACCAATAACATCACTTCTTATTCCCACCAATCACAACTTCACACGGCACTTTCTGTTATACTTTTTATCCCTCGTTCGCCATCTTTTCCCTCTTTCAGTCCCAACCTCCGCACAGACAACACCTCGCCGCCCCGCTCCTCTCCATCACGTGTCCTCCATACTCTTTTAACTTCCTTCCTTCATCTTCCACCCGAATTAACGAACCAATCACATTTCGTCTTATTTTTACCAATCAAAACACTCCACGTCACTTCCTGTTTTTCCTTCATCTTTCCCTAATCCTCAATTCTATCTCCTCGTCACCATCTGTTGCGTTCGACATCTTTCGCATGTTGACCCTAACCTCAAACCTCTTCGTCCCTCCACTTCTTGCCTCCGCCATCTTGTTTAGTTCCCATTTTCACCACCACGCCACCGCCATCTTAGTTTAAGCTCTCCACGTTTACCTCATATTTTAACCTCAACTTCATACCTCCGCCATCTTATTTAGTTTCCATTTTTACCACCGCGCCTCTCATCTCCGAACCACATTGCCGGCAAGAACAGATCTCGTTCATTCACACCTCGACGGTTGACTCGACAGCAGCTACTGTGAACACCTACGTCGTACACTTTTTTGACCGCTTTCGACCGGCTATGAGAACCCTGCTCCTACGTACGCTAGCGACCATTACGATGGTCCAGTACCAGGTTTTTGGTATAGTTAAATTACGTCTGTGCAAAGGGCGTCTGTACCGCTTTAAAAAACCTAGGCATATCAGTGCGTAGTGATGTTGGTTGATCTTAAAGCTGGTTAAGCATTTTCAAAAACAGTTTGCTTTTATTTTTTTCGCGTCGCGTGAAGCTGCTGCGCTTTTGGTGGCGCATCAACACCAGTAACAGGTAAGTACCACACGCATAATTATTTTTCGGGCCTGCTTGGCGTAGCAATATATCCTTTCGTGTTTTGGTACTGTAACCTCAAATCTCCTTACCCTCCTCTTGCGTCCGCCATCTTGTTTAGTTCTCACCGCATCTCCTTGTCGCCGACCCTCCGCCATTTTTAGTTCCCACTATTTTAACCTCAAAATCTGCTCTTCTAAGCTCTTGCTACCGCCATCTTCTTTTAGTTCCCATTCTCACCACCGCGTCTCCTTGTCCCCACCTCTTGCAACCGCCATGTTCACCACTAACCTCGAAATTTCCTCGTCCTTAACCCTTTTGTCTCAACCATCTTGTTTAGTTCCCATTTTCACCACCGCATCTCATATCGCCCCATCTCTCTATCCACTCAAGAAAACCACCATCCAACGTTCAAAAATTGCTGATGAGTTCTCGACAGGCTTTTGCAAATCTTGTTGCTAGCAAAACTTACCTTTCCCATCACCTCCAACATACCCCACTCCCACACCTTTTTCTTTCCACCAATCATAATCTCTCTTATTCTTACCAATCAACAACTTTCATTTGTTCCTTTCCACCAATAACATCACTTCTTATTCCACCAATCACAACTTCACACGTCACTTTCTGTTATACTTTTTATCCCTCGCTCGCCATCTTTTCCCTCTTTCAGTCCCGACCTCCGCACAGACAACACCTCGCCACTCCGCTCCTCTCCATCACGTGTCCTCCATACTCTTTTATCTTCCTTCCTTCATCTTCCACCCGAATTAACGAACCAATCACATTTCGCCTTATTTTTACCAATCAAAACACTCCACGTCACTTCCTGTTTTTCCTTCATCTTTCCCTAATCCTCAATTCTTTTAACTCGTCCCGGATGAACCAATTGCAATAACGATAATCCTTCCGCTCAGGGCGCTTTTCAAACTTGCCGCCGTCGCACGCAGCGACACTAGCGACACTAGCGCCCCTAGCGGCAGGATTATCGTTAATCCAATTGGCTCATCCGGGACTATTACTACTCATGTGTAACTGTTATACGTTTAGCGATAGACGAAAACATACTACACAAACAAATGTAGATCTCCTTAAACCCACAATTTGTTTGAAATAACTTCTTTGGCATAAGCCACTTCCGAGATATTTGTTATTAATGGTTCGAATTGTGAACAATTTTATTTCTTGTAAAATCCTTTCGATTTTCAGTTGTTTCTCACGATTGCACGGAAACGCTGTGGAATTTTAAGGCCAGCATATAGCGTCTTAAACATTTGACTATCGTTGTTCCCTTTATATCTATGACGAAATGTGTAATGTAGCTATTTATGCGAATGTTTATTTGTATTAATCCAGCAACCCTCTCTTCTTCTTCCCCTTTCATCCCTCATCTCCCGGCTCCTCCTTTTCTATACTGCCAACAATAATCCTATCTTCTCCGGCTTCACTACCTCTTTACTCATCTCAACACTCCATCCGATTCCTCCTCTCTCCTGCTACTATCTTATGGTTCCATTCCTCTCAACTCCTCTGCTCACTTCTCCTCCTGCTCTCCATCTCCTCTCCTTATCCTTCTCCATCCTCTCTACATCATCATTGTCGTTAATTACACTAGTCTGCATGATATCGGATGACTGAAAACTAGTAAGTAATTCTGACTTATTTTTTTATGCTGATTTCAGAACTGCTTTTAGTTTTTCTCTATCACGTACATTTTTTCACAATTTCACTTCAAAAGTATGGAGTTGACCCAGTAGATGATGAGTATTGTTGAAGGAAAATTTATCACTTCTTGGAGGGAAATTTCTCAATACAGACTTGTAAGTCTTGTTGTTACACCTGTAAATGCTGGTTGGTATTTGTAATTTAGGCATTGTTGTTAATATCGAACGCTTGCATTACCAGTGCTATATCGTAATTGAAGTTATAAATACATTATGTCCACACGCAAGTGTGTGAACAATCCAAATGTTTTCTGCTACATTTGTGGAAATTATACAGTGCTTCAGCGGAGAACTGATATAACAGACATTGTGAAAAAAGTGTACCATGCTTATTTTAAAATGAAACTTGGTGACAAAGATAAGGCCTGGGATCCAAAGACAGTTTGCCGCTATTGTGTTGAGAGGTCAAGATTGTGGATAAAAGGAAAGAAATCCTGCATGCTATTTGCAATTCCTATGGTGTGGAGGGAGTCTAAAGACCACCTTAAAGACTGTTATTTCTGTTTAGTTAATGTTCAGGGGTGCAATTCGAAAAATAAGAAACACATTGTGTATCCAAGTATTCCTTCAGTCATCAGGCTGGTTCCACACGGAGAAGATCTGCCTGCTCCTCTTCCTCCAGCTGTTTTAGAGAACTTGGAAGAAGATGGTGTTGAAAGTGAACCTCATGCAATCACCAAAGATGATTCTGATGATGTCTACTGCCCTGAATACGACGTGACTCCACAACTGTTCCCTCAGAGTGAACTAAATGATCTAGACGTGGTTTGAAATTGTCTAAGGAATCTGCAGAGTTACTAGACTCCCGTCTTAAAATAATAATCTTATGGAACCAGGAACACATTACTCATGGTACAGACACAGAGCACAAGAGCTAGTCCTTGGTTTACTGCAATAACATAAACGATTTAATGTACTTTTATGACATTGAACATGATCCTACTCAGTGGAGACTTTTTATAGATTCATCAAAGAAAGGCGTGTTACTGCATAATGGGAATGTGTATAGGTCCATTCCTGTTGCACATTCAGTACAAATAAAGAGGCGGTTGAAAACATGAAGATGCTTTTAACAAGTATCCAATACGAGGAACACAAATGGCGTATCTGCGGTGATTTCCAGGTTATTGGAATACTATTAGGACAGCAAGCTGGGTTCACAAAAATGCCTTGTTTTCTATGAGAATGGGATAGTCGGGAAAAGCAGAGACATTGGAGTGTGAAAGTATGGCCACAGCGGAGAAACTTGTTGCCTGGAACTAAAAACATCCTGCACGAACCGCTTGTAGAGAGACAAAAGATATTGCTTCCGCCACTACAAATAAAATTGGGCTTGATGAAGCAATTTGTAAGGGCTCTACCACAGGATGGACCCTGCTTCAAGTACCTTTCCAAGAAATTTCTCTTCATTACACAAGACGAATTAAAGGCTGGAATTTTTGTTGGTCCTCAAATAAAGAAATGGATTAAGGATGAAGATTTTGAGAAGACAATGAATGTGAAAGAAATAGAAGCATGGACCTCCTTCCGATCAGTTACTGAAAACTTCTTAGGTATAACAAAGATCCTAATTACAAGGCCATTGTCGAAAAAATGTTGGAAAATTTCAAGAAGATGGGTTGTAACATGAGTGTAAAGGTGCATTTTCTGCATTCACATATAGACTACTTTCCAGAAAATCTGGGGCATTATACTGAAGATCAGGGTGAACGTTTTCACCAAGATATTAAGGAAATGGAAAGGATGTACCAGGGGAGATGGAATGAAACTATGATGGCCGACTACTGTTGGATGTTGAGGAGGGACAGTCATCTTCAAGAATCTACAAGGAAGTCAAAGTAGAGAAAGTTTGAAAAAATCTGATGTGTTACACTCACATTACTCTCTCTACTCTTGTACAAACTATTTTTACAAACGCTTATTCTACATCTACTTCATGTTAATCGAGATAAACATTTGCAGACTCTATCTTATTGCTAAGTTTCTTGTAGATGTAAGGGGAATATATATTTACAGGGGCAATATAAAAATACAGTAGCCTTTACGCACATACATATCTCTTGATAGCTGGTTGCTAGGTGCAGCACCATTCCCTTTCCCACAGATTAATACTCTTTGCATATCCAAGACAGAAACTTGAATAACGAATTCCCATTTGAGAAAATAAGTATTGAAAAATTTAAGGGAATAACAAGCAATATCTCGAAAATGGTTCACTCAACAAAAAAATGTATATGACATAAATTGTGTATTTTAACGCGATCTACATTTTTGTGCAGTAAAATTGTGTCTATCTCTTATGGTTTACCAGTTATACAAAAGTCGTTCACAATGAAGAATACTTTTGATGACATTCCCAGAAAATTCAAGATATAGATTTTATTTGTCATGAAAATATCGTCAACATATGATATTTTAATCAAAATCGTTAGAGCCATCTTAGAGAAAATTAAACTTTTCGAAAACTCTTCCATGTAAAGTGTAATCTGGGGTGGGGGGATTTTCTTGAAAACCTTCATGTCGCATCTCTGGAAGATTCTGAACCTAAATATCAAGTTTGGTGTTTATCCGACTGTTCGTTTCTGAGTTATGCTGTTCACAGACAGACACAAAGACAGACACGCAGACAGACAGACACACAGACAAACACACAGACATGTTTCTAAAAATGCTTTTTGGATTCAGGGGGTCTCAAAACATATATTTCCGGTGAAATCTCGGTATCGAATTTTTGGGTGAAATACAATACTTCCCCTACTTACTATACGTAGTAGAGAAAGTAAAAACTAAATGAAACACTTTAGCTTCTTGTTTTGATAAAATGTAGTCATGAAATAAATTAAGGGAGTTCTTGAGAGTATTCTTAATATGTTTCTTGACTAGAAACTGACCTTGTGTGAAATGTTATTTGAATACTTTTGTACGCTCATTAGTAAAATTGTCAAAACATTACTTATTGTTTGTAAAAGCCTGAGGTGATAGAAAAACGGAAGTTATTTCTGGAATCAGCATAAAAACTTGATTTAGGAACACCTACTTTTAACAATTCATCTGAAAAAAGTTTGAAAATGCAGACTAGTGTTATATATCTCCACTTTCATCTTCTATATTATTCAAAGATTGTGTGTGTTTTACAGTAATTCTTCTTCTACTGTCTGCATTAGGAAAAGGGGACTATCAAAATTGGCAGGAAATAAATGTGAGCCAGTTACGAGATAGTTGCGAGGCAATTACGAGCGATTAGGCTGGTAACGCATTAGTATAATAAATCGAATTTGGTATGAGTCAACAGTTGTTTTTATTTGTAATAGTATTTATTTATCTTTTCTTGTATCAGTGTTATTTCATTTACATGTACTAAAATACATAACATATAAGGTGCTGCTGAAACAAATTATTTGCTGGAGGTTGCTTCAGATATCGAGCAGGGAAGACAGTGTATCATCTGGAGAATATCTTGTTCCACAGATATTAATTATTCTCTTCTATCCCTAGGGACATTAACCGTAGTGTGCCGCAATCTTGAGTAATACATATTGCTAGTAATTGTCACTCAGTGATCTGCCATTGATCTCCTGGCAATTACTGTTACTGACACATAACGCAACAGTTATCATTTAATGTTCAACGTTATTTCGGTATAACACCAAGCATAGGACAATTTTCGTATTTGTTTTCAAGCTATCATTTACTGAGCGGGATGGCTCAGGGGGTAACGTCTGTGACCCGCATTCAGAAGGACCCATGTTTGATCCCCAGTGTCTGCCCACTTTAACCCAGGGTTTTTTCGTGATTTCCCTGGGGTCGACAGGCGAATGCTGGGGTGGTTTCTTCTATATCACGGTTTTCTTTCCATCATTTCCCCTCATTCTGTTTCCTTCTCATCTTCCAGGTGTGCTTCTAGGTCTCAGGGCGTGTGGCGGTGCCGGACAGATGACGCAAGTGCATGCTCACTGAAAACAATACTCCCCATGGATACCAGAGGGCTGCTCGACTATCGGGTCGTTCATTGCCCTCTTTCGGCGGCAACACACGTCTGCGAGTGGAAATGTTGGGCCTTCCACGCGTCTCTGTAACCTATCTGCCTACGGCCTGTGATCTCCTGTGGGTTGCTTCACTTAATCCCTTCCTTTTGTGGTCGCAGTGCCGAGGGGTCCTCCTCTCTTAAATAACCTATATATACAGGATGTTTCAGAAATACTTTTACAAACTTCGGGTATGGGTTCCTTAAACCACAAGAAGGAAAAAAGTTCATATGAACATATGTCCCATAATCCTTTGTTTTCTCGTTAGGAGCTGTTCAATACAGTGGTACAGTTATAAAACACAAAACTCATAATAAATGCTCAAAATGTCCTCCTCTTGCTGCTATGCATGCCTGTACTCGTCGAATCATGGAATGTCGCACCCTGTCAAAAACTCCGGGATGGTGTCGAATGGTTTCGCAGGTTTCCATGACACATCGATGAAGCGTTTCTGCATCCAGGATGGCTGTTCCATAAACTAATGATTTAAGATGCCTCCAGAGGTAAAAATCCACAAGATTGAGGTCGGAAGAACGTGCAGGCCATGAAACTGGTCCTCCTCTGCTTATCCATTGGTCATGGTAGATACCAGTCAGTGCATCTCGAACAATGCAACTAAAATGTGCCGGAGCTAGGCATTTATCACATTTATCAGCAAGGCGACGATAAACAGCGACAAAGGCTGGGTGACTCGGTTGTCTTCGGTCTGGAAACTCCATCTGATAGAGCCGTGCAGCCTCACGTCCATTACTATTCGCGCGACCATACTTAAAAATGATGTCTGCCTGTTCACGAAATGAATATTCAGCCATGGTGGAACGAAACACGTGCAGTTAACTCACTACATGTACACAATTGAAACGTAGAAGACAGACTAATGACAAATGACAAACGTAAACAAGTCTCCATGGCAACACTTCGCCATCTACCGTATGTAGTACAATGGGTCAACGCCTTCTATGAATGCATAGAGAAATGAACTTTTGAGGTTGGACCCCGAAGGCCGTTGAACTCACACTTTCATTTTGACAGGAATAACGCGAAAACCAAGGATTATGGGACATATGTTCATATGAACGTTTTTCCTTCTTTTGGTATGAGGAACCCATACCCGAAGTTTGTAAAAGTATTTCTGAATCACCCGGTATATATATATATATATATATATATATATATATATATATATATCAATGTGGAACTGGCCTTCTCTTCTAAGCGTTTTAGGTATTGTAAGGTTAGTAATTGTATTTAAACCTTAAGCAACGTAGGGAATGAAAGGAAAGGTTATTAAAAGAAATGTTGAAATTAACGTAATGTTAAAGTGCTGGGCACATTTTCCAAGCACCTCAAGCATGAAGTAACCCAGAGGTTACGATCATTTAAATAGTATGACCAAGTAGGAAAGGAAGTTCAAGGCTTTCAAAAGTAAACTCAATAAACCTTTCTTCTTACAGCCACTATATAATAATATATTATATACGAAACCCTATCATTTAACAGGTTTGCATTTTATAAACTGTCTCAAATACATTAATAGTTTCGCCTTCAATCTTTTAGATTGCTTTACGATGCGCATTTTTACAACAGTATTTTAGAATATATTAGTTTTACTCTCGTTCAATAAACTAAATGAACTCGGCACGCCCTAAATGTTGAATTTTGTACATTATTTTTAGGGCATTTTAAGCAGAATTTAGACAAAGGGCAAAAATGGTGTGTGTCTGATAGCGCTTCCCTAGACGTTAATGCGTTAATGCGTTGCTTCCCGACTACCGGCGAGCTCAGAATATTTCCTCCTTCAGCTCGTCCTCTTGCTAGCGGGTGGCTCCAGCCTTCCTCAACGTGACCTGGTGTCAGGAACTCAAACAGCGCCGCACTAGTGCCTTATACGCTGTCATCTGTTGACTATCTCCCTGCAGAGCTCCAACCGATAATGCAGTAAGTTGTAACATGCTGATAGTATTTCCTTCTGGGCAGGCGCAAGGAAACATGTGGTATAATGGTTGTTTCAATGCAGAAATCAAGATTACTTGACAGGCATAATTCTTTCTTTAAGGAGGGAGGGAGTCAACTTGACTCAGTACCATCTATTACATATGTCTCATTCTCTCATGCGACAGAACGTTGTTTTAAAAGTATCACAGATCTTTCTAAGTTATGCTGCTGACCGTGTAAAAGTGCAAATATACCAAAATAGATCCCGTTTTTCTAAGTGTATTTATAAGATTACGAACCGTTTCTCTGTGAGGCACACGAACAGCAGGAAAGCTGTCTCACTACCGCGCAAAATAATTCTCGAGTTCTATTTCCGGCAACCGCTCACTATGTACATGGGGTTTTCGTGGTTCCCCGGATCGGTAGGCGAATGCTGGAATGGTTCCTCTTCTACCACGACTTTTCCTGTAGGTACCCATCATCTACAACATCAAAAGTTTAGGGTTGGAGGACCAGGCGACGGTGTTCGTCGTGTTGCAGCTGGGCGATGGAGGTTCGCTTCGTGAAAGTATCTCCCCGGCGTCGGTCGCACTGCTCAGCTAGATCCCGCTTCTGGGTGCTCCTGGATACCCAAGGGGTCAGGGGCTTATGGACGTGCTTGGGCGGCGGCGACGGATGATTTCGAACTGGAATCGTTAGGGATACCGTCCATATTTGCACACGTTGTCTCCAGGATCTAGTCGCCTTGGGTCTCTCCCCTACCCTCCCTCCCTGCCAAGAGTCACACTCAGAAAAAAACGCCCGTTGCAACCCACTTACAGTGTTCTGTCCGAATTTTGGGAGCACCTTCGTAATATGCCTTTTCCTTTACCTGTCTCACTTCTCTACAAGAGTTTGTCACATAGGAAGCATTCCTGAAGATTCTTTATGCTAAAGTATATGGACGTTTTGTCGTTATAACTGTTTAACAATGAAACACGTGGTCTCACGACGTATCAATCTCTCTACGCGTCAGTTGATTACCTGGCTCATGGAGAGGAGGAAAATTGGAGAGGGGTAAAATCGGTTATAAACAACGCAGTGCACGACAGGAAATTCTCCGTAATACGGCCACGCGTCCAAGCGAAAGCGCTATATAGTTCCAAACAGAATCGCATACTGTTAAACCATACTTCTTTTATGAAAGTTAAGGAGTGCTTGCATAAGCATTCATTGTGTTAAATTCCTGAAAAAGGTAGTGTTACAGAAGATTTTTGAATGGGTTTTGACCGAAGAATTACAGTCTTCTTTGTAATCGATGTTATAATTACGAAGTTGGAGAGGTTAGTTAGTCCAAAAGAAACTCTTGCACAGTGAATCGGTGGAACAAGTAAAATGGAAAGATGTAATATATTATGAATATAATTGCTTCACTCGTACAACTCACCTTAATGAAAATACATGGCCTCACGAATTAAACCCTATTTATTATAACCGAGCTCCATTGTCAAGCTCCTTTCCTCTGGTTGGCTATTGTAGATTTTTGAATGTCTATTGATGACATTTGTCATAATAGATGCACGTGCTTTCGTCATACTGAAAGGCAGATATAAACAGAAGGATCATCCTACCTATTTTCATATGAGCTTATATGCATTTCAGATGTATTAACTCTGTTGGAATATATTTAATAATACTCCTATGAAAATGTAAATTTGAAAATATTCTTCGAATATATAAAGATAAATTTTGTTAAATAAGGAACTGTTTTGCATCGCATAGAAACCTATTGCACGAAAGCAGCCAATAAAAAGTGACTAATGACGTGAAAGATAAGAGAGATAGGGGCAAAGTTATGCGAAACAAGGCTTAGCCCGCGATACGCTGGAAGCCAAGCCACACCAAGCCTCAGTATGTACAGACCATAACATATCGCTATCGGGAGGGCGATGCCAGACAGTCGGAGATAAACAAAGACAAGTAGCGCTCTCGCCGGACTATCAGAAGCGCTGTAGGCAGATAATCACCATATTCTGAATTTTTCTTCCCCCGACTCCGAGCGTGTGTCCAGATAGTTCTAGAATGTTCTGTGAGATTCCATCGGCTACAACGAGCGTTTTTGCGGGAGGAGTCGGTCAGTGAGTGAGCTGGTGAGCGCGACATCAAGTGCGGTTCTCCGAGCGAGTTCGTGATGATTACTGTGACGTGCATTAAGTGTTACTGCGGAGCGAGAGCTTTAATGAACCGTTCAGAAGAAGAATATACGTCACGAAGAAAGTGAAGTGATGGGAAAATTGAACTAGTTCGATTTAGTGAAGTAACAAGTGAAGTCCCAGTGAAAGTTGAACCAAATCAAAGCAGTTGACGGTTATAACTGAGAAGTGACAGTTGAAAAGCTGCACAAAGTCACAATATATCTCACGTTAAATATGAGCGATTACCTGTAGGTTTTCAAGAAGTATGTTACTCAAATATAGTTCGAAACTTTTGCTTAATATAAAATGTAAATTATGTAAACAGCAAAACTAAGGAAAGTTGTAGCCTCCCTTTAATTATGTGTGGTGTCGTTCACTCCTTTTCGTGACGAGCAGTCGGTAAGTCAATAAACATGACTGCTTTTACAAGTGCTGTTAGCTTTCTGAGTGACAATAAAGGTGAAATAGTGAAGCATTCTAAAAGTAAGTCTTTAAAAGATGAGAGAAACGAATTGTGTTGAATGCGTTTAACAAAACTAATGCAGGAGAATCCAACTGCCGTGAATAACACTGCTAAATTAACCGCGGATTATATCAGTATTTCCGAGTGGGGCGCTGCATGTGCTTGTAAAGAATTAAAGGAAACGGGAGCGTTCTTCCACGAAGGAAGAAAAGAGACAGAGGTAAGGTAGAATTAGCAAAATCTGATGTGTTGCACCCACATGACTTTCTCTACTCTTGTACAAACTATTTTTACAAACACTTGTTCTCCATCTACTTCATGTTAATCGAGATGTTAATCTTATTACTAATTTTCTTGTAGATGCAAGGGGTATATGGTAGGCTTTAAGCGATAGTCAAATCTTTTAAGAGCTGGTTGCTATGTGGCGCATTCCGTTCTCTTTGCATTACCAGGACGAAAAGAATAACGAATTCCCACTTGAGAAAAGTATAAGTATTGGAAAATTCAAACAAATAACAAGGAATATCTCTAAAATGCATCACTCGTGAAAAAAAAGAAAAAAAAATATATGTGACATAAATTACGTGTTTTAAAGAGATCTCTATTTTTTGTGTAGAAAAATGTTGTCTATCTCTTACGGTTTACCAGTTATGGAAAGGCCATTCAGAATGAAGAGGACTTTTGGGGAAATTCCCATAAAATTCAAGATATACATTTTATTTCTCATGAAAATATCTTAAATGTATGATATTTTAAACAAAATTGTTAGAGCCATTTTTAAGAAAATCAAAATTTTCGAAAAATGTTTCATGTACAGGGGTGGTGGGGAGATTTTCTTGAAAACCTTTGTGTCATATCCTTGAAAGATACTGAATCTAAATACCAATATCCGACTTTTCGTTTTTGAGTTATGCTGTTCACAGACACACAGACATTTTTCTAATTTTTACCTTCTATAGTACGTATAGTAAGTTGGGGACGTATTGCATTCCACCCAAAAAATCGATACCGAGATTTCACCGTAAATAAATGCTTTAAGACCCCCTGAATCCAAAAAAAGTATTTTTGGAAACATGTCCGTGTGTGTGTCTGTGTCTGTGAACAGCATAACTCAGAAACGAACAGTCGGATAAACACCAAACTTGGTATTTAGGTTCAGTGTCTTCCAGAGATGCGACACGAAGGTTTTCAAGAAAATTCCCCCACCTCAGATTATCCTTTACATGGAACATCTTTTGAAAATTTTGATTTTCTCAAAAATGGCTTTAACGATTTTGAATAAAATACATACGTTAGACATTTTTATGACAATTGGATTGTATATCTGGAACTTTCTGGGAATGTCTCCAAAAGCATTTTTGATTGTGAACGACTTTTGCATAACTGGTAAACCATAAGGGATAGACAAAATGTTACTACACATAAAATGTAGATCGCGTTAAAATACACAATTTATGTCATATACATTTTTTTTGTTGAGCGAACCTTTTTTGGAGATATTGCTTGTTATTCTCTTAAATTTTCCAAAACATATACTTTTTCTCAAATGGGAATTCGTTATTCATTTTTTTGTCCTGAGAATTGAATGCTTCACATAGCAACCAGCTCTTAAAATATTTGACTATCGCTTAAAGCCTACCAATTCCCCTTGCATCTACAAGAAAATTAGCAATAAGATTAACATCTCGATTAACATGAAGCAATTGGAGAATAAGCGTTTGTAAAAATATTTTGTACAAGAGTGAAGAAAGTCATGTGAGTGTAACACAACAGATTTTTTCAGAATTCGGGAGGTCTTAAGACATGTATTTCCGATAAAATCTCGATATCGAATTTTTGGGTGGAATGCAACACTTCCCCTACTTACTATACGAGTAGAGAAAGTAAAAAGTAGATAATATTGTCAAATGTGCTATCCGAAGGATAATACATGATTTTTCTTTAATAACGAACCGCCAGCTTTATACTAAGTCTTAAACACTGTCAACAATTACATTGCCCTCCTTTGAGCGATCCATCTTTATTATTGCTAGAAAGTGGATTAAGGTTTCTGAGGAGAAGTTAAGTGAATATAACTATTAATAGTATACCGTGTGATGGAGACTAAGATTTTATTCCTCTCTCTGATAACAATGTAGCTACAGATAAGCATCAGCTTTATTTTAATTATTCTGTATTTAATTTCATGTGAACTTTTATTTCTCTGTTATTTTACTTACTATTATCACATCATTCGTAAAACGCTAACGCATTTAATATGTATACACTTATAAAGGTCTGAACAGTAGCAACGTACATTAAAATATTTTGAAAAGAAACTTACTTCAATGAAAACATACTGGCTGGAGTAACGGAGACGGAAATCTGTGAGAGCTGAAAATGACAGAAGCTTTTAAAACGTGTTTTGACTACACAAAGTAGCACTGCCTTTGAAGCCAAACTAATAGAAATTCTTCAGGATACGATATTGACGTCAGGAAAAGCAAAGGAAACAATGGGAAGTCTGCAGAACCGCAGAAAAGGGACTCATTACATTCTCCTTAAAGCATTTTATGGAAGAAAACACTTTCAACTCTACGGGGGCTCCGAAATGACAAACACACAAGTCCTGGGCTTTAGTAAATCGAGTTTCGCTACGTGTTACGTGTATTGCCTGTTACCATTGTAGCTAATACCTAGTTACATGGCAGGGGCTCGCATTCAGGGCGTCACGGGTTCAACTTTCGTCGACTGCCTACTCTGACCTTGGGCTTTTCGTGGTTTTCCCTGGTAGGTAAGGTAAATGCTGCGGTGGTTTCTCTTCGACCATAACTTCCTTTTCTTTCATTTTGTTTCTTTTTACTTTATCTACTACGTATATTCGATACCGAGATTTCACCGGAAATATATGTTTTGAGACCGCCTGAATCCAAAAAAAAGCATTTTTGAAAACATGTCCGTGTGTGTGTCTGTGTGTGTGTCTTTTAACAGCATAACTCAGAAACGAACAATCGGATAAACACCAAACTTGGTATTTAGATTCACTATCTTCCAGAGATGCGATACGAAGGTTTTCAAGAAAATCCCCCACCCCAGATTACCCTTTATATGGAACATTTTTCAAAAGTTTTAATTTTCTCAAAAATGGCTCTAACGATTTTGATTAAAATATCATATGTTTAAGATATTTTCATGACAAATGAAATGTATATCTTGAATTTTCTGGGAATGTCTCCAAAAGTATTCTTCATTGTGAACGACTTTTGCATAACTGGTAAGCCATATGAGATAGCGAAATTTTACTACACAAAAAATGTAGATCACGTTAAAATACATAATTTATATCCTATACATTTTTTTGTTGGGTGAACCATTTTCGAGATATTGCTTTTTATTCCCTTAAATTTTTCAATACTTATTTTCTCAAATAGGAATTCGTTATTCACTTTTTAATTTCTCTACTACGTATAGTAAGTAGGGGAAGTATTGTATTCCACCCAAAAATTCGACACCGAGATTTCACCGGAAATAAATGTTTTGAGACCCCCTGAATCCAAAAAAAGCATTTTTGGAAACATGTATGTGTGTCTGTGTGTGTGTGTGTCTGTCTGTGAACAGCATAACTCAGAAACGAACAGTCGGATAAACACCAAACTTGGTATTTAGGTTCAGTAGCTTCCAGAAATGCGACACGAAGGTTTCCAAGAAAATCCCCCCATCCCAGGATACCCTTTACATAGAAGATTTTTCGAAAATTTTAATTTTCTCAAAAATGGCTCTAACGATTTTGATTAAAATATCATATGTTCAAGATACTTTTATGACAAATGAAATGTATATCTTGAATTTTCTGGGAATGTCTCCAAAAGTATTCTTCATTGTGAACGACTTTTGCATAACTGGTAAGCTATATGAGATAGACAAAATTTTACTATACAAAAATGTAGATCGCGTTAAAATACATAATTTAAGTCATATAAATTTTTTTGTTGTTGAGTGAACCGTTTTCGAGATATTGCTTGTTATTCCCTTAAATTTTCCAACACTTATACTTTTTCTCAAATTCGTTATTCATTTTTTTTATGTCCTGGACATGCAAAGGGAATGAAATGCGCCACATAGCAACCAGCGTTAAAATATTTGACTATCGCTTAAAACCTACTATATTCCCCTTGCATCTACAAGAAAATACCATTAAGGTTGACATCTCCATATCTCGATTAGCATGAAGCATATGGAGCATAAGCGTTTGTAAAAATAGTTTGTACAAGAGTGGAGAAAGTCATGTGAGTGTAACACATCAGATTTTTTATGTTTCGATGCGCTTCCAGAGACAGTGCGAATGCTTGCTCCACGGAAGGACTATTCCGCATAGACGCCAGAAGGCAGCCTGGATGTAAGGGTTGCTCCAGTAGAGAGCCGTGTCTTCAAGCTAGGAAATGTTAGGACTTTTGTGCATCTCTGTGGTTCTGTATCAATCTATGCCGGCCGGACATGTCCCGCCTGGTGCCAGTAGCGCGGCAGCATTGACGGCTCTTATTCGTTCTCTCGCCGCCTGCGAGGTTCGGTCAGTGATAAAGTTCCCTACTGCACAAAGCATAGCGCCGAACGAAATTCATCGTCAGCTCTGTCAGGTCTACGGGTAGAAGATCATGAGCAAACAGATGGTGCGTCGCTGTGTAGGCAGCGTCCTCATCAACGATGGCCTTGTTGAACCGTTGCTTCACGATTACGGACTCAACAGTCATTTTCCTCAGATATCGTGATCCTTGTTGGAGAAGCAGTGGTATCATGATGACGGTGACGAGCTCCTCGACAGAATAGTCACGGTCGATGAGACTGGATATTGCACTTTACCCCGAAAACAAAGCAGTGGTCATTGCATTGGCGTCATAATGGATCTCCGGTCAAGACGAAATTCAAACAGACTGTGTTGGTGCAGAAACTGATGTGTACGGTGTTCTGGGACAGGTATTCTGTTCATTGACTTTCTGTCCAGAGGTGAAACGGTGAATGCTGACGGTTACTGTGAAACACTGCGGAAACTGCGACGTGCCTCAAAATAAGAGGCATCGAATGCTTATTACAGGTATGGTGCTGCTTTATGACAATGCTCGTCGCAGAGCAAATGTTCCACAGGAGTTCGGCTGGGAGCTGTTTGATCATCCTACATACAGTTCTGTTCTTGCTCCCAGCGACGAAGAGCTGAAAATGACTGTCATACACAGGTTTCATTCACAGGCGGTGGACTTCTATGACGCAGAAACACAAAAGTTGATCCCACGATATGACAAGTGTCTCAATTCTTATGGTAACTATCTCAAAAAATCCGATATGTTACACTCACATGACTTTCTCTACTCTTGTACAAACTATTTTTACAAACGCTTATTCTCCATATGCTTCATGTTATTCGAGATGTTAATCTTACTGCTAATTTTCTTATAGATACAAGGGGAATATGGTAGGCTTTAAGGGATCGTCAAATCTTTTAAGCGCTGCTTGCTATGTGGTGCATTGTATTGGAAAATTTAAGGGAATAACAAGTAATATCTCGAAAATGGTTCACTCAACAAAAAAATGTATATGACATAAATTATGTATTTTAACGCGATCTATATTGTTTGTATAGTAAAATTTTGTCTATCCCTTATGGTTTACCAGTTATGCAAAAGTCTTTCACAATGAAGAATACTTTTGGAGACATTCCCAGAAAATTCGAGATATACATTTTATTTGTCATAAAAATATCTTAAATATATAATATTTTAATCAAGATCGTTAGAGCCATTTTTGAGAAAATTAAAATTTTCGAAAAATTTTCCATGTAAAGGGTAATCTGGGGTGGAGGGATTTTCTTGAAAACCTTCGTGTCGCATCTCTGGAAGATACTGAACCTAAATACCAAGTTTGGTGTTTATCCGACTGTTCGTTTCTGAGTAATGCTGTTCACAGACACACAGACGCACACATGGACATGTTTCCAAAAATGTTTTTTTTATTCAGGGGGTCTCAAAAGGTATATTTCCGGTGAAATCTCGGTATCGAATTTTTGGGTGGAATACAATACTTCCCCTACTTACTATATGTAGTAGAGAAAGTAAAAATGGCTCAACCATTGCTTTACCTGTTGTCAAAAGAATAGGGTAACTTATTTTTGGATGCGTCTCGTACAACCTATTCCTATTGCAGCTAACGTTTCTTGGGTGAGCATTGGAATTAACACTTTAATAGTAGTATTATAAAGGCTGTCCCAAAATTAGACCGACAGAATTTCGGAGCTGGTAAATAACATTATTTGGAATAGTTTTTGTTAAGGCAGGTTTTATGCTACGATACTTCGTTTAAGTGCTAGATAAGTTAATGCCATTACTGCTTCCCACACTGTTTGTTTAAATATGCAAGTTACAGCACTCTGTGTAAGTTTTAGTGAGGTACATAATCTTAGTCCAAGGAACAAAAACACAACACACGGAAGAAGCAAAACATAAACGCTTTAGTTGGTTTACTCTCTGACTCAATATTAGCTTCCTGGAAATTGTTCATTATTGTTTTCCAGAATGCATGCTGCATACTCCAAAATCTCAGCCAGGCCTTAGTTTGTTTACAACATGGAACGTACATGTTCCCTGACCTTACCCCACATGACTTCCTTTTGTAGGGACACATGAAGTCTGTAGTTTATGACACGCCTGTTGAATCTGAAGAGAAACTTGAGGCGCGTATAGCCTGCGCAGCTGGCGAAATCAGAGAAATGGCGGTGTCTTTGCGAGAGTATGGTATGCCAATGCTTTGAAAGGCAAAGCTGTGGTGTAATGTAAACACTGAGGTGTTTATGTGTTGTGTTCTTGTTCCTTGGGTTAAGATTATGTACCTTACTGAGATAAATACAATTCTGTAATTTGCGTTGTTCATTTTGTTGTATTTAAACAAACTGGGTGGGAGGCAGTAATGACATCAATTCGACTAGCACTTAAATTAAGTACCGAGGGAAAAAACATGCCTTAACAAAATGTGTTCCAAATAATATTACCTATCAACTCTCAAAGTTTGTCGGTCTAATTTTGGGACACACTGTATCTCATTAGGTGCCCTGACGTTGTGCAGTTAGCGTTTTAAATTCCAGTAACGAATTAATTAATTTAATTTACATTGTGATAATTGAAATTATTCTAAAATGATCTAACGCTTTTTACTTTCTCTACTACGTATAGTAAGTAGGGGAAGTATTGCATTCCACCCAAAAATTCGATACCGAGATTTCACAAAAAAAAAAAAAAAAAAAAAAAATACATGCTTTGAATAAAAAAAATTCTGATGTGTTACACTCAAATGACTTTCTCTACTCTTGTACAAGCTATTTTTACAAACGCTTATTCTCCATATGCTTCATGTTAATCGAGATATTGAGATGTTAATCTTATTGCTAATCTTCTTGTAGGTACAAGGGGAATTGGTAGGCTTTAAGCGATAGTCAAATATTTTAAGAGCTGGTTGCTATGTGGCGCATTCCATTCTTTTTGGATTACAAGGACAAAAAAAATTAATAACGAATTTCCATTTGAGAAAAGTATAAGTATTGGAAAATTTAAGGGAATAACAAGCAATATCTCAAGCAAAAAAATGTATATGACATAAATTGTGTAATGCGATCTACATTTTTTGTGTAGTAAAAGTTTGCTTATATCTTATGGTTTACCAGTTATGCAAAATTCGTTCACAATGAGGAATACTTTTGGAGACATTCCCAGAAAATTCGAGATATACATTTTATTTGTCATATGGTATTTTAATCAAAATTGTTAGAGCCATTTTTGAGAAAATTATAATTTTCGAAAAATGTTCCATGTAAA
The DNA here is from genome assembly GCA_030765065.1 of Deroplatys truncata. Lineage (NCBI taxonomy): Eukaryota > Metazoa > Arthropoda > Insecta > Mantodea > Mantidae > Deroplatys > Deroplatys truncata. Next base: position 77,388,455 of record CM060989.1, on the reverse strand, counting down.
GAGTAATCTGGGGTGGTGGGATTTTCTTGAAAACCTTCGGTTCGCATCTCTGGAAAATACTAGACCTAAATACCAAGTTTGGTGTTTATCCGACTGTTCGTTTCTGAGTTATGCTGTTCACAGACACACACACAGACACACACACGGACATGTTTCCAAAAATGCTTTTTTTTGGATTCAGGGTGTCTCAAAACATGTATTTCCGGTGAAATCTCGGTATCGAATTTTTGGGTGGAATACAATACTTCCCATACTTACTATACGTAGTAGAGAAAGTAAAAAGGGAAGTTGGATAAATAACAAACTGGGTATTTAGGTTCAGTATCTTTCAAAGTTGCGACAAAAGGTATTCAAGAAGATCGCCCATACCAGACTATCCTTTACACGAAACATTTTTCGAAAATGTTGATTTTCTCAAAAATGGTTCTGACGATTTTGATTAAAATATCATATATTTAAGACATTTTTATGACAAACAAAATGTATATCTTGAATTTTCTGGGAATGTCTCCAAAAGTATTCTTCATTGTGAACGACTTTTGCATAACTGGTAAACCATAAGAGATATACAAAATGTTACTATACCAAAAATGTAGATATCATTAAAACACTTAGTCAATGCCATATACATTTTGTTTTGTCGAGTGAAGCATTTCCGAGATATTCCTTATTATTTGTTTGAATTTTCCAATATTTATACTTTTTCTCAAATAGGAGTTCGTTATTCGTTTTCTTTTTATGTCCTGGACATGCAAGGAGTATAGAATGCTACAAACATTTGACTATCGCTCAAAGCCTAACATATCCCCCTTGCACCTACAAGAAAATTAGCAACTACATGCAAATGTTTATCTCGATTAATATGAAGTAGGTAGAGATAAGCGTATGTAAAACATTTTATACAGGAGTAGAGAAATTCTTGTGAGTGCAACACATAAGATCTTTATCTATAACGAAATGTGTAATGTAGTTATTTCTGCAAAGGTTTATTTGGATTAATGTGGTAGATGGCAAGTTAAGCCTTAGTAAGAATGGTTTGTATATCTACTAATGAGCAATAGAGGGTAGAGAAACTCATGTGAATGTAACACATCGGATTTTTTTATCTTTTAGAATTTATGGGATGAAATTAGGTGTTTTATAGCCCATCTGTCCGAACGAATGGACTTTTCAATGGTGAAAAGGTTATCAAAATTGGTTAATGTTTTACGTATACACACAAAATGTTTCTCTCTTTATAATATTAATATGGATTACTAAGTAAGTATAGAGTTGATACTGGATTGGATTGTGAAGTGGAGGGAATGCGGCACTTATCCACGCCCTACAAGAAGTAGGGAGGGCTAAGGCGAAAGGATATACCGGTGGCCGGAACCATGTGTGACGGCACAGCAATGGCAGGGTCCAGATAAAGATTAGATAAAGACAACCTTTTTTGTGGTACATTTTCGTGTATCGCTTAACGTTTAGCTATTATACAAGATTTTACAAAATTCCTTCCAAGTGAAGTGCACTTCATAGGCTATTCTCAGAAAATATAAAATATACGCTTTATTTGTCATTTAAACATTTTGATCTTTATTCTTTTTGAGCTTTTGAGTTAACACACACACACAAAAGTTTTCTAAAGACACTTTTTATGGATTTAAGGACTTCAAAACAGAATTTGCGGTGAAATCACGGTAAAGTAAAAATACAATATTACTTTGGGTTAAACCCCATTCTGGAATCAATCGGGATATAATTGTGGACAGCTTAGCAAAATCTATTCTATATCCACATATATTTTCAATAGGTCTGACGCACTTTGTTAAAAATACAATTAAAAAAATCTGATGTGTTACACTCACATGACTTTCTCTACTCTTGTACAATCTATTTTTACAAACGCCTATTCTCCATATGCTTCATATTAATCGAGATATCGAGATGTCAATCTTATTTGTAATTTTCTTGTAGATGCAAGGGGAATATGGTAGCTTTTAAGCGATAGTCAAATATTTTATCCCTGGTTGCTATGTGGCGCATTCCATTCTCTTTGCATGTCCAGGACATAAAAAAATGAATAACGAATTTGAGAAAAAGTATAAGTATTGGAAAATTTAAGGAAATAACAAGCAATATCTCGAAAACGGTTCACTCAACAAAAAAATGTATATGATATAAGTTGTGTATTTTAACGCGATCTACATTTTTTGTGTAGTAAAATGTTGTCTATCTCTTATGGTTTGCCAGTTATGCAAAAGTCGTTCATAATGAAGAATACTTTTGGAGACATTCCCAGAAATTTCGAGATATACATTTTATTTGCCATAAAAATATCTTAAACATATGATATTTTAATCAAAATCGTTAGAGCCATTTTTGAGAAAAGTAAAATTTTCGAAAAATGTTCCATGTAAGGGTAGTCTGGGGTGGGGGCATTTTCTTGAAAATCTTCGTGTCGTATCTCTGGAAGATACTAAACGTAAATACCAAGCTTGGTGTTTATCCGACTGTTAGTTTTTGAGTTATGCTGTTCACAGACACACAGACACACAGACACAGACACACAGACACACAGACAGACATACACACGGACATGTTTCCAAAAATGCTTTTTTTTGGATTCAGGAGGTCTCAAAACATGTATTTCCGGTGAAATCTCGGTATCGAATTTTTGGGTGGAATGCAATACTTCCCCTACTTACTATACGTAGTAGAGAAAGTAATTATTGAAACAAATAGTGGAAAAATTCAAACGCGGTTTAAAGTGAAACATTATTTTCCCTACCACATACATAGTGAGTAGAGAAGGTATTGCATACCATCCTAAAATTGGATACCGAGAATTCACCAGAAATACATGTTTGAGATCTCTGAATGAGCAAAAAAAAAGCATTTTTAGAGAAAGGTCCTGTTTGTGTGTCTGTGAACAGCATGACTCAAAAACCCCCACCCAAACGATTTTTATTAAAATAGCGTACCTGAAGGTATGTAGATGGCAAATAAAATGTATATCTTGAATTTTCGAGGACCAGTCTATAAGATCCTCTTTATTCGGAAGGAGTTTTGTAGAATCTTGTATAACTGGTAAACGTTAAGCGATAGACGAAAACGTACTACAAATATATATGTCTCTTTAGACAGACAATTTAATTAAAATAAGTTTTTTGTGACATAAGCCTTTTCTGAGATATCCGTTATTAAAGTTTCGAATTGCTAATTTCTTGGTAATTTTCTTGAAGTCCTCTCATCATCCAGTTGTTTCTCACAATTGAATAGCAAACAGTATGGAATTTTAAGGCCAGCGTATAGCGTCCCGTTCTTAAAAATTTTACAATCGTTCACTTTGTTTCTATAACGAAACATGTAATGTAACTATTTCTGCAAAGCTTTAGCTGGATTAAAATGCAGTAGACAGAAAGAAAATCTGATGTTTTGCACTTACATGACTTTCTCTACTCTTGTACAAACTATTTTTACAAACGCTTATTCTCCATATGCTTCATGTTAATCGAAATGTTAATGTTATTGCTAATTTTCTTGTAGGTGCAAGAAGAATATGGCAGACTAAGCGATAGTCAAATATTTTAAGAGCTGGTTGCTAGGTGGAGCATTCCATTCTCTTTATATGTGCAGGACATTAAAAAAAGGAATAAAGGAATTCCCACTTGAGAAAAACTAGTTTTGGAAAATTCAAACAAATAACGAGGAATGTCTCGGAAATAGGTCACTCTACAAAAAAACTGATATGAAATAAGTTGTATGTTTTAACGAGATCTACACTTTTGGTGGTAAAGTTTTATCTATCTCTTACGGTTTGCCAGTTATGCGAAAGTCATTTAGAATGAAAAGGACTTTTGGGGATATTCCCAGAAAATTCAAGGCATACACTTTATTTGCCATGAAAATATATTAAACATGATATTTTAATCAAAATCGTTAGATCCATTTTTGAGAAAATTAAAATTTTCGGAAAATAATCCTTATAAAGGGTGGGGGGATTTTCTTGAAAATCTTCGTGTCGCATCTCTGGAAGATACTGAACCTAAATACCAAGTTTGGTGTTTATCCGACTGTTCGTTTCTGAGTTATGGTGTTCACAGTCACACAGACACACACGGATATGTTTCCAAAAATGCGTTTTTTGGATTCAGGGGGTCTCAAAACATATATTTCCGGTGAAATCTCGGTATCGAATTTTTAGGTGGAATACAATACTTCCCCTACTTACTATACGTAGTAGAGAAAGTAAAAATACTTTATTTGGATGCAGGGTACCTCAAAACAGGTATTTCCGTTGAAATATCTGTATCGAATTTCTGGGTAGAATGCAGTACTTCTCCTACTTACTATACGTAGTAGAGAAAGCAATTAGCATACTTTGTACGCTAGTAATAAAGATAGAGGGCAGAGAAAGTCATTTAAAAGTATCACATCAGATTTTTTGGAGGTTTTCCCTGGTCGTCATGTGAATTCTGGAACGGTTTCTTTCAGCCTCCGAATTTTCTGACCCTCCATTTCGTACAATTCCTTATTTCAGTCATCCTTCATCCCATTGGTCTCTTTCAGAGTTGCAATTGTCGACGTTGGTGCTTCGGTGCACCGTGGCAGGGGTAAAGGATGATCTTTGTCACTCTTTCCGTCCCTCGGCTTTGGCTGTTATTCCTGAACTGTCACTACTGGATCCGGCCGCCCGATATCTTCTCTGGCCTCATCCTTCTTCCCGGGAACGCCTCTTTGGGGTGACAGTACAGCATCCACACTTGATCGGTGCCGTTCAGGAAGAGTGCGTAGTATTCAACATTAATAATCAAACTACAATATTAATAAACTTGCACATATGCGTTTAACAAAAGTTCAACACAAACAGATCGTTCTGTATAACTGGAATTTAGGATGTTTACAAAATATAAGTATCTGGGAAAATTGATAATACGCTCCTAATATATTTCTTTTCTGCCAGTTTTACACTCCAAGCTGACTGGGAAGAAAACGTTATGTAGCATTTTACGTTTGTTTTGCTGAAGCGACAACTTAATGCCACCAATTAAGTTAATTTTTTCGCCACCAAGCCATCCTTCAGCATCATTTTCCCCGCACCGAAGCGAAACCTTTTCGGCAATCCTCTGTTGAAGCCCCATTTATTGCTTTTTATACTTCTTTCTGTATCTACAATCACTGTAGCATTCAGCGAGTATATTTCTTGCACAAAAAGAAATGATATGACCTGTTAAGCCCCACTCCCAATGAAAAGCGCAGGCGCAATAAAAATCGCCAGACCTTATACCCATGATATTTAATGGAAGCATTCGCATGGTAACGCAAAGCGCTACGTAACGCAAGAGATTGCAAAATCCAAACTTTATGCTTGCGTTGCGTGCATAGAGGAAGAATTCAGTAGTTATTTCTCCATGCATTGCATGCTAGCTTCTAGTTCCTAAGGTCGTGGCTTCATCCGGCGGAGGGCAATGGATTTTTTCGGGCGTAAACATCCTTATAATGGCTTCCTTCGGAAGGGAAGCAAAGCCACTGGTCCCGTGTCGTAGATTTATGGTACGTAAAAGAACCTCAAGCCTGATAAAAAGGCTCTTTCACGCCCAAAGTAGAATGGGACGCTAAGGACCTTAGCAATTAAAGAGTATCCATAAATAGAATTCAATCTGTCACGCCATTTTAAATAGGTATACAAATTATATTTGCTCAAGCTTATTTTTCAAGCTATTTTTAATCAAAATAAACCTTTGTAGAAATACCTACATTACCCATTTCATTGGACGCTATACGGTGGCCTTAAAATTCCATACCGTTTCTCTGCAATCGCGAGAAACAACTGAATGTTGAAAGGACTTTTAAGAGAATGCCAAAGTATTGAAAATTTTGAACTATTAATAACGGATATATCAGAAACGTCTCATACCACAAAAATATCAATTTAAATAAATTGTATCTTTTAAAGCGATCCACATTTTTTTAGTTTCTCTACTACGTATAGTAAGTAGGGGAAGTATTGTATTCCAACAAAAATTTCGATACCGAGATTTCACCGGAAATACATGTTTTGAGACCCCCTGAATCCCAAAAAAGCATTTTTGGAAACATGCCCGTGTGTGCGCCTGTATGTCGATTTGTCTGTGAACAGTCGGATAAACGCCAAAATTGGTATTTAGGCTTAGTAACTTCCAGAGATGCGACACGAAGGTTTTCAAGAAAATCCCCCCCCAGATTACCCTTTACATGAAACATTTTTCGAAAATTTTAATTTTCTCAAAAATGGCTGTAACGATTTTGATTAAAATATCATATGTTTAAGATATTTTCATGACAAATGAAATGTATATCTTGAATTTTCTGGGAATGTCTCCAAAAGTATTCATTGTGAACGATTTTGCGAAACTGGTAAACCATAAGAGATAGACAAAATTTTACTACACAAAAAACATAGATCGCGTTAAAATACACAATTTATGCCATATATATTTTTTTATTGAGTGAACCATTTTTGAGATATTGCTTGTTATTCCCTTAAATTTTTCAATACTTACTTTCTCAAATGAGAATTCGTTATTCATTTTTTGTGTTGGATATGCAAAGAGTATTAATCTGTGGCAAAGAGAATGGTGCTGCACATAGCAACCAGCTATTAAGAGATATGTCTATGCTTAAAGGCTACTGTGTTTCTATATTGCCTTTGCAAATACAAAACAAGGGGAACCTAGTACGCCTTAAGGGATAGTCAAATATTTTTAGAACTGGTCGCTATGTGTAAAATGCAATTCCCTTTACATGTCAAAAAATCGTTTGTGCAAATGTTTATCTCGACTAATATGAGATAGATGGAGAATAAGAGTTTGTAAAAATAGTTTGTATACGAGTAGAGAAAGTCATGTGAGTGTAACATATTTCTTGGGGTACGTTTGGGCTGTCGCTTAACGTTTACCAATTATACAAGATTATACCAAATTTCTTCAAAATATAGTGAACTTCACAGGCTATTACCTGAAAATTCAAGATATACGTTTTACTTTTCATGTAAATATCTGTAATATATGGCATTTTAAGAAAATTTAAAGGCATATTTTGAAATTAAACCTTCGAAAAATCTTCCATTTAAAGGGTAGTCCGGGGTAGGGGGATTTTCTTAAAAATTTTCGCGTCGCATCTTTGGAAGGTACTGAACTTAAATACCAAGTTTGGTATTGGTCCAACTTTCGTTGTTGAGTTATGCTGTTCACAGACACGCAGACAAACAGACACACGTACATGTTTCCAAAAATGTTTCATTTGGATTCAGGGCGCGGTAAATCTCGGTATCAAATTTTTTGGTGGAATGCAATACTTCCCCTACTTACTATACGTAGTAGAGAAAGTAAAAACGGTACAAGAGAAATGTTACCGTGACAACTGATTTGATATTTGAACTCCAACATGTATTATGTTCTCCTTTGAGACCAAAGGGTCATAATTTGGTGATTGCGTAGGAATATTAGCTACGGAATATTCCCCATGCTGGTGACGCCACTCAGAGCTGTATATGATCTAAGAGGCACAGAAAACCCTGATTTTACACGATGTGACCAGCAGAATTTCCGTAAATCTGGACTATACTTCCTGTACGCAAAGTTTATGCAGATATTGCCCTGCAGTCCTGGTGGGTATTTACAAAGGCCATCAAGGAAATGATGACCGTTAGATTTTAATATATTCAGAAAAAATATTTTATTAGAAAAGTCACTTACAAAATTGAAGTCTACCTCATTTATCCGCACAATCACCTCCATTATTTATTTCTCATGTCTCCCCACAAGTTTTATAATTACCGTGTTGTAGTCGGCTGCCGCCAGGCGATTAATGCTCAAGAAAAGAGCGAGAAACGCTTGGGAAATAAATGTGCAACACATCTAGGGTTACACATTTGTCTTGTACAACTTTGTTGTTCACTTGATTCTTCAAATCATCTGGTCAAACTTAATCGTTCAACACAGTTCCTCTTGAAATGTTGTTCTAGTTATTAATCGTAACTACATCTCAGCGTCATCAAACAGTTGAGATACTTAGGGCATTCGAAAATGACTGTCACTACACATTTTTCTCAGCTGGAATTCATTGCGAGAAGAGGAATGCAGATCATAATAAAGTCAGAGGTATTCCCCTCAAATAACTTGTATATGAAACCATTCCTGAGTGTATTCCGCCTCCACTGGCAGACAACTACCTCAAATTCATCACTGGTGGTAAGATTGTTACCTACATGCCTCTTTCATTGTATCGAATAGACCTTAGTCGCTAGGAACAATTGAGAATGTGGCAGCACGGTAAACCCTAGTTCACGCACGGTGGCTATGGTCTGGCGACTTGCATGGGATATCGTATTTTCTTGCTGAAGAATGCTGTGCTTCCATTTTGTGGCTACGTTACTGAATGTGTCGGCGGAGTTCGCACACTAATTTCAGTAGCGATCACTATTGATGGTCGTATTGGGTGTAATCCATCAGGATCTCTTCCGCATCCCAGAGCATAGATGTTGCCATTTCTTTGTGCAGTCCCGGGCGTAACTTCATGGGACGAGGGTTCCCAGTGTGATTCCACTCCATAGACTGACGTGCATCCACGGTAACCTCAAAGAACCCCGCTGGATCCGCGCTGCACAGTTCCACCAACCTTGTATATGTCCACACGGATCTGTTTCTGCTCGATAGTCAGGGAATCAGGCACATATCCTTAACGTCCTCATGAATGTTGACGTTGTTCATCAAATCAGACACGAATTGGGCATTGTCTTCACATGCTGTTGCTGGACGCCCAGTGCTTTTGTGTTTTTCGGCACACTCCCTGCCATATGTGAACTGTGATTCCAACAAAACACAGTGCTGCTTGCCCACTACAGCTGCTAACCTTGTATGAATGTCTTCTGAAGCAGTCACTCCTTCCCTCCACAGCAATCACACTGTTCACTGTTGTCCAGGATTGTCTGCCTCCATATTGTATGTTCGTTGTTCACGAGCTCAATAGTTCGCAGCAGCAAACCTGCTATACATCTGGGACGTAACACCACCATCTGTTGGAAATAGGGAGCACTATAGTGTATCTTGATGCATACACAGTGCACACATTTCAAACTGCTGTTTTTTCAGAGCTACGGAGGGAGTATCAATCATTTTGGAACACCCAAATAGTTTTGGAACTTGTATGCTTACATTCTATCACAGTTTAAAATGTGCACTGCTAATTCCTGTTGTAGCAACATTACCTTTCACTAGCTTATCTTCTTGTATTGTTACCTTAATATCACATGTAATGGAACTTCTTTCTGCTGAAGTGTTTAAATTTTATCTGGATGGATTTTTTATTACTGAGCTTTTACGTGCACAACGGTTGTCCGAAAGAAGCTCAAAGATATATTTTTGTCGTCACCCATCTATATACTCCAATATACCCGGACAAATGTAATCTGTAAGCATTCCTCGTTCACTTAACACAATGTTCCAGTAGGCCATGTTGTAGATGCCGAAGATGGCAGGGAACAAAATTAGAGACAGCTTGTCCAAAAGAATCCAAGAACCTGACGGTGAGCTCTTCAACCAATCATAGAACCTCTTTATCACGTTCTTGAGAGAGCAACGGAATCGACGTGGATACCCCAGTGGACGTGATGGCTGGAATGAATAAATATACATTTATTAAGAGAATTCACATTTAGTTTAGGAAATATTTTAAAATGGCCTGAAATATCCCAGGCGTTCTGACACAATTATACAAGTACTTAAGATAACTCTCTTCCTCTCTGAATAGAAGTCAAAATATTCCTTGGGGCAACAACCCCGAATCGGGCCTGGTATGATGGTGAACTTGTAGTGTGTGTGATGTTTAGTCAACATATTCCAGTATGATACTGATTTAAGTTTGCAAGTCCATAGTGTTTACCAGGTGATTATAATTAATCTGAACCAACCCAGAGTGACCCAGGGTGCACTGTGTTGAATGTATGTCAATTATATTTCGTAAATATGCTAACAAGAAAATGAGGAAAGAATTTACACAATAAAGAGTTAGTTCTAATGTTCGTCACCAGGCCCAAATATGATGCAGTACATGTTGTACCGATACAGTGTCTAAATAGCCATTTGTTGCTAGGAAGCCATCTTGTATCCTACACAAGTAAGTGCTAGGAACCTTTTATGCTTTTGTTTACACATTTCTGCAAGACCATCTCATCTTAATCCATGTGATTTCTAGTTACGGGGATATCTGAAGGATCACGTCTATCAGGGACATGCTCAGCCTCTGAAAGCCAGCTTACGGCGACTTGTAGCACAGTTTGCACTAGACTTGTTACGAACAATTGTTGACCGCGCCATTTTACGGATGTACCATGTTACTGCTGTAAATGTCGAAATCCTGTTGTAAAAACATGTTAATAAAGGTCAGCGTTACAACTAGCGTACTTCACTGTATTTTCTCTCCCTAGGAGGCGTAAATTGCCTCTACAGTGCCACATTTTGGCCTGTAGCAATAGAGGAAGTATTCATTCCACTCAAAAAATCGATACCGAGATTTCACCGTAAATGCACATTTGGAAACCTCCTGAATCCAGAAAAAGCATTTTTAGAAAAACTTCTGTAAGTAGGCCGAATACTAAAACAATAAACATTTGCAGAAACTATCTTATTACTAATTTTCTTGTAGTGCTAGGTTTTAAGCGATAGTCAAATATTTTAAGAGCTGGTTACTATATAGAGCATTTCATTCTCTTTGCATGTCCAGGACATAAAAAAGCGAATAACGAATTCCAATTTGAGAAAAAGTATAAGTATTAGAAAATTCAAACAAATAAAACAAGCAATACCTCCACAAAAAATGTATGACATAAATTGTGTATTTTAACAAGATCTACAATTGTTGTGCAATAAACGTTTGTCTATCACTTACGTTTTAGCAGTTATGCGAAAGTCATTCAGAATGAAGGGGGCTTTTGGGGACATTCCAAGAAAATTAAAGATATGAATTTAATTTGGCATAAAATATGTTAAACATATGCTATTTTATTCAAAATAATTGGAGCCATTTTTTTTAGAAAATTAAAACTTTCTAAGAATGTTCCATATAAATGGTAGTCTGGGGTTGGGAGATTTTATTGAAAATCTTCGTGTCGCATCTCTTAAAGATACTAAACTCAAATACCAGGTTTGGTATTTATCTGACTTTTGATTTTTGAGTTATGGTATTCACAGACAGACACACATACGGATACCTTTCCAAAAATGCCTTATTTGGTTTCATGGAACCACAAAAGAGTATTTTTGCTGAAATCTGAGTATAGAATTTTTGGGTGGAATGCAATACTTCCCCTACTTAACTATACGTAGTAGAGAAAGTAAAAAAAAAAGCACCGAAAATATGTCTCACTTTTTAACCAGCAGTTTGGAAAAGGTAGTTGATTGTACTTAGGTGTTTCGGTTCCCCCATTCACCATAGTCATGCGATACGTAGCGCCTCACCAAAACCAACTGGCGTGGTACTGACCACATAATCTTCCCTTATCAGCTGAACGTCCATCTCTACCATGCTCATATGAGCGTGAAGTCGTTCGTAGGTCTTGGACCCCAAGTACAATTTATTCTAAAACAATTATATCGATATATATCCCCTAAAAATAAATATTTTATAATCTTACCTGGACAAAACTCTCACTATTAACGGACAAAACTGTCGTAAAGAGCTTCAGGTCCTGTATTCGACTTAAATTGTTCTTTGACTTTGGGGTTTCTTGACCGGCGCTTCGAGTGGAAAACAAAATAAATGCGTATTCAAGAAGTGCCAGGAACACAAAGACGATGCAGGAGAGGATCCAAATATCTGCAACTTTTACCTGCATAGCAGGTGGAGAGGCCTTTCTGTTGAAAAAAAAACAAAAGAAGTTTATGGAATATGTAATCAAGGACACTTACTATACGAGATAATGCACAACAATATTTGTCTGAACCTATACCAATTTGTATCTTCTCTACTTCAAAATAAATATACAGGGTGGACCATTTGAGACTGTACAATATCCCCAAAACTAAGCGTTGTAGAAAGAAATGTCTGAATAAACGTTGCTTGATATTCTGGGGGAAAGTAAATGCCATTTGTTGAGTTTTATTTGGAGGATATTGTGATGGTCATTTTAGAGTCAATTTAATTACTTTCCCTACTACGTACAGTAAGTAGGGGAAGTATTGTATTCCACCCAAAAATTCGATACCGAGATTTCACCGGAAATATATATTTTGAGACCCCCTGAATCCAAAAAAAGCATTTTTGAAAACATGTCCGTATGTGTGTCTGTCTGTGAACAGCATAACTCAGAAACGAACAGTCGGATAAACACCAAACTTGGTATTTAGGTTCAGTATCTTCCAGAGATGCGACACGAAGGTTTTTAAGAAAATCCCCCACCCCAGATTGCCCTTTACATGGAACATTTTTCGAAAATTTTAATTTTCTCAAAAATGCTCTAACGATTTTGATTAAAATATCATATGTTTAAGATATTTTATGGCAAATAAAATGTATATCTTGAATTTTCTGGGAATGTCTCCAAAAGTATTCTTCATTGTGAACGACTTTTGCATAAGTGCTACACCATAAGATATAGACAACAGAACGCGTTAAAATACACAATGTATGTCATTTACATTTTGTTGTTGAGTGAACTACTTTCGAGATATTGCTTGTTATTCCCTTAAATTTTCTAATACTATACTTTTCTCAAATGGGAATTCGTTATTAAGTTTTTTTGTCCTGGTAATGCAAAGAGAATGGAATGCGCCACATAGCAACCAGCTCCTAAAATATTTGACTATCGCTTAAAGCCTAGCATTTCCCCTTGCACCTACAAGAAAATTAGCAATAAGATTAACATCTCGATTAACATGAAGTAGATGGAGAATAAGCGTTTGTAAAAATAGTTTTTACAAGAGTAAGGAAAGTCATGTGATTGTAACACATCAGATTTTTTAATCTCTCCTGGTGTGAAATTTATAGGACAAACAATACCTCAATCGATTTATATAAGTTAAGACATACTAACCTCGAAGCCTCGAAGAGTGTCACCAAAGACAGCAGATTGGTGACTAGAAGGACCATTCGGCCAGGAACTATTTCAGGCTTCACCAGAAAGCTGCCCCAGGATATCACCACGAACAGAGCCGTCGGCACATACAGCTCCAGAAAGTGTGATAAAAGCTGTCGCTTGAATACCAGCCATAGTCTTATTGCTGAGACATTCCCTGCAAAAGTATTTACTCATTGATTAAGTCTCTATTTACTGTTCATTTATTTTGTATTTATTACATGCATCCTACATTTTATAAATCTAGTAGCGTCATTGACAAACTAGTTAAAAATACAGAATACGACATAGGTTTTATGTATAATTGTGATGGGGTGATACCATTTTTCTCGATACTCGATATCGATACAGATTTTGAACATCGATACTCTATAAAAACTATAAAGGCAATAGCTTGTTCACTGAATTGTGTTCTTATTAGTCGTTTTCTGTATATAAACGCATGTAGCCAATTTTTATGTTGTATGCTAATTCCGAATTTGTTTGAATTCTTGGATTGACAGCAATTTATGTTGTGTTCTAAACCTTCTTTTAAAGGATTTCATGTCCACATTAATGGAATTAGTCCTCGTATACCCGTAAGCTACGCCCGTCAGGAATTTTGAATAATCTTGTATTAACTATTAAACGTTAAGCGATAGACGATAACGTACTATAGAAGAAGATGTAGATTTCATTAAAACACAGCTTATTTCACATAACTTTTCTTGTGGCATAAGCCATTTGCGAGATATCGGATTATAATGTTTCGAATTGTTCAATACCTGGTTCATTCTTTGGTCCTTTCAACTTTCGTTGTTTCCCGCGATTGCATGGAAACAGTATGGAATTTTAAGATCAGCGTGTAGATCCAGTTGTTTAACATTTAATTACACTAGTCTGCATTTTTAAACCTTTTGTCAGATGATTTCTTAAAAGTAGGTGTTCTTGAATCAAATTTTTATGTTGATTCCAGAAATAACTTACGTTTTTCTTTATCACGTCAGGTTTTTACACAGAATAAGTAATGTTTTGACAATTCTACTAATGAACGTAGAAAAGTATTCAAATACCATTTCACACAAGGTAAGTTTTTATTCAATAAACATTTTAAGAATACTCTCAAGAACTCCCCTAATTTATTTCATGATTAAATTTTAACAAAACAAGAAGCCAAAGTGTTTAATTTAATTTTTTTCAAACTTTCTCTTCTTTGACTTCCTTGTAAACCCTTGACGATGACTGTCCCTCCTCAACATCCAACAGTAGTCGGCCATCATAGTTTCATTCCATCTCCCCTGGTACCTCCTCTCCATTTCCTTAATATATTGGTGGAAAGTAGTCGATATGTGAATGCAGCAAATGCACCTTTACACTCATGTTACAACCCATCTTCTTGAAATTTTCCAACATTGTTTCGACAATGGCCTTGTAATTAGGATCTTTGTTATTGCCTAAGAAGTTTTCAGTAACTGATCGGAAGGCGGTCCATGCTTCTATTTCTTTCTCATACATTGTCTTCTCAAAATTGTCATTCTTCATCAATTTCTTTATTTGAGAAGCAACAAAAATTCTAATCTTTAATTTGTATTGTGTAATGAAGGGAAATTTCTTGGAAAGGTACCTGAAACAGGGTCCATACTGTGGTAGAGCCCTTACAAATTGCTTCATGAAGCCCAATTTTATGTGTAGTGGGGGAAGCAATATCTTTATATCTCTATATTATTGAAGTGAAATCGTGAAAAACAGTACGTGATAGAAAAAAAACTAAAAGCCGTTCTGAAATCAGCATAAAAAATCTGATGTGTTACACTCACATGACTTTCTCTACTCTTGTAAATCTATTTTTACAAACGCCTATTCTCCACATGCTTCATATTAATCGAGATATCGAGATGTCAATCTTATTTGTAATTTTCTTGTAGATGCAAGGGGAATATGGTAGCTTTTAAGCGATAGTCAAATATTTTATCGCTGGTTGCTATGTGGCGCATTCCATTCTCTTTGCATGTCCAGGAGATAAAAAACTGAATAACGAAATTCAGAAAAAGTATAAGTATTGGAAAATTTAAGGAAATAACAAGCAATATCTCGAAAACGTTCACTCAACAAAAAAAATGTATATAATATAAATTGTGTATTTTAAAGCGATCTACATTTTTTGTGAGTAAAATTTTGTCTATCTCTTATGGTTTACCAGTTATGCAAAAGTCGTTCATAATGAAGAATACTTTTGGAGACATTCCCAGAAATTTCGAGATATACATTTCATTTCTCATGACATTATCTTAAACATATGATATTTTCATCAAAATCGTTAGTCATTTTTGAGAAAATTGAAATTTTCGAAAAATGTTCCATGTAAACGGTAGTCTGGGGTGGGGGATTTTCTTGAAAACCTTCGTGTCGCATCTCTGGAAGATACTGAACGTAAATACCAAGTTTGGTGTTTATCCGACTGTTAGTTTTTGAGTTATGCTGTTCACAGACACACACACACAGACACACACACGGACATGTTTCCAAAAATGCTTTTTTGGATTCAGGGGGTCTCAAAACATGTATTTCCGGTGAAATCTCGGTATCGAAGTTTTGACTGGAATGCAATACTTCCCCTACTTACTATACGTAGTAGAGAAAGTAAAAAGTGAGTCAGAATCACTTATTAGTTTTCAGTTATCCGATATCACGCAGACTAGTATTATCGCGGTGTGGCGATAAAACGTTGTTCCTCTGGTTGATGTTCCTTGCTGCAGTGTCCTGGTCTCCGGCTATTGCTGCTCGTCGGCTGCTGATTTCTCCACTCCTAATAATTACCTACCTAACTAATTTAACGGGCCTCAGGGTTTTCGTAGGTGAGGCAAATTAAAATACACTGTAGTTTATTATCAAATAAATGCTTATGGGCGGCTAGCTTTTCCCATTGTAACAATTCCCACCATTATAGTAAATTAGGAGTCTACGCTTCCCACTCCTGTGCACACACACATTTGTCGACCAGAGAATATCACTGTGTGTCGACGACATTCTATAAGAGAGTGAAAATTTGGGACTTCTTTCACCTTTTATACCTAAGCCTAGTGACGCTCACCTTCACGCCTCAAAATGTAACGAAATTTCTAACTGGTCTTCAGACCGCGTTACCTTATTATGTATGAAAATATTCTGCTCCAAGGTTTCTCGCATACGCGTCCTAGTGACGCGTTCGAAAGCAGCTTCAATATCTGTCTCTTTCCTTTCTATATCTCTTTATTGCTTCCAGTTCCCTGCTCATTAGCTTGGTGAAAGGTGGGCTCTACCTAGAATTATCTTTTATCTGGAAATAGCTAGCTTACCTATTTATCTAAACTTTTTACATTTCTTGGCTGCTAAATATTCTAACATCTTTTTTGGTGAATTATTGTTTAATATTGATTTATATGTATGGTATATCCTCTTTTAGCTTTGTATCAATAACGAAATGATTAGTGATACCCACTAATAAAAGATAGAGGATTTAGAAAGAGTGTGAATGTAACACATAAGATTTTTACTTTCTCTCCTACGTATAGTAAGTAGGGAAAGTATTGTATTCATTCATTATCTGTTCACCCTCCTCTTATGTAGGACTTACACCCCCCAGGACTTACAAGCGGGTGCCTGGGGTCAGAGGCCCGTCGAGGAGCAGACACTCATGGATCAGACAGAGCATCCAGGATGGGTGATCAGCCCGATGCCTGGTATGGGATGAAGGAAGTAGATGAAAGGAAATGTTGGTGAAATGGATGAAAGGAAAGGTGATGATGGAGCAGTTGGTGGAATGAATGGCGGGGGAAACCGGAGAACCCGGAAAAAACGCCGCTTCGTCCACCAGAAATCCCACATGCAGGTCCCTGGGATTGAACCCGGGCCGCCTCGGTGGGAGGCGAGCGGCCTAGCCACTCGACCACGGCGCCGCCCGATTAATATGGAATAGATGGAGAATAATAGTTTGTAAAAACAGTTTGTACAAGAGTAGAGAAAGTCATGTGAGTGTAACACATCAGATTTTTTGTTTAGTACGTAATTATCTCTCGATTAATATTTACCAGTTATATAAGATTAGATATAATTTCTTCTACATGAAATGGACTTCACAGGCTATTCACAGAAAATTAAAGATATACTTTTTATTAGTCATGAAAATATCTTAAACATGTGGTATTTTAATCAAAATCGTTGGTGTCATTTTTGGGAAAATCAAAAGTTTCGAAAAAATGTTCCATGTAAAGGGTAGTCTGGGGTGGGGTGATTTTCTTTAAGATCTTCGTGTCGCATTCTTAGAAGATACTAAACCCAAATACCAAGTTTGGTATTTATCCGACTTTTTGTTTTTGAGTTATGCTGCTCGCAGACACACTCAAAACATGTTATTGCTTTGAAATCTTGGTATCAAAGTTTTGGGTGAAATGCAATACCTTCTCTACGTACTGTGTAGGTGGTAGAGAAAGTAAACATGGAAAATTCTTACATTTTTACTAACTTTCACCGATTCATTGCCTTAAGTAGCTTAGGAGCAAGAAACATAACTAACCAGCGACATGTGGGTGTAGAAACGTATTGTTGCAGACCAGGATGCTGGCCTCGTACTGTGGAAGCAAATATTTCCCATCGTTGTCTGAATCTAATAGAAGTGCGGCGGGTAAGTCGGACCACTCCCAGATTAGATGTACCTCATTTGCTTTATGAAGCGCTGTAACAGACGAGACAAAATTATTACTTGTATTATAATGAACAGAAGTACTTTTTATTGTGATGTTATCATATGCTAATTTAAACTGAGTCGTTACTTATTAATTCCCATCACATTAGCGCTAGATGCTAACTAAGGAGCACTTTCGGGAGATATGTTTCTCCCATCATCAGCTACGGCTGACTACCTGACCGTTCTCTCTCCTAACCCCAAGAAGTATTTCATTAGACGATTCTTCTGTCCTCTGTTGTGAAGAATTGGAAACTGGTGGTGTTGGATTTGTTGCCATCTGTGGTGAATGTTGGGAACTCATCTGCCTTCTTTCTTATCTCTTGTAATCTGATTGGGTCAGCTGAATTAAGCAGTCTGTAGGCGGTATTTCAAAATTCAAAGCATTCTTAATGTTGAGATGAATAAAAATTGTTTCCCAAATTTCCAAGTGTGAAGAAATCTGTATAGATTTTAGTAGTTTTATCTCTTGTCCTATTTCATGGTTACTGTTCCAAAAATGGTTGGCCACTGCTGATTTATCTATTTCTATATATAAAAATAATTTCTATAACCCTACTTCACACCAACATGCTGTTCTTAGAAGTTTGGTCTACAGATTGATTAATGTATCACTGGAAAAAGAAGACTATGTCACTGAATTAAATTATATTAAAAATGTTGTTATTTAAAATAGTTTCAAACCTCAACTTATCAATAAATTAATTACTTTGATATAAAAAGAAACATAGCTTGCATTTGATTAGTACCCTACAAAATCCGAATAAAAAGGATTTAATATACAAAAAGTTTACATACCACCCAGTGATGTTCAAAGTTTTTGAAAAATTATTCAGAAAATATCAGATCCAATTGGCACCTCAGAATACCTACAGTTTAACAAATATGCTGAATACACCTTTGACTAATACAACTGATAATTTATGAAAATCAGGAATTTACCACATCTCATTTCATGATTGCCAAGGCTCATATATAGGTAGAACTAAAAGGAGTTTAAAAATAAGATTAAGTGAACACCAAAGAAATATAAAACTGAAACAAATAGATAAATCAGCAGTGGCCAACCATTTTTGGAACAGTAACCATGAAATAGGACAAGAGATAAAACAATTAAAACCTATACAGATTCCTTCACACTTGGAAATTTGGGAAACAATTTTTATTCATCTCAACATTAAGAATGCTTTGAATTTTGAAATACCGCCTACAGACCACTTAATGCAGCTGATCCAATCAGATTACAAGAGAGAAGTAAGAAGACAGATGAGTTCCCAACCTTCACCATAGATGGCAACAAATCCAACACCACCAGTTTCCAATTCCTCCAATTCTTCAAGAATCGTCTAATGAAATACTTCTTGGGGTTAGGGGAGAGAACGGTCCGTTAGTCGGCCGTAGCTGATGATGGGGGAAACATATCTCCCGGAAGCGCTCCTTAGTTAACATCTAGCGCTAATGTGATGGGAATTAATAAGTAACGACTCAGTTTAAATTATCTTATTACTTGTATTTCGCCATACTTCGAAAATCCTGCAAGTTCATAATACTATATTATGCAACCAGACTATAATGGTAGTAATTAAGCCGCGAATTTCATAATTTTCATAGGAGCACCTTAATCAATATTATAGTCGAGATGCATACGACTGTTACAAGTCGACAATACTATATTTTAAAAACATTTTACCATGTTAATTGTGTGTAATTAAATGCTGACCGGATGGCAGCAGTGATGACAACCTTGGCGTGTTTGCTAGTAGTGCAACATATGGCACCACTACTGATTACACGCTGTATTTATTGATTTCTTGCAGGTAACATGAAAGCAACACGTATTGAAGTAAAGGAAGCGAACTCAATTTGTTAGTGTATAAAAATTACGATGAACATAATGTATTTTGTCTTCAATAAACTAATTTAATTGTTAATTTAAGCAGTGTTTTAACACTTAAATGATTTCAGTCTAATTATATAGTATATAAATTCAATAAAAGCCCACCTTAAAGCAATATGTGTGTAAAATAACATATAAAATGTATGTACCAGTCATTGTATTAATGTTTATATTATTGTGTACATGTTTAATAATGTTATTTGAATGTATTGCGTAATTTAATAATGTAGGAGCTGTAAGAATATAGGTCAAAAGATGCTAACAATGACGTAACAATAAGGTAACCTTAAGGCAATAATGAATTGGCAACTTTAATAATTAATACTAGTAATTCTTGGAGCAACAATAATGTAATATTTTAGACAGTTTATAAATAGCCAATCAACAACCAGAAAAACCTTAAGTTAAATAAAAGTGTTCTATTGGAGTATGATTAGCCAATCAGAAACTGAAATAAAGCAAATTGTACAAATTCAGAAGCCAGTTGCTAGTGGACAGCGTTCCTAACTGGACGCGAGACGCGTCCTCGAGAAGTTTCATACGTATTCAGTGTGAGGGAAAAAAAATCATTACGGCGAATATTATGAAGTTTCCTTGTTAAAAAGTGCAAGTAATTAATAAATAATCTCACAGTTCTCTATATCAGTGAAGTGTTATTTAATCGTGAGAAGAATTAATAAAGGAGTGAAGTAAAAATTATAATCTGTGTAAGCCTACATTCCTTAGCCGCATTACACCTTGTTCAGAGATACATGTTTCTATAAATTAGTACTGACGCAGCCGAGGCAAACCTAAATATGTAATATTTAAAGAAACATTCAAACTACAAAGT
This sequence comes from Deroplatys truncata, assembly GCA_030765065.1. Lineage (NCBI taxonomy): Eukaryota > Metazoa > Arthropoda > Insecta > Mantodea > Mantidae > Deroplatys > Deroplatys truncata. The sequence continues at coordinate 77,367,931 of CM060989.1, read as the reverse complement.
TAATTTTTTAAAGTTGGGGCGAAGACCACCGGAAAGTGAAACTTGGAGCAAAGGCCACCAGAAACTTTGTACCATAGTGGGGCAGTTACTTCATCAAGCTTGGCTCCCCAACATTCGAACTACAATACAACTCGTTCTAAAATAAATCTCCCAAAATAAACACTACTGCATTATCCGGGATTGGATCCCAGTGAACTGCTCCTTTGCAGAGATCATAATGAGTCGTTGAAGTATTACGGTTGCTATAACAGTTCAGTTACGTCACATATAATCAGTGTGGTCGACCAAAAATATTATTCTAACGGGAGAGCCAAGAAACTACGAACCAGCTGCGCAATGTTTGTCCACTGAGCGTGTGGAAACATGATAACGCACTGCTGCTATAAACAAGGTTACGCTGTTGACATGGTTTTGCTCTGCAGTATGAAGTGCAATATTGAGTTGACGGTGATGTGATGTAGTTCGATTATTACGAGTTATTTATTATTTTGTGCTGTACTTAGTCACAAAGTATATTATGGCTCAGTATATGTTCTCTACTGCACAGCGCGTATTTATTTACGATTCGTATGTGTTAACTCAGTCAGCTCACCAAGTGAAAGTACGATTTGCAGAAAGGTTTCCAGGTGTAAAAGTTCCAGGCCGTACAACAATCTATGAACTTTGCAATAAATGTCAGGCCACAGTAAGTGTTCAGGCAAAGAAATATAAAAGACGGCTTACTGCGCTTACCGAAGAAACATAAGACGACATCGGCCATCGTTTGGAGAATTCCCCCTCAAAAATCACTTCTTTCACAACAGGCAGGCATTTCTTATGTCTGCGTGAAGAGCTACCAAATTGCTGAGGTTAAAACCATATAAAATAACTGTGGCACATGCTCTTTAACCTGATGATCCTGTAATTAGGCGCACATTTTGCGAGTGGACTCAATAGTGTACACAATGGCGAAATAGACTCATATTTAATATTTTTCACAGACGACGATTGGTTCCACTTTCATGTATATGTGTGTACACAAAATAATCGTTATTGGAGCTCTGACAGACCTAATATTGTTCATGAAGTACCCCTTTATGACAAAAAAATCTGATGTGCTACACTTACATGACTTTCTCTACTCTTGTAAAACTATTTTAACAAACGTTTATTTTCCATATGCTTCATGTTATTCGAGATATCGAGTTGTCAACCTTATTGCTAATTTTCTTGTAGATGCAAGGGGAATATGGTAGGTTATAAGTGATAGTCAAATATTTTAAACGTTGGTTGCTATGTGGCGCATTCCAATCTCTTTGCATGTCCAGGACATAAAAAATGAATAACGAATTTGAGAAAAAGTATTGGAAAATTTAAGGGAATAACAAGCAATATCTCGAAAATGGTTCACACTACAAAAAGATGTATATGACATAAACTGTGTATTTTAACGCGATCTACAGTTTTGGTATAGTAACATTTTGTCTATCTCTTATGGTTTACCAGTTATGCAAAAGTCGTTCACAATGAAGAACACTTTTGGAGACATTCCCATAAAATTCAAGATATACATTTCATTTGTCATGAAAATATCTTAAACATATGATATTTTAATCAAAATCGTTAGAGCCATTTTTGAGAAAATTAAAATTTTCCAAAAATGTTCCAGGTTAAGGGTAATCTGTGGTGTGGGGATTTTCTTGAAAACCTTCGTGTCGCATCTCTGGAAACTACTGAACCTAAATACCAAGTTTGGTGTTTATCCGACTGTTCGTTCCTGAGTTATGCTGTTCACAGACACACAGACACACAGACAGACACACACACGGACATGTTTCCAAAAATGCTTTTTTTGGATTCAGGGGGTCTCAAAACATGTATTTCCGGTGAAATCTTGGTATAGAATTTTTGGGTGGAATACAATACTTCCCCTACTTACTGTACGTAGTAGAGAAAGTAAAAATTGGTTATGGTGCGCCATGAGTGGAGAAAGAATTATAGATCCAATTTTTACTTTCTCTACTACGTATAGTAAGTAGGGGAAGTATTGCATTCCACCCAAAAATTCGATACCGAGATTTCACCGGAAATACATGTTTTGAGACTCACTGAATCCAAAAAAAGCATTTTTGGAAACATGTCCGTGTGTGTGTCTGTCTGTGTGTCTGTGTGTCTGTGTGTCTGTGTGTCTGTGTGTCTGTGTGTCTGTCTGTCTGTGTGTCTGTGAACAGCGTAACTCAAAAACGAAGAGTCGGATAAACACCAAACTTGGTATTTAGGTTCAGTATCTTCCAGAGATGCGACACGAAGGTTTTCAAGAAAATCCCCCCACCCCAGACTACCCTTTACATGGAACATTTTTCGAAAATTTTAATTTTCTCAAAAACGGCTCTAACGATTTTGATTAAAATATCATATGTTTAAGATATTGTCATGATAATTAAAATGTATATCTCGAATTTTCTGGGAATGTCTCCAAAAGTATTCTTTATTATGAACGACTTTTTCATAACTGGTAAATCATAAGAGATAGACAAACTTTTACTACACAAAAAATGTAGATCGCGTTAAAATACACAATTTATGTCATATACATTTTCTTTTGTTGAGTGAACCGTTTGCGAGATATTGCTTGTTATTCCCTTAAATTTTCCAATACTTATAGTTTTTCTCCAATTCGTTATTCATTCTTTTATGTCCTGGACATGCAAAGAGAATGGAATGCGCCACATAGCAACCAGCGTTAAAATATTTGACTATCGCTTAAAACCTACCATATTCCCCTTGCATCTACAAGAAAATTACAAATAAGATTGACATCTCGATATCTGGATTAATATGAAGCATATGGAGAATAGGCGTTTGTAAAAATAGATTGTACAAGAGTAGAGAAAGTCATGTGAGTGTAACACATCAGATTTTTTTACTTTCTCTACTACGTATAGTAAGTAGGGGAAGTATTGCATTCCACCCAAAAATTCGATACCGAGATTTCACCGGAAATACATGTTTTGAGAATCACTGAATCCAAAAAAAGCATTTTTGGAAACAAGTCCGTGTGTGTGTCTGTCTGTGTGTCTGTGTGTCTGTGTGTCTGTGTGTCTGTCTGTGTGTCTGTCTGTGTGTCTGTCTGTGTGTCTGTGAACAGCATAACTCAAAAACGAACAGTCGGATAAACACCAAACTTGGTATTTAGGTTCAGTATCTTCCAGAGATGCGACACGAAGGTTTTCAAGAAAATCCCCCCACCCCAGACTACCCTTTACATGGAACATTTTTCGAAAATTTTAATTTTCTCAAAAACGGCTCTAACGATTTTGATTAAAATAGCATATGTTTATGATATTGTCATGACAAATAAAATGTATATCTCGAATTTTCTGGGAATGTCTCCAAAAATATTCTTCATTGTGAACGACTTTTGCATAACTGGTAAACCATAAGAGATAGACAAAATTTTACTACACAAAAAATGTAGATCGCGTTAAAATACACAACTTATGTCATATACGTTTCTTTTGTTGAGTGAACCGTTTTCGAGATATTGCTTGTTATTTCCTTAAATTTTCCAATACTTATACTTTTTCTCAAATTCGTTATTCATTTTTACTTTCTCTACTACGTATAGTAAGTAGGGGAAGTATCGCATTCCACCCAAAAATTCGATACCGAGATTTCGCCGGAAATATATGTTTTGAGACCCACTGAATCTAAAAAAAGCATTTTTGGAAACATGTCCGTGTGTGTGTCTGTGTGTGTGCCTGTGTGTGTGTCTGTGTGTGTGTGTGTGTCTGTGAACAGCATAACTCAAAAACGAACAGTCGGATAAACACCAAACTTGGTATTTAGGTTCAGTATCTTCCAGAGATGCGACACGAAGGTTTTCAAGAAAATCCCCCCACCCCAGACTACCCTTTACATGGAAGATGTTTCGAAAATTTTAATTTTCTCAAAAATGGCTCTAACGATTTTGATGAAAATATCATATGTTTAAGATAATGTCATGAAAAATGAAATGTATATCTCGAATTTTCTGGGAATGTCTCCAAAAGTATTCTTCATTGTGAACGACTTTTGCATAACTGGTAAACCGTAAGAGATAGACAGAATTTTACTACACAAAAAATGTAGATCGCGTTAAAATACACAACTTATGTCATATACATTTCTTTTGTTGAGTGAACCGTTTTCGAGATATTGCTTGTTATTTCCTTAAATATTTCAATACTTATACTTTTTGTCAAATTCGTTATTCATTTTTTTTATGTCCTGGACATGCAATGAGAATGAAATGCGTCACATAGCAACCAGCGTTAAAATATTTGACTATCGCTTATAACCTACCATATTCCGCTTGCATCTACAAGAAAATTACCAATAAGATTGACATCTCGATATCTCGATTAACATGAAGCATATGGAGAATAGGCGTTTGTAAAAATAGATTGTACAAGAGTAGAGAAAGTCATTTGACTGTAACACATCAGATTTTACTTTTTCTCAAATTCGTTATTCATTTTTTTATGTCCTAGACATGCAAAGAGAATGGAATGCGCCACATAGCAACCAGCGTTAAAATATTTGACTATCGCTTAAAAGCTACCATAATTCCCTTGCATCTACAAGAAAATTACCAATAAGATTCACATCTCGATATCTCGATTAACATGAAGCATATGGAGAATAAACGTTTGTAAAAATAGTTTTACAAGAGTAGAGAAAGTCATGTGAGTGTAACACATCAGATTTTTTTATGTCCTGAACATGCAAAGAGATTGGAATTCGCCACATAGCAACCAGCGTTAAAATATTTGACTATCGCTTAAAAGCTACCATATTCCCCTTGCATCTACAAGAAAATTACCAATAAGATTGACATCTCGATATCTCGATTAACATGAAGCATATGGAGAATAGGCGTTTGTAAAATTAGATTGTACAAGAGTAGAGAAAGTTATGTGAGTGTAACACATCAGATTTTTCCAGTCAGCAGTCGACGGCCGTACATATACTAATGCAATTCCCCTCCCTTTTTAAAGAACTAATAGACAGGGAGCGTGATTTTGCCTTTTTACTTTCTCTACTACGTATAGTAAGTAGGGGAAGTATTGTATTCCACCCAAAATTTCGATACCGAGATTTCACCGGAAATACATGTTTTGAGACCCCCTGAATCCAAAAAAAGCATTTTTGAAATCATGTCCGTGTGTGTGTCTGTGAACAGCATAACTCAGAAACGAACAGTCGGATAAACACCAAACTTGGTATTTGGGTTCAGTATCTTCCAGAGATGCGACACGAAGGTTTTCTAGAAAATCCCCCACCCCAGACTACCCTTTACATGGAACATTTTTCGAAAATTTTAATTTTCTCTAAAACGGCTCTAACGATTTTGATTACAATATCATATGTTTAAGATATTGTCATGACAAATAAAATGTATATCTCGAATTTTCTGGGAATGTCTCCAAAAGTATTCTTCATTATGAACGACTTTTTCATAACTGGTAAACCATAAGAAATAGACAAAATTTTACTACACGAAAAATGTAGATCCCGTTAACATACACAATTTATGTCATATACATTTCTTTTGTTGAGTGAACCGTTTGCGAGATATTGCTTGTTATTCCCTTAAATTTTCCAATACTTATACTTTTTCCCAAATTCGTTATTCATTTTTTTTATGTCCTGGACATGCAAAGAGAATGGAATGCACCACATAGCAACCAGCGTTAAAATATTTGACTATCGCTTAAAACCCTATTCCCCTTGCATCTACAAGAAAATTATCAATAAAATTGACATCTCGATATCTCCATTAACATGAAGCATAAGGAGAATAAGCGTTTGTAAAAATAGTTTGTACAAGAGTAGAGAAAGTCATGTGAGTGTAACACATCAGATTTTTTAAAAGGCTTTGCAACAGCTCATATGGCCAATATTTCGATGAGAACAACTGGAAGTGTGCATGAGGACACAATTATCAATGGGGATTTTGCTCCCTCGGTCCCGCGACGTAACCACCTGCGACTTCTATCTCTCGGGTAACTTAAAACAAAGTGCACAAGACAAACACACACAGCCTGAAAGAATTAAACCAAAACATCCGCCAGAAAATTGCCAGCGTTTCTCAACGTGAACTACGGCGAGTTATGGATAGCGTCTTAAAGAGGTGCCATGGACAACGACGGTGGCCAGTTTCAGCATCTCCTTTCATAAAGTTGGTAAGTAAAGACTTTTATAGTAATTTTAAAAATGTTGTATGGTTTCATCCGTGTCTCTCTATGATAGCGGCAGACGGCAACGAGCGCCGAGAACGCGGACAGGAAAAACACCGCGCAGCCGGTTCGAGTTCTTTGGCTTTTTCTGTATTATATGCCAGTAGCTGGTTGTCTGAAATTACACAGGTAGCTTTCAAACTATCCGTGGTATCTAATTAATTTCATTTACTTCCCCCATTCTTTATGGAATCACTTCAAAATGATATAGAAGTTTTTATAGTGAAGGATGTGAAACATCGCCGGAACGTCTGACATCCTTAACCTCCCCCAGACAGTCTTCCAAGTTCTGCAGGTGCTACATATCATACAAGAAGAATTGGTGGTGGAACAATCATCGGTCGAATGGTCGAGTAATTATTTAAATATTCGCAGTAGGAGATCTTTTAAACTTTTGTGTCTTCTCATAGTTATTTAACAACATTAAAGCTACATAGGCTTTGTATAACACACAGACCCTTAACATATATAACCAAATACAGGTGAAGGTGAGGAGTATAAAGATTTCCCACTCCCAGGCCAGCAATTTAACCGCTTTGGAAAAGACTCATAGTCTGCGAACATAATTATTACTGTACCAACAGGGTATTAAAATTTTTAGTTGACTTGCAACAATATGCGGTACAAAAATAAAATATAGTTCAGCTTCCCTATGAGCCATAGGATTTATTTTTCTCTTCACGGCTGGTGGTTTAACACGGAGAAAACGCAGCTGATGTGTTACACTCACATGACTTTCTCTATCTTGTACAAACTATTTTTACAAACGCTTATTCTCCATATGCTTCATGTTAATCGAGATGTTAATCTTATTGCTAATTTTCTTTTAGGTGCAAGGGGAATATGGTAGAATTTAAGTGATAGTCAAATACTTTAAAAGCTGGTTGCTTTGTGGAGCATTGCTTCTCTTTGTATGTCCAGGACATTAAAGATTTGATGTGTTGCACTCACATTATTTCTCTACTTCTGTACAAACGCTTATTCTCCATATACTTCATGTTAATCGGGATATCAAAATGTTAATGTTATTACTAATTTTCTTGTAGATGCAAGGGCAACATGGTAGGCTTTAAGCGATAGTCAAATGTTTTAAACGCTGGTTGCTATGTGGCGCATTCCATTCTCTTTGCATGTCCAGGACTTAAAAAAAAATTAAGGAATTCCCATTTAAGAAAAAGTATAAGTAATGGAAAATTCAAACAAATAACAAGAATATCTCGAAAATGGTTTACTCGACAAAAACAAATGTATATGACATAAATTATATGTTTTAATGTGATCTACATCTTTTGTGCTAAACAACTGTTTCTGTCTCTTACGGTTTACGGTTTTGCAAAAGTCATTCAAAACCAAGAGGGCTTTTGGGACAGAAAATTCTAGATATACACTCCATTTGCCATCAAAATATCTTAAACATATGATATTTTAATCAAAATCGTTAGTCACTTTTGAGAACATTAAAATTTTCGAAAAATGTTCCATCTAAAGGGTAATCTGTGGTGGGGGGTATTTTCTTGAAAACCTTCGAGTCGAATCTCTGGAACATACTGAACGTAAATATCAAGCTTGGTGTTCATCAGATTGTTCGTTTCTGAGTTATGCTGTTCACAGACACACACACAGACACACACACACGGACATGTTTCCATAAATGCTTTTTTTGGATTCAGGGGGTCTCAAAACATGTATTTCCGGTGAAATCTTGGTATCGAATTTTTGGGTGGAATACAATACTTCTCCTACTTACTATACGTAGTAGAGAAAGTAAAAAAATCTGATGTGTTACACTCACATGACTTTCTCTACTCTTGTACAAACTATTTTTACAAACGATTATTCTCCATATGCTTCATGTTAATCGAGATATCGAGATGTCAATCTTATTGGTAAGGTTCATATAGATGCAAGCGGAATATGCTAGATTTTAAGCGATAGTCAAATATTTTAACGCTGGTTGTGCATTCCATTCTCTTTGCATGTCCAGGACATAAAAAAAATGAATAACGAATTTGAGAAAAAGTATAAGTATTGGAAAATTTAAGGGAATAACAAGTAATATCTCGAAAACGGTTCACTCAACAAAAGAAATGTGTATGACATAAATTGTGTATTTTAACGCGATCTACATTTTTTGTGTAGTAAAATTTTGTCTATTTCTTATGGTTTACCAGTTATGCAAAATTCGTTCATAATGAAGAATACTTTTGGAGACATTCCCAGAAAATTCAAGATATACATTTTATTTGTCATAAAAGTATCTTAAACATATAATATTTTAATCAAAATCGTTAGAGCCATTTTTGAGAAAATCAAAATTTTCGAAAAATATTCCATGTAAAGGGTAGTCTGGGGTGAGGGGATTTTCTTGAAAACCTTCGTGTCGCATCTCTGAAAGATACTGAACCTAAATACCAAGTTTGGTGTTTATACGACTGTTCGTTTCTGAGTTATGCTGTTCACAGACACACAGACACACAGACAGACACACACACGGACATGTTTCCAAAAATGCTTTTTTTGGATTCAGTGGGTCTCAAAACATGTATTTCCGGTGAAATCTCGGTATCGAATTTTTGGGTGGAATACAATACTTCCCCTACTTACTATACGCAGTAGAGAAAGTAAAAAACGCATGTGCAGTAAAACATGACATAAGTATTCTAAACCCCATATTTAACAATGATACAATTTAAGTGAGGCACAACGCCACAAGAATAGCCGATGATTGCAAGGTTTCAACCTTTACAATCTCTAGTGAAGTGTTGGATTTGAAAATTATTTACACTTAAAGCCTGAATATATTTCCTTTGCTCACATTTACACATGAAGAATCGATTAATTAAATTCTTACATTCAACGACACATTCTACAGTCTTCGTTCGGAAGTGGCTGGCTTAGGGAATTTTCTTGGCACCGGGAAGCACGCTATTCTCCGGCGGAGACAGGTATTCATAGCCCCTTAAATTCAAGGGCATATGGAAGTAATCCAGGAAGTAAGGACCGTTTCCGCATTTTCACTGAGCATATAGCTATCGGATTTCTATCCAAGGTCGAATGGTTTCCTCGACATATTTTCTGAGTGTTGTGCGAATAACAGTAGAAACAAGTTGTTATTGTGCATTCTGTGATTGTTCAAAATGAACTGTTAGATGAGAGGTGTTATTCGATTTTTTGAGTGTTCGGAATTTGAAGACTGAGAAATTTACCGTCAGATAAAGGAAGTGTATTATGATATAGCAATTAATAGAAAGCAGTAGAAAGTCAACGAAGCAGTTTTTACTTTCTCTACTATAGTAAGTAGGGGAAGTACTACATTCCACCGAAAAATTCCATATCGAAATTTCATCGGAAATACATGTTTTGAGGTGTTCCGAATCCAAAAAATCTGATGTGTTACACGCAAATGACTTTCTCTACTACGTATAGTAAGTAGGGGAAGTATTGTATTCCACCCAAAAATTCTATATCGAAATTTCACCGGAAATACATGTTTTGAGGTGTTCCAAATCCAAAAAATCTGATGTGTTAAACTCACATGACTTTCTCTACTCTTGTACAAACTATTTTTACAAACGCTTATTCTCCATGTGCTTCATGTTAATCGAGATAAACATTTGCAGAGTCTATCTTATTGCTAATTTTTTTGTAGATGTAAGGGGAATATATATTTACAAGGACAATATAGAAATACAGTAGCCTTTAAGCACATACATATCTCTTAATAGCTGGTTGCTAGGTGCAGCACCATTCCCTTTGCCACAGATTAATACTCTTTGCATATCCAAGACAAAAAATGAATAACGAATTCCCATTTGAGAAAATAAGTATTGAAACATTTCAGGGAATAACAAGTAATATCTCGAAAATGGTTCACTCAACAACAAAAATGTATGACATAAATTGTGTATTTTAACGCGATCTACATTTTTTGTGTAGTAAAATTTTGTCTATCTCTTATGGTTTACCAGTTTACCAAAAGTCGTTCACAATGAAGAATACTTTTGGAGGCATTCCCAGAAAATTCAAGATATACGTTTTATTTGTCATGAAAATATCTTAAACATATGATATTTTAATCAAAATCGCTAGAGCCATTTTTGAGAGAATTAAAATTTTCGAAAAATGTTCCATGTAAAGGGTACTCTGTGGTGGGGGGATTTTCTTGAAAACCTTCATGTCGCAACTCTGGAAGATACTGAACCTAAATACCAAGTTTGGTGTTTATCCGCCTGTTCGTCTCTGAGTTATGCTGTTCACAGACACACAGACACACAGACAGACACACACACGGACATGTTTCCAAAAATGCTTATTTTGGATTCAGGGGGTCTCAAAACATGTATTTCCGGTGAAATATCGGTATCGAATTTTTGGATGGAATACAATACTTCCCCTACTTACTATACGTAGTAGAGAAAGTAAAAAGGAAAGAACTTTTAGAAAAAGGTCCGTGTGTGGGCCTGTGTGTCTTTGAACAGCATAACTCAAAAGCGAAAAGTCGGATAAATACCAAAGTTGGTATTTAGGTTTAGTATGTTTCAAAGATGATACATAAAGATTTTAAGAAAATCCTCTCACCCCAGACTACCCTTTACATGGAACATTTTTCGAAAATTTGTATTTTCTCAAAGATGGCTCGAACGATTTTGATTAAAGCATCATATATTTAAGATATTTTATGACAAATGAAATGTATATGATAAATTTTCTGGAAATCTCCGCGAAAGTTCTCTTCGTTTTGAGTGTCTTTTACATAACTGGTAAACCGTAAGGGATAGACAATATTTTACTACTCAAAAAATGTATATCTCGTTAAAATACACAATTTATGTCATATACATTTTTTCTCCAGTGGACCATTTTCGAGATATTCCTTGTTATCTGTTTGAACTTTTCAATTATTTATACATTTTCTCAAATGGGAATTCGTTATTTTATGTCTTGGACATGCAGGGAGAATGGAATGCTCAACATAGCAACCAGCTCTTAAAAGATTTGACTATGCAAATTTCTGTAAACGTTTATCTGGATTAACAAGAAGTAGATGGAGAACAAGCGTTTGTGAAAATAATTTGTACAAGATTAGAGAAAGTCATGTTGGCGTAACACATTAGGAACTAGCTAATGTCGTTGCATTCTGAACACACTGTAGAGGCTTAGACCAATATGCTATGTTTAATCAAACCTCGCTTAACTCCGTAATATATTGCTTATTCAATTTTGCTGCATTCAATCTGGATAGGAGATAATTGCTACCAACTTGTTAATGACCTTAAACATTCACGCACACTCGTGCACATAAGCATGGGTTCACATATGTTGATTTCCATACTCCAATTAGCACATGTACACGTAATAAAGGCTTAAGCCTGAACGTAGATTTAATTTATTACCATATTGCAGCCTAATTTCATTTAACAGTCATTCCATATTTAGTACCACTGCAGATCTGTGAAAATGCATTGGAGCGTTTGCGGGCTTTTCATAAACACGTGGTCGTATTCATGTGTCTCATATAAGAGTACATTTTTACTTTCTCTACTACGTGTAGGGGAAGTATTACATTATACCTACAAATTTGATGCCGAGGTTTACCGGAAATGTATGTTTTGAGGTCGCTTGAACCCAAAAAGCATTAGCAAAAGGTCTACATACTATGTGTATGTCCGCCTGTGAACAGCATAACTCGAAATCGAAAAGTTAGATAAATGCCAAAATTCGTACTTAGGTTCAACACCTTCCAAAGATGCGACACAAATATTTTTAAGAAAATTCCACCATCCAAAACTACTCTTTTCATGAATATTGTTTTAAAATTTTTGTTTTTTAAAAAATGGGTGTAACAATTTAAATTAAAACACCGTATATTAAAGATATTTACATCACAGACAAAATATATATCTTAAAGTTTCTGGAATAGCTTTTGAAGTCCTATTCATTCGGAAGGAATTTTGTATAATCTTGCATAACTGGTAAACGTTAAGCTATAGACGAACACTACCATACAAGAAATGTAGAGAAAGTATCAAGTGCTAGTTGGTTTCAAACACTAAAAAAGTAACTACTACATTCACAATGTGTTCTAAGTGAATTTTGTATTACATAATAAAAAATCTGATGTGTTACATTCACACGACTTTCTCTACTCTTGTAAAAACTATTTCTACAAACTCTTATTCTCCATCTACTTCATGTTAATCGAGATAAACATTTGCAGAGTCTATCTTATTGCTAATTTTCTTGTAGATGTAAGGGGAATATATATTTACAAAGGCAAATTGGAAATACAGTAGCCTTTAAGCACATACATATCTCTTAATAGCTGGTTGCTAGGTGTAGCACCATTCCCTTTCACACAGATTAATACTCTTTGCATATCCAAGACAAAAAATGAATAACGAATTCCCATTTGAGAAAATAAGTATTGAAAAATTTAAGGGAATAACAAGCAATATCTCGAAAATGGTTCACTCAACAAAAAAATGTATATGACATAAATTGTGTATTTTAACGCGATCTACATTTTTTGTGTAGTAAAATTTTGTCTATCTCTTATGGTTTACCGGTTATGCAAAAGTCGTTCACAATGAAGAACGCTTTTGGAGACATTCCCAGAAAATTCCGGATATAAGTTCTATTTGTCATGAAAATATCTTAAACATATGATATTTTAATCAAAATGGTTAGAGCCGTTTTTGAGAAAATTAAAATTTTCGAAAAATATGACATGTAAAGGGTATCCTGGGGTGGGGGGATTTTCTTGAAAACCTTTGTGTCGCATCCCTGGAAGATATTGAACCTAAATACCAGTCGGCGTTTATCCGACTGTTCGTTTCTGAGTTATGCTATTCACAAAGAAACACACACACGGATATGTTTCCAAAAATGCTTTTTTTGGATTCAGGGGGTCTCAAAACGTGTATTTCCGGTGAAATCTCGGTATCGAATTTTTGGGTGGAATACAATACTTCCCCTACTTACTATACGTATTAGAGAAAGTAAAAAAAGTCATCAAGAATGTTGCTAAATAAACTTATATAAAGTTATATTTAATGTTTTAAGGCAATATTTATACAGCTTTAGGTCATAAATTCTTGCATATTTCGCTGCTTTTTAGGCAATTAAAATCCGGGGTCTTTTATAAGATACTGATTTCTTCCAAGAAGATAATTACTTATGGTTCTTTGGCAACATTTATTAATCTATTGCTGTTTTATTTTCTGTATAAAATAAACAAGTTTGTTTATTCCATGAACATGCATTTTATCTGGGTACAAAATTTACTTTATTTGGCAATTTTTACTGAATGGAGCGTGCTTGCTAACCAAATAAATAAATTAAACTTGTAAATACTAATATACGTTAACAAATAGCTAATTCACAATTCAATAATAAATACAATATAATAATCATAACATAAAAAACCTGATGTGCTGCACTCACATGACTTTCTCTACTCTTGTACAAACTATTTTTACAAACGTTTAATCTCCATATGCTTCATGTTTATCGAGATATCGAGATGTCAATCTTATTGATAAGGTTCATGTAGATGCAAGCGGAATATGCTAGATTTTAAGCGATAGTCAAATATTTTAAAGCTGGTTGCTATGTGGCGCATTCCATTCTCTTTGCATGTCCAGGACATAAAAAAATGAATAACGAATTTGAGAAAAAGTATAAGTATTGGAAAATTTAAGGTAATAACAAGCAATATCTCGCAAACGGTTCACTCAACAAAAGAAATGTATATGACATAAATTGTGTATTTTAACGCGATCTACATTTTTCATGTAGTAAACTTTTGTCTATCTCTTATGGTTTACCAGTTATGAAAAAGTCGTTCATAATGAAGAACACTTTTGGAGACATTGCCAGAAAATTCGAGATATACATTTTGTCATGACAATATCTTAAACATATGATAGTTTAATCAAAATCGTTAGAGCCGTTTTTGAGAAAATTAAAATTTTCGAAAAATTTTCCATGTAAAGGGTAGTCTGGGGTGGTGGGATTTTCTTGAAAACCTTCGTGTCGCATCTCTGGAAGATGCTGAACCTAAATACCAAGTTTGGTGTTTATCCCACTGTTCGTTTCTGAGTTATGCTGTTCACAGACACACAGACACACAGACACACACACACAGACACACAGACAGACACACACACGGACATGTTTCCAAAAATGCTCTTTTTGGATTCAGGGGGTCTCAAAACATATATTTCCGGTGAAATCTCGGTATCGAATTTTTGGGTGGAATACAATACTTCCCCTACTTACTATACGTAGTAGAGAAAGTAAAATGAATAACGAATTTGAGAAAAAGTATAAGTATTGGAAAATTTAAAGAAATAACAAGCAATATCTCGAAAATGGTTCACACAACAAAAAATGTATATGACATAAATTGTATATTTTAACGCAATCTACATTTTTTGTGTAGTAAAATTTTTCAGTTATGCAAAAGTCGTTCACAGTGAAGAATACTTTTGGAGACATTCACAGAAAATTCAAGATATACATTTTGTTTGTCATAAAAGTATCTTAAACATATGATGTTTTAATCAAAATCGTTAGAGCCATTTTTGAGAAAATTAAAATTTTCGAAAAATGTTCCATGTAAAGGTTAATCTGGTGTGGGGGGATTTTCTTGAAAACCTTCGTGTCGCATCTCTGAAAATATTGAACCTAAATACCAAGTGTAGTGTTTATCCGACTGTTCGTTTCTGAGTTATGCTGTTCACAGACTCACATACAGACAGACACACACACAGACACACACGGGGACATGTTTCCAAAAATGCTTTTTTTGGATTCAGGGGGTCTCAAAATATATATTTCCGGTGAAATCTCGGTATCGAATTTTTGGGTGGAATGCAATACTTCCCCTACTTACTATACGTAGTAGAGAAAGTAAAAATATTAAGATGGCATTATACGCACATAAATGTAATATTAAATAGAACCCTTTCTGTGTATATCTTATTATTGTTGAAGACAAGGAGGTCAAATATAATTAGTATTTAACCCTTTTGCTTCAGTATTAAGTCACGTATATTCATGTGCAAATATTTAAATACATGAATTTGATAAATCATTAATATAATACTTCCACTTTTACCTTTCTATTTTAAATTCATCAAGTTACATACTGGCTGGGCCATTTAAGTTATGACTGTACAATATCTCCAAAACTATGCGTTGTAGAAAGAAATGTCTTGAATAAAAGTTACTTGATATTATGGGGGAAAGTAAATGCCATAAGTTTTTATTTGGAGGACGTTATGATGGTCATTTTAGGGTCAATTACATTTTTTAAAATGGGAATCTACTCTGTTTATGTTGTTTTCCCACTACTCATAAAAAAACTAAACAACATTTGTATAAGGCATTGCGCAATTGTTCTTTACACCAACGTAAATAACAACGAAAATTCTGAATGCTTGTGCACGAAGAGCGCAATGAATGGTTGGACCATCGATGGATGGTCAAGTTATGTTTCGTAATTGGGAACCAACATTTATTATTTTGTTTCCTAATTCCAAATCACAAAATAAACAGCCTTTTATAAACCATTTTCTAAAAAAATCTGATGTGTTTTACTCACATGGCTTTCTCTACTCTTGTGAAAACTATTTTTACAAACGCTTATTTTCCATCTATTTCATGTTAATCGAGATAAACATCTGCAGGGACAAATCTTATTGGTAACTTTTTTGTAGGTGTAAATATGGTAGGCTTTAAGCGATAGTCAAATCTTGTAAGAGCTGGTTGCTATGTGGCGCATTCCATTCTCTTTACATGTCCAGGACAAAAAAATGAATAACGAATTCCTATTATAAGTATTGGAAAATTCAAACAAATAACAAGGAATATCTTGGAAATGATGCACTCGAAAAAAATAAAGAAATGAATATGACATAAATTGTGTGTTTTAACAATATCTACATTTTTGTGTAGTAAAATTTTGTCTCTCTTACGGTTTCCCAGTTATGTGATGGCTATTCAGAATGAAGAGGTCTTTTAGGAATATTCCCAGAAAATTTAAGATATACATTTCATTTGCCACGAAAATATCTTAAACATATAATATTTTAATAAAATTCGTTAGTGCCATATTGAGAAAATAAAAATATTCAAAAAAAAATTCCATATAAAGGGTAGTCCGAAATTGGGTGATTTTCTTGAAAATTTTCGTGTCGCATTCATGGAAGATACTGAATCTAAATACCAAGTTTGATATTTAGCTAACTTTTTGTTTTTTAATTATACTCTTCACAGACAGATAGAGGCACACTCGGACATGTTTTCAAAAATGCTTTATTTGGGTTCGGGGATCTCAAAACATGTATTTCAGGTGAAATCTTGATATCGAATTTTCAGGTGGAATGAATTACTTCCCCTACTTAACTATACGTAGTAGTGAAAGTAAAAATTAAGTTGACCTTAAAATGACCATCATAACGTCCTCCAAACAAACACACGACTAATGTTATTTACTTTCCCCCGTAATATCAAGCAACTTTTATCAAAGACATTTCTTTCTACAACGCTTAGTTTTGGAGATATTGTACAGTCCACTCTGTATACATGGTGCCTTAAATCATTGTTTTGTTGTTTTAAAAGCAACCTATAATAAATGATAAGGTTTATAATATTAAAAAAATAAAATAAAATAAATATACAACCAAATCAGGAAAAACAATTCCTTAAATTGAATAAAGAGAGTTAGTGATTTAAAGTTTAGTGACTTCAAACTAGTAGGAAATAAAGGCCTTTTTACAATATAGCAGTTTAAGGTAAATATGATAATTTCCACATTACTATTAATAACTAATTTAATGTAATAATTTTCCAAATTTTATGTGCTAAATGCCTTATCAAAATTTTGGGATCTTGACTGAATAGAACTTTTGTATATCAGAGCATTTATGGAGTTAAAAGCAATTAAGCACTGATGTTTGGTAAACTTTAGTTTTTTGTGTAGAAAACAGTTCTATTTATGGTATTTTACATATGTATAAATTACGTGTAAAAAACGTACAGGTAATTTACTCACCCAACACTAAGGGTAGCTCTAAATTCTAACCTCACTCTTTTATTATTCAGTGCTCCCCTCACAGACTTACTATTTGTAATCTGTCGATTTGTTGATTTACCAGTTAAATGAGAATGAGTTGTTAACACTGTACTCTAAGAAGCATTAAAGAATCAAAATAATTTCAATACAGGCATCATTCGTTTAGGACGATGTTGATGAAATAACTACAGAGTTGTTAAAAAAGAAGGAACAAACTTAATATAAATATTTCTAATGAACGGCAATAGATAGTAATACATACGTCACAGCATTGAAGAGAGGAAAGTTAAGAGTTTTAAGCCCCCACCTATTAGTTATATTCAGTGCCTACCTCGGCGCTGGGTTTGTTTACAAGAAAATGGCAACTCCACAGAAAAAGTAGTTTTTGTGCTGCAGGATGCAAATAGTGAATCCATTGTTCCATTGCAGCGTGTATTTAGTTGTAAGTTCAACAAAAAGCCACTCGTCATAAAAAAAATTACAATTAATACAATTTGCGTATGCAAACGCAAAGGCACTGATCGTCCTCGCATAACAAACGGTGCTCATTTTGAACATATAAAATAAAATTTTGAACTTGCCTCTATTCAGTCATGTATCGCGTGTATCGCCATATATTGTCGTTTATTAGAAATAAATATTTAAAATCCGTTCCTTCTTTTTGAAAAGCCCTATATTTGGTACCTCTTAATGGCTCCAGATGCCTTTTTTTGTAAAGAAAATAACTTTTTATGTGTAACTAATAAAGCATATGAACAAAGCAATGTAACCTAATATATGTAGTTTCTTATAAAAGTACGAAAAATGAACTTACGTGTCATAAAATCCAGGTTGCACTTTTGTATATCCAGCGGGAAGAGAGCAAAGTAGAACTTGCATTTTATGGTTGCACTGGCTCTGAAAGAGAATGTCATTATTAAAGACGAGATGTCAGCTGCAAAATTCACGTATCATATAGCGTGATGATTATTTCATTTTGAGTCTGCAGTAGCAAAAGAAAAACCTGTTGTGTTACACTCACAAGACTTTCTCTACTCTTGTACAACTGTTTTTACAAACTCTTATTCTCCATCTAATTCATATTAATCGAGATAAACATTTGCAGAAACAATCTTTTGACATGCAAAGAGAATTACATTTTACACATAGCGACCAGTTCTACAAATATTTGACTATCGCTTAAGGCCTACTATGTTCCCCTTGTTTTGTATTTGCACGGTCAATATAAGCACAGACATATCTCTTAATAGCTGGTTGCTAGGTGCAGCTCCATTCTCTTTGCCACAGATTAATGCTCTTTGCATATCCAAGACAAAAAAATGAATAACGAATTTCCATTTGAGAAAATAAGTTTTGAAAAATTTAAGGAAATAACAAGCAGTATCTCGAAAATGGTTCACTCAACAACAAAAATATATATGACATAAATTGTGTATTTTAACGCGATCTATATTTTTGTGCAGTAAAATTTTGTCTATCTCTTATGGTTCACCAGTTATGCAAAAGTCATTCACAATGAGGAATACTTTTGGAGACAATCCCAGAAAATTCAAGATATACATTTTATTTGTCATGAAAATATCTTAAACATCTGATATTTTAATCAAAATCGTTAGAGTCACTTTTGAGAAAATTAAAATTTTTGAAAAATGTTCCATGTAAAGGGTAATCTGTGGTGGGGGGTATTTTCTTGAAAACCTTCGTGTCGAATCTCTGGAACATACTGAACGTAAATACCAAGCTTGGTGTTCATCAGATTGTTCGTTTCTGAGTTATGCTGTTCACAGACACACACGCAGACAGACACACATACGGACATGTTTACAAAAATGCTTTTTTTGGATTCAGGTGGTCTCAAAACATATATTTTCGGTGAAATCTCGGTATGGAATTTTTGGGTGGAATACAATACTTCCCCTACTTACTATACGTAGTAGAGAAAGTAAAAACATATTTCTTCCACTAAAAGAGGCCTTTAACAGTGTTCATAGCATTGGGTGTTTTTGCTTTAATGTGTCTCCTTATACAGAGTCTTCGATATAAAATCTGACCGCTTGCACGTGCTTTCCGTCTGGGTAGCACGATATGTCATAGCCGGTCATGCCAGCACTCTGTCTACCCTTCTTAAATCTGTATTCCTGTATATAAAATATAACAAAACTAACTCTTACATCATAGCAAACGCTGTATGCACAGAAGTTACTATAACCCCAACTTGTGCTAACTTTGAAGTGATTTTGATGGCGAGCGTTCAACATTTTCGTTAATTTCCTGTAATGTTTCTTCTGTTAACACTGTACGTCTTCGTCTTATTTTGCACTGAAATAGTAGTCTCAAATTTATTCCCCAGATCATGAACTGCAGTTATGAAATGAGACAATCATGCAGGAAACTTCAGGATGAATTCTTAACGAATGATATAAACCGATCCGTATTTAAAATAACATTTACATAACTACCTTCCCATCTTCGCAAATAAAGTGGACTATTGATGCTAATGATTACGTTGTAACTGAAGGACAGAAAGCCTGTCGTGAGTGTGGGGAGTAGATAAGCCAGCCCTTATTGGCTCTAACGACAAAACCGTGCGAGCGGTCAGGTTTCATACCGAAGTTCACGGATTTGTTGGGGATATGTTGAAAACCAACTCAACGTGTTAAATTCACATGATTTTTTCCACTCACTCTTCCACAAACTAATTTTAGTAACCCTTATGCTTCTATTTTCTTCACTTTATTCGTGATGATCGTATACAGAAATTATTTTATTAAACATTTCGTTACAAATACAAGCGATGGTCAAACCCAACGCTATGTGATGGCTTTGAAATTCCCTTATACATTCACGACTACGACTACGAGAAAAGCACGAATAGCAACTTAAAACTTGAAAAAAAGTTTAAGTGTCTGAAAATATAACACCAGCAATAAGGAATATCTCGGAATTGGTTAAGCAATGAAAAAGCTTATTTTCCATAAGTTGTATACTTTAGCCAGAGCTAAATGTTTTGTTCAATAAGTTCTTTTCTATCTCTTAGGGTTTATGAATGATGCAAAAGTAATTCAGAATCAAGAATTAATATTTCCAATAATGTTTTAGGGGGAATTTTATTTAAATTTGAATGGCTGTTACAATGAATGGAAGTACGAAATGAAATGTAAAAAATCTGATGTGTTACACTCACATGACTTTCTCTACTCTTGCACAAACTATTTTTACAAACGCTTATTCTCCATATGCTTCATGTTAATCGAGATATTAATCTTATTGCTAATTTTCTTGTAGGTGCAGGGGGAATTGGTAGCCTTTAAGCGATAGTCAAATATTTTAGGAGCTCTTTGCATTACCAGTTCAAAAACTTGAATAACGAATTCCCATTTGAGAAATAGGGTAAGTATTGGAAAATTTAAGGGAATAACAAGCAATATCTCGAAAATGGTTCACTCAACAAAACAAATGCATATGACATAAATTGTGTATTTTAACGCGATCTGCATTTTTTGTGTAGTAAAATTTTGTCTATCTGTTATGGTTTACCAGTTATGCAAAAGTCGTTCACAATGAATAATACTTTTGGAGACATTCCCAGAAAACTCGAGATATACATTTCATCTGTCATGAAAATATCTTAAACACATGATATTTTAATGAAAACGTTAGAGCCATTTTTTAGAATTTTTCATGTAAAGAGTAAACTGGGGTGGGGAGATATTCTTTAAAACCTTCGTGGAAGATATTGGATCTAAATACCAAGTTTGGTGTTTATCTGACTGTTCGTTTCTGAGTTATGCTGTTCACAGACAGACGGACAGACACACAGACACACACACGGACATGTTTCCAAAAATGCTTTTTTTTGAATTCAGGGGGTCTCAAAAGATATATTTCCGGTGAAATATCGGTATCGAATTTTTGGGTGAAATACAATACTTCCCCTACTTACTGTACGTAGTGGAGAAAGTAAAAATCGATTTTAAACATTCAAGCAGAATGCCACTCTCCAATCACTGGACATCAATAACCAAACCGTATGGCAAATATCCAAACACTTGACACGAGAAGAATTTAAACCCCTCCACTCCCTACAACTACTACTGATCAAGAAAAGGCAACATTTCTCGCGGGCACCCTCGCTAACAACCAATCTTCAACTCCGACCTTCAACACTACGGACTTAAACGTCACCTTTCGCACACACCCCACTCACAATACCATGCGCAAATCCTGCCCTCCGGAAATTGTCTGGCTAACCAAACACCTTCGCAATCAAAAAGTCCCAGGCCCAGATACCACCCCAAACATTGCTTAGAAACACCCCCTTCCCAGCGCACTGACAGCTCTTCAACCTCACTCTGCAATACGGAATCTTCCCCTCTCACTGGAATACGTCAAAGTTCTACACTTCCCTATAAAGAACAAGGACACATCTTATTAAACACAACATCCTAATTTCGGAACAATCGGGTTCCGAGCTAAACATTCCACTACTCTCCAGCGTCTCAGAACCACTAAACTTATCACTTATGGTTTAAAAACCTTAAGACCACAGGTGTTGCCCTACTACTGTCCATTCCAAACCAGAGTTCCCTCTGATGTAAACAGAAGCACGTGCTTCTGCTTGTCACGAACCCAAGAACACACTCTTACGCCAACGTAAATAGTTCCTTTATACATGTACTGTATTATGGAATATTGGAGCATGAAAGATATAGAACTGCACATTTTATTGCGGTTATCATAAAAACTCATCGTCAAGGGTAATGGACATATACTAGCTGCTAAGAGATTACAAAATATGACTTTCGTCTGCTATTGCGCTAACGCCGAGAGCATCTTGCTTGTTAATACCAACCGTATGACGCAGTAATTTGTATCACAAATTATGTAAATGTCAAGAGTAATTGTAGTGTGAATATGCATTATTGTGTGACATTGATTTGAGATGTTTGTTGATTGTAAGCATTGTCGAGAAGTGTTTATACGGCCTTACTGAAACTGACAATAATAGCGTGCAATAATGTAGCGAGGGGGTGAGCTGTTTATCATTATTAGAGACGAGCAAATGACGTAATATTGGCGCGTTTTTCTTAGGAATTTGCGGGAACATTTTTTCCTAGAGCATATGTGTTCATAATTTTCATTGGATATAAATATAGATGCTAATGTTGGCGCGTTTTATTAACCAATAGCAGCTCGGTTATAATCTTTAGGCATATCGGGGCGTGGGAGTATAAAAAGAGCTAAGTCAGAGGTAGATCTCTCCCAGTCCATCGGAAACATTTGTACATTACACGTCGGCTCCAGTTCATCGGAAACATTTGTACATTACACGTCGTCGAGTTTAACAAAAACAGTCATGGTGAATACCTAGCATAGTTTATCGATTCGCAGGTTACGCGTAGCAATGTTATGAAAAATCTCAAGTGTCGTAAAGTTAATTACACAAAAAGTTGAAGTTCGCGAATTAATAATGTGCAGTAAAGAAGTTATTATAACAGTTTCAGTTTGGCGAGTGTCAAGATTAATATGTGAAAGTGCATAATGTGTTACGACAATAAAAGTATAAAACAAATTCTTTTATCAGTGTTATCTTTGGATAAAAACTACTTTCCGTTTACACACCTTGATTAAGAGATTTGCTTGACCGAGAGATCATAACTAGCCGGAGGACAGTGAACCCAAAATTAAATACAATAACAGGCGCTCAGTAAAAGATAACACGAAGTGACCGCGACAAATTGTCTTTTATACGTGCGGCAAATAAACAGTAGCATTCTTTCAACAAACACTAATACCATTGCAAATTGGCTGCCACAACGTGGAGCTAACAAACTTAACAAAGAATATCGTCGCATATTTGGCTCCCAAACGTGGGGCTCAATAAATAAATAAACTGTCGCACGTATGCATGACTGCCACTCTCTTACATATACAAGAAATGCAGCAATGAATTCCCAGAGATGCTATCTGAGATGCTACCGAATAAACACTTTGCATAACACAGGAAATATGATAAGCGAACAGTCATTCATAATACGCTAGCACACGTGTGTACAGCTCAGGTCAAATCTTGTGATTTAGTCAGTTGGTATTTGAGCTCACATGGCAGAGGAAGGTGCTTGTAGTGCGAATAAACTGTTCAAACACAAAAGCGGGAAACAATTAAAAAGTGGCTAAAACAAACAATACTTCATATATTCAACTCACTATTAGAAAAATACCCGACACTTCCATTATTGCATATTATGAAACTAATATCGGATTATACAGGCGTTTCAGTGAGAAGTGTAAACAAAGTGAGTAGCGAATATAAACAGACATAATAGAACATATGTAGAAGAGGAGAATCAAATGTGGGAACTTGTTTTAAGTGCGACAGTGCTGTGGATATGCTTGTCATTATTTTGGAGAGTAGTTCTGATTCTGATATGGCAGCTGAGTCATCTTCGGAGGATTCGGATTTGGGTGTTGCACTTTTGCCCGAGGATTGTGATTAACGTAAGTAAAATGTTCATTGCCGCATACTTATAAAATCGATTGTTACCTCAGGTTGCATTTTGAACTATGATTCTCACACAGGGCGCGTTTTTATAGATGAAATAATGTTCAACAAGCACGTGGGAGGGAAACAAGCAGCCATTATGGGCGGGGATTGCGAACTACTTTCGCGCGGATAATACAAAGACTTTGTTCTCAGTGAAAGGCACTCTGGTTTGGAATGGACAGTAGACATTGATCGCGCCTGTGAGCGCGTTTGGCCCGACGGTCTCCTATGTAAACTTACTCAATACAATTTTCAAGACACAACAATCAAACTAATTGATAATTACTTGCATGAGCATACATTCCACTCATGTGTGAACTGCTCCACCTCCTGAACTTTACTATTGGACGTCCCTCAAGAAAGCACATTAGGACCGATTCTCTTCGACCTGTACATAAATGACATACTCAAACCAGAAAATACAACTGTCATTCTACGCTGTCGCACTGCCCTAATGTCGCAGTCAGGAGACTTTAAACTCCTAACTTCTCACTTAAAGGGACCTAGGACAGAGTTTAGTCAAAATGGCCAACATTTTCAGTTTTTTGATTTCTGAAAAAATTAACTCTTTATAATGTTAGTCAAACATTTAAATGCATTTTTAGGTGATAAAAACCTTTTTAAAGGGTTTGGCAGGCGTTTTTAAAAACCATGCACGGAAGTTTAAATGCCTGGCACGCTTGTTCTCGCTTGCAAAATGACTTTCTTTCCAAAATATTATTCAAATTTACGGCAGAGAAAGTGTACCAAAAGGATGGGTGCAGGATTTAGGACAGCGGGAAGTGAATTTCCGCGAAAATATTTATTTGTTTT
This sequence comes from Deroplatys truncata, assembly GCA_030765065.1. Taxonomy (NCBI): domain Eukaryota; kingdom Metazoa; phylum Arthropoda; class Insecta; order Mantodea; family Mantidae; genus Deroplatys; species Deroplatys truncata. Next base: position 77,343,234 of record CM060989.1, on the reverse strand, counting down.
TGTTTTTCATTGGGTATCCTTGAAGGGGTTAATGAAGGATGTAGTGGTAGGCTTAAAGTTATGCAAAAATGGGTATAAAACTGGTCAAAATATGAAGACAGCATTTTTAAAATATGATAGACGTCGACTCTCAGAGGCAAAAAAAGCAGCTCAAATAATTTGTGACAAGGCTAGGCCCAAAAAGAGGAAGAGAGGAGCTCAAAATGAACACATTACAACAGCAGAAGTCCACCAGAAAGAAGAAGAAGAACAAGAAGAAAAAGGAGTTGAAATTGCAAGCAGAGGAGGCTAAGAAGAAGGAGGAGGTTCTGGACAATTTTAACCCCTTACACCATGTACATTAGCCTGTATAAAGGCTTTCAATATAACATTTAAGTTTTCTCAGAACAACATTTTTCAATATGTCAAATGTCCCATGCGGGACAATTTTCCTTAGTTTTGATGAAACTTGGCATAATAGTTCTACTGTTCTACCTAAAGAAGTTGTAGTATCATTTTTGGGCTACTACGTAAAACTTGGACACAGTGGGCTATTAATCCTAAAAATTTATACTTTTTAGACTTTAATATCTGCATTAATGATTATAATTAATAATGTGTTATACAAAGCACAAAATGAAAAAGAATACTAGGATAATTTTTTAGGAGTTCAAATATTAATGTGACAAAGTGGTAATAATGAAAAATAAAATTTGTCCCGCAAGGAGTGTGTCATAATTTTCAAGTATCGTGATATGAATAAATCTGATGTGTTACACTCACATGACTTTCTCTACTCCTGTACAAACTATTTTTACAAACGCTTACTCTCCATCTACTTCATGTTAATCGAGATAAACATTTTTAGACTCTATAATATTGCTAAGGGGCGGCGCCGTGGCCGAGTGGTTAGACCGCTCGCCACCCACCGAGGCGGACCGGGTTCAGTCCCAGGGACCTGCATGTGGGATTTGTGGTGGACAAAGCGGCGTCTGGGCGGGTTTTCTCCGGGTTCTCCGGTTTCCCCCGCCATTCATTCCACCAACTGCTCCATCATCACCTTTCCTTTCATCCATTTCACCAACATTTCGCTTCATCTACTTCCTTCATCCCATACCAGGCATCGGGCTGATCACCCATCCTGGATGTTCTGTCTGATCCATGAGTGTCTGCTCCTCGACGGGCCTCTGACTCCAGGCACCCGCCTGTAAGTCCTGGGGGGTGTAAGTCCTACTTAAGAGGAGGGTAAACAGATAATGAATGAATGAATGAATGAATATAATATTGCTAAGTTTCTTTTAGATGTAAGGGGAATATATATTTACAAGGGAAATACAGAAATACAGTAGCCTTTCAGCATATACATATCCCTTAATAGCTGGTTGCTAGGTGCAGCACCATTCTCTTTGCCACAGATTAATACTCTTTGTATATACAAGATAAAAACTGAATAAGGAATTCCCATTTGAGAAAATAAGTATTGAAATATTTAAGGGAATAACAAGCAATATCTCGAAAACGTTTCACTCAAAAAAAGGTATATGACATAAATTGTGTATTTTAACGCGATCTACATCTTTGGTGTAGTAAAATTTTGTCTATCTCTTATGGTTTACCAGTTATGGAAAAGTCGTTCACAATGAAGAATACTTTTGGAGACATTCCCAGAAAATTCAAGATATATATTTTATTTGTCATGAAAATATCTTTAACATGTGATATTTTAATCAAAATCGTTAGAGCCATTTTTGAGAAAATTAAAATTTTCGAAAAATGTTCCATGTAAAGGGTAATCTGGGGTGGGGGAATTTTCTTGAAAACCTTTGTGTCGCATCTCTGGAAGATACTGAACCTAAATACTAAGTTTGGTGTTTATCCGACTGTTCGTTTCTGAGTTATGCTGTTCACAGACAGACACACACACACGCACAGACACACACACGGACATGTTTCAGGAGGTCACAGAACATGTATTTCCGGTGAAATCTCGGTACCGAATTTTTGGGTGGAATACAATACTTCTCCTACTTACTATACGTAGTAGAGAAAGTAAAAATAGAAAATAACTCATATCTGAAAAACTACTTCATCAATTTTATTAAAATCTACACATAATGCTGTTTAGAATGAGGGTTACCAACATACAATATTTTAAAAAACTTAGCTTTAAAAACAATTGTAGGAAATCATATAGTCCGTCCTAGGAACCCTTAAGTCAACACCGCTAAATCTCTGGCAATGTTCTCCACCAAACGCGTCAAACACAGACAGGCTGCATGCCCTTCCTATTACTAACAAAGACATCTTACCTAGACTGCATATTTAGTCGTATGCATAAGGAGACGATGCAGCCCCTAGGATGATCGTCGCCTGTGGAGGCAGTTGTGAGGCCGCCCCCAAAATACAATGTCAGTACGTAAAGCTCTGGTGTCCATTAACCACTATTAGATCAATCAACAGCCGAAGGCCAGTTGTTCAAATACTGGTTATGGCATCCAATTTTTCAGCCTAATTCTACATTTCCAAGCTTAGCCTACGCACGGTATGTTTGACACAACAATTAATCATAATAAATCTGATGTGTTACACTCACATGACTTTCTCTACTCTTGTAAAAATTATTTTTACAAACGCTTATTCTCCATCTACTTCATGTTAATCGAGATAAACATTTGCAGTCTATCTTATTGCTAATTTTCTTGTAGATGAAAGGGGATAATTTATATACAAGGGCAATTTGGAAATACAGTAGCCTTTAAGCACATACATATCTCTTAATAGCTGGTTGCTAGGTGCAGCACCATTCCCTTTTCCACAGATTAATACTCTTTGCGTATCCAAGACAAAAAATGAATAACGTATTCCCATTTGAGAAAATAAGCATTGAAAAATTTAAGGGAATAACAAGCAATATCGAAAATGGTTCACTCAACAAAAAATGTATATGACATAAATTGTGTATTTTAACGCGATCTACATTTTTTGTGTAGTAAAATTTTGTCTATCTCTTATGGTTTACCAGTTATGGAAAAGTCGTTCACAATGAAGAATACTTTTGGAGACATTCCCAGGAAATTCAAGATATACATTTTGTTTGTCATGCAAATATCTTAAACAAAATATTTAGAGCCATTTTTGAGAAAATTAAAATTTTCCAAAAATCTTCCATGTAAAGGGTAATCTGGGGTAGGGGAATTTTCTTGAAAACCTTCGTGTCGCGTCTCTGGAAGATACTGAACCTAAATACCAAGTTTGGTGTTTATCTGACTGTTCGTTTCTGAGTTATGCTGTTCACAGACAGACACACAGACACACACGGGCATGTTTCCAAAAATGCTGTTTTTTGGTTTCAGGGGGTCTCAAAACATGTATTTCCGGTGAAATCTCGGTATCGATTTTTTGGGTGGAATGCAAATACTTCCCCTACTTACTATACGTAGTAGAGAAAGTAAAAAAAACACTTAAACATTGCCAGTTGGCTTAAGGTAGATATTTGGGAAAAATTGAGATATCTTGAATATGGGTTTTTGGGTTACACGAATAAGACGAGAATGCTTGAATATCTAGCCACGGTACGAGTCTGGTTCTTTCAGCTGACATTTGGCCATTGTGAAAGATGAATTATCAATGTAATGCTATATATGGGAATTCCTTACCTTAACAACCTGTTCATCATCCTCCCTGGCGAAATGATGAGGTAACTGAGGTCTGTTTTTCCCAAAGTGTAATGTAAGCGAGTCAACTGCTCTATGTAAAAAGCAGGTATCCAAAACTTCTTCGATTCATTTCCTTCCAAGGGATGGCCTTCTGTAGAATCTGTAGCATTATCAGCGTTAAGAAGGCGGCTCTCTATCCAGGAATAGCTGGCTATAACATCCAGCATTATCTCCTGTAAAAGATGCATCGATATTGACATAAGCAAAAACCTGATGTGTTACATTCACATAACTTTCCCTACCCTCTATCGTTTATTAATAGCTATACAAATCATTCTTAGGAATGTTTATTACTTTCTCTACTACGTAGAGTAAGTAGGGGAAGTATTGTATTCCACCCAAAAATTCAATACCGAGATTTCACTGGAAATACATGTTTTGAGACCCCCTCAATCCAAAAAAATCTGATGTGTTACACTCACATGACTTTCTCTACTCTTGTACAAACTATTTTTACAAACGCTTATTCTCCATATGCTTCAAGTTAATGGAGATATCGAGATGTCAATCTTATTGATAATTTTCTTGTAGATGCAAGGGGAATATGGTAGGTTTTAAACGATAGTCAAATATTTTAACGCTGGTTGCTATGTGGCGCATTCCATTCTCTTTGCATGTCCAGGACATAAAAAAATGAATAACGAATTTGAGAAAAAGTATAAGTATTGGAAAATTTAAGGGAATAACAAGCAATATCTCGCAAACGGTTCACTCAACAAAAGAAATGTATATGACATAAATTGTGTATTTTAACGCGATCTACATTTTTCGTGTAGTAAAATTTTGTCTATCTCTTATGGTTTACCAGTTATGAAAAAGTCGTTCATAATGAAGAATACTTTTGGAGACATTCCCAGAAAATTCGAGATATACATTTTAATTATCATGACAATATCTTAAACATATGATATTTTAACCAAAATCGTTAGAGCCGTTTTTGAGAAAATTAAAATTTTCGAAAAATGTTCCATGTAAAGGGTAGTCTGGGGTTGGGGGATTTTCTTGAAAACCTTCGTGTCGCACCTCTGGAAGATACTGAACCTAAATACCAAGTTTGGTGTTTATCCGACTCTTCGTTTTTGAGTTATACTGTTCACAGACACACAGACACACAGACACAGAGACACACAGACACACAGACAGACACACACACGGACATGTTTCCAAAAATGCTTTTTTTGGATTCAGTGAGTCTCAAAACATGTATTTCCGGTGAAATCTTGGTATCGAAATTTTGGGTGGAATACAATACTTCCCCTACTTACTATACGTAGTAGAGAAAGTAAAAAGCATTTTTGTAAACATGTCCGTGTGTGTCTGTGTCTGTGAACAGCATAACTCAGAAATGAACAGTCGGATAAACACCAAACTTGGTATTTAGGTTCAGCATCTTCCAGAGATCCGACACGAAGGTTTTCAAGAAAATCCCCTCACTCCAGGTTACCCTTTACATGGAACATTTTTTGAAAATTTTGCTTGTTATTCCCTTAAATTTTCCAATACTTATACTTTTTCTCAAATTCGTTATTCATTTTTTTGTCCTGGTAATACAAAGAGAATGGAATACTCCACATAGCAACAAGCTCTTAAAATATTTGACTATCGCTTAAAGCCTACCAATTCTCCTTGCACCTACAAGAAAATTAGCAATAAGATTAACATCTTGATATCTCAATTAACATTAAGCATATGGAGAATAAGCGTTTGTAAAAATAGTTTGTACTCATGTGAGTGTAACACATCAGATGTTTTTCTATGTACTTCATTTTAATCTCGATAAGATTTTCTAAAATAAACACATTTCGTTAGGATGCAAAGAGAATGAGCAAATCGAACCATTAATAATGGATACCTCGGAAATGGCTGATGCCACAAACAAAAGTATTGGAAATAAATTGTGTGTTTCAAAGAGACCTATATTTTTTGTGAATTACGTTTTCGTCTATCGCTTAATGTTTGCCAGTTACACAAGATTATATATTCCCAGAAAATTCAAGATATACATTTTATTTGCCATGTAAGCAAATATATGATCTTAAATATATGACAGTTTAATCAAAATCGTTGGAGCAAGTTTTTAAAAAATTTCGAAAAAGCTGCCATGTAAAGGGTAGTTTGAGCCAAGGGGATTTTCTTGAAAATCTTTGTGTTGCATCTTTGGAAAGTATTGAACCTAAATATTAAGTTTGGTATCTATCGGAAATTTCGTTTTTTAGTTATGCTGTTTTCAGACACACACACACACCCTAAAAATGCTTCTTTGGATTCTGGAATATGTATTTCGAGTGAAATCTAGGTATCGAATTTTTGGGTGGAATACCTCCTCTACCTGGAAAATAAAAGTTGGTCAGGTCGGCAAATCCCATACTTTAAAAAATTGAAGGAAAATACTAAGTGAGAAGTTCACTCAATTTCAGAAGTTGAACTCTCGAGTTTAAATGAAAATTTTCTGAGAAGATGCCAGAAATATACTGATGGACAGGGACAACATTTGCAACATCTCTTATGGTAAAGCACGTGCTTATTATCATTGTAATTGTAACCTGAACTATGAGAACGTGAGATGGTTGTAGGGATAATATAACTGGTTCGACAGGAGTTAGAGTTGCAGTGGTCAGTGTGAGGGAAAAACACTGTATACAGAATGTTTCAGAAACACTTTTACAAACTTCGGGTATGGGTTCCTTACACCACAAGAAGGAAAAAAGTTCATATGAACATAAGTCCCATAATCCTTTGTTTTCTCGTTAGGAGGTGTTCAACACAGTGGTACACTTATAACACACAAAACTCATAATAAATGCTCGAAATGTCCTCCTCTTGCTTCTATGCATGCCTGTACTCGTCGAATCATGGAATGTCGCACCCTGTCAAAAACTCCGGGATGGTGTCGAATGGTTTCGCAGGCTTCCACGACACGTCGATGAAGCGTTTCTGCATCCGGGATGGCTGCTCCATAAACCAATGATTTAAGATGCCCCCAGAGGTAAAAATCCACAGGATTGAGGTCGGGAGAACGTGCAGGCCATGGAACTGGTCCTCCTCTGCCTATTCCTCCATGCTGTCACGTATGATGTACCAGATGCCACAGCCAATTGTCTTGTACTGATACCTGGATCGTCTTCGACACATTTTAACATCTGTTCTTTGCGTTCCGGCGTACAAACAACTCTTGGTCATCCTCGATCAATAGTCCGTGGTGCAACGGTTCCTGTCTCAGCAAGGCGACGATAAACAGCGTCAAAGGTTGGATGACTCGGTTGTCTTCGGTCTGGAAACTCCATCTGATAGAGCCGTGCAACCTCCCGTCCATTACCATTCGCGCGACCATACATAAAAATCATGTCTGTCTGTTCACGAAATGAATATCCAACAATGGTGGAACGAAACACGTGCAGTTAACTCGCTACATGTACGGAATTGAAACGTTGAAGACAGACTCATGACAAATGACAAACTTAAACAAGTCTCATGGCAACACTTCGCCATCTACCGTATGTAGTACAATGGGTCAACGCCTTCTATGAATGCATAGAGAAATGAAGTTTTGAGGTTGGATCCCGAAGGCCGTTGAACTCACACTTTCATTGTGACAGGGATAACGCGAAAACCAAGGATTATGGGACATATGTTCATATGAACTTTTTTCCTTCTTTTGGCGGGAGGAACCCATACCCAAAGCTTGTAAAAGTATTTCTAAAACACCCAGTATATGCTTGCCTATAATTATAAGATTTATACCAAGTTTAAGTAGAAATTCAATTAATAAAACTGCACAAAAAGCAAAAAATTATTTTTTGGACAATTTTCACCATTTAATGGCACTTTAAAATTTGAAACATGCTTTTAACGGAGTGAATGAAAAAGAGAATTAGTCACTTAATCTGGTGATTACTCATGTTTTATTTTAAGCGCTCAGTGACACGTTTGTGTGAATAAGATTTAGCGGTCATCGCGAGGGGTTTCACCGGTAAGTATTTTAGCGTCTCACGGCAAGAAAGGAGAAACTAATTGCACGATTCTTCAGTATGACATTAAAAACCGAGCGGGATAGCTGAGGCGGCTACGTCTGTGACCCTCATTCGGGTTGGTCCCGGGTTCAATTCCCGGTGACCTCCCACTCTGAGCATAGAGTTTCTCGTGGTTTTCCCCTGATTGCCAAGGCGAATGCCGGGGACGTGTATTCAACCACGACTTCCTTTTTCGCTCATTTCGTCTCCGTTTCCGTTTCAAGTGTGCTTTTAGGTCCTGCGATGCTGGCGGTGCCGGGTAGATGGCGTGGATGCATGTGTTAGAATGGTTTCTCACAGTGATCGCCAGAGTGAGCTGTTCCGCCCTTTAGGGTCACAGCGTCGCCCTTTTGGGATACCTCGCTACTGGTGCGCGGATGTTCAAACTGGAAATATTATAAACTTCTGGGCATCTCTGTGAGCCTGGGACCTCCTTATGGCTCCTTCACCTCATTCCTGCCTCCCGGGGTGTAGTCACAATACATCAAATTGGTCTCAGTGCGCGAAGTGTCCCCCTCCGATATACACATCCTACATTCTACAACATTAAACACTGAAAGTGAATATACACCTCCTGACCATTCCAAACCAGAGTTCCCTCTGAGGTAAACAGAAGCACGTGCTTGTGTTTGTCACAAACCCAAGAACAAACTCTTACGCCAAAGTAAATAGTTCTTTAATACATGTATTGTATTATGAAATATTAGAGCAGAAAAGGTACAGAACTGCACATATTAATGCGATTATCATAAGAACTCGTCGTTAAAGGTAATGGATATACTAGCTGTTAAGAGATTACAAAATATTGTCGTATGCCTCACTTAATATTAACTTATAAATGCAGATGGGAGCAACTCGCTTGCGAGAGGGATCGTTAACCAAACAAAGAACTTTAATTTACGAGGCAACGACGAAGGGACGCAGCTAAAGTTAGATTACAAAATAATTACTACACCAACACAATATCTGGCTGAAGGGAGAGGAAAGGAACTCTACACTATCATAATTAAAACTGCAAGAGAATGGATAGCTGGTAGATTTATTATAAAAGATTTCTTACCCCATGTGTCTGCCGGGCGAGGACGCCATGTCTTAGGCAGTTGTCCGTCTGACTCACTCGAAGCCTACTCACAGAATGATACAAGAAGCCACGCTAAGTTGGCGTCAGTAACGCCATATCCCCTCCTAGACAGACTGTTTCCCCTGAATCGCCCCTACTCACAGACAAACTGCCCTCAATGTGTGATATGAATGTCTCTGCTAAATTAAAAGTGTATTATTATTGTGGGTGTAACTTAAATTTTGAATTATGTTTTGGGAACTGCAAATCATTTGTTTTGTTGTTGTGTTATGCTGCAGGAATGTGTTTCATGTGTACTATGTGCTTAATTGAGCTTTCATTTTCAGGAATGTTATGTGACAATATTGTTTTGAGTAATGATGTGATGTTGTTTTGTTGCATTCGATTTGATTTGATATGATTTGACTCGATTTGATGTTGGGTTTCATAATGATGCTGTGATCTTTATTTGCAGAAAATTGTTGCATGAATAGTGTGTGTATGTATGTGTGTATTTGAGGTTATGTGATATATGTGAGATTTGCCTCGGTGGGAGTGCCAAAGAGTAACCCCGATGGCGTAGTGTGAGGTTATGTGAGAAATAAGAGTTGAGATTTGCCTCGGTGGGAGTGCCAAAGAGTAACCCCGACGGTGTTAATGAGATGAGGAGAGATGAGAAGAGACGAGATGATGTCAGCTTCGGTGGAAGTGCCACAGTGTAACCCCGACAGTTGTATGATTTCAGAGATTTTGGCTTATTGGTGTTGCTGTAACGTGCCCAGTATAGCGTGTGTGATGAATTCACACGAGAGATTAAATGGATGGAAGTGAATGTAATGAAAATAATTTTTTTCTCTGTTTATGCAACAAGTTTATTACCATCTTAGATAGCAAATTTTAATACCACCTGTTTTCCAGCTTAATTTTCATTTGGAGGATGTGGATGCAACAGTATACTGTCATGTTATTTGTGTCATTCCTGAATTGTTAATGTGATTTCTTGAAGGTTATGCCTATGTTAGATGTTTTGAATTTGCAGCATGTTAAATGAGACACGTCAGTGAAGATGTTTTGTTTTGAAGAGAAAATTGAAAGTTGCGATAAAGATGATGATGATTGAAGTAATGATCGAGATTGCAATACTGCTGATGATGATTATGATTGAGTTGATCATAATGAGATGAAGAAGATGGTACTGTGGACGAGAAACTGTATTAGTGACAAGAGTAGGACAATATTAGTTGAGAGCATGTCACGTAGCGTAGTTTGGAGATGTATTGTGGATGTAGTTTGTAGTGATGCATACACTAGTTTGAGTAGATAGTTAAGTGAGTGTTGTGTGTAATTTGGGCCATGGTCAGTGTGAATGAGTTCATTTCATTGTCATGTATGATTGTCTTGTAAGTGCACTTACTTTCTTTTGTTAGTGATACCAGCTGGTTATTAAGATGTAATATTGGGATCCCAAAATAAGGTTATGTTTCATTTCTGTCATGTTCATGTATTCTGAGTCTGTTTTACTGTTTTATTTGGATTGTGAAGCATTATAAGTTAAATTTTGGATGGCAACTCTGTAAAATTTCGTTCTTATGCCAATTTGTACTTATTTTTTTTCTGTTTCTTTGCCCCATGTCAAAAGAATTTTTAGTGTAAACTTTTCAACCTTTAAAATCTTTAATTTTCGTCTGCTATTGCGCTAAAGCCGACAATATATTGCTTGTTAATACCAACCGTATGCATGACTGCCACTCTCTTACATATACAAGAAATGCAGCAATGATTTCCCAGAGGTGCTATCTGAGTAGCAAATAAACACTTTGCGTAACACAGGAAATATAAGCAAACAGTCATTCATAATACACTAACACATATATGCTCAGCTCAGGTCAAATCTTGTGATTTAGTCAGTTGGTATTTGAGCTCACATGGCAGAGGAAGCTGCGTGTAGTGCGAATAAACTGTTCAAATACAAAAGCGGGAAACAGTTAAAAAGTGGCGAGAAACAAACAGCTCTTCATATATTCAACTCACTATTACAAAAATACCCAACACTTGCTTTAGTCCATATTACGAAACTAATACGGATTTTACAGACGTTTCTGTGAGAAGCGTAACCAAAGCAAGTAGGGAATATAAAGACATAATAGAACATAGAAGAGAACAATAAAATGTGGGAACTTGTTTTGTGTGCGACAGTGCTGCGCAATTGTGGATAAGCTTGTCATTATTTTGGAGAGTAGTTCTGATTCTGATATGGTAGCTGAGTCATCTTCAGAGGATTCGGATTTGGATGTTGTACTTTTGCCCGAGGATTGTGATTAACGTAAGTAAAAGGTTCATTTCCGCAGACTTATAAAATCGATTGTTACCTCAGGTTGCATTTTAAATATTAAAATTATTTAAAATTGGCCATTCTCTTAAAATCCATTCACATTCAGTTGTTTCTTGCGATTGCATGGAAACAGTATGGAATTTTAAGACCAGCATATGGCGTCCAGTTCTTAAACATTTGACTATCGCTGTTCTCTTTGTATCTATAACAAATGTGTAATGTAGCTTTTTCTGTAAATGTTTATCTCGATTAAAATGAAGTAGATGGAAAAACAAGTTTACGTAGGACTAGTTTGTATACGCACTAATAAAGGTTGGAGGATAGAGAAAGTCATGTGAATGTAATACATCAGATTCTTTATTGCGACTTCACTTTTTACTTTCCCTACCACGTACATACTAGGTAGAGGAAGTATTGCATCCCACCCAAAAATTGATACCGAGATACCACCGGGAATACATGTTTTGAGGCGCCTTGATTCCAAAAGAATTATTTGTAGAAAGGAGACACCGAGCAACCAGAACCAGGAGTGACGGTACAGGTCCCTAAGTTTCCAGATAGAGACACCCAGGCAGAACCGGTGATCCCGGCACGCAGAGAGATTCAAACGCCCCCAAGGGAGTTCGGATACACCGGCAGCCAGCAGAGGGACGGAGAGAGTTCACAAAGAGCATTCTTTCTCCCTGCTACGCTGCACCGAAACACCATCGCCGACACTTCCAACCCTGAAAGATACAACGGAATATATGATGAATGAAACAAAATGGAGGGACAGTAAATATGAGGGCTGATATAAACAACTCCAGCTTTAGCTTGACGACCCGGGAAACTCCCGAAAAACCCCAGACCTCGCGAATGCGTGTGACAGACGTTGCCGCCTGGGATATTCCGCTCGGTTTGTATTGCGTTAGTTTCCATTCTTATGTTTATGGTCGCAAAATGAACATTTTCTCCCTTTGTGTGAATAAGGACATAGATAAATTTTTGTGTGTCGCAGGATATACCCTTTGCTCTACTTCTACCGCTGTAAAGTTGGTACTGCCACGTCACCTGCCTTCTGCCAGCCAACGCTTCGTAACGAGAATCTACGAAAGGACCAAACGGAGCAGGTCATTAGACCAGCAGGAAGTCTGCTAACGTACCGGGGCTTCCGAAGCAACACAGCGCGTTGAGAGTGAGATCACGATGTCCAAGGATTTTGGTAATGTACTCGACTTTACTATACCAACAGGCAAAGTTTTAAGGTATTATTAGGATGACGTTCTTCTGTGATAGCTTTTCGTGCGTAAAATGTAAACGGTGACACTGATAATACTTGCGAGTTGTTTGCAGAATAGGGAAACAGCTGAATGGGCCAAAGTATATTGTACAAAATTAGTGAATTTGTATGAATGTAAATTTAAGCTTTTAATTGTTTATTGAAACCCAGTTGACAATTATGGCGACGTGAGTTTTACTTTCTCTACTACGTATAATAAGTAGGGGAAGTATTGTATTCCACCCAAAAATTCGATACCGAGATTTCACCGGAAATACATGTTTTGAGACCCCCTGAATAAAACAATCTGATGTGTTACACTCACATGACTTTCTCTACTCTTGTACAAACTATTTCTACAAACGCTTATTCTCCATCTACTTCATGTTAATCGAGCTAAACATTTGCACAGTCTATCTTATTGCTAATTTTCTTGTAGATGTAAGGGGATAATATAATTACAAGGGCAATTTGGAAATACAGTAGCATTTAAGCACATACATATCTCTTAATAGCTGGTTGCTAGTTGCAGCACCATTCCCTTTCCCACAGATTAATACTCTTTGCATATCCAAGACAAAAAATGAATAACGAATTCCCATTTGAGAAAATCAGTATTGAAAAATTTAAGGGAATAACAAGCAATATCGCGAAAATGGTTCACTCAACAAAAAAATGTATATGACATAAATTGTGTATTTTAACGCGATCGACATTTTTTGTAGTAAAATTTTGCCTATCTCTTATGGTTTACCAGTTATGCAAAAGTCGTTCACAATGAAGAATACTTTTGGAGACATTCCCAGGAAATTCAAGATATACATGTTACATGTTATTTGTCATAAAATATCTTAAACATATGATATTTTAATCCAAATCGTTAGAGCCATTTTTGAGAAAATTTTCTTGAAAACCTTCGTGTCGCATCCTTGGAAGATACTGAACCTAAATACCAAGTTTGGTGTTTATCCCACTGTTCGTTTCTGAGTTATGCTGTTCACAGACAGACACACACACGGACATGTTTCCAAAAATGCTTTTTTTGGATTCAGGGGGTCTCAAAAGATGTATTTCCGGTGAAATCTCGGTATCGAGTTTTTGGGTGGAATACAATACTTCCCCTACTTACTATACGTAGTAGAGAAAGTAAAAAGCATTTTTGGAAACATGTCCGCCTGTGTGTCTGTCTGTCGGTGTGTGTCTGTGAACAGTATACCTCAAAAACGAAATGTCAGATAGATACCAAACTTGGTATTTAGTTTGAGTATCTTTCGATGATGCGACACGAAGTTTTTCAAGAAAATTCCCAGGCTTTCACGTTGTTGATTAAAATATCATATATTTAAGATATTTTCATGACAAATAAAATGTATGTCTTGGATTTTCTGGGAATGTTTCCAAAAGTATTCTTCATTGTGAACGACTTTTGCATAATTCGTAAACCATAAGAGGTAGACAAAATTTTACTACATAAAAATGCATATCGCGTTAAAATACACAAGTTTTGTTCTATACATTTTTTGTGGAGTGAACTATTTGCGAGATTTTCCTTCTTATTTGTTTGAATTTTCCAATACTTATACTTTTTCTCAAATGAGAATTCTTACTCGTTTTTATGTCCTGGACATGTAAAGAGAATGGAATATTCCACTTAGCAACCAGCTCTTAAAATATTTGATTATCGCTTAAAACCTACCATATTCCCCTTGCATCTACAAGAAAATTAGCAATAAGATTAACAGCTCGATATCTCGATTAACATGAAGCATATGGAGAATAAGCGTTTGTAAAAATATTTTGTACAAGAGTAGAGAAACTCATGTGAGTGCAACACATCAGATTTTTTATTTTGTTTCCTTATTCCTCATTGCAAAGTAAACTAAACAACGTTCACATATCCCGTTGCCTCCTCGCCTTCTGTTATTATGCTGCACGTGTTGAATAGGACCAACCATTCATTGCGCTCTTCGTACACAGGCATTCAGAGTGTTCGTTGATATTTACGATGGCGTAAGTACAATTGTAAGGGGCTTTATACAAAAGTTGTTTAATGTATGAAGTATGAGAAAACAACATACAAAATGTAGGTTCACATTTAAAAAGCTAAACTGACACCAAAATGACCATCATAACGTCCTCCAAACAACCCTCGACTAATAGCATTTATTTTCCCTCATAATATGAAGAAACTTTTATTAAAGACATTTCTTTCTACAACGCTTAGTTTTGGGGATATCGTATAATCTCAACTTGAATGGTCCACCCTGTATAAGATTTAACCTTCTGCCAATTTCTGAATCATTTTTACTTTCTCTACTGCGTATAGTACGCAGGGGAAGTATTGTATTCCACCAAAAATTCGATACCGAGATTTCACCGGAAATACATGTTTTGAGACCCCCTGAATCCAAAAAAAGCATTTTTGGAAACATGTCCGTGTGTGCCTGTCTATGAACAGCATAACTCAGAAACGAACAGTCGGATAAACACCAAACTTGGTATTTAGTTTCAGTATGTTCCAGAGATGCGACACGAAGGTTTTGAAGAAAATCCCCCCGCCCCAGATTACCCTTTACATGGACAATTTTTCGAATATTTTGATTTTCTCAAAAATGGCTAACGATTTCGATTAAAATATCATATGCTTAAAATATTTTTATGACAAATGAAATATATATCTCAAATTTTCTGTGAGTGTCTCCAAAAGTATTCTTCATTGTGAACGACTTTTGCATAACTGGTAAACCATAACAGATAGAGAAAATTTTACTATACAAAAAATGTAGATCGCATTCAAATACATAATTTATTTCATATACATTTTTTGGTTGGGTGAACCATTTTCGAGATATTGTTTGTTATTCCCTTAAATTTTCCAATATTTATACTTTTTCTAAAATGGAAATTCGTTATTCACTTTTTTGTCCTGGTAATGCAAAGAGAATGGAATACTCTACATAGCAACCAACTCTTAAAATATTTGACTATCGCTTAAAGCCTACCAATTCCCCTTGCATCTACAAAATTTAGCAATAAGATTAACATCTCGATATCTCGATTAACATGAAGCATATAGAGAATAAGGTTTGTAAAAACAGTTTGTACAGGAGTAGAGAAAATCATGTGAGTGTAACACATCAGATTTTTTCCATATTCCTTTATGAACCCGTATTTATCAATCTATCGTAGCCAGGATTGACTTAGGTTGAATCTGCATCCACTGACATTGTCCCAACCCCACACAACATTTATGCATCATGGATGGCCCATTAAAAATCTGCAATTTCAAAAGTTGGATTCAGTTACAGGTTTAGACTAAGACATTTGGCAATAATTGATTGTAATGCTTCTTTCTAAGCTTTTCGCAGGTAACAGACAATATGTAAGTTGTATGTAACGTCCATTTTGCACTCGATGGATGGTAAACAGTTGTTTGATATCATCACACACACACACACACACACACACACACAGGACCTCGTTCTGAAAGTCATTTCTTAGATTCAGGAGGCCTCACAACATGCATTTCCGTGAAATATTAAGATCTCGAATATCAAATTTTTGGGTAGAATGCAATACTTCGCCTACGTACCACACTAAAATATAAATCTCTTTAAAACACACAATTTATTTCAAATAAGGTTTGTGATATAAGCAGTTTCTGAAATATCCGTTTTTAAAGGTTCCAATTGTTCAATACTTGCCATTCTTTTAAGGTCCCATCGATTTTCAGTTGTTTCTCGCGATGTCATGGAAACAGTATGGAATTTTAATGCCAGCGTATAGCGGCCAGTTCTTAAACATTTGCTTGTCGCTGTTCTCTTTGTATCTATAACGAAATGTGTAATGTAGCTATTTCTACAAAGGTTTATTTGAATTAAAGTGTAGTAGATAGAAAAATAATCTGTAGTAAGCATGGTTCTATATCCACTAATTAAGATAGACGGTAGAAAAAGTCATATAAATGTATCCATAATTTTTTATGTATGCAAATAACATGCTGTATTTTGTTAACTGCTTTACTTGTGTGTGTGGTTTTTGCTTCAGAATTTTGTGTGTGCATACCTGAAATCTGTGTGCAGTCTACCGCCCCCAGTGTAGGTTTAATATCGTATTGTATACGTTTGTTATTTCAATAATTATTTAGCTTTAAATCTTTTTTGTTAAATTCTTCCCCAACGATCCTGTTTGTTTATCCTCTCCCAGCGCTTCCAATAATAACTCATCACGGGGTTAAGAACATTTGAGAGTGTTTATACACCAACAACCTAGCAAGTGATTTACGTAATGAGGGTCGCAGAAGCTACCAGAAGAACGAGGTTGTGGACCGCGGGAATACTTGCTGAATGCGTAACGGTTATGTGTTAGAGTCAAATAATTTTGAAAATGCTGTCTAGCTTCATATGAAATATATTCGCATTTCAAAAGTATAAATCCTTTATAACCAGAAAAAATCTGATGTGTTACATTCACATGACTTTCTCTGCTCTTGCACAAACTATTTTTACAAACGCTTATTCTCCATATGCTTCATGTTAATGGAGATGTTAATCTTATTGCTAATTTTCTTGTAGATGGAAGGGGAATTGTTAGGTTTTAAGTGATAGTCAAATATTTTAAGAGCTGGTTGCTATGTGGCGCATTCCATTCTCTTTATATGTCCAGGACAAAAAAAATCTGATGTGTTACACTCACATGACTTTCTCTACTCTTGTACAAACTATTTCTACAAACGCTTATTCTCCATATACTTCATGTTAATCGAGATATCGAGATATTAATCTTATTGCTCATTTTCTTGTAGATGCAAGGGGAATTGCTAGCCTTTAAGAGATAGTCAAATATCTTAAGAGGTGGTTGCTATGTGGAGTATTCCATTCTCTTTGCATTATCAGGACAAAAAACAGATGAGTAAGGAATTTGCGAAAAATTATAAGTATTGGAAATTTTAAGGGAATAACAAGCAATATCTCGAAAATGGTTCACCCAACCAAAAAATGTATATGAAATAAATTATGTATTTGAATGCGATCTACATTTTTTGTATAGTAAAATTTTCTTTCTCTCTTAAGGTTAACCAGTTATGCAAAAGTCGTTAACAATGAAGAAGACTTTCACTATCACATTTACACATTGATGTTGACACTCGCCAAACTGAAACTGTTATAATAACTTCATTACTGATAATTCTTAATTCACGTACTTCAACTTTTTGTATAATTAACTTTATAACACTTGAGATTTTTCATAACTCTGTTACGCGTAACCTGCAAATTGATATCCGACGTGTGCCGTACAAATATTTTCGACGAACTGACGGGATCTACCTCTAACCTACTCTTTTTATACTCATACACCCCGATATGCCTAAAGATTATAACTGAGTTGCAATTGGCTAATAAAACGCGCCAACATTAGCGTCTATTTTTATATCCAATGAAAATTATGAATACATATGCTCTAGGGAAATGTTCCAGCAATTTCTACAGAAAAACGCGCCAACATTACGTAACTTCCTCGTGTCCAATCATGATAAACAGCTCACCCCCTCGCTGCATTATTGCACGCTATTATTGTCAGTTTCAGTAAGGCAGTATAAACTTACTTCCCAACAATAATTACAATCAACAAACATCTCAAATCAATGTCACATAATAATGCATATTCATACTATAATCACTCTTTACATTTAAATAATTTATGATACAAATTACTGCATCATATGCCCCACTAGAAACATAATTATAAATATTTACAACTTGTTTGGAAATTTTATAACTGGGTTTTTAGTCTCCTAAATCTTGGAACACACGCTATCACTTTCACTTAACACTTCACACGTATTTAACACACGACATATGTTTTGTCTTTATCTTGCCACTACTTACTGGCTCTGGTTTAATGTGTTTGGACTTTAATCTGACATTACAATTTTTTATAGCAAATACTGTACCCTGAATTATTTAATTACTGTTTCAAAATTGTTTACTTTCTTAAGTTGTTGACAAAAATTTGTGCATTTAAGAATTTTTGTAATTACTATACATATTTACTAAAATATTCACCCTCTACACAAATATATTTACATCTCTTAAATCTAGGCACTGTTTCACATTTTTCTGTTTGCTACATAAGTATTTGTTTTTTTAATTATTTTTACCCCATTTTTGTTGTTTTGTACATTATATTCACAATACTCTTGGAATTATATTTACGTACTTTTACTTTAATATAACATCATGCTTTATTTCAAATGCTGTTACAGTTACTAATAAAATGTTATTTTCCTTTTAAACATTTAGTTATGTCCAAAATTTATTTCTCCTTTCTTATGACATACATACATAATTAACCCTCTTACGTTCCAATACATTGCTCTGCATTTCGTCTTTAACTATCCAGCATTTACTTTACATCTCATTGCTATTTACCCTCCTGGATCAAATTGTGTGTGGCTAAACATTACTCGTAGCTGTATCCTAACCTTAAAAAATTTGTTCATGAATAACCTCTTAAAGGATTCATATGATATTTCGTTCCCTGATAACATTTGAAAACAATCTAAAGTTTCCTGAACAACACATCTTTTAACAACTTTCATTTTCAATTCATCTGCTATCTTTTCAATCTGAGAATACTCTGACAAACCTTTAATAATCTGTACTGGATTGGAGTTTTCATTTTGAACAGCTTGGTACTTGTTAATTTCAGAAGTTAGCTTTTGATTATTTACAGGCAAAACTTTTAACTTCTTCGTACAATTTATTTCTTTGCATTACTGACTCATTCTGTATTTCTGATATCTCCCCTCTGAAATTAACTTGCGCCTGATTCACATCTACATTCATAACCTCTTTCATCTCTCTTATCTCACTTGAAATACTACTCATTCTACTACCTGACTCTGTACATTCTACATCAACATGTTCACTTTTAGTATTAACCTCACTTTCTTTGTTACCTATTTCCCTGCTCATGTCTAGCATTTTCTTTGAAACTTCTCCTATCTCACTTGCTATTATTTCCTTTTCATCACTCATTTTTGGTATACTACTATCTAGCTTCGTAACTTTCTTTTAAATTTCTTCCCTGCTTTTATCTACTTTTTGCTCTAATATCTCATTACTCCTACCAATATCTTCAATTGATTTCCTATGATCTTTTTTATAGCTTCTCTCAATTCCTCAAAACTCTGATCTATTTTTTGTTCTACACTCTTAATAATATCTTCCCTTAATTCCATATGATCCTTTTCCATTTTCTCACTCATATTTCTCAGCATTTCCATAATTATACTAACATCAAAATTTACATTTCCTGCTGTTCTATTCTCACTTTCTGCACTAACATTTCCTCCCTCAAATCCTACATTGTTTGAGCTATTTTCTGTATCCTGTATTCAATTACAGCTAACTGTTACACTATCTCCCTCCATAATTATTTCTTCTGTATTATTAGTGGACATTGTTTTCCCTATCCTACCGCTCCTAAGGTACATTTAAATTTTTTTACCCTTTTTTTTAGAATTAACATAACACTTTTCTAACTTTTCTGATGCTATCTACTGATGTAGCTTTGATGTCCAGCTTTCTGCCCCTCTCTCCTAGATTATATGTCGCTTCTGCGTTGTATTATGATGAATCTATGTCGATTTGGTGTTCTGTAGTTGAATTCCCCTGTTGCCTTTTAATCTCGGAATTACGATGTCCAATCATCCGCGTAGTCTGTTGTCCCTTTTGTTGTTTCTGGAATCTGCGTCTTGTAGTTCAGTTCACTTCTCCATTCGCTCCACGTCCTGGTTACTTCGCCCCTTCCTGGTTATCTCACTTCTTCCTGGTTAATTCTGCTCCTTCCTGGTTATTTAGCCCCACGTTGGACGCCAATTTGTGATAACATTATAGTTTGTTTGTTAGCCCCACGTTGGGCTCCAATTTGACGTGGTATAATGTTATTTATATTTAACATTTTTTGTGTAGCCCCACGTTGTGGTAGCCAATTTGACGTGGAATTATTAATGTTTTTTATTTGTTTATTGAGCCCCACGTTTGGGAGCCAATTTGCGATGGTAAATTTATAATGTTATTTGTGTATGTGTTTACTCAACATGGTGAAGCCATCTTGTGACGTGATTCATTTGTTAGGCTTGTTAGCTCCATCTGGTGTTAGCAATTTGCGGCAGTATTTAGTGTTCGTTTGAAAGAATGCTACTGTTATTTTATTTAATTTTGGTTCTGTCCTCCGGCTAGCTATGATCGTTTTGGTCAAGCACTTCTCTTTATACAGGTTGTGTAAACGGAAAGGAGTCTCTTATCCAAAGATAACACTGATGAAAGAATTTGTTTTACACTTTTTATTGTCGAACACTTTCACTATCACATTTACACATTGATCTTGACACTCGCCAAACTGAAACTGTTATAATAACTTCATTACTGATAATTCTTAATTCGCGTACTTCAACTTTTTGTATAATTAACTTTATAACACTTGAGATTTTTCATAACTCTGTTACGCGTAACCTGCAAATTGATATCCGACGTGTGCCGTACAAATATTTTCGACGAACTGACGGGGTCTACCTCTAACCTACTCTTTTTATACTCATACACCCCGATATGCCTAAAGATTATAACTGAGTTGCAATTGGCTAATAAAACGCGCCAACATTAGCGTCTATTTTTATATCCAATGAAAATTATGAATACATATGCTCTAGGGAAATGTTCCAGCAATTTCTACAGAAAAACGCGCCAACATTACGTAACTTCCTCGTTTCCAATCATGATAAATATCTCACCCCCTCGCTGCATTATTGTACGCTATTATTGTCAGTTTCAGTAAGGCAGTATAAACTTACTTCCCAACAATAATTACAATCAACAAATATCTCAAATCAATGTCGCATAATAATGCATATTCATACTATAATCACCCTTTACATTTAAATAATTTGTGATACAAATTACTGCATCAATACTAAGCATAGCTGAGTTTATTTTAATTCCTCACTTCTTAAAAACTGCGGAAAGCTGTTGTGTTTACTTTCTCTACTACGTATAAGCAGGGGAAGCATTGCATTCCATCCTAAAATTCCATACCGATATTTCAGCGGAAATGCATGTTTTGAGGACCCTGAATACAAAAAAAGCACTTTGAGAAAAAGTCCGTTGGCCTGTGAACAGCATAACTCAAAACGAAGAGTATTTGTGTTCAGTACGTTTCAAAGGTGCGACACGACGGTTTTCAAGAGAAACCCCCCAAGCTACTCTTTACATAAAACATTTTTCGAAAATGTTGATTTTCTCAAAATGGCTTTCACAATTTTGATCAAAATATCGTATTTCTAAGATATTTTCCATGACAAATAAAATGTGTATCTTGAGCTTTCTGGGAATGTACTCAAAAGTCGTCTTCTGAATGGCTTTTGCATACCTGGTAAAACCTAGAGGTGGTTAAACCCAGCAATTTATGTTATATACATTTTTTCCGTGGAGTGAAACATTTCCGAGATATTCCCTGTTATTTGTTTGAGATATCCAATATTTACACTTTTTTCTCAAATGGGTATTCGTTATTCTTTTTTTATGTCCTGGATATACAAAGAGAATAGAATGCTCCACATAGCAGCTGTTAAAAGATTTGATTATCGCTTAAAGTCTCCCATATTCCCCTTTCACCTACAAGAAAATTAACAATAAGATAGTTGCTGCAAATGTATGTCTCGATTAATATGAAGTAGGTGGAGAATAAGCACTTTTAAAAATGGTTTGTACAGGAGTAGAGAAAGTCATGTGAGTGCAACACATATTTACTTTCTCTACTACGTATAGTAATTAGCGGAAGTATTGTATTCCACCCAAAAATTTAATACTGAGATTTCACCGGATATACATGTTTTGAGACCCCCTGAATCCAAAAAGACATTTTTGGAAACATGTCCGTGTGTGTATGTGAACAGCATAACTCAGAAACGAACAGTCGGATAAACACCAAACTTGGCATTTTGGTGAAGTATCTTCCAGAAATGCGGCACGAAGGTTTTCAAGAAAATCCTCCCATCCCAAATTACCCTTTACATGGAACATTTTTCGAAAATTTTAATTTTCTCAAAAATGGTTCTAACGATTTTGATTAAAATATCATATGTTTAAGATATTTTTATGACAAATAAAATCTATATCTTGAATTTTCTGGGAATGTGTCCAAAAGTATTCTTCATTGTGAACGACTTTCGCATAACTGGTAAACCATAAGAGATAGACAAAAGTTTACTACAAAAAATGTAGATCGTGTTAAAATACACAATTTATTTCATACACATTTTTTCTGTTGTTGAGTGAACCATTTTAAGAGATATTGCTTGTTATTCCCTTAAATTTTTCAATACTTATACTTTTTCTTAAATGGGAATTCGTTATTCATTTTTTTTGTCCTGGTAATGCAAAGAGAATGGAATACTCCACATAGCAACCAGCTCTTAAAATATTTGACTATCGCTTAAAGCCTACCAATTCCCCTTGCATCTACAAGAAAATTAGCAATAAGATTAACATCTCGATATCTCGATTAACATGAAGTAGATGGAGAATAGCGTTTGTAAAACTAGTTTGTACAAGAGTAGAGAAAGTCATGTGAGTGTAACACATCAGATATTTTTTGTTAGTATTGTGTTAGTAGAGGGCGATATTTCGTTAGAGTTAACGATGTTCCTTTATTTTGAGGTTGAAGTTCTTTTGTGTTATATCTGGAGTGGCATATGCAAGTACATCGTACGACATGAGGATTCTGTTGCGCAGGTGTGGAGGATGTAGGGGTGGAGAAATTGAATTTATTCGTTTGCTTGAGGATGATTAAAGAGAATTGTTAGTGTCTCACGGTGTGTTAAGTAGACAATGTATTTAGTATTTGCGGTGCCATGGCTAATGGTAATATAATTCTAATTTATTTCGTTGCCAGAAATATGTCAGCATTAGAAAACTAAACAAGAGAACATGTACGTTTTCTAAATGGTTTATTGGAACAGTGTAATTCAGAGACTTCGTTAGGCGCTGTAAAAATGAATCATTAAATTGAATCGTTCGGTTAACTTTGTTGAACCTGATTCTGGAGCATATACGCAGAATATTTAAAGAGTTTGTAGTGAGGTTAGGGTGAAAGTAGGAATGGAAGGATTGGATCGGATTGGATTGACTACGGAGGAGACTCGGCAATGATCCACATAGGAGATGTAGTACC
This sequence comes from Deroplatys truncata, assembly GCA_030765065.1. Taxonomy (NCBI): domain Eukaryota; kingdom Metazoa; phylum Arthropoda; class Insecta; order Mantodea; family Mantidae; genus Deroplatys; species Deroplatys truncata. Next base: position 77,319,644 of record CM060989.1, on the reverse strand, counting down.
TAAGCCCCGCAAGGGGCCGTCCTCGGGAGGAAGGATGCGGCGATAGGAGCCATAGGGCGGTCTGAAGCAGGAGTGACGGCACAGGAATGACAGGGTTCCTAGATTACAGATAGATACTCCCCGGCAGAGGGATAGGCAGACCGGCCACTCGATCCCGCACAGAGGAGATACAACGCCCCTCAAGGGGATTCGGATACCCCGGCAGCCTGCCGAAATCCGAGAGACGGAGAGAGTCACAAAGTGCATCCTTTTCCCTGCCACACTGCATCATAACACCATCGTCAGAGACCAATGCATGAAGGATGAAGTGAAATGAGAATGGAGATGAAATGGAGGGACAGGAAATTCGGGGGATGTGGGAATTCTTCCCAGCATTCGCCTGGCGACCCGGGAAAATCCCTAAAAAACCGATGGATCAGGAAGGCTTGAGACCTTTCACCCACAGGTGAAACCGCCTAAGCCTTCCCGCTTGGTAGGTATGGAAGAAAGCAGAAACATTACAGTGGATATTAAGCGGAATTCATGTTTAAGAGAGCCTATCCGTACTATCCAGAACGAGCGCATCAATTCTACACGGCAATTGAAATGTGGCATCCTTCACTCAATATTTGAGAGGCGAGAAATTGTGGTTTTAGTGGAATGTTGAGCGTTAAAACGAATAGGAGGCGAGCGAAGGTCGTCAGGCCGTAGCGAGCCGCAGTAAATGGTGTGCTGTTATGTGTTCCTTTTATGTTTTGTATCTGTGTTATACATCCAGCCAGTCACTTTACGTTGCTTGTCCCCTTGCTTAACGCACTCTCTGGTGCTCTCTTTTCTTTTCCTCCTCTCTGGTTTGCTTACGTGGCATGTGCTTTGGCCGTACGCGGTGAGTGGTGGATTTCTGTGGCATTGCAGGGATAGCTCTCTGCCCGGCAACAACTCATCCGGATTGTGGAAGTTTTTGTAATGAATTTAAGGAACGTCTTTTGTGATTTTCTGTGGATCGGCCTTATGTAAAGGTAGGCTTTGTTATCAGTTTTATATCTTGGTAATGGTGAGTGAATTTTGGGGCGGAAAACGTAATGTGTGTTTTAAAATACGAATTCGTAAAGTGACTGGCTCTTGGAATTGTTCATATGTTTAGTGTGTTTTGGTTCTTTTCTAGCTGAGTTATATTTTCAGTACGTGATTTTCAGTGCATAGTTAGTTTAAAATTACAGAAATTCGGAGAGCAGTAGTTGCAGTTGAGTTATATTTTCAGTACGTGATTTTCAGTGCATAGTTAGTTTAAAATTACAGAAATTCTGTTGTGTTAATTATGAGAGCAGTAATTGCAGTTGAAACCCAATCATGCTGTACCCAATCATGCTGAACTTTTGTAACTGAAAACGGTTGGGTTGTAAAGTACATCAGCTCAGCTGGACTTTGAAGCTCACTGTTACTAGAAATTCATAAAAGTCTGTTTGGGTCTTGATCAACTTTCTTAGCAAGTCTTTGACTTGATAAACATAATTAAATATATTGGTCTGATGTTTAAAGTGGGCTTGTTTTATAAACTTTCTAAATTGATTTTGTTTGTTGAATTTTTGGATTTACTTAATTTTTGCTGCATTTAAAACTTGCCTTACTGCTCTGCTCAATTGGTTTTGGTTGGTTTACTATTTAAGCCATCTTTGTTTTACAGTTATTCTTTTAAGGTTGCTTTACGGTTCTGGTTATTAATGTTTGTTTATTATTATCATTAAAAAAAGGGTATCAATAGTAGTATATTTTTGAGAGTTCTGGTTTCCATTTTGTTTTCCCCTACGGCACTCGTTAGGGCTTCCCTTTTCGCTTGGCCGGGGTTCCCTAACTCAGTCAAACCTTTCTTAAGCGTCTGCATGGTTTCGCTGCCTTGCTCCAGTGTTGTGTTTTGGGAGAAACAGCGGAACCATTGCAATGGATGGAATCCATTTCTGATGCATCCGAGGTCAGGCCTAGGTGAGCGAGTGTAAAAAAACTCGTTTTTCTGAATATTGGGTTTTAGCGACTTGCAGTAGTGTTTGCAAATCCGGTGGTATGTGTTGTAGGCTTGCTTTCCGTGCCTTTTTAAGAAGTGTGGAACTAAAATAAGGCCTAAATTGAGGCACTTTTAAGATTTTGGAGCCTCTATATTCGATTAGTTCATCCTTACAATTGCTGCAGATTAATCTAAAACTTTTATTCTTTATTAATTAAGGCCACTTTAATTTTGCAATAACTTAATAAGGCAGAAAATTCTCTACACCCTGCAATTCATTGTTCTAAAATTACCAAAGTGAAATGTTCGTCAGAGAAATAGAGACGGAGATATTCTAACTTCCATTTAGTGATGGAATTCTCTGTAATATCCATTTTCTTTACATGTGGGTTACACTTGCGTGGTGGTGAAATCGATTTACCCTATGCATGTGCTTTTAGTGGACATATTTTTGGAGCTTCACGGTCATTATTGAAATATTGGAAGCGGTAGAAATACTCTTTGTAAATTTTCCGCTGTTACAGAACTGCATAAACTCAGACGATAGTCAGACTTTTTTACGAGTCCGATGTGTAACATTTAAATTACTTTCCACCTAATATCGTTAAATCTTATATAGCGTGCACGAAACCTATTTTTACTTTCCCTGCCTGTTACATAGTAGGTAGAGAAGATACTGCATTCCAACCAAAAATTCGATACCTAGATTTTACCAGAAATACATGTTATGAGGCTCTCTGAATTCATAAAAAAATATTTTTAGAAAAAGGTCCGTGTGTGGAATAAATACTGAACGTTCAGTACGTTCAGTACGTTCCAAAGATTCAATATGATGATTTTCAAAAAGATCCCCCCACCCCAAACTACCCTTTACAAGAAACATTGAAGAAGATGCTTGCTTCGTTTTGTTATTTGCCCCACGTTTTGGGAGCCAATTTGAAGAAGGTTTTTTGCTGCTACGTATGGAAAGTCAGTTTGAAGATGTATTATATTTCAACTGTTGGGGAACCGAAACTTAAGTAGTTGCAACCGAACGCATGGTAAAAAGTTTCCGGTGGCCTTTGCCCCAAATGTTTAAAAAATATTAACTTTGTAGTTTTGACTGTTTCTTTAAATAGTATATATTTATAGTTTGCCTCGGCTGCGTCAGTATTTATATTTTTAGAGACATGAATGTCTTAGCAGGGAATGGTGCGACTGAAGAATGTAGGCTTACACAGATTATAATTTTTCTTCACTCCTTTTATTAATGCTTGACACGATTTAAATAACACTTCACTGATATAGAGAGCTGCGAGATTCTTTTATGAATTATTTGCAGTTTTTAACACGTAAACTATTTTCGTCTCATAGGAATACGTATTAAATTTCTCGAGGCCGCATCTCGCGTCCTGTTAGGAACACTGTGTACAACCAACACGTCCAATTATGAGCGCTGTCTACAAGCAACTGACTTGATTTCTACTGCATAAATTTGTAAATTTATGTATTTCAAGTCTCTGATTGGCTATTCCTAATCCAATAGGAAGCTTAATTTAAGCTTTTTTCTGGTTGTTGATTGGCTATTTTATAAACTGTCACAAAAATTACATTGTTGTTGCTCCAAGAATGACTAGTAGCGTAATTACATTTTCTTACTCATTATTGCCTCATTGTTACCTCATTGTTAGCAACTTTTAACCTATTATTCTCACAGCTCCTACATTATTAAATTACGTGATACATTCACATAACATCATTGAACATGTATACAATAATATAAACATATAACGACTGTAATATACCCTTTTTATATATTGTTACATATACATACTGCTTTAAAGCGGGATGTTATTGTATTTTTTTATTGTATAATTTGACTAAAATCATTTAAGTGTTAAAAATACTGCTTCAACATTATTCGAAATTTATTTTCTAAAAGATTACTACCGATTTTGATTAAAATGTTATGTATTAAACCAGTTTACCTGAAAATTAAATGCATATCTTGAATTTTCTGGGAATAGCCTTTGAAGTCATCTTCTTTCGGAATGAGTTCTGTATAATCTTGTATAACTAGTAAACGTTAATCTATAGAAGAAAACATACTACATAAGAGTTATAAATCTCCTTAAAATGCGCAATTTATTTCAAATAACCTGTTGTGGCATCAGTCATTTCCAATATATCCGTTAATAATGGTTTAAATTGATCAACACTTCATCGTTCTTTTAAAGTTCAGTGGATTTTCAGCCGATTCTCGAGATATGGGAAGAGTAGGAATTTTAAAGCCAGCGTATAACGTCTAGTTCTTAAGGGGACTACGTACTCTGAAATGCTCAAAAACCACATTTTTTGTTTTAGGCACTAATAAAATCTCTATTATTTCCAGTTTCAGAAAATATATACTTTTTAGGGCTTAAGAGGTCTTTAAGACATTTAAATACCATTTAAATGCTGGTCTGTATTTCTTTAAAGCTGTCAGGCAACGTCCCTTTTTATAACTTTTTTGTATCTTTCAACAATAAAAGACTATATCATGCCCAGCGAGCAGTTCAGCAATTAACAAAAGAGGCCAGGACCAAGAGAAGGCAATCAGAAAAGCTGAAGCAATCCAGGAATGAAGGTGCAGATGATTACGGCCCTGGAATGTACTGAAGTGTGCCAGAAGTTTATGTTCAAACTTTAAATTCAGTTTTCTCAGAACAACATTTTTTGGTATTTATGTACCTTTTTCTCAGAAAGTATAAGAGGCAGAGAGCTGAAATTTTCAGTACATGTAAACACATGTTTAAACTTTATGAACCACAATCATAAATTTATAATGCACATTAGTGATATTAAGAAAGCAACAACATTGCAAATTTTCCAAATTTTCCTTTTTTTTACATTGCAAATAATTGTCTTTCAATTTATAGTGAACTGATATACATAACCAAATAATTGAGGTTCAGAAGATAGCTGATTATACTAATAACAAGCATGCAAAAGTGTGATTCTGTATTGAAAGTGGTATCAGAGAAAACGGTATATGAATTCACATGTTTTAAGAAAAGTGACATCATTTTTTACGGACTCGACTAAATAAGCTATCAAGGCAAACAACCATTTAAATAAGTGTCATAATTTATAGAATAATTCGTAAACTTTTCAGAAGTACCTTCGGAAACTTTAAGAGCAGTGGTAATTTAATACACTTAAGGTGTAATTTCCACGTGTTCAGACTACCTTGTCCCCTTAAACAGTGCAGTCCTTGACAATCTCTGTGTATTGTAAAGAAATACACTATGTGATCAAAAGTATACGGACACCCCCACAAACATACGTTTTTCATCTTAGGTAGATTGTGCTGCCACCTACTGCCTGGTACTCATTATCCGCGACCTCAGTAGTCATTAGACATCGTGAAACAGCAGAATGGGACGATCCGTGGAACGCACGGACTTCGAACGTGGTCAGGTGATTGAGTGTCACTTGTGTTAGAAGTCTGTACGCGAGGTTTCCACACTCCTAAACATCCCTAGGTCCACTGTTTCTGATGTGATAGTGAAGTGGAAACGTGAAGGGACATGTACAGCACAAAAGCGTACAGGCCGACCTCGTCTGTTGATTGACAAGAGTCCGCCGACATTTGAAGAGGGTTGTAAAGAGTAATAGGCAGACATCTATCCACACCATCACACAGGAATTCCAAACTGCATTAGCATCCACTCCAAGTACTATGGCAGTTAGACGTGAGATGAGAAACCTTGGATTCCATGGTCGAGCGGTTGCTCATAAGCCACACATCACGCAGGAAAATGCCAAAAGACGCCTCGCTTGGTGTAAGGCGTGTCAACATTACACGACTCAACTGTGGATCGTTATGTGGAGTGACGGATCACGGTACACAATGTGGCGATCCGATGGCAGGGTATGGCGAATGCCCGGTGAACGTCATCTGCCAGCATGTGTAGTGCCAACAGTGGAATTCGGAAGTGGTGGTGTGTGCTGTGGTCGTGTGATTTCTGGAGGGGGCTTCCACCCCTTGTTGTTTTGCGTGGCACGATCACAGCGCAGACCTACATTGATATTTTAAGCACTTTTTTGCTTCCCACTGTTGAAGAGCAATTCGGGGATGGCGATTGCATTTTTCAACACGATCGAGCACCTGTTCATACTGCACGGGTTGTGGCGGAGTGGTTACACAATAACATCCCTGTAATGGACTGGCCTGCACAGAGTCCTGACTTGAATCCTATAGAACACCTTTGGGATGTTTTGGAACGCCGACTTCGTGCCAGGCCTCACCGACCTACATCGATACCTCTCCTCAGTTCCGCACTCCGTGAAGAATGGGCTGCCATTCCCCAAGAAACCTTCCAGCACCTGATTGAAAGTATGTCTGCGAGAGCGAACGCTATCATCAAGGCTAAGAGTGGGTCAACACCATATTGACTTCCAGCTTACCGATGGAGGGCGCCAAGAACTTGTATGTCATTTTCAGCCAGGTGTCCGGATACTTTTGATCACGTAGTGTATGTAATGCAGCTATTTCCGGCAATATTTATTTGGATTAAAATGAAGTAGACAAGAAAATAAACTTTCGTAAGAATAATCCGTATACCCACTTATAAGCCATATAGGATAAAGTCATGTGAATGTAAAACATAAGATTTTATGTTTTAAAGTAAATGTGCTAAACACAATAGAGTATCTAAATCAAAATCGCTTGAGTCAGTTTCAATAGCTTTCTAATTGTAAGATACGACACGAAGATTTTAACGAAAATCCCCTTACCCCAAACTGTCTTTTACATGGAAATGTGTCTAGCGATTTTGATTAAAATACTGCACATTAAAGGTATTTATATGGCATATAAAACTTATATCTTGAATTTTCTGAGAATAGCCTGTGAAGTCCTCTTCATTCGAAAGGAGTTTTGTATAATCTTGTATAACTAGTAAACGTTATGTGATAGACGAAAACGTACTTCACAAGAAATATAGATGCCTTTAAAACAACTTATTTCAAATTCGTTTTTCTTGTGGCATAAGCCATTTCTGATATATCTATTATTACATTTCGAATTCCTCATTACATTGTCATTCTCATAAGTCCTGTCAATATTTAGTTTCTTACGATGTCATGGAAACAGTATGGAATTTTAAGGCCGGCGTATAGCGTCCAGTTCTTAAGCATTCGGCTATCGCTGTTCTTTTTACTTTCTCTACTACGTATAGTAAGTAGGGGAAGTATTGCATTCCACCCAAAAATTCTATACCAAGATTTCACCGGAAATACATGTTTTGAGACCCCCTGAATCCAATAAAAGCATTTTTGGAAACATGTCCGTGTCTGTGTGTCTGCCTGTGAACAGCATAACTCAGAAACGAACAGTCGGATAAACACCAAACTTGGTATTTAGGATCAGTATCTTCCAGAGATGCGACACGTAGGTTTTCAAGAAAATCCCCCCACCCCAGATTTCTCTTTACATGGAACATTTTTCGAAAATTTTAATTTTCTTAAAAATTGCTTTAATGATTTTGATTAAAATATGATATGTTTAAGATATTTTTATGAGAAATAAAATGTATATCTTGAATTTTCTGGGAATGTCTCCAAAAGTATTCTTCTTGTGAACAACTTTTGCATAACTGGTAAACCATAAGACAGACAACATTTTACTACACAAAAAATGTAGATCGCGTTAAAATACACAATTTATGCCATATGCATTTGTTTCGTGAACCATTTTCGAGATTTGCTTGTTATTCCCTTAAATATCTCAATACTTATTTTCTCAAATGGGAATTCGTTATTGATTTTTGTCTTGGATATGCAAAGAGTATTAATCTGTAGCAAAGAGAATGGTGTTGCAACTAGCACGGGCTATTAAGAGAGATTTCTATGCTTAAAGGATACTGTATTTCTATATTGCCCTTGCAAATACAAAACAAGGGGAACATAATACGCCTTAAGCGATAGTCAAATATTTTTAGAACCGGTCGCTATGTGTAAAGTGTAATTCTCTTTGCATGTCAAAAGATCGTTTCTGCAAATGTTTATCTCGATTAATATGAAATAGATGGAGAATAAGAGCTTGTAAAAATAGTTTGTACAAGAGTAGAGAAAGTCATATGAGTGTAACACATCAGTTTTTTAAAAATGTTTTCTGTTCATTCAGGGAGTTTCAAAAGGTATATTTCCGGTAAATCTGGGAATAGAATTTTTGGATGAAATGTCTTACCTCTCTACTTACGAGGTACTGGTAGAGAAGGTAAAAATGAGGTGTAATGTAAATTTGATTGTTACTATTGATTCCGGGTCATTTTTCCTAATCCATTCATCCTAAAGTGAATTTTGTGTTAACACTTTTTTATAATCTACATTTCTACACCGTTTTTCTTAGTAAAACTTTCCTAATACTCTTATTTATTGTTTATTTCAGCAATGGAGAAACGGAAAATTCTTTATAGAAACCTGATACGATACATTCACATAATTTACCCTACTCTCTATCGTTTATTAGTGGGTATACAATCTATTTTTGCTGAAACTTATTTTTCTATCCAGTTAATTTGAATCTAAACAAACCTTTGAAGAAAGAGCTATATTACCCATTTTGTTATAGATAAAAGGGGAATAACGATAGTCAAATGTTTAATACCTGGGCGCTATGCTGGCCTTAAGGTTTCATACTTTAATCGATGAGAAACCACTTAAAAAGGATGACGGAAAATTGAAGAAATCGAATCATTAATAATGGATATCTCGGAAATGGCTGATGTTACATAAAATTTTATTTGAAATAATTGTGTATTTTAAAGACATCTACATTTTTTGGTAGTACGTTTTCGTCTATGGCTTTACATTTACCATTTATAAAAGACGATATATAATTTATTCCAAATGAAGTGGACTTCAAAGGCTATTCGCAGAAAATTGAAGATATATTGTGGCATTTGCACAGATAATATGACAAGACTCTCTCTGGGCACCGAAGTTAGAGACGGCAGTTTGTCTGTGAGTAGGGGTGAGTCAGGGGAACCAAGTGTCAAGGGAGGGGATAGCGTTACTGACGCCCGAGTTTGGCGTGGGTTTTTGTAACAGTCAGCAAGTAAGCTTCGTGTGAGACAGACGGGAAACTGCTAAAGCACGATGTCCTCGTCGGCAGACAATGGGCAAAGGAATGTAAGTATCTAACTTCATCCATTAAACTGTGTGCCATCCACGTTTGAAAGTTTTAATTATGGTAGGATAGAATCCTTCCTCTCCCTTAAGCCATGTATTATGTTGGTATAGCATTATTTTTGGTTCTTTCTTTAGCTGCGTCCCTCGTCGTAGCCTCGCATTTGAAGTTCTTGTTTGATTTACCGATGCCTCTTGCAAGCGAGTAGCTCCCATCTGTATTTGTAAAATAATTTAAAGAGAGGCATACGACAATATTTTTCATTTGTAATGTAATATACGGGGTTTTAATAAAATTCGTTACCCATGGTTTTAGAAAATAAAAATAAATCGTAAAGTATTACATGTAAAGGGTAGTTTGGGTTGAGGGAATTTTCTTCAAAATCTTGTGTCGCGTCTTCGAAAGGTATTAAACCTAAATACCAAGTTTGGTATTTATCCGACTTTTCATTTTTAAGTTATGCTGTTCACAAACAGACACACATACGGACCTTTTTCTGAAAATGCTTTTTTTTTATTCAGGGGGCCTAAAAACATGTATTTCCTGGAAATCTCCATACCAAATTTTTGGGTAGAATACAATGTTTACTTTCCCTACTTACATACGTGGTAGTGAAAGTAAAAAGTAGCTTTTGGGAAGGGGAGTAGGGGAAACACGGTCTTGTAATATGTAATTACAGTAATACGACTTTATAGATATTATACAGTTACAATGATAATAAGCACATACATTATCTTATGAAATGCTCTAAATGTCCTTCTTTATCCACACATTTTTGGTATGTTCTAAGCAAATTTTCATTTACACTCAAGAGTTTTACATCTAATATCGAACGATTTTTTGTTTTAGTTCTTCCAATTTATTGTTTTTATTTTTTACACTTGGTTATTAGAGCTGGGTAAGTTCTGTAATTGGATTTTGTGAAATGTTAATGATAGAGTAATTGACCACGGTTATGTTCCGTCGTAAATAACAGATACTGAAGCGCAGATAAATCCGATTTTGCACACGATATTCCCTCGCATAACAAGAAAATTGGTGTGTCGTGTGCAGTAAATAACAGGACCTTGATTTTCTAAACAAACAATAAATGCAGAGAGATATACGAATGACATAATGTTTTTTGAACAGCTGATTGACGCTGAATGACACTCCAATTTCGAACACGACATTTGCAACCGCGAATACGTCTAATGAGTCATTAAGTTTAATTCAGAAAATTTTCAAGATAGGACAATTAGTAAGGAATTGTGGCTCTCACGATCCTCTGCTTTAACTGTATATTGATTTTTATCTATGGAGTAACTTGAAACATAAAGTGTATGCAACAAAACCCATTCATTGATAGAACTAAAAGAAAACGGGCTACAAATGCTTTCAATTTCGACATAGTATGAATGAGAATTTCTCTAAAACATCTGATGTGTTACACTCACATGACTTTCTCTACTCTTGTACAAACTATTTTTACAAACGCCTATTCTCCATATGCTTCATGTTAATCGGGATGTTAATCTTGTTGCTAATATTCTTGTAGATGCAAGGGGAACATGGTACGTTTTAAGCGATAGTCAAATATTTTAAGACTGGTTGCTATGTGAATATCCCATTTTCTTTGCATTAACAGGACAAAAAAATTGAATAACGAATTTGAGAAAAAGTGTAAGTATTTGAAAATTTAAGGGAATAATAAGCAATACCTCGAAAATGGTTCACTCAACAAAAAATATGTATGACACAAATTCTGTATTTTAACGCGATCTACATTTTTTGTGTAGTAAAATTTTGTCTATCTTTTATGGTTTACCAGTTATGCAAAAGTCGTTCACAATGAAGAATACTTTTGGAGACATTCCCAGAAAATTCAAGATATACATTTCATTTGTCATGAAAATATCTTAAACATATAATATTTTAATCAAAATCGTTAGAGCCATTTTTGAGAAAATTAAAATGTTCAAAAAATGTTCAATGTAAAGGGTACTCTGGGGTGGGGAGATTTTCTTGAAAACTTTTGTGTCGCATCTCTGAAAGATACTGAACCTAAATACCAAGTTTGGTGTTTATCCGACTGTTCGTTTCTGAGTTATGTTGTTCACAGACACACACAGACTATCAGACAGACACGCAGACACACACACGGACATGTTTCCAAAAATGCTTTTTTTTGGATTCAGGGGATCTCAAAACATGTATTTCCGGTGAAATCTCGATATCGAATTTTTGGGTGGAATACAATACTTCCCCTACTTACTATACGTAGTAGAGAAAGTAAAAATGTATTACACAAATTGTGTATTTTAACGCGATCTACATTTTTGTGTAGTAAAATTTTGTCTATTTCTTATGGTTTACCAGTTATGCAAAACACAGACAGACACACACAGACACACACACGGACATGTTTCAAAAAAGGCTTTTTTGGATTTAGGGTTCTGAAAACATGTGTTTCCGGTGTAATCTCGGTATCGAATTTTTGGGTGGAATGCAATAGTTCCCCTATTTACTATACGTAGTAGAGAAAGTAAAAATGCTAGAAATGTGTGAGGAGAGAATAAAACATTTACAGCGTTTCTTACGTGTTTTCTCAGGTCCGAGTTGTAGCGGTCGTCCTCGTGTTTTCACTGCGGCTCGCTACGGCCTGACGGCCTCCGCTCGTCTCTTACTAGCTTTTTCAAGAACGCGCAAGGCATCCAGTATTATTGTAATGGTGATATATTATTTGTTCTGACCAAATCTTCTTGTGGGAAAATTCCTCTTTACTAAAGTTCATCTAGGCGAATTGTCTGTTGGCTTGCTGCTGTTAACGAAACATCCTGGAAACTCGCAGGAGAATATTCGAAATATCTTCCCTTCCGGGGGACATAATAATACTAAGGGTAGGAGAAGGAAAACGCTAACTCGGGTAGATAACCTCATTTTTGGAAGAGAAAAATCTTACGTATGGGAAGGTTTCCACCATGGGTCTTTCCCTATGCAGTACTCGTAATGATGCCAGAGGACATTTGTAATGCTAGTGTGTCTCAGCCGGATTATGTTTAGTCAGACAGAGGGGCCCCACATCTACTGCAGCTCAGCACCGCACAAGGACCCCATTCTAGGCCTACATGTCGTACTGAGAAAGGAATGAAAGGGAACCCTGAAGACCGACCAGATCCAGACGACGATATGCACTACCAAGGACGGGATCTTAAATAATTCCAGAGTTATGCCAACCCTGACGCCTGCGCGAGTCTGCCTATGGCATCTTCTACCCGGGTTTCCTAAGACGAACGAATCCCCTAGGAAGAGACACGAGCCCGCCATCCAAACTGGAATTTGTTTTTCTTTCTCCAAACCAGTAGGATAAATTTAATTTTTGCGTTCAGTTAGTTTCCATACTCCAACACTTACATGTGAATGCATTCGCCCTGCAATGAGCATACAAACATGGCAGCGTGCATGTCCAAAATAATATACAGTACATCCAATATGTCAAGTATTTCGACCTAATATGAAACAATATATTAGACGTAACTGCAGGGAAAGCTTTTTCAGGACTCGTTTCTATATTCCATCTTATGGTCCTGAAAAAAAGCTTACTTTCCTATACAGCTACCTAAATAACTATTAAACATCTCAAAGTTCAACCGTCGTCATTGCCTGAAACATATGAACAGATGAATAGAAATTGTGATGGAAGAGGAACCATCCCAGCATTCGCCTAACGACCTGTGAAACCACGAAAACTCAAGGTCAGAGTGGCTGGTCCAACGTGAATCAAACCTGGCACGTCCAGAATGCGAGGTTTACACATTACCGCTCTTAGACATCGGATTACGCGACCTGACACCTTTTCACAAAGCTATTGACACTCTCTTCCATGCATGCAAAACGCCAAGAAGGCTTAGTCTTTTCGGTAGTATCTCCTTCACACTGTGTTCGCTGTGAAATTTGGAAGAGGATGAAGTTTTGTTGGATTTGGCTGGAGTTGCATATTAAGGCAGAAGTGCGACGTACCTCTTGGCTGCTCGTCGTCTTCCTTCCTGGTGTGGGTATGCTGTAATAAATGGTCCCTACAGCACTTCCGTTTTGGCCTATACTCTTACCTTTTCTCTAGGGCGTGGTTACAGAAGACGAAATAAAAAGTATAGGTTCACTTTAACAGTAATATATTAATACTAGTTCGTAGCTAACCGTGTCTTCTATACTACAAGTACACAGGGTTATAGACCCTATCTGTTACCCTATTAAAGTGGCATGAAACTCACCCCAGACGATACTGTAACAAGTCGGAAAATCTCGGGGCTGAGTCTATTTATGCACCCTTGAAATGACGCTAAATTTCCCTTAACTATTTTAAAGCACTAAGGTGATTGACTGATCGCCTTAGCGTCGTATGAAAGCATTTGCCCTCATGTCTTTCTTTATGACGCTGGATTTTCTATTTCTGTCCCAGCCTCTCGTTATCTCTTTCTCTCTCTCCCACTCTAGTTTCTCTGCAAGTAATGTTCAGCCTAGCGCTTTATGCTACCCCGGAGATGTCTACTTGATAGTCTATTCTTTTGCTGTGGATTTTACTTTCCAAATAGAAAGTTTTCAAAGCATGTCAGTTAACTTTTACGAAAGTCGCTTTGAACATGCTCTTAAATTGCTCATTTTGGCGCATAGACACACAAACTCCCGCACTGACACACTAGTGGCTATTTGATTGCATTTATTTACTTTATGCTTGGTCAACAGGAGGCCAGAGGCGCATGCGTAGTAGTGTAATACTTTGATAAAGCGGGCGGACTCCGGACATGTCTCACGCTATCCTCGTCAAATATATTACAAGCGCATTACTTCTGGCGTTTTTTGTTTATTACACGGGCAGGTATCAAAGAGTGTATAAGCCAAGGTTGAAGGAATGCTGCTATGTCCAATATCCTCTTAAGTCCAGAGTGGACGAAAAGACCTAAAGAAGCACCCAACCGCAGAAGGCTGTGTTGTATCAACACTCCAAGAAAGCCTGAATGCCCCGCCGCAGACTCCGGGAAGGTAGCCAAACCCCGCTCACAGCCTAGCGGCCAAGAGCGGAACTAACAACAGCTGCCAACCAACGAAGCGCGTAAGCGGGCCGGCAACACAGCAGCCTGCTGGGCTCAGGATGGAATCACTGAAGCAAAATGACATTTTCTTGAAAAAAATAAACACAAAAACTCTGATGTGATACATTCACATGACTTTCCCTATCCTCTATCGTTTATTACTGGTATACAAACTAATCTTACTGCACCTTATTTTTACTTTCTCTACTACATATGGTAAGTAGAGGAAGTATTGTATTCCACCCAAAAATTCGATACCGAGATTTCACCGGAAATATATGTTTTGAGGCCTCCTGTGAACAGCATATCTCAGAAACGAACAGTCGGATAAACACTAAACTTGGTATTTAGGTTCACTATCTTCCAGAGATGCGACATGAAGGTTTTCAAGAAAATTCCCCACCCCTGATTATCCTTTACATGGAACATTTTTCGAAAATTTTAATTTTCTCAAAAATGGCTCTAACGATTTTGATTAAAATGTCATATGTTTAAGATATTTTCATGACAAATAAAACATATATCTTGAATTTTCTGGCAATGTCTCCAAAAGTATTCTTCATTGTGAACGACCTTTGCATAACTGGTAAACCATATAAGAGAGACAAAATGTTACTACACAAAAAATGTAGATCGCGTTAAAATACACAATTTATGCCATATGCATTTTTTTTTGTTGAGTGAACCATTTTGGAGATATTGCTTGTTATTCCCTTAAATTTTTCAATACTTATTTTCTCGAATGGGAATTCGTTATTCATTTATTTGTCTTGGATATGCAAAGAGTATTAATCTGTGGCAAAGTGTGGTGCTGCACCTAGCAACCAGCTATTAAGAGATATGTATGTGCTTATTGCCCTTGGAAATACAAAACAAGTTGAACAAAGTAGGCCTTAAGCGATAGTCAAATATTAGTTTCTCTACTACGTATAGTAAATAGGGGAAGTACTGCATTCCACCCAAAAATTCGATTCCGAGATTTCAACGGAAATAAATGTTTTTAGACCCCTAAATCTAAAAAAAGCATTTTTGGTAACATGTCCGTGTGTGTGTGTGTGTGTGTGTCTGTGAACAGCATAACTCAGAAACGAACAGTCGGATAAACACCAAACTTGATATTTAGGTTCGGTATCTTTCAGAGATGCGACATGAAGTATTTCAAGAAAATCCCCCACCCCAGATTACCCTTTACATGGAACATTATTCGAAAATTTTAATTTTCTCAAAAATGGCTCTAAAGATTATGATTAAAATATGATATGTTTAAGATATTTTCAAAACAAATGAAATGTATATCTCAAATTATTTGGGAATGTCTCCAAAAGTATTCCTCATTCTGAACGACTTTTGAATAACTGGTAAACCATAAGAGATAGACAAAATTTTAATACACAAAAAATGTAGATCGCGTTAAAATACACAATTAATGTCATATGCATTTTTTTGTTGAGTGAACCATTTTCGAGATATTGCTTGTTATTCCCTTAAATTTTCCAATACTTATACTTTTTCTCAAATTCGTTATTCATTTTTTTTGTCCTGCTAATGCAAAGAGAATGGAATACTCCACATAGCAACCAGCTCTTAAAATATTTGACTATCGCTTAAAGCCTACCAATTCCCCTTTGCATCTACAATAAAATTAACACGAAGCATATGGAGAATACGCGTTTGTAAAAATAGTTTTTACAAGAGTAGAGAAAGTCACATGAGTGCAACACATCAGATTTTTTTCTACTACATATAGTAAGTATCGGAAGTATTGCATTCCACCCAAAAATTCGTGACCGAGATTTCACCGGAAATAGAAGTTTTGAGGCCCCCTGATTCCAAATACTGCATTTTTGGAAACTGTCCATTTTTGTGCCAGTGTATCTGCGTGTCTGTGAACAGAATATCCCAAAAATGAAAATTTAGATAAATACCAAACTGAGTACTTAGATTCAATATCTTACAAAGATGCCACAGGAATGGCTCTAACGATTTTGATTAATATACCACGCATGAACGATATTTACAAGACAAATTATATGTACTACACAGGAAATGTCAATCTCTTTAAAACACAGAATTTATTGCAGATAAGTATTTTTGTGGCACAAGCCATTTCCGAGATATTCCTTATTAAAGGTTCGAATTGTTATTTTATCAGTCATTCTCTTCCAGTGCCTTCACATTCAGTTGTTTGTCGCGATTGCATATAAGCGTATGGAGTTTCAAGGCCAGCATATAGCGCCCTGTTTATAAACATTTGACTATCGCTGTTCCCTGTACCTATAACGAAATGTACAATGTAGCTATTTTTGCAAAGGTTTATTTGGATTAAAATGTAGTAGATAGAAAAATATGCTAATAAGATTACTTTCTATAACCACTAATAAAGATAGAGTGTAGAAAAAAACATGTAAATGTATCGCAGATATTTTTGTATCCAGTTCATTTTAATACAAATAAACTGTTGCAGAAATAGTAACACTATACATTCCGTTATTGACACACAGGGAACAGCGACAGTCAAATCTTTGGCAGGACGGTATGTTGGCCTCAACATTCCATACTGTTTCCATGCAATCGCGAGAAACAACTGAATGTTGACAGAGCTTTAACAGAATATCTAAGTATTGAACAATTCGAACCATTAATACCGATATTTCGGAAATGGCTGATGACACAATATATTATTTGAAATAAATTGCATGTTTTAAATTTTTTTGTATAGTATGTCTTCGTCTATCGCTTAACGTTTGCCAGTTATGCAAAATTGTGCAAAACTCCTCCCAAATGAAGAGGACTATTTCCAGAAAACTCAAGCTACACATTTTAGTTTTCATGAAAATACGAGGCCACTACTTATATTTTGAGCCTAATAATTAAAAAAAGTAATTTTTGATCGAAAACTGCTTTATTGTTTTTCAAAATATTCTCCTTTATGATCAATACACTTTTGCATCCGTTTGAATCATTTGTCAAAGCATTTATTCCAGTCTTCTTGAGACACCTCCAAAACATGGTTTTTGAGGGCATCAACGGCTTCTTCTGCCAACGAAAATCGTTGTCCACGCAATTTGTTCTTGATGTTCGGGAACAAAAAGAATTCATTGGGTGCCAAGTCAGGACTGTATGGCGGATGACGCATTAATTCGATTTTTGAACCTTCAAATACTCTGTTGTTAGACGAGATGTGTGTGCGCTCGCATTGTCTTGATGAAGAATGATCCTACGGTTCTTGTTGGTTTTCCTTACTTCACCGAAGACTTCCGGCAAACAAATGGTTGCGTACCATTCGGCATTGACCGTTTTACGTTCCTGTAAAGGCACGGTTGCCACATGGCCAGTTTTGCTGAAAAAGCAGGCGACCATTTGCTTCGAAGTGCTTAGAGTGCGAACAACTTTTGTTAGATTTGCTTCATCTTGAAACACCCATACAGTCGACTGCTGTTTACGTTCCGGCTCATACGCATAGATCCACGATTCGTCACATATTGCAATCTTATATACCTCTTTTGAGGCACCGCCATTGTATTTCTTGAGCATTTTTGTACACCAGTCGACACGAGCATCTTTTTGAGACTGCGTCAAATTATGTGTGATCCAACGAGAGCAAACCTTTTCCACGGCTAAATAATCATGCAATATTTTATATACGCTGGTAGAACTAATGCCTAGCGTTGCCTCAATCCCACAATATGTCGCATAATGATCTTTCATTATTAGGGTTTGCACAGCATCAATGTTTTCTGGCACAACAACTGATTTTGGACGACCTTCACGATCTTCATCATTGAGTGAACGGCGTCCACGATTAAATTCGTTATACCAGCGTTTCACAGTGACAAAGAATAGAGATTCTACTCCAAATGTGGAAGTTAGTTGATCGATGCACTCTTGTCTTGATCATCCACGTCGAAAGTCGTAATAAATCATTGCACGAATATTTTCACGAGTTAATTCCATGTTATTGTTGACACGCAATTTTTAAGTTAGTGTAAACAAAACATATGTCGCTCTATTGAGAAAGTGTTTGAAGCAGCTTATGGTCAAAATGTCAAACTTTCCATTGGAAACGTCAGATGGCATCTACAGCATTCAGGGTTGCCAAGGCTCAGAACATAAACAGTGCCCCTCGTATGTTTAAGATATGGTATTTAAATTAAAATTGTCAGAGGCATTTTTGAGAAAACCAAAACACCCAAGGAATGTTCCAAGTAAAGGTAGTTTGGAGTAGGGAGATGTTCCTGAAAACCTTCGTGTTGCATATTTGGAATATACTGAACATAAATACAAAGTATGGTATTTACCCGACTTCTTGTTTTTGAGTTATGCTGTTCAAAGACACACACATCTCGATATCGAATTTTTGCATGGAATGCAATACCTTCTCTAACTGCTATGTACGTGGCAGAGAAATTAATTAAGGAAAGTTTGCATTCAGAACATCCTAAGAGGTTTTAAGATTTTCATCTCCACCTATTAAGATGGAGTTTCATTCACACCACATCACTAAGCAAGAAAACTAATGTGTTATATTCACATGACCTTCTCTAACCTCTGTCGCCTACTAGTGGGTATACAAATTATTCTTATGAAATTTTCCCTATCTACTACATTTTAAGAGATAAACCTTTCCATAAATAACTGCATTACACACTTCGTTCGTTACGGATACGAAGAGAATAGCGACAATCAAATGTTTTAGAACTAGACGCTATACGCTGGCCTTAAAATTCCATACCCTTTGCATGTAATCGTGACAACCGAATATCGAAAGGCCTTGAGAAGTATGACAAAGTATGGAACAATTCGAAACGACTGGCTCCGTAGCTCAGGGGTAAAGCGCCAACCTGTTATGCTAGGGGTCCCAGGTTCGATTCCCGGCTGGGAGGATGATAATTTTTCTCTAGCTAGGATTATTCCTTATCCTTCCCAGAGCCTGGTAGTATAAATGATAGTGTAAATGTGTGTGTAATCTAATGATTAAAAACCAAAGTGAGGAAAACCCAACGACAAGAGTTACACGAGTTAACACCATTGCCAATAGGCATTAGGTTCTAAAGGAAAGGTCGCCGATAAGACCAATGCAGTTAAAGGCGTGGTATAAATGGAACTTAAAAAAAATTCGAACGATTAATAACGGATATCTCGGAAATGGCTGGATGCCATAAAGAAAGTTACTTAAAATAAATTGTGTGTTTTAAAGAGATTCACAGTTTCTGTGAATTCGTTTTCGTCTATCGCTTAACGTCCTTGAATTTTCTGTGAATAGCCTTCCTATATTCATACGGAAAGAATTTTGTATAATGTTGTATAACTGGTTAACGTTAAGCGAAAGACGAAAGGTACTACACCAAAAAATGTAGATCACTTTAAAACACACAATTTATTTCAAACAAGCTTTTTTATGGCATAAGCCATTGCTGAGATATCCATTATTAATCGTTCGAATTTGTTCATAGGTCCTTTCAACATTCAGTTGTTCTCGCGATTGCATGGAAACAGTGGAATTTTAAGGCAGCGTATAGTGTTCAGTTCTTAAACATTTGACTATCGCTTTCTCTTTGTACCCTAACGAAATGTGTAATGTAACTATCTCTACAAAGTTTCATTTGGATAAAAATGTAGTAAATAGAAAAGTAAGCTTTATTAAGATTTAAGAACGAACCCTTTTATTTACTCAAATTACTATAGTTGTACTAGTGACCACGAGTGCGCTTGGAGGAGAGCGCCAGTGTTTTGTTGGCAATGCCAAGCTAGGTAACATAGGAGATGAGTGATTTTAATGTTAGTAACTCTGTAAATACAACTTTTAACAGGAAACGTTAAAAATTACTAAAAGGCTACTAAATTAATTTAAATAATACCAGAATTAAATGCATTACACGGGGTTATTGTACTTACTTCTTCAAACTCTTTGACACCTAGAACGTTCACAATTTTTAACTGCAGCGATACTTGTAGTGGAGTTCTTTTCCCAGCTGAAAAACAAAAGTGGGCTGTTACTGGAGATAATTGTTTACCTAAGGAAAGCATATATGTAATTTCTAAGCCTATAATTTTCAAGAAAAACTCTAAAAATTTTCTACTGGTTCTTTTTCAGTGCAGTAATTATTATTTATGGGTTCACGGGAATTAACTAATCTGCTGAACAAAGGCAGACATTTGGTCATGCTCACTCGTGACTATTTGTTGATTAGATTACTCGGTTGATTGACGTGAAAGCATAGGTTGTGAACGATATATTTATCCGAACCTAATAAATATGTCGAAATAAGCTGTTATCAAAAGAATAACACCCTTTATCAAAATAATTATATGTCAACGACAATATCTTATTATGTACTGTATATAAGTAATATGTATATATGTTCTTCAATATTATGTCATCAATTTTACTCACGTAACAGGGCGCAGGTAATATTCCACTGCCACGTAAGATTTTCTTGAAAATTCACGAAAACCTAGGGAAAGTTGCACTATTCTACCTTTGAGGCCATATTTTATATCACAACACTGAATGCCGGAGTGATTGTAGTGTAAATTAATATTATTGTATGACAATGATTTTAGATGTTTGTTAGCCATAAGTATTGTTAGGAAATAAGTTTCCACGGCCTAACTGAAACTGACAATAGGAGTGGGTAACAATAAATCGAGGGGGTGAGTTGTTTATCACTAAGAAGAGATAAAAAAATGACGTCAGGGCAGCGTACCTTTTTTAATAATGGAGGGAATATCTTCCCTAGAGCATGTACGTTAGTAGTAGTGATTGACTGACCAAAACAGACGCTAAAGTGGGCACAATTTGGTAACCAATAGCAACTATATTATAATGTTTAGGCAATTCGAGGTGAAGGAGTATATATTCTCGAGCCATAAGGAAGTGTCGCACAGTTCTGAAGAATCTCTCACGAGGTGCACGTGGCAGAATTAGTTACAAAAATGTAAAGTACGCAAAGTAATTGGTGCGCGACAGCTAAAACGACTGTAGTTACATTCGGAAATATCACAATTTCAGTCAGGCGTGTATAAAGGCTAAATATGTCCATTATTAATTACGTGTGACGGCAATAAAAGCCTAGATTCAAATTTTTTTATCAGTGTTATCTTTTAGCAACAACTCCTTTCCGTTTACACACCCTGTTTAGAGACACGTGCTCGACTGAGTTATAATAGCTAGCCGGAGGACAAAGAACCCAAATTTAAAAAACAATAAGCGCCCAACAAACAAAATAACACAGGTCATTGAGAACTGCGACAACTTGTGCAGACAATAATCTTTTATTCATGTTCAGGGCAAGAAAGACTTATCCTAACCGCGCTCTAGGAATCGCAACCTAAACAGGGGAGTCTTTTATTGTTTTCAACCACGTGATTTGAGGAGAACGAATCAGGAGGATTCAAAAGACCTCCTACTTGAATTTACAGCTAGCGGTTCTCAGGAATCAATTAGAAAATCCTGAATAATTTTTGGAGCCAAAGTCTTCGCCTATATAAACTGTCTGAAAAGTAAATTTCGTCATTCGTTTGATATCTGCAGTTGTGTGACGAACTACGACGATAAATACAATGTAACATCAGTGACGGGAAACGGTCTTTTTTCTTGTTGTTGAAAAGGGAGATAGAAAAAGAGTTGACGTAAAAGAATGGTTTATTCCGCCAGGGTAAGAATAACTGGTGGAGGGAGTATTTTGCTTTATTTCTTTCGCAATTATTTCTTGTGGTAACTGGTGATGAGTTACATAGTTCCGAATGGGCACCTTCGTCACTTTCACAATGTGGAATACTGCTTTCCAGTGGAAGGGAGTGGCTAGAGTGTCGGTACCGGGCTGCAGCTCAGAGAAGTTGCGTTGAATCATGTAGCTCTATAAGTTGAGGGAGGGCTCTTCTTGTTGCTGCAGAAGGGAACACTAGCTCATTAATGAACCTGTCTATCTGTTTTCTGATGTGGTGCGCTGTTTCGTCCAGGCCTTAATGTGGTGTCGATTACGTTCAACTGTTGTTGGCATGAGGCAGCAAAATGGTGGAGCTGCTGTGAAGAGGATGATGTGGTAGTCTGGAGCCCTGGACTACCACTGCGATGGGTGCTAGTAGTTCAGATGATTGTAGTGATGTACCTTGACATCGTTCTTGGAAAGCTCCTCCAGAGCCGAAAGTCGCGCCAATATGTTCAGGACTTCAGAGTGGATGTCCTCAATTACCTCCCGGAGTGCCTGGACGTCATTAGTGTTTGTAATAGTACCCTGCGCTGCTGTATTCTTGGCCGGCAGTGTCCTCTCTGCTATGTTGGCTGCGGTGTCTGTTGCTGGCGCGGACACAGCAGACACTGCGCTTGTCCGGTAAAGTGACTGTTGCCACCACAAGTTGCACAGTATCGGTTCCTGAGATCACCCCTGTTGTAGGTGGCATCCAGGCATGCGGCGCCAAAATAGTGGCTTACTGTTGTCAGCGCGTTCCTCTCGTTGTGCCCGAACCATAACACCGGCGACATGGAGCGTCGTGGTATTGGCCTCAATACTTAACAACCGCCCTAACAAGGGCAGGCTGGACGTCAAGGCCGTCTCCAGCTCTTCTTGGCTGGCGAGCTCCAGCCTGACGAGGGGCATGGTCCCCAAGCAAAGCGCCTTCCTCCGTGCTGTAGTGGTTACCAAGCTATCTTCTTGTTTCAGAGGTCGTGGGTTCAATCCCGGCGGAGGACGATGAATTTTTTTCGGGCGTAAAAATCCTTAGCATGGCTTTCTTCGGAACGGAAGTAAAGCCGGTGGTCCGTGTCATAGATTTACAGTACGTAAAAGAACTCAAGCCTGATAAAGAGGGCTCTGAGAAAAATTACCGGTGCGCGAAGCGTGCTGGCAGGTCTCGGGACACTCCACAGACAACAACGCTATAGTTGTTGTGTTGATGCTGTGGTGCTGTAGCTGCGTTTTCAGGAGCAGTCGGCGGTGCTTTAGAGGTGTGGTGGCAAATGTGTGGTGCTGGCTGAGGCTGCTGGTAACTGTGCGAAGCAGCGACCGTGGTGAAGGAAGGCCGGGAGAGGGCCGGTGAGACAGCGGAGGCTGGGCCCTGAGTGGCTCTCGGCGTGAACGGGGGGATCACCGACGATTTCTTCTTGTCCATCTCGAAGATCACCTCTCAGTCCCCTCCCCCCAAAATCCTGTCATTTAAGTTTTAACAATTTAATTTATCCAAGAAGCGAAATTGTGTTGTGTAAAATATACCAGGTGAGTCAGCTAGCGCAGCTGACTCACCTTTATTTTTGAATTTATGCAACGTGCTAAGCGACATATGTGGCTTACACCTTTCTTGAATGCCTTCTAATGGCTGATTTGCGTATCACTTTATAGAGGAAGGATAAGCGCATAAGTGTTTTACGGGAGAGAATGCTATCGCTATGTATGACGGTGAAAAAACATCCCACCCTGACACTGAGAGTTTCAGTAGCAATTTTAGCCAATTTTACAAACTTTTATTCTTTAGCATACATCCATGCACCGCTTTGAAAACGCCCCTGAAGTAACAACCTATCACATGCATCGGTTGACAAAAACCATTTGAAAACAAAATGGCAGATATACGCAGTGCGACCAATTGGATTTAAGTCGTTAGTCAATGTACAGCCATGTCAAAAAATGCTAAGTATTAGGTAGATAATTTCTCTTATTTCACAAACTAAGGCGTATTTCAGATCATACAGTAATTGTAATGACTGGTGCAGTTTATTTGTTTGAATTAAAACTACCAAATCGAGCACAAAACACTGTATGACGCTGCAAAAAGCGTGTAAAGATTCGAGGTGGGGTCTAGTTCTGCGACTATTAATTCGTATAGGAACCTCAGCTCGCAAGGTAGCATTGGCCGAATGGTATTATCATGGTTACTTTAACACTGTGCCACTTTAATTCGGGTTCAAATCCTCGCCTCTATGGTGTACGGATAGCGTCTCTGCTTTACATTCAGGAGGTCGTGAGTTCAAATTTCGGTTAGGGTAGCTTACCCGTAAACGTTTCTTCCAGATTTTCCATTATCCTGAAAAGACGAATGTCGAATAACTCTAACAAGCAAACATTCAGAACGGAGAAATAAAAACGTTGGATTTTCTGGTACTGTTGAATGCAGCATTGTTAAATGTACCCCTTCTTGGGATTCTTCGCCTCTACAAGTGTGCAGATGTTCAAACTGAAAATACTAGGGATGTCTGCGTGTCTCTGTGGACCTGTCTGTCTAAGGGCCTGGGAGCTCTTACGGCTCCCTCACCTTATCCCTGCCTCCTGGGGGGTGTAGTCACAGTAGATCAAACTTGTTGCAGTGCACGAGATGTCCCCTTCGATAAACGCATCCTAAGTCCTACATCCTACTATGTAGCGGTGACTACGGGCACAGTGATACTGCCTGCGCAGCCGAAAGCAGAGTGCCAGCTACACCCTCTGTCGCCACCGCTGCTACTGCGGTACGTGTGGAGGAACGCCCCACTTCACCGCCAAAGCCGCCAGCTCCAACAACCGCCAAGCCACCTCACTGAGACACTTCACCAACGCCCTCGACCTGACGTTATTCAGGACCTCTATGCGGAGTTCCTAATCACCGAGAGGCTTCAGGGCCTGCAGGCAGCCATCTCCGCAGCGCATCTTCGCCGCCGAACTAGTGAAAAATTTTGTGACAGCTTCACCACTACACTGCAAGACCTGGAGAGAAACTTGGAAGACTTCAAAACCGATTCACATCAGCTTCAACACACACCACATCAGCAGTCACCTCCACCACTGATCCCTGAGGACCATAAGCGCTTCCTTGCGAAGTGCCGAGCCATGGTTCAAGAGAGGGAGAAACGATGACGGCAACATCAGCCTGAGTAGCTACATTCTTATCCTTCACCAGTATCACCTTGAGGAAGTATTTTAATACCTGAATAATTTCAATTGTATTATATAATAGGTAAATTCAATAACAGCCCGCCTTGAAGCAATATCTATGTAACAATTACTTAAAATGTATGTAACAGTCATTGCAAATGCTTATGTTTATTGTAAATATGTTTAATAATGTTATGTGAATACATTACATACTTTAATAATGCAAGAGCTGTGAGAATAATAAACTTTAAGTTGCTAACAATGAGATAATAATGACGTAACCTTGTAGCAATAATGAGTTTGAGAGTTTGAAAATTACTAGTCATGATTAGAGCAACGATAATGTAATGTCTGTGTCAGTTTAAAATTAGCCAATCAACAGCAAAGAAAAGCTTTAAGTAAAATTCAGATATTCTATTGGACTATAATCAGCCAATCAGAGACGGTTTTGACCGTTGAAGGTTACTCGGTTGCTGGCAGACCTTGGTAGTGAACAGATGGAAGATGTGTTCTCTACAGAAATATTACGTGTGAATCGTAAAATATGTATCCGCGCTAAGTGAAAGTATTAAAGATTCTCACAGTTCTTAAAAAGTGTAGTGTTTTATAAAAATGTGCAAGAATTAATAAAAGAAGTGAATTTAAAAACTTAAATTCTGTGATGTCTACAACCATTGTCATACCGCACCCTGACTAAGAAACGTGACTCTACAAACATTACTGACGCAGCCGAGGCAAAATTCAAGCATAAATAATATATAGAAGCAGTTTTAATAACAAAGTTAAAAATTATAGTATAAAACTTGGAGTGTAACAACAAAATTACATCCTAAAATCAGCTTCTCGTACGTAGCAGCATATTACATAATAACAGTAACTATTACGTAATCAACAAATTCGAAACCGACGCCAAAAGCGTGTTGCAAACTCCTTAAAAGTAACTAATAATTTACGTAAATAAAAATTACGTAACAAACAATCTACTTCAAGTTGACTCCCATACGTGGGGCAGTTAAAATTACGTATCCAAACAAAACAAAAGCAGCACAACATAACCTTCTTCAAGTTTAAACAAACAACACTTGAAGCAAAATACTTCTTTAAGTTGACTTCCCAAGCGTGGAGCTATATAATATCTTCAAGTTAAACAATAGCAACTACATCTTCCCAACCTAGAACTCCTTCCTTATTTGCACCTCCTAACTTCTAGGCTGCAGTCAGGTCAATTTGGCATGACTGTAGCCTAGGACCGCATGCTACGCCGCTCCTACCCATTGGACGACAACTATCATTCGTCGACTATATCTCCGCCGTTAAATCTTTGCACTTGTGGCTTCGCGTAACATTTGCTACATTGGCTAGTAAACAACAACAGCTGATTGTTCTAAGCCCATACAAAATATGTACGTAAGAGCGAACGTCAATGAGTGATAATTATTTTGTATTATTATTGTTAATTTAAAATAAATCAGCATAAACATTGCAACGTATGTAGAATAAATTATGCACTTTTGACAATATAGAAACAAAATAATGCAAATGTGCTTGCTACAATGAGGAGAAATAAAACGAATTATAAGCTGCAATAACAACGTTATTTTCAGTCACGCTGCGTTCTAAATGGTTCAGGAATTTTGTTCTCTTTCTTTTGTAGTTTCGCTCCCTTGTAAAGTATAGTTCTCGTGATTAGTTCAACAGCTGCTTGAGTTTGTTGTAGGGCTTTATAAGCAGGAATAGAGGAATGCCCATGAACCTTTACGTACTCCTCCTTTTCAAAGAATTCCTGGGTCCTTCTTAACAGTTCCACTGCCTGACTATAAGTGCAAGAAATTTTCACTTCGTCAATCATCACTCGGTGATCGGCGTTATTTTTGAGACATTATCGAACTTCAAATCTTGTAAAACTAATATGAATTAAATATATATATATATATAAATATAAGTATATATATAAAGAACACCAATAGTAACCACAAATATAAATAACAATGAACAATATTAGCTTGCAAATAACAACTGGACGCACGTACTAGAAATTCACAAACTGAAACACGTGGCTGGAAATAGTTACATCCGGCAACAGAGCCGTTTCCAGTTACGCTTCCGCTTGACCACCTGAAATGCTGAAATGATTGGTTTTGGAGGTCTAACGGTTAAAGCTTTTCATCTGTTTTTCTTTTGCGAGTGTGCCAACTTAATCGCTAGCTGTCAAGTGCAACGTTTCAACGGAGGGGGTATAGTGGGTGCTATGCGGTACGGCGCTGCCTTTATCATTATTCCCTTTCCTTCTGGTGGACGGGTTTTTAGTGGGTATGGCCGACTATTGCGAGTCCCACACTCCAGTTCCGACTACCATCGGGGCTGATGTGCCTAAGAAAATTTAACATGTGAAGTTAATAGCTGTTAATATTGCCTTACCATTATTATATATTTCAGGAGGATCCGATTTGTCATAATCCTTAGGTAGAAGATTGTACACGTGACTAAACACAACCCCGGGCATTAGTAGCAACCTGTAACATAAAATACTTCAGTTTTACTCTCTCATAATACAGATTGATCTATACAAAACTGAACACTTTTGAAAACTTAATTTCCCTTTGGAAGAAGTAACAAAAACTAAAAATTGAACTTTACTATTTTAAGGGTTTTGGGAACCGAGTATTGGCGGTATACTCACATCTTTATTATACAGAGGCAGTATTTTTATCACTTAAATGATATCGGTCTAATTATATAATATAAAATATAATAACAGCCCGCCTTAAAGCAATATGTGTATAAAATAACATAAAATATATGTAACAGTCATTGTATTAATGTTTATATTATGTACATGGTTAAAATGGGATGTGAATGTATTAAGTAATTTAACAATATAGGAGCTGTGATAATATAGGTCAAAAGTTGCTAACAATGAGGTAACATTGAGGCAATAATGAATTGGAGAGTTTAATAATGCTACTAGTAATTATTGGAGCAAGAATAATGTAGTTTTTGAGACAGTTTATAAATAGTCAATCGACAACCAGAAAAGACTTAAGTAAAATGAAGGTATTCTATTGGAGTAGGATTAGCCAATTAGAAACTGAAATAGGGCAAATTGTACAAATTCAGGCATCAGTTGCTAGTAGACAGCGTTCGTAACTGGACGCGAGATGCATCCTCGAGAAATTTAATAGTATTCAATGTGAGATGAGAATATTATAAAGTTTACGTGTTAAAAATTGAGAGTAAATAATCTCACAGCTCTCTATATAAGCGAAGTGTTATTTAATCGTGTGAAGGATTAATAAAAGGAGTAAAGTAAAATTATAATTTGTGTAAGCCTACATTATTTAGCCGTATCACACCCTGTTAAGAGAAACATATTTCTACAAAATTAATACTGACGCAGCCGAGGCAAACAAACATATATAATATTTAATGAAACATTCAAATTACAAAGTTAATTTTTTTAAACTTGGGGCGAAGGCCAACGAAAAGTAAAGTTGGGGCGAAGGCCACTGGAACTTAGTACCATACGTGAGATATTCAATCATCAAGTTTGGGTTTTCCAACAGTGAGGCAAGTCACTTTACTTCAAGAGGAAATGCTGTATAAGTGAGAACCTCACCAACTGAACCCCTTTGGGCCAGCAACCCATTGGGCAGTAATGTTACAATTTATTTCAAATCTCACAACAAGCCACAGATGAATTAACTTCCCTCCGAGGCTCCATGACAACGTCTTCAGGAATAAATATTAATTTTCAATTTTCCCTATACATTTCAATGTGCACTTATATAGGGTGATTCATATAAAATTGAATACCTTCGAAGGTATAATTTACTTCTGAAAAGTAATAGAAAGTTCAAATTCAGCTCTATTATGTAGCTATGGGAGAATCGATATTGGTATTTCTATGTTCTCTGCCACGTACATAGTAGGTAGAGATGGTAGTTCATTTTCATCCAAAAATTCTATAACGAGAACTCACCGGAAATAACATATTTTGAGGCAACCTTAATAAACAAAAAGTATTTTTAGAAAACGGTCCACGTGTGTGTGCCTGTGAACAGCATAAGACAAGAACGAAAAGGCAGATCGACATCAAACTTTGTATTTTACCTTCCAAAGATGCGACATGAAGACCTTCAAAAACACCCTCTACCGAAAACCACTCTTTAAATGGAACATTTTTTGAAATTTTTTTATTTTTCAAAAAATGGCTAACGATTTTGTTTAAACTACCATATATTAAAGATATTTACAAATAAATATCACAAATAAAATATGTCTTGAATTTTCTGGAAAGAGTCTTTGAAGTAGTTTAGTAGATAGAGAGATAGAGAGAGATAGAGAGAGATAGAGAGAGATAGAGAGAGATAGAGAGAGAGAGATAGATAGATAGATAGATAGAGAGAGAGATAGAGAGAGATAGAGAGAGATAGAGAGAGATAGAGAGAGATAGAGAGAGATAGAGAGAGAAAGAGAGAGATAGAGATAGAGAGAGATAGAGAGAGATAGAGAGAGATAGAGAGAGATAGAGAGAGAGATAGAGAGATAGATAGAGAGATAGAGAGAGATAGAGAGAGATAGAGAGATAGAGAGATAGAGAGAGATAGAGAGAGATAGAGATAGAGAGATAGAGAGAGATAGAAAGAGAGATAGAGAGAGAGATAGAAAGAGAGATAGAGAGAGAGATAGATAGAGAGAGATAGATAGAGAGAGATAGAGAGAGATAGATAGATAGATAGATAGATAGAGAGAGATAGAGAGATAGATAGAGAGAGAGATAGAGAGAGAGAGATAGAGAGAGATAGAGAGAGATAGAGAGAGATAAATAATCTTTATTGGTTTCAAATTGTTGAAGTTATTTCACAAGTATTTAGTGCATGGGTCATTGACCGTACATGTATATTCAAGATACAATAGCGTGACAAAATAAACAATAGAGAAAGAAAACACAACAAAAATGAACAAGAAAAAGGGAAGTAGAGATAAATTACCTTTGTATAACTGAACAAATTTGAACTAGCTTTGCGCACTTTAGCCAAAAAATTGCCCATGTTTTGCCAGTTCCTCTGGTCAGCCAGTAGATCCCAACATGCCAATCTGATTCTTGAGGGACTTAAGAATTTTTCTTTCAGTTTAATCGTTCGCTGATTCTCCCACTGTGCACATTCCGCCAAAATATATACCCAGTCCTCATCCAAATGACAGAATGGGCAGACTCTCCTGCCAGAATCGTCAGTCATTTTCTGTGCCCTCCAGCCCCCCAGTCTAACCACGCCATTCCTGATTTTTTCCTTCCTTCCTAAATTAAGTATATATGCCTCTTTACACCAGTTCAGTTTTATTTCATTTGCTAGACTTAGAGAAGGTTTAATTTTACAATCCGATTATATTTCCTGTTGGTTGATGTCTCTTAGTCTTGTTTAGACACCTTTCCATATGTTTCAGCTCTTGGCCATACTGACCCCATTCCTATTCTCCTCAAACCCCTTTCCAAGTCAGCTGCCCAAAACTTAGGTGACAGGTTTTCTCGGTGGTATTTATAACATTTGGATGGTAGTATAATCTTGAATAACTGGTATATGTTAAGGATAGACGAAAACTTACACAAGAAAAAATGTGGATATCTTCAAAATACACAATTTATTTCAAATAAGCTTTTATGGCACTAGATATTTCCGAGATTACCATTGTTAATGCTTGGAATTGTTTCAATAATTTTGTCATTCTTTACAAGTCCTTTCGATATTAGTTGTTTATCACGACTGCATGCTGAGAATGGAATTTTTAGGCCAGCGTAGAGCGTCCAGTTCTAAAACATTTGACTATCGTTATTCCTTTTATAGGTATAACGAAAAGTGTAGGCTACCTGCTTCCGGAAAGGTTTATCTCGATTAGAATGAAAATAAAGTTTCGAAAGTATAGTTTGTATGCTTACTAATAAGCGATAGAGCGGAGAAGGTCGTGTAAATGTATTGCATCAAATTTTTTGTGTAGTATGTTTTCGTCTATCGCTTAACGTTTACCAGTTATACAAGATTATACAAAATTGCTTCCGATTGAAGAGGACTTCACAGAGTATTTCTAGAAAATTCAAGATGAGCATTTTATTTGTGACGTAAATATCTTGAATGTGTGATATTTTAATAAAAATCGTTTGAGCCGTTTTTCAGAAAATTAAAAAGGCCTGAAAAATGCTTTACGTAAAGTGTAGTTGTGGGAGGGGGTTGTTGAAACTCTTCACGTCTTCTATCCGTCTTATTACTTTCTCTATTACGTATAGTAAGTAGGGGAAATATTGCATACCGACCAAAAATTCGATACCGAGATTTCAACGGAAATACATGTTTTGAGGCCTCCTGAATACAAAAAAGTATTTTTGGAAACATGTCCTTGTGTGTGTCTGTCTGAGTGTATGTCTGTGAACAGCATAACTCAGAAACGAACAGTCGGATAAACACCAAACTTGGTATTTAGGTTCAGTATCTTCCGGAGATGCGACACGAAGGTTTTCAAGAAATTCCCCCACCCCAGATTACCCTTTACATGGAACATTTTTCGAAAAGTTTAATTTTCTCAAAAATGGCTCTAACGATTTTGATTAAAATGTATATATGATACTTTTATGACAGATAAAGTGTATATCTTGAATTGTCTAGAAATGTGTGCAAAAGTATTCTTCATTGTGAACGAAGTTTGCATAAGTGATAAACCATAAGAGATAGACAAAATTTTACTACACAAAAAATGTAGATTGCGTTAAAATACACAATTTGTCATATACATGTTTTTTGTTGAGTGAACCATTTTCGGGATATTGCTTCTTATTCCCATAAATTTTCTAATACTTATACTTTTTCTCAAATGGGAGTTCGTTATTCATTTTTTTTTGTCCTGGTAATGCAAATAGAATGGAATACTCCACATAGCAACCAGCTCTTAAAAGATTTGACTATCGCTTAAAGCCTACCACATTCCCCTTGCACCTACAAGAAAATTAGCAATAAGATTAACATCTCGATTAACATGAAACATAAAGGGAATAAGCGTTTGTAAAAATAGTTTGTACAAGAGTAGAGAAAGTTATGTGAGTGTAACACATCAGATTTTTTTAGGTGGAATGCAATACTTTCTCTACCTACTATATACGTGTTAAAGAAGGAAAACATAGGCCACAAGACGTATCGTTGGAGATTTTGAAAGCTGGAAGTAAGTTTACGAATCGAAAAGCAATATCGGAGGAATTTTGATCTTTCCCGAAGAAGAACTTCCAACACGGATTAAGTATATTTCCAGGACTGTCCTTTGTGTGACCATATTTTCCCACCAAGGACAGAGAGGAAGACCAATATCCGGTGCAGCTGGCCCATTATAAGTCAGAATTATTTAATAAAAACCTTGGTAGGCAACACGGCAGGATTTTGGTCCAACCACACACGCAGGCAACTGATATCCTGACAGGATCAGATATCTTACCTGAAGTCAACATTACACCGATATTACGTCTGACGTGTTACACTCACATGTCTTTCTCTACTCTTGTACAAACTATTTTTACAAACGCTTATTCTCCATATGCTTCATGTTAATCGAGATATCAGTCTTATTGCTAATTTTCTTGTAGGTGCAAAGGGAATATGGTAGGCTTTAAGCGATAGTCAAATATTTTAAGAGCTGGTTGCTATGTGGAGTATTCCATTCTCTTTGCATTACCAGGACAAAAAAAATGAATAACGAATTTGAGAAAAAATCTGATTTGTTACACTCACATGACTTTCTCTACAGTTTTACAAACTATTTTTAAAAACGCTTATTCTCCATCTACTTCACGTTAATCGAGATAAACGTTTACAGACTCTATCTTATTGATAATTTTCTTGTAGGTGTAAGGGGAAAATGTATTTACAAGCGCAATATAGAAGAAACAGTAGCCTTTAAGCACATACATATCTCTTAATAGCTGGTTTGCTAGGTGCAACACCATTCCCTTTGCCACAGATTAATACTCTTTGCATATCTAAGACAAAAAAATGAATAACGAATTCCCATTTTAGAAAATGAGTATTGAAGAAGTTAAGGGAATAACAAGCAATATCTCAAAATGGTTCACTCAAAAAAAATGTTATGACATAAATTGTGTATTCTAACGCGATCTACATTTTTTGTGTAGTACAATTTTGTCATCCCTTATGGTTTACCAGTTATGCAAAAGTCTTTCATCAATAGTTTTGGAGACATTCCCAGAAAATTCAAGATATACATTTTATTTGTCATGAAAATATGTTTAACTTATGATATTTTAATGAAAATCGTTATAGCCAGTTTTGAGAAAATTAAACTTTTCGAAGAATGTTCCATGTAAAGGGTAATCTGGGTGGGGGGGATTTTCTTGAAAACCTTCGTGTCGCATCTCTGAAAGATACTGAACCTAAGTACCAAGTTTGGTGTTTATCCAACTGTTCGTTTCTGAGTTATGCTGTTCACAGACTGACACACACACACACACTTGGATTCAGGGAATAAATTAAGTTAACTTAAACTAATTATGATAAAATAAACTTCCTTCACAATACTAATATACTATAGTAAAATTCATTATATCAATAAATAATACAATATCAAAATCTTATTTAATTTACTTTTTAAGAATAAATCAACATAAACAATAATATAAATTTCAAACTATATTGAATTGCACAATAATAATTTTCAATGGCCTCAAAACATGTATTTCCGGGGAAATCTCGGTATCGAATTTTTGGGTGGAATACAATACTTCCCCTACTTACTATACGTAGTAGAGAAAGTAAAAATATAAGTATTGGAAAATTTAAGGGAATAACAAGCAATATCTCGAAAATGATTCACTCAACAATAAAAATGTATGTGATATGAATTGTGTATTTTAACGCGATCTACATTTTTTGTGTAGTGAAATTTTGTCTATCTCTTATGGTTTACCAGTTATGCAAAAGTCGTTCACACTGAAGAATAGTTTTGGAGGCATTACCAGAAAATTCGAGATATACATTCTTTTTGTCATGAAAGTATCTTAAATATATGGTATTTTAATGAAAATCGTTAGAGCCATTTTTGAGAAAATTAAAATTTTCAAAAAATGTTGCATGTAAAGGGTAATCTGGGGTGGGGGGATTTTCTTGAAAACCTTCGTGTCGCATCTCTGGAAGATACTGAACCTAAATACCAAGTTTGGTGTTTATCGGACTGTTCGATTCTGAGTTATGCTGTTTACAGACAGACACACACACACCCATACATAGACATGTTCCCAAAAATGCTTTATATGTATTCAATGCACCTCAAAACATGTATTTCCTTGAAATCTCGGTATCGAATTTTTGGGTGGAATGCAATACTACTATACGTAGTAGAGAAAGTAAAAAGTATCCTTTTTTTATTTTGTCTACCATGTAACATAGTAGGTAGAGAAGGTATTAAATACATGTTTTGAGGCCCATTATATTAAAATATTAATATGTTGCACTCACATGGGTTTCTCTACCTTGTACAAACAATTGTTATAAACGCATATTCTGTATCTACTTCCTGTTAATCGAGATAAAATTTTCTTGTAGGCGCAAGGGGAATATGGTAGGTTATAAGCGATAGTCAAATATTTTAAGAGCTGGTTGCTATGTGGCGCGTTCCATTCTCTTTGTATGTCCAGTACATAAAAAAATGAATAACGAATTCCCAATTGAGAATTAGTATAAGTATTGGAAAATTCAAACAAATAACAAGGAATATCTTGAAATGGTTCACTCCACAAAAAATGTAGGTTATATAAATTTTGTTTTCGAGATATCTACATGTTTTGTGTAGTAAAAGTTTGTCTATCTCGTACTGTTTACCAGTTATGTAAAAGGAATTCAAATAAAAAGTGCTCTTAGGGACATTCAGAGAAAGTTTAAGATTTCATTTTAATATGTGGTATTTTAATAAAAACTGTTAGAGCCATTTTTTTGGAAAATAAAAGATTTGCAAATATGTTCCATGTAAAGGATAGTATGGGATGGGGATATTCTTGAAAATATTCGTTCGCATCTTTGGAGCATATTGAACCGAAAGTTGAATGTTTATCCTACTTTTCGTTTTTGAGTTATGCTGTTCACACACACGACCTTTTTCTAAAAATGCACCTTTTCGATTGAGGGGGCCTCACATTATGTATTTCCACTGAAATCTGGGTATCAAAATTTTGAGTGGAATGCAATACCTTATCTATCTACTATGTACGGGTAGAGTAAGAAAGAATACTTCACATGGCTTTCTCGACACACAAATTTTTTCTTGCGAAAATTTATTTCTCCATCTACTTAATTTTAATGGAGATAAACCTTTATGGTAATAGCTACGTTACAAATTTTGTTACAGATACAAAAAGAACAGCGATAGTCAAATGTTTTAGAACTGGATGTTATATGCTGGTCTTAAAAGTCCATACTGTTTCTATGCAAAGAAAGAATGACAAGATATTGAACAATTTGAACTATTAATAAGGATATCTCGGAAGGGCAGATGCTTTACGTACTGTCGGGTGCAAAAAAGTGTCGATATGAGGAAGGTTTAAGTTTGCAACCAATAATTAACACGACTCTACCGCGCCTTCCATCCCTCCTTTGGTTACATAGGTTAATGCTTGAATGCCGAACCAATAAGAACCGTACTCATTTAGGGGCTAGTATAGACTGTCTTCGGGAGGCATATTGTTTCAGCCATTCAGGTGCCATATATCGATTCTCAAGCCCTTTCAATGCCGAGCTAGGCTTGAACTTTCTTTATAGTGTAATGCTAGACTTTAGCTAAAACCAATTAGCGGATGGCTCACTTAAGGCAGGCGAGAATACAAATGAGATTCTGCCAGCATTCAAGAATGGAAAACACTAAAAGTAACCAAAAGGATCAGCACTTTTACTTTCTCTACTACGTATAGTAAGTAGAGGAAGTATTGTATTCCACCCAAAAATTCGATACCGAGATTTCACCGGAAATATATGTTTTGAGACTCCCTGAATCCAATAAAAAAGCATTTTTGGAAACATGTCCATGTGTGTGTCTGTGAACAGCATAACTCAGAAACGAACAGTCGGATAAGCACCAAATTTGGTATTTAGGTTCAGTATCTTCCAGAGATGCGACGCAAAGGTATTCAAGAAAATCCCCCCACTCCAGATTACCCTTTACACGGAACATTTTTCGAAAATTTTAATTTTCTCAAAAATGGCTCCAACGATTTTGATTAAAATATCACATGTTTAGGATTTTTTCATGACAAATGAAATGTATATCTCGAAATGTCTCTAAAAGTATTCTTCATTGTGAACAACTTTTGCATAACTGGTAAACCATAAGAGATAGACAAAGTTTTACTACACAAAAATGTAGATCGCGTTAAAACATACAATTTATGTCATACACATGTTTTTGTTGAGTAAATCATTTTCGAGATATTCCTTGTTATTTCCTTAAATTTCCCAATATTTTTTTCTCAAATGGGAATTCGTTATTCATTTTTTATCTCCTGGACATGCAAAGAGAATGGAATACTCTACATAGCAACCAGCTCTTAAAAGATTTGACTATCGCTTAAAGCCTACCATATTCCCCTTGCATCTACAAGAAAATTAGCAATAAGATTAACATCTCGATTAACATGAAGCATATGGAGAATAAGCGTTTGTAAAAATAGTTTATACAAGAGTAGAGAAAGTGATGTGAGTGTAACACATCAGATTTTTTTCACTGGAGCGTAGCTATGTACATAAAGAATGAACAAATACCTTCCAATTACTAAAGATTTGATAACTGTGTATTCAATAATTGTATATTTAAATGTTTGTTTTAATAAAGAAAATCATAACCTATAATGTTTGTTATTGCATTCTTAATTCTAGTTTCTCACGCCAGATGACAAACAGCATTGAACAATCAAATCGCATTGACAGAACAAAGAATGTGTCAGCATGATTCTGATTTACCTTCAAATAACGATATTTACATAGCAAATAAATATAAATATTTTATGACTATGTTATTATGTCTTAATGGGCAAATCATTTAATTTTCTTTGTGAAAAAATGTAGCAAATACTACTCTTGTTTCTAAAATCTTCTAGACAAATTCCCTCGTCACCATATGACTCGCAAATTTAGCGATGATTTGCATATCTCTCTCGATATTACCTATGATAAATTATACTCTTCCATAAAACATGTTACCAATCTGTGCATATTTTATAATATTTTACACTCTTGATTTTAATTCCGTTGGAATAATTACTGAGAGATCTCTGCAGTGGTTGAAATTGCGTGATCAAACGAGCTTAAATCAAATTTTTCATTCACCCAATTGAAGTATACGTCTTATACTAAAGTTAATTATGAAGATTTATTTTAAATTAACTCCGAATGACAAAATTATTACTGACATTTTATACTTAATACACATGACGTGTTTTAAGATGAGAATCATTATTAACTTGCCTGCTACACTATGAATCAGCTATTTACAAAATTATAGATTTTACTGTATCTTTGCCAGATGTTAGCTAATGTGACAATATATCAGTATTGAGATCTAGTTCTTTACTTTCTCTACTATGCGCTTACTCAAGTAGAGGAAGCATTACATTCCCTCCAAAAATTCAAATCGAAATTTCACCGCAAATACATGTTTTGAGGCTCCCTGGAAACAAAAAACGTCTATGTGTGTGTGTCTGTGGACAGCAGTACTCAACAGCGATAAGTCAGGTAAATACCAAGCTTAGCCAAAATGCGATACGAAGGTTTTCAAGAAAATTTACCACCCTAATCTTTTGGTTATATTTTTATTTTCATCAACATGGCTCAAACGATTTCGATTAAAACATCAAATGTCCGCTTCATTCTGAATGGCACTTGTGTAATTCGTAAACCGCAAAAGATAGACACAATAAATGAAGATTTCATTAAAGCACACTTTATGCTAAATACAATTTTGTAGCACCAGGTATTTCCGAGATATTTTTTGTTGTTGGTTTAAATATAGAAATGCTTATAATTTTCTCAACTTGAACATAGGTATTTCTTTTCGTGATCATTAAAGAGACAGGAAGTTCAAAGCCACCACATAGCGACCTGCTCCTAGAACATTTGACTATCGCTTAAGCCTACTGTATTCCCCTAAGTCCCTTGCAAGCACAAGAAAATGTGTAATAAAAAAAATATGTGATGTAAATATACATACAGGGTGGAACATGTAAGTTGAGACTGTAAAATATCTCCAAAACTAAACGTTGTAGCAAGAAATGTCTTCAGTAAAAGTTGCTTGATATTATGGGGGAAAGAAAATGCCATTAGTCGTGTTTTACTTGGAAGACCTTATGATGGTCATTTTAGGGTCAACTTAATTTTTACTTTCTCTACTACGTATAGTAAGTAGGGGAAGTATTGTATTTCACCCAAAAATTAGATACCGAGATTTCACCGGAAATACATGTTTTGAGACCCCCTGAATCCAAAGAAAAAGCATTTTTGGAAACATCTGTGTGTGTCTGTGAACAGCATAACTCAGAAAAGAACACTCGGATAAACTCCAAACTTGGAATTTAGGTCCAGTAGCTTTCAGAGATGAGACACAAAAGTTTTCAAGAAAATCCCCCCACCGCAGATTACCCTTTACATGGAGCATTTTTCGAAAATTTTAGTTTTCTCAAAAATGGCTCTAACGATTTTGATTAAAATACTATATATTTAAGATACGTTCATGAAAAATAAAATGTATATTTTGAATTTTGGGGGAATGTTTCCAAAAGTATTCTTCATTGTCAACGACGTTTGCATAACTGGTAAACCATAAGAGATAGACAAAATTTTACTACACAAAAAATGTGGATTGCGTTAAAACACACAATTTATGTCATATACATCTTTTTTGTTGAGTGAACCATTTTCGAGATATTGCTTGTTATTCCCTTAAACTTTCCAATACTTATACTTTTTCTGAAATTCGTTATTCATTTTTTTTGTCCTGGTAATGAACAGAATGGAATACTCCACATAGCAACCAGCTCTTAAGATATTTGACTATGGCTTAAAGCCTACCAATTAACCTTGCATCTACAAGATGATTAGCAATAAGATTAACATCTCGATCAACATGAAACATATGGAGAATAAGCGTTTTGTAAAAATAGTTTGTACAAGAGTAGAGAAAGTGTTGTGAGTGTAACACATCAGATATTTTATGTTGTTTTCTCACTCCTCGTAGAAAACTAAACAACATTATATAAAGCACTTTGGAATTGCTCTTACACCAACGTAAATAACAACGAAAGTTCTGAATGGCTGTGTACGAAGAGCGCAATGAATGGTTGGACCATCCATGGCTGATCATTTAAGGGTCAAGTTTCCTTTCGTAATTGGGAATCTTTCGTTATTCCTCATCGCAAAATAAACAGCTTTCTATAAACCATTTTATACCAAGTTACACGGCTCTTTCACAGGTGTAAACAAACACTGTTGAAAGGTAGGTACACAGAGTATCATAATAAATGTACAAAATGATGTCCTTCTACCTCAATGCATTTTCTAACTCTGTGAATAAACGATTGATATGTCCGTAAAAGCATGTCTCTTTCAATAATGGCACAAGCATTTCGTATATGCGCCTTCATGTTGTTCCGAGTCCTTGATATTTCATAATACACTTTTTCCTTAAGGTAACCCCATAAGATAAAGTCTGGTATGTAATGTCAGGAGAGCGAGCTGGCCAATTAATGGGACCTGTGCGTCCTATCCAACAATCATGGTAATTGTTATTTAAAGCATCTTTAGCAGCACGTGCATAATGCGCTGGGCATCCGTCGTGCTGGTACCACATTCGTGACCTGTTTGTAATGACACATATTTTAACAATAACGAAAACTCCTCCGTTAAAAAGTTTCTGTACTTTGCACCTGTTAAGGTGCCATCAATGGTCCAATTACCTTGTCCCAAAATTCCACACAACACATTAACAGACCAGGGTCTCTGATGTTCCACTTCTCGTAATCAATGTGGGGTTTCCAATAGTGCACATTGCGTCGATTTGCTTCACCTAATTTGCGAACGTACACTGGTTCACTAAACAAAACGAACTGAAAACAGCTGACATGAATCCGAACTCTGTCTTGTGTCAACCTACAGAACGTTAGTCTATTCAGATAATCGTCACCATGTAGCTTTTGATGTAATGACATAGGGTGGAGATGGAATTTATGCCGTTACAATATTCTGAGGACACTGTTTTTGGATATTGGTTGCTAATTCACTGCACTAGTCCCGCAACTTCCCTATCTTTATCCGTAGCTGTTCTTCTGCGCCTCCTTTTCTTTGGCTGACACTGCGTTCTTCGGAGAACTGTTTCATCACACGATAAAAGAAAGCTCTTCATGGAGTTCTTCCATCACGAAATCTCTCCGCGTCAGAAGAACAGCCTATTCCACATCAGTCTCTCCTAGATTTCCCATAAATGTAAACCAACTCTAAGGCGGCTGCAAGTACACTAATGAAAAATTAAAGGAAACCGTCCTAATGTGGAAAGTAAACAAAACAACGGACCGCTGTCTCAGTGGTTTAGTTGTTTATGAGAAATGAAAAAACATACAAAATATAGGCTCCCATTTAAAAACTCTGATGTGTTACACTCACATGACTTTCTCTACTCTTGTACAAACTATTTTTACAAACGCTTATTCTCCATATGCTTCATGTTACTCGAGATATCGAGATGTCAATCTTATTGATAATTTTCTTGTAGATGCAAGGGGAATATGGTAGGTTATAAGTGATAGTCAAATATTTTAACGCTGGTTGCTATGTGGCGCATTCCATTCTCTTTGCATGTCCAGAACAAAAAATGAATAACGAATTTGAGAAAAAGTATAAGTATTGGAAAATTTAAGGGAATAACAAGCAATATCTCGCAAACGCTTCACTCAACAAAAGAAATGTATATGACATAAATTTTGTATTTTAACGCGATCTACATTTTTCGTATAGTAAAACCTTGTCTATCTCTATTGGTTTACCAGTTATGAAAAAGTCGTTCATAATGAAGAATACTTTTGGAGACATTCCCAGAAAATTCGAGATATACATTTTATTTGCCATGATAATATCTTAAACATATGATATTTTAATCAAAATCGTTAAGAGCCGTTTTTGAGAAAATTAAAATTTTCGAAAAATGTTCCATGTAAAGGGTAGTCTGGGGTGGGGGGATTTTCTTGAAAACCTTCGTGTCGCATCTCTGAAAGATACTGAACATAAATACCAAGTTTGGTGTTTATCCGACTCTTCGTTTTTGAGTTATGCTGTTCACAGACACACAGACACACACACACACACACACACACGGACATGTTTCCAAAAATGCTTTTTTTTTGGATTCAGTGAGTCTCAAAACATGTATTTCCGGTGAAATCTCGGTATCGAAATTTTGGGTGGAATACAATACTTCCCCTACTTACTATACGTAGTAGAGAAAGTAAAAATTAAATTGACCCTAAAATGACCATCATAGTATCCTCCAAAACATTTCTTTCTGCAACGCTTAGTTTTGGGGATATTGTACAATCTCAACTTAAGTGGTCCATCCTGTATATTAGTATAATTAGATTAAGATTTTGTAAAAGTATTTTATAGAAGAATATGTGCAGGAAAGCATGTGAATTAACAAGATTTTCAATTATAGCACACAATTTGGTTAATATAAAGGTTAGCGTAACAGACATGTTTACTTTCCCTACCACAGCAGAGAAGGTATTGTACTCCACCCAAAAAACTATCCGACGAGTTACACTCACATGACTTTCTCTACTCTTGTACAAACTGTTTTTACAAATGCTTATTCTCCATATGCTTTGTTATTCGAGATGTGAATCTTATTGCTAATTTTCCTGTAGGTGCAAAGAGAATTGGTAGGCTTTAAGCAATAGTCAAATCTTTTAAGAGCTGGTTGCTATGTGGAGTATTCTATTCTCTTTGCTTTTCCAGGACAAAAAATGAATAACGAATCCCCATTTAAGGAAAGGTATAAGTATTGGAAAATTTAGGGAATAAAAAGCAACATCTCGGAAATGGTTCATTCAACAAAACAATGTATGACATAAATTGTGTATTTTAACGCGATCTACATTTTTGGGTAGTAAAATTTTGTTTATCTCTTATGGTTTACCAGTTATGCAAAAGTCGTTCACAATGAAGAATACTTTTGGAGGCATTCCCAGAGAATTCGAGATATATATTTCATTTGTCATGAAAATAACTTACACATATGATATTTTAATCAAAATCGTTAGCTATTTTTTGGAAAATTAAAATTTTCGAAAAATGTTCCATGTAAAGGGTAATCTGGGGTGGTGGGATTTTCTTAAAAACCTTCGTGTCGCATCTCTGGAAGATACTGAAGCTAAATACCAAGTTTGGTGTTTATCCGACTGTTCGTTTCTGAGTTATGCTGTTCGCAGGCACACACGGACATGTTTCCAAAAATACTTTTTTTGGATTCAGGGGGTCTCAAAACATGTATTTCCGGCAAAATCTCGGTATCGAATTTTTGGGTGGAATACAGTACTTCCCCTACTTGCTATACGTAGTAGGGAAAGTAATTAGATACCGAGTTTTCACCGTAAATACATGCTTTGAGGTCCATAATAAAACATTTTTAGAAAAAGCTCCGTGTGCGAACCTTATAAACGAAAAGTCGAATAAATACCAAGCTTACTATTAGCGCCTTCGAAAGCTGCAACAAAGATTTTTAACAAAATTCCCCCACACCAAGCTACACTTTATATGAAGCATTTTTCGAAATGTTGTATTTTCTAAAATATGAGTAACAATTTTCATTAAAATATCGTTATTAAAAATATCTTGAGGATAAATAAAATGTACACCTTAAATTTTATTGGAATAGCCTGTGAGGTTTCCTTCATTTGGAAGGAATTTTGTATAATCTTGCAAGCTGGTAAGATTAAGTGATAAA
This sequence comes from Deroplatys truncata, assembly GCA_030765065.1. Classification (NCBI taxonomy): domain Eukaryota; kingdom Metazoa; phylum Arthropoda; class Insecta; order Mantodea; family Mantidae; genus Deroplatys; species Deroplatys truncata. The sequence continues at coordinate 77,276,579 of CM060989.1, read as the reverse complement.
CGAATACGTACTACACACTCTTTAAAAGACACAATTTATATCAAATAACTTTTTTTCTTTTTATGACATCAGCTAAGCTATACTTTGCATTTCTTTCAAAGTTCTCTTGATTTTTCAGGTGTTTCTCGCGATGTCATGGAAAGATTAATTATGGAATTTGAGGGCCAGTGTATAGCGACCAGTTCTTAAAACATTTGATGATCGCTATTTCTTTTGTATATATAACGAAATGTGTAATGTAGCTTTTTCTGTAAAGCTTTATCTCGTTTAAAATGAAGAGATAGGAAAATAAGCTTTCGTAAGAATAATTTTTATGCTCACTAATAAGTTATAGAGGCTAGAGAAAGCCATGTGAATGTAACACATCAAATTTATTTTGTTTTTTGAAAATTATTAGTGCTTTTAGTAACTAGAAATCAGCAATCACGGCAATAATTCATTTTAATAAGTGAAAATGAAGGAATTTAGCAAATTAGCCTTAGTATGAATATTTCATTACTACTATTACTACCTAAAACAGCACTTAAATATATTATGTACTGCATATACGTACATGAGGGTCCTCATGGTGGTTCCTGTGAGCAGGTCAACGGTAAAATGAAAGTTGCTTCAATATTTTAATCGTGACACTCTTTGCCCCGGGTGAAGCCTGTCACGCGAAGGTTATTATTTCTCTAGCAACAGAATTATTCCATTAAGCACATTTTTCTCACAATGTGCGCTTACACGAACACAGATTTTTAATGGTTACTTTTAGGTTCATAATTATACACGGATTCACCTTTAAGCTTTGAAAGAACTTCTCTGAAATAATTTACAAGAGGGAGAAACGATTTTTACCTTCTCTACTACGTATAGTAAGTAGAAGTATTGTATTCCACCCAAAAATTCGATCCCGAGATTTCACCGGAAATATATGTTTCCAGACACCCTGAATCCAAAAAAATCATTTTTGGAAACATGTCCGTGTGGTGTCTGTGTGTGTGAACAGCATAACTCAGAAACGAACAGTCGGATAAACGCCAAACTTGATGTTTAGGTTCAGTATCTTCCAGAGATGCAACACGAAGGTTTTTAAGAAAATCCCACCACCCTAGGTTACCCTTTACATGGAACATTTTTCGAAAATTTTAATTTACTCAAAAATGGCTCTATATATTAGAAGATATTTTCTTGACAAATAAAATGTATATCTTGAATTTTCTGTGAATGTCTTCAAAAGTATTCTTCATTGTGAACGACTTTTGCATAACTGGTAAACCATAAGAGATAGACAAAATTTTACTACACAAAAAATGTAGATTGCGTTAAAATACCCAATTTATATCATATAGATGTTTTTTGTTGAGTGAACCATTTTCGAGATATTGCTTGTTATTCCCTTACATTTTTTAAGACTTATTTTCTCAAATGGGAATTCCTTATTCATTTTTTGTCTTGGATATGCAAAGAGTATTAATCTGTGGCAAAGGGAATGGTGTTGCACCTAGCAACCAGCTATTAAGAGATTTTTCTATGCTTAAAGGCTACTGTATTTCTATATTGCCCTTGCAAATACAAAACAAGGGGAACATAGTACGCCTTAAGCGATAGTCAAATATTTTTAGAACTGGTTGCTATGTGTAAAATGTAATTCTCTTTGCATGTCAAAATATCGTTTCTGCAAATGTTTATCTCGATTAATATGAAATAGATTGAGAATAAGAGTTTGTAAAAATAATTTGTACAAGAGTAGAGAAAATCATGTGAGTGTAACACATCGGATATTTTTACACAGCAAGGCCTAAAATAAAACTTCTAACACAGTGCACAAGAGCTAAAAGCGTTAGGGTATCGCATTAGTGCAATACCGTTTGTATTTGCACATGTTTAATAACTCGACTTGGATTGATTAGGTTTTACTTTTCATTGTCGTTTTACATGATTAATTTCTCATGGTTTTTGCATTTCTGTTCACAATACAAATCCTAATAATTCAATTTATTGCAATTCATTGTAGAGTTAACCTATACGTTATATTGGCAGCCTTCTGCTTTCTTTGATGTAAAACGTGAAAAGATTCAATGGCGGAAATTAGGAATTCAGAAGAAACTGAAATGGAAGTAAAATTATAGATGCAACAGAAATAATAACACTTGAAGTACTTACCCCCCAAAAAACAGAAAGCAATATGCTATAGAATTTAATCGCTCAATTGTTTGGCGTAACGCAAAACATGTTAAAAATGTTTTCACTGAAAATGACTGCTAGCTACTCAACAAAACATCTAATATATTGCTTTTTTAACGTCATTTCTATTGTTTCTTAAACCGTGATATAAACGGATTTCTCTTATTTTCGGTAATCAATATATTATTGATTAGTATTAACTTAGAGTAATACTAATTAACATAAACAATTACTCTACAATTACATTACAAACATATCTCCCAAAAAACATCTTATTTATTTTACGACGGTTTGCATTTACTTATGTTTTATGAAAGATATGCTATAAGTATGTCTTTAACTCCCTGCACGTTTCTTTCGTTTGTACAGTCAAAAATCACTTGTATTATTCATCATATACATTGCTTTTCATTTACACTGTGGCCGCCGCACGGCTGCTCGCACGCCGGCCGCCGCAGTTCGAACTCCTGCCGAAACAATTATATATCCTCACAACCACCTCACTTCCTCATAGCTAAATTACAATAACAATAAATACATATCTTATCATAAGAGGCGTTGGAAGTGTCCTCTATTCGCGTATTTCTGAAATCTTCTTGATTTCTTCATTCACACTCTAAATTTCAATATCTGAGCTTGAATTTCTCACTACAGGTTTTATTTCTGTTCTTTCAATTTATGGGATTTTTTATGAGAGCCACAGTTTGTTTTACTGATTACCCTATCCTCACAGTTTCTGAATTATATTTAATAACCCGTCAGCTGCAAGCGCGTTCGTCAGTCAATTGTTCAAAAAGCCTGATGTGTTGCACTCGCATGACTTTCTGTATTCTATTACAAACTATTTTTTCAAACGTTTATTCTCCATCTACTTCATGTTAATCGAGGTAAACATTTGCAGAAAAACCGCTGCAAGAGGAATATAGTAGGCTTTAAGCGATAGTCAAATATTTTAACGCTGGTTGCTATGCGGCGTATTCCATTCTCTTTGCATATCCAGGACATAAAAGAATTAATAACGAATTTGAGAAAAAGTATAAGTATTGGAAAACTTGAGGGAATAACAAGCGATATCTCGAAAATGGTTCACTCAACAAAACAATGTATATGAAATAAATTGTGTATTTTAACGCGATCTACATTTTTGGTGTAGTAAAATTTTGTCTATCTCTTATGGTTTACCAGTTATGCAAAAGTCGTTCACAATGAAGAATACTTTTGGAGACATTCCCAGAAAATTCAAGATATACATTTTATTTGTCATGACAATATCTTAAACATATGATATTTCAATCAAAATCGTTAGAGCCATTTTTGAAAAAATTAAAATTTTCGAAAAATGTTCCATGTAAAGGGTAGTCTGCGGTGGGGGGATTTTCTTGAAAACCTTCGTGTCGTATCTCTGGAAGATACTGAACCTGAATACCAAGTTTGGTGTTCCGACTGTTCGTTTCTGAGTTATGCTGTTCAGAGACACACACACGGACATGTTTTCAAAAATGCTTTTTTTTGGATTCAGGGGTTCTCAAAACATGTATTACCGTTGAAATCTCGGTATCGAATTTTTGGGTGGAATACAATACTTCCCCTACTTACTATACGTAGTAGAGAAAGTAAAAATGTATATGACATAAATTTTGTATTTTAACGCGATCTACATTTTGGTGTAGTAAAGTTTTGTCTATCTCGTATGGTTTACCAGTTACGCAAAAGTCGTCCACAATGAAGAATACTTTTGGAGACATTCCCAGAAAATTTGAGATATACATTTCATTTGTCATGAAAGTATCTTAAACATATGATATTGCTTCGAACAACTTTTTCTGTAAGTGCTATTTCTTATATAAAGGACGCGTTTTCTTACGAACCATCGAAGATAGGTAATTTAAATGTTAGGATCATAAAGGAAACCTCCAAGTGCTATTGTGGATCTATTTTGGCGTTAATAAAATCGTTAGTTTTTTTATTTTCTCCATCGCGTACCTCTAATAAAAATAAATAATCAAATAAAAAGGCATTTAGAAAAAGATCCGTGTGTGATTCGGAACAACATAACTCAGAAATGAAAAATTGTATTAACACCAAATGTGGTATTTGGATTCAATATCTTCCAAAGATGCGACATGAAGACTTTCAACAAAATCCACCACCCCAAACTGCACTTTACATGGAAGTTTTTTCCAAATTTTTTATTTTATTAAAAATGGCTCTTAAGGTATTGATTAAAATACCACACATTAAAGATATTTACATGAAAAATAAAATTTATATTTTAAATTTTCTGTAAAGTACTCTTCATTCGGAAGGAATTTTGTATAATGGGTATAACGGGTAAACGTTAGGCGATATACGAAAACGTACTACACAAAAAAGTAGATCTGTTTAAAACACACATTTTATTTGAAATAAACCTTTTTGTGGCCATTTCCGGGATATCAATTGTTAATGGTTCGATTTGTTCAATAAAATCGCTGTTCCCTTGCGTACCGAGACGAAATGAATAATGTACCTATTTCTGCAACTGTTTATCTCGATTGAAATGAAGTAGATAGAAAAATAAACTTTCATAAGAATAATTTAAATGCCCACTTATAAACGATAGAGGGTAGAGAAAACTATGTGAACATAACACATCAGATTTTTTTACCTTCTCTACCACGTACCTAATAGGTAGAGAAGGTATTGCGTTCAACCCAAAAATTCTATACCGAGATTTTACAGAAAATACATGTTTTGAAGCCCCTGAATCCATAAAAAGCATTCTTAGAAAAGCGTCTCTGTGTGTCTGTGTGCCTATGAACGGTATAACTCAAAAACGAAAAGTCGGATAAATATCAAACTTAGTATTTCTTTCAAATATGCGATACGTAGATTTTCAAGAAAATCCCCATACCCCTAACAAGCCTTTACATAGAACATTTTTGGAAACTTTTTATTTCTTAAAATGGCTCTAACGATTTTGATTAAAATAATATATATTAAAGATATATACATGACAAAAAACGCACATCTCAAATTGTCTGAGAATAGCCTGTGAAGTCCTATTCGTTTGGAAGTAATTTTGTATAATCTTGGATAACTGATAGTTGTTAAGCAACAAACGAAAACGTACTGCATAATAAATGAGATCTCTTTGAATCACACAATTTATATTTCGAATTGTTCATTACCTGACCATTCTTTTGAAGTCCTGTCAACATTCAGTTGTTTCTCGGCGATTACATGAAAACAATATGGAATTTTAAGGCCAGCGTATAACGTTCAGTTCTTAAACATTTGACTGTCGCTGTACTCTTTGTATCTATAACGAAATGTGTAATGTAGCTATTTCTGCAAAGGTTTATTTGGATTAAAATGTAGTAAATAGAAAAATAAGCTTTTGTAAGAATATTTTGTATACTCTCTAATAAACGAAAGAGAATAGAGGAAGTCGTGTGAATGTATCACATGAGATTGTTTTAAAACAGTAATTGCAGAATATTTCAGTGAAACCTTGATATAATTGAGGAAAATATCTTCCTTAATAAAACAACTTTTTATATAATAATGTATCGGTGAATTAAGAAGACATGCAACTAAATTCCGTTACAACTTCAGTCTTATATTTTAAAGAATGTGAGATAAAGGGTCATGAATTTTTTTATGATTTAACATTTGCAGAATGGGTCTTCCAATCTTCCCATAATGCTTAACACTATTTCTGACACTTTCGGAATAACCTGCAAAAATTACCATTGATAACTCACATTAAAATGTGTAGTAACCTTATTGCCTGACAGTTGGGGATTTTTATTACGAATACTTTGGCAGATCTAAGATTAAAGGATTATTGTGCAAGAAGGGTAGAAAATTGGGATAAAGTAGGAGTTAACCTGGGCCTTCTAGTTATTTTCCTTTATACCCCTTATTCAGCGGCAACTTCTCCAGCAATACTGTGTTGAAGCATGCAGAGTTGTCAGGCGATTCTCTCTGAAATTAACCCAAAAGCGAAAGAAGTCATATGCCAACCGATTATAGCTCCATTGGCTAATAATGTAGTCTTTAAGAGGTTTAAATAAATACTTATAACGTGCATTCACATTAATTTCTCTCCTCACTCTTCTAAAATTCGTATTCTTCTATTTCCTTCATTTTAATCGAGATAAACGTTTGAAAAATATAACATTTACCACTTGAAACGAGTTCAAGGTATTTCACAATTCAAACCAATAATAAAGATTATCTCGGGAACATTTAATGTCACAAAAAAGTGTTTCAAAGGATGTGTTTAACAGATCTATATGTTTTGTGTAGTAAGTTTCCTGTCTCTTTACCAGTACAGGTCGGGCGAGAAATCCCCGTACCCTGTCAGTATCAAATGTTATTATGCCATGCAGCTACACTACGTGATCAAAAGTATCCGGACACCTAGCTGAAAATGACGTACAAATTCGTGGTGCCCACCATCGGTAATGCTGGAAGTCAATATGGTGTTGGCCCACCCTTAGCCTTGATGACAGCGTTCACTCTCGCAGGCATACTTTCAATCAGGTGCTGGAAGGCTTCTTGGGGAATGGCAGTCCATTCTTCACGGAGTGCGGAACTGAGGAGAGGTATCGATGTAGGTCGGTGAGGGCTGGCACGAATTTGTTGTTCCAAAACATCCCAAAGGTGTTCTATAGGATTCAAGTCAGGACTCGGTGCAGGCCAGTCCATTACAGGGATGTTATTGTCGCGTAACCACTCCGCCACAGCCCGTGCAGTATGAACAGGTGCTCGATCGTGTTGAAAGATGCAATCGGCATCCCCGAATTGCTCTTCAACAGTGGGAAGCAAGAAGGTGCTTAAAATATCAATGTAGGTCTGCGCTGTGATCGTGCCATGCAAAACAAGGGGTGCAAGCCCCCTCCAGGAAAAACACGACCACACCATAACACCACCACCTCCGAATTTCACTGTTGGCACTACACACGCTGGCAGATGACCGGGCATTCGCCATACCCACACCCTGCCATCGGATCGCCACATTGTGTACCGTGATTCGTCACTCCACATAACGTTTTGCCACTGTTCAATTGTGTAATGTTGACGCTCCTTACACCAAGCAAGGCGTCGTTTGACATTTTCTTGCGTGATTTGTGGCTTATGAGCAGCCGCTCGACCATGGTATATAAGGTTTCTCACCTCACGCCTAACTGTCATAGTACTTGAAGTGGATCCTGATGCAGTTTGGAATTCCTGTGTGATAGTCTGGATAGATGGCTGCCTATTACTCTTTACGGCCCTCTTCAAATGTCGGGGGTCTCTGTCAGTCAACAGACGAGGTCGGCCTGTACGCTTTTGTGTTGTACATGTCCCTTCACGTTTCCACTTGACTATCACATCAGAAACAGTGGACCTGGGGATGTTTAGGAGTGCGGAAATCTCGCGTACAGACTTCTGATGCAAATGACATCCCATCACCTGAACACGTTCGAAGTCCGTTAGTTCCACGTAGTGTCCCGTACTGTTGTTTCACAATGTCTAATGACTTCTGAGGTCGCGGGTAATGAGTACCAGGCAGCAGGTGGCAGTACAATGCACCTAAGACGGAAAACGTGTGTTTGTGTGGTGTCCGGATACCTTTTATCACATAGTGTGTGTTACGTCTTATTAATTGTCGGAATTTATGGTTACATATTTTCGTAGTCGAGTTTTAATTTGTAGCCATGGCAGATGTGAGCGGTCATACAGGTGCACTTAATGAAAAGTGTGTGGTTGCACTAACGACAACACACAGGGCAACAGACAATGAGACAGACTATGGGAGCATTCCAGGAAAAGTTTAATAAGGCTCCACCGCGAAAAGCAACATTTCTGGATTGGGAAAGACGTGCTTGTGCTTTTAGCAGCGTTAAAGACAGGCCGCGGAGTGGAAGGAAGAAGACAGGGGAAGAAACATATGTCGGAGTCTCTGCTTCGATTGAACAATCTCCTATGAAGTCGACACGTAAACGTGCTTCTGAACTCGGTATACAGAGGATATCATTGCGAGATCCTATGAAAAAACACGTTTAGCTCAGACCTTTTCGTAAACGAGTTATCTGATAGAGACCGGAATGAGCGCCTTTTAGCATGCCGTGCTTTGCTAACTCAATTTCCAAATACAGTGAACCGTGCCACTATTATGTTTTCAGATGAATGTGTGATTTATCGCAGCTCACGTCTTTTGGGCTAAAGAGAATCCTTATTATACAGTCGAGTTAGAAGGGAACCTGCCTCGCGTAATGATATGGGCTACAATGACATCGCAACATCTGCTTGGACCGTAGTTTTTTAAATGGACTGTGAATGGCGAAAATTATTTACACACGTTACAAACATGGTTACAACCTCATTTTTGGAAAGGGGCCTCGCAGGATGCGTATGGTTGCAGCAAGATGGAGCACCTCCTCACTACGCTCTTGCAGTGCGCGAGTTCCTAAATGAACACTTTCCAAGATGGTGGAAAGACCGTGGTTCATCAGCAACACCGTGCTCAAGAATATGTCAAGAAGAACATGATATGGAAGTGTGTTTACAACATGAAGTGGAACATATATTGGACATTTAATATGTAAGTACTTGTGTTAAAATAAGTCAATTAGCATTAGATACTAGGGAGTAGATCTTATCTGTAGTGTAAATATCTTAAATATATGGTATTTTTTATCAAAATTGTTAAAACCACTTTTGAGAAAACCAACAAATATAAAAATTTCCATATAGTGGCTAATTTGAGGTTGAGGAATTTTCTTGAATATCTTAGTACCAAGTTTGGAGTTTATGAACATTTCATTTTAGAGCTTTCTGTTCACACAAAAACACACACACTTCATATTAGATATTTGCAAGACGAATTAGACTATATTCTCAATTTTCTGTAAATGGTCTGTAAAGTAGAGGCCTGCAAGCACAATAACTCCTAGCCGCTCTAGTGAACAGCATTGATGATCCCTAGCTTAATTTTACGAGTGTCTCCAATGAACGAGGAAGCAAGCAGTTAATGAGCGCTCGGCGATCCACATCACTGTGCTATATGTTGGTGTTTGGCGAGTGCTCTGTTGCTGGTGGCATATAGCGAAGTAGCTAAAAAAGACTGTTTTCTTATGCAAACATGATGTTGAAGATTCGGTTCCGTTGCATCCACCTCATGCGAAGCACAGGCGCTGAATCTACATGCTTCTAACAGATTACAGTACGTACTATTAAAGCAGATACAGAAAATACGATTAAAACTTAGTCGGTTATTTGGAGAGGTAGAATACAATAACGCCTTTATATATACCTAAGAATTTTTTAGTACTTCTCATATAAAACTGAATATTTTAAAATTAACACCTAGTCGCTCAGTTCTTGTAAGATAATAAAGTTTTCAGGCCAGTTCTCGCACCGGCAAAGCTCGCGTAGCTTACGAATAAAGCAGACCTTTCGAGGTGAGTGCGTTTAAGTATATCCAGCGGATATACGATCATTTAATGTGTTTAGCAGGGCATATTTTGACTTCCTTAATTCAAACAATGTTGATTTTGGAACTGAATAGGGACATATTGAAGCTTCTAAGTGATTCTACGTGCATAGAGATCCGAGCTGCAGTAGTGCAGGAGGAAATAATGCCACAAATATTAGAATTGATATAAAAAGAATTGGTTTCTGCAACTATTGTTTTGTGTAAGGAAGCTAACCATAAGATTTTCGACAAAACATTTGGAAAGAAACTAGAAGACTTCCTTCAATACTCATTCATGAGGTAATATCATTGCTGGAAGGCATGAATACAAATTTTAACACGTATGCTAATTTAGAGTTAACGTAGCATTCAGAAAACACTGACTTTGCTTCGTGTGTGCAGAATTTACTGGGACAAAATGCCTGAATGTTTCCAACCGCGTACTGCATGCAGATAATTTTATCTGCATTATTATACATGAGAATATCACATATGGATGTTACAATGTACATACAATATCAGTTTTATTAATTATGAAACCTGTCCTTTTTTCATGAGGAAGCCAACTGTTTCAAAAATGTAATAACTGTAGTGCTCTTCTATGCAAGACGAAGCCGAAGAAACAACAACAATAATAATAATAATAATAATAATAATAATAATAATAATAATAATAATAATATAAAACGTTTGCAAAGCATTGGCAGCTGGGAAGTCTATGAAACGATATATATATATATACACACACACACACACACACACACACACACACGCGCGGTCAATTTGAAACTGGCTAGTGTGAGAGACCGAGCTTCAGTCGCATACTTCCGTGAGCGTTCCGGACAACCAGGCTATGTTAACAAGACTGCGTATATTATTTTAGTAGTTATAATGGGGAACACAACACAACAGTTTTCCGAGAAAATAATTCATAAGGTAAATTTCAAAGAGACGTGTTTCAGTGTGTTTCAAAACTAAATATTTGTAAGCAAACCACACTTAATTGATTCATGTCTCTCAAGTGAAGTATTCACTCAAGTTTGTTACAACGCTATAGTCACTTTAGCACTATTAGCTGAGTGGTAGAGAGTTAGCTTACTGCTCCTGAGGTTGCCATTTCAAAGCTCCGTGAAGTACTCATCCTTTTTCCCCTTTATTGTTAATGCGTGAGTAAAAAGCTGATTGTTACACTCATCTTACTTTCTTAATCACATATTATTGCTAATTTTCGTGTACATGAAAGGGGAATATGCTAGACTTTAAGCGATAGTCAAATCTTTTCAGAGCTGGTTGCTATGTTGAGCATTCTATTCACTTTGCATGTCCAGGACATAAAAAAACGAATAACGAATTCCCCTTTGAGAAAAAATATAAGTATTGGAAAATTCAAACAAATAGCAAGGAACGAGATTCACTCCACAAAAATGTATATGAAATAAGTTGTATGTTTTAACGAGCTCTACATTTTTTACTTTCTTTACTACGTATAGTACGTAGGGGAAGTATTGTATTCCACCCAAAAATTCAATACCGAGATTTCACCGGAAATACATGTTTTGAGACCCTCTGAATACAAAAAAAATCATTTTTGGAAACATGTTCGTGTGTGTGTGTCCTTCTGTGAACAGCATAACTCAGAAACGAACAGTCGGATAAGCACCAAACATGGTATTTAGTTTCAGTATCTTTCAGAGATGCGACACGAAGGTTTTCAAGAAAACTCCCCCACCTCAGATTACCCTTTACATGGAACATCTTTCGAAAATTTTTATTTTCTCAAAAATGGCTCTAACGATTTTGATTAAAATATCATATGTTTAAGATATTTTCATGACAAATGACATGTATATCTCGAATTTTCTGGGAATGTTTCCAAAAGTGTTCTTCATTGTGAACGACTTTTGCATAACTGGTAAACCATAAGAGATAGACAAAATTTTACTGCACAAAAAATGTAGATCGCGTTAAAATACACAGTTTATATCGTACCATTTTTTGTTGTTGAGTGAACCATTTTCGAGGTATTGCTTGTTATTCCCTTAAATTTTCCAATGTATATATTTTTTCTCAAATGGGAATTCGTTATACATTTTTTTTTGTCCTGGACATGCAAAGACAGTACAATGCGCCACATAGCAACCAGCCCTTAAAATATTTGACTATCGCTTAAAGTCTACCAATTCCCCTTGCATCTACAAGAAAATTAGCAACAAGTTTAACATCTCGATTAACATGAAGCATATGGAGAATAAGCGTTTGTAAAAATAGTTTGTACAAGAGTAGAGAAAGTCATGTGAGTGTAACACATCAGATTTTTTGGAGTAAACGTTTTTGTATCTCTTATGGTTTTCCGGTTCTGCAAAAGTCATTCAGAACGAAGAGCACTTTTGGGGGACATTCTCAGTAAGTTCAACATATACATTTTATTTGCCATGAAAATATCTTAAACATATGATATTTTAACCCACATCCTTAGAGCCATTTTTGAGGAAATTAAAATTATCCAAAAATGTTTCATGTAAAGGGTAGTCTGAGATAGGAGGGTTTTACTGAAAATCTTCGTGTCACATCCTTGGCAGATAGTAAACTCGAGTACTAGGTTTGATATTTATCCGTCTTTTCGTTTTTGAGCGTTCACAGACAGGCATCGGATCGCCACATTCTGTACTGTGATTGGTCACTCCACAGAACGCTTTGCCACTGTTCAATCGTGTAATGTTGACGCTCGTTACACCAAGTGAGGCGTCGTTTGGCATTTTCCTGTGTGATGTGTGGCTTATGAGCAGCCGCTGGTTCCGTGGAATCCAAGATTTCTCACCTCACGCCTGACTGTCATAGTACTTGGAGTGGATCCTGATGCCAGTTTGGAATTCCTGTGTGATGGTCTGGATAGATGTTTGCCTATTACACTTTACGAGCCTCTTCAAATGTCGGCGGTCTCTGTCAGGCAACAGACGAGGTCGGCCTTTACGCTTTTGTGCTGTACATGTCTCTTCACATCAGAAACAGTGGACCTAGGGAGGTTCAGGAGTGTGGAAATCTCGCGTACAGACTTCTGACACAAGTGAACACTCAATCATCTGACCACATTCAAAGTCTGAGGGTTCCACGGAGCGTCCCATTCTGCTGTTTCACGATGTCTAATGACTCCTGAGGTCGCGGATAATGAGTATCAGGTAGTAGGTGGCAGCACAATGCACCTAAGATGAAAAACGTATGCTTGTGGGGTGTCCGGATACTGTTGATCACATAGTGGTTATATAAGACGTTGTTTACAAGTCATTTTCATCCAAGCATTTCACATTATCAATTACCTTTAATTAGATTGTGTCCTTATGTTTTGCACGCACGTAATTTTAAGTTGTAATTTTATGACTCATTTTATGGTTTGTAATGTCTACAAGATAGGAATAAATATATATCTATCAATTATAAAATGTTTGTCTTACTCTCCTCCACTGGTTTCCTTCGTTCCTAAGCCGGAGCGACCACTATTCATTGGTTAGGGTTTGAGTATCAGACTTTTGACATAACATAAAGGACGCACAGATTTGGCGAGTGTTTGGCGAGCACCTTGTAGCCATTCAGGTGAAATGTTTCCGTTTCCCACCCTTTTCACCGCTCACTTTTTTCAAACCAATAAGAGATTAGCACATCCGAGTAGGCGTGGAACACAAATGATAAGGGAATCCTGCCAACATTAAATGAAGAAAAACACCATAACAAACCAAAACCATCGGCAGGTTCTTTTGTACCGGACTGTATACGTACCGGACGTATAGGTTATACAAAATTCCTTCCTAATTAAGAGGACTTCATAAGCTATTCCTCAAACTCAAGATATACATTTTATTTGGCATATAAATACGTTTCACATATAGTATTTTAATCAAAGTCGTTTAAGCCATTTTTATAAACTAAAAAGGTTTACATTTACATTTTAAATACCAAGTTTGATATTTCTCCGAATTTTCGTTTTTGAGTTACCTTTGGTGTTTACAGATACACACATGGACATGTTACTAAAACGTTTTATTTGGATTCAGGGGCTTCAAAACATGTATTTCCGATGAAATCTCGGTATCAAAATTTTGGGTGGAATGCAAAACTTCTACTTACTATACATAGTATAGAAATTATAAAAAACTTTTAAGAAAAGGTCTTTATGTATGTATTTGTGTCTGTGAACAACATAACTCAAAAACAAAAGTTGGATAAATACCAAGCTTGGCATTTAAATTCAGTATCTTCCAAAGATGCAACACTAAGATTTTCAAGAAAATCCCCTGGCCCCAAACTAACCTTTACATGGAATATTTTTTTAAATGTTTTACTTTCTAAAAATGGTTCTAATGATTTTGATTAAAAAACTATATGTTGAAGATATTTATATAACTAAAATGTGTGTGTATCTTGAAATTTATTGTGATACCCTGTGAAATTCTATTCATTCGGGGAGAATTTTGTATAATCTTGCATACTGGTAAATGGACATAAACGTACTGAACAAAAAATGTGAATCTCTCTAAAACCACAATTTATTTCAAATAACTTTATTGTGACATCAGCCACTTCCGAGATATCCGTTATGAATAGTATTAATAGTTTGAATTGTTCAATACTGTGGCATTCTTTTAAGTCCTGTCGATTTTCAGTTGCTTTTCGCGATGTCATGAAAAGAGTATGGAATTTTAAGGCCAATATACCGTCCAAACGTTTCGACTATCGTCATTCCCTTTATGTCTATAGCGAAGTGTGTAATACAGTTAATTCCAGAAAGGTTTATTTTATTTAAAATGAAGTATAAGGAAAAATAAACTTTTATAAGAATAATTGTATACTCGCTAATATGCGCTAGAGGATAGAGAAGGTCATGTGAATGTAACACATCAGATTGTTTCGCTTCCAGTGAAAGATTGTCATCAGAATTGAGGCTAATGGCTTCTCTTAGTGTTTTGCTCGCCCTAAGTGAGTTTTCCAAGAGGGTAATGAGCAGATCTCGGGCTTCATTGCGCGCTTTCTGAAGTTACCTGCGCTAGGATGGTTAGGTGTATGGCAAGGTGTTGATTTGGAGGAGCGGGCAGATGATCTCATTCGCTTCGTTGTATAGGTGCAGTGTGGTGAAGGGCGAAATTGCGAATTCATTTGCATGACAACAGTTTCGTAATTTAATTTTAGTGTCCCACTTTCTGATATAAAACACTAATGAATACAGAGGATTGTTCACGATCTAGGGTAACAACATCAGACGAGCACAATAGCTTCGTGCTGAAGCATGCGGAACCGAATGAAAGTTCAGCTGTATGAGTGCATCACTGTGTGTGTGTGTGCTCTTGTTCTTGCTGCATCAAATGGCGTCAAAAATAGAACCATTCTGATAAGGGTACATTTTTGCACTTCCGATGCAAAATACTTGTATTCTAAGATCGCTCAGCACTACAAGAGGCCTGAAAGTGATCTCACGTGCACTCAATAAAAATCCAATGTGTTACACTCGCATGACTTTCTCTACTCTTATACAAACTATTTTTACAAACTCTTATTCTCCATCTATTTCATATTAATCGAGATTAACATTTGCAGAAACGATCTTTTGACATGCAAAGAGAATTACATTTTACACATAGCGACCAGCTCTAAACATATTTGACTATCCCTTAAGGCCTACTATGTTCCCCTTGTTTGTATTTGCAAGAGAAATATAGAAATACAGTAGCCTTTAAGCATAGACATATCTCTTAATAGCTGGTTGCTATGTGCAGCACCGTTCTTTTCGCCACAGATTAATGCGCTCTGCATATCCAAGACAAAAAATGAATAAGGAATTCCCATTTGAGTAAATAAGTATTGAAATAATTAAGGGAATAACAAGCAATATCTTGAAAATGGTTCACTCAACAAAAAATGTATATGAAATAAATTGTGTATTTTAACGCGATCTACATTTATTGTGTAGTAAGATTTTGTCTATTCCTTATGGTTTACCAGTTATGCAAAAGCCGTTCACAATGAAGAATACTTTTGGGGACATTCCCAGAAAATTCAAGATATACATTTTATTTGCCATAAAAATATCTTAAACACATGATATTTTAATCAAAATCGTTAGAGGCATTTTTGAGAAAATTAACATTTTCGAAAAATGTTGCATGTAAAGGGTAATCTGGGGAGAGGGGATTTTCTTGAAAACCTTTGTGTCGCATCTCTGGAAGATACTGAACCTAAATACCAAGTTTGGTGTTTATCCGACTGTTTGTTTCTGAGTTATGCTGTTTCCAAAAAAACATATATTTCCGGTGAAATCTCGGTATCGAATTTTTGGGTGGAATACAATACTTCCCCTACTTAGTATACGTAGTAAAAGTAAAAGGTAAGGCCACATCAGGACTTATTCCAAAGGGCAAGAAACGGGGAAATCCAAGACCGGCCAGCAGTCGCACTCCGGAGATAATTTGGAAGGTGAAGGCCCATGCCTCTGGACCAAATCCTGCAACTCAGAGGGTCATTTAGCTGTAATTAGGGATCTGTGATCACCATAATCAACCAGGATTTGAATCTATAAAGGTGTCATAAGAGTCGGGATATAAGCTGTTGCCTAAACGCATTGCAGAACGTGCCACTAACAGCAAAAAACTATGAACGATGCCTAACTGGTGAAAAATGGATGTTTCTTGTCTTTTTAGATAAGGCATATGTTTATCTATGTGACTGCAACAAACCCTGGGCTGTATGGTACCGACCAAGAGGAAAAAAACAAAATTTAACGTTGGTATAAGGAGACTAACGAAGCTTTCCCCAAATGGTTTTATGGTAATAGCAAGGTACAGTTACAATAGCCAATTAACCATTCGTCGCGTACATAAACATGTGAAAATCAACTCGGCATATTATCAGAATGATACTAATTTCCCATTTGTCAAATATGGGAGGAATTTACGCCAGCAAAAATTTATCGTCAATTGTGTGAGGTTTATGGGGAAACAATGAGTGACAATGCCCGGCCACACACAGCCAAATAAAAAGATATGACCGCATTATTTGGTAAGGAACAATTCGGCTATCCTTCTTAAGTCCAGATTTTGCACGAAGTGGTTTTCAGGTTTCATTATGTGAAAAAAATTCCTTGGTGGAAAACATTTCAACGACGAACAAGAAGTGCATACTTGGCTTTCATAACAAGCGGCATCATTCTTTGATGAAGGCATGTAAAAACTGGTTTCCCGTTACGACTAGTGCCTAAATAACGGCGTTAACTACGTCGAGAAGTAATGGATGGTAATTAATGGTAATAAAGTATTTGGAAAATACTGTTCAGTTATTACTTTCTCTACTAAGTAAGGTAAGTAGGGGAAGTATGGTATTCCGCCCAAAAATTCGATACCGAGATTTTACCGGAAATATATCTTTTGAGGCCCCTTAAATAAAAAAAAGCATTTTTGGTAACATGTCCATGTGTCTGTCTGTGAACAGCATAATTCAGAAACGAACAGTCCGATAAACACCAAACTTTGTATTTAGGTTCAGTATCTTCCAGAGATGCGTTACGAAGGTTTTCAATAAAATCCCCCACCTTAGATGACCCTTTACATGGAACATTTTTCGAAAATTTTAATTTTCTCAAAATGACTCTAAAGATTTTGATTAAAATATTATATGTTTAAGATATTTTCATGACAAATGAAATGTATATCTCGAATTTTCTGGGAATGTCTCCAAAAATATTTTTCATTGTGAACGACTTTTGATTTCTGGTAAACCATAAGAGATAGATCGCGTTACAATACACAATTTATGTTATATACATTTTTGTTGTTGAGTGAACAGTTTTTGAGATATTGCTTGTTATTCCCTTAAATTTTCCAATACTTATACTTTTTCTCAAATGGGAATTCGTTATTCATTTTTTGTCCTGGTAATGCAAAGAGAATGGAATACTCCACATAGCAACCAGCTCTTAAAATATTTGACTATTGCTTAAATCCTAGCAATTCCCCTTGCATTTACAAGAAAATTAGCCATAAGTTTAACATCTGGATATCTCGATTAACATGAAGCATATAGAGAATAAGCGTTTGTAAAAGTAGTTTGTACAAGAGTAGAGAAATTCAGTGAGTGAAACACATCACAAATACAAACTTCTTCGCTTATTACTTAGAAATTATTTTTATTCAGAAAATGTTACTACTTAGCGTTACAAACGTTAAACCTCATACAACTCTGTAACCCTCTAACAGCGAATGACAGATTGCTATATGTTTACAATGAGTGCTTACCCCGTTGCCCTGTAGCTAAACTGGAGGAATAGACGTGACGGCATACGCACAGACAGTCGGGTCTCGAGACAATGAAGACCGAGGTATAGCGATGAGAATGAAGCTACATTGGCACCCTGTCAGAGGTAAAGAGCTGCAAAGTAGCACCATATTATAAGCGGTTTACGTGAGACCGTTTACGAGGGCGTGCATGTAAATTTCGGACAAAAAGGCCTGTTTATTAACATGACCACGCAGGGGCTGGCTAGTAGTACACGTACCTATACTCCGGAGTGAAAGTAATTGACCAGGTAGTGATAAACGCGAGATGGGGAAGGGGTGGGAGTAAATAGTGGCGCAGTGACGTAACGTTCACTAATCAGCTGTTGATTGCAAGAATTGATTCATCGATTTACATCCGCCTAATAGGACCGTACGGAGAGTACAAACCGCAGTGGTTTACATGGCTGTTTTGGTGGTTTTAATGCAGTTGCTAGTAATTATACGAATGGAACTTAGGAGCGGGATTTCGGAAAGAGGCAAAGATATCGTTTATTGATCCTGATGGTTTTATATACCAGGTGGCCCAAACCGCGCTTTATTTCAAGTGTGTAGATATCCCTTCGTGCGTTAAAAGAGTTGCAGAACTCAACGGGGCAATTCCAATTAATCACAGGGTCAGTGAGGAGCTGGCGAATTAGCGTCAGTGAGCTTCGTTTTTACTTTCGATACCGCGTATAGTAAGTAGGGTGAAGGTTTGTTGCTGCTACGTATTGAAAGAAGGTGTATTATATTTCGACTGTTGGGGAGCCGAACTTGAAGTAGTTGCAATCGCACGTATGGTAAAAAGTTTCCGGTAGCCTTCGCCCCAAATGTTTAAAAAAATATTAACTTTGTAATTTTGACTGTTTCTTTAAACATTATATACTTATGTTTGCCTCGGCTGCGTCAGCATTATTGTTAGAGACATGAATGTCTTAGCAGGAAGTGGTGCAACTGGGGAATTTAGGTTTACACAGATTATAATTTTACTTCACTCCTTTTGGTTAATGCTTGACACGATTTAAATAACACTTCACTGATATAGAGAGCTGTGAGATTTTTTTATTAATTACTTGCACTTTTTAACACGTAAACTATTTTCGTCTCACACTGAATACATATTAAACTTGTCGAGGACGCATCTCGCGTCCGGTTAGGAACGCTGTCTACAAGCAACTGACTTCTGAATTTGTAAATTTTGCTCCCTTTTAGTTTCTGATTGGCTAATCCTAGCCCAATAGAATAGCTTCATTTAACTAAAGCTTTTTCTGGTTGTTGATTGGCTATTTTATAAACTGTCACAAAAATTGCATTATTGCTTCCAAGAATCACAAGTAACATTATTAAACTTTCAAATTCATTATTGCCTCAAGGATACCTCATTGTTAGCAACTTTTAACCTATTATTCTCACAGCTCCTACATTATTAAATTACGTAATGCATTTACATAACGTTATTACGCATATATACAATAATATGAACATATACAATGACTGTAATATACAGTTTTTATATATTGTTACATACACATGTTGCTTTAAGGTGGGCTGTTATTGAATTTTTATATTATATAATTTGACTGAAATCATTTAAGTGTTAAAAACTCTGTCTCAAGGGGAAGTGTTGCATTCCAACCAAAAATTCGATACCGAGATGAAATACGTGTTTTGAGATACCCTGAATCCAAATAAAGCATTTTTGGAAACATGTCCGTGTTTCTATTTGTCTGGCCTGTAAACAGCATAACTCAAAAACGAAAAGTCGGATAAATACCAAACTTAGTACTTGAGTTTACTATCTTCCAAGGATGGGAGACAAGGATTTTCAAGAAAATCTCCCCACCCCACATTACCCTTCACATGGAACACTTTTCGAAAATTTTGATTTTCTCAAAAATGCCTATAATAATTTTAATTAAAATATATATTTAAAATAATTTTGTGGAAATGAAATGTATATCTTGAATTTTCTGAGAATGTCCCCAAAAGTCCTCTTCATTCTGAATGACTTTCGTATAACTGGTAAACCAAGGGATAGACAAAATGTTGCTACACATAAATTTAGATCTCGTTAACACACACAATTTATGTCGGATACATTTTTTTGTGTAGTGAACCATTTCCGAGACATTCCTTGTTATTTATTTGAATTTTCCAATACTTATACTTTTTCTCAAGTGGGAGTTCGTTAGTCGGTTTTTTTATGTCCTGGACATGCAAAGAGAATGGAATGCTCCACATAGCAACCAGCTCTTAAAAGATTTGGCTATCGCTTAAACACTACCATATTCCCCTTGCACCTACAAGAAAATTAGCAATAAGATTAACATCTAGATATCTCGATTAACTGAAGGAGGTGGAAAATAGGCGTTGTAAAAATAGTTTGTACAAGAGTAGAGGGAATCATGTGAGTGTAACATATTACACTTTTAAGTTCCATTTATACCGCGCCTTTAGCTACAATGACCTTATCGTCGGCCTTTCTTTGGAACATATTATTGCCTATAGACAGTGGTGTTAACTCGTATTCACTTGTCTTTGGGTTTCTAGTAAACTTTGGACTGTAGTCATTAGCTCACACAGACATTCACACTCTCATCCGGGAATCGAACACCGGACCCCTTGCTCCGCAGGTCGGTACTCTAATGCTTTTGTTTATTATAAAGACGACGAGCGGATAATGCCCATTGAGAGCACCTTACAGGCTTGTCAATCCGTGATAATAGACAAGGACAGATCCTTCCACCAGAAATACTGTCTGTGATGATAGACAAAAATAGACCGAAAATATCTTAGAATATTTCAGTTACACAGACTTTGTTTTCGAGGGAATAAACTCACCTTGTAGATTAACAAATAATTAAAATGGTTTTATATATATGTATCTGCCAATAGATATTTCGTAAGCTGTATTTGCGCTATTCTTGTCTAACTTTACTATTAGCAACAAACATTGGAATACGCAGAGTTTCACTGCCATTTTCTCTTATTATTATTATTATTATTATTTACATCATTGTCTAACGGTACTGTTATGCTGACTTCACTCATTGAACAAGTGTTCAAACTTTGCCCCTGTTGATTAATACCATGTTCCAACCGTCTCCATGTATCCATATGGACGTTTCTGAGTGGTGGTGGTGTATATTTACATATAATACACATAAGATATTTACAAACAAATAAAAAGTATACATCGAATTTTCTGAAAATAGCCTTTGAAGTCCCCTTCTTTAGGAAGGAATTTTGTGTAATCTATCTGATTCAATGTTTGTCTACTCCTCCGTAGGGCTCTGCTACAGATATGGATGTGAGTCCTAGGTGGTGTAAGGCCTATATACGAAGAGGATAAGCTGATTAAGTAATTACAGCCTCTGGATTGCCGGTGCACTTTACCTCCCCCAATGTATAGCCTAATTGACCGGGGTAGAATTACAACTTAAACCTTATATTTCCATGCTACACTACAGTTTTCTTATTGCCGTTTAGTTGTATCAAAAGCTTAACCTTCGTTTATATGTCCTGATGAAAGCTCTTATATTATATACAGGGACCATTTAAGTTGAGACTATAACTAATATAATTTTCCGGGCTGGGCCATACAGAAAAATCGGCAGTCGCCGAACATGCCATTGAAGCCGAGGGCGAACACATTATTAGATTTCAGGACACCAACATTCTTTCCTCCATAAAACATTACCATACCCGGCTACAACGCGAAGCAATAGAGATTTACAAACATCCCAATAATTTCAATAGGAAAGAAGAAGCATTGAAACTCAACAGTAACTGGCATCTAGTCATCAAAAACAAGAAAGGTCATACAAAACCGAAAAACACTGCGAGCCAATCAGAAGAGAGCAACAACACAGCCGGCGCCAGCCCCCTCATACCAGCGGGCCAATCAGCAGAGAGCGTCCACACTATAAAGAGAGCGGCACTAACGGCCAACGCATCAGACGCTGCGATACTTTCACCGAGAAGACTTCGTCCGCGCCACTGAAGATGTCCACCGCAGTTGTGGACGAAACGTCTGGGAAATCTTTCTTCAGCAGACCACGGCATAACAGCCCGGAAAATTATATTAGTTATAATTGTGACACCGGCCGTGAAAGCCTACGTTCTTACATAAGTTGAGACTGTACACTATCTCCAAAATTAAGCGTTGTGGAAAGAAATATCTGGAACAAAATTTGCTTGGTATTATGGAGGGAGTAAATGACATTAGTCGTGTTTTATCTGGAGAACGTTATGATGGTCATTTTAGGGCCAATGCAATTTTTACTTTCTCTACTACGTGTAGTAAGTAGGGGAAGTGTTGTGTTCAACCCAAAAATTCGATACCAAGATTTCACCGGAAATATATGTTTTGAGACCCACTGAATCCAAAAAAAGCATTTTTGAAAACATGTCCGTGTGTGTGTCTGTGAACAGCACAACTCAGAAACGAACAGTCGGATAAACACCAAACTTGGTATTTAGGTCTAGTATTTTCCAGAGATGCGACACGAAGGTCTTCAAAAAAATCCCCCACCCCAGATTACCCTTTACATGGAACATTTTTCGAAAATTTTAATTTTTCAAAAATGGCTCTAACGATTTTAATTAAAATATCATATGTTTAAGATATTTTCATGACAAATAAAATGTATATCTTGAATTTTCTGGGAATGTCTCCAAAAGTATTCTTCATTGTGAACCATAAGAGATAGAAAAAAATTTTACTACACAAAAAATGTAGATCACGTTAAAATACACAATTCATGTCATATACAATTTTTTTTTGAGTGAACCATTTTCGAGATATTGCTTGTTTTTCCCTTAAATTTTCCAATACTTAATACTTTTTCTCAAATGAAAATTCTTTATTCATTTTTTTTGTCTTGGATATGTAAAGAGTATTAATCTGTGGGAAAGAGAATGGTGCTGCACCTAGCAACCAGCTATTAAAATATATGTCTCTGCTTAAAGGCTACTGTATTTCTATATTGCCCTTGCAAACACAAAACAAGGGGAACGTAGTACGCCTTAAGCGATAGTCAAATATTTTTAGAACTGGTCGCTATGTGTAAAATGTAATTCTCTTTGCATATCAAAATATCGTTTCTGCATATGTTTATCTCGATTAGAATGAAATAGATGGAGAATAAGAGTTTGTACAAGAGTAGAGAAAGTCATGCGAGTGTAACACATAAGATGTTTTTAAATGGGAACCTACATTTTATATATTGTTTTCTCATTAGAAAATGGTTTGTAACAATCTGTTTATTATTTTATTTACATTGGTGTAAGAACAATTATAAAGTGCTTAATACAAATGTTTAGTTGTTTATGAGGTGGAGAAAACAAGGATTAAAAATCTTATTTTAAGGGTTTGAATAAGTAAAGTTAATAAGGGAATTAAACCCTTATTAACCCTAAAAAGGTGGGTTCCCATTTAAAAAAAAACTTAAATTGACCCTAAAATGGCCTTCATAACGTCCTCCAAACAAAACAGAACTAACTATTGCAACTTTTATGCAATAGATTTCTTTCTACAACGGTTAGTTTTGGAGATATTGTACAGTCTCCACTTAAACGGTCTATCCTGTATAACAACTATGTATCTAGAGACGGTCATTTCACTTATTTTAAGAGCACGTTCAGTTCTTTTGCTCTCTTGGTTGAATGGAATAACTGATTCATTGTAAGGGAGCATAATCTCCTCTTCCTGCTCGAAGAAGAGAAAAGACAAACTCCCAGCTTTGCTGTGCAATGTAACACCCAAAACCGAAGCTGATCTTTTTTTTGGGCCATGAATCCTCGGTCTACGTCTAACTCTACCTCTATCAAGTCCTACTTCCATAACTACTGTCCATTCCAAACCAGAGTTCCTTCTGGTGTAAACAAAAGCACAAAAGCTTGTCACGAACCTAAGAATACACTCTTACGCCAAGGTAAATAGTTCCTTAAAATGTATTACATCATGAAATATTGGGCCAGAATAGGTATAGAACTGCACATTGTAATGGTTTATCATAAGAACTCACTGCTAAAGGTAATGGATATATACAGTTAAGGCATTTGCTCTAATTGAAATGCAGAGAGTGGGGAGAAAAGGGTAATAATGGAGAGAGCTCTTAAATATTGGTACAGACTATTAAATTTAAAAGAGAAGAACTTGTTGTGGCAGTGTTTGGGACTTCAGAAAAAAGCTTAAAAATGGGTGAAGTTATAGTATACAAACTAATTTGGAAAATAGTGGTCTGAGAAAGATTTGGAGGAGGGAAAATAATGTTAAGGGTTTTTGGAAAGAAGCTAGGCGGAGGTTTGAAGATATAGAGATACTAAATTTATTTAGTAACATTGCGAAGAAAAGTTCCTTGGAATCATATATATTAATAAAAAAATATATGGGCTAGAGAACAGTATGTGGATAACTCAAACAAGGAACAAAGAGAAAGTATAGCCTGGGTACGAGCAGTGTATGGAGACTAATAGGAATAAGAAATGGGTTCCCACAGAACCAGTGTCCAATCTGTGGGGAAAGAGAAGATTTAGAACATATCGTTTTTTACTGTAAAGGTACACAGCATTGGAGCAAGCAAGCTATAAATGGGAAATGGTTCAAACTGAACAGGAAAGTAGCCTTAAGCAAGATTTTTAACAAGGATAGTAAAAAGGTAGGAGAGTATCTGTCCAAAGTAAAAATGAAATGGTTATGGACAATAAAAAGAGATGTGAATTAGTTTCATCATGTGATGTTAAGTTATGTAATTATATTATCATTATTATAATATTAGCATTATTAGATTATAATTTTGGTATTACTATTATTATAATATTATTATTATTATCATTGCTATGTTATAATTTAAGAAAGTAATATGTGTAGAATATGGCAAGTTAACAGCTTGGGCTGATGTATAGCAATATTCTAAGGAAGATTGCTAGCACAAATAAATAAAACTGTAGAGAGATTACAAAACATGATTTTCGTCTGCTGTTGCGCTAACACCTAGAGCATCTTACTTGCTAATAACAACTGTATGGATGACTGCCATTCTCTTACACATTACTCGGGACATTTAACAAGATATCTCGTGGTGGAGGCGCTGTTATCTGTTTACACCGTCCGACTGGCCTGCAGATGGGAGGATAGATGAACAGTATGTCACAAAATTATGTACACCTTGAAGGCAGGAAATATCCTACGCTAAGAAGCAGAACGAAATTGACTTAATTCTGATGTGTAGATTCCGATTCCTGCATACCCGTCTCACTTGCTGAATCTGTACAGCTTCCATCTGTGGCGCTGTCATCTATAGGATGGAAATCTGCTGTTATGTCTGCATCACTTGCTGTATCTGTAGAACTGCCATTACCATCTTCGGAATCCACAAAACTGACCAACTATTTGTTTCCTCTTCGTCACTGCTATCCAAACCTACATTGATTACTATTCTTTCTATTTCTTCTTCCATCAAGGCATCTTGATGCCAGTATTCTTGTTCAATGGACTTCACTTTGATGCACGCGATTTTCCAATCCTGTTCAGTGATATTATTTAAACACTGTTTGGTTAGTCCTTTAAGTGCGTTTAAAGTAATGGAAGACACATTTTTACTTTCTCTACTACGTATAGTAAGTAGGGGAAGTATTGTATTCCACCCAAAAATTCGATACCAAGATTTCACCGGAAATACATGTTTTGAGACCCCCTGAATCCAAAAAAGCATTTTTGGAAACATATCCGTGTGTGTGTCTGTGTGTCTGTCTGTGAGTCTGTCTGTGAACAGCATAACTCAGAAACGAACAGTTGGATAAACACCAAACTTGGTATTTAGGTTCAGTATCTTCCAGAGATGCGACACGAAGGTTTTTAAGAAAATCCCCCCACCCCAGATTACCCATTACATGGAAGATTTTTCGAAAATTTTAATTTTCTCAAAAATGGCTCTAACGATTTTGATTAAAATATCGTATGTTTAAGATATTGTCATGACAAATAAAATGTATGTCTTGAATTTTCTGGGAAGGTCTCCAAAAGTATTCTTCATTGTGAACAACTTTTGCATAACTGATAAACCATAAGAGATAGACAAAATGTTACTACACAAAAAATGTAGATCGCGTTAAAATACACAATTTATGTCATATACATTTTTTTTGTTGAGTACGATTTTCGAGATATTGCTTGTTATTTTCTTAAATTTTTCAATACTTATTTCCTCAAATGGGAATTCGTTATTCATTTTTTTTTGTCTTGGATATGCAAAGAGTATTAATCTGTGGCAAAGGGAATGGTGCTGCATCTAACAACCAGCTATTAAGAGATATTCTATGCTTAAAGGCTACTGTATTTCTATATTGCCCTTGCAAATACAACACAAGGGGAACATAGTAGGCCTTAAGCGATAGTCAAATATTTTAGAACTGGTCGCTATGTGTAAAATGTAATTCTCTTTGCATGTCAAAATATCGTTTCTGCAAATGTCTATCTGGATTAATGTGAAATAGATGGAGAGTATGAGTTTGTAAAAAATAGTTTGCACAAGAGTATAGAAAGTCATGTGAATGTAACACATCAGATTTTTTTCTGCTATTTTTTTGTTTCATTATATCCCATACCAGTTCAATAGGGTTTAGATCACAGTGATAAGGCGGCAATCTGAAGGCTTAAAATCCATGGTCTTTCAAAAGTTTATCTGCGGTATACACTGAAAGCGGTTTGTTTGTTTTGACAATTTCTAACATCTCCCTCTTCGTTAAATATTCTTGGAAGTCCAAACCATTATTCTTCAGCCATTGAACAATCTCTTCTCTCCATTACGGTGTGGTAAGGCGCATTATCGAGTACAACAAGCTACTGGGCGGGAGGTTTGGTATAAGCCCTTCACTGTACCATTCTTCGTAGTTGGTCTTTTTCAACTCACTGTGGTAATCTTCTGTTGCACGCTTAGAGTCGTAGATTAATTCTGCTCCTTTGATGAAACCCATCTCACCGCCAGCATGCACCACTATTGCTCTTTGCCCAGCAGATTTATTCACCAAAACTCCAGGAATATCGTCATGTTGCTAACACTTCTTCACAGTGTAGTGGGTGTGTACTCAAGTTTCGTCGGTATAAACTACCGGCTTCCTGGGACCCTTTACATTACTTCTTAGAGCTCGCAAATAGTCTGCTCTGTGAGCAACTATATCCTGGCGACCACTAAAATCTGCCGCATATTCTTGCATTCTATGAAAGTAAGTCCCATTACGTGTAATATTCGCCAGAAGGTTTTCTGCCCATCACCGAAATTGATTTTCTCTTTTACTGCATAGAACAACTTCTTCACTGTTGGAATTTCTTTACGCACCTCATACTATTCCAAAAATGTTCTGCGAACGACGCACTTATCAAAATCATCCATTTCAAACTTCTTTTTCCGACTCCGTTGTTTTCCTGTAGTAGTAACTCGTGTACCTGAAATGCTAGCTTTTTCAAATTCTTTAGCGATCCTTTTTACTGTCGCCTCACCTTTTCCTACTGCTGTAGCCGTTCTAGCCACTGCCTTTTGCAAAGTAAGAACTAGACCATTTTGTTTTTCCGCTGTGCAGAACTGGAAAAGTTTGTGAATAATCTTTCTACTTTGGGAGTTTACAACTCTCCGCCGTGACTTTGTGGGGTTTCCATGTTTAAAACTTGTTTTAGATACCCATTTTGTGATACGGACCACACTGCACTACGGCGCTCACGCGTCACACCTGAAGAAGTTCTATTTGCGTTTTTTTATTAGCCCCACGTTGGGCGCCAATTTGAAGAAGGTGGTTTGTTTCCGTTATTTAAGTTATTTTTCCCACGCTTTGGGAGCCAATTTGAAGAAGTTTTGTTGCTGCTACGCATGGAAAGCCAGTTTGAAGAAGATGTATTATATTTCGACTGTTGGGGAGCCAAACTTGAAGTAGTTGCAACTGCACGTATGGTAAAAAGTTTCCGGTAGCCTTCGTGCCAAAATGTACTTTCCGGTGACCTTTGCCCCAAATGTACTTTCCGGTGGCCCTTTCCCCAAGTTTAAAAAATATTAACTTTGTAATTTGACTGTTTCTTTAAATATTATATATTTATGTTTGCCTCGGCTGCGCCAGTATTTATATTTTTAGACATGAATGTCTTAGCAGGGCGTGATGCGGCTGAAGAATGTAGGTTTACACAGATTATAATTTTTACTTCACTACATTTATTAATCCTTGACACCATTTAAATAACACTTCATTGATATAGAGAGCTGTGAGATTCTTTTATTAAATACTTGCACTTTTTAAACACGTAAACTATTTTCGTCTCACACGAATGCGTATTAAATTTCTCGAGGAATCGTCTTGCGTCCGGTTAGGAACACTGTCTACGACCAACGCGTTCAGTTATGAGCGCTGTCTACAAGCAAATGACTTGATTTCTATCGCCTAAATTTGTAAATTTCTGTATTTCAAGTCTCTGGTTGGCTATTCGTAATCCAATAGAATACTTTTATTTAACGTTTTAGCCTTTGCAGTTGTTGATTGGTTATTTTTATAAACTGTATCAACATTTACATTATTGTTGCTCCAATAATGACTAGTAGCATTATTAAACTTTCTTAATCATTATTTCTTCAAGGTTACCTCATTGTTAGCAACTTTTAACCTATTATTCTTACAGCTCCTACATTATTAAATTACGTAATACATTCACATAACATTACTGGATATGTATACAATAATATAAACATATACAATGACTGTAATATACACTTTTTATATCTCGTTACATACACATATTGCTTTAAGGCAGGCTGTTATTGAACTTGTATATTATATAATTAGACTGAAATCATTTAAGTGTTAAAAATACTGCCTCACGCCACAGTTAACAACTAGACTAACAGCTTAATACACAGCCTATAGCCATTGACACAACACGTGTAGTTCCCGCGTTTGCCACGCATAAACAAAGCTCAAACTATTTGTCCCGGGTAATACCAAATAAACACTTTGCGAACACAGAAAATATGATAGGCGAACAGGCATTCATAATACTCAAGCACAAAGCAGCTGTTGATCTCAGGTCAAATCTTGTGATTTAGCGGTTGGTATTTGAGTTCTCATGGCAGAGGAAGGTGCGTGTAGTGCGAATAAACTTCTCAAACATAAAAGCGGGAAACCGTTAAAAATGGCGAAAAACAAACAATCTTAATGTATTCAACTCACTATTAGAAAAATACCCGACAATTTGAAGTAAGGTTATTTTATGGTGTTGTATCGTATTTCTTATGTTGGGGAGCCGAACATGAAGTAGTTGCAACCGCACGTATGGTAAAACGTTTCCGGTGGCCTTCGCCCCAAATGGACTTTCCGGGGGCCTTTGCCCCAAATGTTTAAAAAATATTAAGTTTGTAATTTTCGACTGTTTCTTTAAATATTATATATTTATGTTTGCCTCGGCTGCGCCTGTATTTAGTTTTTCTTTAGAGACATGAATGTCTTAGCAGGGAGTAGTGCGACTGAAGAATGTAGGCTTACACGGATTATAATTTTACTTCACTCCTTTTACTAATGCTTGGCACGATTTAAATAAAACTTCACTGATATAGAGGGCTGTGAGATATTTTTTTATTAATTACTTGCACTTTTTTAACACTTAAACTATTTTTGTCTTGAAAACGTATTAAATTTCTGGACGACACACCTCGCGTCCGGTTAGGAACACTGTCTACAAGCAACTGACTTGATTTCTACCGCCTAAATTTGTATATTTCTGTATTTCAAGTCTCTGATTGGCTATTCCTAATCCAATAGAGACTAGAAGCATTATTAAACTTTCTTACTCATTATTGCCTTCAGGTTACCTCATTGTTAGCAACTTTTTACCTATTATTCTCACAGCTCCTACATTATTAAACTACGTAGTACATTCACATAACGTTATTGAACATGTATACAGTAATATAAGCATATACAATGACTGTAATATACACTTTTTATATCTTGTTACATACACATATTGCTTTAAGGCGGGCAGTTATTGAATTTATATACTATTTAATTAGTCTGCAATCATTTAAGTGTTAAAAATACTGCCTCAACTTGCATTAGTGCATATTACGAAACTATATCCGATTTTACAGGCGTTTCAGTGAGAAGTGTAACCAAAGCAAGCAGGGAGTATAAACAGACATAATAGAAGAGGAGAATTGGGTACTTGATTTGTGTGCGACAGTGCTGTGGATAAGCTTGTCATCAACTTGGAGAATAGTTCTGATATCAATATGGCAGCTGAGTCATCTTCAGAGGATTCGGATTTGGATGTAGCACTTTGGCCTGGGGATTGTGATAAACGTAAGTAAAATGTTCATTGCCGCATGCTTATGAAATCGATTGTTACTTCAGGTTGCATTTTGAACTATGATTCTCACGCAGGGCGCCTTTTTATGGATTGAAACATTGTTCAACTGTAAGTGATGTGTAGCAAACACGTGAGAGAGGAACAAGCAGCCATTTGGGTTGGGGATTGCTACTTTCGCGCGGATAATACAAAGAGTTTGTTTACAGTGAAACGCACTCTGGCTTGGAATGGACAGTACGTATTTTATAAGAGTTTTGACAAAGTAGGTTAACAACACGCACAACGCAACTGAACACCCAAGCAAACTAGGTTGTATAGCGGGAATGGACCTGAGAAGTAAATGATTCACCAGTGTAACCAATAGCAACGGCCTTCCCCTCTTACCCTTCACCCTCCCTCCTTTGTTTAAAACTCACACACAGATCCTAATTTTTCCGCTGTAATATATAATGTGCTTTTCCCATTGGCTACTGCATTTGACAACATATGACAAATTATTTACGTATTTTTCTCTCTCAAGCAAAGCTTGGCTTCTTTGGGAATTCCGAGTTATCTCTTTTCTCCTTTTAATATTACCTATCTCACTCGCTCCAGTCACAGTTTCTCCTCACCCCTGTGTTCTTCGGTCATTTATATAAGCCAATTCCAGTGCTGTTTTTACTTTCTCTACTACGTATAGTAAGTAGGGGAAGTATTGTATTCCACCCAAAAATTCGATACTGAGATTTCACCGGAATTATATGTTATGAGAACCCTGAATCCAAAAAAGCATTTTTGGAAACATGTCAGTGAGTGTACGTGTGTGTGTGTGTGTGAACAGCATGACTCAGAAACGAAAAGTCGGATAAACATCAAACTTAGTATTTAGGTTCAGTATCTTCCAGGCATGCGACACGAAGCTTTTCAAGAAAATCCCCCACCCAAGATTACCCTTTACATGGAACATTTTTCGAAAATTTTAATTTTCTCAAAAATGGCTCTAACGATTTTGATTAAAATGCATTATGTTTAAGATATTTGTATGACAAATGAAATGTATATCTCTAATTTTCTGGGAATGTCTCCTAAAGCATTCTTCATTGTGAACGACTTTTGCACAACTGGTAAACCATAAGAGATAGACATAATTTTACTACACAAAAAATGTAGATCGCGTTAAAATACACAATTTATGTCATATACATTTCTTTTGTTGAGTGAACCGTTTTCGAGATATTGCTTGTTATTCCCTTAAATTTTCCAATACTTATACTTTCTCTCAAATGGAAATTCGTTATTCATTTTTACGTTCTCTACTACGTATAGTAAGTAGGGGAAGTATTGCATTCCACCCAAAAATTCGATACCGAGATTTCACCGGAAATACATGTTTTGAGACCTCCTGAATCCAAAAAAAGCATTTTTGGAAACATGTCCGTGTGTGTGTCTGTGTGTGTGTCTGTGAACAGCATAACTCAAAAACTAACAGTCGGATAAACGCCAAACTTGGTATTTACGTTCAGTATCTTCCAGAGATGCGACACGAAGATTTTCAAGAAAATCCCCCCCACCCCAGACTACCCTTTACATGGAACATTTTTCGAAAATTTTAATTTTCTCAAAAATGGCTCTAATGATTTTGATGAAAATATCATATGTTTAAGATAATGTCATGAGAAATTAAATGTATATCTCGAAATATCTGGGAATGTCTCCAAAAGTATTCTTCATTATGAACGGCTTTTGCATAACTGGTAAACCATAAGAGAGAGACAAAATTTTACTACACAAAAAATGTAGATCGCGTTAAAATACACAACTTATATCATATACATTTTTTTGTTGAGTGAACCGTTTTCGAGATATTGCTTGTTATTTCCTTAAATTTTCCAATACTTATACTTTTTCTCAAATTCGTTATTCATTTTTTTATGTCCTGGACATGCAAAGAGAATGGAATGCGCCACATAGCAACCAGCGATAAAATATTTGACTATCGCTTAAAAGCTACCATATTCCCCTTGCATCTACAAGAAAATTACAAATAAGATTGACATCTCGATATCTCGATTAATATGAAGCATATGGAGAATAGGCGTTTGTAAAAATAGATTGTACAAGAGTAGAGAAAGTCATGTGAGTGTAACACATCAGATTTTTTTATGTCCTGGGCATGCAAAGAGAATGGAATGCGCCACATAGCAACCAGCGATAAAATATTTGACTATCGCTTAAAAGCTACCATATTCCCCTTGCATCTACAAGAAAATTACCAATAAGATTGACATCTCGATATCTCGATAAACATGAAGCATATGGAGAATAGGCGTTTGTAAAAGTAGATTGTACAAGAGTAGAGAAAGTCATGCGAGTGTAACATATCAGATTTTTTTATTACCTAACCTGAAAGTATCGCTTGCTAACTCCCTTTCTCTGATAGCCAGGTTTCTCTATAAGATTTACACTTTTCAACATTCAGTTCTACGTGCATACGTAATAGTCTTATATTGTATTAACTATTTGCATACTTATTTAATATTCGTAAGTGTTTTATTATTCTCTTTTATAAGCATTTCCTACTTTGATATGTTTCTTCCTACAATTGTTCTGAATTTTCTGCAACATTTTTACTTTCTCTACTACGTATTCCACCAGAAAATTTGATGTCGATATTTCACAGAAAATAATGTTTTGAGCCCCCATAAACAAAAAAGTAACAACGCATATTTAAAAAAGATCATGTGTGTCTGTGAAGTTCACAACTCAAAAACAAAAAGTTGGATAAATATCAAAATTCATACCATCCAAACATATAATACAAAAATTTCCAAGACATTTTCCTACCTCCATATGGAACATTTTTCCAATATTTGATTTTATAAAAAAAATCTGATGTGTTACACTCACATGACTTTCTCCACTCTTGTAGAATCTATTTTTACAAACGCCTATTCTCCATATGCTTCATATTAATCGAGATATCGAGATGTCAATCTTATTTGTAATTTTCTTGTAGATGCAAGGGGAATATGGTAGCTTTTAAGCGATAGTCAAATATTTTATCGCTGGTTGCTATGTGGCGCATTCCATTCTCTTTGCATGTCCAGGACATAAAAAAATGAATAACGAATTTGAGAAAAAGTATAAGTATTGGAAAATTTAAGGAAATAACAAGCAATATCTCGAAAACGGTTCACTCAACAAAAGAAATGTATATGATATAAGTTGTGTATTTTAACGCGATCTACATTTTTTGTGCAGTAAAATTTTGTCTATCTCTTATGGTTTACCAGTTATGCAAAAGTCGTTGATAATGAAGAATACTTTTGGAGACATTCCCAGAAATTTCGAGATATACATTTCATTTCTCATGACATTATCTTAAACATATGATATTTTCATCAAAATCGTTAGAGCCATTTTTGAGAAAATTAAAATTTTCGAAAAATGTTCCATGTAAAGGGTAGTCTGGGGTAGGGGGATTTTCTTGAAAATCTTCGTGTCGCATCTCTGGAAGATACTGAACGTAAATACCAGGTTTGGTGTTTATCCGACTGATAGTTTTTGAGTTATGCTGTTCACAGACACACACACACGGACATGTTTCCAAAAATGCTTTTTTTGGATTCAGGAGGTCTCAAAATATGTATTTCCGGTGAAATCTCGGTATCGAATTTTTGGGTGGAATGCAATACTTCCCCTACTTACTATACGTAGTAGAGAAAGTAAAAATAGCTCCAACGAAGTCCTCTTCATTCGAAAAGAATTTTGTATAATCTTGTATAACTGCTAGACGTTAGGCAATAGACGAAGAGGTACCATAAAAAACTGATGTGGTACATTCATCAGACTTTCTCTACCCTCTAATCTTATTAGTGGTTACACAAACTATTCTTATTAAAGCTTAGTTTTCTATTACATTTAATCCAAATAAACCTCTACAAAAACAGCTACATTACACCTTTCGTTATACCTTTCGTTATAAATACAGAAGAAATATATAATCAAATCTTTAAGAAATGGACGCCAAATGCTGGCCTTAAAATTCCATGTAATTCTTTTAAAGTCCTGTAGATTTTCAGTTCTTTCTCGCGATGTCATGGAAGCACTATGAAATTTTATAAAAGGTAAATGTAATATATCCAATTTTTGTTTTGTATAATCTCTTTATATTTTTATGGTGGCGCAGGTAACGGCCTTAAAGATGTTAATACCAGATGTTAGATTTCCAAGTCTGATTCCATCGTAGTGAATTTTCGTGTGAACAATAAAGCATTTAACAAAAATCTCTGTTCTATTGCTTTACATTTCAATGCCTATTTACAGCCAGATACAGAGAAGGGACGAATGCGGTATTGCCAAGTGATCATTTTATGCGAATATAACAGCAGAACATTACGTATATCGTAAAACAAGCGAATGTCTAGCAGCGAATAAAAGTTAATGTTCCCCATTATACCGCTTGTTTTATGACCTACTGTAATTCCGCAAGAAATGCTGCAAACGTCCATAGCTATTCCTTTTTTTTCTGTCTCTCTTTTTACTTTTTCAACAGTTTTTAGGTTCCGAAGATAATTTCTACTTTATGCTACGAGCATTAAGTGAAATAGTAACAACGGAAATCGATACGAAATCGCTTTACAGACGTTATGCTAAATCCCATTTCATTGCACGTTGAGTTATAGAAAATATAAGAGGGAAAATATCTGATGTAACATTCACACGACTTTCTCTACCCATTATCATTTATTTTCATATACCTTTACAAACTATTCTTACGCAATCTCATTACTACGAGGGGCACACTTTATATATAGAGCCTAATAATTAAGACAAAGTAATTTCTGATTGAAAACTGCTTTATTGTTTTTCAAAATATTTTCCTTTATGATCAATACACGTTTGCATCCGTTTGAACCATTTGCCAAAGCATTTATTCCAGTCTTCTTGGGACACCTCCAAAACATGGTTTTTCAAGGCATTTACGGTTTCTACTGCCAACGAAAATCGTTGTCCACGCATTTTATTCTTGATATTCGGGAACAAAAAGAATTCATTGGGTACCAAATCAGGACTGTATGGCGGATGACCCATCAATTCGATTTTTTTGGCCTTAAAATACTCTGTTGTTAGACGAGATGTGTGTGCGCTCGCATTGTCTTGATGAAGAACGAACCTACGGTTCTTGGTGGTTTTTCTTACTTCACCGAAGACTTCCGGTAAACAAATGGTTGTGTACCATTCAGTATTGACCGTTTTACGTTCCTCTAAAGGCACTGTTGCCACATTGCCAGTTTTGCTGAAAAAGCAGGCGACCACTTGCTTCGAAGTGCTTCGAGTGCGAACAACTTTTGTTGTGTTTGCTTCATCTTGAAACAACCATACAGGCGACTGCTGTTTACGTTCCGGCTCATACACATAGATCCATGATTTGTCACCTGTTACAATCTTATGAACGTCTTTTGAGACACCGCCATTGGATTTCTTGAGCATTTTTGTACACCACTTGACACGAGCATCGTTTTGAGATTGCGTCAAATTATGTGGGATCCAACGAGAGCAAACCTTTTTCACGGCTAAATAATCATGCAATATGTTATATATGCTGGTGGAACTAATACTTATGGTTGCCTCAATCTCACACTATGTCGCATGACGATCTTTCGTTATTAGTTTTTGCACAGCATCAATGTTTTCTGGCACAAAAACAGATTTTGGACGACCTTCACGAACTTTTATCATTGAGAGAACGGCGGCTACGATAAAATTCGTGGTAAAGGATGAAGCTTCGTCGCCAAATATGGAAGTTAGTTGATCGATGCACTCTTGTCTTGATAATCCACGTCGAAAGTCGTAATAAATCATTGCACGAACATTTTCACGAGTTAATTCCATGTATTTGTTGACACACAATTTTCAAGTTAGTGTAAAAAGAACAAATGACGCTCTATTGACAAAATGCTTGAAATAAATTATGGTCAACAATGTCAAACTTTCCATTGGAAACGTCAGGTGGCACCTACAACATTCAGGGTTGCCAAGGCTCAAAATATAAATAGTGCCCCTCGTACATTTAGTACGTAGGGAAGTATTGTCTTCTACTCAAAAATTCGTTGGCACATTTCACCGAAAATACACGTTTTGAACCCCATGTAATAAAACATTTTTTATAAAAACTTCCGTGTAGGTGTCTGTGTGTGGGTCTGTAAATGGCACTACTCAAAAACGAAAAGTCGCATGAATACCAAAGTTATTTAAGTTCAATATCTTCCAAAGATGCACACTTAAGATTTTTAAGAAAATCCCCCTACCACAAATCTCTTTACATCGAACATTTCACGAAATTTTATATTTTATTACGTTACCTCACAAGTAATGTCGGTTTTTAAGTTTGGTGTTTTATAAGATAGAATTGTTTTCTTTAGTTTGCCAAAACTATTTACAGGATACCATGACTAGTATTGCACTACTCGAAACAAGATTATAAAGCTGTTGCCGCAGTTCGAAAAATATGCGAAGTGGAAGGAGAAGGTGTTGTAGGTGAGCGGATGGCACAACGATGGTTCCAACATTTCAGCACTGGAGAAGAAAACACTGAAGATTTACCACGTTCTGGAAGACCTAAATTATGAGATATTGAGAATACATACAGAGGTTTGGAAGAAAATCCGCAAAAAAGTACATGTAGTACTGTCAGAAGAACTTGGTCCATCAAAAGATACCATACATCGGCAGATTAAGAAACTTGGAGTATCAAACA
Organism: Deroplatys truncata; assembly: GCA_030765065.1. NCBI lineage: Eukaryota > Metazoa > Arthropoda > Insecta > Mantodea > Mantidae > Deroplatys > Deroplatys truncata. Next base: position 77,239,584 of record CM060989.1, on the reverse strand, counting down.
GAAGCAGTAGATCTGTACCTCATGAATTGACACCTCAACAGGCTCAACGTAGAGTGGATATCTGTCGTCAGCTTATCGGTAATCCCATGGATGATAGATTTATCAGGAGATTTGTCACATATGACGAAAAATGGGTTTATTACCGCAACCTTGACACCTCGAAACAGTGGCCCAGTCTGCCCAAGTCATCGTTAAAAAATCTGATGCGTTTCTCTACTCTTGTACAAACTATTTTTACAAACGCTTATTCTCCATATGCTTCATGTTAATCGAGATGTTAATCTTATTGGTAATTTTCTTGTAGGTGCAAGGGAAATTGGTAGTCTTTAAGCGATAGTCAAATATTTTAAGAGCTGGTTGCTATGTGGAGTATTCCATTTTCTCTGCATTACCAGGACAAAAAAATGAATAACGAATTTCCATTTGAGAAAAGGTATAAGTATTGAAAAATTTAAGGGAATAACAAGCAATATCTCGAAAATGGTTCACTCAACAACAAAAATGTATATGACATAAATTGTGTATTGTAAAACGATCTACATTTTTTGTGTAGTACAACTTTGTCTATTTCTTATGGTTTACCAGTTATGCAAAAGTCGTTCACAATGAATACTTTTGGAGACATTCCCAGAAAATTCAAAATATACGTTTTATTTGTCATGAAAATATCTTAAACATATGATATTTTAATAAACATCGTTAGAGCCATTTTTGAGAAAATTAAAATTTTCGAAAAATGTTCCATGTAAACGGAAATCTGGGGTGGGGGGATTTTCTTGAAAACCTTCGGGTCGCATTTCATGAAAGATACTGAACCTAAATACCAAGTTTGGTGTTTATTCGACTGTTCATTTATGAGTTATGCTGTTAACACACACACACACGGACATGTTTCCAAAATTTTTTTTTTGGATTCAGGGGGCCTCAAAACATGTATTTCCGGTGAAATCTCGGTATCGAATTTTTGGGCGGAATACAATACTTCCCTACTTACTATACGTAGTAGAGAAAGTAAAAACATCAGTTCGGTCCTAAAGTAATGTTGTGTAATTTTGAAGGAGTGATTCCCTGGGAGTTTGTTCCAAACGGGCGTGCAATCAATGCGGATCTTCATTCTTAACAACCGGAACGAGTTCATGACATTTTGAGACGGAGATACCCAGCATTAGTTAACCGAAATAGAATTCTGTTGCGACAAGACAATACAACACCCAATACTACATGAACAACACTGACAAAAATTCATGAATTGGAAGGAGTTGAACTGCTACCACACTCAACATACAGCCCTGACCTTGCGCCTTCAGATTATTATCTCTTTCGATCCGTGGCCCACATCTTGAGTGGAAGAAATTTCGAAAACATTGAAGCTATAGAAGTGGGTCTTCACATAAAAAAACTAGAGTCTGGTAACGTCGCGGGATAATAAACTTCGCTGAAAGATGTCTAAAGACCATAGAATCTGATGGTCTTTAATTTCTTGTCAGAAAACGTTCCAAATAAAGCTTTGCTTAAAAACCGACATCACTTATAAGACACCACCTATATAAAAATGACTCTTAATGATTTTGATTAAAACACCATATATTAAAGATATTTACATTATAAATAAAATGTATATCTTGAAGTTTTTGGGAATAGCCTGTGAAGTTATCTTCATTCGGAAGACATTTTGTGTAATCTTGTATAACTGATAAACGTTAAGCAATAGACGAAAACGTATCACACACAAAATATACAGTTTATTTAAAATAACTTTTTTGTGGCATTAGGCATTTCCGAGATATCCGTTATTAGAGGTAAAAATTGTTCAATAGCCATTATTTTAAAGTTCTGTCCATTTTGAGCTATTTCTCGCGATTTCGTGCAAAGAGTACGGCATTTTAAAGGCCAGCATATAACGTCCAGTTCTTAAACATTTGACTATCTCTGTTCTCTTTATATCTATAACGAAATGTATAACATAGCTACACTATGTGATCAAACCTATCCGGACACTCCCACAAACATACGCTTATCATCTTTAGTGCATTGTACTGCCACCTACAGCCTGGTACTCATTATTCGCGACCTCAATAATCATTAAACATCGTGAAACAGCAGAATGGGACGGTCCGTGGAACTCATGGACTTCGAACGTGGTCAGGTGATTGGGTGTCACTTGTGTCAGAAGTGTGTACGCGAGATTTCCACACTCCTAAACATCCATAGGTCCACTGTTTCTGATTTGATAGTGAAGTGGAAACGTGAAGGGAGATGTACAGCACAAAAGCGTACAGGTCGACCTCGTCTGTTGACTGACAGAGACCGCCGACATTTGAAGAGGGTCGTAAAGAGTAATAGGCAGACATCTATCCAGACCATCACACAGGAATTCCAAACTGCACGGATCCACTCCAAGTACTACGACAGTTAGGCGTGAGGTGAGAAACCTTGGATTCCAAGGTCGAGCGGCTGCTCATAAGCCACACATCACGTATAAAATGCCAAACGACGCCTCGCTTGGTGTAAGGAGCGTCAACATTACACAATTGAACAGTGGCAAAACGTTGTGTGGAGTGGCGAATCACGGTACACAATGTGGCGATGCGATGGCAGCAGGATGTGGGTATGGCGAATACCCGGTGAACTAATCTGCCAGCGTGTGTAGTGCCAAAAGTGAAATTCGGAGGTGGTGATGTTATGGTGTGACCGTGTTTTTCCTGGAGGGGGCTTGCACCCCTTGTTGTTTTGCGTGGCACGATCACAACGCAGACCTACATTGATATTTTAAGCAACTTCTTGCTTCCCACTGTTGAAGAGCAATTCGGGGATGGCGATTGCATCTTTCAACACAATGGAGCACCTGTTCATGCTACACGGGCTGTGGCGGAGTGGTTACACGACAATAGCATCCCTGTAATGGACTGGCCTGCACCGAGTCCTGACTTGAATCCTATAGAACACCTTTGGGATGTTTTAGAACAACAAATTCGTGCCAGCCCTCACCGACCTACATCAATACCACTCCTCAGTTTCGCACTCCGTGCAGAATGGGCTACCATTCCCCAAGAAACCTTCCAGCATCTGATTGAAAGTATGCCTGCGAGAGTGAACGCTGTCATCAAGGCTAGGGTGGGCCAACACAATATTGACTTCTAGCATTACTGATGGAGGACGGGACGAACTTGTACGTCATTTTCAGCCAGGTGTCCGGATACTTTTGATCACGTAGTGTATTTCTGCAAAGTTTATGTCGATTAAAATTAAATAGATAGAAAAATAAACTTTCGTATGAATACTTTGTGTACCCACTAATAAACGATAGTGGGATAGAGAGAGTTATATGAATGTAACATCAAATTTTTATAAAAAGGTCCGTGTGTGTCAGTCTATTTTTTTGTCTGTGAATAGTATTAACTCAAAAACCAGGAGTCTTTTATATACTAAACTTGGTATTTAGATTAGTACTTTCCAAGAATGCAACACGAAAATTTTCAAGAAAATTTTTCCGCCACTAAAAGTTTTCAAAAATTGTGGTTGATAAAGTTCCATATGTTTAAGATATTCTCATGACCAATGAAATGTATATATTGAATTTTCTTGGTATAGCCTCTGAAGTTCTCACCATTTTGATGGCTTTTGTATATCTAATTGGTAAACCGTAAGAGATAGACAAAATCATACTACACAAAATATGTAGATCTCATTAAAGCACATAATTTATGTGTTATAATTTTTTGGGGGAGTATACCATTCCCGAGATATATCTAATTTGTTTCAATTTTCCATTATTTTTCTCGAATGGGAAGTCGTTTTTCTATTTCTACTTGCGTTACCTTGCACATAGTAGGTAGAGAAGGTATTGCATTCTATCCAAAAATTCGATACTGAGCTTGCACAGAAACATGCATGTGTGAAGCCCCTGAGTACAAATAGAGCATTTTTGGAAAGATGTACCTGTATGATGCCCCTTATTTACCGGACTATAATTAAATCCAAACTTATTGAAAAATAAGCTCTTCATAGTATTTGTAGGAGTTAATTTAACATTCTTCCCCCAACATTTTTAGGTAGGTTTTCAAGGTTATATCTTAAATATGATATTTTAATCAAAGTCGTTGGAGCAATTCTTGAAAAAATTAACATTTTCGAAAAATGTTCCATGTAAAGTGTAATCTGGGGTGGGAGGATTTTCTTGAAAACCTTCGTGTCGCATCTCTGAAAGATACTGAACCTAAATACCAAGTTTGGTGTTTATGCGACTGTTCGTTTCTGAGTTATGCTGTTCACACACACACACACACACACACACACGGACATGTTTCCAAAAATCCTTTTTTGGATTCAGGGGGTCTCAAAACATGTATTTCCGGTGAAATCTCGGTATCGAATTTTTAGGTGGAATACAATACTACCCCTACTTACTATACGTAGTAGAGAAAGTAAAAATGTATGACATAAATTGTGTTTTAATGAGATCTACATTTATCTGTAGTAATATTTTGTCTATCTTTTACGGTTTACCAACTATGCAAAGGTCATTCAGAATGAAGAGGACTTTTGGTGACATTCCCAGAAAATTTATGATATAGGTTTCATTTGCCATGAACATATCTAAAACACGTGATATTGTAAACAAAATCGTTAGTCATTTTTGCGAAAATCAAAATTTTCGAAAAATGTTCCATGTAAAGGGTAATCTGGGGTGGTGGGATTTTCTTGAATATTTTCGTGTCGCATCTCTGGAAGGTACTGAACCTAAACATTAAGTTTTGTATTAATTCGACTTTTCGTCTTTGTGTCATGCTGTTCAAAGACACACAGACACGAATATTTTTCTAAAAATCTGATGGGTTACACTCACATGACTTTTTCTACACTTGTACAAATTATTTTTACAAACGCTTATTCTCCATATGCTTCAAGTTAATGGATATGTTAATCTTATTGCTAATTTTCTTGTAGATGCAATCGCTTTAAGCGATAGTCCTTTTAAGAGCTGGTTGCTATCTGGCGCATTCCATTCTCTTTGTATGTCCAGGAGTAAAAAAGATGAATAACGAATTTCCATTTGAGAAAGAGTATTGGAAAATTTAAGGCAATAACAAGCAATACCTCAAAAATGGTTCACTCCACAAAACAAATGTGTATGACATAAATTGTGCCTTTTAACAAGCTCTACATTTTCTCTTACGGTTTACCAGTTATGCAAATGTCATTCAGGATGAAGAGAAATTTTGGTGACATTCCCAGAAAATTCATGATATACATTTCGTCTGCCATGAAGATATCTTAAACATATATTTTAAACAAATTCGTTGGAGCCATTTTTGAGAAAATTAAAATTTTCGAAAAATATTCCATGTGAAGAGTAATCTGGGATGGGGGAATTTTCGTGAAAACATTTGTGTCGCATCTCTGGAAAGTACTGCACCTAAATACCAAATTTGGTATGAATCCGACTTTTCGTCTTTGTTTTATGCTGTTCAAATACATACAGACACGAACATTTTTCCAAAAATGTCTCAAAACGTGTATTTACGGTGAATTCTAAGTATAACATTTTTGGGTGGAATGGAATACTTCTCCTCCTTACTCTAGCTAGTAAAGAAAGTAATAAATCATAATGGGTTGAGAAAGTCATGTGAATGTAGCGTATAAGTTATTTTTGCACGTGTGTTTGTTAGATTCAGGGTCCTACTGTATGTGCAATTCAATACGAAGTGGCTTAAGCAATGGCATAACAGTTTCACGTAATGTCATGATGTAATATTTGCTCCATCGTGTATATATCAAAATAGGCTGTACTACAAGTTCGATACACAGCGCACTCTAGGCAACTATATGTCGGTTACGCAGCTGTTTTGCTTGTATATCATAACGCTGGAGTGTTCGTACACATTAACAACCTATCGTGAGAACCAAACGCACAAGCATTAATTACCTGGTACAAGACGTTTACCCTACGTAATTTGCTTTACGTGTCATGCAAACATCAAACATTTCACCTCCCACAGAAACTCCGTTCCTAGAGCGCCCTTAAAAATGTTTCCTCCTCAGGGAGACGCATCAGATACCCTTTGAGAAACAGCAGACGTTAATTATAATTACTTGCTCTGAGAGGGAGTGTTTTACTTCTCTTCTCTGTTGACATTGAATGAACTAGTGTGGTTTCTGATCTACACTCTTCAACGTATCTCGTACTCACTTTATTTAAATAGAACTTCCAAAAAAATCTGATGTGTTACACCCACATCACTTTCTCTACTCTTGTACAAACTATTTTTACAAACGCTTATTCTCCATCTACTTCATGTTAATCGAGATAAACATTTGCAGAAACTATCTTATTGCTAATTTTGTTGTAGGTGCAAGGGGAATATGGTAGTATTTAAGCGATAGTCAAATATTTTAAGAGCTGGTTGCTATGTGGACTATTCCATTCTCTTTGTGTGTCCAGGACATAAAAAAATGAATAATGAATTCCCATTTCGGGAAAAAGTATTGGAAAATGTAAGGGAATACCAAGCAACATCTCGAAAATGGTTCACTCAACAAGAAAGGTATTAGACATAAATTGTGTACTTTAACGCGATCTACATTTTTTGTGTAGTAAAATTTTGACTATCTCTTATGGTTTACCAGTTATGCAAAAGTCGGTCACAATGAAGAATACTTTTGGAGACATTCCCAGAAAATTTGAGATATACATTTCATTTGTCATGAAAATATCTTAAACATATGATATTTTAATCAAAATCGTTAGAGCCATTTTTGAGAAAATTAAAATTTTCGAAAAATGTTCCATGTGAAGAGTAGTCTGGGGTGGGGGGATTTTCTTGAAAACCTTCGTGTCGCATCTCTGGAAAATATTGAACCTAAATACCAAGTTTGGTGTTTATCCAACTGTTCGTTTCTGAGTTGTGCTGTTCACAGACACACACACACGGATGTGTTTCCAAAAATGTCGTTTTGGATTCAGGGGGCCTCAAAACATATATTTGCGGTTAAATCTCGGTATCAATTTTTTGGGTGGAATAGAATATTTCCCCTACTTACTATACGTAGTAGAGAAAGTAAAAATACTGGAAGCGTTCCGAATTTGCTAATGGGGAGTCGGCCAGACCAATACCAGGTAACAGGAATGCCCCTAAGCACTTATTGAAAACAGACAGTGTCCTGTGTACTGGGTCTACTTAACAAAGGTTTTTCACACTAAACAACATATACCGTCATATGCAGAATCACCTCCAAAGTTATCAGCGTCATAAGTTTGTGAATAGCAGTAGGAGAACTGACCTAGTACTAGGCTTGCAAAAAGCAATTACTGAAATACACAAATTTTGTCTAACCGAGCGGATGGCTCTGTGGCCCGCATTCGGGAGATCCTAGATTCAAATCCAATGGGCTGACCAATTCGACTGAGGTTTTTCCGTGGTTTCCCTCAGCCGCCAAGGTAAATACCGGATTGGACCTTGAATACCACGACCCAAAGTTCCACTTTAAGTCTAAAACAATAGTAAAATTATGATTTGTTACCTTCGTATGGCTTTCTCTACTCTTGTACAAACTATTTTTACAAACGCTTATTCTCCATCTACTTCATGTTAATCGAGATAATCATTTGCAGAAACTATCTTATTGCGAATTCTCTTGTAGGTGCAAGTGGAATATGATAGGCTTCAGGCGTTAGTCATATCTTTTAAATGCTGGTCGTTGCATGCCCAGGACACAAAAAAGCGAATAACGAATTCCTATTTGAGAAAAAGTGTTAAGAATTAGAAAATTCAACAAATAACAAGGAATATCTCGGAAATGGTTTACTGGACAAAAAAAAGCATGTGACCTAAATAGTCTGTTTTAATGAGATCTACAATTTTTGTGTAGTAAACTTTTGTCTAGCTGTTACGGTTTACCAGTTATGCAAAATTCATTCAGAATAAAGACGACTTTTGGGTACATTTCCAGAAAATTCAAGATATACATTTCATTTGCCATGAAAGTACTTTAAACATATAAAACTTTAATCAAAGCAGTTAGAGCCATATTTGAGATAATAAAAATTTTCGAAAAATGTTCCATGTAAATGGTAGTTCGGGGTGGGGAGATTTTCTTGAAAATTGTTGTGTAAAATTTCTGAAAGATACTGAACCTAACTACCAAGTTTGACATTTATCCGACTTCTCGTTTTTGAGTTATGCTGTTCACAGACAAACAGACACACACAGGGATTTTTCTAGAAATGCTTAATTTTTGGATTCAGGGTGCCTCAAAACATGTATTTCCGGTGAAATATAGATATAGAATTTTTTGTTGGAATGCAGTACTTCCCCTAAAATGAAAAATAAATGGTAATAGCGAGTGTTGTGCCAACCATCTACAGAAAAGGTAAGCAGGTAGACTGGACAGCACCCTAATGCCATCTGCACGGAACGAAGCAGAAGATACTGTTGCTATGTATTAAGGTCCCTGTCAGCCATATACACGTCATAGAAGCTGAGATGCAGTTCCTATGCACTATAGTCTCTATGGATACGTGACGAAGCAAGAGGTACGGTTACAGGGATGAGACCTAGAAGACTATATGAAGATCCATCGCGATATGACCATGTAATTAAAGCGACGTAAAATAAACAGATTAATAATAATAATTATTATTATTTTTCTCAACGAATCTAAAACTGCCTTAGAACCCAGTTTCTGCTGCACACCCACCCCCATCGCGAGAAAAGACTGTGCAAAAGTCGCTATGAACTTGGGTTACTAGAACTAGGTAAGCTGAAAAGTAGAGACAGAATGGGGAGAAATCCCTTATCAACATAAAGCACAGTCAATTATACGGCAGTTTTTGTTTTTTTTTTTTTTTGTTTTGTTTTGTTTTTGCACCCAGGTGTAGCTACCACACAAAAAATGCAGACATTCTTAAAGTACACGATCTATTTCAAATAAGTTTTTTGTGGTATAAGTCGTTTCTGAGATATCCGTTATTATACAGGGTGGACCATCTATGTTCACACTGTACAATATCCCAAAACTAAGCGTTGTAGAAAGAAATAGCTTTAACAAAAGTTACTTGATATTATGGGAGAAAGTAAATGCCGTTAGTCGTGTTTTGTTTGGGGGACGTTATGGTGGTATTTTAGTATCAATTTAATTTATACTTTCTCTACTATGTATAGTAAGTAGGGGAAGTATAGTATTCCGCCCAAAAATTCGATACCGAGATTCCACCGGAAATACATGTTTTGAGGCCCCCTGAATCCTAAAAAAGCATTTTTGGAAACATGTCCATGTGTCTGTGAACAGCATAACTCAGAAACGAATAGTCGGATAAACACCAAACTTGGTATTTAGGTTCAGTATCTTCCAGAGATGCGACACAAAGGTTTTCAAGGAAATTCCTCCAACACAGACTACCCTTTACATGGAAAATTTTTCGAAATGGCTCCAACGATTTTGATTAAAATACATTATGTTTAAGATATTTTCATGACAAATAAAATGTATATCTTGAATTTTCTGGGAATGTCTCCAAAATTATTCTTCATTGTGAACAACTTTTGCATAACTGGTAAACCATAAGAGATAGTCAAAATTTTACTACACAAAAAATGTAGATCGCGTTAAAGTACACAATTTATGTCTAATACCTTTTTTGTTGAGTGAACCATTTTCGAGATGTTGCTTGTTATTCCCTTAAATTTTCCAATACTTTTTCCCGAAATGGGAATTCATTATTCATTTTTTTATGTCCTGGACATACAAAGAGAATGGAATAGTCCACATAGCAACCAGCTCTTAAAAGATTTGACTATCGCTTAAAGCCTACCACATTCCGCGTGCATCTACAAGAAAGTTGCAATAAGATTAACATCTCGAATAACATGAAGCATACGAGAATAAGCGTTTGTAAAAATAGTTAGTACAAGAGTAGAGAAAGTCATGTGGGTGTAACACATCAGATTTTTTTAATTGGAACCTACAATTAGAGTGAATTTAAATAGATACGTGGTAGAGAAGGTAATAAGTCTAGAAGAGGCTGTGCGTGTTATTAAATAAGGCGCATTTAGACCTGTGCAATTGTTGAGTTAATCACCCACTGAAATAGTTCCGCGGTATCGTGTGAGAACTGCATTCGGGCGTTCCCGTGTTCACTTCCTGTCGGAACGGTCATTCTGACCAGGAGCTTTTTCGTTGCTCCCCGAGTCGGCACGCGGATGCCAAATTTCCTGTCGCCATATTTCCTCTAATTTTTTCAGGGTTGTAGGATCAGGCGACAGCAATTGGTGTGTTGCGGCAGCACGGTGAAATTTGTGAAGGTTCTACCCTGGTGCTTGGAAGTTCACTGGGGCACCCTTCCTTCCTCGAGTGTCTAGTCTACACCCGAGACCTCCAGGTTGCGGGTGGCTAAGGGATTGCTGTCATACTGGAATTCTTACTCGTAGAGATCCCGGCCTTGCTAGCGCACATTGTCGTTCGGATCTGATCGACGTTTGGATCTCCTCTTCACCCTAAGGGTCACGTTGGAAACACAAAGGGCCTAGGTGCGTTACTGTGCTCCAGTTTTTGGAAGCCCCTCCTCCTGACTACTCCTTACTGCTAGGGGCTAATCCCTTTAATACACCCGTTTACGCGAGGCGGTTTTTAAAGTAACTACCAATAATTTTTACTTTCTCTACTACGTATAGTAAGTAGGGGAAGTATTGTACACCACCCAAAAATTCGATACCGAGATTTCACCGAAAATACATGTTTAGAGACCCACTGAATCCAAAAAGCATTTTTGGAACATGTCCGTATGAGTGTCTGTGTGTGTATGTATGTGTCTGTGTGTGTCTTTGAACAGCATAACTCAGAAACGAATATTTGGATATACACCAAACTTGGCATGTTCCAGAGATGCGACACGGTTTTATTTTCTCAAAAATGGCCCTAACGATTTTGATTATCATATGTTTAATATATTTTCATGACTATATCTCGAATTTTCTGGGAATGTCTCCAAAAGTATTCTTCAGTGTGAACGACTTTTGCATAACTGGTAAACCATAAGAGATAGACAAACTTTTACTACACAAAAAATGTAGATTGCGTTAAAATACACAACTTATATCACATACATTTTTATTGTTGAGTGAATCATTTTCGAGATATTGCTTGTTATTCCCTTAAATTTTCCAATACTTATATCTTCCTTTTCCTCAAATTCGTTATTCATTTTTTTTGTCCTGGTAATGCAAAGTGAATGGGATACTCCACATAGCAACCAGCTCTTAAAATATTTGACTATCGCTTAAAGCCTACCAATTCCCCTTGCATCTACAAGAAAATTAGCAATAAGATTAACATTCTGATATCTCTATTAACATGAAGCATATGGAGAATAACCGTTTGTAAAAATAGTTTGTAAAAGAGTAGGGAAAGTCATGTGAGTGTAACACATAAGATTTTTTTAAAAGTAACATTATTTTCCAAATACTTTATTACCATTCATTGCCTTACACTACTTCTCCACATAGTTACTGCCGTTATTTAGACACTTGAGTTACGGGAAACCAGTTGTTGTATGCCTTCGTCAAAGAACGATGCCGCCTGTGATGGAAGCCATGTCTGCACTTCTTGTTTCACAACATCATCGTGATTGAAGAAACAGATTAAAATCGCTTGGTGCCAAATTCGGACTGTAGGAAGGGTAGTTGAATTGTGTTCAACGAAATTATACGATCAGATCTGGAGTCTGTTTGACTGTATGTGTCTGAGCATTGTCACTCCTTATTGTTTCCCCATAAACTTCACACAATTGGAGATGAATGTTTGCTGACGTAACATTTTCGCATTCAAAAGAAGTTTTGAACATTTCGAAGCGCTCTAACAAAAGGAAAACACAACGTGACGATCGCTCAAGCTCGCCTGGCTTCCTAATGAATGGAGGAAGTTAATCCCCATGCTCAAAATCGCGATTGCAGCGGCAGAATATTAAAACGGTGCTTATTTAAAAACACGCTCGTATGAATAACATATCTTCATTTCGTATAACACACAAACATCAACAAAAGCGTTGGTTCATTCTGCTTGCACTCCGAGGCCATGTTAACGACTATTTCTTCAGTTCGCTTGTGATGCAAGTTTTTAAGAGATGATAACTGTTTTTGTTGTAGGTTTCATTCTGGGTCTCTAAGAACGACAAGAAAGGATAAGGAGTTCTGGGAAAAGTGTGAGAGACTAAAAATACTCTCTTTACGATAGTTTCCAACTTTAAGGAAAAGAACATTTGGAAAATAAAGTGCTTTAAGTTAGATGGTCTTCGGTCCATAAAGAGAGTTTTATCCTCCATAGAGTCTGCTGAGTGTGGCAGTTATAGTGCTCAGACGTTTCTTATATCTATAACAGTAGGTTCTTAACGTAAATGCATCTGTGAGTTTTAGAAAATAATTTTATGCCAGATATTACACACAATAACACACATATTTTACCATGTTTCAAAATTATAGTTGTATGGTCAATTAAGTACTAATTTGTAATGTATAAATTCATTATTCCAATAAAAACACTCCTATGGACGCAATTATAAAATATTTACATTAAAATCTTGTGCTACACTCACATGACTTTCTCTACTCTTGTACAAAATATTTTTACAAACGCTTATTCTCCATATGCTTCATGTCAATCGAGATGTCAATCTTATTGCTAATTTTCTTGTAGATGCAAGGGGAATTGTTAGGCTTTAAGTTATAGTCAACTATTTTAAGAGCTGGTTGCTATGTGGAGTATTCCATTCTCTTTGCATTACCAGGACAAAAGAATTGAATAAAGAATTTGAGAAAACGTTTAAGTATTGGAAAATTTAATGGAATAACAAGCAATATCTCGAAAATGGTTCACTAAACAAAAAAATCTATATGACATAAATTGTGTATTTTAACGCGATCTACATTTTTTGTGTAGCAGAATTTTGTCTATCTCTTATGGTTTACCAGTTATGCAAAAGTCGTTCACAATGAAAAATACTTTTGGATACATTCCCAGAAAATTTGATATATACATTTCAATTGTCATGAAAATATCCTAAACATATGATATTTTAAGCAAAATCGTTAGAGTAATTGTTAAGAAAATTAAAATTTTCGAAAAATGTTCCATGTAAAGGGTAATCTGGGGTGTGGGTATTTTCTTGAAAAGCTTCGTGTCGCATCTCTGGAAGATACTGAACCTAAATACCAAGTTTGGTGTTTATCCGACTGTTCGTTTCTGAGTTATGCTGTTCACAGACACACACACAAACATGTTTCCAAAAATGCTTTTATTGGATTCAGGGGGTCTCAAATTATGTATTTCCGTAGAAATGTCGGTATAGAATTTTTGGGTGGAGTACACTACTTCCCCTACTTACGTAGTAGAGAAAGTTAAAAACAAATAACGAATTCCCATTTGAGAAAAAGTATAGGTATTTCAAAACTCAAACACATAGCAAGGAATATCTTTGAAATGCTTCACTCGACCAAAAAAGTGTATATGACATTAGTTGTGTGTTTTGAGGAGATCTTATTTTTGGTGTAGTATTATTTTGTTTATCTTTTACGATTTACCAGTTATGCAAATTCATTCAGAATGAAGACCCTTTTGGGGACATTCCCAGGATATTCAAGATATATATTTCAATTACCATGAAAGTATCTTAAAAATATGATATTTTAATCAAAATCGTTGAGCCATTTTGAGAAAATCAAAATTTTTGAAAAAATTTCCATGTAAAGAGTATCCTGGGCTAGGGGGGTTTCTTGAAAATCTTTGTGTCGCATCTTTGATAGATACTGGACCCAAATACCAAGTTTGGTTTTTATCCGACTTTTCGTTTTTGAGTTATGCTGTTCATAGGTACACGGACCTTTTTCTAAATTTTGCTTTGGATTAGGGGTTTCAAAACATGTATTCCGGTGAAATCTTGATATAGAATTTTTGGGTGGAATACAACATTTCCCCTACTTACTATACGTGGTAATATAAATCCTAAAGAAGGAATAAAACCCTAGTTTTACCCCTTGTATCGTAATCTTATATTACCGTACATTGGTGTTACACACTAGTATTTTCCCAAAGAGGGGTGAACACTGATGTCCCTTCCTGTTCTCTACTTGTTTTCCTGAGAGCGCAGCCCACTCCTAAGGTAGCCAAGGTAATCTGATACCTCCGGAGCAATGTTACATCCATTCACAAATAATTCACGTGATAGGAGAAGGGTCCTCCAGTTTTAGCTCTAATCTTCTACAAGGAGATAAAAGCCCTTTACTACCCTCCTCTGAAAAGTTTACGTCGGATTAGGTGGAAGACGTTACGCATGTACATCCCGGGTAAAGCGAGCTTGATGTAACTCAATTATTTTCATTCTGTCTCTCTTTTGCTTTATTGGGCCGAGTTGGTTCCTGGATCCATTATGTGATTAAGACATCAATAACATACAGCATTCAGTGTTCCTATTGGCGACTCATTTCTGCACAAATTCCCTTTTAACCTTGCTGCTTCTTGACTGTAGGGGAATGAGATCTATTCAAGATAACTAATGTTGTTATTGAGCCATAGAGAACTAACTTTGATTGCCTCTGTAATCGAATGGCCAATCATCCTGGATTCGATTGCTGGGACAGGGAAACTTTTATTTAATTAGAGTTATTTCCTACCCTATGCAAGTCTGAAAGTACGAGGGTAAGTCAATAAGTATCTTCGCAAAATTTATTAAATTTATTATAACAATATAACTACATTTATCTCATTTTTGCTTTCTCTACTACGTATAGTAAGTAGGGGAAGTATTGTATTCCACCCAAAAATTCGATACCGAGATTTCACCGGAAATACATGTTTTGAGACCCCCTGAATCCAAAAAAAAGCATTTTTGGAAACATGTCCTTGTGTGTGTCTGTGAACAGCATAACCCAGAAACGAACAGTTGGATAAACACCAAACTTGGTATCCAGTTTCAGTATTTTACAGAGATGCGACACGAAGGTTTTCAGGAAAATCCCCCCACCCCAGATTACCCTTTACATGGCACATTTTACGAAAATTTTAATTTTATCAAAAATGGCACTAACGATTTTGATTAAAATATCGTATGTGTAAGATATTTTCATGACAAATAAAATGTATATCTCGAATTTTCTGGGAATGTCTCCAAAAGTATTCTTCATTGTGAACGACTTTTGCATAACTAGTAAACATAAGATACCCAAATTTTACTACACAAAAATATCGATCGCGATAAAATACACAATTTATGTCATATACATTTTTTTTCTTGAGTGAACCATTTTCGAGATATTGCTTATTATTCCCTTAAATTTTCCAATACTTGTACTTTTCTCAAATGGGAATTCGTTTTTCATTCTTTTTTGTCCTGGTAATGCACAGACAATGGAATACTCCACATAGCAACCAGCGCTTAAAATATTTGACTGTCGCTTAAAGTCTACCAATTCCTCTTGCATCTATAAGAAAATTATCAATAAGAAGTAGAACATGAAATAGTTTGTACAAGAGTAGAGAAAGTCATGTGAGTGAAGCACATAAGATTTTTCAATGTAGTCCCCGTGCTTCTCAATGCACATGGTCCATCGTTGCATAAGCTTTCTGATCCCTCAGAAAAGGGCTTTTTCGTCTGAGTATGCACCGCTTCGTTCATATCTTAGTCTGTGATGTAACGACGGCCCCTTAAGACATTTTTAAATGGACCAAAAAGGATATGGTTGACCTCTTCATCGACAGTCAATCTTCGGTTCTCAGAATCAGAATATGGTCTTGCTTGGCGTCATTAGTGGATATGGATGGGTGACGTGTTCTTTCCTCGTCCTTCACTGTTGTCTGACCATTTTTGAAGTTTTGAATCCATTTGTATACATTTCGCTGCGGTAAACATTGCCCCCATATTGTGCCAAGAGCCTTTGATGGATTTCGTCCCCTGATACACCTGCAGATGACAAAAAATGGATAACCGCACGCTGTTCTTCTTTAGTGCAAACGGTGAGGGGTGCAGCCATGCTTATTATGCAACAATGCAACACTCAGTGTAGTGAAAGCTGTCAAACATCCCACAAGCGGAGACAAAGGAACAACATGTCGAGAGCGCGCGCACAAACCGATACAGCCAACCTACAAACATGTAAAAATATTTTCTACAAACTATTGTTATAAAATCCTATTATTCTAGCTAGTTTTTATTAATCCACATAAACTTTCAGTTAAATGTACACATTTCCTCGTACGATTCAGTAAGTAAAACGATAGTCAGGTTTTTAAAGAACCTGTCCCAAATTGCTTTGAAATTCCATGCTCTTTGTATGACCAGGAAAGAAAACCTTATGTGATACATTCACATGACTTTCTCTACCCTCTATAGTTCAATTACTAAGTAAACAAGCACTTCTTACTAAAGCTTATTTTTTTATATTTACTACGTCTAATCCAAATAAATCTTTCCAGAAATAGCTACATTACACATTTCGTTTTAGATAGTCAAACCTTTAAGAACTGGACGCTATAAGCTAGCCTTAAAATTCCATACTGTTTCCATACAATCACGAGAAACAATTGAATGTTCAAAGGACCTTAAAGAATGACCAAGAAATGAATTTGAACCATTAATAATGGATATCTCAGAAATGGCCTATACCACAAAAATACGTATTTGAAATAAATTGGGCCCAGCCGCATCTACCGGAAGTGCTGACCCTCCACCGCCGCTGGTCAGGTCACTGCTTCGCCCCGACACCAGCAGACTCAGCCACCTTACGCAGTCACACACCAAAAGCTGTCACCACATCTATAAAAGCACCGCCGACTGCCTCTGAAAGTGCAGCTACAGCACCATAGAATCAACACAACCACTATAGCGTGGTTATCCATGGAGTTCCCCGAGACATGCCAGCATGCTTCGGGCTAGCATCAGCACAGCTGAAGTGGCACTCTGCCTTCAGAACCATCCGCATCAACTCTGCTCGGGGATCCACACCCCTTGTTAGGCTTGAGCTCGCCAGCCAAGGGGATCTGGAGGCTGCCTTGTCCAGATTTCCCTTGATAGGGCTGCTGTTACGTGTTGAGGCCAGTCATCAGCAACGCCACACCCCATGCCACCGGTATTGTGCCTACGGGCACAACGAGTGGAACTGCGCCGCACCACCCCGATACCATTACTGTGGTGGTGCATCTTTGACAGCAAACTACACCAGCACGACCTCAGGAACCGCCGACAGGCACAGTGCCCAGTAGATTTGCAACAACTAACGCCAGACGGAGAAGGCATCGCCGATCACCCTCGCTGCTTCCCAGAACCCTAATGCAAACACCAAGGATCTTCAGGCTATTGGAGAGGCCGTTTAGGACCTCCACTCTGAGGTCCTTAATATTACCGCGCGGCTCTCGTCCTGGAAGAGCTTCTCCAAGAGTAACGCTCAGCACAACTACAGACTAGCTCCGAACCATAGCCACAACAATTCAGGCATCAGCATTATCATTCACACAGCAGCTCCACTGCTTCTTGACCTCCTGCCAACAACAGCTGGACGTAATAGACACGACACTGTGGGTCCTAGGCCAAACTACGCATGTTACCAGGCAACAACTTGACAAACGTATCCACCTCCTCACTTCAGGTACTACAGGATCTTCATTCATTTTACAGAAACGACGGCTCATCGATGATAAGTAAATGGTTACCTTCAATATTTTCCCTATTTCATGGCAACTCCTGGGCGGCAGCTAGAGCCAGCATCCATACCTCACCCGCTCTCTTCCATTGGAAAGCAGCTCTGCAATTGTGGAACTGACGCAGATACTAATGCGGAAGTGCACAAGCCCATACCCAAAAATCTGTCAACACCACGTGTAACTTCTTTCCTTTCCATACCCCTGGATAGATAAGCCAAATCTTTATTTTATAACACTCTTCTTCTATCTACCCTCCCCCCAAAAAGAAACAAATTGTTTTAAAGATGTCTATATTTTTTGCGGTACATTTTCGACTACAGCTTTTACGTTTATCAGTTATACAAGATTTATACAAAATCCCTTCCCAATGAAGAGGACTTCAAAGGATATTCCCTAAAAATTCAATATACATATTTATTTGTCATATAAATGTCTTTAATATATGGTATTTTAATGAAGATCGTTAAAGCCATTTTGTTTAGAAAATCAACATTTTCTAAAACTGTTCCATGTAGAGAGAGGGTAGATGTGCGTAAGAGGATTTTCTTAAAAATATTTGTGTCGTAACCTCGGAAGTTACCAAACTCAAATACTAAGTTTGGTACTTATCTGACTTTTTGAGTTATGATATTCACAGACACACACAAATGGACTTTTTCTAAAATATTTGTTTTGGATTCAGGAGGCCTCAAAACATATAGAATTTTTGGGTGGAATACAATACTTTCCCTACTTACTATACGTAGTAGAGAAAGTAATATAACGAATAACGGCTTCCCATTTGAGAGCAGTATAAGTATTTTGAAAATTGAAACCGATAACAAGGGGTATCCCTGAAATATTTTACCCCATTTAACGAGATGTACATTGATATGTAGGAAGTGTTTATCGGATGGGGCACCTCGAGCACTGCGACTATTTTAATCTATTGCGGCTACACCCCCCGGAGGCAGGGATAAGGTGAAATAGCTGTAGGATGTCCCAGGCCCGCAGGTAGACAGGCCCACATAGACGCTCACAAGTCCCTAACATTTCCAGTTTAAACATCCGTGCACCGTGGCGAGGGATCCGTAGAGTATGACGCAGCAATCCTTATAGCGTAATGGCTCACTCTGGCGTTTAATGGGGAGAAATCTTTCCCGCGCATGCATCTACATCATCTACCCGCCACCGCCAGCACCGCAAGACTTGAAAGACCATTTAAAACGTGAAATGGAGAGGAAATGGGGAATGGAAAAATAGTGGTATAATGTACCACCACGGCATTCGCTTTGTTGCCCAGGGGAAAACCACGAAAACCCCATAGAGTGAGCGGCCACTGGGAATCGACCCTGGATCTCCCGAATGCGGGCCACAGACGTTGTCGTCTGAGCCACACCATTAGGCACATTTATATGTAGTAATATTTTGTGTATATCTTCCAGTTTACGGGCCCTAATGACGTAGTCGACGGGCCCTTAAACCTCACTCATTCACTCACTCACTCTTGCGGTTTATTAGTTACGTAAAAGTTATTCAGAATGAAGAGGTCTTCACAAGCTATTACATAAACTTCAAGTTCATTTGCCATGAAATACCTTAAGCATAAGTTATTTTAATCAAAATCGTTTCAGTAATTTTTGAGAAAATAAACATTTTCGAAAAGTGTGTTTTGAAATGAGAGATTTAATTGAAATCTCGTGTCACAACCTTGGAAGATGTTGAACTGAAATGCCAAGTTTTAGCAGAATTTTGTTTTTGAGTTATGCTGTTTACACACACCTTTCTACTTTCTCTACTACGTATAGTAAGTAGGGAAGTATTGCATTCCACCCAAAAATTCGATACCGAGAATTCACCGGAAATACATGTCTTTGGGCCCCATTAATCCAAATAAAGCATTTAAGGAAACGTGTCCCTGTTTGTGTCTGTGAACATCACCAGTCAAAAACGAAAAGTCGGATAAATGCCAAACTTGGTATTGTAGCGTATG
This sequence comes from Deroplatys truncata, assembly GCA_030765065.1. Classification (NCBI taxonomy): domain Eukaryota; kingdom Metazoa; phylum Arthropoda; class Insecta; order Mantodea; family Mantidae; genus Deroplatys; species Deroplatys truncata. Next base: position 77,219,930 of record CM060989.1, on the reverse strand, counting down.
TGTGTGCATTGTCGCGTAGGACACATATTTGCTGTGTAGAATTACATTATTCGTTTGTGAGTTGTCCGGCGCGGCATTTCTCTCCACCTTCCTAGTCAGGGGAGTGAAGGCACGTTGAGGGACGAAACTCTTTGTCTGATAACGTGGTTCAGTGAGTAGCGCCAGTCGAGTGGATATGAAGAGTGTGGTTGTATGTAGGAATGCGTGTTGCCGTGTGTGCGAGGGATATCTTCCTCCAATGTTTGTCTATGACAGTTTGAGAATTATGTAGCTGCACCAAGGTAACTTTATAATAAACCAGAGTTAAATGTGAATTTGTATGTATTATATTATAAATATCCAACGTCTGCTTTAGCTTTGTGCAGCAAGTTCCTGGTATCTTTCGTTTGCCTCTGTAGCTGCGCTCCTCATTGTTTATGTCGGGGTAACTAAATTTATTATTTTAGCTGCAAAAACTTTTGGCACCACCCCGGTGTATAACGGTATGTAGGCTCAGTATCTTCCAAAGATGCAACATGAAGATTTTCAACAAAATACCCCACCCTAAAGTATCCTTAACATAGAATTTTTTTCAAATTGTTTATTTTATAAAGAATATCTGACGATTTCGATTAAAATACCATATATTAAAGATACTCACATAGAAAATAAAATGTATATCTTGAATTTTCTAGGAATCGCCTTTGAAGTCCTCTTCATTCGGAAGGATTTTTGTATAATTTTGTTTAACTGATAGAAAAATAAGCTTTAGTAAGAATAGTTTATATATCCACCAATAAACACTAGAACGTCCTCTGCATTCGTAAGGAATTTTGTATAATCTGGTATAACTGGTAAACGTTAAGCGATAGATGAAAATATACCATACAAAAAAGAATGTATTCAAAATACGTTATTCTGTAGCTTAAGCCGTTTCTGAGATATTCGTTATTAAAAATTCGAATTTTTCAATACTTGTCATTCCATTAAAGACTCCTCAATTTTCAGTTGTTTCTCGCGATTGCATGGAAACAGTATGGTCAGCATATACCGTCCAGTTCTTAAACATTTGACTATCGCTGTTCTCTTTGTATCTATAATGAAATGTGTAATGTAGCAGTATTTGCAAAGGTTTATTTGGATTAAATTGTAGTAGATATAAAAATAAGCCTTAGTAAGAATAGTTTGTATACCTACTGATAAGGATGCAACGTAGGAAAAATCATGTGAGTTTATCACAGGCTTTTTCAAACAAATTTATATATGTACACACTCAGTAATCTTAGAAGTAACCATGAAACACTTGGAGTTTATCCTCACGGATCCTACAGCTATGTTTTGCCGCTTAGGACACCAAGTCTTTATCTCAGGGCCCCATTTCATTATTCGCGAAAGGATGGTGGTATTTGTTAGTCATATGTTGGCAGCTCTGCAGTTGTGAAAGAGGGAACAAGCCGCACCTACAGGGAAACTCCTCTAGTATTTCGTGTTTATAAATACCATAGTTTGTCCTCTAATGCTTTACTAGTTAAATTGTTAAAAACTCCAACGGGGTACATATAGTATGTGATCAAAAGTAACCGGACACCCCACAAACATACGTTTTTCATCTTAGGTGCATTGTGCTGCCACCTACTGCCTGGTACTCATTATCCGCGACCTCAGTAGTCATTAGACAACGTGAAACAGCAGAATGGGACGCTCCGTGGACTCACGGACTTCGAACGTGGTCAGGTGATTGGGTGTCACTTGTGTCAGAAGTCTGTACGTGAGATTTCCACACTCCTAAACATCCTTAGGTCCACTGTTTCTGATGTGATAGTGAAGTGGAAACGTGAAGGGACATGTACAGCACAAAAGCGTACAGATAGACCTCGTCTGTTGACTGACAGAGACCGCCGACATTTGAAGAGGGTCGTAAAGAGTAATAGGCAGACATCTATCCAGACCATCACACAGGAATTCCAAATTGCATTAGGATCCACTCCAAGTACTATGACAGGCGTGAGGTGAGAAATCTTGGTTTTCATTGTCGAGCGGCTGCTCAAAAGCCGCACATTACGCAGGAAAATGCCAAACGACGCCTCGCTTGGTGTAAGGAGCGTCAACATTACACGATTCAACGGTGGCAAAACGTTGTGTGGAGTGACGAATCACGGTACACAATGTGGCCATCCGATAGCAGGGTGTGGGTATGGCGAATGCCCGGTGAACGTCATCTGCCAGCGTGTGTAGTGCCAGCAGTGAAATTCGGAGGTGGTGGTGTTATCGTGTGGTCGTGTTTTTCCTGGAGGGGGCTTGCACCCCTTCTTGTTTTGCGTGGTACAATCACAGCGCAGACCTACATTGCTATTTTAAGCACCTTCTTGCTTCCCACTGTTGAAGAGAAATTCGGGGATGGCGATTGCATCTTTCAACACGATCGAGCACCTGTTCATACTGCACGGGCTGTGGTGGAGTGGTTACACGACAATAACATCCCTGTAATGAACTGGCCTGCACAGAGTCGTGACTTGAATCCTATAGAATACCTGTGGGATATTTTGGAACGCCGACCTCGTGCCAGGCCTCACCGACCTACATCAATACCTCTCCTCAGTTCCGCACTCCGTGAAGAATGGATTGCCATTCCCCAAGAAACCTTCCAGCACCTGATTGAAAGTATACCTGCGAGAGTGAACGCTGTCATCAAGGCTAAGGGTGGGTCAACACCATATTGACTTCCAGCATTACGATGGAGCGTGCCACGAACTTGTACGTCATTTTCAGCCAGGTGTCCGGATACTTTTGATGACGTAGTGTATATGCATGACTGTCAAAAGCCAGATCTAGATCTGATTCACATATTCTATTTGCTAAAGCATTCAAACATTTAGATTGGATTAGATAGAACGTTTGTTTTTTCTTTCTTAATTTTATCTACCTTCCGCACATCAGCCTAAAAAAGTTTTTTTTGTAAAACCTATTGGAAACTAAACTTTCATTGTTTCCCTAAATCTATTCCCTGAAAAAGTTGCAAGATTAAATTGAATTTTATTTACGGACGTCCCACTCTATATCGGGCGTGAAAAACTGATATCTTTACTTGGAGACCTCTTTACCAGGCTTGAGGTTCTTTTACGAGCCGTAAGTCTACGACACGGGACCGTAGTCATTACTTCCCTTCCGAAGGAAGCCATGCTTAGGTTTTTTGCGCCCGTAAAAAGTCCCTCGCCCTCCGTCAGGGTTGTAGAGTCCTGTGTTCCACTCGCAAGTGGGTTATCCGTCCGAGATGAAGAGGCTTCGTTACGAAGGAAGTGAAGTGACGGAGAACTGAACTAGTTCTGCTTAGTGAAGTGATAGTGTGAACGAAGTGAACTCTCTGTGAAATTGAACAGGATAAGAAGTTAGAACAGTTAGAACATATGTAACATAAAACTGCGTCCATGTCCAATATAATATGCAGTACAATATATAACCAATATATATTAAGTATTTCGACATTATATGAAACAAAATATTGTGCGTAACTACAGAAAAGGGTTTTTCTTCAGTACTCGTTTCGGTATATACCGGATGAGTCTTCTGAGCCTGCGAATTGAGAAGTTATGCTGTCCCGGCAGTGTACAGTCCATGCCGTAAACACTGCCCACTGCATCGCGTCGTGTCAATTTCCATCGAAATGACTGCTTTGCACCGCTGTGTGTACAGCGACTTGCACTGCAGTGTAACAGCGTGGTCGTTGGCTTTCAGTGATGAAGGTCCCATGTTCAAATACTGACATTTAAAGCGGGGCGGTGAATGCGGTGTCAGCACTTGTATTTTGCATCGTCTGTAAAATACAGGGTTGCTTAGTTACCAATCCGCAGGATGAGAATACTCACGCGGTAAATATGTATAATAATCTTACTCGTCCTGAAAATCTCACTTTCCTATATATGTACTTGCGTAAATAACTATCATCGATTGAAATCCTTAAAATGTCCTGAATGGGGCACATTTAAAAAAAAGCATTAAGACATTTATTTCAAACAAATTTATATATGCCATTAACTAATGTCGTATTGTAGGATTATTTGATTTTTACTTTCTCTACTACGTACAGTAAGTAGGAGAAGTATTCTATTACAAAAAATCGATGCCGATATTCACAGGAAATACATGTTTTGAGGCCCCCTGAATCCAAATGAGGCATTTTTGGAAACGTGTCTGTTTGTATGTCTGTATGTCTATCTGTGAACAGCACAACTAAAAAACCAAAAGTCGGATAAATACTCAACCTGGTATTTGAGTTTATGAACTTCCAAGACTGGGACACGAAGGTTTTCAAGAAAATCTCCATCACCAACTACCAAATAAAATGTATATCTTGAATTTTCAGAAATAGACTAGGAAGACCTCTTCATTCGGAAGGAATTTTGTATAATCATGTATAACGAGATGTTCAATTATAGGTTCGAATTGTTCAATACTTATTCTTTTAGTCGCATCGATTTTCAGTTGTTCCTCGCGATGTCATGGAAAGAGTTTGGAATTTTAAGACCAGCATATAGCGTCCAGTTCTTAAACATTTGACTATCGCTGTTCTTTTGTATCTATAACGAAATGTGTAATGTAGCTATGTAATGTAGTTTTATTTGAATTAAAATGTAGAGATAGAAAAATAAGCTTTAGTAAGAATAGTTTTGTCTACCCACTAATAAAGGTAGACGGTAGAGAATGCATCATATCAGATTTTTACCTTTTCTACTACGTATAGTAAGTAGGGAAAGCATTGCATTTACCAAAAAAATTTGATACCGAGATTTCACCGGAAATACATGTTTTGATGCCACCTGATTACAAAAAAAAACATTTTTGGAAAAAAAATGTCTGTAGACCGCATAACTCAAATTAAATGGTCTGATAGCTACCAAAGTATTTAGCTTCAGTATCTTTCAAAGAAGCGACACGAAGATTTTCAGGAAAATCTTCCCACCCTTTATATGGAACTTTTTTCGAAAATTTTTATTTTCTCAAAAATGGCTCTAACGATTTTTATTAAAATATCATATGTTTAAGATATTTCTATGACAAATGAAATGTATTTGAATTTTCTGGTAATGTCCCCAAAAGTCCTCTTCATTCTGAATGACTTTCACTTAACTGGTAAACTGTAAGAGATAGACAAACTTTTACTACAAAAAAATGTAGAGCTCGTTAAAACACACAATTTATGTCATATACAACTTTCGTTCTTCATTTTTTATGTCCTGGGCAAGCAAAGAGAATGAAATGCTCTACATTGCAGCCAGCTCTTAAAACATTTGACTATCGCTTGTAGCCTACCATCATATTCCCCTTGCAGCTACAAAGAATTAGCAGTAAGATAGTTTCTACAAATGTTTTTCTCGATTAACATGAAGCATATGGAGAATAAGCGTTTGTAAAAATAGTTTGTACAAGAGTAGAGAAAGTGGTTTGAGTGCAACACATCAGATGTTTTCAATTTAATATGTTGTTTTTATTGTTAAAATGTGTGCATGTAAGTTGACAAATAACAACAGAAATATATTATTGTGCCAGTGCAGAATACAGTTTGCTGAGTGCGCACAAATATTAGATTTATACTACCAACGTGCCGCACATACGTAGTGGAAAAACAGCGCGAAGAAATTTTAAACTTTTTTTGGATGGAAGAAAATAAAAAGAAGAACCACACATCATGCAGAACCACCCAAGTTACAAACTTACTCCAGCTCTTTATGGCGCAGACGCACAAATGTCTTTTCCAAGTTTACCGATAGAATCAAAACTTCCCAGCAGAACAGTGTCTTTATGAACTTTATTTTTTTTTCCAACGGGAAAACTTGTACCTTCTGCACGTATATGAAGTTTGGAATCCTGTTTCAAATCCCTGCTGTTCACTCTTTCCCGAGCAATGCCGGCAGGGAGGTATTGGATTTACATGTTCTACAAAAAGAAATGTTATGGAATGAGTTCACGTGTGGCGAAAAAAATTCAACTGCGTTCCTGTCACTAATGAAACTAGGAAGTAGGATGGCCGTCAATACCGCCGATACCTCGACACTCTCGATACTCGTTGGTATCGAAGTATATCTAATATAGGGATGAGGCCTCAATACCATCGATATCTCGACACTCTCGATACTCGTTGGTATCGAAGTATATCTAATATAGGGATGGGGCCTCAATACCATCGATATCTCGACACTCTCGATACTCGTTGGTATCGAAGTATATCTAATATAGGGATGGGGCCTCAATACCATCGATATCTCGACACTCTCGATACTCGTTGGTATCGAAGTATATCTAATATAGGGATGGGGTCTCAATACCATCGATATCTCGACACTCTCGATACTCGTTGGTATCGAAGTATATCTAATATAGGGATGGGGCCTCAATACCATCGATATCTCGACACTCTCGATACTCGTTGGTATCGAAGTATATCTAATATAGGGATGGGGCCGTTGCCGAGTGGTTAGACCGCTCGCCTCTCACCGAGGCGGCCCGGGTTCAATCCCAGAGATCCGCATGGGATTTGCGGCGTCTGGGCGAGTTTTCTTCGGGTTCTCCGGTTTCCCCCGCCATTCATTCCACCAGCTGCTCCATCATAACCTTTCCTTTCACCCATTTCACCATCATTTCGTTTCATCTACTTCCTTCCTCCCATACCAGGAATCGGGCTGATCACCCATCCTGGATATGCTGCCTATCCATGAGTGTCTGCTCCTCGACGGGCCTCTGATCCCAGGCACCTGCCTGTAAGTCCTGGGGGTGTAAGTCCTACATAAGAGGAGGTTAAACAGAGAAAGAAGAAGCAGAAGAAGATGGGGCCTCAATAATACTATCGATACTCAGTGTATTGAGGTGAGTTTAATACTTTGGGATAAACCTTCGATATTTTTAAAATTTTAAGTTTGGCATTATTTAGGGTTTGTTGTGTTTAACTTTATACTACGAGGGCTGATCAACAAAGACTGAGACTGATTTTTTCCTGTAGCTTCCGTGATACTTTCGTATCTGTAACATAAATATTTGAAAAGAGCGGGTTTTTATGTATAATGTTGGTAGGTGGTAGCATTCTCGTATTGGTAGATTGGTAGTAATGCTCTATTTTGTAGACCCTACGTGCATTTCGCATACCAGACAATGGAGGTGATGCATTTTTTAAATTGATTATCACCGGTGATGAGTCATGGCTGCATCATTATGATCCTGAAGGAAACCAAGCCAGCACAGCGTGGAAATTGCCAGGCTCTCCAACACCAAAAAGGCAAAAGTTGTTCCATCTGCAGGGAAAGTGATGATCACATTTTTTAACTGTAATGGAATGATTTACTAACATGCAGTTCCCCCTCACACTACTGTTACAGCAGCATACCACACGCCAGTATTGGCTACACTGAGGAAGCACATTGCAAAGAAACGACCAGAGCTTTCTCGGACTGGGTGGCGACATCATCATGACAATGCACGGCCTCACGTCGCAAATCAAGTCATGCAGTTTCTGGCTCAATTCAACATTACCTGTGTACCACATCCACCTTATAGCCCCGATCTTGCACCCTGTGACTTTTTTTTATTCCCATCACTAAAGGCAAAGCTTAGGGGTATTCGATTTGAGAACTCTGAAGCAGTGCTCAAGAAAAGTGAGGCAATTCTCAAGGACCTGACAAAGAATGGTCTGCAGCACGTGTTCAAGGTCTGGCAGAGACGCTGTAAAAAGTGCATTGAAGTAGGAGGGGACTGCTTTGAAAAAGATCATGTAAACATTGAATTGGAGTAATAAACATCTGTGAAAACAATCAGTCTCAGGCTTTGTTGATCAGCCCTCCTAGATAAGGAATGAAGGTTTTCATTGCCTCGCACATATCTCCAAAGAGTTGTACTATAGTTCTTGAAAGATCTTGACTACGTTTCCTTTGGGTGAATCAATACAACATTACATAGACTCTTGTGTCTAAATGAAAATATGCAAAACAATGGGGGAAGAGCAGAGGTACTCACGTACAGCTGATGCCCTGATTCACGTTTCTGCAATAGCCTGGCTTGGTGACTCTCTCTCAGCCATTAGATTTACCTACTCCAGTGACCAAAATCTGTGAATCTAGCAGAAGCAAATCACAACTTAAGACGTGAGATAATACAACGCATGCAAATATTTGTTCACCCCTTTCATCTGCTAGTTTGTGTTTACGAAAGTCAAACTCGATTCAGGAGGTATACCGTACGACTAGATTCCATAACATGGATAGAACTTTCTTTTGAAGTTATTAGCACAAAATTTAGTTACATAAAAAGGGAAGCAAAGACATTATTACTATAGTTATAAATGATTATTATGATTATTATTGTTATTCGCCTCGACTTACAGTAAGGTATATACAGGGTGGACCATTTAATTTGCGACTGTACAATATTTCCAAAACTAACCGTTGTAGAAAGAAATGTCTTTAATAAAATTTGCTTGATATTATGGAGGAAAGTAAATGCCATTTGTAGTGTTTTATTTGGAGGACGTTGTGATGGTCATTTTAATTGTAGGCTCCCATTTAAAAATATTGAATTGACCCTAAAAGACTGTCATAACGTGCTCCAAAAGTACACGACTAATGGCATTTACTTTCCCCCATAACAACAAGCAACCTTTATTCAAGACATGTCTTTCTACAACGCTTAGTTTTGGAGGTATTGTACAGTCTCAACTTAAATGGTCCACCCTGTATAACTTGTGATATTATCAATATAAAGAATAGCTGCCAATTGGAGAATGTCAAACGGAAACAATTTCGGAATTAGCATGGAATACAAAATTGGTTAAATGCGTTTATACACAGAAAACTACTTATAAAAATCTGATGTGTTACACTACATGACTTTCTCTACTCTTGTACAAACTATTTTTACAAACGCTTATTCTCCATATGCTTCATGTTAATCGAGATGTTAATCTTATTGCTAATTTTCTTGTAGATGCAAGGGGAATTGATAGGTTTTAAGCGATAGTCAAATATTTTAAGAGCTGGTTGCTATGTGGAGTATTCCATTCTCTTTGCATTACCAGGACAAAAAAATGAATAACGAATTCCCATTTGAGAAAACGTATAAGTATCGGAAAATTTAAGGGAATAACAAGCAATATCTTGAAAATGGTCCACTCAACAACAAAAAATGCATAGGACATAGTGTATTTTAACGCGATCTACATTTTTTGTGTAGTAAACGTTTGTCTATCTCTTATGGTTTACCAGTTATGCAAAATTCATCACAATGAAGCACACTTTTGAAGACATTCCCAGAAAATTCAAGATATACATTATATTTGTCATGAAAATATCTTAAACATATGATATTTTAATCAAAATCGTTATAGCTATTTTTGAGAAAATTAAAATTTTCGAAAAATGTTCCATGTAAAGGGTACTCTGGGGTGGGGGAATTTTCTTGAAAACCTTCGTGTCGCATCTCTGGAAGATACTGAACCTAAATACCAAGTTTGGTGTTTATTCGACTGTTCGTTTCTGAGTTATGCTGTTCACAGACGCACAGACAGACACACACACGGACATGTTTCCAAAAATGCTTTTTTTGGATTCAGGGGTCTCAAAACATATATTTCCGGTGAAATCTCGGTATCGAATTTTTGGGTGGAATGCAATACTTCCCCTACTTACTATACGTAGTAGAGAAAGTAAAAATGAATAACGAATTTGAGAAGTATAAGTATTGGAAAATTTAAGGGAAGAACAAGCAATATCTCGCAAACGGTTCACTCAACAAAAAAATGTATATGACATAAATTGTGTATTTTAACGCGATCTACATTTTTCTTGTTCTAAAATTTTGTCTATCTCTTATGCTTTACCAGTTATGAAAAAGTCGTTTACAATGAAGAATACTTTTGGAGACATTCCCAGAAAATTCGAGATATACATTTTATTTGTCATCACAATATCTTAAACATATGATATTTTAATCAAAATCGTTAGAGCCGTTTTTGAGAAAATTAAAATTTTCGAAAAATGTGCCATGTAAAGGGTAGTCTGGGTTGGGAGTATTTTCTTGAAAACCTTAGTGTCGCATCTCTGGAAGATACTGAACCTAAATACCAAGTTTGGTGTTTATCCGACTGTTCGTTTCTGAGATATACTGTTCACAGACAGACACACAGACACAGACAGACAGACACACAGACACACACACGGATATGTTTCCAAAAATGCTTTTTTGGATTCAGGGGGTCTCAAAACATGTATTTCCGGTGAAATCTTGGTATCGAATTTTTGGGTGGAATACAATATTTCCCCTATTTACTGTACGTAGTAGAGAAAGTAAAAATATTATGCAGGAAAAAAGCAATGGCCTTTACAGATTTGATAGAGTGAGTATCGAGTATAGATAAATATCGTCATATCACTGCTGGGAAGCAAATTCCTGTATGAGATTGCTTTATTGAAAAACATTTCCTGAATGTATTTCTCTTTCGGACACTGATATTGTAGCTCAGAACTTCCAACACCACCACCACGTATAATGTCAGCAGTTATTTTGAATTTATCTAAGAAAGTAAAAAGTTAGGTACCTTTATTTGAACTATTCCACCAATAAAATGTAATGTGTTAAATAAATAATTATATTTCTTATCAGCATCAGACCGTGTGGATCACCCATCCTGGATATGATATGATCCAGAGTTTGGTTGCTCCTCGACAGGCTACTGACCCAAGGCATTGGCTTGTACGTCCTTAGAGATGTAACTGCTACAAAGAGGAGAATCGGTTAAATAAGTCATCAAGGACAGTAACAAAACCCCTCCAAGTAGACATCTGTATCACTACTCGCATTCGGCAGGTCCCGGGATCAATTTCCATCCATCGCCCACTCTGACCTTGGTTTTACGTGGTTTTCCCTGGTCGGTAGGCGAATACAGCTGTGGTTTCTCTTTTATCCGCCATTTTCCTTTCATTCCGTTTTATTCTCATGTTATCAGGTTTGATTCTAGATTTCGCGACGTGAGGCGGTGCTCGTTCCAAAGCACATATGCCCGTGGCACCAGAGAGCTGACTGGTTGTAAGCGTCGTTCATCGTAAGCTCCAGTAATGGATCTGATCTTCGAGCTGGAAATATTAGAGACTTCTGGGCGTTTCTGTAGTGTGTACTCTCCAGTGGTTCCTTCAGTTTATCCTTTCCTCCACGTATCTACGTAGGTCGTATTGTGCGAAATGTCCCCAGATGAAATAATGAAAAAAAAAATAACTTATTAAAATTGTTAATTGATGAAGGTAATAAGATACCTATAAGATAATACAAAAATGTTAAGTTTAAAATGAATATAAATTTTAAGTCGGATGTTACATGTAAAGATATTGAGATGAGTAATACTGAAATGGGAGTTGTATTTATTGAGGTTTTTAATTTTTAATATATTTTAAATTTATTTTGCAGTTTTGTATGTTTGTTTATTGTGTTTATACTTAATGTTTAACATTTCATTACTTAATGTTTTGGTAATGTAGTGTTGAATATAGCATTATGTCGTTTTGAATGGAATTTTATTCCATTTTTATTTGTTTATTAATTTTATACTCTATGCATTTGTTTATATTTTGTTATGTTAATATATTTTGCAAAATTAACTTAATTTTATTTATACGATATTATTTTTTTTACTTATTTACTTTAGCTACTTAATTTAGTATTAGTTATTAGTTTTATTTACTTGTTTGTCCCCCTTCGTAGGGGAAGGTTTCCTACCCCTTCAGCTTTTGATTCGGGCGCTGCGTACCCTTCACACTAGTGGTATTTCTGAGGTTACTAGAAGTACGTCGGGCTGAACGTCCGAGCCCCTTTCGATGGGAAGCCGTTCAGAATGGGTTGGTCTCGGCGGGACAGTGGATCCCGATACCAATGGGAGATTGGTACGTTTGAGCGGATATGCCCAGGCGGGGTTGTGAGACGCCTGAATGTCCTCTGGTACCAACCTGGAGAACTGGTAGACGGTGTGGTTTAACATAGTCGCCCCTACCGAGGGTCTTTCCCTCTGAGGTTGACGCCTAAAAAGGAAACCAAGTATTGGCCTAATGGAAACACCTATCCGGGGGAGAGCATTCAGTTGACGCCTTCCCCTAGGAAGAAGGGGAGTTTTGGCTCCGGGTAGACTTTTTCCTGTGTCCACCTCCGTTGTATAACCTATACTTTCGACAAGGTTTTTTTTTAAGGTACTACAGAGTGTCTAAGTAAATAATGTATATACTCTTTGGAACACTATTTCTCAGTAACGAAATGAGACAGAAATACAATCTTTGTCGTTTTGTATTCCTTATTATTACTCTATTTGTTTTACGTCGTTTTAACTACATGACCATATCGCGACGGATCTGTTAGTGGGTAACTCTTAGATCGAGGTGTGGCAGACAGTTAGCCTTCTACGTCTCATCCCTGTAACTACCCACTTCGTCACGTGTGCAGATACCCTAGTGCATAGCAGCCGAATCTTCTGCTTCATGACGTGCAGATGGCATTAGCAGTCAACCTGATTTCTTTGGCTGTGGATAGATGGCACTGCATTCGCTATTACCATTTAAGGTGGAACTTTGGATCGTAGTATTAAATATCCGGTATTTGCCTTAGCGGCGGAGGGAAACCACGAAAAAACCTCATTCAGATTGGTCAGCCCACGGGATTTGAACCCAGGACCTGCCGAATGCGGGTCACAGACGTTACCGCCTGAGCCATCCCACTCCGTTTTGTGTTACTTAAACCCGTACATGTTCAAAATGTCCCTTGCTGCCGCAGTCCACTCCCCAAAAACCAAGTTTTTCATGCAAAAGCCTGAATGGCTACATATAAATTATTGTATATCATAATTTATTTTTATGATAACAGGTGTGATAAGAGCATGTAGTCAAAACAACCTTAAATAAGCCTTTAGTAAAAATCTGATGTGTTACACTCGCATGACTTTCTCTAGTCTTGTACAAACTATTTTTACAAAGCTTATTCCCCATATGCTTCATGTTAATCGAGATGTTAATCTTATTGCTAATTTTCTTGTAGATGCAAGGGGAATATGGTAGGTTTTAATCTACAGTCAAATCTTTAAAGAGCTGGTTGCTATGTGGCGCATTCCATTCTCTTTACATGTCCAGGACATTAAAAAAATGAATAACGAATTCCCATTTGAGAAAAAGTATTGGAAAATTTAAGGGAATAACAAGCAATATCTCGAAAATGGTTCATTCAACAAAAAAAATGTATTTTAACGCGATCTTCATTGTTTGTTTAGTAAAATTTTGTCTATCTCTTGTGATTTACCAGTTATGCAAAAGTCGTTCACAATGAAGAATACTTTTGGAAACATTCCCAGAAAATTCGAGATATATATTTTATTTGTCATGAAAATATGTTAAACATATGATATAAAATTTTCGAAATGTTCCATATAAAGCTTAATCTGGGGTAGGGGGATTTTCTTGAAAACCTTCGTGTCGTATCTCTGGAAGATACTGAACCTAAATATCAAGTTTGGTGATTATCCGACTGTTCGTTTCTGAGTTATGCTGTTCACAGACACACACACACACACACACACGCGGACATATTTCCAAAAATGCGTTTTTTGGATTCCGGGGGTCTCAAAGCATGTATTTCCGGTGAAATCTCGGTATCAAATTTTTGGTTGGAATACAATACTTCCCGTACTTACTATACGTAGTAGAGAAAGTAAAAATACAACACACTCGTTATCGGAGCATCTCTTTCTTCCACACTGCCCTTTCAACATGTCTTGCACCGCTCCATCGACTTCAAACATGTCTTGGATTCTTCTGATTGTTAACCTTGTTGGTGGTGGTGTACCAAATTCAAGCCTCCAACGTCGTTGACCTTCAGCAACATTATCCACTTTCCAAAAGCATTTCAGTACTCATGTTCATCGAACAATAAATGCCCCACCATGTTTGTTTATAAACATATGAAAGCGTTTCTATGTTTTCCAGTGCAGTTTGATTCATAAACAACAAACATTGTATTTCTCTCATTTATTTGCTGATAAACGGTGTTACAATGAGTGTGTGCACCTCCCGCAAGAAGTAATCCACATCCGATTTCTGATCGTCTGTAAGGGCGTTAATAGAGCGTGACTTAAGATATCCGCTAGCGCCTCCTTCACCCTTAGTGTGCTGAAGGAGGAAGGGGGCTATAACTTGCCTGTTTAAGGGGACAAGGTAGTCTGAACACACAGAAATTACACTTCAAGTGTGTTAAATTACCATTGCTCTTAAAGTTCTCAATGTTTTTTCCTGAGCTTTTTACGAATCATTCTACAAATCATAAAAATTATTTCAAGTGGCTGCTTGCATCGAAAGTGTATGTAGTTGAGTCCATAAAAATTATTTCATTCAGCAGAAAAATAATACAATTTACTCTTAAAATATGTGAATTCATGTATCTTTTTCTGTGATACTACTTGCAATACAGAATCACACTTTTGCGTGCTTGTTCTTAGTATAATCATACACTACGTGATCAAAAGTATCCGGACACCTGGCTTAAAATGACGTACAAGTTCGTGGCGCCCTCCATCGGTAATGCTGGAAGTCAATATGGTGTTGGCCCACCCTCAGTCTTGATGACAGCGTTCACTCTCGCAGGCATACTTTAAACCAGGTGCTGGAAGGTTTCTTGGGGAATGGCAGCCCATTCTTCACGGAGTGCGGAACTGAGGAGAGGTATCGATGTAGGACGGTGAGGCCTGGCACGAAGTCGGCGTTCCAAAACATCCCAAAGGTGTTCTATAGGATTCAAGTCAGGACTCTGTGTAGGGATGTTATTGTCGTGTAACCACTCCACCACAGCCCGTGCAGTATGAACAGGTGCTCGTTCGTGTTGAAAGATGCAATCGCCATCGCCGAATTGCTCTTCAACAGTGGGAAGCAAGAAGGTGCTTAAAATATCAATGCAGGTCTGCGTTGTGATCGTGCCACGCAAAACCAGAAAGGGTGCAAGCCCCTTCCAGGAAAAACACGACCACACCATAACACCACCACCCCCGAATTTCACTGTTGGCACTACACACGCTGGCAGAGGACGTTCACTGGGCATTCGCCATACCTACACCCTGCCATCGGATCGCCACATTGTGTACCGTGATTCGCCACTCCACACAACGTTTTGCCACTGTTAAATTATGTAATGTTGACGCTCCTTACACCAAGCGAGGCGTCGTTTGGCATTTTCCTACGTGATGTGTGGCTTATGAGCAGCCGTTCGACCTTGGAATCCAAGGCTTCTCACCTCACGCTAACTGTCGTAGTATTTGGAGTGGATCCATGCAGTTTGAAATTCCTGTGTGATGGTCTGGATAGATGTCTGCCTTTTACTCTTTACGACCCTCTTTAAATCCCGGCGGTCTGTCAGTCAACAGACGAGGTCGGCCTGTACGCCTTTGTGCTGTACATATCCCTTCATGTTTCCACTTCACTATCACATCAGAAACAGTGGACCTAGGGATATTTAGGAGTGTGGAAATCTCTCGTACAGACTTCTGACACAAGTGACACCCAATCACTTGACCACGTTCGAAGTCCGTGAGTTACACGGATCGTCCCATTCTGCTGTTCCACGATGTCTAATGACTACTGAGGTCGCGGATAATGAGTACCAGGCAGTAGGTACCTAAGATGAAAAACGTATGTTTGTGGTGTATCCGGATACTTTTGATCACATAGCGTATATCCTCTGAACCTCAAGTATTTAGTTATGTATGTCAGTTCACTAGAAATTGGAGAAAAAAAATTATTTGCAGAATCAAAAAAGTAAAAATGTGTAAAATTTGCAATGTTGTTGATTTTTTACAGCACTAATATACATTATATAACTACTATTGTGGTTCAGAAAGTTTAACTATGTGTTGTATACATGTACTGTAAATTTCAGTTCTCTATGCCTCATACCTTCTGAAAAAAGGTACATAAGTATCCAAAAATGTTGTTTTCAGAAAACTAAATTTAGAATTTGAACATTAAAATTCTGACACACTTCAGTACATTCCAGGGTCATAATCATCTGCACCTTCATTTCAGATTGCTTCAGCTTTTCTGATTGCCTTCTCTTGGTCCTGTCCTTTTTCTTTAATTGCTGAACTGCTCGCTGGGCATGATATAGTCGTTCGTTGTTGAAAGATATAGAAATGTTCTTAAAACGGGCATTGCATGACTGTTTTAAAGGAATGCAGACAAGCTTAAATAGCATTTAAATGTCTTAAAAACCTCTGAGCCCCAAAAGTGCATATTTCCTGAAGCTGGAAATATTTGAGATTTTATTAGTGCTTAAAACAAAAAATGTGATTTATGACCATTTCAGGGTATTTTGTCCCCTTAAGATAATGTTAAAGAATAGGAAATGCAAATTTATTTGAGGACCTATAACTGATGTTTGAGGACTAAAATACACATCTCGAGAATTGACTCATATCCAAGAGCATTTCCAGACAGAGTTTGTTGTATATTCGCAATTAACATCGCGAAAAATCGACAAAATCGATCGTCATTCCTCACCTATACCTATTTGTAATTTGCCAATGAGTTGACATAACTAGCATAGGATGCTTATTGGTGCGATACACAGCACAAGATGTGATAGCACCTACAAGGTGACACACGAGCTAATAAAACGAAGCCGTGGCGTCATGAAGTACCCTAGAAACGGTCACAAATGCGGTTTGTCCGTCGTTTCTGTGCATCACTTGAGACATACTGTATATTTATCACGATTCCCTGTATATATGTAAATTTCAAATATAGAATCACTTTAGGTGAGACAGCTAGTAGGTTCGAAATGAAACATAATGTTATTTATTATGAATGTTCAGGAGAAACAGTTTATGAATGTGGAAATTAAACTAAAATGTTAATAAAGAAATTAAATAGAATGGCACTAGCGATATAATAAGAGGTTTCTCTCCTCAAGAAGAAATCACAAAATCTGAAATGTCTCTTTCTCCTGCCTTTCTTCCTGATTGCAACTCTTGGTTTTCACCTCTGGTCGTCCTTATCTCCATCATTTTCATCGCTAACGATCAAGAATTTCCCCTCATTAATTCAGTTTTGATTAATTAACGAAACTCCTCATGAAACCAAAGCAGAACCTATTTAGGCTTTTAAATTTCACTTCTGCCAGTATTACAGCAACAGCATTAAAAATCCAACTGTGCAAACCTTAAAACAAAAGACTAGGCATTGCTACAGCCGATTAAAATAGAAAAAAATTCTGGTGCTGGATTCACATGAATTGGTCTATCACTCATCTACAAGCTGTTTTTATAAAACTTATTCTTCTATTTAAAGGTAAAGGGGAACCCTATAATCGGGGCAAAGCATATGGCCTTTTGTGCTTCTACGCGACACCTAGGAGGTTCGGAGGATGACGGGCGCAATCACGGACGGGGTCCCTAACGTTTCCAGATCAATCGCATCCCACCCACTAACCCCAGGTCCCCACTTATAAGGCGGGTCTGCACTGGGAGTACCGACCAACGCCAAGGAAGAAACATCTATAAAGCGCAGATCAAATTTTAGCCGCAACCCGCCTAAAAACTCTGAAATAGATCACTCCAGCCTACCGACCCGGAGTAACCACGAAAAACAGAGTGATAGGTTGCCATAAATCGAACCCTAGACCTCCCGAATGCCAGTTGCACACATTACCGCGGAGTCACCTCGCTCGGCTTTCTTCTAAGTATCTCTTGCTAGTCTATACACACTTTCATTTACATACTTCGTTGTAGGTGTATATATGTATATGTATATATATATATATATATATATATATAAAATAGTACAAAGCGTATCTCAGATTTTTAAAAAGCATGTTATGTGATGGCTTTGAAATCGCATGCTCTTAACATGACCAGGACAAAAAAGATCTGATATGATACATTCACATGACTTTCACTACCTCTATCGTTTCTCACTAGGTATACATACTATTCTTATTCAAATTATTTTTCTATCCACTACAATTTAATCCAATAAATCTTTGCAGAAATAGCTACATTACACATTTCGTTATAGATAAAGAGAACAGAGATAGCCAAATGTTTAAGAACTGGACGCTACACGCTGACATTAAAATTGCATACTGTATGACAACTATTGAACAATTCCAAACTTTAATAAGAATATCTCAGAAACGGCTTATGCTACAAAAATTTACTTCAAATAAATTGTGTGTTTTAAACATACACATATTTTTTGTGTGGTACGCTTTCGTCAATCGCTTAACAAAACCAAACAAATTCCTTCCGAATGAAGAGGACCCCTTAGGCTATTCCCAGAAAATTCTGGATGTACATTTTATTTATCATTTAAACATCTTTCATAAATGGTATTTTAATCAAAATCGTTAGAGGCAATTTTTAGAAAATTAGTCATTTCAAAAATATAAAGTGAGACGCAGGTATTTTCTTAAAATTCTTTGTGTAGTATTTTTGGAAGATACCAAATACCAAGTTTGGTGTTTATCCGAATTTACCTATTTGAGTTATGCTGTTCACAGACACACAGAACCACACACACACACTCAGCCATTTTCTAAAAATGTTTTATTTGAATTCAGCAGGCTTCAAAACAAGACTTTCCGGTGAAATCTCGATATAAAATTTTTGGTTGGAATGCAATTCTTACTCCACCTACTAGGTATGTAATAGAGAAAGTAAAAAACAAATAGCGAACTTTCACTTAAGAGAAATAATATTAATTTTGGCAAACTCAAACCAGTAACAAGAACGGTTAACAACAAAAATCTGAGTATTGCACCCACATGACTTTCTCTACTCTCGTACAAACTATTTTTACAAACGCTTATTCTTCATCTACTTCATGTTAATAGAGATAAACATTTGCAGACTCTATCTTATTGCTAATTTTCTTGTAGATGCAAGGGGAATATGGTAGGCTTCAAGCGATAGTCAAATATTTTAAGAGCTGGTTGCTATGTGGAGTATTTCATTCTCTTTGCATGTCCAGGACATAAAAAGCTCCATAACGAATCTCCATTTGAGAAAAAGTATAGGTATTGTATGACATAAGTTTTATGTATTAACGGGATCTATATTTTTTGTGTAGCAAAATGTTGTCTATTGCTTACGGTTTATCAGTTATGTGAATGTAATTCAGAATAAATAGGACTTTGGGGGACATCCCCAGAAAATTCAGGGTATATATTTAATTTTTCATAAAAATATCTTATACACATGATATTTTAATCAAAATTGTTAGAGGTATTTTTGAG
This sequence comes from Deroplatys truncata, assembly GCA_030765065.1. Classification (NCBI taxonomy): domain Eukaryota; kingdom Metazoa; phylum Arthropoda; class Insecta; order Mantodea; family Mantidae; genus Deroplatys; species Deroplatys truncata. The sequence goes on along the minus strand of CM060989.1, from coordinate 77,200,670 downwards.
AAAATAATTTTTTTTGAAAAATGTTCCATGTTAACGGTAGTCTGGGGTGGGGGGATTTTCCTGAAAATCTTCGTGTCGCATCCTTGAAAGACACTAAACTCAAATGCCAAGTTTGGTAGTTTTCTGACTTTTCGTTTTTCAGTTATGCTGTTCACAGACACACGGACATCTTTCCAAAAATGTTTTATTTGGTTTCAGGGCACCTCAAACCGTGGTGTCGAATTTTTGGGTGGAACGCAATACTTTCTCTAGTTACTAGAAAGTAGAATGGGTTCTTTTTGGTTTCAGGGGGCCTCAAAATATGCATTTCCGGTGAAATCTCGGTATCGAGATCGTGGAATGCAAAACCTTCTTTATCTAAGTACGGGTAGAGAAAATTAAAAATGATTTTGGATAAATTTTAATCACAAAGTCATATAATTTAACAAAACTGCTATCTGCTTTATAAACAAGGTTAATGTACACATGTAGATCTCTGAACTTTGAAGCTTTTAAACCCTCCTTAGGGCAAATAATTACAGCAGTGTTTCAGTATTGCGCACACGTGTCTTCCTGCTAGAAAAGTGCGTGCCGAAATGCGGCAACACTGTCTCAATCGAAACGTCACATTCCATACGACACCAGCTTGCTGCTTTATTGCCTCTCCCTGACGCAAATAAAAGCATTCCGATCGTAAACGTCAATTGACAACAGCAGTATCGCTGATTTCGGGTCGACTGACTCCGCTGCAACAAAGTAAGCGAAAAGAAGAGACGTGAACAGCGACCAGGCGATTGATCCACGGTGTTCATGCGCGTGACAAAGCAGTTTGTCTCAACAGATGGCAGCATCATCCCTGCAGTGTTAACACTTTCTGACGGAGAGCTTCTCTTGTGATAACGAAACGTGCGGCATATTACAGAGATAGGAAAGGAAAAGTGGGCATCGAAGATCAGCTAAATCATTATAGAAAGGTTTAAAAAAAATCTGTTGTTACACTCACATGCCTTTCTCTACTCTTGTACAAACTATTTTTACAAACGCATATTCTCCATCTACTTCATGTTAATCGAGATAAACATTTGCAGACTCTATCTTATTGCTAATTTTCTTGTAGATGTAAGGGGAATATATATTTACAAGGGCAATATAGAAATACAGTAGCCTTTAAGCACATACATATCTCTTAATAGCTGGTTGCTAGGTGCAACACCATTCCCTTTGCCACAGATTAATACTCTTTGCATATCCAAGACAAAAAAAATTAATAACGAATTCCCATTTGAGAAAATATTAAAAAATTTAAGGAAATAACAAGCAATATCTCGAAAATGGTACACTCAACAAAAAAAATGTAAATGACATAAATTGTGTATTTTAACGACATCTACATTTTTTATGTAGTAAAATTTTGTCTATCTCTTATGGTTTACCAGTTATGCAAAAGTCGTTCACAATGAAGAATACTTTTGGAGACATTTCCAGAAAATTCAGGATATACATTTTATTTGCCATGAAAATATCTTAAACATATGATATTTTAATCAAAATCGTTAGAGCCATTTTTGAGAAAATTAAAATTTTCGAAAAATGTTCCATGTAAAGGGTACTCTGGAGTGGGGGGATTTTCTTGGAAACCTTCGGGTCGCATCTCTGGAAGATACTGAACCTAAATACCAAGTTTGGTGTTTATCCAACTGTTCGTTTCTGAGTTATGCTGCTCACAGACACACAGACACACAAACGGACATGTTTCCAAAAATGCTTTTTTTGGATTCAGGGGTCTCAAAACATGTATTTCCGGTGAAATCTCGGTATCGAATTTTTGGGTGGAATACAACGCTTCCCCTACTTACTATACGTAGTAGAGGAAGTAAAAATGTAGATCTCTCTGAAGCAAACAATTTATTTCAAATAACCTTTTTTTGTGGCATCAGCCATTTCCGAAGTATCCGTTATTAACGGCTTGAACTATTCATTACTTTTTCATTCTTTTTAAGTGCTATCGACTTTCAGTTATTCTCGCGATTGAGTGGAAAGAGTATGGAATTTTAAAGCCAGCGTGCAGTTCTTAGACATTTGACTATCGCTATACCTTTGTGTGTATAACCAAATGGGTAATGTAGCTGTTTCTGCAAATCGTTGTCTCGATTAAAACGAAGTAAATATAAAAAATAAGCTTTTGTAAGAATAGTTTGAATAGCTATAGATAAACAATAGAGGACAGCGAAAGCCATGTAAATGTAACCACACAAGGTTCTTAGTTAAAGGTCCGCGCTTGCGTGTCTGTGAAAAAAACTCAAAAAACGAAAAGTAACTTGTTACTTAAGATCAGTAAGCCCTAAGAATGCGATACGAATATTTTAAAAAAATCGGCTACCCAAAAGTACCGTTCAATTGGAAAAAAAATGTGATGGGATACATTCACATGACCTTCTCTACCCTCTATCGTTTATTATTGGGTATATAAACTATTCTTACTAAAGCTTATTTTTCTATTACATTTCAATAAAAAATATCGGATGTGCTACGCTCACATGACTTTCTCTACTCTTATACAAACTATTTTTACAAACGCTTATTCTCCATATGCTTCATGTTAATCAAGATATCGAGATGTTAATCTTATTGCTAAATTTCTTGTAGATGCAAGGGGAATTGGTTGGCTTTAAGCTATAGTAAAATATTTTAAGAGCTAGTTGCTATGTGAAGCATTCCATTCTCTTTGCATTATCAGGACAAAAAAATGAATAACGAATTTCCATTTAAGAAAAAGTGTAAGTACTGGAACATTTAAGGGAATGACAAGCAATATCTCGAAAACGGTTCACCCAGCCAAAAAAATGTATATGACATAAATTGTGTATTTTAACGCGATCTACATTTTTTGTGTAGTAATATTTTGTCTATCTCTTATGGTTTACCAGTTATGCAAAGGTTGTTCACAATGGAGAATACTTTTGGAGACATTCCCAGAAAATTCGAAATATACATTTCATTTTTCATGAAAATATCTTCCACATGTGATATTTTAATTAAAATCGTTAGAGCCATTTTTGAGAAAATTAAAATTTTCAAAAAATCTTCCATGTAAAGGGTAATCTGAGGTGGGGGGATTTTCTTGAAAACCTTGGTGTCGCATCTGTGGAAGATACTGAACCTAAATACCAAGTTTGGTGTTTATCTGACTGTTCGTTTCCGAGTTATGCTGTTTACAGACACCCAGACGACACACACGGACATGTTTCCAAAAATGTTTTTTTTTGGATTCAGGGGATATCAAAACATGTATTTCCGGTGAAATTTTTTGGGTGGAATACAATACTTCCCCTACATACTATACGTAGTAGAGAAAGTAAGAAGCATTTTTAGAAATAGCTACAAACATATTTCTTACAGATACAAAGAGAACAGCGACAGTCAAATGTTTAAGAACTGGACACTATATGCTGCCTTAATATTCCATACTGTTTCCATGCATTCACGAAAAACAACTGAATATAGAAAGGACTTCAAGAGAATGACCCAAGAAGTGAACAATTCGCAACTTTAATAACGGACATATCAGAAACGGCTTATGCCACAAAAACATATTTGAAATAAATTGTGTGTTTTAATGAGATGAACATTTTTTGTGTAGCAAGTTTTCGTCTATCACTTAACGTTTACGAGTTATTCAAGATAATACAAAATTCCTTCCGAGTGAAGAAAATGGACTTCACAGCCTATTTCTGGAAAGTTTAAGATACACATTTTATTTGCCATGGAAATATCTTTCATATATTGTATTTTAATGAAGTTAGTTAGAACGGTTTTTTAGAAAATCAAACTTTGAAAAAAATGTTTCACGTAAAGGGTAGTTTGGAATGGGGGATTTTCTTGGAAAATCCTCCTGTCACATCTTTGGAAGATACTGCACCTACATACCAAGTTTGACATCTATCCAATTTTTCATTTTTGAGTTATGCACACACGGATCTTTTTCAAAAAATGCTTTTTGTTGTATTTAGGGGATTCAAAATATGTATTTCCGGTGAAATCTAGGTATCGAAGTTTTGGTGAAATGTAATACCTTCTCTACCTAGTATACAGGTAGAAAGTAAAAGGTTACTTTTCGGTTTTTGTCGTGGTCGTGCAAAGAGTATTAAATTTCAAAGCCACACATAGCGACACGATCTCTGTCACTGTCGCTTTACCTGCTGTATCGTTATAGTAATAGAATGACCAACTCCCACTCTTAGATCTTTTCAGAGATACGCCAACAAATCATCTATATTTCGAGGTGTATCGCTCAAGAGACGCAAGCGATGGCTTTGGAATTTGTATTTCCAATGTTTCCTTCTCGCATTTCCTTTCCATTTCATTTCATATACACTAAAAACTCTCTAACCTGGACCCTAAGGTTCAATAAAAAATTGCCCAACCTAACGGCTGCTAACGAACTTGGTCCAGACTATGGGTGGTAAGAAAAGGAAGGTAACTGAACTCGCCCCCACGCGGCAGTTATTTACTTGCTACTGTGTGTATGAATTGGCCACCACAAGGTCGAACGGCTTTATCTACTACTTTCTCTACTCTTGTACAAACTATTTTTACAAACGCTTATTCTCCATATGCTTCATGTTAATCGAGATGTTAACCTTATTGCTAATTTTCTTGTAGATGCAAGGGGAATTGGTAGGCTTTAAGCGATAGTCAAATATTTTAAGAGCTGGTTGCTATGTAGAGTATTCCATTCTCTTTGCATTATCAGGACAAAAAAATGAATAACGAATTCCCATTTGAGAAAAGTATAAGTATCGTAAAATTTAAGGGAATAACAAGCAATATCTCTAAAATGGTTCACTCAACAAAAAAAAAACGTATATGACATAAATTGTGTATTTTAACGCGATCTACATTTTTTGTGCAGGAAAATTTTGTCTTTCTTATGGTTTACCAGTTGTGCAAAAGTTGTTCACAACGAAGAATACTTTTGGAGACATTCCCAGAAAATTCAAGATATACATTTTATTCGTCATGAAAGTATCTTAAATATTCATTCATTCATTATCTGTTTACCCTCCTCTTATGTAGGACTTACACCCCCCGGGACTTACAAGCGGGTGCCTGGGGTCAGAGGCCCGTCGAGGAGCAGACACTCATGGATCAGACAGAGCATCCAGGATGGGTGATCAGCCCGATGCCTGGTATGGGATGAAGGAAGTAGATGAAACGAAATGTTGGTGAAATGGATGAAAGGAAAGGTGATGATGGAGCAGTTGGTGGAATGAATGGCGGGGGAAACCGGAGAACCCGGAGAAAACCCGCCCAGACGCCGCTTCGTCCACCACAAATCCCACATGCAGGTCCCTGGGATTGAACCCGGGCCGCCTAGATGGGAGGCGAGCGGTCTAATCGCTCGGCCACGGCGCCGCCCTATCTTAAATATGATATTTTAAACAAAATCGTTAGAGCCATTTTTGAAAAAATTAAAATTTTCGAAAAATGTTCCATGTAAAGGGTAATCTGGGGTGAGGGATTTTCTTGAAAACCGTCGTGTCGCATCTCCGTGGGATACTGAACCTAAATACCAAGTTTGGTGTTTATCTGACTGTTCATTTTTGAGTTATGCTGTTCACAGACACACAGACACAGACACACAGACACAGACACACAGACACAGACACACACACACAGACACACACACGGAAATGTTTCCAAAAATGCTTTTTTTGGATTCAGGAGGTCTCAAAACATGTATTTCCGGTGAAATCTCGGTATCGAATTTTTGGGTGGAATGCAATACTTCCCCTACTTACTATACGTAGTAGAGAAAGTAAAAATGAATAACGAATTCCCATTTGAGAAAAGTATAAGTATCGGAAAATTTAAGGGATTAACAAGCAATATCTCGAAAATTGTTCACTGAACAAAAACATGTATAAGACATAAATTGTGTACTTTAATGCTATCTACATTTTTAGTGTAGTAAAATTTTGTATATCTCTTATGGTTTACCAATTATGCAAAAGTTGTTCACAATGAAGAATAGTTTTGGAAACATTCCCAGAAAATTCAAGATATACATTTTATTCGTCATGAAAGTATGTTAAATATATGATATTTTAAACAAAATCGTTATAGCAATTTTTGAGAAAAATAAAATTTTCGAAAAATGTTCCATGTAAAGAGTAATCTGGGGTGAGGTATTTTCTTGAAGACCTTTGTGTCGCATCTCTGGAAGATACTGAACCTAAATACCAAGTTTGGTGTTTATCTGACTGTTCGTTTCTGAGTTATGCTGTTCACAGAGACACACACACGTAGAAGTTTCCAAAAATCCTTTTTTTGGATTCAGGAGGCTTCAAAATATGTATTTCCGCTGAAATCTCGGTATCGAATTTTTGGGTGGAATACAATACTTCCCCTACTTACTATACGTAGTAGAGAAAGTAAAGAATCTGATGTGTTACACTCGCATGACATTCACTACTCTTATACAAACTCTTATTCTCCATCTATTTCATATTAATCGAGATAGACATTTGCAGAAACCATCTTTTGACATGCAAAGAGTATTACATTTTACACATAGCGAGCAGTTCTAAAAATATTTGATTATCACTTAAGGCTTACTATGTTCCCCTTGTTTTGTATTTGCAAGGGCAATATAGAAATACAGTAGCCTTTAAGCATAGACGTATCTCTTAATAGCTGGTTGCTAGGTGCAGAAACATTCTCTTTGCCACAGATTAATGCTCTTTGCATATGCAAGACAAATGCAAGACAAAAAATGAATAACGAATTCCATTTTGATAAAATAAATATTGAAAATTTATGGGAATAGCAAGCAATATCTCGAAAATGTATATGACATAAATTGTGTATTTTAACGCGATCTACATTTTTTGTGTAGTAACATTTTGTCTATCTCTTATGGTTTACCAGTTATGCAAAAGTCGTTCACAATGAAGAATACTTTTGGAGACATTCCCAGAAAATTGGAGATATACATTTCATTTGTCATAAAAATATCTTAAAAATATGATATTTTAATCAAAATCGTTAGAACCATTTTGGAGAAAATTAAAATTTTCGAAAAATTTTCCATGTAAAGGGTACTCTGGGGTGGGGGGATTTTCTTGAAAACCTTGGTGTCGCATCTCTGGAAGATACTGAACCTAAATACCAAGTTTGTTGTTTATGCGACTGTTCGTTTCTGAGTATGCTGTTCACAGACACAGACACACACACACACACAGGGATATGTTTCCAAAAATACTTTTTTTGGATTCAGGTGTCTCAAAACATATATTTCCGGTGAAATCTCGGTATCGAATTTTTGGGTGGAATACAATACTTCCCCTACTTATTATACGTAGTAGTGAAAGTCAAAAATAGAAACAAAGCAATAAAACCACGAAAAAGAGACCTTTATTTTACATAAAAGATAAAATACAAATCGCATGATAAGAAGATACAACTTTGTTAGAAGCATATCTTTTAAAAATTATCTATTCAGATTTCAACATTTAACGAAGTGGCTGGGCACTAAGCAAGCATTGGTATCCAGCATTTTTAGCCATACCAGGAATAATAGCCCTGGAAATTATAAGTCTGTTTAAAACTGGAAGGAAGATGTTTATACACTTAGGTGTCTGTTCATGTAATCATTGGGGACGGCCTCATGTACATAAGGGGATGCATTGTGTATGAGCTCATGTATATAATGGTTTATTGGAATCGACTTCATGAAACTCGAACCTAACGGGGTGTCCCACAAACAGGAGGTAGATTTTTTAATTCAATGGAAAATAAATTAGTGTAGGCTACATAATGCCAAGCAACTTTTGTATCGAATAAAAAATTACCACAACTGTACAAAAAAGTCTGATGTGTTACACTCACATGACTTTCTCTACTCTTGTACAAACTATTTTTACAATATCTCGAAAATGGTTCACTCAACAAAAAAAATGTCTATGACATAAATTGTGTATTTTAACGCGATCTACATTGTTTGTGTAGTAAAATTTTGTCTATCTCTTATGGTTTACCAGTTATGCAAAAGGTGTTCACAATGAAGAATGCTTTTGGAGACATTCCCAGAAAATTCAAGTTATACATTTTATTTGTCATGAAAATATCTTAAACATATGAAACTTTAATCAAAAACGTTAGAGCCACTTTTGAGAAAATTAAAATTTTCGAAAAATATTCCATGTAAAGGGTAATCTGGGGTGGGGAGATTTTCTTGAAAACCTTCGTGTCGCATCTCTGGAAAATACTGAACCTAAATACCAAGTTTAGTGTTTATCCGACTGTTCGTTTCTGAGTTGTGCTGTTCACAGACAGACAGACACACAGACACACACACGGACATGTTCCCAAAAATGCTTTTTTTGGATTCAGGGTGTCTCAAAACATATATTTCCGGTGAAATCTCGGTATCGAGTTTTTGGGTGGAATACAATACTTCACCTACTTACTTTAGTAGTAGAGAAAGTAAAAAGGTTTATTGGGATCGGCTTCATGAAAACTGAACCTAACAGGGTGTCCCACAAAGAGGAGGTAGATTTATTATTTGAACGAAAAATAAATGAGTGTAGGCTACATAATGCCAAAGTTCACAACAACTGTACAAAAATAACATATGTGCTGTGTTTCATTTCTCTGCATATTCAACCACGCTCAGTTGAAACACGGTACATACATATGGACTAATTGTAACTGCTTTTTGAAAAAGTTTGCTAAAAGACTGCGTGGTATTTTTAATGTTTGGCAATGGCCACTGTTTCTCAATATGTCGTACAAGTCCAAATAAAAGTTCAATCATTTGTGACTGACCATGTGCAAATGCATCATTTTCCAGTTCCTTAATGCACTCAATAGCTCGTTGATGGGTGGTTGGATTTTCAGAAACAGAAATTGTCTAACCTTTATCTGAAGATATTTCTTCTTTCTTGTCATCGATTGATAAAACCTTCTGTAGTATTAATTTGAAGTAGGTATTGTCTTTAGGTTACTTGCACCACGCTTCGGGCGCCAATTTGAAGAAGGTTTGTTGCTGTTACGTATGGAAAGCCAGTTTGAAGAATGTGTATTATATTTCGACTGTTGGGGAGCCGATTTTGAAGTAGTATGGTAAAACGTTCCCGGTAGCCTTCGCCCCAAATGTTTAAAAAATATTAACTTTGTAACTTTTTCTGTTTCTTTAAATATTATATATTTATGTTTGCCTCGGCTGCGTCAGTATTTATATTTTTTAGAGACATGAATTTCTTAGCAGGGAGTGGTGCGACTGAAGATTGTAGGCTTTCACAGATTTTAAATTTTTCTTCACTCCATTTATTAATGCTTGACACCATTTTAAATAACACTTCACTGATATAGAGAGAGCTGTGAGATTTTTTTTTATTAGTTACTTGCAATTTTAACACAAACTATTTTTTGTCTCACACAAAGTGCGTATTAAATTTCTCGAGGACGCATCTAGCGTCCGTTTAGGAACACTGTCTACGAGCAACTGACTTCTGAATTTGTAAATTTTACTCCATTTTAGTTTTGATTGGCTAATCCTAGTCCAGTAGAATACCTTCATTTAACTAAAGCTTTTTCTGGTTGTTGATTGGCTATTTTATAAACTGTCACAAAAATTGCATTATTGCTTCCAAGAATCACAAGTAGTATTGTTAAACTTTCAAATTCATTATTGCCTCAAGGTTACCTCATTGTTAACTCATTGTTAGCAACTTTTAACCTATTATTCTCACAGTTCCTACATTATTAAATTACGTAATACATTCACATAACATTATAACACATGTATACAATAATATAAAGGTATACAATGACTGTAATATACACTTTTTATATGTCGTAACATTCACATATTGCTTTAAGGGGGGCTGTTATTGAATTTTTATATTATATAATTTGACTGAAATCATTTGTGTTAAAAATGCTGCCTCATCTTGAGTGGTAGATGGGACAACTTAATGGACCGCTAATATTTGGTTGAATATCACTTAACCTTACAAGTACATACATAACAGAAATACACAAATGAATTAAAGAATTGTCCAAGACAACCATAGGGGGTGTCCAGCTTCCAAGATTCAGTGGTGTCCAAAATATAGGGACTATTGAACATGTAACAACATAGGATTTTATCCGGTTCCAAGAAAATATGTCCAACGTAATTACGGTGCCCAAAAAGAGAGGTTTTGCTGCATCATCAGTGTTTACCGCCTGTGATGCCATAAGCAATAACAAGGGGTGTTAAAACTCTAGCAAAATATCCCACATATCTTCCTTTAAGGGGAGTAAGCCAATTGAAACTGTGTCAAAATATAAAACTTCAGATTTCTTTTCGCGTTACATCTCTAAAATCTTATAAATACCATTCTGAAGCATGGGATATAATCCAATATTCTTCTTCTTTCATGCATTAGACAATTTTGTCAGTAACTATCTACATATCCTGGTCGTGCCAACTTTTGTTCATCCTCCAATATTTTTATTCCCTACTGTATTATAATTCTTAAAATGGAATGGTAGTCTCTCTGTGTTCAGTCTTTAAAGGTATTCTTTTTATTCAGATTTTATATAAGGGGTCTTTAGATTTATTCGGTCTTTACACGCAGTCGGTTTAAATGAATGTCGTCATCGTATGATTCTAGATATACCAGCTAAATATAAGGTGAAAATTGTTAAATCAACAGCAGGTCCTGCATGAGCAATTCTAGATGAAAGAGGTAGTTCAGTAAATCCCTTGTCTCAAAGGGGAGATGCGAAATTGAACCTCGGACAGCATGCGTTTTCTTTGTATGTTCCTTTCTTAATTTATTCTGTGTAAGTCAGTTTTCATTTATTGCTGTAAAATGTATGAACCGTCCAATTATTTGAGTTTCCTATCAAGCATACATGCTGAGATTCCGAGACACAAGCAAAAGAAGTTCCAAATGTAAATACTGGAAAGGTGAGATACAAATCCCATTTAACTAAGGTGGTCTCGAAACTGTTGACATCCACCGCTTTCACTCATCTTTCACTATTCCTCTGCACTGGTGATAAACTCACTTCAAAGTACTGACGTCATGTGCAGGCAACCGACTGAATACATCTGACTACGTATCTAATTCCTTTCTTATATCTTTATTTCTTTTATGCTCTGTTCTCTTACATCCTGCCACTGCTCTAAAACATTCACTTCGTTCACTACGAGGTTCCTTTTATTTTTCTCTGTAGTCATCCATACTTTAAACTAATACAGTAATTTCGGCACTGACATTACTTTACAACATTTTAATATTATGTATTTTCTTGCTTTGTTTTTCAAAAATATATTTATAGTGACATTAAAATAATTAAAGCTTTCCATTGTTACAGAAGGTATTGCATTCCAACCAAAAATTCTATACCCAGATTTCACCGGAAGTACATGTTTTGAGGAACCTGACTCCAAAGAAAAAGTTATAAAAAGGTCCGTGTGTGTGCCCGTCTGTGTATGTCTGTGAACAGCATAGCTCAAAAACGAAAAGTAGGATAAATACCAACCTTGATATTTAAGTTCAATAGCTTCCGAAGATGTGACACGAAGATTTTCAAGAAAATCCCAAACTACCCTTTACACGGAATATTTTTCGAAATTTTTTTTATTTTATAACACAATACTAATGATTTCGTTTTAAATACTACATATTAAAGATACTTAAATACAAATAAAATGTATATCTTGAATTTTTTGGGAACAGCCTTCGAAGTTCTCTTCATTCGGAAGCAATGTTGTATAATTTGCAGAACTGGTAAACGTTAACCGATAGACGAAAACGTACTTAACAAAAAATGTAGATTTCTATAAAAAATTTATCTGAAATAAGTTTTTTGTGGCTTAAGCCATTTTTGAGATGTTGATTAGTAATGGTTCGAATAGTCCATTTCTTGCTTATTTTAAAGTCCTTTCAACATTCAGCTGTTCCTGCAATTGCATGGTAACAATATGGAATTTTAAGGCCAGCATATAGCGTCCAGTTCTTAAACATTTGACTATCGCTGTTCCCTTTGTATCTATAACGAAAGGTGAAATGTAACTATTTCTGCAGATATTTTTTGATTAAAGAACGTAGCAGATAGAAACAAAACCTGATGTGTTACACTCACATGACTTTCTCTGTAGAAACTATTTTGACAAACTCTTATTCTCCATCTATTTCATACTAATCGAGATAAAAATTTGCAGAAACGATGTTTTGACTTGAGTAGTTGAGTAACGCGGCTTTTGACACATCTATGTACTTGAATTACAATCCGTAGTGTTGAAAGACGGAGTTAGTACCCGCATATACGAGTAACGTGTGGGATAGCGTGACGTTTGGGAGTCTGAGTGGTAGAATTCTGAAGTCCGTCCCCCTCCCTGTAGCACGTTATTTCCCCTCGTGAAGTTGTTGATACACTGTATTGTTATGTTGTGGAGTTAAATGAATAATAAAATAATTAAAAGCCGAAAAAGAATATCTGGAGCACGTTATTTCCCCTCGTGAAGTTGTTGATACACTGTATTGTTATGTTATGGAGTTAAATGAATAATAAAATAATTAAAAGCCGAAAAAAAATATCTGGAGCACGTTATTTCCCCTCGTGAAGTTGTTGATACACTGTATTGTTATGTTGTGGAGTTAAATGAATAATAAAGATAATTAAAAGCCGAAGAAAATGTGAAATTTCGATCTGCGCGCGTGCGCGCTCACGTGTAGTAAAATTTTAAGAAAACCATGCGAGGATAATATAATATTTTAGTTAGGTGTATGAATGTTAGGCTGCACGAGTATGTTACAGAAGACTGTGTATGTGAGAAAGTGCCCACGTGCGTAACGGTATAAACTAGGTCATTGCAAGAACGAGCATGTTCAATCCCCACCACCACCCTATCCATTAAATGTGAAACGAGAATGGATCGGCGTTCACAGTCGACTGTGAGCCAGCACGATGAGTAGTGAAAATATCAGAATCGCGAGCGATAGTGACAATTGTTGCTGGGTAAACCTCGAGGAGTACGAGCAAATGAAGCAGCACTGTCTCGATAAGCATGAGGAAATATGTGATGGCGATACGCATACCATCATCTGTAAGGAACCATCACAGCATCAACAAATGTCGTCATTCTTCCGTTGTGGAGAGTGCTGCGACGTGTATCTCAAAGCAAAGGGGTAAGTAAGTAAAGAACATGTGATAGAATAGATGTAGTAGGGGTAGAAAAAAGATAGCTAGCAAAAACCTGTGCCTTTGTTTTTACAGAACGCCCGAAGGAGAAGATGTGCCACCGCATCGCGACGTGGATCGGTCGGTGTGGACATCCGAACCCGTGGAGGAGAAAGAAGAAGAAAGGTAAGCAGAATCATTGTGAATAAAAAGAAAGAGTTTTTTTATTAATGACTCGCGTGTTAAAACAGAGATGTTGTGTATATGTCTACAGGTCCGAAAAAAAGCCTGACAAGAAGAGGAACAAGGCAAAGGTCGTAAACAAGAAGAAGATGTTGGAAGCCTCTCGAGAGAACGTTATAGTGCTCATCTTTGACCCCATTCCAGAAAAGTCAGAGGAAGATGAATCCAAATAGCGTGTTTATGCTCGACGACATCTCCATCAGCTCCAAGCATCGTGTGAATATAGGACTGCATTACGAACTCGCATCCCTCTTCATCAAAGCAGTTGAGGAAACTTTTGTATACATAACAAAAGAGGACTGGCAGATAATAGTTCGAAATATAGCTGTGATTGAAACGTATGTGAAAGACGGTAAGCTTCCTCGTTTATCGTACAGTGAGAATATAATCTATGCATATAACGTAACAGTACATATGAATAAAGTTAATGAAATAGCATTTGTGAATACGTGTCTAAACGAAAATGTCATAAACCTGGACATTGTTGCAATAGCAGGACTGAAGAGACTAATTCCATACATTGAAATATATTTATTTCAATTGCATGACGTTCATAAATCAATGTGTTCATACGATGTTAGAGGTAGGAGTGTCAGAAAAAGTTAAAGGAGATGTATGCTAAAATCAATAAAAAAATATAAAAATTTCATTCTTTATTGATATAAAAAAATACATTCTTCATTTCTTATATGATAGATTGAACAACATGAGTTAGGGGTTTATAAGTGAACAATTTGTCATGAATAATCAAACAAAACAAAGATGTTTGTGCAGGAAAATTCGCCGATGCTTGAACTTCCAATCTGATGTTAACGGCTCCAGTCATGGTCTCCTCCGGTTGATGAGAACAGTCTATGACGAATAGTGGTGCATATTTCAGAAAATCGCCTCTCTTCAAAAGAGGGTAATTTTCTTTGCCATAATAAGAGTATTGAAATTTAGAATACTGATCATACAGAGATGCAAACTTTGAATTTGCAAAATCCAAATTCATGTCATGATACGGATAACATTCGCTGTTGAGATAAAGCTTCAGATTGGTGATATTGCAGTGATCAAAGATAGAGCTATCTTTAGCAAGGTAGTTCAGTCTGTCGGTCTGTGCACCCACTATGACAAAACGCGGTTTCTCAAGCTTCGATGTCGTTGCAACGTTCCACGTGAACGCTTTAGTCTGCGGTACTGCAGGTTGAGTGTGAAGGTCCAGGGTTCGAAAAGCAACGTGCAGTGGGCGATCTGACTGGACGAGTTTAAGTTTCTCCACCCTCTCGGCATCAGAGAGTCTAAGTACGGGCATCCTCCATTCGATGCGGATTAGTTTAATGATAGTCACATCGTTGCCCATCACACAATTATTAGAACTTTTAGATCTAATGAGAACCAGTTCAAACTTGCTATTAAGTATCAGCTCCTTGTGATCGTCTGCGAAACCCAGAAGCATCGAAAGAGGAACGATAGCGTTGAATACACCGTTCGATGCGTTCACGATGTCTACAGGTTCTCCGGGATACGTCCAGCCGGCGTTCTGCAGGCGATTGGAGTCCAAAGTGTTGAGAGCCGCATAGTTGCGCATAGTCGTAGAAATTCCAGGATTTCTCGTTCTATCTATGGTAGTACCATTCATATCTAAGCGAACTTCATCGAAAAGAAACGCCATGGCATTGTTGGTCAGTGTTGCAGATGAAGCTTCGCCAGTAGGTTTTGTCACAGATCCCTCTATGTAGAGGTAACTTCTGCTAGGAAGCGTGTACAAATCCTCGGCTTGGCATGGTATTCTAATTTCATCATTCACGTCTAGAGCAGACGTATTGTAAGGTAGGAAGACATGTTCCTCCTCTTTACTAATCTTATCGTCAAACGTCGGAACCCCGGTCACATCTAAAACATCCATTACAGAACCTTGA
Source organism: Deroplatys truncata (assembly GCA_030765065.1). Classification (NCBI taxonomy): domain Eukaryota; kingdom Metazoa; phylum Arthropoda; class Insecta; order Mantodea; family Mantidae; genus Deroplatys; species Deroplatys truncata. The sequence continues at coordinate 77,185,362 of CM060989.1, read as the reverse complement.
ATCCCAGACGCTCGAGGAACTCTCGGTTGGATGGTGTTAGCAGTTTGCGTGTCGAAGACTGAGTAGGTATCAATCTCGAGAGAAGCTTTTTATTATAGTAATGCCTTTTAAAATTTATTCCCATTCCGTCTTATGTGCAGTCTCACTGTTATAGTTTCGTTTCTGAAGTCGAGCGTATCCCCGTTCTGGTCTACCACGCGAATGCTGAGATGATCAATGAGATTCGTGTCGATGATGGGTAGATATATAGGACTGGGCGGTTCCTGCGAGATGTGATAGCCCGGAGGAACCGACGGGAAAAACTCGTAGAGAGAATGCCCGCTTTTACCGTTGATGAAGGATCCAGTGGCAAGGCTGCACTCGACGCGTATGATGCTGACCTTAAAGATGTTCACCAGTTCGTCAGACTCGGTCAGTACACCCGGTTCCACCGTACGCTTGCCGGTGAAACCGAGAAGAGAGCCCACCGATCTCTCTCGAGTGAAATCGATAGCGTAGGGGCACCGAACCTCTGCCTTCATAGTGTTATTATTGGGACGGAGAAAAAGTCATCGCCGGCTTTGAGTCTATCCTTGAGGAAGGTGTTTATATCTTCTATTTCGTAAGTTCCAGGTGGAATTTCGACAGTTTCAAGTTTTCCATCCCGCACGTAATGGAAAAGGTTATTGCTAGGATCAACATTTGGTATCGAGTAAAATGTCTCGAAATTCAGTAGAGCAATCTCGTAAACTCCTTCTGGATCCAGATGGAGTGGCGGATTCAAATGGGTAGAGAAACTAGAATCAGAGCCGCTCACAGTGAGAGTGTAACTCATTTTGACCATTTGAACATCCTGTCGAAAGTGTTTTATAACAGAAACTGCAAGCACAGATGACCACAAATGACAGAATCGAAATTCTGATACCTGTGTCTGTTATACATGATCTTAACACCATAGAGATAGGATTCTATCTCTCTTGGAGGTTTCAGATTGCCGAAACTGTCAAAATAAAAGGCTAAATTTCCATCCTTGCGTATAGCAACCCAATGGGTACCGGGATTCTGCGAGTTGTCCAAATTGACGACGATCCTCTCTGCACGTCTAGGTCTTAGAGGCAGTTTATCTAGCATGTATACGCCCTCTAAAATTAGGAATGCGTAGACGTTCAGCATAAGTTTCAATCTCCGCACCGCTTAAGGCTTTTTCCGGGATAAGTACAGACCTCGCCCCGACTTTTTTGGACGTAGATACAAGCCCCTTCCCTTCCTGCGTCGTCCACCTCCCTTCTTAAGACCTCTGCCCTTGCCCGTGGCTAATGCTTCCATGTGCTGATTGTGACGAACCAGCTCGTTCAGTTGCTTCTCCGCCGCACGTTTCTTATTCACCGAGGTAGCGATCTGTGCGGCTCCCCCTGCCAAGCTACCTGCAGCACCCAATGCTGCCAAAAGCGGTAGCAAAGGTAAGATCCCGCCTCTAGCGGGTGGCGGTAGTATTCTCTTCCGACGTTTGCGCAATCCGGCACCCATGGCCAGCTTTCCCTTCATGATTGCGGTCACAAGTCTAGCGGCAAGCTTCTCGCCAAAAGTAGCGTCGGCAGACTGCACCCGATTCCAGGCTTTTTCCACAAGAACCTTATCAGCCAAATGCCTCGGAACAGTATCCTGATGTGTGGCGTAGGCGATATCGTGTTCTCGACACGCAGCGTCCAATTCGTTTATAGGAGGATCCCCTCGCTGCAATCGCTTATGTAGCTTAGTTCCGGGACCGCAGTACCTGTAGCCGGGCAAATGAGCCTCAAACGGTAGAGAATTAATCAAAGAATTAAGTACTCCGGAACCCTTCCGAGCGCGTCCAGAGCTCATGATACACTATGAAAATAAAATGCGAAAGATATAACTTATAATCTTAGTCGCACGATGGAAGTAGTGAAGCAAAAGTGCTCGTTACCCATACAAGTTTTAGACTTCGACAATGACATTCGCGAGGGAAGGCACGGCTCTCTCTTCCCGAGCAACGTCAGAGCGCTCATTCTGGGTAGCTCGAATGCGGGGAAGACAAATATCTTACTCAACCTGCTAATCCACGAGAACGGGCTAAGGTTCGAGAATCTTTACATTTACTCGAAATCACTGCATCAACCGAAATATCAGTACCTGCTCAAACTGCTGAAAACCATACCCGATATAGGAGTGTACACGTTCGAGGACGGTGAAAAAGTACTGGAAACCTCAGAAGCCAGAGAAAATTCCATATTCGTATTCGATGACGTCATCAACGAGAAACAGGGTAAAATAGCTTCGTATTACAGCATGGGCAGACACCGTAACGTCGATGCTGTATATCTTGCACAATCTTATGCAAAGGTACCCAAACATCTAATTAGAGACAATGCAAATATGATCGTACTATTTCGACAAGATAATCTCAACTTAAAGCACATATACGACGATTACGTAAATACTGACATGTCTTTTACGGAATTCAGAGAGTTGTGTAAGCAAGTATGGGAGAGTAATGACAGATCGAACTCGAGACCCTTTGTTGTCATGGTACCTGAATTTCCACTGAATGAAGGACGATACAGAAACGGTTTCGATGTATTTATCAGAGTGAATAAATAGAGAGTATCGCTCATTACAGCTATGAGTATCGACAGATTCGGATCGCGCAGGATCATCCCATCCAGGGGTGTGCTTAACCGTTATATTATAAATCGAGATGACACGGGAAACTATCAATTCAAGAAAAAGCGATTATGCAACATTCAGGATCCTGAAGAAGAATATGATGCAACGACTAAACACTATGTGGATACCCTTACGACTATCGTCGAGCATCAAATGCAGACGTTCACCGAAAAGACTTCATATCAGCGTATGGGCGAATTTGAAGCTACGCTTAGGCAGCACGTGCAAACATCGCTCGAAGGTCAACATCAGAGCCTAATGGAATACCTGAGTAAATATGCTTTCAAACGCGATGCAGAAAAGAATGTCATTCTGGATACGATTAGAATGAAGGTACTATTGCCTCCAGTTGACGATCATGATGTTCCGAATAAAAAATATATTTTGGATTACATAAATGCACACACACCGCTTTCCGATTCGAACGGTAACGTTTCCTTTCGAAAGAAACGGATAAGGGAGATAGCCGATCCCGTGGATGATAACGATGCCGCAACTAAAAAATATGTTAGACATTTAGTTGTAAAGAAAAATGCCGAAACACAGACAGTTTTAAACTGAACTCTAGCTTCTATGCCTCAAGAAATTATTGCAGCAGTAGAAAAAATCTTGATACCGTGGTAGCCTCAATTATGAATAGTATTGCTAATCTTAATTCACGAGTGAATCTAATAAATACTATTTTAGGGAAAATGAGTGGACAGCTCATCATTACATTGCAAACGAAACCGTACAGAGGTAACTCACAGAGATACATGCTAACTTCGGGACTCGAATACTACAGGTCCCCGGTTAGCGGAGAGGTGTTTGGCTGCAATATGATTTCATCATCGCATCCCAATACGAGAACGGATGCAATATTTGCAATAAACTATAAGCGAGTTGAAAGTTATCCTGCACTCGTCATGATGGGCGATAAGTTGACCTTCACAGCTCCAGTTAATCGTGCTCAAGATGGACATATTCAAAGTATCGAATTAAAAATCTCCTATATATTGATGCCAGCAGCTTAAATCTGCATTCATTTTACGATGGATGTAGAAGGCATCAGATTCAAGCAGTCCATCGCTCGACACAGTAAAGCGATAAGGGAAAAGTTACGTTCCCTGAGGGGTCTCAGGTTCGAAACCCAACGCGTGATGTCCGAGGTTCTTCAGCCCGTCACCGTTCCTCTGAAGGATATACTAAAGAATCAAGAAAAAAGCAAAACCCCTCTCTCTCACCCCGAAGAAGAAGAAGAAGCCGATACCCTCGTGAATTATCTGAAGAAGGTTCGAACAGCTAGTGGCAGCGATCTGGACGTTACCTTTGGAGTACGGTATGAAGACGGAGATTATAAGATAGGAAATAAATTAACTACATTTGCAGATAACAGTGTTCAGATAGGAGATGAGACTTATGTGGCTAGCCCCGGGCTGTACGAACTATTATTCAAGCGAGTACCTCAGACCTCATCGTATACGGAAGACGATCTGGATATTTATTCTCAGATTTTGAAACAAACTCTAGTTCACAGACAGGGCTACAGCAGGAGCGGTCGTCTGAGATCGAACAAGGGGTATAAATATAAGAATATCATACGCAGGCTTATCGACACTACGACCGGTTCCGGTCTCGAATGGAAGCAGCACGTTCCGGGTAGGAATTTGGACTACGTATACTTGTCCGATCCTAACAGTCTGATTAGCAGACTCAGATTGCTCATTGCATCGAGGGAGGCTGGCAATTTGAATCATACAACGGAAATTCAAGAGATCATCACAGAATTGAAAAACTCGAAAATAATAGCATGATTAGACGAAACATCGTTAGTGAATTACATTCCTCCACCAGAAGGAAATTTCTACGTAGGAAAATAATTAGTAAAGGTCTTAATGATTTATTACAAATAGACCTTATTGAAATGATACCATACGCAAAACAAAACAGAAACTATAAGTACATTCTTATTGCTGTTAATTTTTACTCAAAAATGGCTTATGCAAGACCTGTGAAGGACAAGACCGGAGTGAATGTTACAAAAGCAATGCGAGATATACTGCAGGATCTGAATACAACACCTAAGAATATTCAATCCGATAACGGCAAGGAATTTTACAATAAGCATTTCAAGCAATTAATGACCAGGTATGGAATTAATCACTATAGTACATTCAGTGTCATTAAGGCTGCTGCTGTCGAGCGTTTAATAAGAACGCTTAAAACTATGATGCATAAGGAATTTTTGACTAAAGGTTCATATAAATGGCTGGACCTCTTGCCAAGAATCATTAACATCTACAATAATACTTACCATTCGACGATTCAGATGAAGCCTCGCGACGTCAGGAACAACGATCTCCTCCTCACGGTGTATCGTCGTGATGTTATGAGGTACGAAAAGAGAAATGCCAGGAGGTTCAGTGTTGGGGAACATGTTAGGATCTCTAGGCATAAGGGTCTACTCGAGAAAGGTTACACACCTAATTGGAGCACTGAAATCTTTCGCATTGTCAGGGTAAGAAGCACAGTCCCACCCACCTATCATCTGGAAGATGGTGAGGGGAAGGTAATACAAGGTGGATTCTATGGTCATGAATTATTAAGAACTAGTTACCCTGATACACATCTCGTAGAAAAAGTACTACGTCGACGTGGGAATAGGTTACTCGTCAAGTGGCTAGGCTTTCCAAAAAGTGAATGGATAGAAAAGAATGCTGTAGTGTAGAAGATGCAAAAAAACTAAGACAAAATGTTTTTAGGATTCAGGATGTGTGTTGTATAATTTTATTTCTTAAGAAATAAAGCAACAGAATCCAGAAGTAATTGAGTTTTATTTATTTTTTAAAAATAACCCTACTTATTCCCCATCACCCCCAAAAAACTATAAACATGTAAAAATGAGTACTTATTCAGGTGGACATGTGTTTGCATTTATAAAACAAGATTTGTGAACTTCAAAGTATGGTTTACATATCATACATCATAAAAAAACTTTAAGTATAAAAAATTCACAACAATCTCTCACATTAAATGGGGAGGTGCATTCATAAACAACAATTCTGAAATCAAAAAAGTATGGTTTACATAACATATAGCATAAACTTTAGAGAAAATATAAAACAAGATTTGTGAACTTCACAGTATAAAAATTCAATTACAAAGAAATCTCTCTCTAAAATGAGTACTGGACATGTGAACTCGAAAAAAAGTATGGTTTACCAAGTCTCTCATTAAGCGGAATTACATGAAATGGCATACTTTCAATAATGTAAAAAAACACATAGTCTCTCTCTCTCATTAAACAGAATTACATGAAATGGCATACTTTCAAATAAGGTAAAAAACACATAGTCTCTCTCTCGAATTACATTACAATGTCAGCTATGCTCAGAGGTAGCAGGATCTCTTGGAATAGAAAAATGTCCCCAGGCCATAGTTTTATGCGAGTTTTCAATCATATAACGTTTGGTATCAAGCCCTCTCAATGCAATTTTGTTCATTTCTACTGTATGAACGTTATGCTTACGACTTTGGAAAGTTGTTTGTCTGGCATAATGTGCTACATTCATGTCATTGAGACAAGATAGGTAATCATCAAAAGTTATTGAACGCATTGCAGCCTTTGAAACGCCTTTTGACTTCTTAACGATCTGACCATCAAAACGATATGAGTACAGCTTAGACCTTAGCCCAGCGTATTCTGTCATTAATTTGCCCGATAATTCGTCTTTAAATAAGCCCATTACTTTCCTGTTTACCAGAGGTATCGAATATATGTTGTCGGGTGGGTAATTGGTTGTATCAAAATGCTGAATGTTGGTTTTGATAAAATCATAAACATCTGTACTAGTTTCAAACAAAAATGAATCGGTATCCATGTAATTTAAAGACAAATCATTTAGGTTCTTTTTCAGAATGTTATAATAAAAGTGGTACATCACATATTTAGAAATGTCAAGTATTGCCTGTCCTATGTATGTGGGCTTACACATGTGAATATCTTCCTTTGCCATTTCGATACCCACAAGGTTCTCGTCAAATATAATGTAACGCAAAAACGTTTGACGCGATGTCAGCTTTTTCGCTTGTTTCCAACTGGTAACGAGACGAAAATCGTTATACTTACGTACATTTTCCATAAATTTTCCATGAACACAATTATTCATTTTTTCCATAGATTCTGACCGAATTTAGATTTCTCCTCAGCACGTTTTGCAGCGTTCAAGTCAATGTATGATTTTAACCAGAAGGATTGTTTGTAAGCCACTGCTCTATGTATGTATTTCAACTTCATTCCTAATTCTACACATTGCTGTAGATTACGGTAATGCAAGACATACTTTGACTTATCAGATAGTGTTGCAAGGAGCTTATTGCATGTATCCTTTGGAGGTATTTCGCTCTTTGGACACAGTGGAAGATCGTTGTGTTCGTCGTGAATGGCTTTAGGATATTCGAGATCGACTTCAAGCACATAACCCGTTTCCGAATCTGGCGGTACGTTTAAGAATTCTATTGCATTAATTTCATCTCTATTTAACCATCTGAGTTCGCCACATGGAGTTGCATGTCTTGCCATAACAAACCCGTATAAGTTTGTACAATCGAAAAGTGCTAAGCATTTAGGTGGTAGAGATTCGTTGTATTCATTCATGTACTTGTTATTGGCTTTGGAGTATCGCTGCAACACCGTGCAAAGCCCAACCCTGATTCCTGACTCGAAAAACTCTAGCATTTCTTTGTCGGTGATTAGCGATAATTTTGTTTTAGTCGTCTTTAACATCGCCTGATAGGCCAACCCGGGAGCAGTGTAGAAATGGCACGGATCTAGTTTATATAAATTTAGGCATAAGTTTCTGAAAGTTTCAAAAATGTCAGTCAATAGCAATGTGTCAGTCTTAAGATATAGATCGCTGTATTCGCCTAAGTTTCTGATATTTAACTCTCGCCATACTGTTTGAGCATGCAAGTAATCTTCCGTTGTTATATCATCAAATTGTGATATATCTGGTAATGCGGTCTCTTTCAATTTCTCTACGCAATCCAGATATGTGTATGGAAATACGCCTTTACGTATCATTAGCTGCCGATGTGCAGGATTTTCGTATGCTCTGTTTGTATTTTTAAAGTCCTCGGGGTTTAGCATATCAGCTAAATTGCTCAATTTATCATCGAGGAATCTATAACTATCAAGAAATCTGAAATATATACTTTTTCCATTGGACGTATATCTCTTACTGAATGATAGATAATTTTCAGATGTTTGTGAAATACATGATATGGGTTCTCGATCGTAAGCGAGATGTTTCACGAGAAAATGTGAATCGTAGTTTGACAGACAATGAAAAAAAATCGGTATCTAATTTGGTAACTTTCTATTCAGATTACACGAATTGTGGGCCGGTCCTATGAATCTACCGGTCAAATGACAATGGTCTAATATTTTGTCAGATTCGGACTCAAATTTATCTTCACACAGATGACAGAAATCAGTATTTCTGAATTTTATTTTATCTGCATCGGTCATATTTAACTCTCTTGTTTTTCGAGTAAATATCGATTACATCGTCTGCAATTACAGTTAATTCGCTGAAAAAATCTTGAAACGTATTAGGACCTCTAAAGATTTTGAATTTCGATTAAGGTATCGTCATAATTGCATACAAGGTTTAAAGCTATTGATACTGCTTCGTGTCTTTGTAGTGATCTCGTCCAACTGCTATCTGCGGAGGGCTGACATGAATGCACTTTTTTAAGTATTGATTCGATATCTGCATATATGACAAATGGCACCGGAGAGCACTTCGAGTATGAATTGAATCGAATGGTGTCATTTACCCCTATTTCAGGCATACTAACAACTTGCGATTTCATGCGAGATGCATGATATTTTATTTTATATTTAGCTAGGTTGCTTTCATTCGAGAAGTATTTCATGCATGCCTCACATATACACATCCTACACTTGCGTTTAGTTAATTGTGAGGACAACAGGCGAGATAGGTCATTTATTAAGCAATAGTGTGATCTAGCTTCATCGGCAATTCTTAAGACGTTCACATGATGCTCTTTACGTTCCGAGGTTTGATATAATGGAATAATTGAATATTCGTCTATACCATATACCGTGATAGATATATTATCATTTTGCTTTTCAAATTTTTGTATGTCATCTAAAGATACTGGAAACTTTATTCCTGCGAAATTAAATTCTTTAAACATATTGTACTTGGAGTACGAACTCACTCTATAGCTGTTACGCTTTACCGGAAATTTGGATGCCAGTAGGCAATATCCGAAACATTTGTTATCAGTATTCCTAATATTGGTCACTGCTCTCTTGTGTTTTATGAAATCTGGCACTTTTATGTTGCAACCTGCATTTAGCGGATCGTAGTGACAGAAATTTAGAATTACCGAACATATTTGGTATAGTGATTTCGAACTGCTTTTCGATTCGAATGTATCAATGTTGAATAATATGGGATGTTTAAGTTTATTCTCATACCAATCGCTAATGTTTGTACCTTGTAAGATAGCATCCATTTTACTATTGAAATTAAATGTCTCGATCTTTTCATTTTCGGGTGTTTGGATGACATATTTGCATACTAACGTGGCACATTACTTTATTCCTGACAAATGATGAGCGAGATTGCTCCGAATTTCACTGCTAACGAGCGGTTGACATTCATCTAGAAATGTTTCAGGATCAATCATCCCCACCGAGTTTTCTATTTGACTCGTATAGATCCGATTTTTAATTGCCGATTCAATAGTCATGCATGCAACATCCTTCTGCCTCTGTTCACTCACCGATTCTGATCTTGGTTTCTTTGATGGAGACGCGCTATCATCTTTCGGCGACGTAGTCCTCTTGTTCGGGGCTCCGGTCTTATTTGAGATCACGTGCACGTGTTCCTCTGAAATTGAAATAAATGAGGTGTCATCAGTAATACATATTTGATATCTTTTAAGCTGAAAAAAATGTTCAGGTAAAGTTTTTTTAAAAAAACTGAAATCGAGTTTTCTTTTTTTCGTGATATTAATTTGTTACTTTTTTGAAGCATGCATGAAAGCTGAAAAATCTATAACAAATAGTTCATTTTTTTATTTACAGTAATGTTTGATGTCAAAGTATCTTTAAGCTGGAAATAATGTTGATTTTATTTCAAGTAAAGTTTTTTAAATCGAATTTTCGTTTTTCGTGATATTAATTTGTTACTTTTTTGAAGCATGCATGAAAGCTGAAACAAAAATATATAGTTCAGTTTATTAAGGCTGAAAACAAAATTTTCATTTTATTTCAAAGTAAAGTTTAAAACCTGAAATCTAATTTTCTTTAAAGCTGAAAAGAAAAATATCCCTTTTTTAGCATGAAATACACTTATATAACAAAACTGCTTCATTATTAATGTTTGATGCTAATGACATTAAAGTTATATATTAAAAAGAGGAAATAGAAGTTTACTTATAGCTGAAAAAGAAATATTGTCAAATTATATTTTTTTGTTGAATGTTTAAGCTGAAAAAAATTATTATCTTATCCGATTACTTTATTATTTTCAAAATGTAATGTTTTGTTTTAACACATACATGCGAACATTAACTCACCTTTTCTTGTCATGGAGTCTAATTTTCTGTGGATTTCTTGTTTTACTGCAGTGTCTGCAGATGCATCTCCTTCGCTTGAGAATTCTCCTGCATGTTTGAACTCGTCTAAAAATTATACAATTCATTATTGCAACGATATGAGAAGTGAAAATAGTAGCATATATATGCTCATTTTATCGACTGGCTATAATCTGAAATTTCGAGATATTCATTTTTTTACACGTACAAAGACAAGATTTTTATCCATGCAGTATAGTTATGTCAATTAATCTTAAAAGGTCAAAAAGTTAGAACTATTCCATTAAAAAAATGACATTAAGAATTTTTTTCTCTTTTCCGAGATGCATTATTTTTTTTCTGAACTGAGCTAACACATGCAAAAAACTGTTTTAATATACCTTTTTTTGTAAAAAAGTAATCTTGTGACGTCGATACCCGCTAGCTAGCGTCTCTTGTCCCATATACACAAGGTGATAGCCTCCTTCATTTATAGCAGTTTTCTGTTCTGTAGTCATACTCTTAAATCGCTCGGGAAGAAAGACCTGATACTGATCTAATATTACTACGACGCGTTCGCCATATCTCGTGCTAAGCGTCTTCAGCTTGTTTATTTTGAACGGCACGTTTATCTCCAGATCTGCAAGTTTCTTTGTTGGTACTATTGGAGTGCCTTCTCCAATTTCATTGAGCTGGCTTATGATTTGATCTGAAACATACAAACGCGTTTCAACAGGATTATATTATTTAGGTCACGAAAAAACACGGAAATAAAAGACACATTGAATCGATTGTTTGGGTCACTGAAGTATATGTAAAAAGACACACAGATCGAAATTGTAACAAATAATAACTTTTTTCACTTACCATCCATGTTCTTTCCTGGCTGCGCACTTCTGTTGCAAATGGTCTTTTTTCGTCCTCCCTTACACATTTTATATGTCCCCGACGTTGTTAACCCCCCCTCCCCACAAACACTTGTTCTATGCTACAGTCACATGTCCAGCGGAATAAGTACTAAGTTCTTACGAACGGTATCCTAGTCTTTATAAGTTCATTATACTATACGCCTATTTTCCCTTCTCCTCCACGTATGCGCACGCAGTTATCTGACCAATGGCTGACATTCATTCGTGACAAAAAATTACCTTGTCCACCTGGCCCCTGTACTTACGATAATTATAGCATTGGTAGGATCCGTGTTGCTGCTTCCTTTTTGCTACAGGCAATTTCTTACGCTACTTTCAGTTTTTCCGTAACCTATAATTAGGTTCAAGGTTCATTTATAAATTCTGAAGTCCTGGATTCTCTCTATGCCTTCGGGTTACAGAGACGAGAGAACACATTGCCTTAAAAGACATTGCATTTGCATGTCTCAGCATTAGTTTTATCTCTGAGCTCGATATGCCGAGGTTTTTTTAAAGCATTTAATTTTAGTAATTTATAGTTCATTGCTGTCTTGACCCTTCTGTTACTGATCCAGCGTGAACGGGAATCACTCGCATGGATTTCTTATTTTGCCTTCTTGATGAAAGATTCCAAGTTTTTACCTTCGGGGGGACTCGAAAACGTACGTTTGTTATGACGACGTAACGGTACACCTGACTCGAATATTATTAGCCCCCTTAGTTTTTTTCTCATTGCCTTCTTACTGAACGGGATCTCTTCTTCTTTGATTCATACATTAGTTTTAGGAAAACAAAACCTTGGGTATGACGAGATAACCGTACACATAACTCGAATATTATTAGATCACATGTCCTCTGCCTCTGAACGCGGGAGCCATACATTAGTTTTTTTTAGCAAACGCGGTAACCGTACACATAACTCGAATATTATTTAAGCCATACGTCTTTTTTTCTCACTTCATTGCCTCTCTTCTTGCAATTTTTACTTTATCTACTACGTATAGTAAGTAGGGGAAGTATTGCATTCCACCCTAAAATTCGATACCGAGATTTCACAAGAAATACATGTTTTGAGACCCCCATTTTTGGAAACATGTCCGTGTGTCTGCATGTGAACAGCATAACGAACAGTCGGATAAACACCAAACTTAGTCTCAAAAATTCGATACCGAGATTTCACAGGAAATACATGTTTTGAGACCCCCATTTTTGGAAACATGTCCGTGTGTCTGTATGTGAACAGCGTAACTCACAGTCGGATCAACACCAAACTTAGTATTTTGGTTCAGTATCTTCACGAAGGTTTTTTCAAGAAAAATCCCCACCATCCCAGACTACCCTTTACATGGAACATTTTTTTCTCAAAAATGGCTCTAACGATTCTTCATTGTGAACGACTTTTGCATAACTGGTAAAAAAAATCGTAAGAGATAGTCAACATTTTACTACACGTGAGCGCGCACGCGCGCACACACACAGATATTTTTTTCGGCTTTTAATTATCTTTATTATTCATTTAACTCCACAACATAACAATAGAGTGTATCAACAACTTCACGAGGGGAAATAACGTGCTACAGATACTTTTTTCGGCTTTTAATTATTTTATTATTCATTTAACTCCACAACATAACAATACAGTGTATCAACAACTTCACGAGGGGAAATAACGTGCTACAGGGAGGGGGACGGACTTCAGAATTCTACACTCAGACTCCCAAACGTCACGTAATCCCACACGTTACTCGTATAGACGGGTACTAACTCCGTTTATTCATTACACGGCTTCTAACACACACACACACATACATACCTGTTTCAAAAAACCCACAGAGAGAGAGAGAGAGAGAGAGAGAGAGAGACGAGCTTCCTACACACTACACCTTAGACTCTCAACATCACGTAATCCCCTCACGTTACTCACATAGACGGTTTCTAAAACCGTCTATTCATTACACGGGTACAAACACACATATGTAACTGTTGTGAAACCCGCGTTAACTCACTACTCGAAGGGGTAAGATTAGGAGACCGCGGAGGCCACAGACCTTTAAGAAATTAGTCTTTCCCCAAAAAATTCCACTAACAGTCTCATGGATTTATGTGATGTATGAGCAGTGGCGTTATCTTGTTGAAAAAACGCACCGTTCACTTCATCTTGATTTAGCTGTGAAATAAATTGAAAAAAATCGGCCCAATAATTCGAGAGCGAGAGATCGCACACCATACACCAATTTTCTCTGAATGTAAAGGGTTTTCCTGAATTGCATTAGGATTTTCAGTAGACCATACTCGCGTATTTTGTGAATTTACGCATCCTGATAAGTGGAACCAAGCTTCATCATTGAAAATGTCCTATCTAACACGTCAATTCCATGGTGAAAAATAAACCTCTGAAACCATTCACAATACTGAACTATTTTCCCGTGATCTGTGGGTTTTAATTCGTGGACGACTGATACCTTATACGGATACAAACCTAGTTCTTTTTTGACTGCTTTGTATGCGGAACTGTAAGAAATATCACATTGTTGGGCCAATTTGTTTATTGATTTCTGTGGACTTTTAAGCAGTCTATCCGATATATCGGATAGTTTTTCTTCTGTTAGCACACTGGGTCTTCCACTTCTAACAGCATATGCACGGAACTTGACTCCTGAAATTTATTAACTAAATCACGCACAGTATCTCGGTGGGGTAGTTTTCGTGACAACGAAATTTCGTTTCACTTTCTCAGTATAATTTCCACGATCATTAAAAAAGTTTCCACTAGAAACCTACGTTCCTCTAACCAGTACAATAAACAACTCATGCGGTCGCAGTCGCTGATAACGCCGATAATCATAACATCCCGTCGGAATCGAATGCCATAAACCTAGGGATGCCAACCTTTTATCGAGCGGTGGCCAGCAGCAAGGTGCGGAGGAAGTTCTTGATGACCCGTTACTACCAACGTGACCCCTGAGGGGGAAGGATGAGGGAAGAGACCCGAAGGTGTCCAGAACCGGATGATGACGGACGCAAGCAAGAACGGGGTCCCTAACGTTTCCAGTTAGAACGCATCCGATGCCACAAGGTACCTGCCCCCCGGAGCGGAGCCCTACGCTGAGGAAAGATCTAATTGAGCGGTACCACAGCGAGGCCAGGGAAGAAACTTTACCGTCCAGCCGCAACCCACCGAACACCGTCGCCTGGTCCTGCAACTCTGAAACAGATGACAATAAAGATGATGGGCACAGTCGTGGTAGAAGATGAACCACCCCAGCTTTCTCTTAGCGACACGGGGAAACCACGAAAAATCCATGGGCTGGGGTGGCGGTCGCCGGGGATAGATCCTAGTGTCTCCCGATTGCGGGCCACAAACGTAACCGACTGAGCCATTCAGATCGGTTATTACTAGATACAAAATTATTCTGACGAAAGTATATTTTCCCATCTTCATTTTAATCGAGATAAAGCTTACCGGAAATTACTGCATTAACATTTCGTTATACGAAAAGATACAAACGGAAAAGTGATAGCCACATATTTAAGAACTGGACGCTATATCCTAGTCTTAAAATTCAATACTGTTTCCATACAATCTCAAGAAACAACTGAATGTTGAAAGGACTTTAAGAGAATGACCAAGTATTGAACAATTCAAACAACTAATAACGAATATCTTGGAACTGACTGATGCCCCCCAAAAAATCTGATGTGTTAAACTCACATGACTTTCTCTACTCTTGTACAAACTATTTTTACAAACGCTTATTCTCCATATGCTTCATGTTAATCGAGATGTTAATCTAATTGCTAATTTTCTTGTAGATGCAAGGGGAATTGCTAGGCTTTAAGCTATGGTTAAATATTTTAAGAGTTGGTTGCTATGTCGAGTATTCCATTCTCTTTGCATTACCAGGACAAAAAAATGAATAACGAACTTGAGAAAAAGTATAAGTATTGGAAATTTTAAGGGAATAACAAGCAATATCTCGAAAATAGTTCACTCAATAAGAAAATGTATATGACATAAGTTGTATATTTTAACGCGATCTACATTTTTAGTGTAGTAAAAGTTTGTCTATCTCTTATGGTTTACCAGTTATGCAAAAGTCGTGCAGAATGAAGAACAATTTTGTAGACATTCCCAGAAAATTCGAGATATACATTTCATTTGTCATAAAAAGATCTTAAACATGATATTTTAATCAAAATCGTTTGAGCTATTTTTGAGAAAATTAAAATCTTCGGAAAATGTTCCATATAAAGTGTAATCTGGGGTGGGAGGATTTTCTTGAAAACCTTCGTGTCGCATCTCTGGAAGATACTGAACCTAAATACCAAGTTTGGTGTTTATCCGACTGTTCGTTTCTGAGTTATGCTGTTCACAGACAGACACACACACGGACATGTTTCCAAAAATGCTTTTTTTGGATTCAGGGGGTCTCAAAAGATGTATTTCCGGTGAAATCTCGGTATCGAGTTTTTGGGTGGAATACAATACTTCCCCTACTTACTATACGTAGTAGAGAAATTAAAAAGTTATTTGAAATAAATTGTGTATTTTGATGAGATCTACATTTCTTATGCTGTTCAGTCCCAAATACATGGACCATTTTTTAAAAACGCTTTTTTTTCAGGAGGGCTCAAAATATGTATTTCGGTGAAATTTCGGTATCCAATTTTTGGGTGGAATGCAATACCTTCTCTTTCATCTAAGTATTCGTGCGCGGTAGAGAAAGTAAAAATCAGGGACTGAAAAGATCAGGTGATCTCTCCAGTCGTGGGATAGCACCGAATTGTGAGAGTAAACGAAGTGGAAAGTAGTAGGGGAAAGGTCCCTAATTTGAACCGCCTCTTAAATTGAACCGCTCCGATATTTTCCAAACTGTTCGACAGATGGCACCATAATCCTAGCAGAAGCGTGGCGTGTACAGCTATGAATGCTTGCAGTTGTTGACTTTGCATTCTGACCTGTGGTTTCAGTTGTATGAAGTGTTGTGTGTTTTTGGTGCTTTAGAGGTAATATTTGACTCATCTAGCTAAGTTTATACCACCAATTAGATAAATTTGAGATGATCTATAGAAATTACATGTTATAAAGTGCTTATTTGGCAACAATATTCATGCATACGTTTTTTCAAGCAGCGTCTCTCCTTGTCACATAGATGCTAAAGCTTCCAAAAAGCTTCGTAAATTGAACCACTGTTTGAACCCCATATTGAACTGGTCCAATTTAGGAAACCTATTGAAGTTCTGGGGTTGTTCAACTGCGAATGGTATATCTTGTGAATAAATATAGATATAATATGTTAAGTTAAAAAAATAATGCTAAAGATAGTGGCTGACAAGAATATGTGAATTGTCTGAAATTATGGACATGATCCAGTATATGAGTTGTAGGATATGGCTTCACCAAAAGTGTACAAAAGTTAGTGGTAAGAAGAAAGTGCTTTATTGTGAAGGCTGTGTATAATTGGACTCTTTTGTATGAGAGTAAAAATTAGCAAAAGCTCTATATTTGCAAATAACACCTATTCCAAAAGCAAGTGATTGTTATTATATAAAAATTCAAAATGTTCAACGAAATTGCTATTCTTATCACAATTTTGGACTCTACTTTTGTTGCTGATAGCACATTTGTTTTGAATGTACAATAAAATATGTGCATTTTGTATTAATAAAACTACTTTTAAACTTGAAAGTATGTGGTTCATTTTAAGGCACGGGTGGTTCAATATAGGAACCGTTTCATACGGGCCATATGGGCTGTAGCCCCATCTTGCTGCAACCATATCGCGTTTAGACGGCAGTTGTGGAATGAAAAAGTTGTTAACCATGGCCGCATACCGCTCGGAATTGACAGTCGCTAACCGGCCGTTGTTGTTTTCAAGAAAATATGGACCAATGTTTTCTAATGGACTATGCAATAGCACACAAGATGACCACCTTTGGGAATTGACAGTCGCTAACCGGCCGTTGTTGTTTTCAAGAAAATATGGACCAATGTTTTCTAATGGACTATGCAATAGCACACAAGATGACCACCTTTGGGCTACTCTGGTTCTTTTTATGAATGAACAGTGTCCTGAGTACAGAAATAAACCAGTGTTTGTGTTTGTCAGTAATGCAATGTTTGTAGAATTGTTATATACAAGTTATATTGGTGCAAATCCACTTAAAAACCAGTTGAAAATGTACTATTTCCCGTGAACCACCCTGTAATCTCAGCATTATAAACACTTTCTTATTTGGTATTCCAAGTTCCTAACTTACACAGAGAAAATGAAACGACATGGTGATATTCTACGGGGTGAACAATCCTTGACGGGACCGGTTTCGCGGAGTGCGACCGCCCGGCGAGTCTGGTTGCTGTGTCGGCGGTGTGGGGGAGACAGCAACTCCGTAGTAAATATAGTACGGTATGTCGCGTAAGTTATTTCTAACACATATAACACTAAAAAGAAAAGGAAATTACCCACGTATATCATGCAAGGAGATGTTGAAATTGCCTACCTTCGTTGTTTAACAATTTTCGGTACGTGCTTGCGAAACTGTCCATTATACTCTGGAATTCCCTCTGAGAAATGGCAGCAATTTCTTCAAGAAGTTATTTTTAAGTTAAGTGTGTGGATTTGGTTTGTAAACTTCCTATTTTAATGCCTCCAGAGATAATCTCTTGGGTTGAATCAGTGGAACTGACCTGTGTTTTCCACGGAGACGGTTGGAACATTCTATCGTTTAACAGGGGCAAAATTTCGACCACCTATTCAATGAGCGAAGTCAGCATAATTTACCGTTAGATGATAATGATAATAATAGTCACAGTAACATTTATAATGGCAGTAATGTAACACTGCGTGCTCTCATGTTTGTTGCTTATACTCCGTAATGTTAGAACAGAACAGTGTAAACACAATTAAAATAGCTATGGGCGTATACGTGTAGGTCAAATAAAGACATTTTTATATCTGTCAGTCTAAAAAGTGAGTTTATTCCCTTGAAAATAAAGATTGTGTAACTGAACTGGAAACTATTCTAAGAAATTTTCGATCTATTTTTGTCTATCATCACGGACTGTACCCATTGCAAGCTTGGGAAATGCCTCTCAATGAGCGTGATTCCCTTATCGTCTTTACTGATGAGAGGAGTAGAAGGAAGCTCGGCTGTCCCCATAGCTCAGTCGGTAGAGCACCTCCTGCAGTGCAAGGGTTCCTGGGTTCGATTCCCGGTTAGGGTGGGTATTTTTCTCTAGCCAAGATTATTCCCTATCTCTCCAGAGCGTTGGATTATGAATGAAAGTGTAAATGTGTGTATGATCTAATGATTAAATCCCAAAATTTACTAGTAACCCAAAGACAGGCGAATACGAGATATAATCGGCGCAACAGTTCTAGACACGTGAAAATCTTAATGAGATCTATGTTGCGAGTTGCTTACCAGATCAGGTGGTGACCGATCGACTGCATACTGCAGGAGTGCGAGGGACAGTCATCGTCAAATATCCACACCGGTTATGCACTGCGTTGCGCTGATAAACTTAGTTATATACAGTATATTAAAATCCACGCTGTAAAAAGCGCTTAATATAAAAAAACGCTGTCAATCATTGCCTCCAATTCTTCCACATCTAACAACCCTTCCTCTTCTGCGGAATCACTCACATTATTGCCGTCATAGCTGCTGTCACTACTTTCTGCACCATTATCCTGCATGAGAATTATTTCTGTTTGATTTTCTGCAATTCCGTATTTTTCGGAATAATGATTCTTAATTTATTCAGCATGTCGCCATACATTTTCCCATTCTGGCCTTCCAATTTCAGCAAATTGCTGGCGTTATAACTGCTCCACATATTTTAATTTAAAAGTGATATTTCTGCATGCCAGCCATTTTTTGATATCAGCCCAGATTAATTCGATTGGGTTTAGATCTGGGCGATACGATGACAGTCTAAGTACATTATGGCGATGTTGTATTACTATCTGGTCAAGTATGTATGACTTCTGAAGCTGTTTGTTGGCTTTAATTAAGTTATATAGCTTTGTTTTACTCATGTTTTCATCTAAAGCTTTATGTCTAAGTAACCAAGCTCTCATTTTTTCTTTCAAGGAAGTTGAGGTAGGTTGTTTGTGAATTTGAGTGTTGACGCATTGTGTAGCATTGTCGATGACCAGAACAGACCCAGCAGGCATATTAGGTATCAACATGGCGTTGATTCACTTCATGTAATTTTCTGTATTCATTTCTTGATGAAAATCTCCTGTTGTTTGTTGCGACTTGTAAAAGAAGGGCATTTGGAACGAAGCCGATCTTTCCAACAGCACGAACGATAATAAGTATTTGCCCTTTGGCAACAGGTGCCTGCAAACCTAATTCGCTATCGTCACTACAACTTTTAGATGCTGTATGACTGCTGTGTATGTATGACTCATCTTCATACATTATAGTATTTTTCTGAAATTTGTAGCACCACCTTGAAAATTGATGCTGATATAAGTACACATTGATATAAGTACATATAAAATTAGTCATTTGGAAAGATAGAATCAGACTGAAAAATTAAATTCCATAGCCGGGATTTGAACCACAGATCTTAGGCTTTCCGTGCCGTTGCTCTAACCGACTAAGCTATCATGGCAACATTTACTTTTTATTTTTATTTTTTTATTTTATTATTATTTTATTATTTTATTTATTTATTTTGCTTTTCTGTTAGAACTCTTCTATTTGATTTCGGTTTCTTCCATTTGAACCCTAAATCTTTAATAATTTTTCTGAGATTTGTAGCACCACCTTGAAAGTTTCTGCTGTCTTTCAGCTGGATGAGCAATCTGCTTATTGTTAGCACAGTTTTTTCTTCCACATAGGAATTGTTAATCGTGCGCCGAATGACGCATTCGAAATCGTCTATTTCTGTAATACGTTTAGGGACCTTATGTTTCTTCCCAGGTGTGTCAAATGGTACTCTTTCATCCATATGTTTTTTTCTCTTATCTTTGAGAACTCTGGAAACGGAACTCGGTGAAACACCAGTTGCTTTGACTACTCTTTCTTTCACTCTCATAAGACTTTTGTGGAACTCGGATATAATTTCTTCCTTCATCTCTGCTTCTTGCTTCATGAAGTCGATGACATTTGCAATTATTTCCCTACTTTGACTATGTAACACCTTACCACTTAACTTTGAAAACATAGGAGCCATGGTTATAAATATAACAAATATAAAATAAGTACTATTAAGATACTGCAGCTCTCTTTAAAATTACAACCAGATGCAGACACTTTCTTTGCAGACTGTATGTGTTACGCACTGTGAGTAAGCAAAGGTATTATATCGCTTTCGTTGATAAAGCTAAACAAACCATTCCTAGGCTCGGCAGCTGGGATGGCAGTCAAGGTCACGATTCCAGAAGTTTTGCGCGAGTAATAACATATGCTCCAAAGGAAAGACCGCCAATAAAACCACACTAATTCGTAAGTTTCCCACTGAGCTGTGTTACTTGGAATTGCCCCGTTGAGACCTGCAACCCTTTTAACGCACGAAGGAATATCTACAGACGACAAATACGGCGATGTTGGACCACCTGGTATAGTAATAATTGTTTATTAAACATTACTACATGTATTTGGAAATAAATTATTTCCACATGTTGGCCACTATCTGCACGTATATGTAGCCGAATATATTTAATTCATTACTGGAATTATTTTCTACAGGTCTGAAAACAAAAGCACATCAAATACAGAGACCTTTATATCGCATTAACAGGCTGACCCTAAAGAAAACACCTTTTCAATGTCTGTGTTAAACATTGCTGTTTGTTTGTAAAACTAAAATATCAGATGAAACAATTGCTCGTCAGGGCATCCCCTTTGGGGCTGCTTGTCCCACAGTAGCATTCTGCTAACACGTTTAGGAACTCAAGGGAGCTACACGGTTTGCTTTGTTTCAACACAAGGTACACAAAAGTATCGCTGCGCACGCACTCTGGAATCAGAAGCAAACATTCACCTAGAGGGAAATCAGCAGCGAAATTTTGGAGAGCTGTAATGCATATGTTTAATTATCTACGTGTTCTGCAAGGGTTGCCAGCTTTGGAAAGCGAAACTTCCCTGTGTCGACTGAAACAAGTGTCTCACTCAGGCTGCAACTTTGAATGAATGACAAAAGCAAATACAACGTCGCTTTCACTTAAAATCACTTCGGAGTAAGCCACTTCAGAGACTACAGTTGCGTATCTGTAGCGACCTAACCAATAGGTCAGGGATTCAGGGTCAGTTGTACGAATTGGCACTGCTCTGTGGTTAGGGGCTAAATTGTGTTTTACGACACCGGAATAGGTCTATCAAGTATGTAACTACGGAATAAGTTATTTGATGTTTGCATGTGGCGTTAAGTCGTTATTCCGAATATAAAAATCTGATGGTGGTGTACCCACATGACTTTCTCTACTCTTTTACAAACTATTTTTACAAACGCGTATTCTCCATCTACTTCATGTTAATCGAGATAAACATTTGCAGAAACTATCTTATTGCTAATTTCCTTGAGGTGCAAGGGGAATATGGTAGGCTTTAAGCGATAGTCAAATGTTTTAAGAGCTGGTTGCTATGTGGAGAATTCCATTCTCTTTGTATGTCCAGGATATAAAAGAAACGTATGAGGAATTCCCATTTGAGAAAAGTATAACTACTGGAAAATTCAAACAAATAACACGGAATATCTCGGAAATGGTTCACTCGACAAAAAAAAGATGTATACACATAAATTGTGGGTTTTACGAGATCTGCATTTTTTGTGTACAAAAACTTTGCCTATCTCTTACGATTTACCATTATGCAAAAACCATTCACAATGAAGAGGACTTTTCGAGACATTTCCAGAAAATTTTGTTTGTCATGAAAATAGCTTAAACATATGATATTTTAATCAAAAACGTTAGAGCCATTTTTGAATAAATCAAAATTTTCGAAAAATGTTCCAAACAGAGTAGTATGGGTTGGTGGATTTTCTTGAAAATTTTCGTGTCGCATCTTTTGAAGATACTAAACCTAAATACCAAGTTTGGTGTTTATCCAACTTTTCGTTTTTCAGTTATGCTGTTAACAAGTTATATCTTATGGTCTTACTCTCGCAAAAAGTCACTTCGTTTATTCTTGTGTTTTGCGTAACGTAGTTGTCATAATTTTGCATCCGAACACGCTTAGGAGCATTCATACATATTTCACAGTACCAAACACAATTCAATTAAGGAATAATAATAAGCATTTAAGAATACTGTTTGTGAAAGCAATGCGAATTGCTAAACACGTTTCAGCAAAACAAAGCAGTGAGTATGCATCAAGCTGGGAATGAACGACTCACAATAGTAGATTACGATACGAGGGGTAAAAGTAGGGATTTATTTTGCAAGTAGGATTGTTTGTGAAACCACTTTTAATACGTGTGCCATATACTATTCTTTTAGATGCGCTCGACTTTGTAAAATATCAACAATATACTGATTCCTGAAACTAACAAAGATCACGTTTAGAACGCGGTTCTTGAAATTATTTTTAACATGCTTTGCCTTACACCAGCCATTGAAGCGATTAAATGCTAAATCACATTTTTTTCTGGATTTTTTGGCTAAGGACTTCTAGTGTTATTCTTTCTGCTGCTTCTGTAATTTCATCTGGCTCTTCTATTTCAGTTTCTTCTGAATTCATAATTTCTGTCATTTAATCTTTATGTAGCTTAGAGAAAACAGTAACGTTTTAGATAAGCAGAAGGCTGTTAGTATAACGAATATGTTAATCTACAACGAATTGCGATAAATTGAAGTATGACGATTTGTATTGTGAACAGATAATGCAACGCCAAGAGACATTACTCATGTAAAGAGACATAATGAAAAGGAAAACCTAATCAAACCAAATCGAGTTATCATCCATGTGCAAATACAAAGGGTAATTGCCATGTGATTGGGCTTGAAACTAAATTAAGTCACACTAGTGCGACAATCTAAAGATTTTAGCTCGTGTGCACTGTGTTAGAAGTTCTACTTTTAGGCCATGAAGCAGTGTTTTTAACACTTAAATAACTTCAGTCCAATTTTTAATGTATAATTCAATAACAGCCCGCCTTAAAGCAACATGTGTATATAACAATATATAAAAAATGTATGTTGTAACAGTCATTGTATATGTTTGTATCTTTGTATCCATGTGTAATATTGTTATGTGAATATATTACGTAATTCAATAAATTAGGAGATGTGAGAATAATAGGTTAAAAGTTGCTAACAATGAGGTAACCTTGAGGCAATAATGAATTTAAAAGTTTAAATGCTGCTAGT
Organism: Deroplatys truncata; assembly: GCA_030765065.1. Classification (NCBI taxonomy): domain Eukaryota; kingdom Metazoa; phylum Arthropoda; class Insecta; order Mantodea; family Mantidae; genus Deroplatys; species Deroplatys truncata. The sequence continues at coordinate 77,161,868 of CM060989.1, read as the reverse complement.
CATTATTGGAGCAACAATAATGTAAATAAAAGTGACAGTTTATAAAATAGCCAATCAACAACCAGAAAAACCTTTAGTTAAATGAAGGTATTTTATTGGATTAGGAATAGCCAATCAGAGACTTGAAATACAGAAATTTACAAGTTTAGGCGGTTGAAATCAGTTCAGTTACCTGCAAACAGTGTTCGTAGCCGGACGCGACACATCCTCGAGAGATTTTATACGTATTCGTGAGAGACGAAAAATAAGTATACGTGTTAAAAAGTGCAATTAATTAATAAAAAGAATCTCACAGCTCTCTATATCAGTGAAGTGTTACTTAAATTGTATCAAGTTTTAATAAAAGGAGTGAAGTAAAATTATAATCTGTGTAAGCCTACATTCTTAAGTCGCACCACAACCCTGCTAAGAGAAACGTGTCTCTAACAATAATACTGACTCAGCCGAGACAAACATAAATATAATATTTAAACAAACAGTCAAATTACAAAGTAAATAATTTTTTAAACTTGGGGCAAAGGCCACCTGAAAATACATTTGGAGCAAAGGCTACCGGAAAGCGGGTACTATACGTGCAGTTGCAACTACTACAAGTTCGGTTCCCCAACAGTTGAAATATAATACAACTCCTTCAATACAACCTCTTTAAAATTGACGCCCAAAGCGTGGTGCAAATAACGTAAAGATACTATCTACTTCAAATTGGCGCCCATACATCGGGCAAACAACTTAAACACAATACACTTTCTCAGCCGTGCCGTCTAAAAATTAGTTTTAAATCTTCAAACACTCGAATAGATATATAAGGAGTAAACCTGCGCTGTACAACTCGTTGCCACATTTATACAATAGATAAACTCAAAGAATAACATTGCGTTATTCCTTTAAGAGGAAATAATTACAGTTGTTTATGTTTCATGAAAACTGAATACCATTCACAGTTTCATAGTACCTATGCTAGGATTAGAGCACAGAGGAACATATACCTATGTGGAGCATTTCATTGTCTTTATATGTCCAGGACACAAGAAAAAATCTGTGTTACACACACATGACTTTCTCTACTCTTGTACAAACTATTCTTACAAACGCTTATTCTCCATATGCTTCATGTTAATCGAGATATCGAGATGTTAATCTTACTGCCATTTTTACTTTCTCTACTACGTATAGTAAGTAGGGGAAGTATTGTATTCCACCCAAAAATTCGATACCGAGATTTCACCAGAAATACATGTTTTGAGACCCCCTGAATCCAAAAAAAGCATTTTTGGAAACATGTCCGTGTGAGTGTCTGTGTGTCTGTGTGTGTGTCTGTGAACAGCATAACTCAGAAACGAACAGTCGGATAAATACCAAACCTGGTATTTAGGTTCAGTATCTTCCAAGGATGCGACACGAAGTTTTTCAAGAAAATCCCCCCACCCCAGATTACCCTTTACATGGAACATTTTTCGAAAATTTTAATTTTCTCAAAAATGGCTCTAACGATTTTGATTAAAATATCATATGTTTAAGATATTTTTATGACAAATAAAATGTATATCTTGAATTTCCTGGGAATGTCTCCAAAAGTATTCTTTATTGTGAACTACTTTTGCATAACTGGTAAACCATAAGAGATAGACAAAATTTTACTACACAAAAAATGTAGATCGCGTTACAATACACAATTTATGTCATATACATTTTTTTTGTTGAGTGAACCATTTTCGAGATATTGCTTGCTATTCTCTTAAATTTTTCAATACTTATTTTCTCAAATGGGAATTCGTTATTCATCTTTTTGTCTTGGATATGCAAAGAGTATTAATCTGTGGGAAAGGGAATGGTGCTGCACCTAGCAACCAGCTAATAAGGGATATGTATGTGCTTAAAGGCTACTGTATTTCTATATTGCCCGTGTAAATATATATTCCCCTTACATCTATAAGAAAATTAGCAATAAGATAGACTCTGCAAACGTTTATCTCGATTAACATGAAGTGTATTAATCTGTGGGAAAGGGAATGGTGCTGCACCTAGCAACCAGCTATTAAGAGATATGTATGTGCTTAAAGGCTACTGTATTTCCAAATTGCCCTTGTAAATATACATTCCCCTTACATCTACAAGAAAATTATCAATAAGATAGAGTCTGCAAGTGTTTATCTCGATTAACCTGAAGTAGATGGAGAATAAGCGTTTGTAAAAATAGTTTGTACAAAAGTAGAGAAAGTCGTGTGAGTGTAACACATCAGATTTTTTTGTAGATGCAAGGGGAATATGGTAGGTTTTAAGCGATAGTCAAATCTTTTAAACGTTGGTTGCTATGTGGGGCATTCCATTCTCTTTGCATGGCCAGGACATAAAAAAAATGAATAACGAATTTGAGAAAAAGTGTAAGTATTTGAAAATTTAAGGGAATAACAAGCAATATCTCGAAAATTGTTCCCTCAACAAAAAAAGTGTATATGACATAAATTGTGTATTTTAACGCGATCTACATTTTTTGTGCAGTAAAACTTTGTCTATCTCTTATGGTTTACCAGTTATACAAAAGTCTTCACAATGAAGAATACTTTTGGAGACATTCCAGAACATTCGAGATGTACATTTCATTTATCATGAAAATATCTTAAACATAGGATATTTTAATCAAAATCTATAGAGCCAGTTTTGAGAAAATTAAAATTTTCGAAAAATGTTCCATGAGAAGGGTAATCTGGGGGGGGGGATTTTATTGAAAACCTTTGTGTCGCATCTCTGGAAGATACTGAACCTAAATACCAAGTTTGGTGTTTATCCGACTGTTCGTTTCTGAGTTATGCGGTTCTCAGACAGACACACACACGGACATGTTTCCAAAAATGCTTTTTTTGGATTCAGGGGGTCTCAAAACATGTATTTCCGGTGAAATCTCGGTATCGAATTTTTGGGTGGAATGCAATACTACGCCTACTTACTATACGTCGTAGAGAAAGTAAAAAGCGAATAACGAATTACTATTTGAGAAAAAGCTTAAATACTGGAAAATTCAAACAACAACAAATATCTCTGAAATGGTTCACTCAACAGAAAACTGTCTGTGACAAAAATTGTGTTTTTTAATTATATCTACACTTTTTGTGTAGTAAAACTTTCTATCAGTTAAGCAGGAGGCATTCAGAATGAAGGGAATTTTGGGGACGTTCCCAAGAAATTCGAGATATACATTTCATTTGTCATAAAATTATCTTAAACATATGATAATTTAATCAAAATCGTTCGAACCGGTTTTTAGAATATAAAAATGTTCGAAAAATTTCCAGGTAAAGGGTAGTTGGACTGGGAGTATTTTCTTGAAAATCATCATGTCGCATTTTTGGAAGGTATTCGACCCAAAATGCTTTCTTTGGATTCAGCGTGTCTCAAAGAATGCATTTCCGGTGAAATCTCGGTATTGAATTTTTAGGTGGAATACAATACTTCCCCTACTTACTATACGTAGTAGAGAAAGTAAAAATGGACCAAGTCACACATTACTGTAAATTGAAAATAATGTAAAGTGCATTACCAAATCCTGCAGAAAAGGTGGAGCCTAAATTGTGCCCTGGTGTGAAGTGACATTCGAAAGGCTGCAAAACACACGGCACTACGCACCGGGGGTATAAACAAGGATAAAATGTAAAGTATATTATATGCATGGTACCTCTAGCGGTGAAAGTATTTCATATTCCCTATAGGACGGTCTTAGGGATATTTTTCCTTCATCCTTCTACGGCGATACTTTTTCATTCCCTCCCCTTTGAGAGTGAGGCGGTCTGCTAGAAACATACAACCGGGATATAGCAGGATAGTGAGGTCCTAGCCGCCATCAATTGTGAGGAACCCCATACACACAAACCATTGGATTACATCATGTCTCCTACCTCCGCAGTGGAAAAGGAGATAAGAAGGGAAGGAAGACTTTTTCATGCGTCCCTGTTACCAGAGCATGTTCTTTCCAAGTTCTTTTTTACGTCCTTCCTAAGGCGGGTGAAAACTAACCATGTGGACCTGTGATATTATCACTAAAACGCGTTTTTCTAAGGGCTTATCCTCAAGTTCCCAAGCTTTCTCACGTCAGGAGGTATTTTATGCATCTCTCTTAACCTTGACTTATATTCCTGTTGTCTTCGGTGGCGGGTTACGTAATGTTTTATTCGTCTGGACATCCAAGCACCTGGTGAGGTAAAAGAGTAGTATCTTATCTAACCATTATGTAGCCTTACAAAGCATTCTTATACAAAAAAATCTTATATGTTAGATTCACATAAACTTCCCTATCCTCTAGCGTTTATTATTCTTACGAAAGTTTATTTTCCTATCTTCTCCATTTTAATCGTGATATAAGTTTCCGGAAATAGATTCATTTGAGGCAGTATTTTTAACACCAGAATATTTTTAATTAAATTATATGAATATGTAAATTCAATAACAGCCCGCCTTGAAGCAATATGTATGTAGCAGTCATTACATATGCTTATATTATCGTAAACATGTTTAATAATGTTATGTGAATGCGTTACATAATTTAATAATATAAGAGCTGTGAGAATAATAAGTTTAACGTTGCTAACAATGAGGTAACGATAACGTAACCTTGAGGCAATAATAACTTTGAGAGTTTAAATGCTACTAGTCATGATTAGGGCAACAATAATTTAAATTTTGTGACAGTTTAGGATTAGCCAATCAGAGACTTGAAATACAGAAGCTTACTGGTTTTAACGGTTGAAATATGTTCAGTTGCCTGCATACCTTGGTAGTGACCGGATGGAAGATGTGTTCTCTAGAGAAATATTACGTATTCGTGTGAAACGAAAATTAAGTATACGCGTTAATAAAGTGCAAGTATTAAATAAAAGAATCTCATAGCTCTTAATATCAGTGTAGTGCTATTTAATTTGTGTCAAGGATTAATAAAAAGAGGTGAATTTAAACTTAAAATCTGTGTAAGTCTATATTTTTCTCGCACCACACCCTGCCTAAAAAAAACGTGTCTCTAAAACAAAACTGACGCAGGCGAGGCAAAAACAAACATAAATAATATCTATAGAAGGAGTTTAATAACAAAGTTAATAGCTAATATTTTTTTTAAAAAAAACTTGGAGCGTAACAACAAAAAATACAACTTCAAATCAGCTTTTCATACGTAGCAGCATATTACGTAACAAACAATCTTCTTCAAATTGACGTCCATACAAGGAGTTAAATAAATAAATTCCTTCAACTCAAAAAACTTCAACAGTTAAAATAATAGCAACAGAACAACACCTTCTCACATTACACATTTCGACATAGATACACAGGGAACAGCGATAGTAAATGTTTAAGAACTAGACGCTATACGCTGGCCTTAAAATTCCATACTGTTTCCATGCAATCGCGAGAAACAACTGAATGTTTATAGGTTTTTAAGAGAATGACCAAGACATGAACATTTAGAATCTTTAATAACGGATATCTCAGAAAAGGCTTATGTTACAAAAATTCTTTTGAAATAGTATGCTTTAAAGAGGTCTACATTTTTTGTGTAGTACGTTTTCGCCTATCGCTTAACGTTTGGCAGTTACACAAGTTATACACACTTTCTTACAAATGAAGTAGAATTTTACCACAGGCCATTCACAGAAAATTCATAGTATACATTTTATTTGTAATGTAAATATCTCTAAAATATGCAAATTTAGTGAAAATCCTTATATCCATTTTTAGAAAAATAGTCATGTGACGAAAGCAGAATTTCTGTATTCTCGATAGTCGATACCGATATTGACTTTTGAACATCGATACTCGATACTCAGTTTATAAACAATTGTAAAGGCGATTGCTTGTACTCCTAATTATGTCCATATTCATAGTTTTCTGTGTATGTATTGTACTTTTTAAACTTGTTTTAACTTATTAATGCCACAGTTTATATATTTCCTATTGTTAGTCAAGGCTAATAATAATAATGATAATGATAATAATAGTTGCTGTGCTTTCACTTTTATGTAGCTATATTTTGTGATGAAAAGCTTCTTTTAAAGCATTTTCTAGCCATTGAAATGCAAACACTAGCAATTCCTCTTTATTTAAATTCTTTGAAAGTATAAACTAACATATATTTTATAAAACTCAAACAACTAAAAATAATGTGTGTGTAACATCATTCTGCCACTATTCACAACTACAATATGTGATCAAAAGTATCCCGACACACCCATAAACATACGTTTTTCATCTTAGGCGCATTGTGCTGTACCTACTGCCTGATACTCATTATCCGCGACCTCAGTAGTCATTAGACATCGTGAAACAACAAAATGGGATGCTCCGTGGAACTCACGGACTTCGAAAATGGTCAGGTGATGGATGTCACTTGTGTCAGAAGTCTGTACGCGAGATTTCCACACTCCTAAACATCCCTAGGTCCACTGTTTCTGATGTGATAGTGAAATGGAAACGTGAAAGGACATGTACAGCACAAAAGCGTACAGGCCGACCTTGTCTGTTGATTGACAGAGACCACCGACCTTTGAAGAGGGCGTAAAGAGTAATAGGCAGACATCTATCCAGACCATCACACAGGAATTCCAAACTGCATCAGGATCCACTCCAAGTACTATGGTAATTAGGTGTGAGGTGAGAAACCTTGGATTCCATGGTCGAGCGGCTGCTCATAAGCCACACATCACGCAGGAAAATGCCAAACGACGCCTCGCTTGGTGTAAGGAGCGTCAACATTACACGATTGAACAGCGGCAAAACGTTGTGTGGAGTGACGAATCACGGTACACAATGTGGCGATCCGATGGCAGGGTGTGGGTATGGCGAATGCCAGCGTGTGTAGTGCCAACAGTGAAATTCAGAGGTGATGGTTTTATGGTGTGGTCGTGTTTTTCGTGGAGAGGGCTTGCAGCCCTTGTTTTTTTGCGTGGCACGATCACAGCGCAGACCTACATTGATATTTTAAGCAACTTCTTGCTTCCGTTGAAGAGCAATTCGGGGATGACGATTGTATCTTTCAACACGATCGAGCACCTGTTCATACTGCACGGGCTGTGGCGGAGTGGTTACACGACAATAACATCCCTGTAATGGACTGGCCTGCACAGAGTCCTTACTTGAATCCTATAGAACACCTTTGGGATGTTTTGAAACGCCGACTTCGTGCCAGGCCTCACCGACCTACATCGATACCTCTCCTCAGTTCCGCACTCCGTGAAGAATGGGCTGCCATTCCCCAAGAAACTTTCCAGCACCTGATTGAGAGTATGCCTGCGAGAGTGAACGCTGTCATCAAGGCTAAGTGTGGGCCAACACCATATTGACTACCATATTGTAGCATTACCGATGGAGGGCGCCACGTCATTTTCAGCTAGGTGTCCGGATAGTTTTGATCATGTAGTGTACCACATAACATTGTATTTTTGTTTCGTCTGGTAATAAGTAATCAGTCATACAACACTCGGAAACGTAGTAAGTTTGTGGATTAATTCTCTGTATTACCCATCCTAATACATTAGTATAATACATGTTTAATACAAAGGTTTGACTTGCAAAAACACAAACTAACACATGGAAGGAAAGAACAAACAGTTCCATGTACTGTATTATCTCCCGTCTTAAGTTCTGATTTGTTTCTGCTGTGTTCACAGATTTTGATCACCAGAGTAGGTAAATGTAATGGCTGAGAGTGAGTCACCAAGCCTGGCTGTTGCAGAAACGTGATTTAGTGCGTCAGCTAAATCGACTTCATTCACAACTCAGTTAACGCTGCATGTTGCATGAGTACCTGTATTCCTCCCCCCATTGCTTTGCATGTTTTCATTTAGACACAACAATCTACATAATGTAGCATTGATGGACCCACAGGAAACGCAGTAAAGGTCTATCAAGAACTATAATCCAGTAGTACTTTGGGGACACCTGCGAGACAATAGTGTGAAGTCTCGGCTCCTTTCAATCCTTAACTAGCACAAAGTTAAACTCAACAGTTTTTAGTAGTGCAAAACTTAAAAATTATAAAGTATCGAAGGTTTATCTCAAAGTATTAGGTACTTCGATACCACTGAATATCGAGAATATCGAGGTATTGACAGTATTGGGGTTCTATCCCTGGAGAAAAACAGAGATTTCAAAAAATCTTCCAATTAAAGAGTAGTCTGTGTGAGGGATTTTCTTGAATATCTTCATATCCCATCTTTGGAAAGTACTGACCTAAATACTAAGTTTGGTATTTATCCGACTTTTTGTTTTTGAGTTATGCCGTTAACAGACACACACACACATACATGCATCGTTTTCTAAAATTGCTTTTTTTACTTCCTCTACTACGTATAGTAAGTAGAAGTATTGTATTCCACCCAAAAATTCAATACCGAGATTACACCGGAAATACATGTTTTGAGGCCACCTGAATCCAAAAACAAGCATTTATGGAAACATGTCCGTGTGTGTGTGTCTGTGAACAGCACAACTCAGAAACGAACAGTCAGATAAACACCAAACTTGGTATTAGGTTCAGTATCTTCCAGAGATACGACACAAAAGTTTTCAATAAAATACCCCCAACCCAAATTACCCTTTACATGGAACATTTTTAGAAAATTTTAATTTTCTCAAAAACGGCTATAACGATTTTGATTAAAATATCATATGTTTAAGATATTTTTATGACAAATGAAATGTATATCTCGAATTTTCTGGGAATGTCTCCAAAAGTATTCTTCATTGTGGACGACTTTTGCATAACTGGTAAACCATAAGAGATAGGCAAAATTTTACTACACAACAAATGTAGACGCGTTAAAATACACAATTTATATCATATACATTTGTTTTGTTGAGTGAACCATTTTCGATATATTGCTTGTTATTCCTTTAAGTTTTCCAATACTTATACTTTTTCTCAAATTTGGTATTCATTATTTTTGTCCTGGTAATGCAAGGAGAATGGAAAACCCCACATAGCAACCAGCTCTTAAAATGTTTGACTATATCTTATAGCCTATCAATTCCCCTTGCATCTACAAGAAAATTAGCAATAAGATTAACATCTCGATATCTCGACTAACATGAAGTATTTGGGGAATAAGCGTTTGTAAAAATAGTTTGTACAAGAGTAGAGAAAGTCATGTGAGTATAACAGATCGGATCTTTTATTCAGAGAGCCTCAAAACATGTATTTCCGATTAAATCTCGGTATAGAATTTTTGGGTGGAATACAATACCTTGTCTCCCTATTATGTACGAGGTAGAGAAAGTAATAACCACTTAGGGTTGTAATCTGATCATTTGTTTGGTGCATTACATATTAAAACACTTTTTTCTGTCGGCCACACTATAAGATGCTAATTAGATGTGACGTAACTGACGCTTTATGGCATCCATAGTACTTCTGCGGCTCATTTTGATCTTAACCTTCGGCGCGCGCAGCCCACACCTTCAAAGCTGTAGCATACTGGGATCCATTCCGCAGATAAACAATGAAGTATGTGTATTTAAAATTAAAAAAATTCTGTTCATTGTCCATTTAATATTGTAGTAAATTTAATTTATTTCCTTTGCTGAAATGTGTTCCATTCATGTTAGTCGCAAAAATCAATAAACACAGCGTGGACACAATGGTGCTGCCATAAACATATTAACGAATATTCCTCATGCAAAAGAAGGTTATAAGAATCATTTCCAGCACTCATAGCAGACACTCTTGCAAACATCTTTTTAGAAGACTAAAGTTATTAACCCTACCTTCCATGTATATATTTTCAATCTTAAAATTCTATGTATGCAATCGAGCCACATTTATTACAAACATGGAAATTCATGAGATAAACACTAGACAAAAGGGTAACATCCATCATCCCAGTGCAAAGCTTTCTTGCTTCCAGAAAGGTGTATATTACGAGACCATAAAAATATTTAATACTCTCCCTAATGATCTTAAGAGAAAAGTTGACAATTTCAATGTCTTTAAAACTGCCGTTAAAGAGTACCTATGCTCAAAAGCATATTATTCTGTACAAGATTATCTGAATGACAAATTATCCTAATGATAATACTTATATAGCTCTCTAAGTAGTATTAGTAAATATTAATGACAATTGCCAGTCATATTTGATATCTGCTCTAGAATTAATGAAGCTATTTAAATGTATGTATATTAAGAACTGACAGTAAATGCTATGCATTACAAATCAAATAGAACAAAGGTAAAATCCTAGTGAATGTTAAAATAACTGTTCTTGCCTATACGTATGTTAACCTTATAACAGTAAGGAGGTATTCAACTCTTCACAAAATTACACTCGATTTGTTTCATTTTGTATATAATATGTCTTTATTTTATTTTAAATGTTCTGTATACTATGTAATATTTATGTATATATGTAACTTTATTGTACATTTCCTTAAAACGCATATAATATGTGTATTTTATTTCAAATGTTCCATATTCTATGTAATATTTATGTTTATATATAATTTTTGTACATTTCCTTGACATGTTCTATGTTCACAAGCCTTCATGGCTGCTAGTGAACTCACAGAATGCAATCTAATCTAATCTAATCTAATCTACTCTCGTCTTAATAACCACCATTACGTTATTGTTGATAATGCACTATAGTGGAATTTACGTTTATTGCATGATACCAATATATCCGTACGCTTATGACCACACTTGCATTGAAAATTAAGTGTAAGCATAACGTAAACTAAAAAATTATCTGCTGTGTTATATTCATATGGCTCTCTCTAACCTCTATCCTTTATTAGTAGGTATACCAACTACTCTTAAGAAAGCTTATTTTTCTATCTACTTCTGTTAATGAGATAAACTTATGCAGAAATAGCTACATTACACATTTTGTTGTAGATACAAAGGGAACGGCGATAGATAATGTTTAAGAACTAGACGCCACATGCTAGCTTAAAATTCATTACTGTTTCCATGCAATCGGAAACAAATGAAAATCGATGGTACTTAAAAAGAATAAGTATTGAAAAATTCTAATCTTTAATAACGGATATCTCAGAAACGGCTTATTCCACCCAAGAAGAAAAGCTATTTGAAGTAAATTCTATGATTTAAAGAGATCTACATTTTTGGGTAGTACAGTTTGGTTTATCGCTTAGCGTTTACCAGTTATACAGGATTATTAAAATTTCCTTCTGATTAAAGAGGACTTCACAGACTATTCCCAGGGAATTCAAAATATGCATTTTATTTGTCATGTACATATCTTTAGTACACCTATGGTATTCTAATCAAAATTGTTATAGCCATTTCTTAGAACCTAAATTTCGAAAACATTTTCATGTAAAGAGTAGTTTGAGATAAATATTTAAATTCAGCATCTTTTATGGGCGTGACACAAAGAGTTTTAAGATAATCCTTCATCAAAATTACTTTTACTTAGAAAATTGTTGTTATTTCCTATTTTCTCGTAAATGGCTAACGAATATTGATTAATATACCGATATTTTTAAGATATTTGCATGATATTATGTCAAACTACATTTTTGTTGCATTAACCATTTCTGAGACATTTTTATTGGTTTGCATTTTAAATACCCTATATCTTTTTCAACCGCAAACATCTATACGTTTTCTTCTCTTTCTGACAACTGCATATAATAAGTAAGATGCGGTATTGTATTCCACTAAAAATTTTATGTCAAGATTTCATGAAAATGCACATTTTGAGGTACCCTGAATCCAAAAAATGAGCAATTTTTATAAAAAGATCGTTGTACGCAACATAACTCAAAAACTAATGCCATACAATTACGAAACTGGGTGGTTAAGAGCAGCATCTTACAGAGATGCGACACGAAGATTTTCAAAAGAATCCTTCCACCCCAAAATACACTACGTGATCAAAAGTATCCGGAAAACCACACAAATATACGTTTTTCATCTTAGGTGCTTTGTGCTGCCACCTACTGCCTGCTACTCATTATCCGCGACCTCAGTAGTCATTAGACATCGTGAAACAGCAGAATGGGACGCTCCGTGGAACTCACGGACTTCGAACGTGGTGAGGTGATTGGGTGTCACTTGTGTCAGAAGTCTGTACGCGAGATTTCCACACTCCTAAACATCCCTAGGTCCACTGTTTCTGATGTGAAGTGGAAACGTGAAGGGACATGTACAGCACAAAAGCGTACAGGCCGACCTCGTCTGTTGACTGACAGAGACCGCCGACATTTGAAGAGGGTCGTAAAGAGTAATAGGCAGACATCTATCCAGACCATTACACAGGAATTTCAAACTGCATCAGGATCCACTCCAAGTACTATGCCAGTTATGCGTGAGGTGAGAAACCTTGGATTCCATGGTCGAGCGGCTGCTCATAAGCCACACATCACGCAGGAAAATGCCGAACGACGCCTCGCTTGGTGTAAGGAGCGTCAACATTACACGATTGAACAGTAGCAAAACGTTGTCTGGAGTGACAAATCACAGTACACAATGTGGTGATCCGATGGCAGGGTGTGGGTGTGGAGAATGCCCGGTGAATGTCATCTGCCAGCATGTGTAGTGAAATTCGGAGGTGGTGGTGTTTGGGTTGGTCATGTTTTTCCTGGAGACGGCTTGCACCCATTGTTGTTTTGCGTGGCAAGATCACAGCACAAACCTGCTTCCCACTGTTGTAGAGGAATTCGGGGATGGCGATTGCATCCTTCAACACGATCGAGCATCTGTTCATACTGCACGGGCTGTGGCGGAGTGGTTACATGACAATAACATCCCTGTAATGGACTGGCCTGCACAGAGTCCTGGCTTTAATCCTATAGAACACCTTTGGGATGTTTTGGAACGTCGATTTATGTCAGGCCTCACCGACCTACATCGATATTTCTCCTCAGTTTCACACTCAGTGTAGAATGGGCTGCCGTTCCCTTCCAACTGCGAAAGTGAACGCGTCATCAAGGCTAAAGGTGGGCCAACACCATATTGACTTCCAGCATTACCGATGGAGGGCGCCAGGAACTTGTACGTCATTTTCAGCCAGGTACGCGGATCTTTTGATCTCGTTATGTAAGTTTATACATCGTAGATCGTTTGAAAGTTTTGATAATCTGAAAATGCTCTTCATGATTTTGATTAAATGCCATAATTTTTACTTTCTCTACTACGTATAGTAAGTAGGGGAAGTATTGCATTCCACCCAAAAATTCGATACCGAGATTTCACCGGAAATATATGTTTTGAGACCCACTGAATCCAAAAAAAGCATTTTTGGAAACATGTCCGTGTGTGTGTCTGTGTGTGTGTGTGTGTCTGTGTGTGTGTCTGTGTGTGTATGTGTGTGTGTCTGTGTGTCTGTGAACAGCATAACTCAAAAACGAACAGTCGGATAAACACCAAACTTGGTATTTAGGTTCAGTATCTTCCAGAGATCCCCCCACCCCAGACTACCCTTTACATGGAACATTTTTCGAAAATTTTAATTTTCTCAAAAATGGCTCTAACGATTTTGATGAAAATATCATATGTTTAAGATAATGTCATGAGAAATGAAATGTATATCTCGAATTTTCTGGGAATGTCTCCAAAAGTATTCTTCATTGTGAACGACTTTTGCATAACTGGTAAACCGTAAGAGATAGACAGAATTTTACTACACAAAAAATGTAGATCGCGTTAAAATACACAACTTATGTCATATACATTTCTTTTGTCGAGTGAACCGTTTTCGAGATATTGCTTGTTATTTCCTTAAATATTTCAATACTTATACTTTTTCTCAAATTCGTTATTCATTTTTTTATGTCCTGGACATGCAAAGAGAATGAAATACGCCACATAGCAACCAGCGTTAAAATATTTGACTATCGCTTATAACCTACCATATTCCCGTTGCATCTACAAGAAAATTACCAATAAGATTGACATCTCGATATCTCGATTAACATGAAGCATATGGAGAATAGGCGTTTGTAAAAATAGATTGTACAAGAGTAGAGAAAGTCATGTGAGTGTAACACATCAGATTTTTTTATATATTCACGTCGCAAAACAAACGTAAACCTTGAATTTTCTGGGAAGAGTCTTTGGAGCCTAGTTTATCTGGAAGAGATTTTATGTAATTGCATATAACGGGTACACCATAGGATATAGCAAAAATCTTGTGTGTTGCATTCACATGGCGTTCTCTGCTCTTGTACAAACTATTCTTATAAATGCTTATTCTCCAGCTACTTCATGTTATTCGAGATAAATTTTTGCAGAAACTTATTTTTAATTTTCTTCTAGGTGCAAGGGGAATATGGTAGTCTTTAAGTGACAGTCAAATCTCTTAAGAGCTGGTTGGTATGTGGAGCATTCCATTCTCTTTGTATGTCCAGGACGTAAAAAAATAAAATAAAAACAAATAACGAATTCCCATTGGAGAAAAATCATTAGTATTGGAAAATTCTAACAAATAATTTTTGTGTAGTAAAAGTTTGTCTATCTCTTACCTTTTACCAATTATGCGAAGGTAATTCAGAATGTAAAGGCCCTTTGGGACAATCCCAGAAAATTAAAGATATACATTTCATTTGCCATAAAATATCTTACGTATATGATATTTTAATGAAAATTATTAGAGCCATTTTTGAGAAAATCAAAATTTTCGATTAATGTTCCATATAAGGGGTAGTCTGTGTTGCGGAGATTTTCTTGAATATCTTCGTGTCGCATCTTTGAAAGACACTTAATCTAAATACGAAGTTTGGTATTTGTCCAATTTATTTATTACTTTCTCTACTACGTATGGTAAGTAGGGGAAGTATTGTATTCCACCCAAATATTCGATACCGAGATTTCACCGGAAATACATGCTTTGAGACCCCCTGAATCCAAAAACAGCATTTTTGGAAACATGTCCGTGTGTGTGTGTCTGTCTGTCTGTGAACAGCATAACTCAGAAACGAACAGTCGGATAAACACCAAACTTGGTATTTAGGTTCAGTATCTTCCAGAGATGCGACACGAAGGTTTTCAAGAAAAACCCCTCACCCCACATTACCCTCTACATGGAAAATTTTTTGAAAATTTTAATTTTCTCAAAAATGGCTCTAACAATTTTGATTAAACTATCATATTTTAAAGATATTTTCATGGCAAATAAAATGTACTTCTTGAATTTTCTGGGAATGTCTCCAAAAGTATTCTAAATCGCGTTAAAATACACAGTTTATGTCGTATACATTTTTTTTTGTTGAGTGAACCATTTTCGAGATATTGCCTGTTATTCCCTTAAATTTTTCAATACTTATTTTCTCAAATGGGAATTCGTTATTCATTTTTTTTCCTTGGATATGCAAAGAGTATTAATCCGTGGGAAAGGGAATGGTGCTGCACCTAGCAACCAGCTATTAAGAGATATGTATGTGCTTAAAGGCTACTGTATTTCTATATTGTCCTTGTAAATATATATTCCCCTTACATCTACAAGAAAATTAGCAATAAGATGTTTATCTCGATTAACATGAAGTAGATGGAGAATAAGCGTTTGTAAAAATAGTTTGTACAAGAGTAGAGAAAGTTATGTGAGTAACATATCAGATTTTTCAAATCTTTTTATTCAGGGGCCCCAAAACATTGTTTCCGGTAAACGTACTACGCAAGAATTGTACATTTATTTAAGAGACATTCCAAATAGTTTTTCTGGCTTCAGCTGATTCCGAATAATTCCATATTTTTTGTTTGAATTGTTCAGAACCATGTCATTTTTAAAGTGCTATCGCTATTCAGTTGTTTTTCGAAAAAAAGGGAGTTGAATGTCTTGGCCAGGATATAACATCACTATCGATTCTGTTTTCTGTATTCACCTTGTACCATAACGAAACGCGCAATGAAAGTATTTCTACAACGGTTTATTTCGATTACCATGTTGCTGAAAGAAAAATAGCATTCGTAGGAATAATTTGTAAACGATAGTGGACAGAAAAAGTTATGCGAGTGTAATACATCCAATTTCTCTTTGGTGCGATCGCATCAGAAAATAGGTAAGATATATGTGTATTATTTTCATGCACTGATACATTTTATAACTTCGTGTTTGGGAGTGAATTCCTTATGGTCTCTTTGTTGATATTTTACACGTAGACCGTCCAGAATGAAGCCTTGCATTTTGTTGCCTAAAGCAAAGCAAAACGGTGTGAAAAGTGTGTGCGCATACACTTCCAATTTACATAAATAACAGAAGTTCAATGTCGCAATTGACATCACAACAAATGAACTGTGTTTCACACACCATTACTCGAAACAACAATGCAAAGGAGACCAAAGACTGAAAGCGCAAACTCGAGTACACAAAGATATTTTGATTTCACAGATCTGTGTATTAGAACGTCATAGTTAGCTTGAAGTAAGTTGTTGCTTCACGTATGGAAAGCCAATTTGAAGTAGGAGTTGTATTATATTTCGACTGTTGGGGAGTCGAACTTGAAGTAGTTGCAACCGTACGTATGGTACCCGGTAGCCTTCGTCCCAAATTTAAAAATATTAACTTTGTAATTTGTCTGTTTCTTTAAACATTATATATTTATGTTTGCCTCGACTGCGTCAGTATCATTATTAGAGACATGGATTTCTTTGCAAGGCGTGGTGCGGCTGAAGAATGTAGGCTTACACAGATTATAGTTTTTAATTCACTCCTTTTTATTAATTCATGACACGATTTAAATAACACTCCACTGATATAGAGAGCTGTAAGATTCTTTTATTAATTACTTGCACTTTTTAAACACGTATGCTATTTTCGTCTCACACTGAATACATATTAAATTTCTCGAGGACGAATCTTACGTCCGGTTAGGAACACTGTCTACAAGCAACTGACTTGATTTCTAGCGCCCAAATTTGTAATTTTCTGTATTTCAAGTCTCTGATTGGCTATTCCTAATCCAATGGAATACGTTTATTTAACTTACGCTTTTTTCTGGTTGTTGATTGGCTATTTTATAAACTGTCACAAAAGTTACATTATTATTGCTTCAAGAATGACTAGTAGCATTATTACACTTTTAATCATTATTGCCTCAAGGTCACCTCATTGTTAGCAACTTTTAGCCTATTTTTCTCACAGCTCTACAGAATTAAATTACGTAATACATTCACATAACATTATTAAACATGTACATATTAATATAAACATATACAATGACTGTAATATATACTTTATATATATTGTTAGACACACATATTGCTTTAAGGCGGGCTGTTTATTGAATTATATATATTATATAATTAGACTGAAATTATTTAAGTGCTAAAAATACTGCCTCAAGCCGATGCTGTTTATGTGCTTGTAAAAGAATACTTGCAGTCGCAATTTCGTTTGTCTGTGCAATTGCAAGGTTCGCATTCGGAAGGTCCCGGTTTCGAATACTGTTTAGACGGTCACCCTGACTTTTGGGGTTTTCATGGTTTTCCCAGGTCTGTAGGTGAATACTGGAGATGTTCCTCTTCAACCAAGAACTTTCTGACTGTCATTTCTTGTCCCCATATTTCCTTTCCTCTCTCACTCAGTCAGTCCCCTTAGATGTAGTGCGGAGCTCCGTTTGTTGGAAGTATTTTTCTTTCAATGGAATGGTGTAAACATTTTGACATATACTTTTAAGGTTTAAGCTATTCTTATAAATCTTAATAAAGACGAAAACGTTTACCACATGAGTGTTTTATAGCACGAATACTACAGGAATTATCCAGGAGTTACTATCATCTTTAAGGGATGAAGCTGTTATGTATAATGCCTCTGTGATGGTGCGACAGCTGTTGATTCTGCTGCCGGTCACTCCAGTGGTTTGATATGAGTACTTTCCCTCAGCGTATGCGTGGAAGTATTGTAAAGGACAACACCACTCTTAAATAGGTTGAAAAATGTATTGTGAACTAATATTTGAGTTCTTGAAGTGAGTTGCCGACCGTTTGAAATGAAGAAATAAATTGACTCTGAATTGTAGCATTCTAAACTATAACACTTATATTATTATACCTGCTAGCTTCTGCAGGATCAATTTCGCGGTTTGAAATAACTTTCTACAGTAAAAGAAACCATACGCGTAAGTCGCTAAAAAGTCAACCAGCGTGATCCATCGCGGAAACCGCGAAAACTTAATCACACAAGCACGTCGCTAGGCGCTTAAAATATCATACGAGTCAGTACCACTGATGGTACCAAAAAGAGAGTAGCTCTCCGATTTAATTTCACGCCCTTTATTACTTTTAGCTCTGCCTACTTCATTATTCCCACCAAGGTTATTTTTCTCGCACAACCGACACTTCAATCCTATGCGTGACTCTTACTTTTGTTACCAAGCGGCTTGGCTAAAATTCTAGAATGTAAGTGCCTTTCTCTTTTGCAGAATTGGACTACGTGCCTGCATAAGCGTACTGAGCTTATAACGTAACTACGTTCCCAGAAATTCGTAAGCTAATATGATCCAGCCTTAGTGAACTTTACGAACTTTAGATGCAAGACTGAAATTTTTACACAATACAGATGCATACCTTCTAAGTTCACTGGCCTTCTTTTGTACAATAAGCGCTTTATTAAGATATTAAGAGCCCATTGGAAAAGCAGATAAAGTAAAAAGAAAAAGAAAAAAAGACTGATGTGATACACATGACTTTCTCTATCCTCAAAGGTTTATTGAGTACACAAGATATTTTTATTCAAGCTTATTTTTCTATCTAAACATTTTAGTTCAAATAAACCTTTTCAAAAATAGCTATATTACACATTTTATTATCGATGACAAGGGAACAGTGGCGGTCAAACGTTTAAGAACTGGACGCTATATGCTGGCTTAGAACTCCATGCTGTTTTCATGCGAACGCGAGAAACAACTGAATGTTGAAAGGACTTAAAGAGAATGACCAAGAAATGAACAATTCGAACCTTCAGTAACAAATATCTCAGAAACTGCTTACACCACAAAAAAATTTATTTTAAATAAATTGTGTGTTTTAAAGAGAGATACTTTTTGTGGTACATTTTCGTCTATTGCTTAAGGTTTACCAGTTATACAAGATTAAAATAAATACACTCCAAATAAAGAAGACTTCATAGGCTATTCCCCAAAATTTAAAGATATATTTTTTATTTGTCATATAAATATGTTTAATAATTATAATGTTTTAATCAAAATCATTAGAGCCATTTTTTTATAAAACAAAAAGTTTCGAAAATGTTCCATGTAAAGGGTAGTTTGTGATGTGGGGATTGTTTAAAATCCTTGTGTCCTATTTTTAGAAGATATTGAACTAAATACCAGGCTTTGGCATTTATCTCACTTTTCATTATTTTCTCTACTACGTATAGTAAGTAGGGGAAGAATTCTATTCCAACCAAAAATTCGATACCGAGATTTCATCGGAAATATATGTTTTGAGACCCCCCTGAATCCAAAAAAAGCATTTTTGGAAACATGTCCGTGTGTGTGTCTGTGTGTGTGTCTGTGAACAGCATTACTCAGAAACGAACAGTCGGATAAACACCAAACTTGGTATTTAGGTTCAGTATCTTCCAGAGATGCGAAAGGAAGGTTTTAAAGAAAATCCCCCCACCCCAGATTACCCTTTACATGGAATATTTTTCGAAAATTTTAATTTTCTCAAAAAAGGTTCAACGATTTTGATTAAAGTATCATATGTTTAAAATATTTTCATGACAAATAAAATGTATATCCTGAATTTTCTGTAAACTGGTAAACCATAAGAAATAGACAAAATTTTACTAGACAAAAAATGTAGATCGGGTTAAAATACACAATTTATGTCATATACATTTTTTTGTTGAGTGAACCATTTTCGAGATATTGCTTGTTATTCCATTAACTTTTTCAATACTTATTTTCTCAAAAGGGGAATTCGTTATTCATTTTTTGTCTTGGATATGCAAAGAGTATTAATCTGTGGCAAAGGGCATAGTGCTGTACCTAGCAACCAGCTATTAAGAGATATGTATGTGCTAATTTCTATATTGTCCTTGTAAATATATATTCCCCTTACATCTACAAGAAAATTAGCTATAAGATAGAGTCTGCAAATGTTTTTCTCGATTACATTAAGTAGATGGAGAATAAGAGTTTGTAAAAAATAGTTTGTACAAGAGTAGAGAAAGTCATGTGAGTGTAACACATCAGATATTTTTTTTTACTTTCTCTACTACGTATAGTAAGTAGGGGAAGTATTGTATTCCGCCCAAAAATTCGATACCAAGATTTCACCGGAAATACATGTTTTGAGACCCGCTGAATAAAAAAAAAGCATTTTTGGAAACATGTCCGTGTGTCTGTCTTTGAACAGCATAACTCAGAAACAGACAGTCGGATAAACACCAAGCTTGGTATTAAGGTTCAGTATCTTCCAGAGATGCGACATGAAGGTTTTCAAGAATATCTGCTCACCCCAGATTACCCTTTACATGGAAGATTTTACGAAAATTTTAATTTTCTCAAAAATGGCTCTAACGATTTTGATTAAATATCATATGTTTAAGATATTTTCATGACAAATAAAATGTACATCTTGAATTTTCTGGGAATGTCTCCAGAAGTATTCTTCAGTGTGAACGACTTTTTCATAACTGGTAAACCATAAGAGATAGACAAAATTTTACTACACAAAGATGTAGATCGGGTTAAGATACACAATTTATGTTATATATATTTTTTTGTTGAGTGAACCATTTTCGAGATATAGCTTGTTATTCCCTTAAATTTTTCTCAAATGGGAATTCGTTATTCATTTTTTTTGTCTTGGATATGCAAAGAGTATTAATCTGTGGCAAAGGGAATGGTGCTGCACCTAGCAACCAGCTATTAAGAGATATATCTATGCTTAAAGGCTACTGTATTTATATATTGCCCTTGCAAACACAAAACAAGGGGAACATAGTACGCCTTAAGCGATAGTCAAATATTTTTATAACTGCTCGCTATGTGTAAAATGTAATTCTCTTTGCATGTCAAAAGAGCGTTTCTGCAAATGCTTATCTCGATTAATATGAAATAGAGGGCCAATAAGAGTTTGTAAAAGTAGTTTGTACAAGAGTAGAGAAAGTCATGTGAGTGTAACACATCAGACTTTTTTTTAGATATGCTGTTCACAGACACACACCACGAGTTTCGAAAAATGCTTTATTTGGATTCAGGGCAACTCAAAACCTGTATTTCGGATGACATCTCGGCACCACATTTTTGGGTGGAATACAATACATCCACTACTTACTATACGTAGTACAGAAATTAACAATCATTATCAATTAGTGATGTCATGTAATAGCTCCTTTATAGTTTTGTATGATAGACATTACAGGGAAACAACCTGATCAGTATACAGAAATTTCAATGTTTGTAAATGGGTAAAATCTAACAAGTTCAGCAAAACTAATGGAAAACTTGTTGTTTTTATGATACCTGTCTGTATAGGTAAAACAACTATTTTCATGGACTTTAGTTGTTCTTCCACACAAGCTGTATGTTGGATAAGGTTGGAAAGGTAGAATCAGATGAGTGAAAAATTCTGCCACATCCAGGATTTGAACCACGGATCTCCTGGTCTCCGTCCGGTTGCTCTATGAACTACTACGACAACATGCCGATACGATATCAAATTCCCCAACTGATTTGCATTTTTTCCGATAAATCACAACGAGATCTCAAATTGTATTGAGATGACGTACCCTAATGGCAACTTACAATGTTGTAAGTATTTTAAGTCTTGGGCTTCATAGTTTCAACCACTATTGTGGTTGTAGAATTGAAGAACAAGTTGGAGAATTCAATGTCGTGCCAGCATGTTGTTATGGTAGCTCAGTGGTTAGAGGAACCGGACGCTGACCGGGATATCCGTGGTTCAATGGCGTTGAATTATTTAGTCGTCTGATTCTACATTTCCAACTATTTTCTTCTCCATGGCATTCTCAAAGAAAAGTCAAAGAATTTTATGAAAATTTGTTTATTTGCCTGAACGTGTTTCTTCTAAACAGTTTTAGTCTTTTAGTAATTTATGGATTGAAATTAGAAAATGTTTTATAGCCCAAGTTCGTCTGAAAGAACAGGGATTTTCAATGGTGAAAGGGTTATCAAAATCGGTTGAGTGATTTATCGTACATAGTTCCACCCACAAACCTTTGTTAATAGAATTGAAACTAGCATTTGGGAGCTCCCAGGTTCGACTCCGAAGACCGCCCACTCTGAGCTTGGGTTTTTCCTGAACTTCCCGGGCCGATAGGCGAATGCTGGCGTGTGGCGAAGCCGGACAGACGGTGCGTATGGTTCGTCAAAGTAAGAGTACTCCCTGTAGACATTAGAGGGCTGCTTGGTCGACGGGTCGATCATCGCCCTCTCTAGGCAGCTCCAGCTTGGGCCTGGACCTATTAGGGACCTTCACACGGTTCTGTGGCCTCTCTGCCTGTAGCCTCCTGTGGTTCCTCATTTCATCCCTTCCTCCTGGGGGGCGGTGACCGCAACAGATCTATGTAGATTGCAAGTTTGACATGTCCCCGTCCCTTGTATAACCTATACCAATAATTGAAACCTCTCTGTGTGGTCTAAAAAGCACTGACATTTCCAACTTCAGATAATACTAATTAACTAACAATATACTATGATACATACATGTTTCATTTTTACTTTCTTTACCACGTACATAGTAGGTAGAGAAAGTATTGCATTTCATCAAAAATTTCGATACCGAGATTTCACCGGAAATACACATTTTGAGACTCCCTGAATACGAAAAAAAATGTGATGTGTTACACTCACATGACTTTCTCTACTCTTGTACAAACTATTTTTACAAACGCTTATTCTCCATATGCTTCATGTTAATCGAGATATCGAGATGTCAATCTTATTGGTAATTTTCTTGTAGATGCAAGGGGAATATGGTAGGCTTTAAGCGATAGTCAAATATTTTAAGAGCTGGTTGCTATGTGGAGTATTCCATTCTCTTTGCATTACCAGGACCAAAACATTGAATAACGAATTCCCATTTGAAAAAATCTGATGTGTTACACTCACATGACTTTCTCTACTCTTGTACAATCTATTTTTACAAACGCCTATTCTCCATATGCTTCATGTTAATCGAGATATCGAGATGTCAATCTTATTGGTAATTTTCTTGTAGATGCAAGGGGAATATGGTAGCTTTTAAGCGATAGTCAAATATTTTAACGCTGGTTGCTATGTGGCGCATTCCATTCTCTTTGCATGTCCAGGACATAAAAAAATGAGTAACGAATTTGAGAAAAAGTATAAGTATTGGAAAATTTAAGGGAATAACAAGCAATATCTCGAAAACGGTTCACTCAACAACAAAAATGTATATGACATAAATTGTCTATTGTAACGCGATCTACATTTTTTGTGCAGTAAAATTTTGTCTATCGCTTATGGTTTACCAGTTATGCAAAGGTCGTTCAGAATGAAGAACACTTTTGGAGACATTCCCAGAAAATTCGAGATATACATTTCATTTGTCATGAAAATACCTTAAACATATGATATTTTAATAAAAATCATTGAAGCCATTTTTGAGAAAATTAAAATTTTCGAAAAATGTTCCATGTAAAGGGTAGTCTGGGGTGGGGGGATTTTCTTGAAAACCTTCGTGTCGCATCTCTGGAAGATACTGAACCTAAATACCAAGTTTGGTGTTTATCCGACTGTTCGTTTCTGAGCTTTGCTGTTCACAGACACACACACAGACACACACACACACACACACACACAGACACACACACACACACACACACACACACACACACGGACATGTTTCCAAAAATGCTTTTTTTTGGATTCAGGGAGTCTCAAAACATGTATTTACGGTGAAATCTCGGTATTGAATTTTTGGGTCGAATACAATACTTCCCCTACTTACTATACGTAGTAGAGAAAGTAAAAAAACTAAGTATTGGAAAATTTAAGGGAATAACAAGCAATATCTCGAAAATGGTTCACTCAACAAAACAAATGTATATGACAAATTGTGTATTTTAACGCGATCTATATTTTTTGTGTAGTAAAATTTTGTCTATCTCTTATGGTTTACCAGTTATGCAAAAGTCGTTCACAATGAAGAATACTTTTGGAGACTTTCCAAGAAAATTCGAGATATACAATTCATTTGCCATAAAAATGTCTTAAACTTACGGTAATTTATTGAAAATTGTTAGAACCATTTTTGAGAAAATTAAACTTTTCGAAAAATTTTCCATGTAGAGGGTAATCTGGGGTGGGGGGCATTTTCTTGAAAACCTTCGTGTCACATCTCTGGAAGAAACTGAACCTAAATACCAAGTTTGGTGTTTATCCGACTGTTCGTTTCTGAGTTATGCTGTTCACAGACACACACACGGACATGTTTCCAAAAATGCTTTTTTGGATTCAGTGGGCTTCAAAACATATATTTCCGGTGAAATATCGGTATCGAACTTTTGGGTGGAATGCAATGCTTCCCCTACTTACTATACGTAGTAGAGAAAGTAAAATTTTAGAATAACGTTCGTGTGTGTGTGTGTGTGTGTGTGAACTGTATAACTCAAAAACGAAAACTAGAATAAATACCACACATAGTATTTAGGTTCAGTACTTCTAAAGATGCAACACGAGGATTTTCAAGTGTATCTCCCACTCACAACTACCCTTTACATGGATCATTCTTTGAAAATTTGGATTTTTTAAAAAATGGCTCTAACGATTTTGATTAAACTATCATATACTAAAGATATTTACATGGCGAATAAAATGCATATCTTGAATTTTCTAGAAATAGCCTATGAGGTCTTCTTCATTAGAAGGCTTTTGTATAAGCTTATGTAACTGACAAACGTTAAGTGATAGACGAAAACGTACTACACAAACAATGTAGATGTTTTTAAAGCACACAACTTATTTAATAAAATTTTTTTGTAGCATAAACCGTTTCTGAGATATCCGTTAATAAATGTTCGAGTTATTCATTTCTTGGTCATCCCCTTCAATATTAATTTGTTTCTCGCGATTTCATGGAAACAGCTGAAATTTTAAGGCCAGTATATTCTTAAACATTTGAATATCGCTGTTCCCTTTGTATTTACAACTAAATGCATATTCTAGCTATCCCTGCAAAGGTGTATTTCGAATAAAATGAAGAGATAGAAAAATAAGCTTGAGTAGGAATAATTTGTATAGCCGCTAATAAACGATAGAGGGTAGAGAAGGTCATGTGAATGTATTACATCAGGTTTTATTACTTTATCTACTACGTATAGTAAGTAGGGAAAGTATTGTATTCCACCCAAAATTTGATACCGATATTTCACCGGAAATATATGTTTTGAGACCCCCTGAATCCAAAAAAGCATTTTTGGAAACATGTCCGTGTGTGTGTGTCTGTGAACAGCATAACTCAGAAACAAACAGTAGGATAAACAACAAACTTGGTATTTAGGTTCAGTGTCTTCCAGAGATGCGACACGAAGGTTTTCAACAAAATCCCCCCCATCCCAGATTACCCTTTACATGGAACACTTTTCGAAGATTTTAATTTTCTTAAAAATGGCTATAACAATTTTTATTAAAATATCATATGTTTAAGATATTTTCATGACAAATGAAATGTATATCTCGAATTTTCTGGGAATGTCTCAAAAAGTGTTCTTCATTGTGAAGGACTTTTGCATAACTGGTAAACCATAAGAGACAGACAAACGTTTACTACACAAAAAATGTAGATCGCGTTAAAGTACACAATTTATGTCATACTTTTTTTTGAGTCAACCATTTTCGAGATATAGCTTGTTATTCCCTTAAATTTTCATTTTTTTTGTCCTGGTAATGCAAAGAGAATGGAATACGCCACATAGCAACCAACTCTTAAAATATTTGATTATCGCTTAAAGCCACCAA
This sequence comes from Deroplatys truncata, assembly GCA_030765065.1. NCBI lineage: Eukaryota > Metazoa > Arthropoda > Insecta > Mantodea > Mantidae > Deroplatys > Deroplatys truncata. Next base: position 77,135,978 of record CM060989.1, on the reverse strand, counting down.
TTCCCCTTGCATCTACAAGAAAATTAGTAATAAGATTAACATCTCGATATCTGGATTAACATGAAAACATGAGGGATATGGAGAATAAGCGTTTGTAAAAATAGTTTGTACAAGAGTAGAGAAAGTCATGTGAGTGAAACGCATCAAATTTTTTTAAATGAGTTTAAATTTTTCATAACCATGTTTCATTAGAACGTTATATTATGTTTAGCAACAGCACACAGCTCTATATCGTTGAATCTGTATAACAGGTAATCTGGTGCCCATTATTTATATTCATACTTTTAACATTCGGATAATGATGTAATATTAGGAACAGCTTTGTGGGTAAGCATCTGCAATCATTAACTGGACGGAAGGAGTCTGAAGTCTAAAAACAAAAACTCGTCGAGGTTTTTCTCATTAATAATCCAATTTGCTGAGTCCTTGTAGCAATAAAAACAAGCTATAATCAAAACGAGCCAGCACTCTTGGCTTGTTGTGAATCTCGTTCCAAACTGTTTAAACCCTTCGAATTACGGCGGGGAAATTGGCAAGGCTACACTGTGATTAATGCACATTTTTACATTTTAAACGAATTGTGTTCGCCGAGTTGGAATAAAATCACGACATATTCTTGAGTTACGTTTAGTTTCTGTAATTTACCTTCATAACGCCTTATATCTAATGCTTAACTTTTAATCCTTGTTAAGGCGTGCTATTTTAATTAGGTATATTTTACCAGCAAAAAGTATGCTGTGGTCATTAAACGTCTTGAGATAGTAACTGTATTTAATACAAGCCCTCAGTATTGTTTCGTCAAAAGGAAACGAATGAATAACTAATACGATATTTAAAAGCAATGTATTTGTCATTTATTTACTATACATATGTTAAAAACGTAATGTATTTGTATATCATTCATCGCCCACGTTATGCAAGATGCATAAGGTAGCAAAAAAGCGCAGAGAATTCTCACCCGAAGTGCATGTTACTCGGGAACAAACCGCAACAATATTGTGACGTATGAGTGGGTATTGTCATGCCAGACACATTATTGCATCGAATTGTTGACGGTAGTACTGAGGTGATTTGTTATTTCTTTCGGCTTGTTGGAAGTTCCGTCTGGTGTGGCACTCGCCAGCTCTGGCTGGCGTGCCTAGCCAGGTTTGGAGAGGGGGGATAGATGTTAGCGTTACTTCTTTGTGTGTTTGAGCGTCACTTGTTGAGTAAGTGTACAAGGAGTAGGTCACGTGTGTGAGGCATCTCCCCTCAATCCTTTATTCCCCTGTGTGTAATGTAGGGCCACTAATTGTGTTACTAATAAATCACAGGTAATATGTGTGACGTTCATTGTTTGGTCATTAAGTCCTTTCAATATTCAGTGGTTTCTCGCGATATCATAGAAACAGTATGCAATTTTAAGGCCGGCATATATCGTCCAGTTCTTAAACATTTGACTATCGCTTTTCCCTTTATATCTATAACGAAATGTGTAATGTAGCTATTCCTACCAAGGTTTATTTGGATTTAAATGTAGTAGATAGAAAAATAAGCTTTCGTAAGAATAGTTTGTTGACCCACTAATAAACTACTAGAGGGTAGAGAAAGTCATGTAACTGTATCACATCGATTTTTTTCGAGTAATCATCTGAATGCGGTAAAGTTCTATAGTTGGATTGTGCGAAACGGTATAGTAATTAACTCACAATTAATATTGTTCTCTGACGAAGCATGGTTCCATTTACATGATTATGTTCCATCGTAAAGTAGCAGACATTGAAACGCAGGACAATTTTGAAGATAGAGTAATTAGTAAAGAATTATAGCCCTCAAGCTCTCCTGATCTAACTGTATGCGATGTTTATCTAAGTTCGAACTTCAGAAATAAAGTGTATCTAATAAACCCATGTAATTTGGAAGAAGTGAAAGAAAACAGCCGAGAAGCTAAACTTTCGATTGTAAATGAACATTTCCAATACCTCTTATGGTATGGCATATTCTTATTATGGGAATGCACATTGAAATTAACCCAAACTCTCAAAAATTGTTGTGTTCCCAAAAAATACTCCATTGTTTACAGTTTTAGAGTCCATTTTTATTTTTGAATTTGCGGTCGCTTTAGAATCGTTACGAGACTTTTTAAATGCCCTTGTGCACTTGGTTGCCAGCTCTTTATCCTTTTAAAACTTTATTTTAAGGCATTTATTTTTTTAAGAATTTCTATATATTCGAAATCTTTCACACGGTGCAATTTTAATCCAATCATATTAAACTATTTATGCATATTTCAAAAACCCCAAACAAATACAACTGTCATAATTTTTCTGTACGATAATTGGTTATTGCGTTACTAATATTGAAGATAACGCATATAAAACAAAACGCAACGCAATTACAAAACTTCAACAAAACTTGTTTCTTGAAGTAAGAATAGCAGAAGAAAATTATATGGCAAATTTGTAGTTCCCTGACAAAGAAGCAACATTAACTTTCTAAAAATAATTTTGTTTTTGAAAGTTGCACCTTGTAGATGATTTTGCCGATACATATAATTTTATGCTTTGAAAATGAATGTGTATATGTGTTTTCACACGAATTCAATGAATTTAATGCCACAGGCTAGGTACATGACAAGTAACAAATGCTAAACGTTTCATATCTATACATGATATTTGAGCCCTAATATTCAGTATTTGGTGTGGCATCCATACGCTGCAATTAGAGCATTGAATCAAAAAGGTTCTGAATTAGTTCCTGAGGGATTTCCCTCCACGCAGTTTGTATTCAAGCCCACAAATCCGTGACACTGGTTACTGGAGGATCGTGACGCAGCAGGTGCCGACCAACTATATCCCAGACATATTCGATGGGTGATATGTCAGGTGAACGTGCGGGCCAGGGAAGCAATGGTACCCATCGCTCTTCGAAGAAGGCTTGTGCATTCCTCGCAATATGTGGCCGGGCATTGTCCTGTTGAAATGTGGCCTGTGAAGATGTCTGAAGCAGGGGGAGTACCACAGGCTCTACTACCACCGTTAGGTACCGTTTGCTGTTCTAAGTCCCCTCAATTCGTAGGAGGCGAGATAGGTTGTTGTAACCAATGGCGCCCCAATTCATTACACCTGGTGTTTGTCCGCTATGCCGCTTAGCCATGCAACCCTCCAGGTTGTGCTCACCACGGTACTGTGGACACGTATGCGGCCATCACTGTAGGACACACTGAAGCGGGACTCGTCCGAAAAGACTACATTTTGCCAATCAGCACCCCAGTGACGGTGTTCACGTGCCCATTGAAGTCGGAGGAGCTTTTGGTTTCTGGACAATGGAAGCCGGCGTAATGACCTGCAGAAGACGGCGACGAACCGTTGATGCAGACAAGTTCACACCTGTTGCAGTGCTCCAGCGTCGAGCCAACACTGTGGATGAAGCTGTATGGTCCGTTATGGCCATGTGGACAAGATGACGGTCATCCCGTGCTGTGGCCATGTTCCGTGGTCCAGTACCCACTCTTCGCTGTGTACGACCTTCATCTATCCACTGCTTCCACACACGCATCACTGTCGTAGCAGCATGCCCTGTACGAACGGAAATGTCACAGTATGACAAACCCGGTTTCCAGAGACCGATCATTCTGCTCTCCATTCGAACTCTCACATGCAGATATGGCTCCCTTTGACGTCGATGAGGCATACTGGCACTCTCTCTATTGTTTCCGCCTTGTTTGGCAGTTCTGCACTGACTACACTGGGCGCTACACTGACCTTATCCGACCGACACGAGAGGGCTCTGCTCGACCTACGTCTACCCTTCTCTCTGCAAACCTAATTACTTATTGCTTGCACACTCTTCTACATCTCCACCAAGTTTAGAGTTTTTCGCGAAATTCTTGGTGTTGCAATTTTCACAAACGGCAGTGTATATATATATATATATATATATATATATATTTTTGACTCTAATTCTAAAAAAGTTATAAATTAAATTGAGCCAAAATAACTATCATAACGTCCTCCAAACAAAACATGACTAATGACATTTACTTTCCCATAATATCAAGAAACTTTTATTCAAGAAATCTCTTTCTACAATGCTTAGTTTTAGAAATATTGTTCAGTCTCAGGTTAAATGGTCCACCCTGTATATATGTGCAAGACGGACGTGTGTTTAAACTTTCAGCCATATTGGGTGTATGTATAGTTTAGAAAATATTAATTTCAGCGTTGCATCCCCTTATCATTGTAATTGCAACATTTGAGGCAGTATTTTTAACACTTAAATTATTTCAGTCTAATTATATAAAATATAAATTCAATAACAGCCCGCCTTAAAGCAATATGTGTATGTAACAATATATATAAAGTGTATATTACAATCATTGTATGTTTATATTATTGTATCCATTTGTAATAATGTTATGTGAATATATTACATAATTTAATAATGTAGGAGCTGTGAGAAATAGATCAAAAGTTGCTAACAATGAGGTAACAATGAAGTAACCTTAAGGCAATAATGAATGTGAGAGTTTAACAATACTATTTGTGATTCTTGGAAGCAATAATGTAATTTTAGTGACAGGTTATATAAATAGCCAATCAACAACCAGAAAAAGCTTTAATGAAATGAAAGTATTCTATTGGAGTAGGATTAGCCAATCAGAAACTGAAAAGGAGAACATTTTACAAATTCAGAAGTTAATTGCCTGCAGACAGTTACTAACCAGACGCAAAAAGTGTCCTCAAGAAATATAATATGTATTCGTGGGAGACGAAAAGTAAGTTTACGTGTTAAAAAGTGTAATTAATTAATAAAAAAGAATCTCGAAGCTCTCTATCAGTAAAGTGTTATGTAAGTCGTATCAAGCATTAATAAAAGGAGTGAAGTAAAGTTATAATCTGTGTAAGCCTACATACTTAGTCGCACCACAACCCTGCTAAGAAAAACGTGTCTCTAACAAAAATACTGACGCAGCCGAGGCAAACATAAATATATAATATTTAAAGAAACAGTCAAATTACAAAGTTAATATTTTTAAAAATTGGGGCAAAGGCTACCGGGTACCATACGTGCGGTTGCAACTACTTTAAGTTCGGCTCCCCCACAGTTGCACTATTCTTCACTATACTATGAGAATGTGTGGGGTTACGGGGATATTATAATTGTTTCGGAGTCCGAGCTCTGGTAGCCCCAGTGAGAAAGTAAAAAGGATGTATAATGTATTAGTTATTTTCTGTAATCCACAGCTCTGAGAGCAAAGAAGAGCATCGAGCATGTTTTTCAGTTACTTTATTTTGTACCACTCTATAGAAACGAATGATGAAATGATCGCTCTTGTCGGTAATTACTCGAAATCCAATGCAGTGGAAATAGTTTGATAACAGGATTGCTTCATCGGTGAATACATCAGTTCGATTCCTTGATGAGGCGTTCCTCCTCCCTTAATCTCTCAAGCTGTGCATAGAGGAAGTAATTATCTGGTTTACGACACCATATGTACAACTTTTGATATACCGCCTGATTCATTGTTTCTTCACAGAGCTACGACTACAAAAACGTGTCTATGACTGCTTAAGTTGGGATCAAACGGGCAATAATAAAAGCTGTTTTATATGACAGAATAAAACTGACCGATTTGCTCAGCACAGATAGTGATGATATCTGCGGAAAATGTTGAAATTTATTGCTAATACTACCATGTTATTAATTTGGTAAAAATATTAACTAAGGAAAGTAAATGCATATAAAAGTGGCTTTAGAAGAAAATGTGTACACTTAAGAAGCCTCATCCACCCATTTTGAGTCATTTTCTTTAATAGTGTGACATAGCGGCCTTGGCCCAAGGTTATCGGGAGGTCGGCGCCGGGCGGTCGACGTAAACAACTTAAACACCGAACCAGTTATCGGCAGATAACTAGAACCTTCTGGAAGCTTTTTATTCCTCCTCCTACAGAAAGTGTGTCGAAATACTTCTAGAACGTTCGAGAACCTTCCACTGACAATATAAGCGAGCGTTCTCGCGACACTGAAGAATTGAGAGCGAACCGAATGTGATTAAAGTAGTTGAATAAGTTAGCGACGCCGTTTCTGGTGCGACATCAAGAACGATTTTCCGAGCGAGTTGGTGACGATTGGTGTGACGTGCAGCTAGTGCTACTGCGGAGCGAAAGGTTATGGAGGTCTTGCGTTCGACTCCCGAGTGAAGTGAACCGTCCGGCGTGAAGAGGCTATGTCACAAGGGAAGTAAAGTGACAGAGAATTGAATTAGTTCATTTAATGAAGTGAGCTCCCAGTGAAGGTGAATGAAACACAGAGTGAGACCTGAGAAAAGTGACAGTTGAAAATCCAGACAAAGTTAAATTAAACTGAGTTTTATTTATTGACGCTCTTTAACTACTGTGGTTCTTAGCGTTCCATTCTATTTTGGGTGTGAAAGACCGGTAATTTTCCTCTTGAGATGCTTTTATGTGCCGTAAATCTACGACACGGGACCACCAGCTTTACTTCCCTTTCGAAGGAAGCCATGCTTCCATCCAAAAAAATCCATCGACCTCCGCCGGGTTTGAACCCACGACCTCGGGAACTAGAGCCTAGAATGGTACCCCTAGACTATGGAGGACGACAATCTGGATAAAGTCACACTAGTAAAGCCATCACGATATGTCAAAATTACTCCATTTTACCAAACGGGATGGCTCAGGCGGTTTCATCTGCGGCACGCATTCGAGAGGACGTAGGTTCGATTTCCTTGGCCGACCTTCCTTACCCATGGATTTCTTCGAGGGTTTCCTGGATCGTCAGGCGAATGCTCGAAAGAATTCTCGCATCCTCCGAATTTCCTGTACTTCCATATCATCTCCATTCTCATTTCACTTCATGTTTCATCCGTTTGGTCTCTTTCAGATTTGGAAGTGTCAGCGATGATGTTTCGGTGGAGTGTGGTAGAGGAAAATAATGCTCCGACTCTCGGCTTTCGACTGGCTGCCGGCGGTATCCGAACCCCCTTATGGGGCATTGGACTCCCTCTGTGCGGGTTGGGCTCCCCGATCTGCCTGTCCGTCTCTGCCGGAGAGTCTCTATCTGAAAACTTAGGGACCCTGCTGTTCCTGTGCCTTCACTCCTGGTTCCGGCCGCTCAGTCTCTCCTCTCGCCTCATCCTTTCTCACGAGGACGACCCGTTGCGGGGCATAGGTACAATATTTCGTGTGTGGATCAGTCCGAGTCTCCTACGTAGCTAAGCCAATCCAATCCTAGTGCATTTTGATACCGTCAACCCTACCATATTAGTAATCTGCGAGAATAGCAACGTTGGAGGTGCTAAATCTCCATTTACTGATACCTATCATACCCATATTTGAGGCCAGTTCATATACGAGGGCATTATTTATATTTTGAGTCTAATAATTAAAGCAAAGTCACTTCTGATTGAAAAATGCTTTATTGTTTTTCAAAATATTCTCCTTTATGATCAATACACTTTTGCATCCGTTTGTCAAAGCATTTATTCCAGTTTTCTTGAGACATCTCCGAAACATGGTTTTTGAAGGCATCAACGGCTTCTTCTGCCAACGAAAATCTTTGTCCACGCAATTTATTCTTGATATTCGGGAACAAAAAGAAGTCATTGGTTACCAAATCAGGACTGTATGGCGGATGACCCATCAATTCGATTTTTTGAGCCTTCAAATACTCTGTTGTTAGATGAGATGTGTGAGCACTCGCATTGTCTTGATGAAGAACGATCCTACGGATCTTGTTGGTTTTCTTTACTTCACCGAAGACTTCCGGCAAACAATTGGTTGTGTATCATTCGGCATTGACCATTTTACGTTCCTCTAAAGGCACTGTTGCCACATTGCCAGTTTTGCTGAAAAAACAGGCAACCATTTGCTTCGAAGTGCTTCGAGGGCGAACAACTTTTGTTGGATTTGCTTCATCTTGAAACACCCATACAGTCGACTGCTGTTTACGTTCCGGCTCATACGCATAGATCCATGATTCGTCACCTGTTGCAATCTTATATACGTCTTTTGATGCACCGCCATTGTATTTATTGAGAATGTTTGTACACCAATCGACACGAGCATCTTTTTGAGATTGCGTCAAAGTATGTGGGATTCAACGAGAGCAAACCTTTTCCACGACTAAATAATCATGCAATGTTTTATATATGCTGGTGGAACTAATGCCTAGGGTTGCCTCAATTTCACAATATGTCGCATGACGATCTTTCATTATTAGTTTTTTCACAGCATCAATGTTTTCTGGCACAACTGATTTTGGACGACCTTCACGAACTTCATCATTGAGCGAACGGCGGCCAGGATTAAATTCGTTATACCAGCGTTTCACAGTGGCAAAGGATGGAGCTTCGTCGCCAAATGTGGAATTTAGTTGATTGATACACTCTTGTCTTCATAATCCACGTCGAAATTCGTAATAAATCATTGCACGAACATTTTCACGAGTTAATCCATGTTTTTGTTGACACACAATTTTTAAGTTATTGTAAACAAAACAAATGACGCTCTATTGACAATGTTTGAGGTAGATTGTGGTCAAAAATGTCAAACTTTCCATTGGAAACGTCAGATGGCACGTACAACATTCAGGGTTGCCAAGGCTCAAAATATAATTAGTGCCCTCGTAAACACATACTAACCTTAACCTAACTTTGGTAAAATCTCGAAACCGCAGGACTCTGTGTTTTCACTGCGGCTCGCTACGGCCTCACGGATTTTGCTCACCACACTCGTTCTGATCTCATTTCTATCTCGTGGTATTGTTTGCTCAAATGTTGGTGCCCCATCAGATTGAACTCCATGAATTACGATGGCCACAAATTGCCCACTACTGGCCGAATTGCAAACTAATCAGCGAAGCTAAGTATGGTAATGTGACGAAATATAAGATAATTTCCTGATAATTTCCATGGTCATAAAAGAACTGCGTGTGTGTTTATTTTAACTCCCGTTCTTACTTCATACGGCACCGCAGGCGGTGGGCACACTCATGATGCATAAAATGAAATGACAATCGGTAAAGAAAATGTTCCAGACTAAGTTTGCCAGTTATGGGGACTGAGGTAGTCCTGGAAAACTCTTCAGTCAGGGATTTAAACCGCAATATACCGTTCACGAATCCGTGCCTTGGTGACCTCGGCTACCTGTGTAGGTGAGGTGTGTTATGTGTGCGCGTACGTGACTTCGTCTGTGAAAATTCGCAACATGTGCAAGATTGTTTAATTCGCTCTAGAAGCCGGAGGAAATAATTAACGAAAACAAAAAAATCCGATAAACACCAAACTTGGTATTTACATTCAGTACCTTCCAAAGATGCGACAAGAAGATTTTCAAGAAAACCCTCCAAATCCAAATTCCTTTAGATGGGACATTTTTAGACATTTTTTATTTTCTCAGAAGTGGCACTAAAGATTTTTATTAAAATACAACATATTAAAATATTTTCATGACAAATAAAATGTATATCTTGAGTTTTCTGGGATTAGCTCTTGCAAAGTCCTCTTCATTCGGAAGGAATTTTATATGATCTTGTATGACTAGTAAACATTAAGCGATAGACGATATCGCACCACACAAAAAATGTAGGTCTAAGACACAAAATTTATTTTGAATCTTTTTTGAGGCACAAGCTGTTTCTGATATATCCATTAGTAATAGTTTGATACTTTGTTGAAAATTTTGTCATTCTTTTTAAGTCCTGTCGATTTTCAGACGTTTCTCGCTATGTCATGGTAAAAACATGGATTTTTAAGGCCAGCATATAGTGTCCAGTTGTTAAACATCTGAATATGGGTATTCCCTTGTATCTATAACGATTTGTGTAATGCAGTTATTTCTGCGAAGGTTTATCTCGATTAAAATAAAGTAAATAGGAAAATAAGCTTTCGTAAGAATATTTTGAATATCCACTAATAAACAACAGAGGACAGAGAAAGTCATATGAATGTAACACATTTTTCTTCAGCGAATTCCATTGCGCGCATGTATTTTCGGTTAGGAAAATATTAGTATTATGTTCACAATTGTATAGGTTGTAACTCTAAGAATAGTGTATTAAACACCAGAGATAAAATGTGTTTCGTCACATTTTCGGTGTTAACCTTATTTAAGTCGCAGTTTAAAAGTGAAAAATCTGATGTGTTGTACTCACATGACCTTCTCTACTCTTGTACAAACTATTTTTACAAACGCTTATTTGCCATGTAGTTCATTTTAATCGAGATAAATATTTGCAGAAACTATCTCATTGCTAATTTTCTTGTAGATGCAAGGGGAATTTGGTAGGCTTTAAGCGATAGTCAAATCTTTTAATACGAGCTGGTTGCTATGTGGAGCATTCCATTCTATTTGCATGTCCAGGAATTCCCATTTGAGAAAAAGTATTTTGTGTAGTAAAATTTTATTTAGCTCTTACGGTTTAACAATTATGCGACAGTAATTTAGAATAAAGAGGACTTTGGGAGCATTCCCAGAAAATTCAGGATATACATTTTATTTGCCATGAAAATATCTAAAACTTATGATATTTTGTCAAAATCATTAAAGCCATTTTTGAATAAATCAAAATTTTAAAAAAAATGTTCCACGTAAGGGTAGTCTCGGGCAGGGCGATTTTCTTTAAAATCTTGGTGTCGCATCCTTGGAAGATGCTAAACTCAAATAAACAGTTTGGTGTTTATCCGACTTTTCGGTTTTGAATTACGCTGACATGTTTCCAAAAATGCTTTTATTTGGATTCGGAGCACCTTACTATACGTAGTAGAGAAAGTAACAAATGTCTGCTTCTCGCGAAGGACTGCAAATCAATTGTCGTACAGAAGGACTTGCATAATATGAATGAGAGAATAATTCATGAAACAGTATAAACCCATCTTATCGTTCAAAAATTTATTCTTCGTTGACATCTCCATCTCGCTCGTAATGAGACTTTTAAAATCTGTCTGCGCCGCGGAAAAATGTCGGTGATGTGATCCCCTGGAGTATAAAGTTGGCAGCAAAGTTTAAGAGGCAGATAGCCAAAAAAGAACGGTGGGCAGGACTCCTTAGGGACAACCATCCCGCCCACAGAAAGGTCGAACCTGTCTATGTAAACTTAATTTGTCGTTCCCCAGGGATTTGAGGGTTTGTACCACATCTAGCATAGGATGTTCAGATTTAAAATACCTATAACATGGCTATCCGGCATAAATTGTGTTTGTATCATTTACATTAATCAGACAAACATTTCTTTCCTTAATATTTAAGGTTTTACAGTTTCCAGGAACAAACTTAAGGACACTGGGACTGAGTGTTTAGGTCAAAATGACAAAATCTTCGATTTTTAATTATATAATATAAATATAGGGTTATTAAAAAAGAAGGAACTAACTTTAAAAATGTATTTCTAATGAACGACAATAGATGGCGACACATGCGATACATCACTGAATAGAGAAAAGTTCAAAATTTTATTTTATATGTTCAAAATCAGCAGCATTTGTTATGCGAGGACGACCAGTGCTTTTCCGTTTGCATACGCAGTTGTAAATTTGTAATGACGAGGCGGCTCGTTAAACTTACAACAAAATGCACGCTGCAATGAAACAATGGATTCACTCCTTGCAAACTGCAGCACACAAAACGGCGTAAGGGGGGGGTTCCGACCCCTTCAGCTGCCGTGGTGCGGGCGCTGCGGACCCTTAGCACTCGTGGTACTTCTGACGTTACCAGAAGTACGCCAGGCCGAACATTCGAGCCCCTCCCTAAAGGGAGTTGTTCGGATTGGGTTGGACTCGGTGGGGCAGTGGTTCCCGATACCCATGGGTTATTGGGTACGCTTGGCTATGTTAATTCCACCCAGGCGGGGTTGTGAGACGCCTCGAGAATCTCCGGCACCAGCCATGAGGGATAGCTGGTAGACGGTAGCTAGAAACCGTCGGCCCCACCGAGGTTGTTCGGTAGTCTCCCCAGTAGGGTTCACCCTGCTGGCCTGACGCGCGTAAGTGGCGTATCCACTTCCGTCCCTGCTTGGAAGGGTCGGTGCGGGAGGTGTTCTTTCCCGATTTCGTCCAGGCAGGGGGGGCGGTATATAAAATAGGCACCGCTCCTAATGGAAAGCCCCACGAGTTTTCTCCTGGGTTTGCGGGGGTGTGGTCTCTGCGTTGGCAGACCCGGTCTCGTATTTAGATGTGGCGTCGCCATTTTCTCCTAAACAAACAGCGTCACTCTATGCACTGAATGGAACTAATATGTGGGGCTTAAAACTTTGAACTTTCCTCTATTCAATGATGTGTCTATATGTCGCTATTTATTGTCGTTCTTTAAAAATGAATATTTAAAATCTATTCCTTCTTTTTGAATAACCCTATATTCTATAGACAAATATGAATCAATTTGTCCGAATATTTTCCGCGATCCGCCATTCTTAAAAGCCCAAAAACATGTTTTAGTCACCCGTGCGCTCCCTTTTAACATCAGTGAACCTTTCTGTGTGTTTTCTTCTCAGTTTTAAGCTTTTGCACTTCTGTTTTGCACTCGCCTGTCTTTCCCTACTCTTGTACAAACTATTTTTACAAACGGTTATTTGCCATGTAGTTCATGTTAATCGAGATAAATATTTGCAGAAACTATCTCATTGCTAATTTTCTTGTAGGTGCAAGGGGAATATGGTAGGCTTTAAGCGATAGTCAAATCTTTTAAGAGCTGGTTGCTATGTGGCGCATTCCATTCTCTTTAAATGTACAGGGCATAAAAATAAAAACGAATTCCCATTTGATAAAAAGTATAAATATTGGAAAATTCAAACAGATAACAAGCAATATCTCGAAAATGGTGCACTCCACAAAAAGAAGACATGTTACATAATTTGTGTGTTTTTAGAGATCCACATTTCTGTGTAGTAAAACTTTGTCTATCTCTTACGGTTTACTAGTTAAGCAAAATTCATTCAAAAAGAAGAGAACTTTTGGGGACATTCCCCAACATATACATTTCATTTGCTATAGCAATATCTTAAGCATAGGATATTTTAATCAAACTCGTTAGGGCCCTATTTGAAAAAATCAAACTTATCGAAAAATCTTCCATGTAAAGCGTATTCTGGGGTGAGATATTTTCCTGAAAATCTTTGATTCGCATCTTTAGAAGATATTGAACCTAAATACCAAGTTTGGTACTTATCCGAGAGGCCAGGAAAGCATTGGTACCCGTCGCTCTTCGAAGAAGGCTTGTACATTCCTCACAAAATGTGGCAGGGCATTGTCCTGTTGCAATGTGGCCTGTAGAGATGCCTGAAGCAGGGGGAGTACCTCAGGCTCTACAACCACCGTTAGCCGTTCAAAGCGCTCTCAATTCGTAGGAGGCAATATCGGTTGTTGCAACCAATGGCGCCCCAAACCATCACATCTGGTGTTTGTCCGCTATGCCGCACAACAATGCAGCCCGCCAGGTTGCGCTCACCACGGTACCGCCAGACACATATGTGGCCAACACTGTGGGACACGTTGAAGCGAGACTCATCCGAAAAGACTACATTTTGCCACTCAGCACCCCAGTGACGGTGTTCACGTGCCCATTGCAGTCGGAAGAGCTTGTGGTTTCTGGGCAGTGGAAGTCAACGTAATGACATGTATGCAACCAGTCCAGCCTGCAGCAGACGGCGACGAACCGTTTATGCAGACAAGTTCACACCTGTTGCAATGCTCCAGCATTGAGCCAACACTGGAGGAAGCTGTACGGTCCGTTATGGCCATACGAACAAGATGACGGTCATCCCGTGCTGTGGTCATGTTCCGTGGTCCAGTACTATCCGCTCTTGGCTGCGTACGACCTTCATCTATCCACTGCTTCTACATACGCATCACTGTCTTAGCAGCATGCCCTGTACGATGAAGAAGGTGTTTTGTTGGAGTATTTTATTTATTTAGCTCCACGTTGGCGCCAATTTGAAAAAGGTATTGTCTTTACTTGTAGTTGTTTATTTGCACCACGCTTTGGGCATCAATTTGAAGTAGTTATTGTTCTTTACGTTGTTTGCTGCTACGTATGAAAAGACGATTTGAAGTAGTTTGTATTGAAGGAGCTATATTATAGTGCAACTGTTGGGGAGCCGAACTTGTAGTAGTTGCAACCGCACGTATAGTAAACAGTTTCCGGTAGTATTCGCCCCAAATGTATTTCCAGGTGGCCTTTGCCCCAAGTTTAAAAAAAGTAACTTTGTAATTTGATTGCTTCTTTAAGTATTAAATATTTATGATTGCCTCGGCTGCGTCAGTATTATTGTAAGAGACATGGAAGTCTTGGCAGGGCGTGATGCGACAAGAATGTAGGCTTACATAGATTTTAAGTTTTAATTCACTCCTTTTTATTAATCCTTGACACAAATTATCGAGAGATGTGAGATTCTTTTACTTAATACTTACACTTTTTAACACGTATACTATTTTCGTCTCACACGAAAACGTAATTAATTTCTCGAGGACACATCTCGCATTTAGTTACAAACATTGTCCGCAGGCAACTGACTAGATTTCAACCGTCTAAACTTGTAAATTTCTGTATTTCAAGTCTCTGATTGGCTATTTTTACTCCAATAGAATTCCTGCATTTAAGTAAAGCTTTTTCTGTTTGTTGATTGGCTATTTTTTTTATAAACTGTCACTAAAATTACATTAATGCTTCCAAGAATCACAAATAACATTTAAAATCTCAAACTCATTATTGCCTCAAAGTTATCTCATTGTTGGCTCATTGTCAGCAACATTTAACTTTTATTCTTACAGCTCCTACATTATTAAATTACGTAATATATTCACATAACATTATTACACATGGATAACAATAATATAAGCATATGAAATGACTGTTACATACATTTTACAAATTATTGTTACATACACATTGTTTTGAGGCGGGCTGTTATTCAATTTACATATTTATATAATTAGACTGAAATTATTCTAGTGTTAAAAATACTGCCTCAACGAGCCGAGATGTCACGGTACGACAAACCCGCTTCCCGGAGACCGATCATTCTGCCTCGTTCGAACTCACTCACATGCCGATATGGCTCCTTTTGACGTCGACGAGGCATAATGGCACTCACTTTATTATTTCCACCTTGTTTGACAGCTCTGCACTATCTGTACCCCATCTCTCTGCAAACCTAATCGCTTATTACTTGCACACTCTTCTACAGAATATAATTTACTTATAAAATACCAATTTTAATTTTAAATTCTACATACGATTTACGATGTGAAATCGTTGAGCTACAACAGGCACGTTACATACCCTTGAAAGACTTATGAGATAAAACACAATAATATTGACTCTAAATTCATATATATGTTATTTTGTCACAAAATTTTGAATTGAAGACGCCCTGTAAACTGCAGTGTATACATCGCGGAAGCCTCTAGTCCGCCACGATATGAGTGCGTGTGGTGGGAAGAGGAACTAAACAGTTAGGGAACAGTCGGAAGGACAGTCAGGTAAAGAAAACATCCGCAATTCCAAGTTGCATTCACTAGCGAGGCTGAGACCTGCAAATGTTGTACTGTCTTCATTGTGCAGTTATAGATTCCCCTATAGGCGTGTACCTACTCCCCTTTAATTTCGAGACCTTGATGACTTTCGCGTTATTAAAAATCGACTCATCCAAGCGCTTTCATATCGTAGTCGACTAATTAATGACAAGTGCAATTTTAAAATTTCTATAAATAAAACAAATTCTATGGCGTTCTAAGTTAAATATACTGTTAGAGCCAAAGTTGTGGTAAATATTATTATATTGGAGAAAGTTTACAAACACATTTGAATTTATGAGTATGAAAATGGCTTTAATAATAAACTAACCGTGTTTCAGCAGATATAGTAGGAGAATATTACTTTATCATTTTCTCTACTCTCTATCGTTTATTAATGCGTAACCAAACTATTATTACTAAGCCTTTTTATATCTACTTTGTTTTAATTGAAATAACATTTCCGGAAACACCTGCCTTACACATTTCGTTATAGATACAAAGAGAACAGCTACAGTCAAATGTTTAAGAACTGGACGGTATACGCCGACCTTAAAATTCCATACTGTTTCAATTCAATCGCGAGAAACAACTAAAAATCGATACGACTTTAAAAGGAATGAATTAAGTATGGAACAATTCGAAACATTAATAACGCATATCTCAGAAATGGCTTATGACACAAAAAACTTAGTATTTGAAAAAAATGCTGTGCTTTAAAGAGATCTAAATTTCTTCTGTAGTACGTTTTCGTCTATCGCTTAACGTTTACCAGTTATACAAGATTATACGAAATTCCTTCCCAATGAAACGAACTTCACAGGGTATTCTTAAAAAATTCAACATGTATATTTTGTTTATCATATAAATATTTTTAAATCAAAATTGTTATTCAGGGTCCTAAAGCAAGTACTTCCGGTAAAATCTCGGTATTGAATTTTTTGCTGGAATGCAATTCGAACTCGGATTCCTTGAATGTGAGGTGAGGCAATATTTTAAATCACAACACTGTGAATGAAAAAGTGATTGTAGTGTAAATTAATATTATTGTATGTACAGGATTTTAGATGTTTGTTAACCATAAGTATTGTTAGGAAATAAGTTTACACGGCCTCACTGAAACTGACAATATAAATGGGTAACAATAAACCGAGGGGGTGAGTTGTTCATCACTAAGAAGAGACAAACAAATGACGTCAGTGTAGCGTGCCTTTTTTAGAAATGGAGGGAAATCTTCCCTAGAGTATATATGTTAGTAGCAGTGGGCGCGATTTGGTAACCAATAGCAGCTCTATTATAATGTTTAGGCAATTCGATGAGGAGTATATATTCTCGAGCCATAAGCAAGTATCACGCAGTTCGGAAGAATCTCTCACGAGGTGCACGTCACTCAGTCCTAAGGAATCTCTCACGAGGTACACGTCGCAAAGTTAGTTACAAAATGTGAAGTACGCGAAGTAATTGGTACGCGACAACTAAAACGACTGTAGTTACATTCGTAAATATCAGTCAGGCGTGTATAAAGATTAAATATGTGAATTATTAAGTGTGACGGCAATAAAAGTGTAGGAACAAATTATTTTATCAGTGTTATCTTTTAGTAACAAATCCGTTCCGTTTACACAACCTGCTTAGAGACACTTGCTCGACTGAGTTATAATAGAACAACCCAAATTTAAAAAATAATAAAATAATAGGCGCTCAGTAAATAGGATAACACTAGCCATTGAGAACTGCGGCAGAGGCAAGGCATTACGCCGAGGAAAAGTGAAGTGATAGTGAAATTTGAACCTAATCACATTAGTGAATTGACGATGGGAACCGAAAGTCACAATATTTATGTTATTTGCACTACAATTTTCCACGCACTAGTCGGCCATGACAGGAGTGCTGCATGGGAAAGGAACTAATCAGTTATGGAAAAAGTGGGCGGGGCGTCGAAAGGACTACCTGATAAAGAAAACATTTGCAGTTCCCACTTGCATTTGCTAGCGAGGCTGAGGTCTATAAATGCATTATAGTTTTCATTATGCAACTGTACATTCCCCTATCGCCTTGCCCCTCGCTCCCATCTGGACCCTAGCCTTGATGCCCATTTTAACAAAAACAGTAGCGTCCACCTCCAATCGCTCTTATCGTAGCCAATTAAAATCGCGTATTATACTTGTCCCTTGAGACAGCACAGTGACAGTTCACAGCCAATCACCGTCGTTACTGTCCAACATAATACTTTTTCCGCCGAACCTTATAACCTTTAGTATAACATAACACTTGCACTGCTGGCGGATTTATTTATACTGGTGGCACATGGTAATGCATATCTGCTTTGGTCTCGTGAACCCAGGAAGGAATGCGTGCACGTATAAAAATCTGAATGTGATATTTTCGCTACCCAATATCTTAATTAGTGTGTGTAACAACCGTTCCTACTAAAGCTTATTTTTCTATCTAATACATCTAAATAAGTAGCTACACTACACATTTCGTTATAGATACAAAGAGAACAGGGATAGTCAAATGTTTAAATACTGGACGCTATATGCTGCCTTAAAATTACATACTCTATCCAAGCAATCGCGAGAAAACTGGAAATGACAGGACTTTAAAAGAATGACAAGTATGGAACAATTCGAAACCTTAGTAACGGATATCTCAGAAACTTATTAAAAGTAAATTGCGTGTTTTAGAGATCTACATTTTTTGTATGGTACGTTTTCGTCTAACGCTTAAAGTTTAGCAGTTACATATCATTATACAACATTTCTTCCGAATAAAGATTATTCGGCTATTTACAGAAAATTCAAGACGTACACTTAATTTTTCCTGTAAATACCTATCTTTAATATATAATATTTTAATAAAAAACGTTAGTCATTTTTTGAAAAATAAAATTTTTTAGAAAAGCGTTCCATGTAAACGGTACTTGGGAATGCAGAATTTTCTTAAACATCCTCGTCTCGCATCTTTGAAAGGTACTGAACGTAAATACAAAGTGTGGTGCTGATCCGACTCATCTTGTTTATAGAAATCTGATGTGTTACACTCACATTACTTTCTCTACTCTTGTACTAACTATTTTTACAAACGCTTATTCTCCATATGCTTCATGTTAGTCGAGATATCGAGATGTTAATCTTATTGCTAATTTTCTTGTAGATGCAAGGCTTTAAGCGATAGTCAAATATTTTAAGAGCTGGTTGCTATGTGGAGTATACCATTCTCTTTGCATTACCAGGACAAAAAAGAATGAATAACGAATTTGAGAAAGCATTGGAAAATTTAAGGGAATAACAAGCAATATCTCGAAAATGGTTCACTCAACAACAAAAATGTATATGACATAAATTGTGTATTTTAACGCGATCTACATTTTTTGTGTTGTAAAATTTTGTCTATCTCTTATGGTTTACCAGTTATGCAAAAGTCGTTCACAATGAAGAATACTTTTCGAGACATTCCCGGAAAATTCGAGATATACATTTCATTTGTCATGAAAATATCTTAAACATATGCTATTGTAGTCAAAATCGTTAGTGTCATTTTTGAGAAAATTAACATTTTCGAAAAATATTCCATGTAAAGGATAATCTGGAGTAGGGGGATTTTCTTGAAAAGCTTTGTGTCGCATCTCTGGAAGATACTGAACCTAAATAACAAGTTTGGTGTTTATCCGACTGTTCGTTTCTGAGTTATGCTACACACACACACATGGACATGTTTCCAAAAATGCTTTTTTTTGGATTCAGGGAGTCTCAAAACATGTATTTGCGGTGAAATCTCGGTATCGAATTTTTTGGTGGAGAGTAGTAGAGAAAGTAAAAACTAATAACGAATTCCCTTTTGAGAAGAACTTGTGTATTGCAAAATTCAAACAAATAACAAAGAATATATTGGAAATTGTTCACTCTACAAAAAATAGGACATAAATTGTGTGTTTTAACGAGATCTACATTTTCTGTTTAGTAAAATTTATCTATCTCTTACGGTTTACCAGTTATGCAAGGTCATTCAGAATGAAGAGGACTTTTTGGAGACATTCCCAGAAAATTCAAGATATACATTTCATTTAACATAAGAATATATTAAACATTTGGTTTTTAATGAAAATCGTTAAGAGCCGCTTTTGGGAAAATAAAAATGTTCCTTGTAAAAGGTAATCTGGGGTGGGGAGTTTTTCTTGTAAATCTTCGTGTCGCATCCTTGGAAGATACTGAATTCAAATAACAAGCTTGGTATTTATCCTTTTCGTTTTTAAGCTATGATGTTCTCTCTCTCACACACATACGCACACACACGCTCATACACCGATCTTTTTCTAAAAATGCTTTTTTTATTCAGAGGGCCACAAAACATGTACTTCGGGTGAAATCTCGGTGCAAAGCAAAGCGATACCTTCTCTATCTACTATGTACGTGGTAGAGAAAGTTAAAATAGATCACGTCTTTATGTAATGTATAATAAACCGTAGCTAAATCTTATTGTAAATAATGATGATAATGATAGTAATAATGTGAAATATGCGTGAGGGTGCAAGGAAGAAAGAAATATTTAGTTTTCGGCATTGGGTTCTGTCAAGGATTTTGAGCACCCTTTTATTACAGTTAGCATTTTATTTCACAGAGTTTACAAGTATATTTATCCTTACTACATTCAAATTAAATTATTATGTATCGCAGTTTATGCCGACTCATTACGACGTTTCTTATGCGTTGATTTGATTCTGTTATTAGAAATGATACTTACAAATAACAGACGCCTTCCCTTTCTTCGCTATCTCACCTCGCAACGCTATAATTAAGTATATAGTTTTAATAGCGGAATTTATTTTTTTCTTTTCCAAGGGGCACTATTTATATATTGAGCCTAATAATTAAAACAAAGTAATTTCTGATTGAAAAATGCTTTATTTTTTTCAAAATATTCTCCTTTATGATCAATACACTTTTGCATCCGTTTGGACCATTTGTCAAAGCATTTATTCCAGTCTTCTTGAGACACCTCAATACATAGTTTTTGAAGGCATCAACGGCTTCTTCTGCCAACGAAAATCGTTGTCCAAGCAATTTATTCTTGATGTTCGGGAACAAAAAGAAGTCATTGGGTGCCAAATCAGGACTGTATGGCGGATGACCAATCAATTCGATTTTTTGAGCCTTCAAATACTCTGTTGTTACACGAGATGTGTGTGCGCTCGCATTGTCTTGATGAACGATCCTACGGTTCTTGTGGGTTTTCCTTACTTCACCGAAGACTTCCGGCAATCAAATGGTTGTGTACCATTCGGCATTGACCGTTTTACGTTCCTCTAAAGGCACTGTTGCCACATGGCCAGTTTTGCTGAAAAATCAGGCGACCATTTGCTTCGAAGTGCTTCGAGTGCGAACAACTTTTGTTGGATTTGCTTCATCTTGAAACATCCATA
Source organism: Deroplatys truncata (assembly GCA_030765065.1). Lineage (NCBI taxonomy): Eukaryota > Metazoa > Arthropoda > Insecta > Mantodea > Mantidae > Deroplatys > Deroplatys truncata. The sequence continues at coordinate 77,115,051 of CM060989.1, read as the reverse complement.
CAGTCGACTGCTGTTTACGTTCCGGCTCATACGCATAGATCCATGATTCGTCACCTGTTACAATCTTATGTACATCTTTTGAGGCACCGCCATTGTATTTCTTGAGCATTTTTGTACACCAATCGACACGAGAATCTTTTTGAGATTGCGTCAAATTATGTGGGATCACGGCTAAATAATCATGCAATATTTTATATATGCTGGTGGAACTAATGCCTAGGGTTGCCTCAATCTCACAATATGTTGCATGACGCTTTTTCACTATTAGAGTTTGCACAGCATCAATGTTTTCTGGCACAACAACTGATTTTGGACGACCTTCACGAACGGCGGCCACGATTAAATTCGTTATACCAGCGTTTCACAGTGGCAAAGATGGAGCTTCGTCGCCAAATGTGGAAGTTAGCTGATCGATGCACTCTTTATCTTGATAATCCACGTCGAAAGTCATAATAAATCATTTCACGTACATTTTCACGAGTTAATTCCATATTTTTGTTGACACAATTTTCAAGTTAGTGTAAACAAAACAAATGACGCTTTATTGACAAAATGTTTGAAGCAGATTATGGTAAAAAGTGTCAAACCTTCCAATGGAAACGTCAGATGGCACCTACCGCAATCAGGGTTGGCAAGGCTCAAAATACAAATAGCGCCCCTCGTATTATAGCATTAGTAGTTCTGCAATATAAATGTTAACTTATAATTTCTTCTTTCGTTAACAGTGTGGGAAAGACGATTTATTTATTAATGTACATAGGATAATGAATCAACTGTTAGCATTGTCAATTGAGCGCGCCAGGTAGCATTTCGCCCTCCCGGTTGTAACTTAGCTCTCCCACTACCTCGCTCACAACACGTGGTGCCGGTACTGTCTCAATGGACAAGTTATAATACGCCGATTATAGTAAATTTATGACTTGTATGTTGCGGTCTCCTTGTTTAAACGGTCAGATAGCTTGACCTCCCTTGCGTGCTTTGTTTTCTAAGCTACTCTGGACCAGATCTGGCTTGCGGTAGGTACTGCCGAAGGATTTCGACATTTGGGGTCGTACATAAGGTTAGTATATACAGATGAACTAAAGCAAGAAAACAAGTCTTGTTTTGCAGCATTTGACCTCTCCTCCTCTTGCGCTTTCTTACTCTCTCGTGCTTGCACACTCCCCAAAACTTTTAATTACCGATGTTCAAGTTTCCCGGACGGCGCATGATGGCAAAGGGTGCCAACTACACCGTAACAAATTCCCGTGGTGACGTTCCTCCGCTAATTGCAGCACAGCCAAGTAAACAAACAGACCAGTAACCAACCAAAAAGCTAACTCGATTGCCTTCGGTAAGACCGCCAGCAACACTGCGGCAGTTAATTTTGTTTAGTTTCCTTTTAGTGCAGCGTACATGACAGATGCCCACTTACACTGCTACAATTAAATATAGAAGGTATACAAAATGTGAGAGAGTTGCTTTGCAAAGTCACGCCGTTTGTGTAGGGGTGACAAAAACCTTTTATTTATCCTTTGTAGGTATGGGTCTTCGATAACTCGATACTCTCGATAGTCGGTGGTATCGAAGTATGTCTTAAACTTCGATACTTTTAGATACTTTTAAGTTTTGTTTATTGAAGGTCGTTGAATTTAACTTTATGCTAGATAAGGAATGAAAGGAGTCGAGACTTCACGTTGTTGCCTCGCACATGTCCCCAAAGAGTTGCTGGACTATAGTTCTTGATAGACCTTGACTGCGTTTCCTGTGCGTGACTGAATACAAAATTCCATAGACTCTTGTGTCTAAATGAAAACATGCGAAACAATGGGAGAAAAATAGAGGTACTCATGTTACATACAGAGTTAACTGTGTTGCCAATGACGCGGCTTTAACTCACGGAATACATCATCACATTTCTGCAATAGCATGGCAGTGTTAGCGAAATTGAGCCTTTCAGAGCATTGCGGCGAAAAAACGAAAACGTGGGAAATAATAGTGGCTGCTGTCAATTTTAATTAAAAAAAATTCGATGTGTTACACTCACATGACTTTCTCTATTCTAGTACAAACTATTTTTACAAACGCTTATTCTCTATCGACTTCATGTTAATCGAGATAAACATTTGCAGACTCTATCTTATTGCTAATTTTCTTGTAGATGTAAGGGGAATATATATTTACAAGGGCAATATAGAAATACAGTAGCCTTTAAGCACATACATATCTCTTAACACCTGGTTGCTAGGTGCAGCACCGTTCCCTTTGCCACAGATTAATACTCTTTGCATATCCAAGACAAAAAAATCTGTGTTACACTTACATGACTTTCTCTACTCTTGTACAATCTATTTTTACAAACGCCTATTCTCCATATGCTTCATATTAATCGAGATATCGAGATGACAATCTTATTTGTAATTTTCTTGTAGATGCAAGGGGAATATGGTAGCTTTTATGCGATAGTCAAATATTTTATCGCTGGTTGCTATGTGGCGCATTCCATTCTCTTTGCATGTCCAGGACATAAAAAAATCTGATGTGTTACACTCACATGACTTTCTCTACTCTTGCACAAACTATTTTTACAAACGCTTATTCTTCATATGCTTCATGTTAATCGAGATATCGAGATGTTAATCTTATTGCTAATTTTCTTGTAGATGCAAGGGGAATATGGTAGGCTATAAGCTATAGTCAAATATTTTAAGCGCTGGTTGCTATGTGGCGCATTACATTCTCTTTGCATGTCCAGGACATAAAAAAATCTGATGTGTTACACTCACATGACTTTCTCTACTCTTGTACAAACTATTTTTACAAACGCTTATTCTCCATCTACTTCAATTTAATCGAGATAAACATTTGCAGAGTCTATCTTCCTGCTAATTTTCTTGTAGATGTAAGGGGAATATATATTTACAAGGGCAATTTGGAAATACAGTAGCCTTTAAGCACATACATATCTCTTAATAGCTGGTTGCTAGGTGCAGCACCATTCCCTTTCCCACAGATTAATACTCTTTGCATATCCAAGACAAAAAAATGAATAACGAATTCCCATTCGAGAAAATAAGTATTGAAAAATTTAAGGGAATAACAAGCAATATCTCGAAAATGGTTCACTCAACAACAAAAATGTATATGACATAAATTGTGTATTTTAACGCGAAATACATTTTTTGTGTAGTAAAATTTTGTCTATCTTTTATGGTTTACCAGTTATGCAAAAGTCGTTCACAATGAAGAATACTTTTGGAGACATTCCCAGGAAATTCAAGATATACATTTTATTTGTCATAAAAGTATCTTAAACATATGATATTTTAATTAAAATCGTTAGAGCCATTTTTGAGAAAATTAAAATTTTCGAAAAATCTTTTATGTAAAGGGTAATTTGGGGTGGGGGGATTTTCTTGAAAACCTTCGTGTCGCATTCTTGGAAGATACTGAACCTAAATACCAAGTTTGGTGTTTATCCGACTATTCGTTTGTGAGTTATGCTGTTCACAGACAGACAGACACACACACACACACACACACACACACACAGACAGACACACACACACACAGACAGACACACAAACGGACATGTTTCCAAAATTGCTTTTTTTGGATTCAGGGGGTCTCAAAACGTGTATTTCCGGTGAAATCTCAGTATCGAATTTTTGGGTGGAATACAATACTTCCCCTACTTACTACACGTAGTAGAGAAAGTAAAAAATTGATGTGTTACACTCACATGACTTTCTCTACTCTTGTACAAACTATTTTAACAAACGCTTATTCTCCATATGCTTCATGTTAATGGAGATATCGAGATGTCAATCTTATTGATAATTTTCTTGTAGATGCAAGGGGAATATGGTAGGTTTTAAGCGATAGTCAAATATTTTAACGCTGGTTGCTATGTGGCGCATTCCATTCTCTTTGCATGTCCAGGACATAAAAAAAAATGAATAACGAATTTGAGAAAAAGTATAAGTATTGGAAAATTTAAGGAAATAACAAGCAATATCTCCAAAACGGTTCACTCAACAAAAGAAATGTATATTACATAAGTTGTGTATTTTAACGCGATCTACACTTTTTGTGTAGTAAAATTTTGTGTATCTCTTATGATTTACCAGCTATGCAAAAGTCGTTCACAATAAAGAATACTTTTGGAGACATTCCCAGAAAATTCGAGATATACATTTCATTTCCCATGACATTATCTTAAACATATGATATTTTCATCAAAATCGTTAGCCATTTTTGAGAAAATTAAAATTTTCGAAAAATCTTCCATATAAAGGATAGTTTGGGGTGGGGGGACTTTTTTGAAAACCTTCGTGTCGCATCTCTGGAAGATACTGAACCTAAATACCAAGTTTGGTGCTTATCCGACTGTTCGTTTTTGAGTTATGCTGTTCACAGACACACAGACACACACACATACACATAGACACACACACACACACACACAGACACACACACGGACATGTTTCCAAAAATGTTTTTTTTGGATTCAGGAGGTCTCAAAACATGTATTTCCGGTGAAATCTCGGTATCGAATTTTTGGGTGGAATGCAATACTTCCCCTACTTACTATACGTAGTAGAGAAAGTAAAAATGAATAACGAATTTGAGAAAAGGTATAAGTATTGGAAAATTTAAGGAAATAACAAGCAATATCTCGAATACGGTTCACTCAACAAAAAAAATGTATATGATATAAGTTGTGTATTTTAACGCGATCTACATTTTTTGTGTAGTAAAATTTTGTCTATCTCTTATGGTTTACCAGTTATGCAAAAGTCGTTCATAATGAAGAATACTTTTGGAGACATTCCCAGAAATTTCGAGATATACATTTCATTTCTCATGACAATATCTTAAACATATGATATTTTAATCAAAATCGTTAGAGCCATTTTTGAGAAAATTAAAATTTTCGAAAAGTCTTCCATTTAAAGGTTAGTCTGGGGTGAGGGATTTTCTTGAATACCTTTGTGTCGCATCTCTGGAAGATACTGAACCTAAATACCAAGTGTGGTGTTTATCCGACTGTTAGTTTCTGAGTTATGCTGTTCACAGACACATACACGGACATGTTTCAAAAAATGCTTTTTTTTGGATTCAGAGGGTCTCAAAACATATATTTCCGTTAAAATCTCGGTACGAATTTTTGGGTGGAATACAATACTTCTACTTACTATACATAGTAGAGAAAGTAAAAAAGAATAACGAATTCCAATTTGAGAAAAGTATGAGTATTGGAAAATTCAAACAAACAACAAGGAATATCTCAGAAATGGGTCATTCTAGAAAAAAACATGTATATAATCTGAATTGTGTGCTTTAACGAGATCTACATTTCTTGTGTAGTAAAATTTTGTGTATCTCTTACGATTTAGGCAAAATTCATTCAAAATGAAGAGATGTCTAGGGGACACTCCCAGAAAATTCAAGATATATATTTCATTTGTCATGAAAGTATCTCAAACGTATGATATTTTAATCAAAATCGTTAGAGCCATTTATGAGAAAATCAAATGTTCGTAAAATGTCCCATGTAAAGGGTAGTCTGTGGTGAGGGTATTTTCTTGAATATCCTCATGTCACATCTCAGAAAGATACTAAACTCAAATGCCAAGTTTGGTATTTATTCGATGTTTCGTTTTTAAGTTATGCTGGTTACAGACACACAGACGGACCTTTTTCTAAACATGCTTTCTTTTGGATTTGGGGGCCTCAAAACATGTATTTCTGGTGAAATTTCGATACTTCCCCTACTTACTATACGTAGTAGAGAAAGTGAAAATTCGACGTGATACATTAACATGACGTTCTCTACCGTTTATCGTTTATTAGTGGGTATACAAACTATCCTTACTAAAGCTGATTTTTCTATCTACTACATTTTAATCCTTTACAGATACAAAGGGAACAGCGATAGTCAAAAGTTTAAGAACTGGACGATATCTGCTGGCATTAAAATTTTCCGTACTCTTTCTATGCAATCGCGAGAAAATACATGAATATCCACAGGAGGACAAGTATTGAACAATTTGAACCATTAATAAGGGATATCTCGGAAATGGCTTATGCAATGAATAGTTATTTTAAGTAAATTGTGTGTTATAAAGAGATCTAAATTTGTTAGTGGTAGGTTTTTGTCTATCCCTTAATGTTTACCAGTTAAACAAGATGATAGAAAATTCCTCCCGAATAAGGAGGACTTTACAGGCTATTCCGAGACAGTTCAAGATATACACTTTGTCATGTAAATATCTTTACTATATGGTATTTTAATTAAAAATATTAGCTATTTTTTTTTTCAAAATCAAAAACATCGAAAATTCTTCGTGTAAAGTGTAGTTTGGTGTGGAAGGTACTGAACCTAAATACCAAGTTTGGGATTTATGTATCTGACTTTTCTTTTTGAATTTCACAGACACACACCACATACGGACCTTTTTCTAAAATGCATTTTTTGGATTTAGTGGACCTCAAAATATGGTATTCCCGTAAAATATTGGTATAGTAATTTTGGGTGGAATGCAGTACATTCCCTACCTACCACGCACGTTGAGGCAGTATTTTTAACACTTAAATGATTTTAGTCAAATTATATAAATATAAATTCAATAATATGTCGCGGTTTCTTTCGTGTTATCTTATTTGCTGAGCGCCTGTTATTGTTTTACTATTTTGAATTTTGAGTTCTTTGTCCTCCGGCTAGCTATTATTACAAGTCGAGCAAATCTCTTAAACAGGGTGTGTGAACGGAAAGGAGTTGTTACTAAAGATAACACTGATAAAAGAATTTGTTTTTGCACTTTTATTGCCCTCACATTTTATTGATTTCACATATTTACTCTTGATACACGCCCGACTGAAACTGTTATATTTTCAAATGTAACTTAATCACTTATTTGCCACTCATTATTAATTCTAGTATTTCACATTTTGTAACTAACTTTACGACGCGAGAGATTCTGTAGAATTGCGCGACGTGTAACCCGTGAATGATTCTGTTGAACTGTGTGACGTGTAACCCGCGAATGATTCTGTGCGCGTTACCCGTCTCTGGCACGGAATTTATACTCCCTCACCCCGATATGCCTAAACATTATAATCGAGCTGCTATTGGTTAATAAAACGCGCCAACATTAGCGTCTATTTTTATATCCAATTAAAATTACGAACGCATATGCTCTAGGGAAGATATTCCCTCCATTTCTAAAGAAAAGCGCGCTTATCTGACGTCATTTGCTTGCCTCTTCTAATTGATAAACAACTCGCCCCCTCGCTACATTGTTATCCGCTCCTATTGTCAGTTTCAGTGAGGCAGTGTAAACTTATTTCCTAACAATGCTTATAATTAACAAACATCTCAAATCATTGTCACACAATAATGCTAATTTACACTACAATCACTCTGGCATTCAAGTGTTGTGATATAAAATACTGCGTTAAATACATTGAAGCCCTGAAGCAATATGTGTATATAATAATTTGTAAAATGTATGTAACAGTCATTGCATATGTTTATATTATTGTATCCATGTGTAATAATGTTATGTGAATAATTACGTAATTTAATAATGTAGGAACTGTGAGAATAATAAGTTAAAATTTGCTAACAATTAGATAACAATGAGGTAAACTTGAGGCAATAATGAGTAAGAAAGTTTTATAATACTACTAATAATTATTAGAGCAGCAATAATGTACATTTTGAGACAGTTTAAAAATAGGCAATCAACAACCAGAAAAAGCTTTAGTTAAATGTAGGTATTCTATTGGATTAGGAATAGCCAATCAGTGACTTGAAATACAGAAATTTACAACTTTAGGCGGTGGAAAAACAGTTCAGTTGCCTGCAAACAGCGTTACTAACCAGTCGCAAAACGTGTCCTCAAGAAATTTAATATGTATTCGCGTGAGACGAAAAATAGTTTACGTGTTAAAAAGTGCAAGTATTAAATAAAAGAATCTCACAGCTCTCTATATCAGTGAAGTGCTATTTAATTTGTGTCACGGATTAATAAAAAGGAGTGAATTAAAACTTCAAATCTGTGTAAACCTACATTCTTCAGTCGCATCACAACCCTACCAAGAGAAACATGTCTAACAATAATACTGACGCAGCAGAGGCAAACATAAATATAATATCTAAAGAAACAGTCAAATTACAAAGCTAATATTTTTAAACTTGGGCGAAGGCTACCGGAAACCGGGTGCTATACGTGCGGTTGCAACAACTTCAAGATCGGCTCCCCAACAGTTGAAATATAATACAACTCCTACAATACAACCTACTTCAACGTGGTAGAGAAAGTAATAAAAAATAGCTTGTAATTGAGGAAAGTAAAAAGTATTTGAAAATTCAAACCGATAACAAAGAATACCTCAGAAACGCTTAACGCCACAAAAAGTTTTATTTGACACATTGTTTACCTTAACGAGATATACATTTTTTGTGTAGTAAGGTTTTGTCTATCTCTTACGGTTTACCAGTTATACAAAAGTAATTCGGAGTAAGACTTCAAAGGTTATTTCCAGGAATTCAACAAAATACTTTTGTTATGGAACTTAACATACTTAAACATATTATGCAGTTTTATGAAAATCTTTAGAGCCATTTTTGAGAACATCCTGTAGGATCCTTGGAAGGTCCCTAACTTAAATACCAAGTTTTACTACGTAGAGAAAGCAGGGGAAGTATTGTATTCCACCCAAAAATTCGATACCGAGATTTCATCGGAAATACATGTTATGAGACTCCCTGAATCCAAAAAAGCATTTTTGGAAACATGTCCGTGTGTGAGTGTCTGTGTGTGTGTGCGTCTGTGTGTCTGTGAACAGCATAACTCAGAAACGAATAGTCGGATAAACACCAAACTTGGTATTTATGTTCAGCATCTTCCAGAGATGCGACACAAAGGTTTTCAAGAAAATACCCCCACCCCAGATTACCCTTTACATGGAACATTTTTCAATAATTTTAATTTTCTCAAAAATGGCTCTAACGACATAGATAAAAATGCCATATGTTTAAGATATTTTCATAACAAATGAAATTGTATATCTCGAATTTTCTGGGAATGTCCCCAAAAGCATTCTTCATTGTGAAAAACGTTTGCATAACTGGTAAACCATAAGAGATAGACAAAATGTTACTACACAAAAAATGTAGATCGCATTAAAATACACAATTTATGTCGTATACATTTTTTTTGTTGAGTGAACCATTTTCGAGATATTGCTTGTTATTCCCTTAAATTTTCCAATACTTATTTTCTCAAATGGGAATTCGTTATTCATTCGTTATCTCATGTCCTGGAGATGCAAAGAGAATGGAATGAGCCACATAGCAACCAGCTCTTAAAATATTTGACTATAGCTTAAAGCCTAGCAATTCCCCTTGCATCTACAAGAAAATTAGCAATAAGATTAACATCTCAATATCTCGATTAACATGAAGCATATGGAGAATAAGCGTTTGTGAAAATAGTTTGTACAAGAGTAGAGAAAGTCATGTGAGTGTAACACATCAGATCTTTTTACTTATGCTCATAGACACACGGAGATTTTTTTCTGAAAATGCTTTTGGGGGGGGGAGGATACGGCGAGCCTCAATGCATGTATGTCTTGTAAAATGTTGGGTAAAATATGAAGAAACAATCCCAATTATTATGAAATATGCATTTTTTATGCCAAAAGTCATAATTTAAGGATATTTAATTTAAATTTTATTACTTAAGTTTGAGAAAAATTCGAACACTCTCCCTATAGTCCAAGTGATTTTCGTCTCAAGGTATCCCTTAGTGGAAAACATTTCAAAGACGTTTATGTTGCGAAACAAGAAGTGCAGACTTGGACTTCATCACAGGCGCCCTCATTTTTTGACATGGGCATATAGAAACTGATTTCCCGTTACTACGGTGTTGAATATGTGGAGAAGTAGTGATAAGGTAATGAATGGCAATAAAGTATACGAAGGGTCCAGGAAAAAAAATCTGATGTGTTACACTCACATGACTTTCTCTACTCTTGTACAATCTATTTTTACAAACGCCTATTCTCCATATGCTTCATATTAATGGAGATATCGAGATGTCAATCTTATTTGTAATTTTCTTGTAGATGCAAGGAGAATATGGTAGCTTTTAAGCGATAGTCAAATATTTTATCGCTGGTTGCTATGTGGCGCATTCCATTCTCTTTGCATGTCCAGGACATAAAAAAATGAATAACGAATTTGAGAAAAAGTATAAGTATTGGAAAATTTAAGGAAATAACAAGCAATATCTCGAAAACGGTTCACTCAACAAAAACAATGTATATAATATAAGTTGTGTATTTTAACGGGATCTACATTTTTTGTGTAGTAAAATTTTGTCTATCTCTTATGGTTTACCAGTTATGCAAAAGTCGTTCATAATGAAGAATACTTTTGGAGACATTCCCAGAAATTTCGAGATATACATTTCATTTCTCATGACATTATCTTAAACATATGATATTTTCATCAAAATCGTTAGAGCCATTTTTGAGAAAATTAAAATTTTCGAAAAATGTTCCATGTAAAGGGTAGTCTGGGGTGAGGGGATTTTCTTGAAAATCTTCGTGTCGCATCTCTGGAAGATACTGAACGTAAATACCACGTTTGGTGTTTATCCGACTGTTAGTTTTTGAGTTATGCTGTTCACAGACACACAGACACACACACACACAGACAGACACACACACGGACATGTTTCCAAAAATGCTTTTTTTGGATTCAGGAGGTCTCGAAACATATATTTCCGGTGAAATCTCGGTATCGAATTTTTGGGTGGAATGCAATACTTCCCCTACTTACTATACGTAGTAGAGAAAGTAAAAACAGGTAAGTCACTTTTTCCAAGAAACCCAGAAAAGTAATTTTTACTTTCTCTACTACGTATAGTAAGTAGGGGAAGTATTGTATTCCACCCAAAAATTCTATACGGAGATTTCACAGGAAATACATGTTTTGAGGCCCCCTGAATCCAAAAAAAGCATTGTTGGAAACATGTCCGTGTGTGTGTGACTGTGAACAGCATAACTCAGAAACGAACAGTCAGATAAACACCAAACTTGTTATTTAGTTTCAGTATCTTCCAAGGATGCGACACGAAGGTTTTCAAGAAAATCCCCTCACCCCAGATTACCCTTTACACGGAACATTTTTCGAAAATTTTAATTTTCTCAAAAATGGCTCTAACGATTTTGATTAAAATATCATATGTTTAAGATATTTTCATGGCAAATGAAAAGCATATCTCGAAATTTCTGGGAATGTCTCCAAAAGTATTCTTCATTGTGAACGACTTTTGCATAACTGGTAAACCATAAGAGATAGACAAAATTTTACTGCAAAACAAATGTAGATCACGTTAAAATACACAATTTATTCCCTATACATTTTTTTGTTGAGTGAACCATTTTCGAGATATTGTTTGTTATTCCCTTAAATTTTCCAATATTTATACGTTCTCACGGAATACACCACATAGCAACCAGCTCTTAAAATATTTGACTATAGCATAAATCCTACCATATTCCCCTTGCATCTACAAGAAAATTAGCAATAAGATTAACATGAAGGATATGGAGAATAAGCATTTTAAAAATAGTTTGTACAAGAGCAGAGAAAGCCATGCGAGTGTAACACATCAAATTTTTAATTATAAAACGCAATGGGTGTTTCCTATACGAAATAATTCTGTCAAACAGAGTGAAATATTGAAGTTTCAGATGTATTGAACCAAATAAAATGGTGCTTAATGTCTCTTATATCAATAATATCACACAAAACAAAGAAGTTCATTCCAACAACACTTTTTTCAGCAAACAAACCAGGCAGGTCACCTGAAACAGAAGCAGAAGCTTTCCGAGATTTTGTTTGTAATTAAAGTTGTATTACCATTATTTAGATATTATTCATTATTATTACAATCGTGGAATCTCAGGTTATCACTCGTGTGCCAGTCCCTGGAAAACTTTCACTGCTGGTTGACCACAGAATTTCATGAGACTCGTTATACCTTGGTACTTAGCTTTGGAAACATGTAGAAGATCTGCGTACAATACAAAAAATATCTGATGTGTTACACACACATGACATTCTCTACTCTCGTACAAACTATTTTTACAAACTTTTATTCTCCACCTATTTCATATTAATCGAGATAAACATTTGCAGAAACGATGTTTTAACATGCAAAGAGAATTACATTTTACACATAGCGACCAGTTCTAAAAATATTTGATATCGCTTAAGGCGTACTATGTTCCCCTTGTTTTGTAATTGCAAGGGCAATATTGAAATACAGTAGCCTTTAGGAATCGACGTATATCTTAATAGCTGGTTGCTAGGTGCAGCACCATTCTCTTTGCCACATATTAATGCTCATTGCATATCCAAGACAAAAAAAATGAAAAACGAATTCCCATTTGAGAAGGCGTATAAGTCTGGAACATTTAAGGGAATAACAAGCAATATCTCGAATTTGGTTCACTCAACAACAAAAATGTATATGACATAAATTGTGTGTTTTAAGGCGATCTACACTTTTGTGTAATAAAACTTTGTCTATCTCTTTTGGTTTACCAGTTATGCAAAAGTCGTTCACAATGAGTACTTTTGGAGACGTTCCCAGAAAATTCAAGATATACATTGTATTTGTCATAAAAATATCTTATACATATGATATTTTAATCAAAATCGTTAGACCCATTTTTGATAAAATGAAAATTTTCGAAAAATGTTCAATGTAAAGGGTAATCTGGCGTGGGGGGATTTTCTTGAAAACCTTCGTGTCGCATCTCTGGAAGATACTGAACCTAAACCAAGTTTGGTGTTTATCCGACTGTTCATTTCTGAGTTATGCTGTTCACAGACACATACACACACATACGGACATGTTTCCAAAAATGCATGTTTTGGATTCAAGGGGTCACAAAACATGTATTTCCGGTGAAACCTCGGTATCGAATTTTGGGTGGAATACAATACTCCCCGTACTTACTATACGTAGTAGAGAAAGTAATTTGTTACATATATTGCATGTAAGCAATTTTATCACAAAATTTGAAAGATAGAATAATATTTCTACTAAAATTACCTGAATAGGCCAAAGAAGGTAGCTCAAATTCTCCTGACCTCTGTGTTGAAGCAGCTTTCTCAGGCTTCTTATGATACTGAATACCATCGCTCCGTTATATGTAGCTCTCCAGTTCAGTAGACGTAGGTGGGCGGATGAGGCCCCAATTTCCTTCACGGCCTGGGTCTTAAACGGACATTTCAGTACATATTTTTGATCTAAAAATGTTTCCAATTACACACCATTTCCTGACAGACATTCACAACAATGAAAGGCAATGATTTGTTCTTGAATTGCCAATCATACTTATTAACTCTTCTGGGGTTTCCATTCTTTGTTTCAAATTCCAAAGACCAACGTTCTTATCACATTCTATGTATGAATGACCTCGTTCTGGAAATGCGATCTTGATGTTTGTCAAGCCATGGATGCTATTATGAACCACATAATGCATGAAGCGAAAAAAAGTGAAATTCTTCTTTTGCTCATTTTGTGGTATACCGCCGTCTTTATTCCCAATGTTGACATCTCAACAGCACAGCACAATTTACTATTCAATATTGAATCAACAATGTAAGCTACGGAACACAACGCAGAATACAACTGTCTGATAATAACAAAAATAAATGTCGGGATAGGTCGTACTGCTGTCTTTTCGCGGGCAGATGACTTACCTGATTCTTTCGTTGGAACAGATGATCTGTTTGCTTCTTTTCCTGTACGCCAAAACTTAAACGGCAAACAAATCCATGACTAACCAGTTTCTTTTCCTGCTCCATACACCTAAAAGATGGCTTTCTCCATGGAGTATCCTAAGGCATATCAAACTCATTTAGAAAAAATCTGATGTGTTACACTCACATGACTTTCTCTACTCTTGTACAAACTATTTTTACAAACGCTTATTCTCTATCTACTTCATGTTAATCGAGATAAACATTTGCGGACTCTATCTTGTTCCTAATTTTCTTGTAGATGTAAGGGGAATATATATTTATAAGGGCAATATAGAAATACAGTAGCCTTTAAGCATATATATATCTCTTAATAGCTGGTTGCTAGGTGCAGCACCATTCCCTTTGCCACAGATTAATACACTTTGCCTTCCAAGACAAAAAACTGAATAACGAATTCCCATTTGAGAAAATAAATATTGAAAAATTTAAGGAAATAACAAGCAATATCTCGTACATGGTCACTCAAAAAAATGTATATGATATAAATTGTGTATTTTAACGCGATCTACATTTTTTGTGTAGTAAACTTTTATAATAAACCAGAAGTATTGTTTATTGTGATGTGTAGTATTTAAAGTCTGAGTTGGAAAATGTTGATTCACATCACATACATGCACAAGTTATTACCGTAGGAGCGCTTTCGAGAGATTTGTTTCTCCCATCTTCAGCTGAGACCCAACTAACTGGATCTCCCTCACCCCTCATCCCAAGAAATGTTTCATTGGACGTTATTTCTGCTCTCTGTTGAGAAAAATTGGAACCTGGTGATATTGCTGCCCTCTGTGTTGTCGGTTGGTCATTCATCATACTTCTTTCTTCTATCTTGTGATCTAATTGGTCTGCATTCTGTTGAGGAGACTTGGAAACAATTAATCTTGAATTTGTTGCCATCTGTGGAGAACATTGGGAACTTCTATTTTCTCTCTTGTTACTTGAATGGATCCACTGCATTAAGTGGTCTGTCGGTGGTATTTCAAAATTCAAAGCATTCTTAATGTTGAAATGGATGAAGATCTTTTCCCACATTTCCAAATGTGAAGGTATCTGAATGACTAAGTAGTTTTATCTCTTGTCCAATTTCATGATTACTATTCCAAAAGTCCTGTCAGGAATGTCAAGGCTTATATATAGGAAGAACTAAAAGAAATTTAAAAATAAGATTAAGTGAACATAAAAGAAATATAAAACTGAAACAAACAGACAGATCAGCAGTAGCTAATCACTTTTGGAATAGTAATCATGAAATTGGACAAGAGATAAATATTGTGAATCAATATTTTCCAACTCAAACTTTAAATAGTAAACTTTTGTCTACCTCTTATGGTTTACCAGTTATGCAAAAGTCATTCGCAATGAAGAATACTTTTGGAGACATTCCCAGAAAATTCAAGATATACGTTTTATTTGTCATGAAAATATCTTAAACATATGATATTTTAATCAAAATCGTTATAGCCATTTTTGAGAAAATTAAAATTTTCGAAAAGTGTTCCATGTAAAGGGTAATCTGGGGTGGGGGATTTTCTTGAAAACCTTCGTGTCACATCTCTGGAAGATACTAAACCTAAATACCAAGTTTGGTGTTTATCCGGTTGTTCGTTTCTGAGTTATGCTGTTCATAGACACACAGACACACATACGGACATGTTTCCAAAAAGACTTTTTTTTTGGATTCAGGGGGTCTCAAAACATGTATTTCCGGTGAAATCTCGGTATCGAATTTTTGGGTGGAATACAATACTCCCCTTACTTACTCTACGTAGTAGAGAAAGTAAAAAAATCTGACACCTGTTTTTTTTCCTGGCCCTTCTTATACGCCTCGTATAAGTTTTGGCAGAATATACTTTTACCAAAATAAAAATTATCCGTCCTGTATGCTTTCTGTGCGAAAAAACACAAAATAATAGATGTGTATAAATGTGTGTTAACACGTTTGTTTTGCAAATAGTTTGCCGTGTATGGTAAATGACTGCGGTTGTATGAATATCGCCCGCAGAGAAGCCGATAGCGTTGCCGAACCCGGTAATACGTTATGCTAATGCGGAATCACGTGTGCTTAAACAAAAATGGATTTCCCCATTTTTCTGCCGTGTCCTGGGGCGGACTATTTTTCATTTGTTGCCTCGTTCTGCTTGGAGTTGACGGATCTGGTTTTATATGATCTACTTCCCTTACTGCGAGAATTAATAGAGCAATTTCTCTTGCACCGGGCCTCTATTTCTCCTGTTATGGCATAAAAACTTTTCAAGCCATCGCGGGTAGAAAGAGCAGCATTTATCACGCATGGCTCCTTAAGGCGTAGGTCTTAACAGATAGGCTTTCGAAGGCGTTAGATTGAACCTTCGCAAAGGCTAAATTGCCTATGTGAATTTTTATACGGTTTTCCTCTAATGAAACGAACCATTTGGGAAGTAATAGATCCACCCTGCTTTGCTCAATATTTCATATGTCACCACCTATTCAACTCTATAGCTAGGGATGGCACCTCGATACTATCGATACTCGGTGGTATCAAAATATTTCTAACACTTTGACATAAATCTTCGATATAGTTTGAAGTAGATATGCCCCACGTTGGGAACCAACTTGAAGTAGATGTATTATTTACGTAATTTATTAAGCTTCATGCATTGGAAGCCTAACATGAAGAAGTATTGTTCTTGGAGTTTACTTTGTTTAAGAAATTTTTGCAACGCGCTTTGGGCGTCGGTTTGAATTTTGTTGATTACGTAATAATTACTGTTGTTACGCAATATGCTGCTACGTATGAGAAGCTGATTTAAAGATGTGTTTTTGTTGTTACACTCCAAGTTTTACACTATAATATTAATATTTGTTATTAAAACTGC
This sequence comes from Deroplatys truncata, assembly GCA_030765065.1. Taxonomy (NCBI): domain Eukaryota; kingdom Metazoa; phylum Arthropoda; class Insecta; order Mantodea; family Mantidae; genus Deroplatys; species Deroplatys truncata. Next base: position 77,098,365 of record CM060989.1, on the reverse strand, counting down.
TACTATATATTATTTATGTTTGAATTTGCCTCGGCTGCGTGAGTAAAGTTTGTATCCTAGTCAGGGTGCGGAGCAACAAGAATGTAGACTTGCACAGATTTTTAAGTTTTTATAACTCACTTCTTTTATTTATTCTTTGCACAATTTAATAAAACACTACACTTTTTAAGAGCTGTGAGATTCTTTAATACTTTCACTTAGCTAACGCGTAGACATATTTTACGATTGACACGTAATATTTCTGTAGAGAACACATCTTCCATCTGGTCACTACCAAGGTTTGCCAGCAACTGAACATTATTTCAACCGTTAAACCTGTAAGCTTCGGTATTTCAAGTCTCTGATTGGCTAATTCTAGTCCAATAGAATATCTGCATTTTACTTAAAGCTTTTCTTTGCTAATTTTAAAGTGTTACTGAATTTACATTATCGTTGCTATAATCATGACTAGTAATTTTCAAACACTCTAACTCATTATTGCTACAAGGTTACCTCATTATTACCTCATTGTTAGCAACTTAAAACTTATGATTGTCACAGATCTTGCATTATTAAAGTATGTAATGTATTCATATAACATTATTAAGCATGTTTTACAATAAAAATAGGTATATGCAATGACTGTTGCATACATTTAAAATAATTATTATATACATATTGTTTCAAGGCGGGCTGTTATTGAATTTACTTATTATAAAATACAATTGAAATTATTCAGGTATTAAAATACTGCCTCAAGTTTTACATTCTTACTTTCTCTACCACGTGTAGTAAGTATTGCATTCCATCCAAAAATTCGATACCGAGATTTCACCGGAAATACGTGTTTTGTGATGCTCTGAATCCAAATAAATATTTTTGAAAACATTTTGTGTCTGTATGTCGGATAAATATCAAACTTGGTATTTGAGTTTAATATCCTCCAAGGATACGACATGAAGATTTTCAAGAAAATCCCCCACCTGAGACAAACCTTTTCATTGAACATTTTTCGAAAATTTTAATTTTCTCAAAAATGGCTATAACGATTTTGATTAAAATGTCATGTTTACGATATTTTCATGGTAAATGAAATCTATATCCCAACTTTTCTGGAAGTGCCCCCAAAAGTACTCTTCGTTGTGAAAAACTTAAGCAAAACTGGTAAACTGTAGGAATAAACAAAATTTTACAACACAAAAACTGTATATCTTGTTAAAACACACAATTTATACGATATACATTTTTTGTCGAGTGAACCATTTCAAGATATTCCTTGTTATTTGTTTCAGTTTTCCAATACTTATACTTTTTCTCAAATGAGAATTCGTTATTCTTATTTACTTTCTCTACTACGTATAGTAAGTAGGGGAAGTATTGTATTCCACCCAAAAATTCGATACTGAGATTTCACCGGAAATACATGTTTTGAGACCCCCTGAATCCAAAAAAAGCATTCTTGGAAACATGTCCGTGTGTGTGTCTGTGTGTGTCTGTGAACAACATAACTCAGAAACGAACAGTCAGATAAACACCAAACTGGTATTTAGGTTCAGTATCTTCCAGAGATGCGACACGAAGGTTTTCAAGAAAATCCCCCCACACCAGATTACCCTTTATATGGAACATTTTCGAAAATTTTAATTTTCTCAAAAATGGCTCTAATGATTTTGATTAAAATATCATATGTTTAAGATATTGTCATGACAAATGAAATTTATATCTTGAATTTTCTGGGAATGTCTCCAAAAGTATTCCTCATTGTGAACGACTTTTGCTTAACTGGTAAACCGTAAGAGATATACAAAATTTTACTACACAAAAACTGTAGATCGCACTAAAATACACAATTTACATGTCATATGCATTTTTTTTGGAGTGAACCATTTTCGAGATATCGCCTGTTATTCCCTTAATTTTTTCAATACTTATACTTCTTGTCAAATTGGAATTCGTTATTCATTTTTTTATGTCATGGACATGCAAAGAGAATGGAATGCACCACATAGCAACCAGCTCTTAAAACATTTGACTATCGCTTAAAGCTTACCATATTCTCCTTGCTCCTACAAGAAAATTAGCAATAAGATTAACATCTCGATTAACATGAAGCATATGGAGAATAAGCGTTTGTAAAAATAGTTTGTGCAAGAGTAGAGAAAGTCATGTGAGTGTAACATCAGATTTTTTCTTTTTCTGTTGTTTCTTTACTCACCATACCTTGTACATAAATGTGCTATATGGTCAACGACCCATGCGCTAAATACTTGTGTAATAACCTCAATAATTTGAAACTAATAAAGATACATCAATCCGTCCGTCCTTCTAACCCTCCCTCCCTTCATCTGCCTGTATAAAAATATTTAAATGTATTCTACGTCGATTTAAGCTTTGGAGTTTTGCACCCCGTTTCCCATAATTTTGATATTTCAACTCATGTTTCCTGCTAAAGGACATTAAAGTCTTGAGGAATTATTTTTAACACTTAAATGTTTGCAGTCTAGTTATATAATATAGAAATTCAGTAACAGCCCGCCTTAAAGCAATATGTGTATGTAACAAGATATAAAAAGTTTATATTACAGACATTGTATATGTTTATATTATTGTATACACGTGTAATAATGTTATGTGAATTTATTACGTAATTCAATAATATAGGAACTGTGAGAATAATAGGTTAAAAGTTGCTAACAATGAGGTAACATTGAGGCAATAATGACTTTGAAAGTTTAACAACACTACTGTAATTCTTGGAAGCAATAATGTAATGTTTGTTAAATGAAGGTATTCTATTGGATTAGGATTAGCAAATCTGAGACTTGAAATACAGAAATTTACAAATTTAGACGATAGAAATCAAGTCAGTTGCTTGTAGACAGTTTTTCTAACCGGACGCGAGATGTGTCCTCGAGAATTTTAATAGGTATTCGTGTGAGACAAAAAAATAGTTTACTTGTTAAAAAGTGCAAGTAATTAATAAAACAAATCTCACAGCTCTCTCTCTATATATATCAGCGAAGTGTAATTTACATATGTCAAGCATTAATAAAAGGAGTGAAGTAAAATCATAGTCTGTGTAAGCCTACATTCTTAAGTCGCACGACAACCCTGCAAAGAGAAACATGTCTCTAACAATAAATTTTGACGCAGCAGAGGCAAACGTAAAAATATAATATTTAAAGAAATAGTCAAATTACAAATTTAATATTTTTAAATGGTGGGACAAGGCTACCGGGTACCATACGTGCGGTTGCAAATATAATACAACTCCTTCAATACAACTTACTTCAAATTGACGCCCAAAGCGTGGTGCAAATAACGTAAAGACACTACAACGAATCAACTTCTTCAGTCTTCATCTGAGTCCTAGGTCAAAAGACATAGTATATCAAATAAGGAGGTAACACAAGATACTCCGCTGTAATGCACTGTTGGACCTAGGACGTAGGCCTAGCATCGAAGCGGGACTTAGCACCTAGAACTAAGAAGATCCTTTGTGCCCAGGCCCTAACGGGACGCCCCCGAGGAGGGAGGAGTGAAGTGAGAGGAGACAGAGGGCGGCCAGCTCAGGAGACACGACAGAGCAATGGGTAGGGTCCCTACATTTACCAGGTTGGAAATTCCTGGATAGCAACTGGTACAACCCGTTCCCCTCCCCTTTGCAGGTTTGCACATCCCATTGTAGGACCCGGGATTCGGAGACAGCCCCATTCCTGGAAAAAAGATTTACAGAGAGCATCCTTTTCCCCTGCCTAACAATGCAGATACTCCCGCCGACATAGATAAAATAAGATGTGAAATGGAGGGTCAGGAAATTCGAGGAATGTAATTAATCTTCCCAGCATTTGCCTAGGGACCTGGGGAAATCCCCGAAAAAAATCCAGGAACGGCGGGCGCAGGAGTCGAATCCATGACCTCCCAAATGCGTGTCACATGCGCTGATACCTAAGACTCCTCGCTTGGTGCTGTTAGTCATACGCTTGAATTTAAATTTCACCTGCAATCTTCTCAAAACTAATTTTTCCAAACAGAAGTTCCTTTTTCTCAAAAAGTATAAATACTTCAACACTGAAGTTTGACACACTTGTGTGAGATAACCTCTTATATGCACTACGTATAATACATTTTAAAAATTTGAGGATTTTGAAGAAAATTCTGATTCAATTTATTCCAGACAAAAAAATCTAATGTGTTACATTGAAGAAGTATTTTATTAGCTCCACGTATGGACGCCAATTTAAGAAATAATATTTGTTGCTGCCATGTATTAAAAAGGCGATTTGAAGTGTGTTTGCAACCGCATGTATGGTACCCGGTTTCCGGTAGCCTTCGCCCCAAATGTACTTTCAGGTGGCATTTGCCCAAAGTTTAAAAATATTAATTTTGTTATTAAACTGTTTCTTTAAGTATTTAATATTTATGTGTGCCTCGGCTGCGTCAGTATTTGTTTTAGGAACATGGAAGTCTTGGCAGGGCGTGATGCAACAAGAATGTAGGCTTACACAGATTTTATGTTTTAATTCACTCCTTTTTATTAATCCTTGACACAAATTAAATAGCACTTCCCTGATATCTAGAGCTGTAGATTCTTTTATTTAATACTTGCACTTTTTAACACCTTACTTACTTTTCGTCTCACACGAATGCATTATATATTTCTTAAGGATACTTTTTGCGTCTGGTTAGTAACACTAACTGCAGGCAACTGAACTGATTTCAAGCGCCTAAACTTTGTAAATTTCTGTATTTCATGTATCTGATTGGCTAATTCTAGTCCAATAGAATACCTTCATTTAACTAAAACTTTTATGGTTATTGATAGGCTATTTTATAAACAGTCTCAAAATTACATTATAGCTTCCAAGAATCACAAGTAGTATTGTTAAACTCTCACACTCATTATTGCCTCAGAGTTACGTCTTTGTTACCTCATGGTTAGCAACGTTTAACTTATTATTCTCACAGCTCCTACATTATTAAATTACGTAATGAATTCACATAACATTATTGAACATGTATACAATAACATAAGCATATGCAATGACTGTTACATACATTTTACAAATTATTACATACCCATATTGCTTTAAGTGGGCTGTTATTAAATTTACATATTATATAATTAGACTGAAATTATTTAAGTGTTAAAAATATTGCCTCAACATTCACATGGCTTTTTCTATCCTCTATCGCTTATTAGTGGGATTGCAAAATATTCCTAGGAACGTTTATTTTTCCTATCTTTTTCATTTTAATTGAGATAAACCTTTACAGTAATAGCTACATTACACATTTCGTTATACGTACAAAGAGAACATGGATAGTCAAATTTTTAAGAACTGGACGCTATACACAGAGTTTAAAATTTCATGCGGTTTCCATTACATCGCGAGAAACAACTGAAAATCGATAGCACTGGAAGATAATGACTAAGTATTGAATCAATATTTACAAAATCTACAGATATCTGATGCTAAAAAAAATTCTGATGTGTTGCACTTGCGCGACTTTTTCTGCTCTTCACAAACTATTTTTACAAACGCTTATTCTCCATCTCATTGCTAATTTTCTGGTAGGTGCAAGAGGAATAAGGTAGTATTTAAGTGATAGTCAAATCTTTTAAGCGCCGGTTCCTATGTGGAGCATTCCATTCTCTTTACATGTTCAGGACATAAAAAAAGGAATAACGAATTTCTGTTTGAGAAAAAGTATTGGAAAATTCAAACAAGTGACAAGAGATATATAGGAAATGGTTCACTCTACAAAAAATCTGATGTGTTACACTCACATGAATTTCTCTACTCTTGTAGAAACTATGTTTACAAATGCTTATTCTCCATATGCTTCATGTTAATCAAGATTTCGAGATGTTAATCTTATTGGTAATTTTCTTGTAGATACTAAGGGAATTGGTAAGCTTTAATCGATAGTCAAATATTTTAAGAGCTGGTTTCTATGTGGAGTATTCCATTCTCTGTGCATTACCAGGAAAAAAAAGCTGATGTGTTACACTCACATGACTTTTTCTACTCTTGTAAAAAATATTTTTACAAACTCTTATTCTCCATCTATTTCATATTAATCGAGATAAACATTTGCAGAAACGATCTTTTGACATGCAAAGAGAATTACATTTTACACATAGCGATCATTTCTAAAAATATTGCACTTTCGCTTAAGGCGTAATATGATCCCCTTGTTTTGCATTTGCAAGGACAATATAAAATACAGTACTGTTGCCTTTAAGCATATACATATCTCTTAATAGCTGGTTGCTAGATGCAGCACCATTCTCTTTGCCACAGATTAATGCTCTTTGCATATCCAAGACAAAAAAATCTGATGTGTTACACTCACATGACTTTCTCTACTCTTGTTCAAACCATTTTTACAAACGCTTATTCTCCGTATGCTTCATGTTAATCGAGATGTTAATCTTATTGCTAATTTTCTGGTAGATGCAAGGGGAATTGTTAGGCTTTAAGCTATAGTAAAATATTTTAAGAGCTGGTTGCTATGTGGAGTATTCCATTCTCTATACATTACCAGGACAAAAAAAATCTGATGTGTTACACTCACATGACTTTCTCTACTCTTGTACAATCTATTTTTACAAACGCCTATTCTCCATATGCTTCATGTTAATCGAGATATCGAGATGTCAATCTTATTGGTAATTTTCATGTAGATGAAAGGGGAATATGGTAGCTTTTAAGCGATAGTCAAATATTTTAACGCTGGTTGCTATGCGGCGCATTCCATTCTCTTTGCAAGTCCAAGACATAAAAAAATGAATAACGAATTTGAGAAAAAGTATAAGTATTGGAAAATTTAAGGGAATAACAAGCAATATCTCGAAAACGGTTCACTCAACAAAAGAAATGTATATGACATAAGTTGTGTATTTTAAGGCGATCTACATTTTTTGTGCAGTAAAATTTTGTCTATCTCTTATGGTTTACCAGTTATGCAAAAGTCGTTCACAATGAAGAATACTTTTGGAGACATTCCCAGAAAATTCGAGATATACATTTCATTTCCCATGACATTATCTTAAACATATGATATTTTAATCAAAATCGTTAGAGCCATTTTTGAGAAAATTAAAATTTTCGAAAAATGTTCCATGTAAAGGGTAGTCTGGGGTGGGGGGATTTTCTTGAAAACCTTCGTGTCGCATCTCTGGAAGACACTGAACCTAAATATCAAGTTTGGTGTTTATCCGACTGTTCGTTTTTGAGTTATGCTGTTCACACACACACAGGCACACACACAGACACACACACACACAGACACACAGACACACACACGGACATGTTTCCAAAAATGCTTTTTTTGGATTCAGCAGGTCTCAAAACATGTATTTCCGGTGAAATCTCGGTATCGAATTTTTGGGTGGAATGCAATACTTCCCCTACTTACTATACGTAGTAGAGAAAGTAAAAATGAAGAACGAGTTCCCATTTGAGAAAATAAGTATTGAACAATTTAAGGGAATAACAAGCAATATCTCGAAAATGGTTCACTCAACAAAAAAAAATGTATATGACATAAATTGTGTATTTTAACGCGATCTACATTTTTGTCTATCTTTTATGGTCGTTCACAATGAAGAATACTTTTGGAGACATTCCCTGAAAATTCAAGATATGCATTTTGTTTGTCATGAAAATATCTTAAACATATGATATTTTAATTAAAATCGTTAGAGCCATTTTTGAGAAAATTAAAATTTTCGAAAATGTTCCATGTAAATGGTAATCTGTGGTGGGGGAATTTTCGTGAAAACCTTCGTGTCGCATCTCTGGAAGATACTGGACCTAAATACCAAGTTTGGTGTTTATCCGACTGTTCGTTTCTGAGTTATGCTGTTCACAGACACACACACATGGACATGTTTCCAAAATTGCTTTTTTTTGGATTGGAGGGTCTCAAAGCATATATTTCCGGTGAAATCTCGGTATCAAATTTTTGGGCGGAATACAACACTTCCCCTACTTAGTATACGTAGTAGAGAAAGTAAAAATGTGTATGAGATAAATTGTGTGTTTTAACAAGGTCATTATTTTTGTTTAGTAAACTTTTGTCAATGTTTTACGGTTTATGAGTTATGCGAAAGTCATCCAGAATGAAGGGGTTTTTTACGGACATTTCCAAAAGATTCAAGATATACATTGCATTTGCCATAAAACTATCTTAAACATATGATATGTTAATGTAAATAGTTAAAGCCATTTTTTGAAGGTAAAAAGTTTCGAAAAATATTCCATGTAAAGGGTGGTCTGGGGTGGAGGCATTTTATTGAAAATCTTCGGATCGCATCCTTGGAAGATAGTAAACTCAGGTACCCATTTTGGTATTTATCAGGTTTTTGAGTTATGTTGTTCATAGATTGAGAGTCTTATAGACAGTTACACATACGGACATGTTTCCAAAAATGCTTTATTTGGATTCAGGGCAACTCAAAACATGTATTTACAGTGAAATCTCGGTATAGAGTTTTTGCGTGAAATGCAATACTTCCTCTAATTACTATAAGTAGTAGAGATGGTAAAAAGCTATTTGGATAAGGTTTTTTTTTAAGTTTTAATTTTTGTTTGTTTTAAAGAAATCTACATATTTTGAGTAGTAGTTTTCGACTTGAATTAAGGTTTACTAGTTATACAGGGTTATACAAATTTCCCTATGAATGAATTCATAAGATTTTCCCTGAAAATTCAAGATACACATTTTATTTTTCATATAAATATCTTTAATATATGGAATTTTAATCAAAATCGTTGAACCATTCTTCAAAAAATAAAAAAGTTAAAAATGTTACATAATGGGTAGTTTGGGGTAGAGAGATTTTATTGAAAATCTTAGTGTCGTAACTTAGAAAGGTACTTAACTTAAATATCAAGTTTGGTATTTATCCAATGCTTTGTTTGGGATAGCTGTTCACAAAACACATACACACACGAATAAGTTTCTAAAATGCTTTGTTTCATTCAGGGGCGTCAAAACATGTATTTCCGCTGAAGTCAGCTAACCTCCTTATTTCAGTATTATGGGGTAGGATGTCTTCATATGTAGTAAAAATATCTGCTCTCTGCTTCAACTGGTTTCTGAGAAAAATGAGCCTCGAGTTATCAAAACTTTGTCCTTTGTCTAGGAAATCTTATTTGGAAGTGAACAATTATTTTCAGGCAAACCAAAAGAAAACATTATTTTAGAAATTTGTGGAGAGATATAAGTGTTGAGGCAGTATTTTTAACGCTTAAAATTTCAGTCTAATTATATAATGTATAAATTCAATAACAGCCCGCCTTAAAGCAACATGTGTATGTAACAATATATAAAAAGTGTATATTACAATCATTGTATATGTTTATATTATTGTATCCATGTGTAATAATGTTATGTGCATATATTACGTAATGTTATGTGCAGGTTAAAATTTGCTAACAATTAGGTAACAATGAGGTAACCTTGAGGCAATAATGAATTTGAAAGTTTAAATACTACTAGTCATTACTGGAGCAACAATAATGTAAATTTTGAGACAGTTTAAAAATAGCAATTTAATAACCAGAAAAAGCTTTAGTTAAATGAAGGTGTTCTATTGGAGTAGGATTAGCTAATCAGAGACGGTTGAAATCAATTCATTGATTGTAACCAGACGCAAAAAGTGTCCTCGAGAGATTTAATACGTTTTCGTGTGACACGAAATATAAGTTTACGTGTTAAAAAGTGTAATTAATTAATAAAAAGAATCTCACAGCTCTGTATATCAGTAAAGTGTTATTTCAATCGTATCAAGTATTAATAAAAGGAGTGAAGTAAAATTATAATCTGTGTAAGCCTACATTCTTTAGTCACACCACAACCCTGCTAAGAGAAACGTGTTTCTTACAATAATACTGACGCAACCGAGGCAAACATAAATATATAATGTTTAAAGAATATATTTGGGGCGAAGGCTACCGGGAACTGTGTACTATACGTGTGGTTTGTGGCAGTATTTTATATCACAACAATGTAAATCCCAGAGTAATTGTAGTGTAAATAAGCATTATTGTATGACATTGATTTGAGATGTTTGTTAATTATAAGCATTGTTAGGAAATAAGTTTACACGGCCTCACTGAAACTGACAATAGGAGCGGGTAACAATGAGCGAGGGGGTGAGTTGTTTATTAATTAGAAGAGACAAGCAAATGAGTCAGATTAGCGCGCTTTTCTGTAGAAATGGAGGGAATTTCTTCCCTAGAGCATATGTGTTCGTAATTTTGATTGGATATAAATATAGACGCTAATGTTGGCGCGTTTTATTAACCAATAGCAGCTCATTTATAATGTTTAGGCATATCGGGGTGAGGGAGTATAAAAAGCTAAAGCCAGAGGCAAGTATCGTCCAGTTTGACAGAATAATTCACGAGGTAAACGTCGCTCAGTCCAATAGAATCATACAAAGGTTATACGTCGCACAGTTTAAGAGAATCGTTCACGCGTTATACGTCGCGCAATTCTACAGAATCTCTCGCGTCGTAAAGTTTGTTATAAATGTGAAATACGCGAATTAATAATGTGCAGCAAATAAGTGATTATAGTGATATTAGAAAATATAACAGTTTCAGTCGGGCGTGTATTAAGAGTCAATATGTGAAATTAATTAAAAGTGACGGCAATAAAAGTGTAAAAACAAATTCTTTTATCAGTGTTATCTTTAAGTAATAAATCCTTTCATTTTACACACCCTGTTTAAGAGATTTGCTCGACTGAGAAATAATAATAGATAGCCGGAGAACAATGAACCCAAAATGCAAAATAGTAAAACAATAACAGGCGCTCAGCAATAGATAACACGAAGATACCGCGACAAATTGGCTCCCATACGTGGTGCAGATAAACATGAAGCATCTTCCAACTACCAACAAATATAATCTACTTCAGGTTGCAACGAATTTCAAGTTCAGTTCCCCAACAGTTCAAATATAATACAACTCCTACAATACAAAGTACTACAAGCGTGATGCAAATAACGTAACAAACCACCTACTTCAATGTAGGTATACGTTGCCAACACAGTGATGGTTGTACATTGATCTATCAGTTACATCGAGATGTATTCATGTTTCTTACGATAGCTGCAGATGTTTAATATACCTTAATGATACATTAATAAACCCGGTTACGCTGATTGATTCCACCAGTCATTAAATCAGATTTGCGGTACGTAACTGGTTCAACTACTCTAAGACAGAAGCTCCCATTTGTGATAACAGGTTATGAAAGTGGGTAAAATAGTCACATATGGGAGCAATAAAAGAATTACAGTGGCAAATAACGTTAACGGTCGTTAGGCATGCGTTCGTTAGAGCTAGAGGCAAATTGAAGTCTATTTGATTACCTTGTTTACCTCGGTACACCTTCAACTGTTTGACTTTTCAATATTTCATAACTGCCGGAAACAATGGAGTTGGATTTTTTTATTTGCTGTTCGTGCCCGGAAAGCAAGAACGCTGACAGGTTTAGTTTTGTGACGGATTTCGTTTGCACAAGTAAAGCCACATTTCCGATTAAAAATAATTGCTAAGTTGAAATGTAAGGCGAAAAATAGTGATCGACAGTAGTGCATCGTTAGTTTAACAAACGAGCACGCGATATGCCTTTCAATTAGTGATGGGATAATGCAACTATTTCTCGATACTCGTAATCGATACATTTCTGAGCATCGATACTCGATACTCGATATTCACTTTATAAAAATCTGATGTGTTACACTCACATGACTTTCTCTACTCTTGTACAAACTATTTTTACAAACGCTTATTCTCCATATGCCTCATGTTAATCGAGATGTCAAGATGTTAACCTTATTGCTAATTTTCTTGTAGATACAGGGGGAATTGAGAGGTTTTAAGCGATAGTCAAATATTTTAAGAGCTGGTTGCTATGTAGAGTATTCCATTCTCTTTGCATTACCAGGAAAAAAAATTCTGATGTGTTACACTCACATGACCTTCTCTACTCTGATACAAACTATTTTTACAAATCCTTATTCTCCATATGCTTCATGTTAATCGAGATATCAAGAAGTTAATCTTATTGCTAATTTTCTTGTAGATACAGGGGGAATTGGTAGGTTTTAAGCAATAGTTAAATATTTTAAGAGCTGGTTGCTATGTGGAGTATTCCATTCTCTTTGCATTACCAGGAAAAAAAATTCTGATGTGTTACACTCACATTACCTTCTCTACTCTGATACAAACTATATTTACAAATCCTTATTCTCCATATGCTTCATGTTAATCGAGATATCAAGAAGTTAACCTTATTGCTAATTTTCTTGTAGATACAGGGGAATTGGTAGGTTTTAAGCAATAGTTAAATATTTGAAGAGCTGGTTGCTATGTGGAGTATTCCATTCTCTTTGCATTACCAGGAAAAAAAATTCTGATGTGTTACACTCACATGACCTTCTCTACTCTGATACAAACTATTTTTACAAATCCTTATTCTCCATATGCTTCATGTTAATCGAGATATCAAGATGTTAACCTTATTGCTAATTTTCTTGTAGATACAGGGGGAATTGAGAGGTTTTAAGCAATAGTTAAATATTTTAAGCGCTGGTTTCTATGTGGAGTATTCCATTCTCTTTGCATTACCACGACAAAAAAAGCTGATTTGTTAAACTCACATGACCTTCTCTACTCTGATACAAACTATTTTTACAAATGCTTATTCTCCATATGCTTCATGTTAAACGAGATATCAAGATGTTAACCTTATTACTAATTTTCTTGTAGATGCAAGCGGAATTGGTAGGTTTTAATCAATAGTCAAGTATTTTAAGAGCTGGTTGCTATGTGGAGTATTCCATTCTCTTTGCATTACCACGACAAAAAAATCTGATGTGTTACACTCACATGACCTTCTCTAGTCTGATACAAACTATTTTTACAAATGCTTATTCTCCATATGCTTCATGTTAAACGAGATATCAAGATGTTAACCTTATTGCTAATTTTCTTGTAGATGCAAGGGGGAATTGATAGGTTTTAAGTGATAGTCAAATATTTTAAGAGCTGGTTGCTATGTGGAGTATTCCATTCTCTTTGCATTACCAGGACAAAAAATGAATAACGAATTTGAGAAAAAATATTGGCAAATTTAAGGGAATAAGAAGCAATATCTCGAAAATGGTTCACTCAGTAAGAAAATGTATATGACATAAATTGTGTATTTTAACGCGATTTACATTTTGTGTGTAGTAACACTTTGTCTATCTCTTATGGTTTACCGGTTATGCAAAAGTCGTTCACAATGAAGAATGCATTTGGAGACATTTCCAGAAAATTCGAGATATACATTTCATTTGTTATGAAAATATCTTAAACATATGATATTTTAATCAAAATCGTTAGAGCCATTTTTGAGAAAATTAAAATTTTCGATAAATGTTCCATGTAGGGCGTAATTTGGGGTGGGGGGAGTTTTTTGAAAACCTTCGTGTCGCATCTCTGGAAGATACTGAACCTCAATACGAAGTTTGATATTTATGCGACTTTTCGGTTCTGAGTTAGACTGTTTAGACCAAATACACAGACACTCAGCCGGACGCTTTTTTAAAAATGCATTTTTTGGGTTCAGGGGGCCACAAAGCATATAATTTCAGTTAATTTTGACATCGAAATGGGATACAGTACTTCCCCTTCTTACTATACGTATAAGTAAAAGTCCTTTTACTATACAGAAAGTAAAAAGCGATATGTTACATTCACATGACTTTCTCTAACTACTATTCTTTATTTTTATATACCTTTTGCAAACCTCTTATGAAAGCGTATTTTTACTTTCTCTACCACGTACCTTAGTAAGTACAGAAGGTATTGCGTTCCACCCAGAAATTCCATTGCGGAATTGCACCGGAAATAATGTTTTGAGGGCAACTTATTCCAGAAAAGCATTTTTATAATAATGGGTAACGTTGTTGATTAAAATACCATATATTAAAGATACTTACATCTCAAATAAAATGTATATCTTGAATTTTTAGGAATAGCCTCTGAAGTGCTCTTCATTCCGAAGGAATTTTGCATAATATTGCATAATTAGTATACGTTGTGAAATTGACGAAAACGTACTACACATATAAAAAGGCAGATCTATTTAAAACATACAATATACTTGAAATAATTTTTTGTGGCATAAGCCATATTCCCCTTGCACCTGCAATAAAATTAGCAATAAGTTTCTGCAAATGTTTATCTCGATTAACATGAATTAGATACAAAATAAGTCCTTGTAAAAATAGTTTGTACAAGAGTAGAGAAAGTCATGTAAGTGCCACACATCAAGTTTTTTTAACTTCCATTTATTCCTCGCCTTTAACTGCAATGATCTTATCAGCGGCCTTTTTTTTGGAACATATTATTGCTTATAGGCAATAGTGTTATCTCGTACTCCCTTGTCTTTGGGTTTTGTAATAAACTTTGGGCTTTAATCACTATATTAAACATACACATTCATTCATACTTTCAGACTCTGGGGAAAATAGGGAATAATCTTGGCTAGAGAAAAATTCCCACCCCAACCGAGAGTCGAACTTGCGACCCCTCGCACAGCACGCAGGTGTTCTACCGACTGAGCTACGGGGCCAGCCGAACTTCGTTCTACTCCTCTTTTTTACCAGCAAAAACGATGAGGCGGATCGCACTCATTGAGAGGCACTTCCCAGACTTACAATAGAGTGTACAATCTGTGATGATAGACAAAAACAGACCGAAAAGGTCTTAGAATATTTTCCATTTCAGTTGTACAGGCTTTATATTCGGATTAAACTGACTATTTAGACTGACAAATAATTAAAGTATCTTCATTTGACCTATTCGTATCCGCCCATAGCTATTTATTTAATTGTGTGTACGCTGTTACTGTCCAACATTACGGACTGTAAGCAGCAAACATGTCAGCATGTAGTGCTCCACTGCCAGGTTTTCGCTTGCTGTTATAAATATTATTGTTGTTAATACTATTATCTAACGACACTGTTATACCGACTTCGCTCTTTGAATAAGTGTTCGAAATTTGCCCTTGCTGATTGTTACGATGTTTCAACCTCTCCGTGTACCATATGAACATTTCTGAGAACTACTGTAGTGGTGGTGGTTTTTGAGAAAGTAGTTGCTTTAGTTTAACTGTCCCACGTATGGGTGCCAATTTGAGATTATATTGTTCTTTACGTTGTTTATTATTTATCTAGCTCCACGTATGAAGTAGTATATAATTATTTACGTAATTATTACCCTCACGCTTGGGAAATCAATTTGAAGATGTATTTTTGTTGTTATGCTCCAAGTTTAAAAAAATATTAACTTTGTTATTAAACTGCTTCTATAGATATTATTTATGTATATGTTTGCCTCGCCTGCGTCAGTATTACTTTAGAGTCACGTACCTCTTAGACAGGGCATGGTGCAACAAGAATGTAGGTTTACACAGATTTTAAGTTTAAATTCACTTCTTTTTATTAATCCTTGACACAAATTAAATATCACTACACTGATATCAAGAGCTGTGAGATTCTTTAATTTAATACTTGCACTTTTTTAACGCGTATACTTAAATTTCGTTTCACACGAATACGTATTATATTTCTATAGAGAACGCATCTTCCATCCGGTTACTATCAAGGTCTGCAGGCAACTGAACATATTTCAATCGTCCAAACCCGTAAACGTCTGTATTTCAAGTCTCTGATTGGCTAATCCTAGTCCAATAGAATACCTGCATTTTTCTAAAGTTTTTCTGTCTGTTGATTGGCTAATTTTAAACTGTCACGAAATTTACATTATTGCTGCTCTAATTATGACTAGTAGCATTCAAACTCTCAAACTCATTATTGCTTCAAGATTACCTCATTTTTAGCAACTTTAAACATATTATTCTCACAGCTCTCACATTATTAAATTACGTAATGCATTCACATAACATTATTTAACATGTTTACAATAATACAAGCATATGCAATGACTGTTAGATATATTTTAAAAATTATTATATGCATATTGTTTCAAGGCGGGGTGTTATTGAATTTACATATTATAGAATTTAATTGAAATTATTAAAGTGTTAAAAATACTGTCTCATTTTTAGATCCCTAATGCGCCAGTTCCCTGACCTTTATTTACTTGGAATTGCCCGGTAGAGTTCTGCAGCTTGTCTTAACTCACGAAGGGTTATAACTCACGGCGCGGTTGGGCCTCCTGGTGTAAAACATGCTTAATATACTGATAAACTTCGTTTATATATATTAACTTAAGGCATGAAAAAAGATTCATCCGGATTCCTCTTTGAGGCTGTATGTTAGTGCTTTCACACAATAATTCCACCGCGCTTTATTTTAATTATCCTCTACTTGTGGTAGAAGAAAGTGGATGGAGGAAAGATAGCGGGATGTTATACACGCACAGTGCTCTATTCTTCACGCTTATGTACCCCCGCGTTTTCCATACAATTAGCCTTCTTTGCCGAGTCTTCGCCTGAAGTGTTCCCAACTCGTGCATAAAGTTAACGTCCACCATTGCACCCAGGCAAGCACTCATTTCTCTGTTTGGAAGCCAAAATTGCGCTGGTAAATATTCTATCCTTAATAGTTACTCTGTATTTTGCCAGATGTCTTCTTCGCAAAGCAGGCATTATTATCATCCTGTTTTCGGTATCATTCATTAATTTGTGGTGAAATACCGTCCTGTTCAACATTGAGACTATAATGCCGCCCCGAGTGTGAGCAAAAGACCCCATACCTCCTAGTACGAATACTAATTGATTTATTTTAGCACAAGTACCTACGCATTAAGTGTCCAATATATCTGTATGTTCCCCAACATGCTGTAAACATAGTTCCATACTCCTCCATGTTCTACTTGACATACTCTTGAGCTTGTCCAGTGTTATACTGCGAAATACATCCTCAACAGCATTGCACAGTTCTTCGTTTGTAGCCTAACGACGTGCAGGTACATGACTTTCCATAACCAGTTGTCAGGTGCGGTGAGGTCAGGACTTCTTGGTGTCCATTTCAAGGGAGCTGGTGTTGCTGATGATCCATGACCTATCCACCGTCCTGGAAAGTGTTAATTTAGGAACTCGCGCACTGCAAGAGAGTAGTGAGGAGGTGCTCCATCTTGCTGCAACCATATGCATTCTGTGAGGCCCTTTTCCTCAAGCTGAGGTATTATCCATGTTTGTAATGTGTGTAAATAATTTGTGCCCTTCACAGTCCCTTAAAGCACGGTCCATCGCTGCCCACATAATTACGTGAGACGGTTCATTTCTAACTCGAATGTGTAATAAGGTTTCTGTTTGGCCCAAAAGACAATATTTATAGCATGTGATATGCGATAAACGGCACATTCATCTGAAAACATAACCTTGGCACGGTTTACTGCACTTACAAATTGAGTTAACAAAGCACGGCTCATTCCAGTCTATATCCGATAACTCGTTTTCGAACGTCGGTCGAAAAGGTCTGAGTTTAAGATCTTTCCTTCATGTGGTCTCGCATTGTTGTACTCGGTATACCGAGTTCTGAAGCATAGGGGATTGTTCAATCAAAGCAGAGACTCCAGTACATGTTTCTTCTGGTGTCTTCCTCTTTCAAAACTGTCTTCAAAACTGCCAAAACCAGAAGCACGCCTTTCCCAATCCAGAAATGTTGCATTTCGCGGTGGAGCCTTAAAAAAACTTTCTTGGAATGTTCCCATTATCTGTCTCATTGTCTGCCCTTGTGCTGCGTTCGTCAACCCACACACTCTGTCACTAAGCGCTCCTCAATAGTGTAACTATGACCGCTCGCATCTGCCATGGCTACAGATTAAAGCTGCGAAAACATGTAATTTTGTAACAATGTATTTTTTACTTTCTCTACTACGTATAGTAAGTAGGGGAAGTATTGTATTCCACCCAAAAATTCGGTACCGAGATTTCACCGGAAATACATGATTTGAGGCCCCCTGAATCCAAAAAAGCATTTTTGGAAACATGTCCGTGTGTGTCTGTGTATCTGTGTGTCTGTGTGTCTGTCTGTGAACAGCATAACTCAGAAACAAACACTCGGATAAACACCAAACTTGGTATTTAGGTTCATTATCTTCCAGAGCTGCGACACAAAGGTTTTCAAGAAAATCCCCCCACCCTAGATTACCTTTTACATGGAATATTTTTCGAAAATGTTAATTAACTCAAAAATGGCTCTAACGATTTTGATTAAAATATCATATGTTAAAGTATTTTCATGACAAATAAAATGTATCTTGAATTTTCAGCAAATGGATATGCAAAGAGTATTAATCTGTGGCAAAGAGAATGGTGCTGCACCTAGCAACCATCTATTAAGAGATATGTCTATTCTTAAAGGCTACTGTATTTCTATATTGCCCTTGAAAATACAAAACAAGGGAAACATAGTACGCCTTAAGCGATAGTCAAATATTTTTAGAACTGGTCGCTATGTGTAAAATATAATCCTCTTTACATGTCAAAAGATCATTTCTGCAAATGTTTATCTCGATTAATATGAAATAGATGGAGAATAAGAGTTTGTAAAAATAGTTTGTATAAGAGTAGAGAAAGTCATGTCAGATTTCTTTAAGTGTTATTCAGGTTTGCAAACTTTATTAAAGCCATTGTTCTTAATTTTGGCCAGATATTGTAAAAATGTTTCTTAGAGGAACTCATGTGTACCTGATGTTTATACATTAATTTAATTGTGCCTGCCCCTTTTAACAAAGCATTTATTATAAAATTTTCCTTGGTTTTTTTTATATTGGTTAATTTTTTTCTTTTCATCTATTTATGGGAATATTAATGGTTTGGGGAATGGATTATACTAACTTTCCAATTTGGTCTGGGTATAAAAAGCTACATTTTGTTTTGTTCTTTATAAGATCATTCATTATTTCGTAAATGGAATAGTGTTTGGAAATGAAGAAGGATATTGTCTTTATTGAAGGATGAGGTGTATTACATTTTAACTTTTGGGGAGCCGAACTTGAAGTAGTAGCAACCGCACGTATGGTAAAAGGTTTCCGGTAGCCTTTGCCCCAAACGTTTAAAAAATATTAACTTTGTAATTTGACTATTTCTTTACATATTATATATTTATGTTTGCCTCGGCTGTCAGTATTTTTGTTAGAGACATGCATGTCTGAGCAGGGCGTAGTGCGGCTGAAGAATGTAGGCTTACACAGATTTCACTCATTTTTATTAATTCTTAACGCAATTTAAATATCACTTCACTGATATAGAGAGCTGTGAGATTCTTTTGTTAATTACTTGTACTTTTTAACACTTAAAATATTTTCTCACACAAAATACATATTAAATTTCTCGAGGACACATCTCGCGTCCGGTTAGGAACACTGTCTACAAGCAACTAACTTGATTTCTTCCGCCTAAATTTGTAAATTTCTGTATTTCAAGTCTCTGATTGGCTAATCCTATTCCAATAGAATACCTTCATTTAACTAAAGCTTTTTCTGGTTGTTGATTGGCTATTTTTTTAACTGTCACAAAAATTACATTATTGCTTCCAAGAATCACAAGTAGCATTGTTGAACTTTCAAATTCATTATTGCCTCAAGGTTACCTCATTGTTAGCAACTTTTAACCTATTTTTCTCACAGCTCCTACATTATTAAATTACTTAATACATTCACATAATATTATTACATATGTATACAATAATATAAACATATTAAATGACTGTAATAAACACTTTTTATATATTGTTACATAAACATATTGCTTTAAGGTGGGCTGTTATTATATTTATATTACATAATTTGACTGAAATAATTTAAGTGTTCAAATTACTGCCTCAGAAATTATTCTAGTTTTCCTGGTTTTAAAAGTGGAAAATTTAACTGATGCACTATTGGGCAAAATAGTTTTTGAAATGGATCGGTGGAATCATTTTTGGTCTATAATTTTGCTTCATTTATGAATAGAGACCTTCCGCAATTTTGATTACCTTTGTGGATGCATGACTGCTTCAGGCTTAAGTTGCTCTGGTTGAAATAACTTCAGAATTTCTTTTCAATACAGGTTGCTAAGATATTTACCCTACAGTGCATGTGTTTGCTAGTTTTAGTTTTCGCTTTTTCTAAAGCGTACATTTTGCTTAGGTTTAGGTTTAAATAATGTTTCTTTTCCAGCTGAATTATTAAAATTTTTCAGGTATTTTGTGGTTAGGCACTCGGACTAACTTATTGCTTATATTTGATGGGCGATTTTGCCCTAGATATTTATGGATTATTATATCTTTTAATTAACTTCAAATTTAGAGCAAGCTCATTGCTTCCTTGTGCCTTATAATCATATTTATGTTTATAAGATTAATGCTGCATGGTGCTTGAGATATTTAAAAACTACCCTGAAAAACAATTTGTAAAGATTTGATATCTCTAATGCTTGGTGTTTGAATTTTAATTTATAGATTTTATTTTAAAGTTATCTGAATATTGATTCTGTTTTAGAGTTTTTGCTAGTTAAAGTTTTTGGGCCTTATTATTGCACTACCATTTGAAAATTAACCTTTAAGTTTACATTTATGAAAACTTTGCCTTTTGTATTTAAGGCTTGAAAGTTAAACTTTACTTGCTTTGTGTTAAAATTTTGGAAGTTATGCTTTGTTATTAATTTAATGAATATTGGTTTTTTCTTTACTTCTTGATTTGGTTATTGTTTGTAAAGGAGGATTTTGATGTGGAATAATTTTGATAAAATAAAGCCATAAAGTTTTTCCTAAAGCTGTATTGGCCCATTAAGTTTACTTTTCCATCACAACACCGAGCCAAGGTTTACTCAAAGATAATAGTATGATTTAAAATTTAGTATGAACACTGGGATTCCAAATTTTGACTATAGTATCACTGGACTGTTGCCCACTGATTACGATATTCCTCCTACGAGAACAATAATGAATTCCAATTTCTTCTAATTTAATACATCTATGGAAGCGAAAGCAATGGACGCATATGCGTAATTCTATTATGGTCTACGGCGGCTCCCTCAATACGAGAATCTAATTCCCTTTCGTTCGTCATTTATAACTTTTACGATTCTAAAACCGCTGTACATATCCTAGGCCTGATACGTAATTTATGAAAATACCGGTTACTACATAGGAGGTTTCACTATTATTACCTTCTCTACTACGTATAGTAAGTAGGGGAAGTATTGCATTCCACCCAAAAATTCTATACAGATTTCACAGGAAATACATGTTTTGAGACCCCCTGAACGCATATAAAGCATTTTTGGAAACATGCCCGTGTGTGCGTCTGTAAACAGCATAACTCAGAAACTAACAGTCGGATAAACACCAAACTTGGTATTTAGGTTCAGTATCTTCCAGAGATGCGACAGAAAGGTTTTAAAGAAAATCTCTCCACCCCAGATTACCATTTACATGGAACATTTTTCGAAGATTTTTATTTTCTCAAAAATGGCTCTAACGTTTTTGAATAAAATACCATAAGTTTAAGTTTTTATGGCAAATGAATTGTATATCTCGAATTTTCTGGGAATGTCTCCAAAAGCTTTCTTCATTGTGAACGACTTTTGCACAACTGGTAAACCATGAGAGATAGACACAATTTTACTACACAAAAAATGTGTATCGCGTGAAAATACACAATTTATGTCATATACATTTTTGTTGTTTAGTGAGCCATATTCGAGATATAGCTTGTTATTTCCTTAAATTTTCCAATACTTATACTTTTCCTCAAATCGAAATTCGTTATTCATTTTTATGTCCTGGACATACAAAGAGAATGGAATGCGCCACATAGCAACCAGCTCTTAAAATATTTGACTATCGCTTAAAACCTACCATATTCCCCTTCCACCTGCAAAAAAATTAACAATAAGATTAACATCTCGATTAACATGAAGCATATGGAGAATAAGCGTTTGTAAAAATAGTTTGTACGAGAGCAGAGAAAGTCATGAGAGTGTAACACATCAGATTTGTTTTTTTTTTACTTTCTACTACGTATAGTAAGTAGGGGAAGTATTACACTCCACCCAAAACTGTCTGTTAATATTATAACTCAAAAACGAAAAGTCAGGTAAATATCAAACTTGACATTTTAGTTTAGCATCTTACAAAGATGCAACACGAAGATTTTCAGGAAAATCCCCCCCCAATTGCCAATTACATGGAACAGTTTTCGAAATGTTTTATTTTCTAAAAATCGCTTTAACGATTTTAATTGAAACACCATGAAGGATATTTACATGACAAATGGAACGTGGATCTTGAGCTTTTTGGAATTACCTTATGAAGTCCTCTGCATTTGAAAGCAATTTTGTATAATCTTGCATAACTTGGTAAACGTTAAGCAACAGACGAAAATGTACACCTCTTTAAAACACAACATTTTGTGGTGTAAGCAATTTCCGATATATTCGTTATTAATTGCTCAATACCCTGTGATACTTTTAAGTCCTGTGCACGTTCAGTTATTTCTCGTGATTGCATGGAAACAATATGGAATTTTAAGGCCAGCGTATAGCAACCAGTTCTCAAACATTTAGCTATAGCTGTTCCTTTTCTGTCTCTATGGAAACGTGTAATGTAGATATTTCTGCAAAGTTTTATCTTGGTTAAAATTGAGGCAGTGTTTTTAACAATTAAATGATATCAATCTAATTATATAATATAAAAATTCAATAACAGCCCACCTTAAAGCAATATGTGTGTGTAACAATGTATAAAAAGTGTATATTATAGACATTGTATATGTTTATATTATGTACATGTTCAATAATGTTATGTGAATGTATTACGTAATTTAATATTGTAGGAGCTGTGAGAAATAGGTCAAAAGTTGCTAACACAGAGGTAACAATGAGGTAATCTTGAGGAAATAATCAGTTTGAGAGTTTAATAATGCTACTTGTGATTCTTGGAAGCAATAATGTAATTTTAGTGACAGTTTATAAAATAGCCAATCAACAACCAGAAAAAAGCTTTAGTTAAATGAAGGTATTCTATTGGACTAGGATTAGCCAATCAGAAACTGAAATATAGCAAAATTTACAAATTTAGAGTTCAGTTGGTTGCAAACAGTGTTCTTAACCGGACGCGAGACACGTCCTCGAGGAGTATAATACGTATTCGTGTGAGACGAAAATAGTTTACGTATTAAAAAGTGCAAGTATTTAATAAAAGCATCCTAAAGCTCTCTCACTATATCAGTGATGTGTTATTTAAATCATGTCTTTAAATCGTGTCAAAATTGTTAAAAAGGGGCGAATCAAAAATTTAAAAAAATAAATGTTATGATTTAAAAAAAATCATAAAAATAACTTACTTCACCAAAATGAAATAGTTGGACATGAGCTTTCGTAAGAATAATTTGTGTACCCAGTAATAAACAATAGAGGGTAGAGAAGGCCATGTGAATGTAAAATTTTTCACAAAAAGTAAGAAAAAGTGTATAAATCCTACTTTATTATCAAATAACACTTAACTAGCATGAGCTAGAACAATCCAGCAATAAGATCAGATTACCGAGGCTTACCTGGGTGGAATGAAAATCGCCCTAGTCCTAGCCGCGTATTATGGCTTTACCTGTGCTATATAATAGGTTGAAGGGGTTTCGCAAACTGAGTTTGTGTGTCATTAGGCGGGTGTAGCTTCCTGCGCTGTCATTGGCCTGGGCTATGGCGGACCACTTGAGCTGTCATCCGTCCCAGTGGCGACCATGCTCAATGCTACTTAATTTGGCCGGCCGCTTGCATGGCTGTCAAGTTAAACAGGGCTGCTAGCGGGAAGGCAAGATAAGACTGAGATTTATGGTGTGGGTTGGCCATGTTAAAATGTAGGCGGGCATCCCTGGCCGGTCACTTGTCCAGCAGTGATCCAGCCCAATGCTGCTTAATGTAGAGGTGTAAGGCGCTCCAACAGGCTATAGTCCCCAAGGCGTCCTTGGGAAGATGTAGCTCTTCGCCCTATTTGGTGCCCTGTGGTCGTAGTGACCCAGGGTGTACACGAGCTGGTTAGTATGGGTGTCAGTTTTGTACATGGTACGGGTTCTCTCCTGCACCAAGTCCACGATCTATGGGAGACTGGAATAGGCATGTGGAATGTGTGAAGGGAATCTATGCCCGAGATTAGAGATCATTCTTAGGGCCCTGTTCTGGAGGTCTGCACTGCTGCCACTGCCCAGAACTCCAACCATACAGGATCAGGGGCGCGATAATTACCTGTACAGGCGCTGCTTGAGGTATGTGGACATGGTGAATCTGAGTATAGGGTACAATTGCTCGAGAGCTGTGTAGCCAAGACCGACCTTTGCCCTGATATGCGGGGTGAAAGTGAACCCGCGATCGACAGGGGCTCTGAGGTAACCCAGAGAATTCTCCTCCACCACTCCGGCTGCCAGCGTGGAATCATCGCCAGCAGGAGAGCGCCTCTCTGCGCTGATAACCATCCCCCAGTTCTCATTTCACCTGACAATGATTTGGAGATGTTGGAGGGAAACAGAAGCGGGCATTGTTATTCCTAGCCATTATGAGGACATCGTCCGCATACTGGCAAATAAGAGTTCTGAGTTCCATTGAGAAGTTCGACATGTAGGCCGCAAAGAAAAGCGGGGAGAGTACACTGCCTTCCGGAACTCCGGCGGCTAGGATTCTGACTTCCCTTGCACTCCCACCCTGAATGTGTAGGAAACTGGTTATCAGGGCGAAAAAGGGGGAGGAATATTTGCCGAAGTATCGAAGGCCTTTTCTACGTCCAGCACCACCCTGATCGCCTTAAAGCTTTCCTGGCCTTCTCGGCCAATCGCTGTAGCTGTAAGGTCGAAATTAATCTTACTCAATACTACACTCCTCGACCCAACTTGTAGATTAGGTTGAGTTCATAACGAATTCTTATATATTTTGTATTTCTTACTATGAACTTTAAAGAGGATTTGTACAAACTGTTTTTCCAAACACTTATTCTCGTATGCTTCCTGTTAATCCAGATATCGAGATGTTAATTTTATTGCTAATTTTCTTATAGATGCAAGGGAATTGCTAGGCTTTAAGCGATAGTCAAATATTTTATGAGGTGGTTGCTATGTGGAGTACTCCAGTCTCTTTGCATTACCAGGACAAAAAAAAAAAAGAATAACGAATTTCCATTTTAGAAAAAGTATAAGTATTAGAAAATTTAAGGGAATAACAAGCAATATCTCGAAAATGGTTCACTCAACAAAAAATGTATATGGCATAAGTTGTGTATTTTAACTGGATCTACATTTGTTGTGTAGTAACATTTTGTCTATCTCTTATGGTTTACCAGTTATGCAAAGGTCGCTCACAATGAAGAATACTTTCGGAGACATTCCCAGAAAATTCGAGGTATAAGTTTCATTTGTCATGAAAATATCTTAAACATAAGATATTTTAATCAAAATCGTTAGAGCCATTTTTGAGATAATTAAAATGTTCCATGTAAAGGGTAATCTGGTTTGGGGGAATTTTCTTGAAAACCTTTGTGTCGCATCTCTGGAAGATACTGAACCTATATACCAAGTTTGTTGATCCGATTGTTCGTTTCTGAGTTATGCTGTTCAAAGAAAAAAAAAAAACACACACACACACACACACACACACACGCGGAAATGTTTCCAAAAATGTTTTTTTTGGATTCAGGAGGCCTCAAAACATATATTTCCGGTGAAATCTCGGTATCGAATAGTAGAGAAAGTAAAAAGTTAAATTGTTAGATTCTGCAAGCATTTAAGTAAGTGCCGTCATCTGCAGCTCATTTTTCGAAAGTTTTGGGTTTGTTACCTTTTGGAAACAATCTTCACACTTGGCCTAATGAACAATAAACGACGGTACGGAATACTGAGTTTAAAACTAAAGCTTTTTAGTATACAAAACGTCGTTTTATTGCGTGTTAAAAGTTTCTGTTTATGAACAGCGTGTAGCCACCAATATGTTGTTATCTTTACATTAAATGCAGCTTCAATGAATATAAAACACTCTTGTGGGAAGTGAATTTAAAATATACTCTTAACCTCTCGGAGTTGCTTTTTATGCTATCGTAAACTGGGACATTTTGGAGATTTAATAAAAAAACAATGGCAAATTCTGATGTTATTTAGCGCTCTGAGCTACAGATGAACGGTATAAAATATACTGCAGTTTATGGAAGTTTAATAGTTTTCCCTTTGGCGGAGTCGGGGAGAACTCAGAACCACCTTAGGCGGCTTAAAGAAGGCTACCATCTGGTAGGGCCGCGAGGAACTCCTTTCCAATGAACAAACATCTGCGCTTCACATTTAAGAGGCCCGAGTTCGAATCTCGATTAGGTTGAGTTACTCCAATAAGGTTTTTTCCGGGGTTTTCCCATGAAGACGAATGTCGCGTAACTTTAAGCAGTATGGACTCTGGGCTCATTTGAGCATCTTTCAACCATTACAAGGACTTTAAACTTAAAAATGTGTTACATTCACAAGACTTTCTCTAACCACTGGAGTTTATTAGTGGGTATACAAATTATTCTTTCATAAGTTTACCTTCCTATCTATTTCATTTTAATCTAGATAAACCTTTCCGGAAATAGCTGCATTATACATTTCGAACCATTAATAACGGATATCTCGGAAATGGCTGATGCTACAAAAACAGTTATTTGAAGTAAATTGTGTGTTCTAAAGAGATCTACATTGTTGTGTAGTACTTTTCGTCTATCGTTGAACGTTTAACAATTATACAAGGTTATACAAAATTCCTTCCGAATGAAGAGGACTTCACAGGCTATTCCCAGAAAATTCAAGATATACATTTTATTTGGCATGTTTAATATATAGTATTTTAATAAAATTCGTTACAGCCATCTGTTAGAACATCAAAATTTACGAATACTGTTCCATGTAAAGGGTAGTTGGAGCGGGGATTTTCTTCAAAATCTTCGCGTCGCAACTTTAGAAAGTGCTGAACGTAGATACGAAGTTTGTATTTATCCGACCTTTCATTTTTGAGTATTGCTCTTCAGAAACACACACAGTCCTTATGCTTTTATTTGGATTCACAGGACCTCAAATACTATTTCCGGTGAAATCTCGCTATCGAATTTTTGTGTAGATGCAGTACCTTCTCCAACTACTATTTACGTGGTAGAAAAGTAAAACAATCTGATGCGTTACACTCACACGATTTTGTCTACTCTTGTACAAACTATTTTTACAAACGCTTATTCTCCACATGCTTCATGTTAATCGAGATGTTAATCTTATTGCTAATTTTCTTGTAGATGCAAGGGGCATATGGTAGGCTTTAAGTGATAGTCAAATATTTTAAGAGCTGGTTGCTATGTGGAACATTCCGTTCTCTTTGCATTACCAGGACAAACAAATGAATAACGAATTCCCATTGGAGAAGTTTAAGTATTGGAAAATTTAAGGGAATAACAAGCAATATCTCTAAAATGGTTCACTCAACCCAAAAAAAAAATGTATATGACATAAATTGTGCATTTTAACGCGATCTACATTTTTTGTGTAGTAAAATTTTGTCTGTCTCTTATGGTTTATCAGTTATGCAAAAGTCGTTCACAATGAAGAACACTTTTGGAGACATTCCCAGAAAATTCGATATATACAATTCATTTGCCATAAAAATGTTTTAAACGTATTTTATTTTATTCAAAATCGTTAGAGGCATTTTTGGGAAAGTTAAAACTTTCGAAAAATGTTCCAGGTAAAGGGTAACCTGGGGTGGGGGGATTTTCTTGAAAACCTTCGTGACGCATCTCTGGAAGATACTGAACCTAAATACCAAGTTTGGTGTTTATCCGACTGTTCGTTTCTGAGTTATGCTGTTCACAGATACACGGACATGTTTCCAAAAATGCATTCAGTGCACCTCAAATCATGTATTTCCGGTGAAATCTCGGTATCGAATTTTTAGGTGGAATACAATACTTCTACTTACTATACGTAGTAGAGAAAGTAAAAATGTGTACGACATAAATTGTCTTGCGAAAGGATTTATATTTTTTATGTAGAAAGATTTTGACTATATCTTACCGCTTAGCAGTTATGCAAACGTCATTCTGAATGAATAAGGCTTTTGGCGGGATTCCCAGAAAATTCAGGATATATATTTTACTTACCATAAAAATATCTTAAAAATATGCTATTTTAATCAAAATCGTCAGTAATTTTTAAAAAATAAGAATTTTCGAAAACTTTTCCATGTAAAAGTAGCTTGGCGTGGAAGGGTTTTCTTGAATGTCTTTGGAAGGTACTGAAAGTAAATACCAAGTTTGTACTTATCCTATACTCACAGACATTTTTCTATAAATTAAGGGAAAGGGCATGCATGGTGATGAGAAACCAAACCAGCAACCGCCTTTCGACCACAGAAAACTACGAAAAAGTCATGGTCAGAGAGGCTGTCCGCGGTAATCGCACCCAGTGCTTCCGAATGCGAGGCTGACACGTTACCACGGAGCAATCCCACTCGGTTTCCTGCTACCATGGCAACCTAAAATGGGCCATCTTAAGCTGATGAAAGGGTTGTCTTAAGTAACACCATACTAAAGACAGCATATCGTTTTGAAGGTTTAATTTCTTTATCAACTGACGTGTTTCTGCCCATAGGTATATTTGCTACTGCGGCAGTAGCCCCCAAAACGGACATTCTTAACCGTGATAAAAGGGATCTTCTAAGGAAAATCCTATGCCGCGGACTACATGATGGCGGCTGTGCATTATGAAGGCAGCTTGGTGTTGACGCATGTGGTAGGCCATGAATTATGAATCCGATGGTGATGCCTACATTGACATTCTTCCAGTCGCCTCTCGCACTCTCCTTTTTGTTTCCTCCCACCCTCTCCCACCTAAATTTATCTTAACGTTGTAACATTTCACATTCAGCTCGCCGACAAGGGAATCTCAAGGTAAAAAACTGCGATAGAAGGAGACGGAGTGAAACATGCCTGCTGAAATACAAGCAGTAGTTTGGTAGATGACAAAATACAACGCTGCGTACACTATTCATCCATTACAGATGTGTGTAATGAAGTGTCGCATTCACATGCATTTCCATTCCCTATATCGCTTATTAGTAGGTATACAAATAATTACTAAACTATACTTTCCTATCTAATTCGTTTTAATGCAGATAAACCATTGCAGAAATAGCTACATTTGTCGCGGTAATCTCTCGTGTTATCTTATTTTGCTGAGCGCCTGTTATTGTTTTACTATTTTGAATTTTGGGTTCTTTGTCCTCCGGCTAGCTATTATTACTCAGTCGAGCAAGTATCTCTTGATCGGGGCGTGTAAACGGAAAGCAGTTGTTACTAAAAGATAACACTGATAAAAAAATTAGTTTTTACACTTTTATTGCCGTCACACTTAATAAATTTCACATATTTAATCTTGATAAACGCCTGACTGAAACTGTTACATTTTCGAATGTAACTACAATCACTTATTTACCGCGCACTATTAATTCGCGTATTTCACATTTTGTAACTGACCATACGACGCGAGAGATTCTGTAGAATTGCGTAACGTGTACTTCGTGAATGCTTTCTTAGAAATGCCTGACGTGTAACTCGCGAGAGAGATTTCTTAGAACTGCACGACGTTTACCTCGTGAATGATTCTGTAGAACTGCGCGATACTTGCCTTTGGCTTCAGAATTTATACTCCCTCACCCCGATATGCCTAAATAGAGCTGTTATTGGTTAATAAATCGCGCCAAAATTAGCGTCTGTTTAATAAGCCAATCAAAATTACAAACATATATGCTCTAGGGAAGATGTTCCCTCCATTTCTAAAGAAAGGCACGCTACCTTGCCATCATTTCTTTGTCTCTTCTAATTGATAAACAACTCGCCGCATCGCTTCATTGTTACCGACTCCTATTGACAGTTTCAGTGAGGTTGTTAAACTTATTTCCTAACAATGCTTATAGCTAACAAACATCTAAAATCATTGTCATACAATAATGTTAATTTACACTACAATCGCTCTGGCATTCACAGTGTTGTGATATAAAATACTGCCTCACATTACACATTTCGTTATAGATACAAAGGGAATATCGATAGTCAAATATTTAAGAACTAGACACTATATGCTCGTTAAAAAATTTCACACTGTTTCCATAACATCGCGAGAAACAGCTGAAAATCGCAGTACTTTAAAAGAATGGCTATGTATTGAACAATTCGAACCATGAATTACCACGTACATAGATAGAGAAGCTATTTGCATTCCACCAAAAATTCGATGCCCAAATTTCACCAGATGCCACCTGAATTTAAAAAAAATCTGATGTGTTACACTCGCATAACTATCTCTACTACAGTACAAACTATTTTTACAAACGCTTATTCTCCATATGCTTCATGTTAATCGAGATGTTAATCTTATTGCTAATTTTCTTGTAGATGCAAAGGGAATTGGTAGGCTTAAGCGATAGTCAAATATTTTAAGAGATGGTTGCTATGTGGCGTACTTCATTCTCTTTGCATGTCCAGTACGTAACAAAATGAATAACGAATTCCCATTTTAGAAAAAGTATCGGAAAATTTAAAGGAATAACAAGCAATATCTCTATAATGGTTCACTCAACAAAAAAAATATATATGACAAATTGTGTATTTTAGCGCAATCTACATTTTTTCTGTAGTAAAATTTTGTCTATCTCTTATGGTTTACCAGTTATGCAAAGTCGTTCACAATGAAGAATGCTTTTGGAGACATTCCCAGAAAATTCTAGATATACATTTCATTTGCCATAAAAATATCTTAAACATGATATTTTAATCGAAGTTGTTAGAGCCATTTTTGAAAAAATTAAAATTTTCGAAAAATGTTCCATGTAAGGGGTAATCTGGGGGGGATTTTCTTGAAAACCTTCGTGTCGCATCTACGGAAGATACTAAACCTAAATACTAAGTTTGGTGTTTATCCGACTGTTCGTTTCTGAGTCATGCTGTTCACAGACACTCACACGCACATGTTTCCAAAAATGCTTTTTTTGGATTCAGGGGGTCTCAGAACACGCATTTCCGGTGAAATCTCGGTATCGAATTTTCGGGTGGAGTACAATACTTACTATACGTAGTAGAGAAAGTAAAAATAAAAATATGATGTGTCACATTCACATGAATTCCTCTACCCAACATCGCTTATTAGTGGGTACACAAATTATTACTAAACTACATTATCCTACCTACTTCGTTTTAATCCAGATAAACCTTTCCGGGTATATGTGGTGGCCTTAAAATCCAACACTCTTTACATGACATAGCGAAAAACAACTGAATATCTACAGTACTTTAAAATTTGGCTAAGTATTGAACAATTCGAACCATTAATAAAGCTTATCTCGGAAATGGCCGATGCCACAAAAATGACTTCGAAATAAAAAGTGTCTTAAAGAGATTTACATGCTTACTTTTTCTACCACGTATATAGTAGAAGAGGTATTTCCATTCCACCAAAAAATTCGATTTCGAGATTTCACCGGAAATACATGTTTTGAGGCCCCCTGAATCCAGAAAAAGCATTTTTATAAAAAGTTCCGTTTGTGTGTGTGTGTGTGTGTGTGTGTGTGTCTGTGAACAATATAACTCAAAAACCAAAAGACTGATGAACACGAAACTTGGTATTTATGTTCAGTATCTTCTGAAGATGAGACATGAAGATTTTCAAGAACATTTCCCTACCCTCTAACCTTTTTGTGTGTTTTATTTATGGACGCTATTTAACTTCTGTGGTCCTTAGCATACTATTGGGCGTGAAAGACCGACAATTTTACTCAGGGTGCTCTTTATCAGGCTTGAGGTTCTTTTACGTGCCGTAAATCTATGACACGGGACCACCGGCTTTACTTCCCTTGCGAAGGAAGCCATGCTAAGGATTTTTACGGCCGAAAAAATCCATCACCATCCGCCGGGTTTGAAACCGCTACTTTGGGAACTAGAGCATGGTAACTACTACACCATGGGGGATGACACATGCATGGCTTGTAACAATTTTGATTAAAATACACTACATTAATGGTATTTGCATAGCAAATAAAATTTATATATTGAATTCACTGGAATAGGCTTTGAAGTCTTCTTCATTCGAAAGGAATTTATACAACCTATACCTATAACTGGTAAACGTTAAGCGATAGACGAAAACGTACTACACAAAAAACGTAGATCTCTTTAAAAACACAATTTATTTCAAATAACTTCTTTGTGGCATCAGCCGTTTCCGAGCTATGCGTTTTAATGGTTGGAATTGTTTATTACTTGGTCATTCTTTAAAGTCCTTTCAATACTGAGTTGTTTGTCACGATTGCATGGAAACACTATGGAATTTTAAGGCCAGCATATAGCGTCCAGTTCTTAAATATTTGACTATCGCTGTTCCTTTTGTATCTATAACGAAATGTGTAATGTAGCCATAGAGGGTAGAGATAACACATCAGATATTCTGTGTAGTATGTGTTCATTTATGACTTAACGTTCACTAGTTACACAAAATTATACAATTCTAAACGAAGAGGATTTCAAACGCTATTCCCACAAAATTCAAGATATACATTTTAGTTTTCATATAAATATTTTAAATATATTATATTTTCATCCAAATTGTTAGAGCCATTTTTTTAGAAAATCAAAAATTTTTCAAATAAGGATGTGTTTGATTGTGGGATTTTCTTGGAAATCTTCATGTTGTATCTTTGAAATATAATGAACTTAAATACCAAGTTTGGTATTTAATCAACTTTTTGCTTTTGAGTTATGTTGTACACACTCACACACATACACACACTGAATGTTTTCTTAAAAAAGCTTTTTTATTTAGGGGGCGTCAAAATATGTATTTGCGGTGAAATCTTGATATAGAATTTTTGGGTGGAATGCAATACCTTCTCTGTATACTAGGTACGTGATAGAGAAAGTAACAAACAGTAAACATCGATAATCTAAATAGAGTTAATGTAGTATCTCAATTCAAGGAATATCTGATGTGAATTTAAAGACCAAAAAAAATTATATCTGTTGTAAGACATTTATGAGCTTCTCTACTCACTCTTCTATAACTTATTCTTATAAAAGCTTTATGTTCCATTTACGTCTTGCTAATTCAGAAAAGCTTTGATTACACATTTCGTTGTAGGCTAAAGTGATCACATATCCCTATGTGATGGCTTTGAAATTCCATAAGCCAGGAGAAAAAAACCAATAGTGACTTAACATTTGAAAATTCATATTAATAACAAAGAATATTTTGGAAATGGTACTATAACTAGATCTACATTTTTTGTTCAATAAGATTTTCTCTGTCTCTTGCGATTTACCAGTAATAAAACCCCATTCGCAATGATGAATTCAGAGCTATTGCCAGAAAATTTAAGATATACATTTTATTTGTCATGCAGGTATTCTAAACATATGGTATTTTAAACAAAATCCCTAGAGCATGTTTGAGAAAATAAAAAATATCGAGAGTTTCCATGGAAATGGTAGTTTGGTGTGGGGAAATTTTCTTGAAAATCTTCGTGTAACATCTTTGTAAGGTATTAAACTTAAATACCAAGTTTGGTATTTATTGGACCTTTTGTTTTTGAGTTATGTTGTTTATAGGCACACACACATACACGCACAATCAGGCACACCGACCTTTTCCTATTATTTTACTTTCTCTACTACGTATAGTATGTAGGGGAAATATTGTATTCCACCCAAAACTTCGATACCG
The DNA here is from genome assembly GCA_030765065.1 of Deroplatys truncata. NCBI lineage: Eukaryota > Metazoa > Arthropoda > Insecta > Mantodea > Mantidae > Deroplatys > Deroplatys truncata. The sequence continues at coordinate 77,064,601 of CM060989.1, read as the reverse complement.
AGATTTCACCGGAAATATATGTTTTGAGACCCCTAAATCCAAAAAAATTATTTTTGGAAACATGTCCGTGTGTATGTCTGTGTGCGTGTGTCTGTGTGTGTGTCTGTGAACAGCATAACTCAGAAACGAACAGTCGGATAAACACCAAACTTGGTATTTAGGTTCAGTATCTTCCAGAGATACGACACGAAGCTTTTCGAGAAAATTCCCCCACCCCAGATTACCCTTTACATGCAACATTTTTAGAAAATTTTAATTTTCTCAAACACGTCTCTTAACGATTTTGAATAAAATATCATACGTTTAAGATGCTTTTATGACAAATAAAATGTATATCTTGAATTTTCTGGGAATGTCTCCAAAAGTATTCTTCATTGTGAACGACTTTTGCATAACTGGTAAACCATAAGAGATAGAAAAAATTTTACTGCACAAAAATGTAGATCGCGTTAAAATACACAATTTATGTCATATACATCTTTTTTGTTGAGTGAACCATTTTCGAGATATTGCTTGTTATTCCCGTAAATTTTTCAATACTTATTTTCTCGAATGGGAATTCGTTATTCATTTTTTTGTCATGGATATGCAAAGAGTATTAATCTGTGGCAAAGAGCATGGTGCTGCACCTAGCAATCAGCTATTAAGATATATGTCTATGCTTAAAGGCTACTGTATTTCTATATTACCCTTGCAAATACAAAACAAGAAGAACTTCGTAGGCTTTAAGCCATCGTCAAATATTTTTAGAACTGGTCACTATGTGTAAAATGTAATTTTCTTTTCATGTCAAAAGATCGTTTCTGCAAATGTTTATCTCGATTAATATGAAATAGATGCAGAATAAGAGTTTGTAAAAATAGCTTGTACAAGAGTAGAGAATGTCATGTGAGTGTAACACATCAGAATTTTTTTTACTTTCTCTACTACGTGTAGTAAGTAGAGGAAATATTTTATTCCATCCAAATTTGATACCGAGATTTCACATAGATACACGCACGAACATGTTTCCAAAATTTTTTTTTGGATTCAGGGGGCCTTTAAACATATATTTCCGGTGAAATCTCGGTATCGAATTTTTGGGTGGAATACAATACTGCCCCTACTTACTATACGTAGTAGAGAAAGTAAAAGGAGAGAAAGGAGAATAAATGTCTTATTTGGTAAGATTTTGTATCTCTTAAATTGATTAATCCTATTCTTTTTTCAATTATATAGACTTTATTTAACGTAATACATTTTTATATATTTTCTCATAAAAATATATTAATTTAAAATAAAGCTTCTTTATTAAAACCTTAATTTGAAAATGATAACCAATTTATTTTCAGTTTTTGATCCTGTATCTTGTTTTATAAACTTATCCATAAACTGGGTAAGAACTTCAATTGGAGATTACAATTTACTTAACTTAACGGGATGTAACGAGAAGGAACAAATCCTGCTAAACTTTAAGGTCTAATTATATAACACTTAAATTGCTCTGACGGGTAGTTATTTTTGCACTCCGTGACAGGGTCGCTAATTCTAAATATGAATACATCGTATCAGCCACTCCAAACTAGAGAATTATGCCCAAATTTATCGTGCATTTCAACAAATTTAAATATGCTAAAATAAATCTAACGATAATAATGTTTATTTTATAATACTTGTAATAAGTTTAACACATTTTTTTGACTTGGAAGCACTCACATGACTTTCTCTAATCTTCTACAAACTATTTTTACAAACGCTTATTCTCCAACTACTTCATGTTAAATGCATTCATATTTGCAGAAACTATCTTATGGCTAATTTTCTTGTAGGTGTAAACTGAATTGGTAGGCTTTAAGCGATAGTCAAATATTTTAAGAGCTGGTTGCTATGTGGAGTATTACATTCTCTTTGTATATCAAGGACAAAAACAAGCAAAAAAACAAATAACGAATTCCCATTCATGTAAATGGCTTTTATATATGGTATTTCAATCAAAATCGTTAAGAGTCATGTTTAAGAAAATAAGAAAATTCCAAACATTTTCATGTAAAGGATAGTTTAGGGTGGGGGAACTTTCATGAAAGTCTGTGTCACATCTTTTGAAGGTATTGAAACTAAATACCAAGTTTGGTATTTATACGACCTTTTGTTCCCGAGTTATGGTGTGCACAGACAGAAATACACATTCACGGACCTTTTTCTGTGATTATTGTATACAGTGGACCTCAAAGCATGGATTTCTAGTGAAATCTCGATATCCATTTTTGGGTGGTAAGTAGTAGGCAAAATGGATCCTTGAAGAAAGAGTTCGTTCTTAGTTTGATTTCATTCTCTTTCCTTAAATACTCGTATTCTTCGTGCCTGTCTTTCCTAAAGATTCAGCAGGCTAATCCTTTTCATTCCTATATGATCCCCCAGAATCTTTCCCCTAAGCCGAGACTTTTCGCACCCGAGCTCTTCATTCACATTACAGCAGCGCCATTCCATTCTAATTTCTATGCTTCCTTTATGCAAATTTGGAAATTGTATCTGCCGCAAAGGAAATCTAAGTGCAGGAAGGCTCTGTACCACCTGCGTTATTTAAAATCAAGCTAGGAATTACTTGAGCTGTTGTTTCTTTTGTTGCGCTATATGCAAATTTTGAGGTTTGTAGAAAGAACCCGTTTAATTTTCAAAAGAGAAGCCCGAGTTTCGAATTTATCCAAGCTGTTACATTAGTTAGCGAATTGTGGATAGTATGAGGTTATGCTTAACCTTATAAGAACCTCTTGCACAATAGCATATTGCGATACAGGTTCGGTAACTATAACCTTGCAGAATTAGCAAAAAGTTTGAAAATGCGAGACGAAGAAATTTCGGCAACGGTTCCTTAAATACCCCGGAACTGGAATTCAGAAAAAGGATTATTCACCCATCCGCACATTTTAAATCACTTGACGTATGCCCAGGAGCGCAGGGACATAAGGAGATACTTTATGCCTAGGTCCCCAACCTGATTCCCAAGGGAGGGAGGTGCATTATGTAATCAAAAGTATCCGGACAACCCACAAACATACTTAGGTGCTTTGTGCTGCCATCTACTGCATGGTACTTATTATCCGCGACCTCAGTAGTCATTAGACATCGTTAAACAGCAGAATGGGACGCTCCGTGGAACTCACGGACTTCGAACGTGGTCAGGTGATTGGGTGTCACTTGTGTCAGAAGTCTGTATGCGAGATTTCCACACTCCTAAACATCCCTAGGTCCACTGTTTCTGATGTGATAGTGAAGTGGAAAAGTGAAGGGACATGTACAGCACAAAAGCGTACAGGTCGAGCTCGTTTGTTGACTGACAGAGACTCCCGACATTTGAAGAGGGTCGTAAAGAGTAATAGGCAGACATCTATCCAGACCATCACACAAGAATTCCAAACTGTATTAGGATCCACTCCAAGTACTATGACAGTTAGGCGTGAGGTGAGAAACCTTGGATTCCATGGTCGAGCGGCTGCTCATAAGTCACAAATCACCCAGGAAAATGCCGAACGACGCCTCGCTTGGTGTAAGGAGCTTCAACATTACACGATTGAAGAGTGGCAAAACGTTGTGTGGAGTGACGAATCACGGTACACAATGTGGCGATCCGATGGCAAGGTGTGGGTGTGGCGAATGCCCGGTGAACGTCATCTGCCAACCTGTGTAGTGCCAAATGTGAAATTCGGAGGTGATGGTGTTATGGTGTGGTCTTGTTTTTCCTGGAGGGGGGCTTGCACCCCTTGTTGTTTTACGTGGCAGGCCGATCACAGCGCAGACCTACATTGATATTTTAAGCACCTTCTTGCTTTCCACTTTTGAAGAGCGATTCGGGGATAGCGATTTCATCTTTCAACACGATCGAACACCTGTTCATACTGCACGGGCTTGGCGCAGTGGTTACACGACAATAACATCCCTGTAATGGACTGGCCTGCACAGAGTCCTGACTTGATCCTATAGAACACCTTTGGGATGTTTTGGAACGTCGAGTTCGTGCCAGGTCTCACCGACCTACATCGATACCTCTCCTCAGTTCCGCACTCCGTGAAGAATGGGCTGCCATTCCCCAAGAAACCTTCCAGCATCTGGTTGAACGTATGCCTGCGAGAGTGAACGCTGTCATCAGGGCTAAGGGTGGGCCAACACCATATTGACTTCCAGCATTACCGATGGAGGGCGCCACGAACTTGTACGTCATTTTCAGCCAGGTGTTCGGATACTTTTGATCACGTAGTGTTACCCGGAACTTCTTCTAAAATGCTTTTTTGGATTAATGGGGGCTCAAAACAGGTATTTCCGGTGAAATCTCGGCGTAGAGCTTTTGGGTGGAATACAATACTTTCCCTACCTACTATATGTAGTAGAGAAAGTAGTTATTTGAACCTGACGAAAAAAGTATTGGAACATGTGTATTTCAAGAAATTCAATATTTTAGTATGTGTCCTTTTCTTGCCATAACGGAATACAGCATTTTGGGCATGAAATAGACATATTTCTTTGTTAATTCTGAGCTGATATTTTCCCATTCTTACAAGAGAACTTCCTTCAGATGTACCTTGAATCTTACGAGGTATATGGTATTTGCTGAAACAGTCTTCAAGTTATTTCAAAACGTGTTCAATTGATTATAGTCCGGGAATTGTGCCGGTGTTTATAAGACATGGGGTATATTACACATATACACTATCCATAACCGAACAAGTTCTGACGTGTGCTTTCAATCAATACCTTTGGTTAATACTCGTTTGCAAACTACAATCACTTTTTAGTTTCTCTAGTGCGTAGGGGAAGTGTTTCATTCCACCCAAAAATTTCGACACCGAGATGACACAGGAAATACATGTTTTGAGGCCCCCTGTATACAAACAAAACATTTTTGTAAATATGTCCGTGTGTGTGTATTTGTCAGTCTGTGAACAGCATACTCAAAAACGAAAAGTTGAAGAAATATCAAACTTGGTATTGGAGTTTCATATCTTCCAGAATGCGACAGGAGGATTTTCAAGAATTATTTCCACGTCAGAACTAGCCTTTTTTCGAAAATTTTGATTTTTTTTAAAAATAGTCCTAAAGATTTTTTTTATTAAAATATCACATGTTTAAGATATTTTCATAGAAAATTAAATATATATCTTGAATTTTCTCGGAAAGTGCCCAAACGTCATTTTTTCTGAATAACTTTCACATAACTGGTAAACCGTAAGAGATGGACATAATTTCACTACATTAAAACATACAGTTTATGTCATATACATTTTTGTCGAGTGATATTCATTGTTATTTGTTTGAATTTTGCAATACTTATAATTTTTCTCAAATGGAAATTCGTTATTGGGTTTTTTTATGTCCTGGACATACAAAGAGAATGGAATACTGCTCATAGCAACCAGCTCTTAAAATATTTGACTATCGCTTAAAGCCTACCATTCCCCTTGCATCTACAAGAAAATTAGCAATAAGATAGTTTCTGCAAATTTTTATCTCGATAAACATGAAGTAGATGGAGAATAAGCCTTTGTAAAAATAGTTTGTAAAAGAGCAGAGACAGTCATGTGACCGCAACACATCGGATACTTCTGTTAACCTTACTCACAAATGGCTTTCTTCTAAGAGTTCTGGAATTCTACCCAGGCCTGTTCAAGATCCTCAGAACAGGCTTAACATAAACTTGCTTTCCTAAGTAGTCCTTCACCTCAGCAGTGATATCCTGTGTAGATACCATTAGATTGCGTGTCTCAGTATTGCTCTTTGTTCCCTTTGGCTTAGCTGAAATGGTCTTCAGTTCTGGATTTATTCAGCACCGTGAGTTTATGCGGCTTCCTGTAGCGATGAACAATGTTGAGCAATGCTGTTTGACTCCATTAACTGTATCGGCAATCTCTGCACGAGTTTTACGTTTGTTGAATAGCTGTACATCAATGTTTTGAACCTCCAAGTGCTGCTTTACGTCCCATTTTGACTGCAGTTACTACCCTGCGGAATAAAGAAAACACTGACTGTCTCTTGTTGGAAAGGAGATGAAGCGGGGAACATATGTGAATGATTTTCTTTACTAGTTAATTGGAGCGTTCCAATACCTATGTATATCCCAGCAGGAAACCATCATATAAGGAACAATTGAATTTTCTTATATATAGGAAGAAAGCTTTAGAATATTCTTCTAGAGAATTGCAAGGTAGGAAAAGGACAACACAATTAAAATCAAAAGAAACAGATACCTCTGAATCTATGATGAATATAATGATTATTCAATTCAAACACCTCTTTGTTCCAATTTTTTTGTCCACAACTGTACTTTGGAATAACGTGCATGAAGGAAATATAGCTTCACGAGCTACAAGGGAAGCTATTTAGGTATAGACATACAGTTGCGAATTTGCCATCTAGATCAAAATCATATTTCTACAAATAAAAGTATGGGTCATAACTAGAGACAGCAAAAATATAAATAAAACATCCCGTATGTTTCATTCACATGATATTCTCTACCGTCTGTCGCTTATTAGTGGGTATACCGATTATACTTATAAAAATTAATTTTCTTATCTACATTATTTTAGTCGAGATAAACCTTTGCAGAAATAGCTACATTAAGCTTTTCGTTATAGATACAAAGAGAACAGCGCATTCAAATGTTTAAGAACTGGACACAATACGTTGACCTTAAAATTAACACTGTTTCCATCCCATCGCGAGAAACAAGTGAATATTGAAAGGACTTCAAGAGAATGACCAAGTAATGAACATTCGGACCTTTAATAACAGATATCTCAGAAACGGCTGATGCTACAAAAAATCTGTGGTAACTTTTCGTCTATCGCGATAGCCACAAAATCTTACACAAGCAGTACATATTAGTGACGCTACCAGAGAGAGTAACTCTCTGATCTAAAATTGCACGTCTTCATTACTCCCCATCAAGGTCACTATTCACGCCCGAGCCAGTACACGCACGTCTCTAACTGTTTTCTCAGTATTTCGTTTGCTTCTCTAATTTACAGAACCGTACTGAATTTAACTCTAAACTAAACTTTAAGATAAAGTGTTCTCTACTCGGCTGCTACGTAACTTTTTTACATGGGTCGTTAATGACCGTTTTTCTTTCCGAATAAATCTTTCAACTAAAGCTCATTGTAATATTTGATTAAATATAAGAAATTATTTATTGCAATCATTTCTCTATCTTACTTGCTTCTTTATATATTATGTGCATATTTTTCGACAATAATTACAGTATAAAGAGACCGCCGCAATTTCTCCTTATCCTTGATTCAATACATTTTTACTTTCTCTACTACGTATATAGTAAGTAGGGGAAGTATTGTATTCCAACCAAAAATTCGATACCAAGATTTCACCGGAAATACATGTTTTGAGGCCCCCAGAATAAAATAAGCATTTTTGGAACATGTCCGAGTGTGTATGTGTGTGTGTGTGTGTGTGTGTGTGTGTGTGTGTGTCTGTGAACAGCATCACTCAGAAACGAACAGTCGGATAAACACCAAACCTGGTATTTAGGTTCAGTATCTTCCAGAGATGCAACACAAAGGTTTTCAAGAAAATCCCCCCACCCCAGATTACTCTTTACATAGAACATTTTCGAAAATTTTAATTTTCTCATAAATGGCTCTAACGATTTTAATTAAAATAGCATATGTTTAAGATATTTTCATGACAAATGAAATGTATATCTCGAATTTTCTGGGAATCTCTCCAAAAGTATTCTTCATTGTGAACGACTTTTGCATAACTGGTAAACCATAAGAGATAGACAAAAGTTTACTACACAAAAAATGTAGATCGCGTTAAAATACACAATTTATGTCATATACACTTTTTGAGTGAACCACTTTAGAGATATTGCTTGTCAATTCCCTTAAATTTTCCAATATTATACTTGTTCTCAAATGGGAATTTGTTATTCATTTTTTGTCCTGTTAATGCAAAGAGAATGGAATACTGCTCATAGCAACCAGCACTATCGCTTAAAACCTACCATATTCCCCTTGCATCTACAGGAAATTAGCAATAAGTTTGACATCTCGATTAACATGAAGCAAATGGAGAATAAGCGTTTGTAAAAATAGTTTGTACAAGAGTAGAGAAAGTCATGTGAGTGTAACACATCGGATACTATTTATCCTTTTCTACATATTTAATCGTCGGTATCTGTTTTGTCTATGGAAATTATTAGTTTGCTCAAAGCGTAACTACGCCCCTCCATTCATTCTGTGTGTTTGGGAATGAAACATAACCCCCGAATAACAATAATACAATTAACATGGTTTAAAACATGATAAGATGAAAAATGGAACAAGTTTAACAGCCATAAAATCTCGCTACAGGATTTTAAAGGACTAATCCAGGCTATTATTATAAAAAATGGAGCTGTTTGTGTGAAAATGGTTGCGAAACATTTCACTGCATTGAATAAATAATAAAGGTCCGCCAATTGATGTTCCCATTAAGCTATAATTGTCCATGAGGTATGTGAATCGCTTGTGTTGAAACACTGCCGGAAAAAATGAACACTTGATTGGTTTATATGATAAACATTTAACTCTGTGATATAGCAGCTAGACGGTACGATGACTAATTGGGTGTTAGGAGTCAGTAGTAGTCAGACAAGGGGCGCTACAACACGGCATAACCGGTGGCAATCTCTAGGACTCCCATTCGGGAGGTCCCGGTTTGTTCCCCGGCGATCGGCCGCTCTGGTCCACGGGGTTTTGTGGTCCCCGGATCGGCAGCGGGATGCTGGGGTGGTTCATGTTTTACCACAACTCTCCTTCCTCTCATTCCCTGTACACATCACCTTACTTGTCATCTGTTTCAGGGTTTTAGGACCAGGAGACTGTGTTCTGCGCGTTGCGGCTGGGCGGTTGCTGTGAGTTATGTAGTGGTTTCTACCCTGGCGTCGCTGCGGAGACTGCTCAGTTAGGCCTCTGCTACCGAGCAGAATGTCTCTGGTGGTCCATATTCGGGAGGATATGGGTTCGATCCCTTTCTGATCAATGGGTTTTTTTCGGGGATTTCTCGGAATTCGTGTCCTTCCATTTCACCTTGAAGCAATATTTATAACACTTAAATGATTTCAGGCAAATTATATAATATGAAATTCAACAACAGCCTGCCTTGAAGCAATATGTGTATGTAACAACATAAAAAGTGTATATTACAGTCATTGAATGCGTTTATAGTATTGTATCCATGTGTAATAATGTTATGTGAATGTATTACGTAATTTAATAATGTAGGAGCTGTGAGAATAATAGGTTAAAAGTTGCCAACAATAAGGTAACAATGAGGTAACCTTGAAACAATAATGAGTAAGAAAGTGTAATAATGCTACTAGTCATTCTTGGAGCAACAATAATGTAATTTTTGTGACAGTTTATAAAATAGCCAATCAAAAACCAGAAAAAAATTTAAGTTAAATAAAATATTCTATTGGATTAAGAATAGACAATCAGAGACTTGAAATAAAGAAAATTTCAAATTTTAGGTGGTTGAAATCAAGTCAGTTGCTTGTAGACAGTGCTCATAACTGGACGTGTTGCTAACAGACAGTGTTACTAATCGGACGCGAGATGCGTCCTCGAGAAATTTAATACGTATTTTGTGTGAGAAAATAGTTTACGTGTTTAAAAAGTGCAAGTAATTAATAAAAGTGAAGTCGTGTCAACCATTAATAAATGGAGTGAAGAAAAACTTAAAATCTGTGTAAGCCTACATTCTTCACTCGCACCACAATCCTGCAAAGATAAATGTGTCTCTAACAATAATACTGACGCAGCCGAGGCAAACATAAATATATAATATTTAAAGAAACAATAAAAATAAAAAGTTAATTTTTAAACCTGGGGCGAAGGCTACCGGAAGCTTTTTATCATTCGTGAGGTTGCAACTACTTCAAGTTCGGCTCCCCAACAGTTGAAATATAATAAATCTTAAAACTGACTTTCCATACGTAGCAGCAAAAAACCATCATCTTCAAATTGGCTCCCAAAGCGTGGAGATAAATAACGATAACGTAAAAATAATCTTCTTCAACCTCCATTCTTATTACACTTCATCTTGAATCCTGCTAGATGTGTTTTAGGGTTGCAGATGTAGGAAGGAGTATCCGCATTGCATGACAGGGGAAAGGTGTTTTATGTAACCGTCCTTCCCTCGCAGTGGGGGCGGTCTCCGAGTTCCGGGCTCCCAGGGGATGTGCAAGCCTGCAGGAGGAGAGAGGAGCCGGTTGGATCAGCTCTCATTCGGGGAGTTTCAATCTGTAAAAGGTCTGTCGTGAGCGGCGCCGTGGCCGAGTGGTTCAATCCCAGGGACCTGCATGTGGGATTTGTGGTGGACGAAGCGGTGTCTGGGCGGGTTTTCTCCGGGTTCTCCGGTTTCCCCCGCCATTCATTCCACCAACTGCTCCATCATCACCTTTCCTTTCATCCATTTCACCAACATTTCGCTTCAACTACTTCCTTCATCCCATACCAGGCATCGGGCTGATCACCCATCCTGGATGTTCTGTCTGATCCATGAGTGTCTGCTCCTCGACGGGCCTCTGACCCCAGGCACCCGCCTGTAAGTCCTGGGGGGTGTAAGTCCTACATAAGAGGAGGGTGAACAGATAATGAATGAATGAATGAAAAGGTCTGTCGTGCCTCCTGGTACGGCCGCCATCTGTCTCCTTTCACCTTACCCTTCCCTCACGAGGGTACCCCGCCAGGGGCTTCAGGCACAAAGGAATTGTAAAGTAATGTAATATTTATGAGTGCCAAAGTAATTACAATCATATTGGGAGTGACTGCTTCTGGCCCTGGCCATTTTATAGTCATTTCCCCTCCTTTAGTTATAATAGTAACATATAATCTATTGAGCATTATGTTATTACATATTAGATGTCTTCTCGGATTAATATTACATGTTAATACAATTAGTAATTCTTATATTTATTTGTATTTACATTATTTTCTTCTTTTAACCATCCATATCCATTTATTCCTATTCATTCCCTACCATGAACTTTCTTTTCTCCTAATCTCTATTTCTTTAGATACATTAATTTTATTCTCTTCCATATTTTACTCACATTATTTTTTCTAATAATTTTAGTTACTTTCTCTACTTGTCTCTTTCCCCTATTCTTACATTAAAGTCTCCATTATTATAATTTCTATGTTCGTATATTTATCCTTTTAACATTTATATATCTTTCTCTAAAAGATGATACAGTCCAAGATTGTGAAATTGTGAAGCAGCCGGCTTGGCCTTCACAATTCCAAAATCTCAATCCCCTTATTGACCTCGATCCCATTCTGTAAGATATTATAAGTCAGGGTGGTAAGTTCCCCTACGCAGTTGCTCCTAGTTCTAGGTGTGGACTCCGCCCCCGGGGGGCTCGGATATGTCCAATCTGGAAACATTAAGGAACCGGACTGTGCTCGCTTCCGTCGTAATCCGGATCTGGTCTATACACATTTTTTGTCGCTTAGTAATCATACATAAAGATTCCGTGTGTTAAAGTATTTGGTTATAACAATAACACACTGTAACAAAACATGTGATCTCACAACGTATCAACTTCTGTACAGCACACACTTCGTGTCACTGATTATTATTTGCACACAGAGAGGAGGGAAAATGAAGAGCTGGTTAAAAACCGTGCAGCGTGGGGCAAAACATTCCCCGTAATACGGCCACGCGTCATAAAATATCTGATGTGGTACTCTCACATGGCTTTCTCTACTCTTGTACAAACTATTTTTACAAACTCTTATGCTCCATCTATTTCATATTAATCGAGATAAACATTTGCAGAAAAGGTCTTTTGACACGCAAAGAGAATTACATTTTACACATAGCGACCAGTTCTAAAATATTTGACTATCGCTTAAGGCGTACTATGTTCACCTTGTTTTGTATTTACAAGGGCAATATAGAAATACAGTAGCCTTTAAGCATATACATATATAGCTGGTTGCTAGGTGCAGCACCATTCTCTTTACCACAGATTAATACTCTTTGCATATCCAAGACAAAAAAAATGAATAGCGAATTCCCATTTGAGAAAATAAGTATTGGAAAATTTAAGGGAATAACAAGCAATATCTCGAAAATGGTTCACTCAACAAAAACAACGTATATGACATAAATTGTGTATTTTAACGCGATCTACATTTCTTGTGTAATGAAGTTTTGTCTATCTCTTATGGTTTACCAGTTATGTAAAAGTCGTTCACAATGAAGAATGCTTTTGGAGACATTCCCAGAAAATTCAAGATATACATTTTATTTGCCATGAAAATATCTTAAACATATGATATTTTAATGAAAATCGTTATGGCCATTTTTGAATAAATTAAAATTTTCGAAAAATGTTCCATGTAAAGGGTAATCTGGGGTGGTGGAAGTTCTGGAATACCTTCGTGTCGCATCTCTAGAAGATGCTGAACCTAAATACCAAGTTTGGTGTTTATCCGACTGTTCGTTTCCGAGTTATGCTGTTCACAGACACACACACGGACATGTTTCCAAAGATGCTTTTTTGGATTCAGGGGACCTCAAAACATATATTTCCGGTGAAATTTCGGTATCCAATTTTTGGGTAGAGATACTACTATACGTAGTAGAGAAAGTAAAAATACTTTGTAAAAGGCCTTTGCTTGAACAACGCTTAAACTTAAAACAAGCGCATTAGTTTACCCATATGTTTTCATATAGGAGGTGTTAGTGAATAGTATGCAAGCTTTATAGATTTAAGGGCACAGAAAGGTTAAAGTGCTAGTTGAGACTGTACAATATCTCCAAACCTAAACGTTGTAGAAAGAAATTTCTTGTATAAAAGTTGCTTGTGGGAAAGTAAATGCCATTAGTCGTGCTTTGTTTGGAGGACGTTGTGATAGTCATTTTAGGGCCAATTTAATGCTTTTAAATGGGAGCGTACATTTTTATGTTTTTTCACTACTCATAAAATACTAAACAATAGGTTTATAAAGCACTTTTCAATTCTTCTTACACCAACGTAAATAACAACGAAATTGCTGAATGGCTGTGTACGAAGAACGCAATGAATGGTTGGACTTCCGTGGATGGTTATTTGAGGGCCAAGTTACGTTTCGTAATGGGGAAACAACATTTTTAATTTTGTTTCCTTATTCCTGATCACAAAATAAACAGCTTTTTATAAACGGTTTTCCAATGAGAAAATAATTATTATTATTTAATAACCACTTCGCTTATATATATTGTAGCGGACCAGGTTGAGCATTGAGAATTGCAACATATTTCGTTAACCAGCGCAAGTGTGGAATTCAGGTTAACAGAACACGTCCACGCTGCACAACGCCGAGTCAGCGCTTCTGTATGTATTTATACTACAGGGTTTTGACTCGGTCGCGGAAGTTGCTACGCGAGAGTTGCCACGAGAGAGTTATCAGAGTTGCCAGAGAATTGCCAGGCAGTTATCAAAGAGTCGTCAGATCATTTGTCAGACTCGCCACCAGTTAACCAGTGCGTCTCATCTAAGTTCTATTGACTTGCCGGGGCTTCACCCCAAACTGAATGTACGCACACTTAAAGCAACAGTATAATTCATTGGGCCAATGCATCCCCTGTTCATCATTTAAATACCCCCTATCCTAGAACGCCACCCTGGCCTGCCTACCACCCCGGTACCAAAGCATCCCCCCCTACCTCTGAGCTACCAACCCCCCTGTGTAATCACCTACTGCGGGGTAACCATCCCCGTGAGGTGTTACAATATGCTCCTTTATAGCTATGCAAGAATTAAACGATATTCTATCAGTGTGCCATTCCTAATAAATATATTTAAATAGCAGCCTTGGTGGATGCATTGGTATAAGCGCTTCTCATTATCAATATGGACACTTCTTAACATTTCTGCTAATTTCTTATTCGGTTTTTTTTGTCCTGGCATTACAAAGAAAATGGAATACTGCACATAGCAACCAGCTCTTAAAATATTTTACTATAGCTTAAAGCCTACCAATTCCCCTTGCATCTACAAGAAAATTAGCAATAACAGCAATTTTCTTAAACATGTGACTATTGCTGTTACCTTTATATTACTAACGAAATGTGCAAAAGCTTATTTGGATTAAAATGAAGTAAATAGGAAAATAAGCTTTAATAAGAACATTTTGTATGCCTACTAAAAACAAAATAGAATAGAGAAAGTCGTGTGAATGTAACACATTGGATTTTTGTATAAGTAGACGAGAGCAACAGTTACGGCTGAGGCGACGACAGCATAGACGTAGGATCTGCGAGATGTATACCCCAATGAGCCACATTAAGGTCTTATTCCCGCAAATTTTAACATATTCCTTTTTAACGCTTTCGAAGCGTTATCAAATGTTAGTGGCATTGATTTAGCGACTTTTTAACGAATGTTTTTAGCGACTTCCAGCTCAAAATGGCGTGCATTTCTACTATACGTGTTGAGGTGGACCACATCAATTCATTCGAGTAGCATGTAGTAATTTACTCCTTAACATCCTGCATTACTCCACATACATGTTTTACTGGATTTAGTAAGTCTTTTTACCTTCTGCATTACGTATAGTAAGTAAGGCAAGTATTGCACTCCACCCAAAATTCTATACCGAGGTTTCACAAAAAATACATGTTTTGAGGCCTCCTTAATCCTAAAAAAATCTGATATGTTACATTTACACGACTTTCTCTTCCCTTGTACAATCTATTTTTATTAACGCTTATTCTCCATATGCTTCATGTTAATCAGGATATGGAGATGTTAATCTTATTGGTAATTTTCTTGTAGATGCAAGGGGAATTGGTAGGCTTTAAGCGATAGTCAAATATTTTAAGAGCTGGTTGCTATGTGGCGCATTCCATTCTCTTTGCATTACCAGGACAAAGAAAATGAATAACGAATTCCCATTTGAGAAAAAGTGTAAGTATCGGAAAATTTAAGGGAATAAAAATAAATATCTCGAAAATAGTTCTCAACAAAAAATGTATGACATAAATTGTGTATTGTAACGTGATATACATTTTTTTATGTAGTACATTTTGTTTATCTCTTGCGGTTTACCAGTTACCAAAAGTCGTTCAGAATGAAGATGACTTTTGGGGACATCCCCAGAAAATTCAAGATATACATTTTATTTACCATAAAAATGTCTTAACATATGATACCTTAATCAAAATCGTTAAAGCCGTTTTTGAGAAAATAAAAATTTTCGAAAAATGTTCCATGTAAGGTGTGGTTTGGGTCGGGGAGATTTTCGTGAAAACTTTCATATCGTATCTCTGGAACATATAGTACCTAAATACCAAGTTTGGTGTTTATTCAACTTTTCGTTTTTCAGTTATGCTGTTCACATACAGACAGACACACACACATACACACAAGACATACATACACGGACATGTTTCCAAAAATGTCTCCAAACATGTATTTCCGGTCATATCTCGGTATCGAATTTTTGGGTGGAATACAATACTTCCCCTACTTACTATACGTAGTAGAGAAAGTAGTAAGCTTAATAAGAATATTTTATACCCTCTAATCAGCGATAGAGGATTGAGAAGGTCATGTGAATGTATCACATCAGATTTTTATATTTGTACTGTAATGTAAGGGATTACAGAAAGAAAGTTACTTTGTTGCGTCACTGATTTTTCTCGAAGCTACACTTTTATCAGTCGGATGGGAGTGGTTATTACATTGGAGATCTATTGTAATTGGGATATAAATGGGGATTATGATCATTCAAAGGTAAAAATCGCTGAAGAGGATTTTATCCCTGTGAAAAAGTTTTCGAAAATCTATTAGAAGAAAAAAAGAAATTGAAAAGGTCGGGATGCACGAAAGAAAGGCCCTTATCTCTCTTTACCAGCATGAAGCTAAATGCCTCTTACTCGTTTAGCAGTATGTACCCTCTAAATCGAAACCCATGACAATGTTAACTTCCAATTTTCCGTTGCTGCGAATCCTGTATCCTTAAGTTGTCCAATTCAGGCTGAAGCCGTAGTAATCTTCGAAGGCAAGAGCACCTCCCCTCTCTCCTTCTAGTGCCCTCCCATAATTCTCTCGCCTGACACTCCATTAGAGTTAACCATTCCGAAGCATTGGCTGCCCACTGTTATATAGACTGGCAGACAAGTAACATTTCAATCTCAATTGCCCTTCTGATCAACTGAAATAAACTCTCCCTTTTTAGCTTTTCCTTTTCCCCTGTTTTTCTCTGAAAATTTCTTAGTGTAGACGTTCCTCCTTCCTTCGCTGTCTTCTATATCTTTACTTTCTCTACGTTGCATTCAGGAGATCCCTGGCGACCATTCACTCTGACCCATGGGTTTTTCGTGGTTTCCCCGGATCGACAGGCGAACGCTGGGGTGGTTCTTTTCAACCACGACTCTCCTGTCCCATTTTTCCTGTACCCATCATCTTCCTTGTCCTCAGGGTCGTTGGATCAAGCGACGGTGTTTGGCGGGTTACAGCTAGGTGTTGGTGTTGCTGTTATTGGTTTGGCCCAGGTGGCTTCATATGTTTTCGATCTGGGAATGTTAAGGATTCAACCGTGTCATCCGGATCTTTACCATTACCTTACCACGTACACTTACGTGCATAAAAATTCACCTAGACCACAGTGTTCTTCCCTACGTAGGGTTTCCACCATTGGGTAACCAAACTTTGTCTCCACCCAACCGATGTCAGTTCTCAATGTGACTGGCCTGAAAAACAATCCAGAGATACAAATAGGAAACAGTGGGTGATGGATGTTATAATGTATGTGAAATGAAGGGTGATGCATCGACACTTTTGATAACGTGCTACGTAATACGATCAAATATACTTGAGCTATTGAAGCGAGCTGCCGACCGTTTGAAGGTAAACAATGAAACTATTTATGAATCATAGGACACGAAACTAAAACAATTGCCTTATTATACCTACTAACTTCTGCAGTATCAATTTAACGGTTTGAAGTAACTGTATCCGAAATAAAAGAAACTAGCAGTGAGCTTGCCAAGAGTGGATAAAATGTTGCTCGGAAAGATCTCTTGCGATAGTCACGAAACCTTATATTAAGCGCTTAAAATATCACACGAGCAGTAAGTACCGGTGGCGGTACCAGAGTCAGAGTAACACTCTGATCTAAAATTACACGCCTTTATTACTTTCAGTTCCGCCTACCTTATTACACACCATCAACGTTATTTAAGCCCGGGCAATGTTTAAAATCCTGCGTGTACCTCTGTTACTTTGTTACTAGGGGCCTGGCTAAAATCTTAGAAATAACATTCACTTCTCTTTTCCAGAATTGGCGTACGTGATCTACAAACGTACTGAATTTTGCTCTGAACTGGATTCCCTGAAACTTAAGCTAATGTGCTCTTTATTAGGCTGGTACATGATTTTCTTACATGGCTCGCTAATGATTGTTTTTTTCTTTCCGGATAAATATTTCATCTGAAGCCTATTAGAAACTTGCCAAGATTAAGCCAAGCTCTCTAAAAAGTATAATTAATTTCAATTATATATATGTATGGATGTGTGTGCCTATAACAATTAAAAAAGACCTTAAGAAACACATAAGCACACAGTATTAAAATACTTGCAATGGCAAGTGACCAATGAGATTGTCATCTCTAGTAAGATGCCTTGGTGGTCTTTTTGGGAAACAACTTAAGTCATTTGTGGAATTTAATGTCTCACCCGTATTATTTTACAGTAGTAGGAAATTCCACCCATGAGAAATCTTAAAACACACTAATAGTTCTGCCAATACCAGAGGACAAAAGGCGATATCGCAGAGGACGAAGGGCAGCGAGGAAGCCAAGTATTTTAAACCCACTACGCATCCTTTCTCGTCCTGACCGCCTCCTAACACCAACTACTGAAACAGACCGTCACCTTCAAACCCAAGGTCAGGGTTGGCCTTCGATATTGTAATATAAGTTTAAAAAGCAACTAGATTGTATAATATATTACAATTATTATTCAAAATAATTTACTTAAAGTACGTTTGCAATAATGCTTATTTCACATTCTGAATGTGCATAAGACACGCATTGTTTATGAATATTTTGGCTACCATGATGGCAGCTGAAGGAATGGCAGTTTGGGAACGTCATTATAGTATTGCGTTGTTATTTCTTTGCATTCGTTTTATACGATTTACTTCAGATTCAACATTTTCCTTTATTAGCTTCGTTATATTTTCGTTTCTTTTTAATCCCTTTGTCAAGTTTTAGGTTTCTTTAGATTTCTTTCGCAATTTTTAAATGTGCCTTCTTATTGGCTTCATTTTTCTTTCTTGTCTATTCGGACTTTAGTCCGTCCCTTTCGCCCTACCTCTGATTCTGTTTTTCCAGACTTCCCTACCAAACCTTGCATTACTCTGTTATTTTCGACGATCCATTTTATCTTCAAACGAAAAGACTGTGGATGGCTGGAAAAATTCGATTCTCAGACGGAACTCTGTAGCAGCTGCATCTCAACAGAGAAAGGGAAAGGGAGATGTGCCTAATTCTGCCTATGCCCCGTTTTCAGTGCTGCACTGGCACAGACTGAACCAAGTGCATAAGGCCATTAGTCTAAAATAAGCAGTTCGTGCAAAGCACTTACACATAACATTGTTATAAAGAAAAATTTCTGATATATTACATTCACATGACTTTCTCTACCCTCTACCGCTTATTAGTGCGTATAATACAAATTATTCTTACGATATTTATCTTCCTATCTACTTAATATTAAAACGAGGTGAACTTTGAGGCAGTATTTTAATACCTGAATAATTTCCATTGAATTTTATAATAAGTAAATTCAATAACAGCCCGCCTTGAAGCAATATGTGTATGTAATAATTTGTAAAAATCTATGCAACAGTCATTGTAAATGTTTATATTATTGTAAACATGTTTAATAATGTTATGTGAATGCATTATATAATTCAATAATGTAACCGCTGTGAGAATAATAAGTTTTAAGTTGCTAATAATGAGGTAATAACGAGGTAACCTTGTAGCAATAATGAGTTTGAGAGTTTGAAATTTACTAGTCATGATTATAGCAAAGATAATGTAATGTCAGTAACAGTTTAAAATTAGCCAATCAACAGCAAAGAAAAGCTTTAAGTAAAATGCAGATATTCTATTGGACTAGAATTAGCCAATCAGAGACTTGAAATACCGAAGCTTACAGGTTTAACGGTTGAAATAATATTCAGTTTCTGGCAAACCTTGGTAGTGACCAGATGGAAGATGTGTTCTCTACAGAAATATTACGTGTGAATCGTAAAATATGTCTACGGGTTAGCTAAGTGAAAGTATTAAAGAATCTCACAGCTCTTAAAACTTATAGCGCTTTATTAAATTGTGCAAAGGATAAATAAAATAAGTGAGTTTTTAAAAACTTAAAAATCTGTGTAAGTCTACATTCTTGTTGCACCACGCCCTGACTAAGAAATACATAACTCTACAAACATTACTGACGCAGCGGAGGCAAATTCAAAGATAAATAATATATAGAAGCAGTTTTAATAACAAAGTTAAATATTATAGTGTAAAACTTGGAGTGTAACAACAAAAACACATCATTAAATTAGCTTCTCATACGTAGCAGCATATTGCGTAACAACAGTAACTATTACGTAATCAACAAATTCAAACTGACGCCCAAAGCGCGTTGCAAACTTCTTAAACAAAGTAAACTCCAAGATCAATACTTCAAGTATACTTCCAATGTATGAAGCTTAATAAATTACGTAAAAGTATATTACGTAAACAAAACATCTACTTCAAGTTGGCTCCCGTGCGTGGGGCAGCTAAACTTAAATAAACAACACACCTACTTCAACTTTTTCGTAAATATCTGCATTACACATTTGATTTTAGATACAAAGTGAACAGCAATAGGTAATTGTTTAAGAAGTGACGCTATATGCTGCCTTAAAATTTCATACTTTTTGCATGACATCGCGAGAAATAGGAAAACCCATAAATTAAATTGAGTTTTGTTTATGGACGCTCTTTAACTCTGTCGTCCTTAGCGTCCTATTCTACGTTGGGCGTGAAAGACCGGTAACTTTGCTCAGAGGCCCCTTTATCAGGCTTGACGTTCTTTTACGTGACGTAAATCTACGACATGGTACCACCGGCTTTACTTCCCTTCCAAAGGAAGCTATACTAAGGATTTTTACGCCCGAGAAAATCCATCGGTTTGAACCCGCGGCCTCGGGAACTAGAGCTGGCATAGTAACCACTACGCCACGGACCGTTTGGCGGTGGGACATATCGGCCGGAATGGTCGAGTACTTTCTACTTTCCCTATCACGCACATAGAAAGCAGAGAAGGTATTGCATTCCACACACATGTTTTGGGGCTCCCTAATCCAAATAAAGCATTTTTGAAAAAATATCGGTGTGTGTATATCTGTGTGTCTGTGACCAGCATAACTGAAAAACGAAAAGTTGGATAAATGCCAAAGTTAGTATTTTGGTTTGAGGCAGTATTATTAACACTTAAATAATTTCAGTCAAATTATATAATATATAAATTCAACAACAGCCCGCCTTAGCAATATGTGTACGTAACAATATATAAAAAGTGTATATTACAATCACTGTAAATGTTTATATTATATGTACATGATCAATAATGTCATGCGAATGTATTACGCAATTTAATAATGTAGGAGCTGTAAGAATAATAGGTTAAAAGTTGCTAACAATGAGGTAACAATGAGGTAACCTTGAGGAAATAATGAATTTGAAAGTTTAACAATACTATTTGTGATTCTTGGAAGCAATAATGTAATTTTGTGTGACAGTTTATAAAATAGGTAATCAACAACCAGAAAAAAACTTTAGTTAAATGAAGGTAATCTATTGGACTAGGATTCGCCAATCAGAAACTGAAATATAGCAAAATTTACAAATTTAAGAG
The DNA here is from genome assembly GCA_030765065.1 of Deroplatys truncata. Lineage (NCBI taxonomy): Eukaryota > Metazoa > Arthropoda > Insecta > Mantodea > Mantidae > Deroplatys > Deroplatys truncata. The sequence goes on along the minus strand of CM060989.1, from coordinate 77,043,663 downwards.
TTCAGTTGGTTGCAGACAGTGTTCGTAACCGGACGCGAGATGTGTCCTCGAGAAATTTAAAACTTATTTTTGTGTGAGAAAATAGTTTACGTGTTTAAAAACTGCAAGCATTTAATAAAAGAATCCTACAGCACTCTATATCAGTGAAGTATTATTTAAATCGTGTCAAGCATTAATAAAAGGAATGAAGTAAAAATTATAATCTGTGTAAACCTACATTCTTCAGTCACTCCATTCCCTGCTAAGACATTCATGTCTCTAAAAATATAAATACTGACGCAGCCGAGGCAAACATAAATATATAATATTTAAACAAACAATAAAAAATTACAAAGTTAATATTTTTTAAACATTTTTGGGGCAAAGGCCACCGGAAAGTACATTTGGGGTGAAAGCTACCGGAAACTTTTTACCATACGTACGGTTGCTACTACTTCAAGTTCGGCTCCCCAACAGTTGAACTACAATACAACTCCTACTTCAATTTGGCTTTCCATACGTGAAGTAACAACCTACTTCACCTTCAATATTTTCCAAGATGTGACACGATGTTTTCATAAAAATACCCCCACCCCAAGCTACTGTTTACAAGGAACATCTTTCCGAAATTTTTTGTTTTCTCAAAAATGGCTGTAGCGTATATTATTAAAACAGCACATGTTTTATATATTTACATAACAAATAAAATGTATGTTATAATTTTTTTTGGAAATAGCTTGTGAAATCCCCTTTGTTTCATTGAATATCGTATAAGTTTGTATAACTAAAAACCAAAGCAGATAAACAACAATTTATTTCAGAAAAAATGTGGAGCTCATTATAACACACGTTTTGTGTTTAAGCTATTTTTTCGTAGCGTTAGCCGTTTTGGAAATATTCCATGTTTTAGTTTTACACTTTCCTGAAATGTGCATGCATTACGTTGTACGATCCTGCTTTGTTTATTTCTTTTCATCGCTTATTACTACGAATGAAACATTTGAATGGTTACATTGAGAAATCAATTTACTGCTGTGAGTTTGTGAACAAATATAAAAATCTATGGTAGCTTTATAAAGCATACATTTTATGAATATTCTTTCAGCGGCTTAAACCTATGGTATTTTTGTAAATATCTTAGCTTTTTCGCTAAGCGTAAACACCGGACAACCAGAATCTTTTGCTTGTAGAAGGTTCTAGAACTCTAGCCAGCTGCTACATAAGCGAACAATTGAATAAGTGATGACTGCTGTGAGTGTGAGATTGGAGGAGTCTTGTGTTCGACTCAGTGAGTGAACCGTCCGGAAGAAGAAGTTGCGTCGTTCTATTTCGTTACGGCGCTCCGTCACAAAGAAAGTGAAGTGACAGTGAAAGTTGAACTAGATCACATTAGTGAAGTGACAGTGAATACTGGACAAAATCACAATATGAAAGATAATAGACCTTCATACTTTAAGAATAATTGGGAGTTAAAGACGTAGATTATGTAACGGCAAATATTCTGCCGTTTTAGTAGGTATTGTCATACCAGACGCATTATTATGTCGCATTGTCGACAGTATTATTGGGTGAACGATTATTTCTATCGGCTGAACGAGCCTTCTCCTTTGGCGCCGACCACGCCAGAGAGAGTAGGCTTTGTTTTGAATCTCCGCGTGGTATGACACGACTGGCTGGCCTAGTAACGGTTGGAGAGGGGTGATAGATAGCGTTACTTTGTGTGTGAGCGTCACTTTGTGCTAAGGAGTAGGACGCGTGTGGCCAGTCCTGACAGCGTGGAGTCTCCCTTCATTCTTTTGTTCCCCTGAGTGTAATGTAGTGCCACCAATTGTTTTGTCAATAAATTACAGGTATGTGTGTGATGTGAAATTTATGTATTTTGTCAAAAAAACCTCATTCCTTCATCTGAATGTAGACACTAAGGTCCTGGTCCTCTTGCAGTTTCTGAGCTACGCTTCCCCCATGTGCGTGTTGGGGTGATCAAGATTTAATAACTTGCTGGGAACGTTTTGGCCCTCACTCCAGCATGTAACAATATTGGAGAGGCATGGAAAATTGGACTATACTTTAATTCCCTAATAGTATCTTACTGCATGTTATTTTAACCACCAAATTTATGTTGGTAGACATGGATTACTTTGCAAACGAATCCTAAATTTCCTTCTCTGTAAATACCATCGAAAGTATGTAAAAAACACGATCCTACAAAATAGGGTTGATAATTCAACAATAATAATTCGTAATGTACACCTCTCAATTTTGAAATTGCCAACAAATTGCTGCCTCGGGTGTGCATATTACCTTGATAAAATTTGTTTCCTGAAAAGCGTATCATTTTACACCATTTTTTTCACCTAGATTCATTTGAAAATTAGAATAACATTCTCCATATATTTTTCCATCTTCAATGCCATGATTTTTCCAGCTGAATGAATCAGATCTTTCTTTATATAGCGCTGAGCAGTCGTCTTCTATTTTTACTAATGTTTTAATTTTGGTAAATAATGGTGAACCCAAGTCCCATAAGTCGACGCACAAAATGAGTTTCACTATCTTTTATTGCATTCACAGAGGGTTGTTCGCAATCTACGGTTACAATTTTAAAACTCGCTTACCTTATGAAAAACCACGCCTCCACCAGCAGTGATGTTCTATCTGGTAGCCTTTAGCTTGAGCTCTCAATCTGCAGCACACTTTCCACTGGGGCCAACTGCTACGAAACACAGGGACTCCAGTTTATTCCATTCCTCCTGGCAGCTTTACAAAGGCCATCCAAAGTTCACAGCCGTCTGCTTCCAAGGGCTCTTTTCAGTAACTCAAATGCACAAAACTCTATCAGTGGTGCATAAGATGACTTAATACGGATGTCGCTGAAAGGTATGGAGTGTATTCCCATTTCTCTCTCTCTATGTTCCCCAAAAATGCATAGGCTGGAGCAGACGTATGGTTTGATCTTATTTACATCTACACCATAGAGAGCAGGGATTTCTGTATGGAAAATGGTATCAAAACGTTATTATTATAATATGCCGATTTGATTTTCGCATTTTTATGTACATGTTAAATGGTTAATTTGCCATTGTAACTGTCCCTTGCTACTACCATGAAACCATTGCAGAATGTTTTGTTAGTTTCCTTATACCAAGTTTCAAATTTTTACTTTCTCTGCTACATATAGTAAGTAGGGGAAGTATTGTATTCCACCCAAAAATTCGATACCGAGATTTCACCGGAAATACATGTTTTGAGACACCCTCAATCAAAAAAAAGCATTTTTGGAAACATGTCCGTGAGTGTCCGTCTGTGTGTGTGTGTCTGTCTGTAAACAGCATAACTCAGAAACGAACAGTCGGATAAACACCAAAATTGGTATTTAGGTTCCGTATCTTCCAGAGATGCGACAAGAAGGTTTTCAAGAAAATCCCCCACCCCAGAGTAACCTTTACATGGACAATTTTTCGAAAATTTTAATTTTCTCAAAAATGGCTCTAACGATTTTGATTAAAATATCATATGTTTAAGATATTTTTATGACAAATAAAATTTATATCTTGAATTTCCTGGGAATGTCTCCAAAAGTATTCTTTATTGTGAACGACTTTTGCATAACTGGTAAACCATAAGAGATAGACAAAATTTACCACACAAAAAATGTAGATCGCGTTAAAATACACAATTTATGTCATATACATTTTTTTTTTGTTGAGTGAACCATTTTCGAGATATTACTTGTTATTCCCTTAAATTTTTCAATACTTATTTTCTCAAACGGGAATTCCTTATTCATTTTTTTGTTTTGTATATGCAAAGAGTATTAACCTGTGGCAAAGAGAATGGTGCTGCACCTAGCAACCAGCTATTAAGAGATATGTATGTGCTTAAAGGCTACTGTATTTCTATATTGCCCTTGTAAATATATATTCCCCTTACATCTACAAGAAAATTAGCAATAAGATAGAGTCTGCAAATGTTTATTTCGATTAACATGAAGTAGATGGAGAATCAGCGTTTGTAAAAATGGTTTTTACAAGAGTAGAGAAACTCATGTGAGTGTTACACATCAGATTTTTTCTTCCCTTGGTCGGTAATATATAGCCCAGGTTTGTTGCAGTCACTTAGATAAACATATGCCTCATATAAAAAGACAACAAACATCCACTTTTCACCAGTTAGGTATCGTTTATACAGCTTTCTGCTGTTAGTGGCGTTAATGCTAAGATTTACAATGCTTACATTTCGTCCTTTTTAGAAAGTGCAGACTGTGTATATTCAAAACGTTTTATAATAGTAGATTATGATGCAAGTGTTATAAGTGGGGTTTTATTTTGGAGTATAAATGTTTGCAAAAGGCCTTCGTTTCGCAACTCTAAGAGCAAAATAAACCCACTTTTAACACATGTGGCATATACTAGACAGCGCTCGAATTTGTAAGATATCAATAAAATAATATTACGTTGATCACTGAAACTAAGAGAAATAACGTTAAAAACGAGATACACTGTGTGTGGAGCAGATGTCAGATGTCTTTCTGCTGCTTCTGTAACTTCACCTAACTTTTACATTTCAGTATGTACTTAAATTTATGTAGGTTATACTGGATAAAAAATGACGTTTTAGATCGAAAAAAACCAAGGCCTCCAATATAAGATATAGCTTAACTCCACAACGAATTACATAAATTGAAGCATGAAGATATGTATTGTGAACAGATAATGCGAGTGCCATGAGAAATGAATCATGTAAAAAGACATAAGAAGTAAAACCTAATCAAACCAAGTCGAGTTATTAAACATGTGCAAATACAAAGGATAACTGCCATGTCATTGGACTTGAAAACAAAGTTGGTCATAATGGAGTGGTATAAAATTATGTAAAGCTTTTAGTTCATGCGCACTATGTTAAAACCAGACCTCACGCCAAAATCACGGCAGAGGTGTTGTGACCAGCATCACGCATCCCCAGCCGGTAAATTGACTCACGAGTCCAACTGCCTATCACAGATCCTCGCTTTCCTCATTATGCTGAGTGGGCACCGGTCCTATACCCTCACTGTGGGACCCAATCCGGGCACACACCAACGCAAAAATAGTGCTGTCATCTATCCTCGAGGCAGCAAACTCCCAACATTCCTGTACATTACTATAGGTTAACTGTACAACCAAAGCTTACTTAACGAACGTATAGCATTTGTATTTGTGCTAAGAAGCATATAAATAAAATTAAGACTGAAAATTATAAGAAATATAGGTTGTTTCAAAAGTAAGTTTCAACATCAGAACATTATAAATGTTATAAATATTTGAGACAGAAGAAAAAGCATCACAACGTTGGCAAACAATGGGGTTTGGTTTTCATTTGTTTCGTTTTGTGTTTCACAGTTGTTATAATTGTGCTGATTTGAGCATTATTGGTTTTACCTACTGTACGTTTCAAACCATGGCTCTATTACTAAATGTTTGAATACAGCTAATTCAGTGCTATTATGAAAGCAATAAAAGTCTAACTCAAGGTCTGAGGAAATTTAGAGCTCTTAAGGGAACCTAGGACAGGTAATATGATTTTCTACAATTGTTTTTCAATCCTTTTAAAATTTTGTATGTTGGTTTCCCTTATTCTAACTAGCATTATGTGTAAATGTCAATAAAATTGATGAAGTAGTTTTTCAGATAAGAGTTATTTTCTGTTTTTCATATCACGATATTTGAAAATTATAAAACATTCCCTGCGGGGCAAATTTTATTATTAGTACCACTTTGTCATATTAATATTTGAACTCCTAACAAATTATCCTAGTATTCTTTTTTCATTTTGTGCTTTGAATAACACGTTATTAATTATAATCATGAATGCAGGTATTACAGTCTAAAAAGTAAACTTGTTTAGGATTAATAGGTTGTGGAAGATGGGGGACGTGTCCTTGCGCCGCCATATTTAAATGACAAATTTAAAGGGCTTACTAATCGTGTAACATATCATGTTGTAAACCTCATTTTAAAGCTCAGGAGTTGTATTTTTTATAGAATAGAAAACAAAAAATCAATATTTTCACGGAAATTCACTTCCCGGTGTCCTTAATCCTGTACCCATTCTCTTGGCACACTGACTAGGGCGCAAATTTGGATGATTTTTTGGAAAGAAAGTAACTATTTTGCAAGCGAGAACAAAAATGGGCGTGGCAGGCATTTAAATTTCCGTGCAAGGTTTGTAAATAACGCCTGCCAAACCCTTTAAAAAGGTTTTTCTCACCATAAAACGCATTTAAATGTTTGACTAACATTATAGAGAGTTAATTTTTGCAGAAATCAAAAAATTGAAAATGTTGGCCATTTTGACTAAAAAATCTGTCCTGGGCCCCCTTAAATTAGAACAGGCCAATGCTCTGTTCGTAATTATGTGAAATTAATCAGGAAGTTTGAAGAAACTCGTGTTACTGATAAGAAATCTGGAAGACAAAAAGTAATCAGAGATGTCACTGTTGCTAAGGGCTTCATGCAAATAATCAAATAAGTAGAAATAGTTATAATGGAGTTACTAGTGTTCCTCAGGTGTCCAGGCAACTTTAGATGAGTAGTATCACAGTTTGGAGAATTCTAAGAAAACATCTTTGTCTGTATCCATGTAAACTAAAAGTAACGCTTGCGCCCGAAGAAACTGACAAGCGGGAAATATATGATTTTGTTTATTTGTACTGGCAGAGGTCGTTCTCCGTGGTGTAGTGGTTACCAAGGATTTTTTATGCTTAAAAATCCTTAGCATGGCTTCCTTCGGAAGGGAAGTAAAGCCGGTGGTCTCGTGTCGTAGATTTACGGCACGTAAAAGAAGCTCAAATCTGATAAAGAGGCCTCGGAGCAACCGGTCTTTCACACCCAATATAGAATGGGACGCTAATGGCTACAGCAGTTAAAGAGCGTCCATATTATTTCATTGAAATTAATAACGATTGTTTGGACAAGGTTTTCTAGACAGAGGAAGCACACATTATACTTTCTCTACTACTAGTAAGATTTCAGCGGAAATATATATTTTGAGCCCCCCTGAATCCAAAAAAAAGCATTTTTGGAAACATGTCCGTGTGTGTGTGTGTTTCTCTGTGTGTGTGTGTGTGTCTGTGAACAGCATAACTCAGAAACGAACAGTCGGATAAACACCAAACTTGGTATTTAGGTTCAGTATCTTCCAGAGATGCGACACGAAGGTTTTCAAGAAAATCACCCCACCCCAGATTACCCTTTACATGGAACGTTTTTCTAAAATTTTAATTGTCTCAAAAATGGCTGTAACGATTTCGATTAAAATATCATATGTTTAAGGTATTTTTACGACAAATGAAGTGTATATCTCGAATTTTCTGGGAATATCTCCAAAAGTATTCTTCATTGTGAACGAATTTTACATAACTGGTAAACCACAAGAGATAGACAAAATTTTACTACACAAAAAATGTAGATCGCGTTAAAATACACAATTTATGTCATATACGTTTTTTTAGTTGAGTGAACCATTTTCGAGATATTGCTTGTTATTCCCTTAAATTTTCCAATTCTCAAATGGGAATTCGTTATTCATTTTTTATGTCCTGGATATGCAAAGAGAATGGAATGCGCCGCAATAAGATTAACATCTCGATTAACATGAAGCATATGGAGAATAAGCGTTTGTAAAAATAGTTTGTACAAGAGTAGAGAAAGTCATGTGAGTGTAACACATCAGATTTTTTCTTAATAGTGGAGTTAATATGTCTAATTGCAGAGTTTGCTCAGAAAATCACCATCAGACTTTAATTCAACAAGGTCTTCATGATTTAAAAGTTACTGAATGGTGTGGCTGCACTTCAAAATTCATCATTGACCCATATTTCTTCGAAGAACACAATAGTGGAATAAGACATACTGTTACAGTAAACAGGGAGCGCTACTACGGCATGTTACACAATTTCGTCATCCCTAGACTGAGGAATCACGATATGAAAACATAATTTTCATGCAAGATGACGCTCCACACCACATTTACAGCCCTGCAAAAGAATTAATTGATGTTTGACGATCGTGTCATCGGTAGGAGCTTCCCAACACTACCGAGCGGAATGGCTTAGGCGGTTACGTCTGTGGCCCGCGTTCGGAGGTCCTGGGATCATCCCTGGCAACCGTCCACTCTGGTCCATGGGTTTTTCGTGGTTTCCCCAGGTCGACAGGCGAATGATGGTGTGGTTCATCTTCTACCACGACTTTCCTGCCCCTTATTTCTTGTACCTATAATCTTTCTTGTCATCTCTTTCAGGGTTGTGGGACCAGGCGACGGTTTTCGGTGTGTTGCGGCTGGGCGGTGACTGTGCTCTGTAAGGATTTCTTCCCTAGAGTCGTTGCGGTACCGCTCAGGTAGGTCACTCCCCAGCGTGGACTCCGCCCTGGGGGAGCCTGGAGATTGGTGGCTTGTGGGCTGGGACCGTCCGGTGTCGGATACGTTGTATCTGGAAACGTTAGGGACCTCGTCCATACTTGAGCCCGTCGGCATCCCTATTTGGTTGCCTTCGGATCTCACCCTTTGCTTCTCTCTCCCAGGGGCTCACGTTGGAAGCACAATGAACCGACTGGCCTGCGTGAGGTGCTCTGCTCCGGTTCAGGGGATCCCTCCATCATACGTACCTTTATCTTCACCTTACCAGCAATGCGGCCTCCGCGATCTCCCGATCTCAATCCGTCCGACCTTTGGTTCTGGGGTGACCTTAAACAACGAATTTGCCCGACAAATCCAACAACTCCACTGCAACTGAAAGATCTCGCAAGATTGCCAATATTCCAAAACATTATCTGCAAAACTCTGTGCATGGTGTCACAGACAGAATGCTATTCGTTGAACAAGAGGGTGGCGGACATCTTTCCAATGTTTTATAAACCCAACTGTTTTCCCAACATTGTGATGTTTGTTTTTTTATCTCAATTACTATAATAGTTATAACGGTTTAATGTTTGAAGCGACTTTTGTAAAGCCCTATATATTGGCATAACCCATTACAGATCTCTTTACCACATAGAAGTGTGGAAAAGCTTACAGCAGTATTACGTGGAAAAAGTAATGGCTTTCTTGCACATATTGTTTGAAATAACAGGGTTTGGTTCATGTTGTGCCAAGTTGATCCTCCCCGGAGAAATATGCAGTAGTCGACGGGGCTCTACTAAAGGAAAGCGGTCATGTACGGCAACAGAAGGGAAACGACTAGGGTAGTAGTTCTCAACGAGTCGACTACAACAACAAGAATAGGCGAACTTCGTTTGACTCAAGCAGTACGTCAGTTGATTGTGGTTGTTGTCTGCGTAGGCGCTGGATCACGCCCAGGTTTCTTCAAGGGTGCTGTCTACAAGGTTGGCCAGTCTGTCTTCGACGACAAGCGAGATTGCGATAAAAACAACACAACACTTAGATAGAAAGCATTCAGCATGGTAATTATAAATTCACTTTCGGCTTAACATATTCAAAATTCCTTTTAACAATAACTTCTACGGGAAAGGATTGAGGGTCGTATCTATAGACTTATTGTGGTTGGTCTGAAACATTTTATCACATTAAATGCCTCACCTTACTTGTGATCTGTGCATAGGACACCAGCTTCAAATAAACACGTGTTTCAAAGATCAACAAAACCAGAGTATCAGACGTAGTGTAGCTCATTCGTTATTGCTCTCTTATTGTGAACAGAGGATAGCTTCTTAGTAAAGTGTTTACAGGACAGCACCAACATGCCACAAAGACGCAAACTGGACCCTGTTTTGAAGGGTAGAATAACCAGACGTCTAGAAACAGCGCACACACAGACCTAAGTCTCTCAAACCCTGAATGTGCCACAAAGTTTCAGGCTTTGGCGACGGTTCCAAGACACAGATGTTCGTCATATATCTGTACAAGTTCGCCCACGAGTCACAACGCCGCAACAGGACCGATATTTCACCTTAACAGCACGACGACATCGGAGGATGCTCGCAAAATAACTGTAGCCATCTCAAGCGTCCGAGTTTCTAGGAAAACTATACGAGGTGTGTTCAAAAAGTTTCCGGAATGACGTCATAAATACTTCACAACAGTTTGTTTTGTCTAATCTGCACTGTCACCCTCGAAGTAGTCTCCTTGGGAATTGATACACTTGTCCCAGCGCTTCTGCCACTGCTGGAAGCACCTCTGGAAGTCCTCTTCTTTCAACATGTTCAGAGCCTTCTGCGATTCGCCATGGATGACATCAATGTCCTCAAAACAGTGCCTTCGGAGCCGCATTTTAAGTCGCGGGAAAAGAAAAAAGTCCGCTGGTGTCAAATCTGGAGAATACGCGGGATGGGGAACAGTATTCATCCTGTTTTTATCCAAAAATTGGCGAACAGAAAGGGCTTTGTGCGCGGCCGCATTGTCATGATGCAGGAACATGTCCAAATTGTCTTTCAAAATACTTTTAACACTTCCAAAGGAGAGTCCTAATGAATCAGAAAGTTCTCTTATTGTAATGCGCCTATCATTTAAGACAATTTCCCTCATGTGATTGATATTTTCATCAATTTCTGCTGGAACAGGGTCGCCCCGAACGATCTGTATATTTAACTGATGTCACACCACTTTTAAATTTGGAAAAACCACTCAAATGCTTGAGTTTTGCCCATAACGTCCTCCCCATTAGCTGTTCTTAACATATCTTAGGCTTCTGTTGCAGTTTTACCGAGTTTAAAGCAAAATTTGATGTTCTTTCCTTGTTCTTCATAATATGACATTTTTGCTACGCGGAAAAATCGCAGCACATGCAAAACACGTGTTCATTTCAGAGCGTCTACCTCGTCACTGCATGATCACAGCAAGTCACGTGACCTCTCGTTTTTATCGGGAAGGAACGCTGCAGGTACAGTTTGGGTAAGAATTAAAGAAATCTCAGCGTCAGCATTGTTGTGAAGCCATTCCGGAAACTTTTTGATCACACCTCGTATACCGGAGACTCAAGGCAATAGGTCTCTAAACAAACGTCCAGCAGTAAGTGTCCCGCTCACTCGAGTACACATAAGGACCCATTTACAGTTGAGTCAGCAACGTCAACATAGGACATAGAAGGGCGAGTTGTTTATACACGAGTCCAGATTCAGTTTAACTAATGATTCTGGAGAGAACGTCGAACCCGGTTTCACACCACAAACTTCGTGGAAAAGCTCCCATTTGGTGGTGGTATACTCGTGGGCGGGCATAATGTTCAATGGACATACAGATCTGTACATCTTCGAAAGTCTTACTGTGAATGCCCAGACGTACAGAGACGAGGGATTGGAACCACGCGTGTGACTTTTCAGAGGTTCAGTAGTCTACCTTTATCTTTATGGACGATAATGCACGTCTGCATAGAGTCCATTTTTGGACGACTATCTTGAGGGGGAAGATACCAAGTGCATGGACTGGCCACCGGATATAAACCCTGTAGAGCATGCATGGGATGCAATAGGAAGACGAGTGGCAGCTCGCCAGTCTCCACCGAAGACTCTTCCAGGCCTCCGCATTGCTTTTCTTGAGGAATGGCAACAGTTGCCTTAAGTCCTTGAAACAAATGACAAAAACATATGGAAAGGTGTTAAAAGAAGACTAAGAGACATCAACCAACAGGAAATAGAATCGGACTGTAAAATTAAACCTTCTCTAAGTCTAGCAAATGAAATAAAATTGAACTGGGGTAAAGAGGCATATATACTTAATTTAGGAAGAAAGGAAAGATCAGGAATGGCATGGTTTAGACTGGGGGGCTGGAGAGCACAGAAAATGACCGACGATTCTGGCAGGAGAATCTGCCCATTCTGTGAATTGGATGAGGACTGGGTACATATTTTGGCGGAATGTGCACAGTGGGAGAACCAGCGAACGATTAAACTCAAAGAAAAATTCTTAAGTCCCTTAAGAAAGAGATTGGCATGTTGGGATCTACTGGCTGACCAGAGGAACTGGCAAAACATGGGCAATTTTCTGGCTAAAGTGCGCGAAGCTAGGTCAAATTTGTTCAGTTAGACAAAGGTAATTTATTTCTATTTCCCTTTTTCTTGTTCCTTTTGTTGTGTTTTCTTTATCTGTTGTTTATTTTGTCACCCTATTGTATCTTAAATATGCATGTACGGTCAATGACCCATGCACTAAATACTTGTGTAATAACTTCAGTAATTTGAAACCAATAAAGATACCTTATCTATCTATCTATCTACTTTCTCTGCTACGTACAGTAAGTAGGGGAAGTATTGTATTCCAACCAAAAATTCGATACCGAGATTTCACCGGAAATACATGTTTTGAGACACCCTGAATCCAAAAAGAAACATTTTTGGAAACATGTCCGTGTGTGTGTCTGTATGTCTGTCTTCTGTCTATGTGTGTGTGTCTGTCTGTCTGTGAACAGCATAACTCAGAAACGAACAGTCGGATAAACACCAAACTTGGTATTTAGATTCAGTATCTTCCAGAGATGCGACACGAAGGTTTTCAAGAAAATCCCCCCACCCCAGATTACCCGTTACATGGAAGATTTTTCGAAAAGTTTAATTTCCTCAAAAATGGCTTTAACGATTTTGATTAAAATATCATATGTTTAAGATATTTTCATGACAAATAAAATGTATATCTTGAATTTTCTGGGAATGTCTCCAAAAGTATTCTCCATTGTGAACGACTTTTGCATAACTGGTAAACCATAAGAGATAGACAAAATTTTACTACAAAAAAAATGTAGATCGCGTTAAAATACACAATTTATGTCATACATTTTTTTGTTGAGTGAACCATTTTCGAGATATTGCTTGTCATTCCCTTAAGTTTTTCAACACTTATTTTCTCAAATGGGAATTCTATATTCATTTTTTTGTCTTGGATATGCAAAGAGTTATAATATGTGGCAAAGGGAATGGTGCTGCACCTAGCAACCAGCTATTAAGAGATATGTATGTGCTTAAAGGCTACTGTATTCCTATATTACCCTAGTAAATATATATTCCCCTTAGATCTACAAGAAAGTTAGCAATAAGATAGAGTCTGCAAATGTTTATCTCGATTAACATGAAGTAGATGGAGAATAAGCGTTTGTAAAAATAGTTTGTACAAGAGTAGAGAAAGTCATGTGAGTGTAACACATCAGATTTTTCATAAGAGCATGCCACGCCGCTGCGAGGCCTGTATAGGCATGAGGTGTACCTACACCCCATATTAACCGCTCAGCATGAGGCAGTATTTTTAACACTTAAATGATTTCAAACTATATAATATATAAATTCAATAACAGCCCGCCTTGAAGTAATATGTGTATGTAATAACTTGTAAAATGTATGTAACAGTCATTGCAAATGCTTATATTATTGTATACATGTTCAATAATACTATGTGAATGTATTACGTAATTTAATAATGTAGGAGCTGTGAGAATAATAAGTTAAAAGTTGTTAACAATGAGGTAACCTTGAGGCAATAATGCGTTTGAGAGTTTAACAGCACTACTTGTGATTCTTGGAGTAACAATAATGTAATTTTAGTGACAGTTTATAAAATAGGCAATCAACAAACAGAAAAAGCTTTAGTTAAGTGAAGGTCTACTGGAGTAGGATTAGCCAATCAGAGACTTGAAATACATAAATTTACAAAGTTTAGGCGCTTGAAATCAGTTCAGTTGCCTGCAGACAGAGTTACAAATCAGACGCGAGATGTGTCCCCGAGAAATTAATTACGTATTCGTGTGAGACGAAAAATAGGTTTACGTATTAATAAAAAGGTGTAATTAAATAAAAGAATCTCACAGCTCTCTATATCAGTGCAGTGCTATTTAATTTGTGTCAAGGATTAATAAAAAACGAGTGAATTGAAACTTAAAATCTTTGTAAGCCTACACTCTTGTCGCATCACGCCCTGCCACGACTTCCATGTCTCTAACAATAATACTGACGCAGCCGAGGCAAAACTGAATATATTCAATATTTAAAGAAACAGTTTAATTACAAAGTTAATATTTTTTTAAAATTAGGACTAATAAAATATCTTTCTCATATTGACGCCCAAAGCGTGGTGCAAATAACGTAAAGAAACTATACTTCTTATTATTGTTGTGGAAGTGATGTCAGATTTTGTAATTGTGTAAAAATTATTTATTAGGCCACAATAAAACAAACTTATCTGATATTTGTTACTCAGTTGCATATCAGATTATGAGTGATTCACTTGCACAAGGTTTGTGCCACTCTGATAGTTTGGTAACAAAATGGTGAACTATTCTTAGCTTTAGGACACTGGTATATTCAAACATACCAATAACTGCTGTGAGTCGCGCATTAGAATACGAATTATAAATTAAAGTGTAAATTACACGCTAGCCTGAAGCCTATAGCAATAAGTCATACGCAATTGTTTATATACATAAAACATTGCGGCAGATGATATAATATGCACCGCCTTTTAATAGCTCCTGCGTCCTCGTTATCTTCAAGCAAGGTCTAAACCAGGATTTGCCAAACTACAGTGCGGGAGCCGAACCTGGCCCGCGAGCTACTTCTGTTTGACCCGCTTACAAACTTCAAAATCTATAAACAAAAATCTAATATGTTACATTCATATGACTTCCTCTAACCTCTATATCTTATTAGTGGGCATACAAATTATTCTTGGAAAAGTTTATCATCCTATCTACTTCATTTTAATCGAGATAACCCTTTCCAGAAATAGCTGCACTACACATCTCGTTATAGACAAACGTTTTAGAACTGGACGCTACATGCTGGCCTTAAAATTCTTTCTATAACATCGCAAGAAACAACTGAAAATCGACAGGAGTAAGTATTGAACAATTAATAACGGTTAATAACGGATATCTCGAAAATGGCTAATGTAACAAAAAAAAGTTGTTAGAACTAAACTATGTCTTGTGTAGCACGTTTTCGTCAATCACTTAACGTTTACCATTTATACAAGATTATATAAAATTCTTTCCTAATGGGAAGGGCTTAAAATGCTACTCCCAGAAAATTCAAAATATACATTTTATTAGTCATGCAAATATCTTTAATATTTCGTACTTTAACCAAAATCGTTTCTGTAGAAAATCAAATATTTTGAAAAATGTTTCATTTAAAGTGAAGTATTGTACTCCACCCCAAAACTCGATACCTATATTTCACTGGAAATGCATGTTTTGAGGAGCCGTGAACCCTAATAAAGCATTTTTGGAAACACGTCCGTCCGTGTGTGTGTCTGTCTGTGAACAACATAACCCAAAAAGGAAAAGTCGCATAAATATCCAGCTTGGCATTTTAGTTTGGATCCTCCGGAGAGCCAACACGAAGATTTTCAAGAAAATTCCTACCCCAGACTACCCTTTACATGGAACATTTTTCGAAAATTTTAATTTTCTCCAAAATGTCCCTAACGATTTTGATTAAAACATGTGTTTAAAATATTTTCATGGCAAATGAAATGCATATATTGAATTTCTGGGAATGTTTCCAAAACTCCTCT
Source organism: Deroplatys truncata (assembly GCA_030765065.1). Classification (NCBI taxonomy): domain Eukaryota; kingdom Metazoa; phylum Arthropoda; class Insecta; order Mantodea; family Mantidae; genus Deroplatys; species Deroplatys truncata. The sequence continues at coordinate 77,028,195 of CM060989.1, read as the reverse complement.
TCATTCTGAATGACAAACTGGTAAACCGGAAGAGATATACAACATTTAACTACACAACAAATGTAGATCTCGTTAAAACACATATGTCATGTACATTTTTGTTGTCGAGTGAACAATTTCCAAGATATACCTTATTGTTTGTTTGAATTTTCCTATACTTTCGCTTTTTTATGTCTGGACATACAAAGAGAATGGAATACCCCACATAGCAACCAGCTCTTGAAAGCTCTTAAGCTCGTTTAAAGTCTACCATATTCCCCTTGCACCTATAAGAAAATTAGCAATAAGATTAACTAACGTCTGTTTATGTCGATTAACATGAAGTAGATGGAGAATAAGCGTTTGTAAAAATAGTTTGTACAAGAGTAGAGAAAGTCAGTGGGTACACTACATCAGTTTTTTCTTAGAGTATTCCGACACTGCAGATGGCGTCCCAAGGCAGCAAACATAACAGAATACATTTGGACAGAAAGGACTTTGGTGTAACGGAATAACCCCCAGTTCCTTTCATCTTTTCCTTATTTCTTTTATTGTTGATACTCTTACCTCTCCTTTGCTGTGCCTTTTGAGCCCGAAGAGCCAATTCTGTGGTTGCCATTGTAAAAGAGTTGGCGCACAACGCAACAGACGTCAGCATATGGCCAGAAAAATAAATCGGTATTCGTTAAATGTTAACAACCTCTGAAGAGACTACGTTGTTGCTGACTAGTATTAAGGTTGGTTCCCTTTACGTGGGCCTGCAAGACCTATTCTGGCTTTTACTTCTTCCTTAAGGTACATTTTGATAACCGAGAAACGAACAAATACAAAATGGATGTTATGTCGACCTTAAAAGTAGTATCATGGCTATTGTAAGGGACAAATTTCGGAGATACACCCCCTCAAGAAAGTATTCGTCTGCACTTTAAAAGCTTTCAGCAGCAAAATTAACAGAGAAAAAAATATACCTTATTTTGGACATCAATATTAAATGTTAACACATTTTTCGTGTTTTGGCGGCTGTTCAGATCATTAATTCTATCAGTTTTACAAACGTTTGAAAAATATGCCATAATTGCAACTGGTTTGTACTTGCTCTTTTCAAAATTATCTTTCATGCATTGGCTAGAGTATTTTTTGTGCATACATCTATACACTTTCACCACATGTGACTTGAACTGGTAGAGAAATAAATTCGCCAAGTCGTATAAAGTGAATCGAAAATTAAGCCAAAACGTTGAAAATTCCCAACTTTGAGATTTTATTACTCCGTCAAATAAAGTCATATTTTCGCCTCAAAATCAAGTAATACACAAACAAAATAAATTGAACCTATTATGACCATCAAAGCTCCTCCAAATAAAACACGACTAATGGCATTTACCTTCCCCCATAATATTAAGCAACTTTTATTCAAGACATTTCTTTCCACAACGCTTAGGTTTGGAGGTATTGCACAGCCTTAACTTAAATGGTCCACTCTGTATAAAAAAGTGATCTGTTACTGTTATATGACTTTCTCTACTCTTGTACAAACTACCTTTACAAACGCTTATTCTCCATTTAATTAATGTTTATCGAGATGTTAATCTTATTGCTAATTTTGTTGTAGGGGCATGGGGAATATGGTAAGCTTTAAACAATAGTCAAATATTTTAAGAGCTGGTTGCTATGTGGAGTGTTCTATTCTGTTTGCATAACGAATTCCCGTTTGACAAAAAGTATAAGTTTTGGAAAATTCAAACAAATAACATGGAATATTTCGGAGATGGTTCAGTCCACAAAAAAATGTATATGGTATAATTGTGTATTTTAACGAGCTCTAGATTTTTTGTGTAGAAAAAGTTTGTCTATCTCTTACGGTTTACCAGTTATGCAAAAGTCATTCAGAAAAAGAGGACTTTTGGAGAACTACAAGAAAATTAAAGTTATATATTTTATTTTGAAATAAAATAGCTTAAACGTATGATATTGTAATCAAAATTGTTAATCATTTTTGAATAAATCAAAAGTTTCGAAAAATGTTCCATGCAATTAAATTGAGTTCTATTTATGGGCGTTCTTTAACTACTGTGGTCCTTAGCGTCCCTATATTGGGGATGAAAGACAGATAGATAATTTTGCACAGAGGCCTCTTTATCAGGCTTGAGGTTCTTTTACGTGCCGTAAATCTATGACACGGGACCACCGGCTTTACTTCCTTTCCGAAGGAAGCCATGTTAAGGACTTTTACGGCCGAAAAATTTCATCACCTTCCGCCGGATTTAAACCGCGCCCAAGGGAACTAGAGGTAACCACTACACCACGGAGGACGACAAATGTTCCATGTAAAGGATAGTCTGGGATGGGGGGGATTTTGTTGAAATTATTCGTGTCTCATCCTTGGATGATATTAAACTCAAATACCATCTTTAGTATTTATCCGATTTTTCGTATTTGTGTTTTGCAGTGCACACACTGACAGACAGAACACACACAGACACACACGATCATGTTTCTAAAAATGCTTTTTTGGATTCAGGGGGTCTCAAAACATGTATTTCCGGTGAAATCTCGGTATCGAATTTTTGGGTGGAATGCAATACTTCCCCTACTTACTATACGTAGAAGAGAAAGTAAAATCTAACCTAACCTAACGCTAACCTTTCGTGAATTCAGAAACCTAAGCTTATATAAAAAAAATCTACTAGTGTTAAATTGTTCACTATAAATATAACAGTTCGAAGATCATTTAAAAGATCTACTTCATTGAAAATATTCATGGAACCTACACTGATAAAATTCATTTATCCTTTACGTATACGTAATAATGGCGATTATTTGTTAATAAAAAGGACTAAGGTTTGGATCTAAACTGTTAGTTTTTCCAGTATTCGTGGGTCCCTGGTCATGTAGGATTAGGTTTGTACTTTGATTTAGCAAAGTTCAGCAATAGACAATGGCACTTCTCACAGTTTTAGTAAGAAAAGATTGTATACCTACTAATAAACTTAAGAGTGTAGAGAAAACAGGATTTCTTTCGTTTAAATAATGGCAGAGAGTTTTAGGTCATAACAAAGAATCAAAGATCCAAGCGATGATGCCCGTTTTCATTGTATTGGAAACTTTACAGCTTCGTGAACCGCATTTACATTATGAGGCAAATGTTTGAACGATTTGACAACCGTCGTATTGAGGCAGCAGAAGCTACATGTTATTCTGTATGTGTTTTTTTTTCTCTTTCTGCTCCTACAGGCAGAACCAACCATTACTGTAGAGTTGTCAGTTACCCGCATATAAAAATATCGTTTGCCTGGATGGGCACGTGTAATCCTATATCTCTGCACCCCATTCCAAAACCAATCCGCTCCTCGCCAACACGTAATGGGGAAAAGGCTCTGAAAAATAAAAACTTCAGCTAAAAAGCGTTTGGATCTCTTTTTTTGCCCTTTTTGTTTGAATCGGGGGCTTTACACGTTCAGCTGAAATAGAATTTGCAACCACGAAAGTACCTTCGCTTTATGGTAAACTGATTATGAAAAATGTCTCATGAGAAGCAGAAATTGTTGTTTTTGGTCTTTATTTTGTTTTTTTTCTTTCTCGTCATTTACATTAGGTTTATATGACAACGCTCGCACCATCATATACGCTAATAAGTAGAGACAAATAAATATTCCCTTGTAGTTCCATTCAATTATTTCAATAAGAACTAGGTCTCTACTACATATACTAAGTAGGGGAAGTATTGCTACCACCCAAAAATTCGATACCGAGATTTCACCGGAAATACATGTTTTGAGACCCCCTGAATCCAAAAAAAAGCATTTTTGGAAACGTGTCCGTGTGTGTGTCTGTGTATCTGTGTGTCTGTGAACAGCATAACTCAAAAACGAACAGCCCGATAAACACCAAAATTGGTATCTAGGTTTAGTATCTTCCAGAGATGTGACACGAAGGTTTTCAAGAAAATCCCCCCAACCCAGACTACCCTTTACATGGAACATTTTAAGAAAATTTTAATATTCTCAAAAATGGCTCTAACGATTTTGATTAAAATATCATATGTTTAAGATATTGTCATGAGAAATGAAATGTATATCTCGAATTTTCTGGGAATTTCTCCAAAAGTATTCTTCATTGCGAACGACTTTTGCATAACTGGTAAACCATAAGAGAGAGACAAAATTTTACTACACAAAAAATGTAGATCGCGTTCAAATACACAATTTATGTCATATACATTTTTGTTGTTGAGTAAACCGTTTTCGAGATATTGTTTGTTATTCCCTTAAATTTTCCAATACTTATACTTTTTCTCAAATTCGTTATTCATTTTTTTATGTCCTGGACATCCAAAGAGAATGGAATGCACCGCATAGCAACCAGCGTTAAAATATTCCCCTTGCATCTACAAGAAAATTACCAATAAGATTGACATCTCGATATCTCGATTAACATGAAGCAAAAATAGATTGTACAAGAGTAGAGAAAGTCATGTGAGTGTAACACATCAGATTTTTGTTTCACAGACACATCGTATTTCTGTATGCACCTAAATGGATAGCATAGGTTTCAAATTCTTTTTAGAGTATACAGTTTAAACATTAGGCCACACTAAAAAAACTGATGTGTTACACTCACATAACTTTCTCTACTCTTGTACAAACTATTTTTACAAACGCTTATTCTCATATGCTTCATGTTAACCGAGATATCGAGATGTTAATCTTATTGCTAATTTTCTTATAGATGCAAGGGGAATTGCTAGGCTTTAAACGATAGTCAAATATTTTAAGAGCTGGCTGCTATGTGGAGTATTCAATTCTCTTTGCATTACCAGGACAAAAAAATGAATAACGAGTTTGAGAAAAAGTCTTAAGTATTGGAAAGTTTAAGAGAATAACAAGAAATATCTCAAAAATAGTTCACTCAACAAAAAAATGTATATGACATAAATTGTGTATTTTAACGCGATCTACATCTTTTGTGTTGTAAAATTTTGTCTATCTCTTATGGTTTACCAGTTATGCAAAAGTCGTTCACAATAAAGAATACTTTTGGAGACATTCCCAAGAAATTCAAGATATACATTTTATTTATCATAAAAATATCTTAAACATATGATATTTTAATCAAAATCGATAGAGCCATTTTTGAGAAAATAAATATTTTCGAAAAATCTTCAATGTAAAGGGTAATCTGGGGTGGAGGGATTTTCTTGAAAACCTTCGTGTCGCATCTCTGGAAGATACTGAACCTAAATACCAAGTTTGGTGTTTATCCGACTGTTCGTTTCTGAGTTATGCTGTTCAGAGACAGACACACACAGACACACACACACACGGACATGTTTCCAAAAATGCTTTTTTTGGATTCAGAGGGTCTCAAAACATATATTTCCGGTGGAATCTCGGTATCGAATTTTTGGGTGGAATACAGTACTTCCCCTACTTACTATACGTAGTAGGGAAAGTAAAAACTGATGTGTTACACTCACATGACTTTCTCTACTCGTGTACAAACTATTTTTACAAACGCGTATTCTCCATGTGCTTCATGTTAAGCTTATTGCTAATGCTTTGCTGTAAAATGCTTTTTTTTTATTCAGGGGGCCTCAAAACATATATTTCCGATGAAATCTCGCTATCGAATTTTTGGGTGGAATACAATACTTCCCCTAATTACAATAAGTAGTAGAAAAAGTAAAAATGACGCCATGACCTTGCCTGCAGATAGAACTATCTTCGCCTGTTTTGGAGCCGATTCTCCCCTTCCAATACACTGTTGACTGTTCCTTCGTGAAGTGATGGACCCATGTTTCATCCATAGTTATGAATCGACGCAAAAACTCGGCTTTATTGCAGCGAAACATCGCCGAACACTCGAATGAAACGTTCTTACGACGCTGCTTTTGTTACATTGTGAATAAACGCGGCACCCATCTTGCTCACAGCTTTCTCATGTCCAAATTTTCAGCCAGTATGCAATTACAGCACTTTTTGAAATGCCTACGAAGTCTGCTCACTCGTGCACTTTCAGTCAATGGTCACCCATTACAACTTTGTGGATTTTCTTCACAATTTCTGGCGTGCTAACCTCATTTGGTCGAGGAGAAGAATTTGTGTCACATCCAACACTCCGATTATCCTATCATCTCATAGGACTATTCTGTAACTTAATGTTTTATGGAAGGCTTTTGAACGAGGGCAGTCCCAGAAGTACCCGACCTGACGTATAATGTTTCAAACAAATGACTATTTTAGAAAGTACCAACCTTATAAGATCTTCAAATTATGTTTGTAGTATACAGTTTAAATACTAGACTGCACTACAAGAAAAAAATTCTATTGTGAGACATTCACATGGCCTTCTCTATCCTCAATGTTTATTAGTCAGTATACAAATTATTCCTACTAAAATTTATTTTTCTGTCTACTACATTTTTATCCAAATAAGCCTTTGCAGATATAGCTGCACTGCACATTTCGTTATAGGCACAAAGGGAGCAGCGAAAGTCAGGTGCTTAAGAACGCCGACGCTATCCGCTGGCGCTAAAATTGATACTGTTTCCATGCACTCGCGAGACACAACTGAACGTTGAATTAATAACTAGAACTTTGTGGAAGCTTCTTGTCCAGTCCGTCAACGGCACTGAGTTGGATTGTTGACAAAAAGTCTGATGCGTTACACTCACATGACTTTCTCTACGTTTTTACAAACGCTTGTTCTCCATATGCTTCATGTTAATCGAGATGTTAATCTTATTGCTAATTTTCTTAAGGGGAATATGGTAGTATTTAAGCGATAATGAAATCTTTTAAGAGCTGGTTGCTATGTGGCGCATTCCATTCTTTTTGCATGTCCAGTACGTAAAACAAAATGAATAACGAAATACCATTTGAGAAAAATTATTGAAAAATTTAAGGGAATAACAAGCAATAACTCAAAAATGGTTCACTCAACAATAAAAATGTATATGACATAAATTGTGTATTTCACGGATCTACAATTTTTGTGTAGTAAAAGTTTGTCTATCTTTTATGGTTTACCAGTTATGCAAACTTCGTTCACAATGAAGAATACTTTTGGAGACATTGCAAGAAAATTCAAGATATACATTTTATTTGTCATGAAAATATCTTAAACATATAATATTTTAATCAAAATCGTTAGAGTCATTTTTGAGAAAATTAAAGTTTTCGAAAAATGTTCCATGTAAAGGGTAATCTGGAGTGGGGGTATTTTCTTGAAAACCTTCGTGTCGCATCTCTGGAAGATACTGAACCTAAATGCCAAGTTTGGTGTTTATCCGACTGTTCGTTTCTGAGTTATGCTGTTCACAGATGCACAGACACAGAGACGCACACAGGGACATGTTTCCAAAAATGCTTTTTTTTGGATTCAGGGGGTCTCAAAACATATATTTCCGGTGAAATCTCGGTATCGAATTTTTGGGTGAAATACAATACTTCCCCTACTTACTGTACGTAGTAGAGAAAGTAAAAAATGCTAAAGGGACTGATTTGGGTTATTCGCATTTTACTCGGAGATAACACGACGATTTTAGGTAGCGTTCCACCGCCCAGCCGCAAGACGCCGAACACCGTCGCCCGGTCCTACAACGCTGAAATAGATGACAATGAAGGAGGTGGCGGGAACTGGAAATGAGCAGCAAGAAACTCGTGATAGAAATGAAATTATCCCACCATTCGCCTGCCCACCCGAGGAAACGGAAAGAAATCCATGGGTAGGAGTCGGTGACGGTACTGCAGCTCGGTAACGTTAGCCCACCCTCAACCTTCTTCTGAGATAGTCTGCTTCTCATAACAAAGCAAGGCTTAACTAACCACCTAACATAAGTGCATATTCCAACATCACCGTATAGTATTAGTAAACCCTATGACCCTTTGTTTTCTATATAGCGCAAAGTGCAACTACTTACAAAGGCATGGTCAGTCATCCTTTCATTGCAAGTGTGCGCATAATCCTATGCCCTTCAAACTTTGTCTTTGAAGTGCAGTATTGTTGTCGAGGAAATTTGCGTTACGCTTTTGTCAATGACGACGTAGAAGTTATTTGAAGCAGTAATTACTCCCTATTGTTCGAAAGGATTTTGCAATAATCCTTCGTATGGAAAGCAACTGCACGAAGCCCTCCCTAATACTGCTTTACGGCTGAGTTAAACAAAATTGTATACTTACTTCGCTCGGTCATCTATTCGTGTACCTTCCGCACTTATGTCTTTCATAAATTCTAGACGCATTAATACAATCTAATACAACAGCCATATATAAATAGTAGAGTAGAGTGATATATTTATTGGTCTTAAACATTTTACACTGTAGTTCATGTATTTACTTTTTCTACTACGTATTGTAAGTAGGGGAAGTAATGCATTCCACCCAAAAATTCGATACCGAGATTTCACCGGAAATACATGTTTTGAGACCTTCTGAATCCAAACAAAACAGCCACTTTTAGAAAAAGGTCCGTCTGTGTTCCTGTGAAAGCATCATTGTATTAATTTTAAATTGTGTTGTGGATATTTATAGCGCAAGATTTTGTCACTTTAACGCTTGTGTTTCTGAAAATTTTGAATGGATAATAACTTTTATTTACTCATTAGGCTCAAGTGGTTCAATAAAGTACCTTTCCCCTACCCACTAATAAGTGATAAAAGATGGAGAAAGTCATGTGAATTTAACACATCAGATTTTTAATTTCTCTACTACGTATAGTAAGTAGGGGAAGTATTGTATTCCACCCAAAAATTCTATACCGAGATTTCACCGGAAATACATGTTTTGAGACCCCCTGAATAAAAAAAGCATCTTTGGAAACATGTCCGTGTGTGTGTGCGTGTGTGTGTGTGTGTGTGTGTGCGCGCCTGTGCCTGTGAACAGCGTAACTCAGAAACGAACAGTCGGATAAACACCAAACTTGGTATTTAGGTTCAGTATCTTCCAGAGATGCGACACGAAGGTTTTCAAGAAAATTCCTCCCACCAGATTACCCTTTACATGGAACATTTTTCGAAAATTTTAATTTTCTCATAAATGGCTCTAACTATTTTGATTAAAATATCATATGTTTAAGATATTTTCATGACAAATGAAATCTATATCTGGAATTTTCTGGGAATGTCTCCAAAAGTATTCTTCATTGTGAACGACTTTTGCATAAACAGGTAAACCATAAGAGATAGACAAAATGTTACTACATAAAAAATGTAGATCGCGTTAAAATACACAATTTATGTCATTTACATTTTTTGGGGGTGAACCATTTTCGAGATATTGCTTGCTTTCCCTTAAATTTTCCAATACTTATGCTTTTTCTCAATTTTTTTTCATTTTTTTTGTTCTGGTAATGCAAAGAGAATGAAATACTCCACATAGCAACCAGCTCTTAAAATATTTGACTATTGCTTAAAGCCTACCACATTCCCCTTGCACCTACAAGAAAAATAGCAATAAGATTAACATCTCGATTAACATGAAGCATATGGAGAATAAGCGTTTGTAAAAATAGTTTGTACAAGAGTAGAGAAAGTCATGTGAGTGTAACACATCAGAATTTTTTTGTGTGTGTAGTAAACTTTCGTCTATGCCTTACAGTTTACCAGTTATGCAAAAGTCATTCAGAATGAAGAGGACTGTTAAGTATCTTAAAGATACATTTTAATCAAAATCGTTAGAGCCATTTTTGAGAAAATCAGATTTTTAAAAAAATTTCATTTAAAGGGTAAGTCTGATGCGGGGGATTTTCTTGAACATTTTCTTGTCACATCTTTGAAAAATATTGAACCTATATAACAAGTTTGGTATTTATCCAACTGTAGCTTTTGAGTTATGCTGTTCGCAAACACACATATACACATGTACCTAGTTTGGATTCAGGGTGCCTCAAAACATGTATTTTTGGTGAAATCTCGATATCAAACTGGGTGGAATGCAACACTTCGCCTACTTACTGTACGTGGTAGAGAACGTAAAAGACAAACTAACAACACAATAACACAAGCAAAACAGAAAAAGAGAAAAAAAAAGCTTATTCATAAGCACACGCTATATATACAAAACGAATCCCCACTCCTAAGTCACTAACCCTCCCTTTTCCGTCCTTAACACTCTTCCTTACACTCTGATCTGAGCTGCATCACCCTTTGTATAAACGTACCAATTGCTTCCCCCTTCCCCTCTCAACCGCAAGGTCCAACAAGCTTGTAAACCTCTCCTTGAGTTAAAAAATCTGATGTGTTACACTCACATGACTTTCTCTACTCTTGTACAAACTATTTTTACAAACGCTTATTCTCCATATGCTTCATGTTAATCGAGATATCGAGGTGTCAATTTTATTGCTAATTTTCTTGTAGATGCAAGGGAAATATGGTAGGTTTTAAGCGATAGTCAAATCTTTTAAGCGCTTGTTGCTATGTGGCGCATTCCATTCTCTTTGCATGTCCAGGACATAAAAAAAACGAATAACGAATTTGAGAAAAAATATAATTATTGGAAAATTTAAGGGAATAACAAGCAATATCTCGAAAACGGTTCACTCAACAAAAGAAATGTATATGACATAAATTGTGTATTTCAACGCCATCTACATTTTTCGTGTAGTAAAATTTCGTCTATCTCTTATGGTTTACCAGTTATGAGAAAGTCGTTCACAATGAACAATACTTTTGGAGACATTCCCAGAAAATTCGAGATATACATTTTATTTGCCATGACAATATCTTAAGCATATGATATTTTAATCAAAATCGTTAGAGCCATGTTTGAGAAAATTAAAATTTTCGAAAAATCTTCCATGTAAAGGGTAATCTGGGGTGGGGGGATTTTCTTGAAAATCTTCGAGTCGTATCTCTGGAAGATACTGAACCTAAATACGAAGTTTGGTGTTTGTCCGACTGTTCGTTTCTGAGTTATGCTGTTCACAGACACACAGACACACACACAGACATGTTTCCAAAAATGCTTTATTTTGGATTCATTGGATCTCAAAACATGTATTTCCGGTGAAATCTCGGTATCGTATTTTTGGGTGGAATACAATACTTCCCCTACTTACTATACGTAGTAGAGAAAGTAAAAAGGAACCTGACAGATGTTTTCTCCTCAAATGTTCTGTCTTAGTACAACGCGCCTGAATGCGAATCCAAGTATCTTCCTCTCTACACCAGGGGCAGAAAATAGTACATAGCAGAACTACAAGTGCGGAAAATGCATCACTGGAGGAGGACGAAGAACCTACACAAACCAAAAAATAGTTTAAGAAATGTTTTATTTTCTATTAAATGGCCTCTAAATATTTCGGTTAAAATACCACAAATTAAATATATTTACATGAAAATTAAATGTACATGTTGAATTTTCTGGGAATAGCCTGTGAAGCCCTCTTCATTCGGAAGGAATTTCGAATAATCTTGTACAACAGGTAAACGTTAAGCGATAGACGGAAATGTACTACACAAAACATGTAGGTCCTTTAAAACACACAATTTGTTTCAAATAACTTTTTTTTGTGGCGTAAGCTATTTCCGAGATATCCGTTATTAACAGTTCAGTTTGTTCAATATTTTGTCATTCAGAACTTTCCGCGATTTCATAGAAACAGTATGGAATTTAAAGCCAGTATATATTCTCAGATACTGAAACATTAAAATGAAGTAAGAATAATTTGTATAGGGGAAAGGTCCCTAATTTGAACCGCCTCTTAAATTGAACCGCTCCGATATTTTTCAAACTGCTCGACAGATGGCACCATAATCCTAGTAGAAGCGTAGCGTGTACAGCTATGAATGCTTGGAGTTGTTGACTTTGCATTCTGAGCTGTGGTTTCAGTTGTATGAAGTGTTGTGTGTTTTTGGTGCTTCAGAAGTAATATTTGACTCTTCTAGCTAAGCTTATACGACCAATTAGGCAAGTTTGAGATGATTTATATATATTAAATGTTATAAAGTGTTTATTTAGCAACAATATTCATGCATACGTTTTTTCAAGCAGCGTCTCTCCTTGTCACATAGATGCTAAGGCTTCCAAAATGACGTGGCTCGTAAATTGAACCACTGTTTGAACCCTATATTGAACTGGTCCAATTTAGGAAACCTATTGAAGTTCCAAGATTGCTCAACTGCGAATATTATATCGTGTGAATAAATATCCACATAATATGCTAAGTTAAAAAAATCATGTTAAAACCAGTGGATGACATGAATATGTGAATTGTCTGAAATGATGGACATGATCCAGTGTGTGAGTTGTAGAATATGGCTTCACCAAAAGTGTGCAAAAGTTAGTGACAAAAGAAAGTGTTTTATTTTGAAGACTGTTTATAATTGGACTCTTATGTATGAGAGTAAAAATTAGTAAATGCTCTATATTTGCAAATAATACCTATTCCAAAATCCAAGTGATTGTCATTATATAAAAATTCAAAATGTTCAAGGAAATTGCAATTCTTATCACAATTTTGGACTCTACTTTTGTTTCTTATAGCATAATTGTTCTGAATGTACAATAAAATACATGTGTATTTTGTATTAATAAAAATACTTTTAAACTTAAAAGTATATGCTTCATTTTAAGACATGGGTGGTTCAATTTAAGGACCATGTTCCTAATTTGAACCGATTTACACCATCTCACTTTTTAAATGTTGTTTACTTGACAATTGTATTAATTTTAAACTGTGTTGAGGATATTTATAGGGCAAGGATTGTCACTTTAACGCTAGTGTTTCTGAAAATTTTGATTTGAAGATATAATTATTATTTATTAATTAGGCTCAAGTGGTTCAATATAGGGATCTTTCCCCTACCCATTAATAAGCGGTAAAAGATGGAGAAAGTTATGCGAATTTAACACATCAGATTTTCTGAATAGTAGTTAACGTTTTAAATGGGTGAAAATGACCTAAAACGGCGATTCTAGAGGTAATGAAAGGTAAGTCTTTTAGAAAGATTGAACACAGGTTAATGTTCTTTGATGTAGACTCCATAAAGAGTGCGAATTACTATGAGGTTATGAGAGATAAACATCAGTGCAGCAGAACGCCTACACTGATATGATGTATACGAGCGACGTATCGGAAGCAAGGCAGGAGACGGAACACGTATACAAATTTGAATCCGTGTCTGTGTCCTCGAAGGGAGGTAGGAAATCATTTCTGTGTTCAACAGGTAGTAGTTGTGGAGTTGTGACGTGTTTACTTTTTACTTTCTCTACTAGGTAAAGTAGGGGAAGTATTGTATTCCACCCAAAAATTCGATACCTAGATTTCACCGGAAATATATGTTTTGAGACCCCCTGAATCCAAAAAAAAGCACTCTTAGAAGCATGTCCATATGTGTGTCTGTGTGTGTGCGTCTGTGTGTGTCTGTGAACAACATAATTCAGAAACAAACAGTCCGATAAACACCAAACTCGGTATTTAGGTTCAGTATCTTCCAGAGATGCGACACGAAGGTTTTCAAGAAAATCGCCCAACCCAGATTACGCTTTACATGAAACAGTTCTTGAAAATTTTAATTTTCTCAAAAATGTCTAACGATTTCGATTAAAATATCATATGTTTAAGATACTTTCATGACAAATAAAATGTATAACTTGAATTTTATGGGAATGTCTTCAAAAATATTATTCATTGTGAACCACTTTTGCATAACAGGTAAACCATAAGAGATAGACAAAATTTTTCTACACAAAAAATGTAGATCGCGTTAAAATACACAATTTATGTTATATACAGTTTTGTTGTTGAGTGAACCATTTTCGAGATATTGCTTGTTATTCCCTTAAATTTTTCAATACTAATTTTCTCAAATGGAAATTTGTTATTCATTTTTTTGTCTTGGATATGCAAAGAGTGTTAATCTGTTGCAAAGAGAATGGTGCTGCAAATAGCAACCAGCTGTTAAGAGATATGTCTATGCTTAAAGGCTACTATATTTCTATATTGCCCTTGCAAATACAAATCAAGGGGAACATAGGCCTTAAGCGATAGTCAAATATATTTAGAACTGGTCGCTATGTGTAAAACGTAATTCTCTTTGCATGTCAAAAGGTCGTTTCTGCAAATGTTTATCTCGATTAATATGAAATAGATGGAGAATATGAGTTTGTAAAATAAGTTTTTACAAGAGTAGAGAAAGTCATGTGAGTGTAACACATCAGATTTTTTAATTTACGCAAGCTGGAGATAAAGGCATCAAATCCTTAATTTTATATCAAGATTCCACTATAACTGCGTATTTTGTGGCTCATAAGTCCAAAAATCTGATTCGTTACACTCACATGACTTTCTCTACTCTTGTACAAAAGTATTTTTACAAACGCTTATTCTTCATCTACTTCATGTTAGCAATCTTATTGCTAATTTTCTAGTCGTTGCAAAGCTTTAAGCGACAGTCAAATGTTTTAAGTGTTGGTTGCTATGTGGAGTACTCCCTTCTCTTTGCAAGGTCATAAAAAACGAATAAGGAATTTCCATTTGAGAAAACGTTTAAGTATTAGAAAATTCAATCAAATGACATGTAATATCTTGGAAATGTTTACTCCACAAAAAATATATATGACACAAATTGTGTGTTTTAGGAGTTATACAAAATTTGTCTACACTAAAATCGTAGATCTCCTACGGATTATCAGCTATGCAAGAACCATTCGGAAAGTAGAAGACTTTTGGGGACATTCCCAGAAAGTTTTGGTATAATTTTAATTTTCATAAATATATCTTAAATATTTTAATTAAAATCGTTAGAGGCGCTTTTGAGAAAATCGAAAATAAATTTTCGAAAAATGTTCCATGTAAAGGGTGGTCTGGGGTGGGGGAATTTTCTTGAAAATCTAAATACCAAGGTTGATATTTATCTGACTTTTCGTTTTTGAGTTATGCTGTTTACGGACATACAAGCACACGGAACTTTTTAAAAAAATGCTTTCTTTGGATTCATGGGGCCACAAAATATGAATTTCCGGTGAAATCTGGATATCGAATTTTTGGATGGAGTGCAATATTTTTCCTACTTAGTATACGTTGTAGAGAAAGTGAAAACTGTGTAACATATTTCTCGGAAAGGCCAACTTCGTTTGTGTATCTCTTTGTTTTCTTTAGGCTACAAGGCTAAACAAAATGCCTTATGTGTTACGTTTACATGACTTTACCCGTTCTCCAATAAAGTATTCTTTAAAAACTTATTCTTGCGTCTACTTAATGTTAGTCGAGATAAACCTCTGTTGAAATTCTTTTATAATACAGATTTATTCAGCCGTTGCCTCCAGTCGCTTGTCTACACATGACGTCAGTACTTTTATCACCAGTACCTGCAGTAAAGGACTAGCGATATATGTCTAGAAAGGGTGGATCTCAACAGTTTCGAGGTCACCGTAATGAAATGGGACGTTTATCGCACCTTTCCAGTATTTATATTTGGGACTTCTTTCGCTTGTGTCTCGTAAACCCGCAATTTCAGCATGCATACTGATAGGTAACTCGAATAATTGGGCGGTTTTGTTGTGTAGATTGTGAGGCAGTATTTCTAACACTTGAATAATTTCAATTAAATTATATAATATGTAAATTCAATATTAGCCCGCTTTAAAGCAATATGTGTATGTAATGATTTGTAAAATGTACGTAACAGTCATTGCATATGTTTATATTATTGTAAACATGTTCAATAATGTTATGTGAATGCATTACGTAATTTAATAATATAGGAGCTGTGAGAATAATATGTTAAGCATTGCTAACGTTCAGGTAACCTTGAGACAATAATGAGTTTGAGAGTTTAAATGCTACTAGCCATTATTAGAGCAGCAATAATGTAAATTTTGAGACAGTTTAAAAATAGCCAATCAATAGCCAGAAAAAACTTTAGTTAAATGAAGGTATTCTATTGTATTAGGTTTAGCCAATCAGAGACTTGAAATACAGAAATTTACAAGTTTAGACGGTTGAAATCTATTCAGTTGCCTCCAAATAGTGCTCATAACCAGACGTGTTGCCTGAGGACATTGCTCATAACTGGATGCGTTGCTTGTGCGTCCTCGAGAAATTTAATTCGTATTCGTGTGAGACGAAGAATAAGTTTACATGTTAAAAAGTACAAGTAATTAATTAAAGAATCTCACAGATCTCTATATCAGTGAAGTGTTCTTTAAATCGTATCAAGTATTACTAAAACGGAGTGAAGTTAAATTATAATCTGTGTAAGGCTACATTCTTGTCGCTTCACGCCCTGCCAAGATATCCATGTCTCTAAAATAAATACTGACGCAGCCGAGGTAAACATAAATATAATTTCTAAATATATAGTCAAATTACAAAGCTAATATTTTTTTAAACTTAGGGCAAAGGCCATCTGAAAGTACATTTGTGACGAAGGCTACCGGAAACTGTTTACTATACGTGAGGTTGCAACTACTACAAGTTCGGCTCCCCAACAGTTGAAATATAATACAACGCCTTCAATGCAAACAACAGCTTCCTCAATTGTCTTGGCTTAGCACTGAACCATGTGAATTCTGTGTTCGGTGGTCACTTCTATCCCGCGTGCAAAGAACGCAGAAAATGTCGTAGTGAAAAGGAGTTCTCCACTGCCGCAGTACATCAACCTGTTTACAAACTTTATTTTAATATGTACTTCAATTTAATCTAGATAACTCTTACAGAAATAGCTACATTACACATTTCGTATATAGATTCAAAGGGAATAGCGATAGTCAAATGTTTTAAAGCTGGCTTTAAAATTCCTACTCTTTCCATGACATCCCGAGATACAGCTGAAAATTGACAGGCTTGAAATACTGGATATCTTAGAGATGACTGGCGCCACAAAAATGCTATTCAAAGTAAATTGTGTGTCTTAAGAGATCTACCTCTTTTTGTATAGTATGCTTTTGTCTATCGTTTAACGTTTACCAGTTATACAATTATATAAAATTCCTTCCGAATAAAGAGGGCTTCATAGACTGTTCTCAAAAAATTCAAGAACTAACTTTTATTGAAATGTAAATACCTTAAACATATTTTAATAAAAATCGTTAGTAATTTTTAAAAAGTCAAATATTCAAAACATCTTTCATGTAAAGGGCAGTTTGAGGTGGGGGAATTTTCTTTTAAACTTTCGTGTCACATTTTTAGAAGTACTGAACTTAAATACAAGGTTTCGTTTTTAAGTTATGCTGTTCACAGACACAAACGCGGACCTTTTTCTAAAGGCCTTTTTGGATTGAGATGCCCTCAAAACATCTATTTCTGGTGAAATCGTAGTATCGAATTTTTGGTGGAATTGCAATACCTTCTTTGCCTACTATACAGGATGGACCATTTAAGTTGTGACTGTACAATATCTCCAAAATAATGTGTCGCAGAAAGAAATGTCTATAAATAAAAGTTGCTTGATATTATAGGAAAAGTAAATGCCATTAGTCATATTTTATTTAGAGGACGCTGTAATGGTCATTTTAGGGTAAATTTAATTTTTACTTTCTCTACTACGTATAGTAAGTAGGGGATGTATTGTATTCCACTAAAAAATTCGATACCGAGATTTCACCGGAAATACATGTTTTGAGTCCCCCTGAATCCAAAAAAGCATTTTTGGAAACATGTCCGTGTGTATGTCTGTGTGTATATGTGAACAACATAACTCACAAACGAACGTCGGAAAAGCACCAAAATTGGTATTTAGGTTAAGTATTTTCCAGAGATGCGACACGAAGGTTTTCAAGAAACACCCCATCCAAGATTACACTTTACATGAAGCATTTTTCGAAAATTTTAATTTTCTCATAAAATGGCTCTAACGTGTCTCCAAAAGTATTCTTCATTGTGAACGACTTTTGCATAACTGGTGAACCATAAGAGATAGACAAAATGTTACTACACACAAAATGTAGATCGCGTTGAAATACACAATTTATATCATATACATATTTTTTGTTGAGTGAACCATTTTCGAGATATTGCTTGTTATTCCCTTATACGTTTTCTCAAATAGAAATTAGTTACTTATTTGTTTGTCCTGGTAATGCAAAGAGAATGGAATACTCCACATAACTACCAGCTCTTAAAATATTTGACTATCGCTTAAAGCCTAGCAATTCCCCTTGCATCTACAAGAAAATTAGGAATAAGATTAACATCTCGATATCTCGATTAACATGAAGCATATGGGGAATAAGTGTTTGTAAAAATAGTTTGTACAAGGGTACAGAAAGTCATTTGAGTGTAACACGTCAGATTTTTTTATATGGGAACCTACAATTAGCGTCAAATTAAATTGAGGTCCTCCAAATAAATCACGACTAATGGAATTTACTTTCCCCCATAACATCAGCGCTTACTTTTGGAGATATTGCACAGTTTGATGCAGTAATTTTTATCACAAATTATTTAAATGTAAAGAATGATTATAGTAAGAATATGCATTTTTGTGTGACATTAATTTAAGATGTTTGTTGATTGTAATTATTGTTGAGAAGTAGGTTTATACTGCGTTACTGAAACTGACAATAATAGCGTTCAATAATGCAGCGAGGGGGTGAGCTGTTTATCATTATTAGAGACGAGAAAGTTACGTAATGTTGGCGCGTTTTTCTTTAGAATTTGCTGGAACATTTTCCCTAGAGCATATGTATTCATAATTTTCATTGGATATAAAAATAGACGCTAATGTTGGCGCGTTTTATTAGCCAATAGCAGCTCAGTTATAATCTTTAGGCATATTGGGGTGTAGGAGTATAAAAAGGGCTAGGTTAGAGGTAGAACACGTCAGTTCACCGAAAATATTTGTATGCTACACGTCGCCTTCAGTCCGTCAGTTCGTCGAAAACATTTGTACGTTACACGTCGCCCTCAGTCCAGCAGAAATAATTTATACAGTACATGTCGCAGGTTACGCGTAGCAGAGTTATGAAAAATCTAAAGTGTTGTAAAGTTAATTATACAAAAGGTTGAAGTACGCGAATTAAAAGTGATCAGTATAATGAAGTTATTATAACAGTTTCAGTTTGGCGAGTGTCAAGATCAATGTGTAAATGTGATAGTGAATGTGTTCGACAATAAAAAGTGTAAAACAAGTTCTTTCATCAGTGTTATCTTTGGATAAAAGACTCCTTTCCGTTTACACAACCTGTATAAAGAGAAGTGCTCGACCAAAAAGATCATAGCTAGCCGGAGGACAGTGAACCAAAATTAAATAAAATAACAGTAGCATTCTTTCAAACAAACACTAATACTGCCGCAAATTGCTAACACCAGATGGAGCTAACAAACCTAACAAAGAATCACGTCACAAAATGGCTTCACCACGTGGAGTAAACACAAATATACAAACATTATAAGTAATACCGCCGAAAATTGGCTCCCAAACGTGGGGCTCAGCAAATTAAATAATATTACAAGTATACCACTTCAAATTGGCGCCCAAACGTGGGGCATATAAACATGAAGCATCTTCAAACTAACAACATTAATACCACTATCAAGTTTCAACTTAATGGTTCACCCTGTATATGTGGTAGAGAAAGTAATGCGAATGCAACACATCAGATTTATGTTTTATGTAATATCTTTGTGTTTAACGTTCCGTCTACGTGACAAAGAATTACAGCGCAGAGCTTTTCCATACCCTGAAGGTTTGTGCTATATACGTAGAGTTGTTGGATAAACACGGTATATACCGCTCACCCCATTCAGGTGAAGTCCATTTCAGAAGCAATCAGCTTCAAAAGAAAACCAAATGTGGAACAACAAACAGGACGAATGCCAGTTGTGCTGGATGCAGCAGAGGGAATCTGATTGGTTTCCTGATTTCAACATCTAAAGGTGACAGGGTTAGAGTAATCACCTATGGTGCTATCGATTATCTCTACCAACTGCAGGTATTCACCTACATTTCCATGGGACCAAGAGGCCTTACTTTATTATACACATCTCCCTATAAAATCTAAAGTATAGTAAACGCAATCTCGGTATGTTTTGACTTTCTCTACCACGTACGTAGTAGGTGGAGAAGGTATTGCACTGCACTCAGAAATTCAATACCAAGATTTCCGGGAAATATATGTTTTGAGGCACCCTGTATCCAAAAAGCATTGTTAGAAAAATGCTTCGTATGTATGTGTGTCTATGAACAGCATAACTCAAAAACAAAAAGTCAGATAAATACGAAACTTTGTATTCAATTTCAAGGACTTCCAAAGATGCAACACAAAGATTTTCAAGAAAATCCACCTACTTCAACTACCCTTTATACGGAAAATTTTTCGAAATTGTTGATTATTCTAAAAAATGTCTCTCGATTTTTATTAAAATACTATATATTAAAGCTATTTACATGAACAATAAAATATATTCTTGAATTTTATAGGAATAGCCGTTTCAGACCTCTTCATTCGGTAGGAATTTTGTATAATCTTGTATAGCGTAGTTATATTATATTCGAACCCGCTCGTGGCCTCTCTCTACTGCGCGAGACAGCCGGCAGTCGCCGGGAAAATTACGCCGGCAGAGGCGGACAAAAATCCTTACCTTATAATAGATGCTGGAAATGTTGACCTTCTGCTCTCAAACAGGCAGCATATCTCGTGTAAATATTCTCGCTCACCCAATCATTACATTCAATAAGAGGTATTTGATAACAATAATTAGTGTTGATTTGCGGCCCGCTCGTTTTCCTATCCTAACGAGTTGTGATTTTATTTTATGGGGTTCACTACAGGAACTTAGAGAAAACATTGTGCAAGAAATCACAAGAATTCCTGCTGCTGAGCTTCGGAGAGCGCTTTCTTAGATCTAAAACGTTATTCTTTTATATAGTATAACCGATATAAAGATTAAATTTCGGCAATTAGCATTTCAGAAGAAACTGCAAAGGATGGGTCAGGTCAAATTACAGCAGCAGAAAGAATAGTACTAGAAGTACTTACCCAAAAAATCCAGCAAGCAATATGACATAGCATTTAATCGCTTCATTGCCTGCTTAACGCAAAACATGTTGAAAATTGTTTCACTGGATGAGGCGAGAGGAGACACTGGGCAGGAGTGGCGGCACAGGAATGGCAGTGTTCTAAGTTTCCAGATAGAGACTCCCAGGCAGACAGACAGGCAGACCGGGAACTCCACCCCGCACAGAGGGGTTCCATCGTCCCTCAAAGGGGTTGGGATACGCCCGGCAGCTAGCTGTAAGCCGAGAAACGGAGAGAGCATCCTTTTTCCCTGCCACACTGCACTGAAACTTCCATCTCTGAAAGAGGTGAAGTGAAATGAGAATATAAATGAAATGGAGGGACAGGAAATTCGGGAGATGTCAGAATCCTTCCCAGCATTCGCCTGGCGACCCGGGAAAACCCCCAAAAACATGGATCAGGAAGGTCGGCCACGGTAATCGAACCCGCAATCTCGCTCGGCAACAAAACATCTGCCATCTTGCTGTACACTTAGTTTCAAGAATCAATATATTATTATTTTATTGAAATTTTACAACTTCGAGCGCTGACTAAAAATAGTGTATGACTCAAGTGTTAAAACTGTTTTATTTTGCTCGTAGGATTCGAAATTTGGCCTAAGCCTTTCATTTCGCAAACATTCCTACTCGCAAAATAAAAACCTACTTATAACACTTGTATTATAATCTACTATTATGAGAGTAAAATCGTATTTCGAAGTACAAAACATACAGAGGAGAGAGAAAATGCAAGTGAAAATTAAATGTCTTACAGTAGCCTTAGGTAGAAGTGAAGATATTTCACTATTTGGTTATGTATGGTTCACCAGATGAAATTAAAATGGTAGACCGATCACAGCTGGGCGCCAAATTTGCGAACGTACGTAAATTGTGCGTCGCATTGCTACTGTCTTGTAAGCGTCTGGAGATGGAGAGAAAGAATCCGATATATCTCGATAACGCTTTTGGTGTTTGTGCTGGCTGGAAGCGCTATCCGTCGGTTTATCTCCACCCGATAAGCTCGAGTCATAGTCACTACGTCAGAATACGACACTTGAACTTCGAAGACGAGTAATACATGCCAATTTATCTGCACTTTGAATCGCGGAAGGCTGCATATATCAGGTGTTTAACAAGAGAAGCAAAGAAACAGATGTCGGGTGTGAGGGAACACTGCCGGAACGCGAAAATTCCTCTATAGAGAATCGATGATATAAAACCGAGGTAGTTTTATTGGATGTACGCTTATACCCATTGATATATCAATAATTTTTGCTCTGGAAATCCAATAAAAGCACTGTGTTCGCTTTTATGACATACCTTCAATAAAACGCAGTGCCCCTTGGCAGCAAATTGAAGCATCTTGAAATAGTTATACCTTCATTACCTTCCCTTTAGCTATGTTTCAAGACTTATAAAGCTGTCATGCTCTTTTATACCAAAGCTTATAAACTGTAATTTGTTCAACATGTAATTTAGTTTTCGCAGCTTTATTCGGTAGGAAATGTTACTCTCTTGAAGTCAGAGTAACCCTCTTTGGTAAGGCGAAATAACTATAACTTCTTAATTTCTCTGCCCTGTACTTACAGTAAGTAGAGGAAGTACTGTATTATACGCAATAATCCGATGTCGAGATTTCACTAGAAATACATGTTTTGAGGCCCCTGAACAAAAATAATTTTAGAAAAATATCCGTTTCTCTCTGTGTGTGTGTGTGTGTGTGTGTGTGTGTGTGTGTGTGTGTGTGTGTGTGTGTGTGTGTCTGCCAACTGCACAACTCAAAAAAAATCTGATGTGTGACACTCACATGACTTACTCTACTCTTGTACAAACTATTTTTAAAAACGCTTACTCTCCAAATGCTTCATATTAATCGAGATATCGAGATGTTAATCTTATTGCTAATTTCCTTATATATGCAAGGGGAATTAGTAGGCTTTAAGCGATAGTAAAATATTTTAAGAGCTGCTTGATATGTGGAGTATTCCATTCTCTTTGCATTACCAGGACAAAAAAATGAATAACGAATTTGAGAAAAAGTATAAGAATTGGAAAATTTAAGGGAATAACACGCAATATCTCGAAAATGGTTCACGCAACAACAAAAAATGTATATGACATAAATTATGTATTTTAACGTGATCTACATTTTTTGTGTAGTAAAATATTGTCTGTCTCTTATGGTTTATCAATTATGCAAAGTCGTTCACAATGAAGAATACTTTTGGAGACATTCCCAGAAAATTCGAGATATACATTTCATTTGTTATGAAAATATCTTAAACATATGATATTTTAATCAAAATCGTTAGTCATTTTTGAGAAAATTAAAATTTTCGAAAAATCTTCCATGTAAAGTGTAGTCTGGGGTGGCGGGATTTTCTTGAAAACCTTCGTGTCGCATCTCTGGATGATACTGAACCTAAATACCAAGTTTGGTGATTATCTGACTGTTCGTTTGAGTTATGCTGTTCACTGACACACACACACGCGGACATGTTTTCAAAAATGCTTTTTTTGGATTCAGGGGCTCTCAAAACGTATATTTCCGGTGAAATCAAATTTTTGGGTGGAATGCAATACTTCCCCTACTTACTATATGTATTAGAGAAAGTAACAAATAGCCCGGCATAACTTGAGCTTCAGTATGTGGCGTGCATTATACTTTAGCGTTAGAACCTCATACATATGATTGATGCCTCATACATATGGTTGTGGCAAAACTTGAGGCTCATACGTATGGGAGATGCTTCATGATATGGTGGCATAGGTTGAGCCCATTACTACAGTGGCAAAACTTCAGCTTCACACATGGGCAAGCCTCATACTATAGCGGCATGCCTCATGGTATGGTGACATGACTTGAGCCTCATACATATGGTGGATACCTCATACTAAGGTGGTATAACTTGAGTCTCATACAAATGGTGGGAAGCCTCATACATTTGGTGGCAAGCCTCACACTATAGTGTGAAATTTGAGCCTCATACATATTGAGGCAAGCCTCATACTATAATGGTTGCCTCATACATATGGTGGTTGCCTAATACATCTGGTGGATGCCTCATACTGTGGTGGCATAACTTGACTCTTATACATATTGTAGTGGCATAGCTTTACTCCCACGAAAGCTGGTAATAGTGGTATGTGCAAACACTAAATCTTTATTTTTAGTGAGGTCCTCATTATGTAATATTATTTCATAAATGAATCTCATCCAGAATGCGTTATTATTTTTAAGCAACACTCATCAAATAAAAAAAAACTATGTGCATTCATATAGTTTTCTCTACCCATTCTTCAAGAAGCTATTAATACAAATGTTTATATGCATTTTAGTTTTGCTTTAATTTGAATACAAATTTGCGTACACAGTATAAAATATGCCACCTAACGATTCAAGCATACATTTTATGATTGCTTTATTCATTGTCTTGAAAAAAAATTAAGCAATACTGAAAAACCAGGAAAATTTTAACACCAGCAACTTCATAAAAACCAACCAAGCTGGTTTGCTCAGGCGGTTTGGCCTGTAGCCCGCATTCGGAAGGTCGTGGTTTCGATTCCCGTGGCCGACCTTCCTGACCCATGGTTTTCCCAAGTTGGCAGGCGAATGCTGGGGAGGATTCGTACATCCCCCGAATTTCCTGTCCCTCCATTTCATCTCCATTCTCATTTCACTTCGTCTTTCATGCGTTCGTCTCTTTCACGGTTGGAAGTGTCAGCGATGGTATTTCGGTGCAATGTGGCAGGTGAAAAGGACGCTATTTGTGACTCTCTCTCTGTCCCAGGCTGCCGGGGGTATCCGAATCCACTTGAGATGCTTTGGAACGCCTCTGTATGGAGTGGAGTACCTGGTCTGCCGGTCCATCTACCGGGGAGTTTGTATCTGGAAAACTTAGGGATCCTGCCATTTCTGTGCCGTCCGGTGTCTCTGTCGCCTTATCCTTCCTTCCGGCGACACCCCTTGTGGGGAATAGGTACAATATCCCCTATATGGATTGTGGTCGAGTCCACTCCGTAGCCAATCCAATCCACTCCATTCACAAAAACAAAAAAAATATTTTTCTGCAACTAACAACAACTTCAATCAAATCCTTACATTTGTTTTCACTGCACTAAAGTATTAGAGAATGCCACTATCATATTTCTCTGACAAATTTGAATGGGCGAAGAAGCTTTAGAAAATTAAAACATTTAATTTAATTGTATGATAAAGTATTTGTGCTAGAGCTTTAAGCTTTTACAGTCATTCTTTATTTACTCATATTAAGCCTGACAATTCTTAAATGAAAAGCTTTAAAATGTAAAAAGATAGAAAATTCAGTCCCAGTGGTCCTTAAGACGAAACATTGAGTCGTGGTATTAAATATCCAATCCGGTTGCTTACGAGGGCTGTCCAGAAAGTAACCTCCGTTCATACATAGCACGAGAAGTATTGGGGGTAGTGCCGCCAATTCGATATCAGCGTGCGCAGTGACTCAGTACGCTTCTAGCTGTGCAAGGTAGAGCATCGTACTGTCGCGTGTTTGCTAGTTATAGCTTAACAACATGAGCGTCGAAATAACAAATCCCGCCAAGTGTGAAGTGTGAAAAGGCTAAGAAGATCAATCCAAAATAAGCGTCGTGGTCTTCTGACATCTGGTGTTGTGCTTTTGCATGACGATGCTCGCCCTCACACAACAAGCAACAGAAAAGGACTTTTGGCCAAGTTCAAATGGCACTACTATCCCCCGTACAGCCCTGACTTGGACCCTCCCGACTTCCATCTGTTCCTGTACATGAAAAAGTGCCTTGCAGCTCAGCGCTTTCAATGACGAAGAGCTTCAAAATGCCGTGAAATGTTGGCTTAGTTCACAGGTGGCAGAAGTTTATGCACAGGGTATTTCAAAGACTGTGAAAAGGTATGACCAGTGCTTGAATCGGTTTGGATACTATGTAAAAAAATCTGATGTGCTACACTCACGTGACTTTCTCTACTCTTGTAAAACTATTATTACAAACTCTTATTCTCCATCTATTCCATATTAATCGAGATAAACATTTGCAGAAACGAACTTTTGACATGCAAAGACATGACATTTTACAGTTCTAAAAATATATGATTATCGCTTAAGGCCTACTACTATGTTCCCCATGTTTTGTATTTGCAAGGTCAATATAAGCATAGAAATATCTCTTAATAGCTGGTTGCTAGGTATAGCACCATTCTCTTTGCCATAGATTAATACTCTTTGCATATCGAAGACAAAAAAAATTAATAACAAATTCCCATTTGAGAAAATAAGTATTGAAAAATTAAAGGGAATAACAAGCAATATCTCGAAAAGGGTTCACTCAACAAAAAACAATGTTTATGACATAAGTTGTGTATTTTAACGCGATCTACATTTTTTGTGTCGTAAAATTTTGTCTGTCTCTTATGGTTTACCAGTTATGCAAAAGTCGTTCACAATGAAGAATACTTTTGGAGACATTCCCAGAAAATTCAAGATATATCTACATTTTATTTGTCATGAAAATATCTTAATCATATGATATTTTTAATCAAAATCGTTAGAACCATTTTTGAGAGAATTAAAATTAAATTAAAGGGTAATCTGGGGTGGAGGGATTTTGTTGAAAACCTTCGTGTCGCATCTCTGGAAGATACTGAGCCTAAATATCAAGTTAGGCGTTTATCCGACTGTTCGTTTCTGAGTTATGCTGTTCACAGACACACACAGACACGACACACACACGGAAATGTTACCAAAAATGCTTTTTTTTTGGATTCAGGGGTCTCAAAACGTATTTTTGCGGTGAAATCTCGGATTCGAACTTCCCCTACTTACTATACGTAG
This sequence comes from Deroplatys truncata, assembly GCA_030765065.1. NCBI lineage: Eukaryota > Metazoa > Arthropoda > Insecta > Mantodea > Mantidae > Deroplatys > Deroplatys truncata. Next base: position 77,001,432 of record CM060989.1, on the reverse strand, counting down.
TAGAAAAAGTAAAAATAGTGAAAAGCTGTAATTTTCAGATGTATATAATAAAAATTTCTTGTGTATATCGGTTACGTGTTTATTTCAAAACGGAGGTTACTTTCTGGACAGCCCTCGTAAATTGGTAAATGACGGAAAGCACGAAAATAAAGTCAGATTAGTCAGCCCACATGATATGAACCCGAGATCTCCCTAATGCGAGCCAAAGACGTTTCCGCCTTATTATTATTATTATTATTATTATTATTATTATTAAATTTCTATATTATCTGCTATAAAATATATAGCCGGAATAAAACCAGAGCACTTCTGTTTAGAAGTCAGAAAACAAAAGCTTCGCTCCTCTCTGTTGTCAACACTCGTATCCCTTTCAATGCCGATTCTAACCGAACCTCTCCGTCCGCAGAGGCATGAATCGTTTAATCGAATGATTTTCAACAGGTGCACCGCGGAATCTTGGGATACCATTGCAGTTTGCCTGGGGAGTCGCGGTTTGTTTCGTATTCAGCGTTAAATGAAACCTTTGTGCGAAACTTCGCTTTGGTGTTGGTCACCCTCTGCGACCCGGGAGAAGTTTCCTTTTGATCTTTCTAAAAGAATACGAGTATAAAGCATAAGAAACATACATTTGAAATGGTCAAATCCCTTGGCAGCAGTCTTCTATTTTATATAAAACATTCCAGTTTTTTACTTTCTCTACTACGCATAGAAAGTAGGGGAAGTAATGCATTCCACTCAAAAATTCGATACCGGATTTCACCGGAAATACATGTTTTGAGGCCTTCTGAATCCAAAAAAATCTGACGTGTTACACTCACATGACTTTCTCTACTCTTGTACAATCTATTTTTCAAACGCCTATTCTCCATATACTTCATGTTAATCGAGATATCGGGATGTCAATCTTATTGGTAATTTTCTTGTAGATGCAAGGGAAATATGGTAGCTTTTAAGCGATAGTCAAATATTTTAACGCTGGTTGCTATGTGGCGCATTCCATTCAGTTTGCATGTCCAGGACATAACAAAATGAATAACGAATTTGAGAAAAAGTATGTGTTGGAAAATTTAAGGGAATAACAAGCAATATCTCGAAAACGGTTCACTCAACAAAAGAAATGTATATGACATAAATTGTGTATTTTAACGCGATCTACATTTTTTGTGTAGTAAATTTTGTCTATCTCTTATGGTTTACCAGTTATGCAAAAGTCGTTCACAAAGAAAGAATACTTTTGGAGACATTCCCAGAAAATTCGAGATATACATTTCATTTCTTATGACATTATCTTAAACATATGATAATTTCATCAAAATCGTTAGAACCATTTTTGAGAAAATTAATATTTTCGACAAATCTTCCATGTAAAGGGTACTCTGGGTTGGGGGGATTTTCTTGAAAACCTTCGTGTCGCATCTCTGGAAGATACTGAATCTAAATACCAAGTTTGGTGTTTATTCGACTGTTCGTTTTTGAGTTATGCTGTTCACAGACACACAGACACACACACGGACATGTTTCCAAAAATGCTTTTTTTGGATTCAGGGGGTCTCAAAACATGTATTTCCGGTGAAATCTCGGTATCGAATTTTTGGGTGGAATGCAATACTTCCCCTACTTACTATACGTAGTAGAGAGTGTAAAAAGCATTTTTGGGAACACGTCAGTGTGTGTTTCTGTGAACAGCATAACTCAGAAACGAACGGTCGGATAAACACCAAACTTGGTATTTAGGTTCAGTATCTTCCAGAGATGCGACAGGAAAGTTTTCAAGAAAATATCCCAACCCCAGACACCCTACACATGGAACATTTTTCGAAAATTTTAATTTTCTCAAAAATGGCTCTAACGATTTTGATTCATACGTCATATATTTAAGATATTTTCATCACCAATAAAATGTATATCTCGAATTTTCTGGGAATGTCTCCAAAAGTCCTCTTCATTCTGAATGACTTTTGCATAACTGATAAACCATAAGAGGTAGACAAGAATGTTCTTCACAAAAAATGTAGAACTCGTTCAAGCATACAATTTATGTCCTATATAATTTTTGTTGAGTTAACCATTTTCGAAATATTCCTTGTTATTTGTTTGAATTTTCTGCAAATGTTTTTCTGGATTAACATGAAGTAGATGGAGAATAAGCGTTTGTAGAAATAGTTTTTGCAAGAGTAGAGAAGGTCAGGTGAGTATAATACATAAGATTTTTTTATATTAAAATTTTAAACTACGATAATGTTTTTAATTATCAGGGTCGGTACTTTATCTCAGTTCGCCGCGGGATTGCTGGTGTGCAGAGTACCCGTGTTGAGGCAGTATTTTTAACACTTTAGTAATTTCAATTGTATTATATAATATATAAATTCAATAATAGCCCGCTTTGAAGCAATATGTATGTAATTATTTGTAAAAATGTATATAACAGTCATTGCAAATGCTTATATTATTGTAAACATGTTTAATAATGTTATGTGAATGCATTGTGTAGTTTAATAATGTAAGAGCTGTGAGAATAATAAGTTTAACGTTGCTAACAATGAGGTAACCTTGAGGCAATAATGAGTTTGAGAGTTTAAATGTTACTAGTCATGATTAGAGCAACGATAATATACATTTTGTGTCAGTTTAAAATTAGCCAATCAACAGTCAGGAAAAGCTTTAATTAAATGCAGGTATTTATTGGACTAGGATTAGCCAATCAGAGACTTGAAATACAGAAGCTTACGGGTTTGGACGGTTGAAATATGTTCAGTTGCCTGCAAACCTTGGTAGTGACCGGATGGAAGATGTGTTCTCTAAAGAAATATTACGTATTTGTGTGTAACGAAAATTAAGTATACGTGATAACAAAGTGCAAGTTTTAAATTAAAGAATCTCACAGCTCTTAATATCAGTGTAGTGCTATTTAATTTGTGTCAAGGATTAATGAAAAGAAGTGAATTTAAAACTTAAAATCTGTGTAGGCCTACATTCTTGTTGCACCAGCCCGTCTAAGAGATACGTGACTAAAACAATACTGAAGCAGCCGAGGCAAACATAAACATAAATACTATCTATAGAAGCAGTTTAATAACAAAGTTAATAGTTAATATTTTTTTTGTAAACTTGGAGCGTAACAACAAAAATACATCTTCAAATCGGCATCTCATACATAGCAGCATATTACGTAACAAGCAATCTTCAAGTTAACGTCCATACGTGGAGCTGATTAAATAAATAAACTCCAATAACTACTTCAAGTTGGCTTTCCAAGCGTGAGGCTAATAACTTACGTAACAATAAATTACGTAAACAAAACACCATCTCAGTGTTTACTAGTAGATATGAGCAGTCCATCGACAGCACTGACTGATAGTGGTGTGATAACAATTATTTTCGGGTAACAGTTATAATTGTCGCAATTATAGTGCATTAAAGGTTATACGCAACGGTTACCAATAATGATTAGATATAACTACGCTTTATTATGAAGAATGTCGATACAGACTCCCTTTGTTATTTTGATGCAATCTAATCTGTATTGTGTCAACAGTTTGATTATTAAGTGTTTTATAATCGCAAAATGCATTTGCAATTGTTTCTACATTCGTACACACACAAAGAAGTACTGTTCCGTGTTGGATTCTCCCTAACGTCTGAGATATTCGCGTGTAAGTGCGCCTCTCTTAGCATGTGCAGATGGGAACAGTCCTGAGCAAGTGAAACATCATTGCAATTATCAAATAGAGGTCGGAAGCAAGCAGTTTGTAATACTAACAAATACTGTTCAGGTTACAATTATGCTGTATTAAGTAATGAAGTAGAACTTTCAACTTTGAGGTTTGTATCCGGAAATACTGATTTAACTCTGTCGTATATCGGTCGGTCTTTCATTGTTCTTTGCCATGCAAGGTTATAGGTGTAAATATCCATAATAAATCCAAAAGAGCAGAAACGCACACTTTCATACTTGCTTTCCAAATTCGAAATTCGGAGAAATTTACGTTTCTTTAAGCAATCCTAGAGAGTAGACTTGATAAGATTGTGCAGCTCCGGATCTTGATCCACTATTGCTAAAATTTATGTACCGTTGTTTGAGCTTAGCGGGCCGCTCATTTGTTATACCGAACAGCATTAATTGTTTATTCATACCCATCTAGCCGCGATGTATAAAATCTCGTGAATAACCATCTTAATGCAATGCAGTGCTGACTCACCTGTCATCTGTGACCTATGACCTATATTCGAAGCAACACGCTCTAATAAACAAATATACACTTTTAACTCCGTGCGAGGATAACTCAAGTTGTAAACGAGTTGAAGTATTTCCCGATAAGCGATTCCAATGCATATGCAGTCAATTATATCACCCAGGCTCGGTAACAGCCTCCAGTTACCGTTAACGCAATAACTAGTTATCTTCGTTATTTTTAACCGTTATTGGGTAACTAGTCATTCTGCATTTGTTACTTTGGTATCGTTACTGAGTACTAGCTACTTCGTAATAGTTATTTTGGTAACCGTTACGTTACTTACTACCCATCCCTAGCTTGTATAGATTGGAGAAACAAACATGCAACGTTTCTACAGGTTACCACCTCGTAGTATATGCCTTGATTGTGTACATGTTTACAAGTTACTTATACATATTTACATCATCATATACACACAATTACACACATGTAGTTGCAATCTGGGTAAGTGATTCTGATACCAACTATATTCCATTCCAATATACAGTTGGATCATTTAAGTTGAGACTGTACAATATCTCCAAAACTAAGCGTTGTAGAAAGAAATGTCTTTAATAAAAGTTGCTTGATATTATGGGGGAAAATAAATGTCATTAGTCGTGTTTTATTTGGAGGACGTTGTGTTGGTAAATTTAAGTTTTTTAAACAGCAGCCTACCTTTTTATGTTGTTTTCTCACTCCTTATAAGAAACTAAACATTTGTATAAAGCACTTTGCAATTGCTCTTACACCAACGTAAATAACAACGAAATTTTTGAATGGTTGTATACGAAGAGCGCAATGAATGGTTGAACCATCCATGTAGGGTCATTTTAGGGCCAAGTTACGTTTCGTAATTGGGAACCAACATTCTTGATGTTTTTTCTTATTCCTCATCAAAAAATAAACAGCTTTGTATAAACCATTTTCAAATGAGAAAAACATACCAATGTAGCTTTTCATTCTAAAAATTAAATTGAGTCTAAAATGACTATCATAACGTCTTCCAATATATTGTAGTCTCAACTTAAAGGGTCCACTGTATAACAGTGCACATTTTTAAGTGTTAAAAAGTGCAATTCCATCTGTTTTCATTAAGAATATGCTTGCACTGCGAGAAGGTTTGCTCAACCTTGCACGATGGTATAGGTGTATATTTAAAATAAACTCTACGTTATTGAAATCAAGCTGCATTATGTTTATTTTACACAGTTCTGAATAGTCAGGAATAGAAGCCTAGTCAAATAATACGCACGTTCGTCCTCCGATGCAGCATAAACTGTTTGCCCTTTCCTTTCACCTTTGAACCCATGTCCTCCGTGATGTAAATATTGGCACACAATAACCAACCTAAAAGGACAAAGTGTCGTGCTTGATAATTATATCGAGAGTTATAATTAAATTGGCGGTGTTTAGGGAGTTACAGCAAGGACTATAATAATCATAGAAGTCTGAAACTTAGTAAATAAGCTAATTAAGCAATGATAATTATGAGGAAAGAAGAGCTCCATGTCTTATGTTCTTCAACAGATTGTTCTCCTCTTTGTTGGGACTTACACCCCCAAGAACTTACAAGCCAATGCCTTGGGCCAGTAGCCTGTCGAGGAGCAAGCAAATTCTGGATCAGAGCATAGGTGCTCAGCCCAATGCCTGGTATGGCGGTGAAGAAGAAGAAAATGAAATGTAGTGATGAAGGGGTTCCCAGATAAAATCATCCAAATCAGCATTTACCTAGTGACTGAGGAATTCTACGAAAAAATCTTTGGCAGTAAGCAGTCACAGCAATCAATTTGCTGTAATTGTAATATCAGTGTGTTCTCCTCGTGGAATTTCGTTGTGTCAGTTCCCTGGTTGCTTGATGATACTTGTGAATGTTGGTTAAAAATTAAGAAGGTACGTCAGGACTGGTTTTAAACTGCTTGAACCTACTTACAAGCTTGGCGGAACAGAATGAAGTTCAAGTCATCTGGATGCCGGGTCATAGTAGCATAAAGGGAAATGAAAAAGCTGATGAACTTGTAAGACAAGGAGCAGCTTCACAATTTATTGGGCCAGAGCCGGCTCTAGGAACATCTAGATGTTTAGTAAGAGAGGCTATTAAGAACTGGTCCAAAGTAGAATATCATAAAACCTGGCTTAAATCTCCAGGAAACAAACATGGTAAACTATTTATTAGAAAACCATGTAAGAAAAGAAATGACAGCTTACTTAAATGTAACAGGTTCAGCTGAGAACAATAATATTGCATTTCTCATGAAGTGGTTTACTTGTAATATCATATTTAATTTGTTGAGCCCCACGTTTGGGAGCCAAATTGAAGTGGTAACTTTTGTTGTTTATTTAGCCCCACGTTTGGGAGCCAATTTGCGACGGTATTATTTATAATGTTTGTGTATTTGTGTTTACTCCACGTGGTGAAGCCATTTTGTGACGTGATTCTTTGTTAGGTTTGTTAGCTCCATCTAGTGTTAGCAATTTGCGGCAGTATTAGTGTTTGTTTGAAAGAATGCTACTGTTATTTTATTTACTTTTGGTTCACTGTCCTCCGGCTAGCTATGATCTTTTTGGTCGAGCACTTCTCTTTATACAGGTTGTGTAAACGGAAAGGAGTCTTTTATCCATAGATAACACTGATGAAGGAATTTGTTTTACACTTTTATTGTCGAACACATTCACTATCACATTTACACATTGATCTTGACACTCGCCAAACTGAAACTGTTATAATAACTTCATTACTGATCATTCTTAATTCGCGTACTTCAACTTTTTGTATAATTAACTTTACAACACTTTAGATTTTTCATAACTCTGCTACGCGTAACCTGTGAATCGATAGCCGACGTGTACTGTACAAATATTTCTGCTGGACTGAAGGCGACGTGTAACGTACAAATGTTTTCGACGAACTGACGGCGACGTGTAGCGTACAAATATTTTCGGTGAACTGACGGGGTCTACCTCTAACCTAGCCCTTTTTATACTCCCACACCTCGATGTGCCTAAAGATTATAACTGAGTTGCTATTGGCTAATAAAACGCGCCAACGTTGGCGTCTATTTTTATATTCAATGAAAATTATGAATACATATGCTCTAGGGAAAATGTTCCAGCAAATTCTAAAGAAAAACGCGCCAACATTACGTAACTTCCTCGTCTCTAATAATGATAAACAGCTCACCCCCTCGCTGCATTATTGCACGCTATTATTGTCAGTTTCAGTAAGGCCGTATAAACTTACTTCTCAACAATAATTACAATCAAAAACATCTTAAATTAATGTCACATAAAAATGCATATTCACACTATATTATTCTTTACATTTAAATAATTTATGATACAAATTACTGCATCACTCACAGGACGTGCTCCTTTGAAAATCTTAACACGATGGGAGGTTTTAAGCTAATTGGACTGCAGAGTGTGCAGGAAGAAACTGAATTAGCCCAGCACATTATATGCTCCTGTGAGCAACGGGAAAATGCTTTTAGAAGCAAAAGAATTTGAAACTATAAGTGTTACGAGGCTGTATTTCTTGGTAAAGGGTGAAGCAGTACGTTTTGAGTAGCTAAATACAATTATAACCATAGGGAAAATAAATATTAATAACAGTAGGAATAGTATTGAATAAAACTATGTGAACAAGGGTTGAATAGACAGTGCCATCAGCGGCCGGAAACGGGTGGTTTTTCCCTCTATTGTTGTGTCCCGTTAGGTTGCCTGGAACGCAGATGTGTAGGAAAATGGTCAATGTTCACAAAGCCCAGATAGCTCCAGGCATCTAATGAAAGAAGCTAGAAATCAGGTGATAGTGAAATAGGGGGATAGTAAACGTGAAATAAAGAAACAGGAGAGTTTAGAAGACACACTTCGTCGTGGTAGTTCCTTGGAGATGGTTCTTAGAAAATGTATCGGAGGATATGTGCGATGATATGAAGCGTAGCAATAAGGAAATGCGCGTGTGTGTGTTGACGCAATAACAGGAATCAGATTTTAAAACGGTGACGGAAAATAAACGAGCAGGAAAATAAAACAGCCGTATTGACCACTAACCCGAGATCCAAGATCCATGCTAATCCCTGAGCTAGTATACCGAACCGGGGACCATTCGCAAATCCGGTGCCGCCAAATAGCCACGTACTCCCGCAAATAGGCGAAATACCGCCGCAAATTGGCCGCCCAGCGTGGGTCCCACTTCTGTAGGTGTGAAGCTTCAATACAGACCGTTTGTTTTAAATTCAGATCAATATTTTTCTGCTCTCAAGAACTTTTAAATAGATAACTTGTGTTTACTAATTCTGCCTTCAAGCTATACATGAAAAAACAATTCTCATGTGTGAAACATTTGTATATACCTTTTTCTTTCCACATTTATGTATTGTGTAACTTTTTGTGAGTGCTTTGTATTTATATTGGCCATTGCTAGCCTTAATGACGAGGACGTCAACTTGTCTTCACCCGGGAGAGATGTGGCGAGCACATGTCAGGTTGGTAGGCCCTGCATTGAGTCAAGCCTTCGTGGTACACCTGTTATGTTTGTATACTGGAAAGCTTGATTCAAATGTTGGTCCTACTGATTAGCTAGTTAATTGGATGTTGGGAATGCTCCAGTAGATTAGAGTTTAACAGCAATTTGGGGTGGGGATAATGAAATATAAAGAGTTGAATTACTGCGTTTCGCTCTCTTTTGGGTTTGTGTATAGTTGAGAGGAGCATGCGAGTGTGCTCGACCTCCGCCGACCTCGTGGCGGGACATGGCTTCAGAATTATCTTGGAGGTTAAAGGTACTTCTGCAATTTAGTATTAAATTGTGTTATTTGTAAGTTGAATCCTATTTATTTAGGCTTCCCGTACTATGTTTCCTGGTCCTCGGTATTGCACAGCCAAACAAGTGGTGTTAGTTTATACGTCCCCTTTGTCCCGCTGAGCTAGGAGGTTAGGATTTCGGAATGATTATGGCATAGCCGTGACAATATATTCCGTTACAGAAGTGACGAATTCAGACAGTAACTAATTACCCATAAACGATTACAAAAGTAACGAATACAAACCAGTAACCCCAAAACGGTTGTCGAAGTAACGAAGGCAGTAACTAGTTATTGCGTTAAGGACTATTAAAGTAACGGAGACGGTTACTGAGCCTGGGTGACATAATTCATTGCTTCTGCTTGGTATCGCTTAAGAACTATATCGGTATCAGGCTTAAAAGACAGTGCTGAATAAACGGGGCACACTGTAGGCACATATAGTTTACGTACGTAGTTGACGTCCAACTGTGATCGGTGTACCAGTTTAATGTCATCTTATGAATGACACATAACCAAATAGTGAAATATCTATACTGATACTTAAGGCTTTTGTAAGACATTTAATTTTCACCTACACTTTATGTCTTCTCTTTGTATTTTTAGTACTTCGAAATACGATTTTACAGGTACAAAAATATATATTACCAAAGGAATATGGAGACATATAATGATAAAAGATATAGCGGGACTTCACCGGAAATACATGTTTTGAGGTTCTCTGAATAAAGGCGACATTTTTAGAAAAAGGCCCGCGTGTGTGTGAACAGCACAATTCAAAAACGAAACGTTCGGATAAATACCAAACTTTTTATTTTCTAAAAATAAATTTTTCTAACAATTTTGATAAATATACCATATATTAAGATATTTACATGAGAAATAAGATGCATATTTTGAATTTTCTGGGCATTGCCATTGAATTCCTCTTTATTTGGAAGCATTTTTTATATTCTTGTATAACTGGGAAACGTAAAATGGTAGATAAAAACGTATGCACAGAAATAATAGATATCTTTAAGAGACATAATTTATTTCAAATAGTGGCATCAGGCATTTCCGAAATATCCGTTATTAATAGTTCAATTTTTAAATACTTTATCATTTCTTTTATGTCCCATCGATTTTCAGCTGTTTCTGGCATGCCATGGAAGGAATATGGAATTCTAAAACAGGCGTATAGCGTCCAGTTCTTAAACAATTGACTATCGCAGGATGGTTCAGGTGGCAACGTCGGTGGCGCGCATTCGAGAGGTCGTGGTTTCGATACCCGTGGTCGATCTTCCTGACCCATGGTTTTTTTTCGGGAAATTCTTCGGGTCATTATGCGAATGTTGGAAAGGATCATTAAGTCTCCCGAATTTCCTCTCCCTCCATTCCACCTCCATTCTCATTTTACTTCACCTTTCATCCACTTGATTTCTTTCAGGGTTGCAGGTGTCGGCGGGGGGACTCAGCGAGTGCATGGCGTGGAAAAGGATGCTCTGTTAAAACCTTCGTTCTACAGCATGATGACTGTCTGTGGGCCTCGGTCTCCAAGTGTAAGCCCCAAAGAGGGGGAGGACCTGGCTGCTCCAGTGCCCATCTGGGGAGTTATAAATCTGGAAATGGTATGGATCCTGCCCTCTCCTGTCACCCTATAAACGATAGAATAGAGAAAGTCATGTGAATGTAACACGCCTAGTTTTTCTAAAAATGCCTTGTTTTTGTTGAATTAAGGGAGTCTGAAAACATGCATTTCCGAAGAAATCTGGGTAGGAATAAATTTTACGTTTGGTATGCAATACTTTTTTTACTTTCCCTACTACGTATAGTAAGTAGGGAAAGTATTGTATTCCACCCAAAAATTCGATACCGAGATTTGACCGGAAATATATGTTTTGAGTCCCCCTGAATCAAAAAAAGCATTTTTTGGAAACATGTCCGTGTGTGTGTCTGTGTGTGTGTCTGAACAGCATAACTCAGAAACGAACAGTCTGATAAACACCAAACTTGGTATTTAGGTTCAGTATCTTCCAAGGATGCGAAACAAAGGTTTTCAAGAAAATCCCCCCACCCCAGAGTACCCTTTACATGGAAGATTTTTCGAAAATTTTAATTTTCTCAAAAATGGCTCTAACGATTTTGTTTAAAATATCATATGTTTAAGATATTTTTATGACAAATAAAATTTATATCTTGAATTTCCTGGGAATGTCTCCAAAAGTATTCTCGATTGTGAACGACTTTTGTATAGCTGGTAAACCATAAGAGATAGACAAAGTTTTACTACACAAAAAATGTAGATCGCGTTAAAATACACAATTTATGTCATATACATTTTTTTTGTTGAGTGAATCATTTTCGATATATTGCTTGTTATTCCCTTAAATTTTTCAATACTTATTTTCTAAAATGGGAATTCGTTATTCAGTTTTTTGTCTTGGATATGCAAAGAGTATTAATCTGTGGGAAAGGGAATGGTGCTGCACCTAGCAACCAGCTATTAAGAGATATGTATGTGCTTAAAGGCTACTGTTTTTCTGTATTGCCCTTGTAAATATATATTCCCCTTACATCTACAAGAAAATTAGCAATAAGATAGAGTCTGCAAATGTTTATCTCGATTAACATAAAGTAGATGGAGAATAAGCGTTTGTAAAAATAGTTTGTACAAGAGTAGAGAAAGTCATGTGAGTATAACACATCAGATTTTCTTACTAGAGGAGTAAGTATTTGCTCTACATATAAAAATCAATATCAAAATTCTGCTTGGCCTTTGCATTGAAGTATTCATTCTTAAAGTTCATTGATAACATACGCATCTAACCGTCTGGCTATCTCATTTAGTAAATGAAACCAAACTAGAGTGTAATTAAATGGAACCTTCTAGGTATACACAGTTTTCATGGAGTCCATTGAACTTTAGGGCGCTTCCTGTGTCGTATGTTTGGATAAGTCTGCGCTAGGGGGCGCTAGAGGATTGCTAATCCCGAGCAGAGGCTCTCTTTGCATTTTCGCAGCGTGGACGCTTTCCCAAAGACAGTGATAACAGTACAAACTTAGGGGACGTAATCCACTGTAATGGAAACCGGATTTGGTGGCATCATTGTTGGTAATTGTTTACACAGCGGCAATGGGAAACGGGACATCTGTCCAAGAAGTAAATCCTTTCGTTGATTCCGTTTGGAGCATTCTTTCAGCACAAACAAAAACGAGTTGCAAACTCTGTTCATTTCTTCTCTGTTTTCCTTTCTCATTTTTCTTTGAGTTTTACGATACTCTTCCTGCCAAACCGTGCTATTAAAATGAGAGGAAACACTAGCAGAGGAACATACTCAAAATGTTTTAAGGTAATTTAACTGCGACAAATTTGCTCTCAAGAGTTATTCGTTAGAAAGTAGGGAAGCAAATTAAAATGAATTATCTGTTAATAATGCAGCGCTTTTCCTTCACACTGTGACACTGCATGGCTTCCCGCGTGACGGCCACTGCAGCTCTGACCCCCGCCGAAACCTTATTATAAGAGAATGTTGGAAATATTTTTCTCTACCCGCATATTTCTAGCATCTTCTCAGCTTTCCCTTTCATTTCGTTTCCTTCTCATCTTTCAGGTGTGCTTGTAGGTTTCGTGGCGTTTGGTGGTGCCAAGCAGGTGGCTTATTCAAGGAAAAGGATAGTAGAGGGCTGCTTGATTGACCGATCGTTTATCGCCCTCTTTGTGTAGTTCCAGCAGTTATGGTCATCCGCACGCTCTGTGGCCTATTTCCTGTGACCCTTGGATTGGATTGAATTGGCTACGGAGGGCACTCGCCACTGATCCACATAGGGGATACTGTAGATATGAACCAGGAGTTCTCCTCCTCCTCCTCCGTGGTCTAGGGTAGCACGATAGCCTTTAAATCCCAAGTTCGCGGTTCAAACCCGGCGGAGGGCGGATTTATTTGGGGGTAAAAATCCTTAGCATGGCTTCCTTCGGAAGAGAAGTAAAGCTGGTGGTGTCCTGTCGAAAATTTACAGCAGTGTAAGTACCTGAGGCTTGATAAAATGGCCTCTAAGAAACATTTTCGGTCTTTCACGCCCAATATAGAATGGGACGCCAAGAACCATAGTAGCTAAAGAGCGTCCATAAATAGAACTAAATTTTTTTGGAACAAGGAGTGACGGTACAGAAATGGTAGAATCGCTAAGTTTCTAGAGAAGGTCAGACACACTGGGGACTCCACACCCACATCCATTTCCTCCACCACGCTGCACCAAAACACCATCGCCGACACTTCCAACCCTGAAAGAAACCAACGGATGAAATGAGTAAGGAGATAAATTCGGGCGAGTAAGAATCCTTCCCAGCATTTGCCTGGCGATCTGGGAAAACCCGAAAAAACCATTGGACAAGAAGATCAGCCAATGAAATCGAACCATCACCCCCGAATGCGGGTCATAGGCGAAATCACCTGAAGCATCCTGCTCGGTCCTGTGACCCTTAGCTTCCTGTTGTTCCTCACTTCATTCCTTTTTCTTGTTTTTTCATTTATTTTCCTTGAACCGTATCCGTTTTATCTGAAATGTTTACAGGCATAAAGCAAGCTATATACGTGAGTGGGCTATTGCAAAATACTGCATAATGGCTTTGGCCATTATTTTCTGAAAATGAGTAACAGGTTCACGCAAACTGGTCATTAAACACGTGCCGAACTGGCGTACTCTCCCATTAGCTGTGCGATCTACGTTGCTTTCTTTCTTTTCCCCCTTTCTTTCTTCTTTCTGAACACATCAAGCAAGAGTGCTTCAAAACACTAGTCGAATGTACAAAGCGTGTGATTGAGTTTTCTGTAGAAACGTTAAAACAGCATATATTGAACATATTTTCAATATATCAACTTCCGATCACTGAATATTTTTACCTCCTTCACCCCTGGCCTAAAGGAGAAAAGGTAAAGAATATAGGTATAGGTACGCATCACGGAGGGGCCCCCGGAATCGGGGCAGAGCACCGCACGCTGGCCAGTCGGCCTATTGTGCTTCCAACGTGACCCCTGGAAGGAAAGGATGAAGGGAGAGAAGGGCGACCAGATCCGAAAACCAATGTGCGTAAGCATGGACTGGGTCCCTAACGTTTCCAGATAGAACGCATCCGACGCTATACGGTCCCTGCCCACAAGACACTAACATTCAGGGTTCCCCAACCTGAGTAGAAACCTTTACAGAGCGCAAGTCACCGTCCAGCCGCAACCCGCCGAACATCGTCGCCAGATCCTACAACCTTGAAACAGATGACAAGGAAGATGATGGGTACAGGAAATGAGAGGAAGGAGAGTTGTGGTAGAAGATGAACTACCGCAGCATTCGCCTGGCGACCCGGAGAAACCACGAAAAACCCATGTACCAGAGCAGGCGGTGGCCGGTGATCGATCCTCAGACCTCCCGAATGCGGCCCAGAGAAAGGAGAGGAGGTAGAGGTAATTCAACGGAGGGGGACACCTTGCCACTGCGACTAACTAGATCTATTATGACTACATCCCTGGGAAGTACGGATGAATTGAAATAGCCGCATGAGGTCGCAGGTAGACGGTTACTTACTGTCTACTTAAGTTATATTGAATTATAAAATGCTTATTATTTATGTATGTTACTTTTGGTTTCGTTGATTCTTCAATATTTATCGTAATTAAGCCTCGCCTGCATCAGTTATAGCTGGTCGAACAATACACTTATGAGGGCGTGGTACGGGTGAGGAAAGTTTGGTTCTAGTAACATACAAATAATTATGTTGATAGCTCGCTTTAAAAAATCACGTTTCACTTTTATTAATATAATCCTCCTGCAATCAGCACTACAATAACACTTTTTACTTTCTCTACTACGTATAGTAAGTAGGGGTAAGTATTGTATTCCACCCAAAATTTCGATACCCAGATTTCACAGGAAATATATGTTTTAAGACCCCCTGAATCCAAAAAAAGCATTTTTGGAAACATGTCTGTGTGTGTGAACAGCATAATTCAGAAACGAACAGTCGGATAAACACCAAACTTGGTATCTAGGTTCAGTATCTTCCAGAGATGCAACACGAAGGTTTTCAAGAAAATCCCCGTAGCCCAGATTACCCTTTACATTGAACATTTTTCGAAAATTTTAATTTTCTCAAAAACGGCTCTAACGATTTTTATTAAAATAGCATATGTTTAAGATATTTTCATGACAAATAAAGTGTATATCTCGAATTTTTCTGGGAATGTCTCCAAAAGTATTCTTCATTGTGAAAGACTTTTGCATAACTGGTAAACCATAAGAGATAGACAAAATTTTACTGCACAGAAAATGTAGATCGCGTTAAAATGCACAAGTTATGTCATATACATTTTTTTGTTGAGTGAACGATTTTCGAGATATTGCTTGTTATTCTCTTAAATTTTTCAATACTTATTTTCTTAAATGGGAATTCGTTATTCATTTTTGTCTTGGATATGCAAAGAGTTATAATCTGTGGCAAAGGGAATGGTGCTGCACCTAGCAACCAGCTATTAAGAGATATGTGCTTAAAGGCTACTGTATTTCTATATTGCCCTTGTAAATATATATTCTCCTTACATCTACAAGAAAATTAGCAATAAGATAGAGTCTGCAAATGTTTATCTCGATTAACATGAAGTAGATGGAGAATAAGAGTTTGTAAAAATAGTTTGTACTAGAGTAGAGAAAGACATGTGAGTGTAACACATCAGATTTTTTCACATATAGATAAGGTTGGTTGAAGCTTTAAGGTAATTTAGAATTAATAAGGTGCTGGTATTCCAAACATGTGCCGTCATCCATTAAATATTCTAAAGTTTACTTGCTAACGTGAATAATTTAAGTCACTTGTACTACATATTTATATCAGTGATCTATTAATGTGGTGTATTTTTACATTGTGGAATTTATATTTAAGAAGCTAAACTTAACTATTGTTCCTACACTACTTTATCTAACAAGACATTACACGTTTGCACTATAAGATTCCACTACCACAACTAACCTGGCTTGGGTACGCTCTTCCTGGCATCCATATATTTAACTTGTTAAATATTCTATCGTCTCCTCTCATTGGCTACTTGTCTAATAGCAAAATACTGTTTATCGGTATCTTATTGGGTTTTAACTTACATGTTACTATATTAAAAATTCTTACGTTAACAGCTTTCTTTGTTGTTGACTGTTAAAGAAATTTCTCGAAGGATCTTCACTATTGTACGCTATTGTTACTTCCCCTACGGTTTGCTTTTATAGCTGTCGACTTCACACAACTTGTTGCCATTCTAGTATCTTACAGCTCCATCTTTTATACACACAAATACGTTGCACAAAATATTTCACCCTTAATTTCTAATAATACACGATATACACTATCGTTTACATATATAATTACATAGATTATTTATCACTGGTAGGCGGGCTATTGTTTTATTACAATAATATCAATATTCTCATTATAATATTTGTTTAAGGCCAGAAATATTGACTCGAGATGCACAGAAGTACCTAATATTTCTAGTTTGAAACACCCGCCTTCACCAGCAGAGGCGAAGAGTCCCGCGAGAGATGAAACGCACACTGACGTTTTACGTGGAAAAATACTTTATAAAGTGCAGCAACCATGGCATCTGCCCGACACTAGTCGCACCACGAAGAAGACACTTCCTAAAAGATGAAAAGAGAGAAAATAAGGGAAAGAGGAAATCGTGATAGAATGCACCAACCCAGCACTCACCTATGCGATCAGAGGAAAGCTACAAAAAACCCTATAGTCAAAGTGGGCGACCACCGGGAATCGAACCCGAGACCTCCCAAATGCGGACCAAAGACATTGCGGCCTAAACCATCCTGGTCGGTTAAAGGAGAGAGTGTCTGATATTAGAGTTTTACCAGAAGTGTGCTTTTTGAGGTCTTCTGAACGCAAGAGAGAAATATATTTAGGAAAAGAATGTTTATGTATGTGCGTGTGAGAGAGAGGGAGGGAACCCACTATCTATTGTAGGCTGACGAGAAAACGTTTGCGGGGTGTTCTCTCAGGAAGAGTGAGGGGGACAGTACCACGTGGCAGCTCACGATGATATCATAAATAGATCTTCTATCTACAGTAAAAACATCTCGCAGCGTTAGTATCCCAGTGTGTTTCACTTGGAGCAATGTGTAAGTGTTTTCTAGTGATTTATAAAGTTATTTACAATGCCCAGTAAGAAAGGAAGAACTCTACACAGTCAAGCCGGAGAAACAGTTGCTAACGTTGTTAAAATCTGCAACGAGAATGTAAATAAAAGCCACTGGTCATTTAGCATTATTAGCAGAAGGGCGTGTGTTTTCTAAGAGGCATTGATATGTTGAAAGTAGAGCTGTTTTCTTTCTCAGGTAGCGCTAGAATTGTTGATGTCAACACATTCCTTATTACAGTAAAAGCAAGGTGGACTCGTATTCGGTAGGTCCCGGATTCGAACCCCGACGACCGCCCACCCTGGCCTATGATTATTTCGTGGTTTCCCCAGGATCGGCAGGCGAACATTGGGGTGGTTCCGTTTCTACAACGACTTTCCTACCCCTCATTTCCTGTACCCATTATCTCCTTCATTTAGGTTTGTAGGACTAGGGACGTTGTTCGGCAGGTTGCGGCTGGGCGGTGGATGTACACATTGTTGAGGTTTTTTTCCTAGCGTCGGTCTGGACTCGCCTCCGAGTGGGCCCATCAGGAGAGACCGGTGGAGATTAGGAGGCTTGTGGGATGCGTTCGAGCTGGTATATTAGGGAGAACGTCTATGTTTGCACACGTTGTCATCTGGATCTGCTCGGTCTTTGGGTCTCTCTCTCCCAGGGGTCACGATAAAAACACAAAGGGCCAGGAGCCTAGGTTGAAGGGACCCCTCCGTTATCCTTTCCTTCACCTGTACCCACTATCGCTTACTTTTATCTCTTTTACAAACTAATTTTATATAAAAAATATTTTTCTATCTATATTTCACGCTAGTCGAGATAAACACTTGGAGAATTAGCTTCATTAAAAAATTCGTTATAGGCTCAAGCATAAGGGTATACTGAAGGCTAAAGTGTTAGTTAATTCTTTAAACAGTGGATCGCTATAAGATGCTGCCCCTGAAATTCCACGCTTTGTATGTCATTACAATAAACAAACGAAAGGCAACATATTACTTTATTTTAGTCTGATGCATTACATTCACATGACTTTCTCTACTCTCTATCGTATATCATTGGGTACACAACTATTCCTACAGAATTATTGCCATGTTAATCCGACTTTGCGTTTTTTAATTATTGTTTCACGCAAAATACGTGTAGGTTCAATCAGACTGGTATTACAGCGCCATAGCAGAACAATGAAAAGAATCCGATTATTACGCTCATATTAGCTTTCTCTACTCTTGCATAAACAATGTTTACAAACGCTTATTGCTAATTTTCTTATAGGTGCAAGGGGAATGTGGTAGGCTTTAAGCGATAGTCAAATCTTTTAAGAGCTGGCTGCTCTGTGGAGCATTCCATTCTCTTTGCATGTGCAGAAAAAAAAATAAAAATAACGAATTCCCATTTGATAAAAAACATAAGTATTGGAAAAATCAAACAAATAACAAGGAATATCTGGGAAATGGTTCACTGGACAAAAAAATGTATATGAGATAAATTGTGTATTCTACGAGATCTACATTTTTGGTGTAGTGAAACTTTTCTATATCTTACGGTTTACCAGTTATGCAAAAACCATTCAGAATGAAGAGGACTTTTGGGGACATTCTCAGAAAATTTAAGATATACATTTTGTTTACCATAAGATTTTTCTTAAATATATGATGTTTTAATCAAAATCGTTAGTCATATTTGAGAATATCAAAATTTTCTAAACGTGTTCCATGTAAAGGGTTGTCTGGGCGGGGGGGATTTCCTTGAAAATCTTCGTGTCGCATATTTGGAAGATACTAAACCTAAATACCACGTTTGGTATTTATCCAACTTTTCGTTTTTGAGTTATGCTGTTCACAGACACACGCACGGACATATTTCGAAAAAATATATTTCTTTTTTATTCAGGGGGCCTGAAAACATGTGTTTAAGGTGAAATCTCGGTATCAAATTTTTGGGTGGAATGCCATACTTTCCCTACTTACTATACGTAGTAGAGAAAGCAATAGTATATCTATAGCTCAATTTGTTTCTCTGGCTAGATTTAACGCCTCGAAACAGAAGACAATTGCTCCATATATAAATATTTTTAATTCTAAAATATATTTCACAGTACAGGTGATCAAAAATATAAGTTACAGAAAAAATATAATTTAAGCAAACAATTACATCTAAAACACCTGATGTTTACATCCATGTGAATTTCCCTGCGTTCATTGCTTAAATGTGCTTATACAAACGAAGTTTATTTTCCTATCTACTTCTAATCCACATAAACCTTTCCGAAAATGGCTACATTACACATTTCGTTATAGATACAAAGTGAATAGCGATTGTAAAATGTTTAAGAACTGGACGCTCTATGCTGGCCTTAAAATTCCATACTTTTTCAATGACATCACCAGAAACAACTGAATGTTCACAGGAGTTAGTGGCCAAGTGTTAATCAATTCGAACCATTAATAACGCTTATCTCGAAAGTGTCTGATATCAAAAGAAAGTTATTTTAAATAAATTGTGTATTTTAGAGAGATCCACGTTTTTGGGTATTATGTTTTCGTCTATCGCTTAATGTTTACCAGTTATACAGGGTTTCCGAGAATGAATGGAGGAGTTTTAGGAGTTTACTGTAAACTAAGCATTATGTGTAATTGATTTAAAGTATTTTTAATTAATCCAGTAACTAAAACAGTTTAGATTCTGAAATATTTTTCTGTGATTTTTTACATCGTCATAATAAACTCATTGTTGAGGCAGTATTATTAACACTTAAATGATTTCAGTCGAATTATGTAATATGTAAATTCAATAACAGCCCACCTTGAAGCAATATGTGTATGTAAAAATATCTAAAAAGTGTATATAACAGTCATTGTATATGTTTATATTATTGTATACATATTCAATAATGTTATATAATGTATTACGTAATTTATTAATGTAGGAGCTGTGAGAATAATAAGTTAAACGTTGCTAATAATGAGGTAACCTTGAGTCAATAATGAATAAAAAAAAGTTTAACAGTACTACTTGTGATTCTTGGAGTAACAATAATGTAATTTTAGTGACAGTTTACAAAATAGCCAATCAACAATCAGAAAAACCTTTAGTTAAATGCAGGTATCTTATTCGAGTAAAAATAGCCAGAGACTTGAAATACAGAAATTTACAAGTTTAGACGGTTGAAATCTATTCGGTTGCCTGCGTTCTCGAGAAATTAATTACGTATTCGTGTGAGACGAAAAATAGTATACTCGTTAATTTGTGCCAAGGATTAATAAAAAGGAGTGAATTAAAACTTAAAGTCTGTGTAAGCCTACATTCTTGTCGCATCACACCCTGCCAAGACGTCCATGTCTCTAACAATAATACTGACGCAGCCGAGGCAAACATAAATATTAAATATTTAAAGAAACAGTTTAATTACAAAGTTAATATTTTTTTTAAACCCGGGCAAAGGCCACCTAAAAATACATTTGGGGTCAAGGCTACCGGAAACCGGTACCATACGTGCAGTTGCAACTACTACAAGTTCGGCTCCACAACAGTTGAACTATAATACAACTCCTTCAATACAAACTACTTCAAATTGACGCCCAAAGCGTGGTGCAAACAAAGCTAATAAATTAAATACTTCTTCTTTGTTGAAAATTTAAGATTTTTGCATTGCAAGTTATTACATAAACACACTCTGCATACAAATGATCTTTGTAGATCTTCTCCGAATTGTTTTCTTTGTGTTAAAATGTTATTTAAAATGTTTATAACTTGTTATAGAAGTGCGCCTTGCTTTCCTCAAGATGTTTTTGTGAAATGTTTACTGTACAGGAAAAAGCTGCACGGGTCTTATGGTTGGTGGAACACAAATCCGTGATTGTTGTACAGTGACAATTCAGACGTGAGTACAACAAAGGTCCTCCACTTGAGAATAATATCAGACGATGGCACAAACAGTTTAAGGAGACCGGCAGTGTACAAAAAGGAAAATAAACCGGAAGGCCCAGAACATCAGAAGAAGTTATCGAAAGAGTCCATCAGTTCTGTGTCCAGAGTACGCGTTAGTCTGCGCCGTAGTCTACAGTTAGGTCTTTCTAAGTCAACAGTACATGACGTCATGCGGAAGAGTTTGAAATTTCATGGCTATAACATTCAACTTTTGCATGCAATAAAACCACACCACAAATGCTTAGGGTGGAATTCTTGCTATCATGCTGCAAAGAATTGAAGATGAACCACAACTTCTCGAGAGTAACATCTCCGATGAGACCATGTTTGTACTAATCGGCATTATTGCCGAATTTGGGCCTTGGGAAATCTTCCAGAGATGCGATACGAAGGTTTTCAAGAAAATCCCCCCACCCCAGATTACCCTTTACATGGAACAATTTTCGAAACTTTTAATTTTCTCAAAAATGGCTCTAACGATTTGGATTAAAATATCATATATTTAAGATATTTTCAAGACAAATGAAATGTATATCTCGAATTTTCTGAGGATGTCTCCAGAAGTCTTTTTCATTGTGAACGACTTTTGCATAACTGGTAAACCATAAGAGATAGACAAAATGTTACTACATAAATAATGTAGATCGCGTTAAAATACACAATTTCATATACATTTTTTGTTGTTGAGTGAACCATTTTAGAGATATTGCTTGTTATTCCCTTAAATTTTCCAATACTTTTTCTCAAATGGGAATTCGTTATTCATTTTTTATGTCCTGGACATGTAAAATTAATGGAATGCGCCACATAGCAACCAGCTCTTAAAATATTTGACTATCGTTTAAAGCCTACCAATTCCCCTTGCATCTACAAGAAAATTAGCAATAAAATTAACATCTCGATTAACATGAAGCATATAGAGAATAAGCGTTTGTAAAAATAGTTTGTACAAGAGTACAGAAAGTCATGCGAGTGTAACACATCACAGCTTTTTGGATTCAGTGGGTCTCAAAACATGTATTTCCGGTGAAATCCCGGTATGGAATTTTTGGGTGGAATACAATACTTCCCCTACTTACTATACGTAGTAGAGAAAGTAAAAAGGACCAATCATTGAGGAAGCCGTTCACTGCCTTTGAGACAATCGAAGTTATTGAGACAAAAGAAGCTATGAAGTTGTTTTTTTAATCTTTTTATTTTACGCCGCTTCAACTACATGGTCATATCGGGACGGATCTGTTAGTAGATAACTCGTGGATCGATGAGTGGCGGACAGTTAGCCTTCTGGGTCTCATTCCTGTAAACATGTCATCTTTTTTCGTCACGTTTTCACAGAGACCCTAGTGCATAACAACTGTATTGTCTGCTTCGTGTCGTGCAGAGGCATTAGGATGCCGTTCAGTCTACCTGCTGCTTTCATATAGAAAGGCGCACAGTTAGCCTTCCAGGTCTCATACCTGTAACCATGTTCTCTTGCTTCGTCATTTGTCCACAGAGACCTTAGTGCATAGCAACTGGATCTTCTGCTTCGTGTAGTGCAGATGGCGTTAGAGTGCCGTCCAGTCTACCTGCTTTCATTGTCTGTGGATAGATGGCGCAGCATTCGCTATTGCCGTTTATTTTTCATTTTTACGATTGTTTTAGACTTAAGGTGCAGCTTTGGGTCGTTGTATTAAGCATACAATCCGGTATTTACTTTGAACGGCTGAGGGAAATCACGATAAACCTCAGTCAGATTGGTCGGGATTTGAACCCGGGATCTCCCAAAAGCGGATCGCAGGCGTTACTGCCTGAGCCATCCTGCTCGTTGTCTATTAAGTGGTTAGAACAAGAGGAATGTGATACTGTCCAATTGCTATTTTTAAAACGTTTGTAAACTTTGAGGTAAAGAAAAACGAGTACCACCTCATAAGCAAAAACAAATTTTGGACTTCCTTTCTTAAACTGTGAGTCTACTTAAAGGCCATTTTGAACTTGTTGCACTAGGCTAGTCAGTTTTTTGTGATATTTGCACAGTTTTGTGTTCAATATCGGTGCTTCTTATTGCTTCTATGGCACGTGGTAAATTCGCTTTCCTAAACGATCGAATTATCAAAAAGTCGTTTATCCGAACACCCCCGTTCCCAATTTATTCGGATAATCGATGCTCTAGCACTATAACTGCCTGAAGTCCCTGATGAAGCCCCGCGAGGGAGGGGTGAGATGAATGGAGACAGAGAGCGGCCGGACCAGGAGGCACGATAAGGTAGAGGGCAGTCCCTACTTTTTACAGATTGAAACTCCCAGCATCCGGATGAACCAGCTCCTCCCCCCCCTCCGTCCCTGGGGAGCCAGGGAATCAGAGACCACCCAATCCCGGGAGACGAAGGGTTACACAGAGCATCCGTTTCCCCTACTATGCAATGCCGAGACTCCAGCCGACACTTTCAACGCTGAAGCAGACCAAGCATATAAAAGATGAAGTGAAAGTAGAAGAAACTTCCCAGAATTCGCCTAGTGACCCGAGGAAACCCCGAAAAAATCCATGGGTCAGAATGACGTTACCGCTTCAGTAATCCCGCTACTGTAGTATTAACTGACTCATTGACTTACTGATTGACTGGCTAGATCTTCAGGGGTTGTAGGAAACTAAGATAAAGGATATATCACTGTTCTTTCTTTGTCTTCAGATAAGTAGTTATGTAAAGACATTAACTGCAAGAGTATACTAGGGGAAAAGACAAAGAAGGGACGATCTCCATCGACTTCTCCGCTGTTAAAAGTTGCAATTTCACGCTTCATTGCGTTAGAAGTCGCCTCGCGTATGAGAGCGCTCCTTTTCGATTTGGTTATCTGATCATACACGCGCATAGCGAATTTATCTGATTTTCAAATAAAATACTGCACCAGTAACACTTATCCTGAACAGAGTTTGCAGTCGAACCGACTTTGAGGTTATGCTTTCCTCATAGCCTTGAACTCTAGGTAACATTACGAAAATGCTTTTGTGAAAATACAAAAATTCCCAGTTTTCTTATGATTTCTCTACATTCTTTCCAGGTACATAATAGTAGAGAAGTTATTGTATTCCACCCAAAAATTTGATACCGAGATTAACTTAAAAACGAAAAGTCAGATAAACACCAAACTTGGTATTTAGGTTCAGTACCTTCCAAAGATGAAACACGAAGATATTCAAGAAAATTTCCCCTACCCCAACTAACCTTCACGTGGACGATTTTTCGAAATTTTTATTTCCTAAAAAAGATTAAAGATTTTTATTAAAAATCTACAATAGTAGATTATAACACAAGGAGTAGAAGTAGGGTTTTATTTTGCGAGTAGAGTTGTTTGCAAAACGAAGGCCGTGGACAACGCTGGAGTTTGTAAAATATCAATAATATTATATTAATTCCTGAAACTAACAGAATTAACGTTGAAAAGCGAGGTGTCAGATGTTTTAATGTATTTATTTTTCTTTCTGCTGTTTCTGTAATTTCAGCTTCTTTTGAAGTCATAATTTCCGTCATTTAATTTGTATATAGTTCAAATAGATAAAAGAATAACGCTTTAGATCAGCAGAAGGCTGTCAATATAACACATAGGTTAACTCTACAACGAATTGCAATAAATTCAAGTATGATGATTTGTATTGTGAACAGATAATGCGAGCGCCATGAGAAATTAATCATGTAAAAGGACATAATGAAAAGTAAAATCTAATCAAACCAAGTCGAGTTATTAAACAAGTGCAAATACAAAGGGTAATTGTCATGTGATTGGACTTGAAATCAAATTTGGTCACATTCGCACTGTGTTAGAAGATTTACTTTGAGGCCATGCTGTCTAAAAATATATTTACATGAGAAATAAAATGTACAACTTAAATTTTCTGGGACGTCAATTTCTTCCTTTATTGGAAAGAATTTTGTATAATCTTGTATAACTGGTAAACGTTAAGCGAAAGAACAAAAACGTACTACACAAAAAATGTAGATCTCTTTAAAACACACATTTTATTTCAAATATCCTTTTCTGCTATTGGCTATTTCCGAGATATCCGTTATTGATAGTTCGATTATTTCAATGCTTTGTCATACTTAGTCCCATCGATTTTCAGCTGTTTCTTGCGATGTCATGGAAACAGTATGGAATTTTAAGGCAGAAAATAGAGCTCAGTTCTAAAACATTTTACTCTCCTTTTTCACTTTGTGTCTACACTGCCGGTTGTGAAATTTGCAACGCATGAATTCAATGAATTTAATACCACAGTTTAGGTACATGGCAAGTAACAAATGATAAACATTAAAATCTATACATGACCTTTGAACCCTAATATTCAGCATTTGGTGTGGCCTCCTTGCGCTGCAATTAGAGCTACTATATGCCGTGGCATTGAATCAAAAAGGTTCTGAATAAGTTCCAGAGAGATTTCCCTCCACGTAGTTTGTATTCGAACCCACAAATACTGGTTACTGGAGGACCGTGACGCACCAGGTGACGAGCAACCATATCCCAGACATGTTCGATGGGCGACATGTCAGGCGAACGCGCTCTTCGAAGAACGCTTGTACATTCCTCGCAATATATGGCCGGGCATTGTCCTGTTAAACTTGTTGCCTGTGGAGACACCTGAAGCAGGGGGGAGTACCTCAGGCTCTACAACCACCGTTAGGTACCGGTTGCTGTTCAAAGTGCCCACAATTCGTAGGAGGCGAGATCGGTTGCTGTAACCCATTCTGCTGTTTCACGATGTTTAATGACTACTGAGGTCGCGGATAATGAGTACCAAGCATTAGGTGGCAGCACAAGGCACCTAAGTTGAAAAACGTATGTTTGTGGGGTGTCCGGATACTAATGATCACATAGTGTATTTCTGAGGAACCCTAAAAGAAAGTTTATAGGAATAATCCTCACAACATAGACCAACTTAAGGACGAACCTCTGCGTATTCACGGAAATTTCTTTCGAAGATACAAGGAGATGAAAACAACTTATAACAAGGTTATTTTAGTGCATTTTATTATCACTCGTGAGATGAACAATGCGGGAGTTATGGAATAAAAACCTCCGAGCGTAATAGAGGGTACGCGGAGCACCACACGTACGGTTCGTGGACTCACTATAAAACGATTGCACTGTATATGATATTTTAATCAAAATCGTTGGTGTCATTTTTGAGAATGTAAACATTTCGAAATATTTTCCATGGCAAGGGTAGTTTGGAGTGGGAGGATATTTTTGAAAATATTCATGTTGCATCTTTGGAAGATACTGAACTTGGTATTTAAGTTTCTTGTTTCAGCGAACATTTGCTTTTAGCTATGCTATTTACAGACACACGCGCGGGAACCTTTTTCTAAACATGGTTTCTTTTGGATTCAAGGGCCCCAAAAACATATATTCCCGATGAAATTTTTGGGCCCAAATGACCTAGCCGTCGACGGGCCCTTAAACTCCACACCACCACCACCACCACCACCACCACCACCACCACCACCACCGATGAAATTTTGACATCTTTACCTTACTATGTACTTACTCAAGTACATAGTAAGGTAAAAATCAGATTGTTCATTTTATAGCATAACTTTTAGAAAAGTGCCTTTCGTTTAAGGCTACTATGTTACGTTCACAAAAACAAAAGAGCCATTGGATTTCCTTGGTTCTTTTCTTTTCTGCAAGTGTGCTTCTGACAGTTTGGATGACATGTCTGATATAATAAAGAGCATTGAGATGGAGACTGCACTAAGCAACAGACAGAAATAGAATACCCATTAGTGTATAAATAAACAAACACAACATAAGACTCCATTAATAAATCTTTACCAGGCAGCGCCGTTGGTAGTTTTGCATCCACGATTTACGTTTTAACGTTAACTGACATTTTACCAGAATAAGACTCCATGAAAAAATCTGATGTGTTACCCTCACATGACTTCCTCTACTCTTTTGCAAACTATTTTTACAATCGCTTATTCTCCGTATGCTTCATGTTAATCGAAATGTCAATCTTATTGGTAATTTTCTTGTAGAATGCAAGGGGAATATGGTAGCTTTTAAGCGATAGTCAAATATTTTAACGCTGGGTGCTATGTGGCGCATTCCATTCTCTTTGTAAGTCCAGGACATAAAAAAATTAATAACGAATTTGAGAAAGAGTATTAAGTATTGGAAAATTTAAGGGAATAACAAGCAATATCTCGAAAACGGTTCACTCAACAAAAAAAATGTGACATAAATTGTGTATTTTAACGCGATCTACATTTTTTGTGTAGTTAAATTTTGTCTATCTCTTATGGTTTATCAGTTATGCAAAAGTAGTTCACAATGAAGAACACTTTTGGAGACATTCCCAGAAAATTCGAGATATACATTTCATTTGTCATGAAAATATCTTAAACATCGTTAGAGCCATTTTTGAGAAAATTTTCGTAATATGTTCCATGTAAAGGGTAGTCTGGGGTGGGGGGATTTTCTTGAAAACATTCGTGTCGCATCCGTGAAAGATACTGAACCTAAATACCAAGTTTGGTGTTTATCCGACTTCGTTTCTGAGTTATGTTGTTCACAGACACACAGACACACACGGACATGTTTCCAAAAATGCTTTTTTTGTATTCAAAACATGTATTTCCGGTGAAATCTCGGTATCGAATTTTTGGGTGGAATACAATACTTCCCCTACTTACTATACGTAGTAGAGAAAGTAAAAATCTGATGTATCACACCCACATGACTTTCTCTACTCTTGTACAAGCTATCTTTACAAACGCTTATTCTTCATCTACTTCATGTAAATCGAGATAAACATTTGCAGAAACTATCATATTGTTAATTTTCTTGTAGGTGCAAGGCGAATATGGTAGGGTTTAAGTGATAGTTAAAAATTTTAAGACCTGGTTGTATGTGGAGCATTCATTCTCTTTGCATGTTCAGAAAATTAAAAAGAAACGAATAACAAATTCCCATTTGGGAAAAAGTATAACCATTGGAAACTTGAAACAAATAACAAGGAATATCTCGGAAATGCTTCACTCCATAAAACAAAATGTATATGACCTATATTGTGTGTTTTAACGAGTTTAATACACATTTTTGTGTAGTAAAATTTTCTTTATCTCTTATGGTTTTCCAGTTATACAAGTCATTCAGAATGAAGAGAACTTTTAGGGGCATTCTCAGAAAATTCATGAACATGGATTTCATTAGCAATGAAAATATCTTAAACATATGATATTTTGACTAAAATCGTTAGAGCCCTTTTTGTTAAAATCAAAGTTTTTGAAAAATGTTCCATGTAAATGGTAGTCTGTGTTGAGGGTATTTTCTTGAAAACCTTATCGTATTTTAAAAGGATACTGAATCTAAATACCAAGTTTGGTATTTACTTGACTTTTCGTTTTTGAGTTATGCTGTTCACAGACACACAGACACACACGGATCCTTTTCTAAAAATGTTTTATTAAGGGGCCTCAAAACATGTGTTTCCGGTGAAATATTGGTATCGAATTTAGGGTGGAATGTAATACCTTCTCTACCTACTGTGAACTGGTAGAGAATGTAAAAATTAGAAAAAACGCCAATGTTTGTGTATGTCTGTGTTTGTGAATAGCACAACTCAAGAATGAAACGTTACTTAAACATAAATCATCGCATTTAAGTTCAGCATTTTCTAAAGATGCACACAGACATTTTCAACAAAATCGGCCGCCTCAAACTATACTTTTAATGGAAAGTTGTTCCCTATTTTTTATTTCCTCAAAAATGGCCTTACGATTTTTTATTAAAATTCCATATGTTTAGATATTTGCCTGACAAATATAACGTAAAGCTTGAATTTTTTGGGAATAGCTCTAAAAGATCTTATTCTGAATGAGCTCTATATATAGATGACAAAGCGTTTAAGGGATGGACAAAATCTTACTGCACAGGGAATGTGTTTCTGTTTAAAGGGCACAGTTTATGTGAAATACAATATTTCTTTTATTTACTTGATTACGGATTTGAATTTTCAAATATTTTCTCATATGATATCTCACTATTCGTCTTGTTCTCGTGGTCATGGAAAGAGCATGTAATTTCAAAGCCATCATATAGAGACAGGCTCTTTAAAAATCCGACTATCGCACTACCCATTGTGTATTACAATGAAATGTGTGAATGAGAAGTGAAGATTTATCTGGATTAACAAGAGCTATATTGTAGTTTATTAAAATAAATTATTATAGATACCATGAATGGGAAGAGAATATTCTAGGGGATACTTTGTAACGGTTACCTTAATGTAACGAATGCTGAAGTAATGGAGATTGCCGAATTACGGTTACCTAAGTAACAAAGACAGTAAATAGCTATCCCGTTAACGGTTACATAAATAATGGATACAAAGTAACTACTTACGCATTAATGGTTACCAAAGAAACGAATATAAAGTAACTAGTTGTTCAATAGTGGTTATCAAAGTAACCATTATAAAGTTACTAGTTACCCACTAGCGGTTACAAAAATAATCATTTCAAAGTTGCTAGGTACCCATTAACGGTTACATACGTAACAAATATAAGTAACAAAATACAAAGTAACTAGTTGCCTATTAGCGGTTACAAAAGTACTCATTTCAAAGTTTCTAGTTACTCATTAACGGTTACATCGGTAACGAATATACGTAACTAACTACAAAGTAACTAGTTACCTATTAGCGGTTACAAAAGTAACAATTACAAAGTAACTAGTTACCCAATAACGGTTACATTGGTAACGAATATAAGTAACTAACTACAAAGTAACTAGTTACCTATTAGCGGTTACAAAAGTAACCATTGCAAAGTTACTAGTTACTATTAACGGTTACCAAAGTAATCATTACAAAGTTACTAATTACTCATTAACGGTTACGGTAACAAATATAAGTAACAAAATACAAAGTAACTAGTTACCTATTAGGGTTACAAAAGTAACCATTACAAAGTTACTAGTTACTCATTAACGGTTACATAGGTTACGGATATAAGTAACTAACTACAAAATAACTAGTTACCTATTAGGGTTACAAAAGTAACCATTACAAAGTTACTAGTTACCCAATAACGGTTACCGAAGTAACGAATACAAAGTAACAGTTACCATTAACGATTACCAAATAACCATTACCATGTTACTAGTTACCCTTTAACGGTCACATAGGTAACAAATATAAAGTAACTTAATACAAAGTAACTAGTTACCTATTAGCGGTTACCAAAGTAACGAATACAAAGTAACTAGTTACCCAATAACTGTTACCAAAGTAACGAATTCAAAGTAACTAGTCACCCAATAACTGCTACCAAAGTAACGAATACAAAGTAACTAGTTACAAATAACGGTTACAAAAGTAAGACTACAAAGTAACCATCTATACATTAACGGTTGCAGAAGTAAGGAATACAAAGCAACAGTTACCAGTAACGGTTATCAAAGTAACGAAGGCGGTAAATAGTTATCCCATTAACGGCAACCGAGTCCGGATGTCATCATCCTCTGCCTGTGCATTGGTATTCAGGAGGGACATATCTCCCCCACTCTACTTGTCTTTTGCCTTTAGCTGCTAAGTTATCCAATGAGGTGTCTTAAAGAGGAAGTGGGCTGATACGCGGGAAAGAAGTGTCATCTTACTGTTTGGGAACACAGCAATGGTGTAGTGCAAAATAATTTAATAGGATATTGTTTACATGGTGATAACTCAGAAATTAAATCCTTATTCCAGTTCTGTAAGAGGTATGTTAAAGAGCACATTTTTGAGATGATGAGAATAATGATGATGATGATGATAAATAATAATAATAATAATAATAATAATAATAATAATAATAATAATAATAATGCGTGATTGGTCTCCCTGTAAAAAATTAAAGCAGCTAGTTTTCTTTGTAAATCTTAAATTATATTAATTTGTATTATGAAAATCAATCAGCGAGGAACTTTTTTCCTTGAAGAAATAGATGGGTAAGTGAAGGCTACGAAATACCCTAAAAAGTGTGAATTAACTTTACGGAGGTATCTTATTATAATACCGCATGTATTTGAAATGCTATCGCTAGTTATATGCAAACATTTGTTTTCACACCCGCTGCACGTGTTTTGTCACAGCAATCTACAAACACAGCATTTTTGTTGCAATGCTTCCATATCTTTAGTCCTGGCTCTACAGTTGGATACTTACAACAGTGGTGTGATAAACTATTTTGTGAGAATAAAATAAAATCAAACCCGGGCAAGGCGAAATTATGGCGTGTGGTGCTTAAGCAGCGACACAGAGGCACACTATAGTTACCTAGACTCGTTATGCAGTATTAATTTCCTCCGTAAAAGATCCGAGTGGCATTCTGAATCTAATATATCATCCAGCAATAAGAGTGCTTACCAATTATCCGCTGTGCCACACACAATTACATAAACTGAGATTAATTACTGTATGTTTTGTTATGTTAAATAATAATGTGTGGTTAGGCGTTAATGTTTCTCTTCTCTAGCAACATCGCATTTCAAAATGTCATTACTATGTTTCATGTATTTAAGTTATGATATGCTTAATTTTAGTTCTATTGATGTTAGCAATATTGATTTATTTTCCTTTGCTATGTCTGCATCACGTAATGTTTATACATAGGTTCTCCTATAGCCCGGTTTATCTGTACAAACTATGTATATGTGTAGGAATGTAAAACCAAAGTGTTGACACACCCAGGGAAACTTCTTTTTAGTTACAACTAATTACGTTCTCTACTACGTATAGCCAGTAGGGGAAGCATTGTATTCCACCCAAAAATTTGATACCGAGATTTCACCGGAAATATATGTTTTGAGACCCCCTGAATCCAAAAAATAAACATTTTTGGAAGTATGTCCGTGTGTGTGTCTGTCTGTCTGTGAACAGCATAACTCAGAAACGAACAGTCAGATAAACACCAAGCTTGGTATTTATGTTCAGTATCTTCCATAGATGCGACACGCGCTGTAATAACAGCAGTTATTACCGTTATCCCAAAATAACTGTTTGTTACATCTCTAATAGAAAATGATCACGTAGATGAAAAATCTGACTTGTTACATTTACGCGACTTTCTCCACTCTCTATAGCTTGTTAGTGGGTATGCTATTTATTCTTACTAGAGTTTATTTCCTATCTACTTCATTCTAAACAAGATAAACCTTTCCGAAGATAGCTTTATTACACATTTCGTTATAGATACAAAGGGAAAAGCGATAGTCAAACGTTTAAGAAATGGACGCTATACGCTGCCTTAAAGTTCTATACTGTTTCTATGATATCTCGAGATAAGACTTTAAAAGAATGGCTAAGTATTAAACAATTCTAACTATTAATAACTGATAACTCGGAAATGGTTGATGCCACAAAAGTTATTTGAAATAAATTATGTTTTAAAGAGATATACATTTCTTGTATAGTATGTTTTCATCTATTATTTAACGTCTACCAGTTATACAAAGAGAAAGGTAAGTTTTAGAAAAGGAGTTGTATTATATTTCAATTGTTGGGGAGCCGAACTTTTAGTAGTTGCAACCGCACTATAGTAAACAGTTTCTGGTAGCCTTCGCCCCAAATATACTTTAAGGTGGCCTTTGCCCCAAGTTAAAAAAAAATATTAACTTTTTAATGTAATTGTTTCTTTAAATATTATATTTATGTTTGCCACGGCTGCGTCAGTGTTTGTTACCCAATTAAGGTTTTGGTGCGACAAGAATGTAGTTACACAGTTTATAATTTTACTTCACTCCTTTTATTACTACTTGATACTATTTAAATAACACTTCACTGATATAGAGAGCTGTGATATTCTTTTTATTAATTAATTGCACTTTTTAACACATAAAACTATTTTTCGTATCACACGAATACATATTAAATCTCTCGAGGACGCATCATGCATCCGGTTACTATCACTGTCTGCAGGCAACTGAATTGATTTCAACCGTCTAAACTTGTAACTTTCTGTATTTCAAGTCTCTGATTGGCTAGTCCTACTCCAATAAAATACCTTCATTTAACTACAGCTTTTTCTAGTTGTCGATTGGCTATTTTTAAACTGTCTCAAAATTTACATTATTGTTGCTCCAATAATGGCTAGTAGCATTTAAACTTTAAAATTTATTATTGCCTCAAGGTTACCTCATTGTTAGTAACTTTTAAACTATTATTTTTACAGCTCCTACATTATTAAATTACGTAATGTGTTCATATAACTTTATTAAGCATGTTTACAATAATATAAGCATATGCAATGACTGTTGCATACATTTTACAAATTATTACATACACATATTGCTTCAAGGCGGGCTGTTATTGAATTTACATATTATATAATTAGACTGAAATTATTTAAGTGTTAAAATACTTCATAACTTATTCTTAGAAAATTCAAGATGTACATCTTGTTTGTCATGTAAATTTATTAGAAAATCAAACATTTCAAAAAAGGTTCCATGTAAAGGGTAGTTTTTGAGTGGGAAATTTTCTTCAAAATCTTCGTGTCGCATCTTTGGAGGATACCGAACCTAAATACCGACGCATACAGACAGATGGACACTCGGACGTTTTATAAACTTCTTTTGGGTTTAAGGGTACTCAAAACATGTATTTCCTGTGAAATCACAATATCGAATTTTTGTGTGGAATGGAATACTTTCAGTACCTACTATTTACGTGATAAAGCAAAACTCAGTTCTGAAAATTGAATTTACAAGAAGATGTAAGCAAGCTGGATTATCTTGAATACTAAAGAATTTCACTAATGATGACTTTCTTCATAAAATGCCCTTTAATCTTTAGGTACACCCAAACATTTTTGTGTACTACTTAATTTAATATTTTGTTGCAGTAGGTGGTTTATTTCTATAGTGAAAACAAAATCACAGTGTTTCTATGTTAGTTTACTAAGCCAGAAACTGCTGCATTAGGTCTTACTAATGCTCTCCAGTGTGTCGGGTTCACTGCCATAGTTGTGCAAAGCTAGCCATTTTGAGCGTTTCTAATTGATCCATTCAGCTAGACGAGAACGCAGTAGATTAATTGTAGTCTGCTTTTCCGAGTATTCTCAACGCACATGTGGTTCTCAAATTGCTTTATACCATGCCTAATGGTACGTACCAAGATTATCTTCAGTTTCATTAACTCGTATGGAGGGACGTTGTAGTCTCTGGTTGTGCCCAGAAGGCTTATACATTGTCAACGGCGTAAAATGCAAAATCAGATTATTTGTACATTGCCCGCTCCCTAATACATTCTGTAAAGATAATTGAAAACTGACTGCGTTCCATAAACAAAATAAATCGAGCATTAATGTTTTGCCGTCGAAACAATACTGCTGCTAAACGTAAGTTCTGATCAATATACAGGGTGTACCATAAGCTGAGATGTACAATATCTCCAAAATTAAGCGTTGTAGAAATGTCTGGAATAAAAGTTGCTTGATATTATTCAGGAAAGTAAATGCTATTCGTCGTGTTTTGTTTGGGGGACGTTATGATGGTCATTTTAAGGTCAATTTAGTTATACTTTCTCTACTACATATAGTAAATAGGGGAAGTGTTGCATTCCACCCAAAAATTCCATATCAAAATTTCACCGAAAATACGTGTTTTAAGGTGCTGAATAAAAAAATCTGATGTGTTACCCTCACATGACATTCTCTAATCTTGTACAAACTCTTTTTACAAACGCTTATTCTCCATATGCTTCATGTTAATCGAGATATCGAGATGTTAATCTTATTGCTAATTTTCTTGTAGCTGCAAGGGGAATTGGTAGGCTTTAAGCGATAGTCAAATATTTTATGAGCTGGTTGCTATGTGGAGTATTCCATTCTTTTTGCGTGTCCAGGACATAAAATATCTGATGTGTTACACTCTCATAACTTTCTTTACTCTTGTACAAACTATTTTTACAGACGCTTATTCTCAATATGCTTCATGTTAATCGAGATGTTAAACTTATTGCTAATTTTCTTGTAGATGCAAGAGTAATATGGTAGGCTTTAAGCGATAGTCAAATCTTTTAAGAGCTGGTTGCTATGGAGTATTCCATTCTCTTTGCATTACCAGGACAAAAAAATGTGATGTGTTAAACTCACATGACTTTCTGTACTCTTGTATAAACTATTTTTACAAAGGGTTATTCTCCATATGCTTCATGTTAATCGACATATTAATCTTATTGCTAATTTTCTTGTAGATGCAAGGGTAATATGGTAGGCTTTAAGCGATAGTCAAATCTTTTAAGAGGTGGTTGCTATGTGGAATATTCCATTCTCTTTGCATTACCAGGACAAAAAACAATGAATAACGAATTTGAGAAAAAGTATAAGTATTGCAAAATTTAAGGGAATAACAAGCAATATCTCGAAAATGGTTCACTGAACAAAAAATATGTCTATGACATAAATTGTGTATTTTAACGCGATCTACATTTTTGGTGAAGTAAAATTTTGTCTATCTCTTATGGTTTACCAGCTATGTAAAAGTCGTTCACAATGAAGAATACTTTGAGACATTCCCAGAAAATTCGGGATATACATTTTATTCGTCATGAAAATATCTTAAGCATATGATGTTTTAATAAAAATCGTTAGAGCCATTTTTGAGAAAATTAAAATTTTCGAAAAAATGTTCCATGTAAAGGGTAATCTGGGGTGGGGGATTTTCTTGAAAACCTTCATGTCGCATCTCTGGAAGATACTGAACCTAAATACCAAGTTTGGTGTTTACCGCCGGTTGGTTTCTGAGTTATGCTGTTCACAGACACCACACAGACACACACAGGGACATGTCTCCAAAAATTTTTTTGGATTCAGGGGGTCTCAAAGCATATATTTCCGGTGAAATCTCGGTATCGAATTTTTGGATAAAATACAATACTTCCCCTACTTACTATACGTAGTAGAGAAGGTAAAAATGCATTTTTAGAAAAAGGTGCATTTGGGTGTCTGTGAACAGCATCTCAAAAATGAAAAGTCGGATAATTACCAAACTTGGTATTTTGGTTCAGTAGCTTTCAAAGATGCAACACGAAGATTTTCAAGAAAGTCTACCCACATCATACTACACTTGACATGAAACATTTTTCGAAAAATTTTATTTTTTCAATACAGACTGCGGCCATCACCTCCTTCGTCCGTTGCTGTTAGGCTTACCTTGATGCTTCTCCCGTTGATTCCAGAAGTTCGCCGTGTGTTGGTTCTCTTCAATTTTATCCTCGGCTAGCTGCAGTAGTTTTCTTTAACCTATATAGGAGCATGGACTTATCCTCGGTAAAGGAAACGTAGATCTCGGGTGGTGATATAGGAAGACATAGACGTGCTTTGTTTATGAAAAGATGACACTGCCGTTTCTTTTTATTCAATTAACACTCGTAGTATACAACACTGGTATTGCCGCCGTAAAATACTGTTCACCGCTGTTAAAATGTGGCGCGGATATGACACGAAGTTTAAATATGCTTATTATCTCTTTATGAGTAGCGGTTCTTAGGTGTGTTTCTAAAAAACTGTCTTTATTCTCTTTGGCGCGATATCTCACACATCCTGCAGCATCTCTCCCTGACCACACATGACAAAACTGTCTTGCTAAAACTGCAATGCTAAACTGACATGACAAACCTGTCTTGCTAAAACTGCCTGACAAACTGCAATGCTAAAACGTCATGACAAAACTGCCCCGAATTTGCTCCAAACAGATCCATTTATAGTCTCAGGCTTCTGGGACTGCTTCCTTTACTATTGGTCCATTTTTAGCGCCACTCGACGCATCAAACTATTTCGAATAAACTTCCAGGGATCTCATTGGTCCAAGTTTAATATAAATCGCGGCTTTTCCTACATTTACCGTTAAGCTATCTATCTCTCTCTCTTGGTCACGGCGAATTATCAAATAAAGGGACAAAGGCGTTACACACTCGCTGTAGGAATAATGGCACTGCGACCAAAGAGAGGTCATAAAACTAGAGGTCTGCCTTCGAAGGCACTATTCCTGTAGCTAAAACATTTCGTCGTGGACAGTATTTTAACACAGGGCTTAAATCATTTACATTAAACCATTTATAACTCTACTAATATCAGTAACCTAGATACATACATAACGTTAAATCACCCTTCTTAAAATATACAAGCAGTATGGGAAAAAGATATTTACATAGTCTTATTTAACATCAATAAAAGTTAATTAATAAATTATCTATAATTACAGTTCTCGGGCTCGGCCTAAAGTTGCCGTTTCAAGGCTATTGATTTTAATTAAAATATCATATGTTTAAGACACTTTCATAGCAAATGAAATGTATATCTTGAATTTTCTGGGAATGTCCCCAAAAGTCCTCTTCACTATGAATGAGTTTTGCATAACTGGTAAACCGTAACAAGGAGACAAAATGTTACTACACAGAAAATTTAGATCTTGTTAAAACACACAGTTTATGTCTAATACATTTTTCGATTCGAGTGAACCACTTCCGTGGTATTCCTTGTTATTTGTTTGAATTTTCCAATACTTATACTTTTTCTCAAATGGGATTTCGTTATTCGTTTTGTATGTGTTGGACATGCAAAGAGAATGCAATGCTCTGCATAGCAACCCGTTTTTAAAATATTTGACTATCGCTTAAACCTACCATATTCCCCTTGCATCTACAAGAATGTTAGGAATAAGATCGTTTCTGCAAAGGTTTACCTTTTTTAACATGGAGGTGGAGAATAAGCGTTTGTAAAAATAGTTTGTAAAAAGGTAGAGAAAGTCATGTGAGAGCAACACATCAGATTTTTTTAAATGGATAGCTAAATTTTGTATGTTGTTTTCTCATTCCTCATAAAAAATAAAACAACTTTTGCATAAAGCACCTTGCAATTGATCTTACCAACGTAAATAACGAAAATTCTGAATGGCTGTGTACGAAGAGCGCAAAGAATGATTGGATCCATTCAACACAGTGCAGCATAATAACAGAAGGCGAGGAGCCAATGGGATATGTGACCGTTGTTTTGTTTCCTTTCTAAGGTAGGACGGTGTCCTTGTATCTCTCATCGGTGTACTTGCAGCCAACTTCGAGTCCAGGTGGATCCACTGGCAGTATGTACCCACAATTAAGGATCACCGAGTAACAACAATCAATTGTATTCAACTGGTTTAACATTTGAAGCGTACTGTGGGTTGAAATAAAGAAAATTAAATTGATTTTTATTTATGGACGCTCTTTAACTGCTGCAGTCCTTAGCGTCCCATTCTATATTGGGCGTGAAAGACCAGAAATTTTGCTCAGAGGCTTCTTTATCAGGCTTCAGATTCTCATACGTGCCGTAAATCTACGACACGGGACCACTGGCTTTACGTCCCTTCCGAAGGAAGTCATGCTAAGTATTTTTATGCCCGAAAAAATCCATCGCCCTCCGCCGGTTCCCATTTACGGGGAATCTAGGAGAGAAGTGGAACAGGCTATTCATCTGTATACGGAGAGATTTCCGTGATTGAAGAATTCCATCAAGAGCTTCATTTTATCGTGTGATAAAACAATTCTGCAAACAAGGTAGTGTCCGGCCAAAGAAAAGGAGGCAAAAAAGAACAGCTCTGGATGAAAATAGGGAAGTTGCGGTGCTAGCTGCAGTGAATTACAACCTCCATGTCAGTTTTCGTGAGTTACCAACAAATATCCAAAAGCACTGCCCTCAAAATATTAAAACAGCATAAACTCCATTCCTACTATGTGTGTTTACATCAACAACTCATGGTGACGATTTTCTGAATAGACTAACGCTCTGTAAGTGAGCACAGGACAGACTGCGGATTAATAACAGCTTTTTACTTTCTCTACTACGTATAGTAAGTAGGGGAAGTATTGTATTCCACCCAAAAATTCGATACCGAGATTTCACCGGAAATATGTTTAGAGACCCCCTGAATCCAAAAAAAAAAGCATTTTTGGAAACATTTCCGTGTCTGTGTGTCTGTGAACAGCATAACTCAGAAACGAACAGTCGGATAAACACCAAACCTGGGATTTAGGTTCAGTATCTTCCAGAGATGTCACACAAAGGTTTTCAAGAAAATCCCCCCACTCCAGATTACCCTTTGCATGGAACATTTTCCGAAAATTTTAATTTTCTCAAAAATGGCTCTAACGATTTTAATTAAAATATCATACTTTTAAGATATTTTTATGACAAATGAAATGTATATCTCGAATTTACTGGGAATGTCTCCAAAAGTATTGTTCATTGTGAACGACTTTTGCATAACTAGTAAACCATAAGAGATACACACAATTTTACTACACAAAAAATGTAGATCGTGTTGAAATACACTATTTATGTCATATACATTTTTTGTTGTTGAGTAAACCATTTTCGTGATATTGGTTCTTATTCCATTAAATTTTTCAATACTTATTTTCTCAAATGGGAATTCGTTATTCATTTTTTTTGTCTTGGATATGCAAAGAGTATTAATCTGTGGCAAAGAGAATGGCGCTGCACATAGCAACCAGCTATTAAGAGATATGTGCATGCTTAAACACTACTGTATTTCTATATTGCCCTTGCAAATACAGAACAAAGGGAACATAGTAAGCCTTAAGCGATAGTCAAATATTTTTAGAACTGGTCGCTATGCGTAAAATGTAATTCTCTTTGCATGTCAAAAGATCGTTACTGCAAATGTTTATCTAGATTAATATGAAATAGATGGAGAATAAGAGTTTGTAAAAATAGTTTGTACAAGAGTAGAGAAAGTCATGCGAGTGTAACACATCAGGTGTTTTCAGTTCGTATTGTTTAGCGACGAGTGTAATTTCACAAATCATGGTGAAGTAAATCTACACAATATGCACTATTGTGCTGTTTAATATCCACATTCATTACAAGAAGTGGCAGCGCGACAAATGCCCTGCACGAACTGCTAGAGATATTTTAAATAACAATTACCATGATCGTTGGATTCGACGCGCAGTCCCATTAATTGGCCTGCTCGATCTCCTGACATTACACACCAGACTTTTTCTTATGGGGTTACCTTAAGAAAAATCTGATGTGTTACACTCACATGACATTCTCTAATATTGTACAAACTATTTTTGCAAACTCTTATTCACCATATGCTTCATGTTAATCGAGATATCGAGATGTTAATCTTATTGCTAATTTTCTTGTAGATGCAAGGGGAATATGGTAGGCTTTAAGCGATAGTCAAATATTTTAACAGCTGGTTGCTATGTGGAGTATTCCATTCTCTTTGCATTACCAGGACAAAAAGAATGAATAACGAATTTGAGAAAGAGTATAAGTATTGGAAAATTTAAGGAAATAACAAGCAATATCTCGAAAATGGTTCACTCAACAAAAAATATCTGATGCGTTACACTTACATGACTTTCTCTGCTCTTAAACAAACCATTTTTACAAACGCTTATTCTCCATCTACTTCATGTTAATCGAGATAAACATTTGCAGACTATCTTATTGCTAATTTTCTTGTAGATGTAAGGGGAAAATATATTTACAAGGTCAAAATAGAAAAACAGTAGCCTTTAAGCACATACATATCTCTTAATAGCTGGTTGCTAGGTGCAGCACCATTCTCTTTGCCACAGATTAATACGCTTTGCATATCCAAGACAAAAAAAGTGAATAACGAATTCCAATTTTAGAAAATAAGTATTGAAAATTTAAGGGAATAACAAGCAATATCTCGAAAATTGTTCACTCAAAAAAAAAATGTGTATGACATAAATTGTGTATTTTAACGAGATCTAAATTTTTTGTGTAATAAAATTTTGTCTATCTCTTATGGTTTACCAGTTATGCAAAAGTCGTTCACAATGAAGATTATTGGAGACATTCCCAGAAAATTCGAGATATACATTTTATTTGTCATGAAAATATCTTAAATATATGATGTTTTAAGCAAAATCGTTAGAGCCATTTTTGAGAAAATTAAAAGTTTCGAAAAATGTTCCATGTAAAAGGTAATCTGGGGTGGGGGATTTTCTTGAAAACCTTCGTGTCGCATCTCTGGAAGATACTGAACCTAAATACCAAGTTTGGTGTTTATCCGACTGTTCGTTTCGAGTTATGCTGCTCAGACAGTGAAATCCTGGTATCGAATTTTTGGGTGGAATACAACTCTTCCCCTACTTACTGTACGTAGTAGAGAAAGTAAATATGCATAAAAATTAAAAATGTAATCTTACTTTAACTATATAGGTATAGGTTATTCTACGGGGGGGACTTCGCAAACTACAACCTATGTATATCTATAGGGTGTACAAAAGCTTTTCTACCCAGAAACGTTCAAAAATAGCACATTTAAATAATAATTGAGCTGTTTTTCCCCATGATAATAAACACCAATCATCTGTCTAACACGCATAAATATTGTACTTCGTATGTCCACCATTGTTTGCATAGCATACAATAATGCGTCGGGGAAAACGTTCCATCAAATCTATGGTAAAATTTTGGTCGATACTTTTCTATTCTTCTTGAACCCTGGCGACTAATTGATCCCTGTTGCTGGCCTGGGTTGTATAAAACTACTACAGAAGTGGTCAATGATATTGAAGTGGGGCGACTTTACTGCCAGTCAGTCCAATTTCTGTTAAAGGTGTTCTTTATCACCCGGTTGCATTCTCAATATGAGCTGTCGCTCCATCAAAATGCCCATATTGTGCCTGGGAAACTTGGAGGGGTCATTCATGGTGTTCTTGAATATTGGCAAAATTGATAGTCTATAATATTCTCCACTAACACTTAGATTTTATGGAACAATGTGCAAGTCTGTTTTCCCATAAACGTGACACACCACCTGCGTCCATAACTTTTAGGGAAAATTTTTGAGCAAGGGCTGGAGAAATCCTGACAGGATTGTTTGTACATTCCCCACAAGAAATAATCTATATCCAGTTTCTGATTATCTGTAAGGGCGTTAATAGGGCGTGACTTAAGATATCCTCTGGCGCTCCTTCACCCTTAGTGTGCTGAAGCAGTAAGGGGGCTATAGATTGCCTGTTTTAGAACATGTAAACAGATAGGAAACGCTAATATATATCAGGGGCTATAACTGATGGTTGAGGACTAAAATGCTAACATCTCGAGAATTGACTCATATTCAAGAGCATTCCCAAACGGACATCTGCTGCACATTCTCAATTATCCTCACCAAAGATCGACAAAATCGGTCACCATTCCTCACCTATACCTATTCGTAATTTTCCAACGAGCTGACAGAACTAGCATATATATGCTTATTGGTGCGATACACAGCAAGGCGTGATAGCATATACAGTGACATCACCACCACCGATTAAATGAAGTCATGACGTCATGAACTACCATAGAAATGGTGACAAATGGGGTTTGTTCAGGGAAGCCGTTTAAATTTCTTCCTGTCGTTTCTGTACAAATTCTACGATTTTGTCTGTTTGGTTTAGGGTCGCAATCAATGTGACCTTTATCTGTAAAAAGTACATGGGCTCCATTTACACGTCCTTCCGGAGTGTCATCAACAATCAACCCTCCCTAATCAACCATTCACAAAATTTCATACGTTAAGTGATATTTGTTCCACTGAGCATAGATTTAACTGGTTCTTTGCATGCATTACTACCCTAATAAGTGTAACTCAAATAGCGTCTGACTGTTGATACTCCAATTTTCTTCTCTCGGTCTTGGAAATCAGCCGAGAAATCCAGTTTCTTGACAACACTTCTTATTCCAGTATGTTTATCTTTACACACCCCTATGATTCTTCTCTTTGTGTTTGGCGTAACTCAAGTTGGTCTACCACTTCTTTCTTTGTTCACAACTTCATTCTCTTCTTTTCGAATCCACTTCCCAAAAGTGTTTCTGTTAACTTTCAGAAGTCGAGCAATTTCTTTTACTGACATCCCATGTGCATCCAAGGACTTGAATTTTTGTGCGTAAAATTCCTTTGCTGTGGGGGACTCTGTAGAAAATAGAAAGATATAAGACTCGTATCCTTTGATAATTTAAAATTGGTAATAATAAAAACAGGTTTGCAGGATCCGAAGATTTCTCACGCGGGTGAGAAATTATTGGATTATTTTAACCTAAACTGTAACTGGTAAATGAACCGCGTTG
This sequence comes from Deroplatys truncata, assembly GCA_030765065.1. Classification (NCBI taxonomy): domain Eukaryota; kingdom Metazoa; phylum Arthropoda; class Insecta; order Mantodea; family Mantidae; genus Deroplatys; species Deroplatys truncata. The sequence goes on along the minus strand of CM060989.1, from coordinate 76,958,205 downwards.
CAATTTTTCTGAATTGGCCCGCAAACACTTGAATAGGAATTGCCAACCGAAATGTTGTCCATTAACTCCCTTTAGGACAATTGCCCTCAATACGTCACACATTGTTGTCTTCTGAAAGGAATAACGGCTCACGGTCCGCCCTAATTTGTGTCTTCCATTGTCAAGGAGAATGGGATGAAACGAAGGAATCACAGAATGCTAAAGCCCGAAGGAAGGCAGGACAGAGAGACGCGCGGAAGTCTCTAACAGTTCCGGGCTCGAAGACACGTCCCAATTGGAGCTGCCTCTAGGAGCGATGAACTATCCGTTGACCAAGCAAACCTCAAGTGTCCATTGAGGAAGCGACCGCGCTATGAGCTCGGTACCACCATATGCCACGAAACTATGCACACTTGAAAGATAAGAAGGAAACGGAATGAAAGGTAAATGATGGAGAGAAAATCGTGGTAGCGACCACCCCAGCATTCGCCTGCGGACGAGGGAAAACTACGAAAAACGTAAGGTTGGGAATCGATCCTGGGGGCTACCAAATGCAAGCCTCTCACTTTACATCGCAGTCATCTCGCTCGGTAAAGCTTTCAGCCACAACAACATTTCAGAACTTCATTGATGATGCTGTATTCTTCCTATGTGTACAGAACTTTAATTTGTTATTATTTCCGAAAATAGTCGCAGCCAAATTAATAGTTTTAAGGATACTTACCTGGGAAGTTTAAAAAATCTACAATTTCTGTCCGATTGATTTCAAATTTTAATATAGTAATCAAGGTTTGATATATAGGTGACTCAACCGGGAGTATTTCAAGTGTCTGGATATCCCTTCGTGCGTTAAGAGTTGCAGAACTCAACGGGGCAATTCCATGTAAACACAGGTAGTTGGGAAACGGCGATTTTTTTTAAAGCTCTGTATCTAACTTTTTATTTATTTATTTTATTGTTTTTTTTAATTTTTGTGCAATGTATTTATTGATTTACTTTATTTTGGGATAGGTTTTAGCAGAATATGGAAACTACTACACAAGAAGGATAGATCGTTTTTGTTTCTTCTTCTTCTTATCCCTATTCATAGCACATGCCCTCCTGCAGTGGACACTTAGAACTTCCTTAAATGCGGGGGATCCAAGGCCAAAGTGGTCCTTTTGTCCAACTCCCAGCGTTCCTTCCGGATAAATCTCTGGAAGGCCTGCAGATTCACTGCGTCCCCAACTTTTAGTACCCAAAAATAGGTGGCAAAGATGAGCCAAGTAAGGGCATCTGTCAGTTTCTTGTCACCGTGCTTGAATTCGAGATTCAGATAGACCTCCCGTGGAAACATCTGCACGCCACTACAAATCACTCCTATGCGACCATATATCCAGTCCCATATTGGGCGTACGACGGCACAATCCACCAACTTGTGACTCAATGTCTCCACCACAGAACACCTGAGGCAGAGACTTGATGTTGCTCTGCCATGCCGCCACAATTTGTCAGCTGTCGGAACAACCACATTGACAGCCGTCGAATTAACATGAGTGAGCTTTTATTTTTAATTCCAATTATACCCAGCATTTACTACAATGGATTTATCGGCGAGTGTTTCTTTGGAACATCGCTATGTGATCAAAAGTATCTGGACACCCCACAAACACACGTTTTTCATTTAGGTGCATTGTGCTGCCACATACTGCCTGGTACTCATTATCCGCGACCTCAGTAGTCATTAGACATCGTGAAACAGCAGAATGGGACGCTCCGTGAAACTCAGTCATAGCGGGTGGTCGGCGAAAATAGAACCCGTGATTTCCGATGCAAGTTTCACACTTATTAATTTCTTTTCATACTTTTTGTCTGCTTTGTAAAATTGTTTCATAAGATGCAATTACCTTTTCCAACAGGATGGAGCTCCGCCCCATTGGCAAAGCGATGTACGAGGCTTTTTGAATGAATCCCTTTCTCAGCGCTGGATAGGTCGCAGGGTAAATGAAGACCTGGCTCTACACTTCTGGCTACCGAGATCTCCTGATCTACCCCATGTGACTATTTCTTATGGGGTTATGATAAGGAAGCTGTTTACGTCCCGCCTCTACCTACAACTCTGGACGAAACCGATCACTGCTGCCGTGCACTCAGTAACAGAAGATACGCTTGCTCGTGTGTGTTGGACGAGTTTGGCTATCGCGTTGATGTTTGCCGTGCAGCAAACGTGAACACATTGAACATTTATAATGTATGAAACAAAACTTTGAAAATTCCCCTGTTTATTGGTATAAAGATGGTTCATGTTGGATTTGTTCTTGAATAAATACAAATTTTATAAAATGGGTCCATCATTTAAAATCACTCTGTATTAAAAGGAATATAAAATGTTCTACCACCCCGTAAATATGATCGGGGATTGTTCCAACCTTGTGGCAGTAATTTGTATCACAATAATGTAAATGCCACAGTGATTGTAGTGTAAATAAGCATTATTGTATGACATTGATTTGAGATGTTTGTTAGTTATAAGCATTGTTAGGAAATAAGTTTACACGGCCTCACTGAAACTGACAATAAGAGCGGGTAACAATGAGCGAGGGGGCGAGTTGTTTATCAATTATTAGAGACAAGCAAATGACGTCAGATTGGCGCGCTTTTCTTAGAAATGGCGGGAATATTTACCCTAGAGCATATGTGTTCATAATTTTGATTGGATATAAAAATAGACGCTAATGTTGGCGCGTTTTATTAACCAATACCAGCCTTGTTATAATCTTTAGGCATATTAGGGTGTGGGAGTATAAAAAGCTAAAGCCAGAGGCAAGTATTGTCCAGTTCAACATAATCATCCACGCGTTACACGTCGCTGAGTCCAACAGAATCATTCAGAAGTTAAACGTCGCGTAGTTCAACGGAAGCATACATAAAGTACACGTTACGCAATTCTACAAAATCTCTCGCGTCGTAAAGTTAGATATAAATGTGAAATACGCGAATTAATAAAGTGCGGCAAATAAGTGATTATAATAACATTAGAAAATATAACAGTTTCAGTCTGGCGTGTATCAAAAGTCAATATGTGAAACTGAATAATGTGTGACGACAATAAAAGTGTAAAAACAAATTCTTTTATCAGTTTTATCTTTCAGTAACAAATCCTTTCCGTTTACACACCCTGTTCAAGAGATGTGCTCGACCGAGAAACAATAGCTAGCCGGAGGACAATGAACCCAACATTCAAAGTAGTAAAATAATGACAGGCGCTCAGAAATAAGATAACACGAAGTGATCGCGACAAATTGGCTTCCATACGTGTTGCAGATAAACATGAAGCATCTTCCAACTACCTACAAATATTCCACTTCAACCTCATGATAGATGAGAAACCACATCAGCATTTGCTTACCATCCAGGGAAAAGCTAAAGGTAATCGCCCGAATACAAGCCTCACACGTTACAACAGAGCTATCGTAACCGGTATACGGGTATCCTTAAGTTAATGAATATGTCAACAGCAGGTTGATATTGCATATACCGTAAATACTGAACTGCTAGAAAGCGGTTTCTTTTGCTCTTGCACGTAGAATATGAAAAACAAAACGCTAGCGTTTCTGTCTCGCTTGTGTAACATGAAAAGCAATTATAACAAAAGCTACAAGAAATTATCGTGACACAAAAATTGCACTTTGCGATAAGAGGTTGCTAATTTGTTTTACAGAGTTGTCAACAACCCCCGACACTAAACAAACAAAAGCGTAACGAGAGCTTGTGAAAAGGAATTTCGTCATTAAGGTTACCAGTTTTGGTAATGGGAGCTTTTTTTCTGTTTTACTGCCAAACATCACACCACGCTGGACGTGTTTTATGAATTTTATCTCCGTTTATGATGACGCGAGTCGGTTGCAATTTGCCGTTATGCAGCAAGCTGGTTGTTTCTAGTGTTTACATATGCGATGTTATTTAATTCTGGTGTAGTTAACTACAGGTACAAACTGAATTATGGTAATGTGGAAAACATAAAAGTCAGTGTTCGCTCATAGCAGCCCTAGCTATGCTAAACGTATTAACTGCTGGGAGAAATGCTACTAAAGTAAGCATCACCCCTCTTCTCTATTATTTTAGGCGAGTTCGCTTCTGGGAAGCTCTCATAAAAATTGCTTTATCTCTGTACAGTGTGATACTATAATTATTGAGCAGGTATAAAGAAAAAAATCTGATGTGTTACACTCACATCACTTTCTCTACTCTTGTACAAACTATTTTTACAAACGCTTATTCTCCATATGCTTCATGTTAATCGAGATGTTAATCTTATTGCTAATTTTCTTGTAGTTGCAAGGGGAATTGGTAGGCTTTAAGCGATAGTCAGATATTTTAAGAGCTGGTTGCTATGTAGAGTATTCCATTCTCTTTGCATGTCCACGACATAAAAAATTAATAACGAATTCCCATTTGAGAAAATAAGTATTGAAAAATTTAAGGGAATAACAAGCAATATCTCGAAAATGGTTCACTCAACAAAAAAAAAGTATATGACATAAATTGTGTATTTTAATGCGATCAAATTTTTTGTGTAGTAAACTTTTGTCTATCTCTTATGGTTTGCCAGTTATGCAAAAGTCGTTCACAATGAACAATACTTTTGGAGACATTCCCAGAAGATTCGAGATATACAATTTATTTGGCATAAAAATGTCTTAAACTTATGGTATTTTATTCAAAATCGTTAGAGCCATTTTTGAGAAAACTAAAATTTTCGAAAAATGTTCCTTGTAAAGGGTAATCTGGGGTGGGGAGATTTTCTAAAAAACCTTTCTGTCGCATCTCTGGAAGATACTGAACCCAAATACCAAGTTTGGTGTTTATCCGACTGTTCGTTTCTGAGTTATGCTGTTCACAGACACACACACGGACATGTTTCCAAAAATGCTTTTATTGGATTCCGGGGGTCTCAAAACATGTATTTCCGGTGAAATCTCAGTATCGAATTTTTGGATGGAATACAATACTTCCCCTACTTACTATACGTAGTAGAGAAAGTAAAACATTATAGTAAGATACACAAATAATTCCAATAATTTCTGTATAGTAAACGAATCTAAAGGGTGGGTATTGTTGCTGTTGTCATTTTTCTTTATTTGTAATCTATTTTATATTAGGTCATATCGCTACTTATATCCATGCATACGGGTACAATAATAATACATTGTACACTTTACATTGGTTAAATAATACAATAAATGTAATACGTTGTTACAAACATATTTAACATTATTAAGTCTTGAACACAGCTAGAACAGTATAACCTTTTTATTTGATGTGTTATATTTAAATCTTATTTTACAGTTTACTGTCTTTCAAGGAAAAAATAATGCTTTAGAAGTGAGTAGGGTAGTTTAAAGCTAAAAAGATATCTTCAGAGATGTTATGTTTTCTTCTCTCCATGGTATAACTTCTGCATTTAGTGATGAGGTGTTCGATGGTGATACTGCAATTGCAGGTCTCGCAGTGAGGAACATTGTCTTTGGTGAGTAAGGAGGAATGGGTTAGACGTGAATGGCCTATTCGTAAACGTGATATAATCAGTCGATTTTTCTTTTTAGAGCCTGCAATGTGCAGGGTTTTGTGGAGTCTTTCCTAACTATGTGGAGTTTGTTTAATGTTTTAATGGTCCAGTCTTGCTTCTATTTGACAGTTAGTCTGCTAAAAGAAAACCTGATGTGTTACACTCACATGACTTTCTCTACTCTTGTACAAACTATTTTTACAAACACTTATTCTCTATATGCTTCATGTTAATCTTATTGCTAATTTTCTTGTAGGTGTAAGGGGAATATGGTAGTATTTAAGCGATAGTCAAATATTTTAAAAGCTGGTTGCTATGTGAAGTATTCCATTCTCTTTGCATTACCAACACAAAAAAATGAATAACAAATTTCCATTTGAGAAAAAGTAGAAGTATTGGAAAATTTAAGGGAATAACAAGCAATATCTCGAAAATAGTTCACTCAACAAAAAAAAAATGTATATCACATAAATTGTGTATTTTAAGACGTTCTACATTTTTGTGTAGTAAAATTCTGTCTATCTCTTATGGTTTACAAGTTATGCAAAAGTCGTTCACAATGAAGAATACCTTTGGAGACATTCCAAGAAAATTCGAGATATACATTTCATTTGTCATGAAAATATCTTAAACATATGATATTTTAATCAAAATGTTATTGCGATTTATGAGAAAATTAAAATCTCCGAAAAATGTTCCATGTAAAGGGTAATCTGGGATGGGGGATTTTCTTGAAAACCTTCGCGTCGCATCTCTAGAAGATACTAAACCTAAATACCAAGTTTGGTGTTTATCTGACTGTTCGTTTCTGAGTTATGCTGTTCACAGACACACGCACAGACATGTTTCCAAAAATGCTTTTTTGGATACAGGGGGTCTCAAAACATATATTTCCGGTGAAATATCGGTATCGAATTTTTAGGTGGAATACAATACTTCCCCTAATAACTTTAAGCATCTCTGTAGGGCACTGGCAATTCCTCCACTGGAGGTAGAAAATTGATTTTTTGGCTTCTCTATCTGCTTCCTCATTTCCTGATATTTCACAGTGGGACGGAATCCAGAAGAATATAACTTCTTGATTATTTTTAGTAATTTCGTTGTAAATACTTTAGATCTCTTGAATTAATATTAGGTCAGTAGAGCGGACTCGGATACTCTGAAGAGTGCTTAGTGAATCAGAACTGCACTGTGTTTATGCTGTGCTGAGTTAATGTAAATCAAAACTTGTTTGACAGCATAGAGTTCAAAGGAAAAAATACAGAACAAGTCTGGAAGCTTGTACTTATGTTTAACATCCGAAGTAATTATACCACAGCCATTACCCTGATCAGTTTTGGAGCCATCTGTATATATATAAATATGTGTTTAGCATACGTCTTACGGATTTCCTGGTAAATTTGTTTATATATGAAACAATCTGTATGTAATTTCTGGTGCGTTTTCATATCCATATTAATTCTAGGAATAGTTAGCTTCCAGGGTGGAAAATCATGATCTCTAGTCATTATTGGAGGTATTTTAATATTAAGTTCATGTATGTTTTTTTTAAATCTAAGATGAAAAGGTAATGGCTGATTTGTATTCTTTGGCATACTGGTTTTGCTCTTCCCAAAGAAGGTGTATCAATGGGCTTTCGAGTTGGGCCTTGCAACAGTCTTTATTGCCTATTTTATACATTGTGCTATTCTACGTACATCTAATGGCGGCTCTTGAGCTTAAACGGTGGGTATTAAGTGGCCAATATATCTGTATGTTCCCCATCATTTTGTAAACACAGTTCCATATACCTCCATGAACTTCTTGACATATTCTTGAGCATGTCCGGTGTTATAGTGCGAAATGCATCCATAACAACATTACGCAGTTCTTCGTTTCTAGCATGACAACGTGCGCCTTAATGACTCCCCATAACGAGTTGTCAGGTGTGGTGAGGTCAGGGCTGCTTGGTGGCATTTCAAGGGACCTAGTGTTGCTGATAAACCACTACCTATCCACCGTCCTGGAAAGTGGACTCGCGCACTGCAAGAGCATAGTGAGGAGGTGCTCCATCTTGCTGCAACCATATGCGTTCTGTGAAGTCCTTTTCCTTAATCTGAGGTATTAGCCGTGTTTGTTACATGCGCTATTCACAGTCCCTCTAAAAGTACGATCCAAGCAGATGTCGTGATATCATCGATGCCATATTATTACTTGAGGCTAGTTCCTTTCTAACTCGACTGTGTAATGGGGATTCTCTTTGGCCTAAAAAGTGAAAAAGTTTATGTGAGGAGGAGTTGTATTGCAGTTCAAATGTTGGGGAGCCGAACTTGAAGTAGTTGCAACCGCACGTATGGTAAAAAGCTTTTCGGTAGCCTTCACCCCAAGATTAAAAATATTAACTTTATAATTTGACTGTTTCTTTAAATATTATGTATTTATGTTTGCCTCAGCTGCGTCAGTATTTATTTTTAGGAACATCAATGTCTTAGCAGGGAGTGGTGCTGCTGAAGAATGTAGGCTTACGCAGATTATAATTTTACTTCACTCCTTTTATTAATGTTTGACATGGTTTAAATAACACTTCACTGATATAGAGAAAGAGAGCTGTGAGATTTGTTTTTTATTAAATACTTGCACTTTTTAACACGTAAAACTATTTTTGTCTCACACAAAACACGTATTAAATTTCTCAAGGACGCATCTCGCATCCGGTTAGGAACATTGTCTACAAGCAACTGACTTCTGAATTTGTAAATTTTTCTTCATTTTAGTTCCTGATTGGCTAATCATAGTTCAATACAATACCTTCATTCAACTAAAGCTTTTTTTGGTTGTTGATTGGCTATTTTATAAACTGTTACAAAAATTACATTATTGCTTCCAAGAATCACAAGTAGCATTCTTAAACATTCAAATTCATTATTGCCTCAAGGTTACCTTATTGTTACCTCATTGTTAGCAACTTTTGACCTATTTCTCACAGCTCCTACATTATTAAATTACGTAATATATTCACATAACATTATATCACATGTATACAATAATATAAACATATACACTGACTGTAATATACACTTTTATATATTGTTACATACACATATTGCTTCAAGGCGGGCTGTTATTGAATTTATGTAGTATATAATTAGACAGAAATCTTTTAAATGTTAAAAGTACTACCTCAAAAGACAATATTTCTAGCACGTAAGCTGCGATAAACCGCACATTCATCTGAAAACATAACCTTGGCTCTCGGAACACTGCATTTGGAAATTGAGTTAACAAAGCACGCCACGCTGAAACGCCCTCATTCAGGTCTCTATCCGATAACTCGTTTTACTAACTCGGTCGAAAGGTCTGAGTTAAGGCCTTTTTTCGTGTGATCTCGCATTGTTGTCCTCGGCATTCCGAGTTCCGAAACACGTTTAGTGTCGACTTCATAGAAGATTGTTCAATCCGGTATATGCCTCTTCTCGAGTCTTCTTTCTTCCACTCCGCAGCCTGTCTTTAACACTACCAAAAGCAAAAGCAAGTCTTTCCCAATCCAAAAGTGTTGCTTTTCGCGGTGGAGCCTTCTTAAATGTTTCCTGTGCTCCCATAGTATGTCTCATTGTTTGCTCTGTGTTAACAATTATTTATAAAACTGTAATAAACATTTTTTTGATCCGTAATGTATTCCTCGTCCAATGTGAAAGTAAATACACATAAAAAATGCTGATATGTTACACTCGCATGACTTTCTCTACTCTTAATACAAACTATTTTTACAAAGTCTTATTCTCCATCTATTCCATATTAATCGAGATAAACGTTTACAGAAACGATCTTTTGACATGCAAAGAGAATTACATTTTACACATAGCAACCAGTTCTAAAAATAGTTGACTATCGCCTAAGGCGTACTATGTTCCCCTTGTTTTGTATTTGCAAGGGCAATATAAGCACATACATATCTCTTAATAGCTGGTTGCTATGTGCAGCACCATTCTCTTTCCCACAGATTAATACTCTTTGCATATCCAAGACAAAAAATGAATAAGGAATTCTCATTTGAGAAAATAAGTAGGAAAAATTTAAGGGAATAACAAGCAATATCTCGAAAACGGTTCACTCAACAAAAAAAAGTATATGACATAAATTGTGTATTTTATCGCGATCTACATTTTTTTGCAGTAAAATTGTGTGTATCTCTTATGGTTTACCAGTTAAGTAAAAGTCGTTCACAATGAAGAATCCTTTTGGAGACATTCCAGAAAATTCAAGATATACATTTTATTTGCCATAAAAATGTCTTAAACATATGATATTTTAATCAAAATCGCTAGATCCATTTTTGCGAAAATTAAAGTTTTTAAAAAAGTTCCATGTAAAGCGTAATCTGGGGTGGGGGAATTTTCTTGAAAACCTTCGTGTCGCATTTCTGGATGATACTGAATATAAATACCAAGTTTGGTGTTTATCCGACTGTTAATTTCTGAGTCATGCTGTTCACAGGCACACAGGCACACAGACACACACACACACACACCCACAGGCACATACACGGACATGTGGATTCAGGGGGTCTCAAAACATATGCTTCCGGTGAAATCTCGGTATCGAAATTTTGGGTGGAATATAATTCCCATACTTACTATACGTAGCAGAGAAAGTAAAAATCCGATGTGTTGATTTCACTTGAATTTGTCTACGAACTGTACTAAAAACATCATATTGTTCTAGGCACCACTTCTTATTCCAGATAAATTACAGATACAAAGGGAATAGCGATAGTCCAATATTTAACAACTGTAGGTTATTTACTGGGCTTAAAATTCCATGCTTTCCACTTGCACTCGCGAGAAATATCTGTATATCGAAAGGACTTGAAGAGAATGAAAATTATAGAACAATTCGAATCTTTAATAACGGATATCTCGGAAATGGCCGATGCCAAAAAAAAAAGAGTTATTTGAAATTAATTGTGCTATTTAAACCGCACTGTACGTTTTCGTCTATCGCTTAACGTTCACCAGTTACGCAAGATTATACAAAATTTATTCCGAATGAAGTGGACTTTATAGGTTCCCAAAAAATTCAAAATATACATTTTAATTGTAATTTAAATATCTTTAATATATGGTATTTTAATCAAAATATTTAGAGCCATTTTTATAACATCAAAAATTTTAAAAATGTTGCATGTAAAGGGTAGTTTTGCATGGGGGATTTTCTTGAAAATCTTCCTGCCGCATCTTTGAAGGTACTGGAACTAACCACCAAGTTGGGTATTTATCTGAATTTTAGTTTTTGAGTTGTGCTGTTCATAGACACACACGCACCCATACGGATCTTTTTCTAAAATTATTTTTCTTTTCTTAATTCAATGTGCCTCAAAACACGTAAATCCGATAAAATCCGGTATCGCATTTTTGGATGAAATGCAACACCTTCTCTACGTACTATGTTCACTCGGGTTTAACAAAAAAGTACGGATAAAATGAGCTGTGTTTTAAGTTGGTAAGAGATTAGTGCATCAGCTCCTCAGCATTCACGGTTCCACCCCACCCCTTACCTAGTTCTAGCTACCCAAGTTAATCGGGGGCTTTCGCATAGCCTTTTTTCGCGATGGCGGATATGCACCAGAGGTTAAGTTCGAAGGCAGTTTTATATTCGTTGAGAAAATATAATCAATTCAGCTTTTTTAATTATTCTCCGTAGGCTGGAAAGGTAGAATCACAATGAAAAAATTTTGTAAGTTGACATTGGAGTAGGTTATCTCAAGAGAAATTGAGGATGCTTTGCTTTTACCCGAAAATTGGAGTCCCATAAAAAATTTCATGAGATATAGTTGTGTGGAAATCCTACCTAACACAACAGAGCAATGGTGCTGAAGCTAAAGGTCGGTAGTTGGAACCCCCACTATAGCATTGCATTTTTGTATTCCGATTCTACCTTTCCATAGTTAATTCGGAACTATCCTAAATAAACCTTATTATCACAGTTTTGCAAGAAAAGGAATATAAACCAGGTTGCCAACCCTTTTCAAATAAAGTGAAAATTCTATGCTTTGCAAGTGTTTTTCGTTTTACATGGCTCATTTTGTATATATCAGTTCCTTACCATGCTTGTTTTTGATATATCATAATTCAAAACAAATATGTCTATTGCTCTTGCAGAGGGACATAATAATAATAATAATAATAATAATAATAATAATAATAATAATAATAATAATAATAATAATAATAATAATAATAATAATAATAAAAAAACTGAACTACCCCATAATGTCCTAAATTATTTAATAAGTTATTCACATAAAATGCTTTCTATCCGCTCTGAAAACCTTATTTATTAAATAATTTTTACATACCTATAATTTTGCTTTGTTGTGACGTGCTTTTGATGCTTTTGGTGCCATACGGTCTGATTATACAATATTTCTTCCAAATGATGTGGACTTCACAGGCTATTCCCAGAAAATCCAAGATATACATTTTATTTGCTATGTAAGTATGTTTAATATATGCTATTTTAATCAAAATCGCTACAGCTATTTTTATAAAATCCAAATTTTTGAAACGTCTTCCATGTAAAGGGTAGTTTGGAGTGTGGGATTTTTCTGGAAAATCTTCCTGTTGCATCTTTGGAAGGGACTGAACATAAATACCAAATTTGGTGTTGATACGATTTTTGTTTTCGAGTTATGCTGTTCACAGACACACAAAGTAATAAGCGTGTGTAAAAATAATTTGTATACCCACTAATAAACGTTAAGGGTAGAGAAAGTCATGTGAATGTACCTCATTAAATTTTATCTTGTATGCTTTCCCATCTGTGTTTTCCTATGGGAATTACTAGCAGTGGAATCCAAGCTCTTCTCCGGCTACTACGACAACCTCTATACATAGGAGCCAGGGCTTATTTAGTGCCTTTGTTCAGCAATTCAGTTTTTGGTCAGTCAGACTAATATTTACACTCTTGTGCTAATGTTTACCTTGGTTATTTTAAAGCGATTCTTCAGCTTTAACGCAGTAGAAGTCTCATTAATTCTAAATTACGTCCTCGTATACTCAAAGTAATGGCAGTTATGTTTTATTTAGAGCTGAAAAGGATCCCTCGGTTTTGACATCGCATAATGCATGGACTTTTAAAGCAACACAAACTGAAGTTTGATGAAATTTAATATTTCATCATCAAAAAGATTTTGACAAATTACCGTATCCATTTCGCAACCATCCATCTTACAGGCATCCTGCCCTCTCTCATAAAACATTATTTTGAATTCTAGCTTACTTTGCTGAAATATAAGGCACCTTCTACTAAATTTCACAATGCACCGTGTATAAATTTATTTTTAATACGTTACAAAAACGCACAAATACTCAAGCAAATTTAATATCATTTGCCTCTTTTTACTTTCTCTACTATGAAGGGGAAGTATTGTATTCCAGCCAAAAAATCGATACCGAGATATCAAGGGAAATACATGCTTCGCCTTGAATCCAAATAAAGTATTTTTGGAAACATGTCCGTGTGTGTGTCTGTCTGTGAACAGCATAACACAAAAACTAAACGTCAGTTAAATACCAAACTTGGTATTTAGGTTCAATATTGAAATAGTTATTAATGTAGGAGTTTTGAAGTTTGTACCACGCTTTGGTAAGCCAATTTTAAGTAGATTGTTTATTACGTAATATGCTGCTACGTATGAAACGCCGATTTGAAGATGTATTTATGTTGTTACGCTCCAAGTTTAAAAATAAATATTAACCTTGTTATTATACTACTTCTATAGATAGTATTTATGTTTGTTTGCCTCGGCTGCGTCAGTCTTACTTTAGAGACACGTTTCTCTTAATCAGGGTGTGGTGCGACAAGAATGTAGGCTTACACAGATTTTAAGTTTAAATTCACTTCTTTTCATTAATCTTTGACACAAATTAAATAGCACTACACTGATATTAAGAGCTGTGAGATTCATTATTTTAATACTTGCAGTTTTATCGAGTATACTTATTTTACGTCTCACACGAATACGTAATATTCTCTAGAGAACACATCTTCCATCCGTTTACTACCAAGGTCTGCAGGCAACTGAACATATTTCAACCGCATAAACTTTTAACTTTCTGTATTTCAAGTCTCTGATTGGCTAATCCTAGTCCAATAGAATACCTGCATTTTACTAAAGCTTTTTCTGGCTGTTGATTGGCTATTTTTAAATGTCACAAAATTTGCATTATTGCTGCCCTAATCATGACTAGTAGCATTCAAACTCTCAAACTCATTATTGCCTCAAGGTTACCTTATTGTTACCTCATTGTTAGCAACGTTAAACTTATTATTCTCAAATCTCTTACATTATTAAATTACGTAATGCATTCATATAACATTATTAAACATGTTTACAATAATATAAGCATTTGCAATGATGTTACATAAATTTTTACAAATTATTACATACATATTCCTTCAAGGCGGGCTGTTATTAAATTTCTATATATTATATAATTTAATTGAAATTATTCAAGTGTTAAAAATACTGGCTCAATATCTTCCAAAGATGCAACACAAAGATTTTCAATAAAATTTCCCCTCACCATCTACTCTTTACATGGTATTTTTCGAAACTTTGATTTTCTAAAAAATGGCTCTAAGATTTTTATTAAAATACTATATATGAAAGACCTTTACATGACAAATAAAATGTATATCTTCAGTTTTATGGGAATAGTCTGTGAAGTGCACTTCAGTTGGAAGAAATTTTGTATAATCTTGTACAACTGCTAAACGTTAAGCGATAGACGAAAACCTACCACAGAAAAATTATATATCTCTTTAAAACACACAATTTACTTAAAATAGTCCACTTAAAGTATTTAAAGCATTGTAAGCCGCTATTGGGGTATGTCATTTAAAATTAATTTGGGATCTCCTTATGGTTTAAAACAGTGCCAGTCAATTGGAGAATTAAATGTCATTCCTGTATGCTGGTATAGTAGCTCAGAATTTTTTAGGCTGATTCTACCTTTCCAACTTTAATTCTGTAGGCATTGTGAAAGAACAATTAATCATCATTAAATCTTCTTGTTTCTCTTGGCACAAACTTTTATTCATGGTGTTTATTGATGACGATAATTGATAATGCTGAATAATAATAATAATAATAATAATAATAATAATAATAGGTAATAATAATTTATATGCAGTTAAGTTTGTTGCTTGGCTATTAACATGGAAATTTTACCCTACTTCTCTCACCACTAGGAATGTGACAAACACTTATTTCCAGGTAAGGGTTACGTATACGAGGGGCACTATTTATGTTTTGAGCCTTGGCAACCCTGAATGTTGTAGGTGCCATCTGACGTTTCTAATGGAAAGTTTGACATAATCTACTTCAAACATTTTGTCAATAGAGCGTCATTTGTTTTCTTTACACTAAGTTGAAAATTTTGTGTCAACAAAAACATGGAATTAACTCGTGAAAATGTTCGTGCAATGATTATTACGAATTTCGACGTGAATTATCAAGGCAAGAGTGCATCGATCAACTAATTCCACATTTGGCAACGAAGCTTCATGCTTTGCCACTTTCAAATGCAGGTATATCGAATTTAATCATGGCCGCCGTTCGCTCAGTGATGAAGTTCGTGAAGGTCGTTCAAAATCAGTTGTTGTGCCAGAAAAAATTGATGTTGTGCAACCACTAATCACGAAAGATCATCATGCAACATATTGTAAGATTGAGACAACTCTAGGCATTAGTTCCACCAGCATATATAAAATATTACATGATTATTTAGCCGTGAAAAAGGTTCGCACTCGTTAGATCCGACATAATTTGACGCAATCTCAAAAAGATGCTCGTGTCCATTGGTGTACAAAAATGCTCAGGAAATACAATGGCGGTACCTCAAAAGACGTATTGTAACAGGTGACGAATCATGGATCTATGCGTATGAGCCGGAAGGTAAACAGCAGTCGACTGTATGGGTGTTTCAAGATGAAGCAAATCCAACAAAAGTTGTTCGCACTCAAAGCAAATGGTCGCCTGCTTTTACAGCAAAACTGGTCATGTGGCAACAGTGCCTTTAGAGTAACTACGCTCCAATATGAACGATGTTCATACAGAGTTCATACTTTGTTATTTGATGCAAACTAAAAACAAGTTTTTAGACATCAAGGCCTGAAAGTAGAACTTCCCTACACAGTGCACACGAGCTAAAAGCTTTAGATGATCACACTACGTGATCAAAAGTATCCGGACACCTAGGTGAAAATGACGTACAAGTTCGTGGCGCCCTCCATCGGTAATGCTGGAAGTCAATATGGTATTGGCCCACCCTTAGCCTTGATGACAGCGTTCACTCTCGCAGGCATACTTTCAATCGAAGTCCGTGAGTTCCACAGAGCGTCCCATTCTACTGTTTCACGATGTCTAATGACTACTGAGGTTGCGGATAATGAGTACCAGGCAGTAGGTGGTAGCACAATGTACCTAAGATGAAAAAGTATGTTTGTGGGGGTGTCCGGATACATTTGAACACAGAGTATATCTTATGTTGGCACCCTTCAGCTTTCCTCGATTTAAAACTGTATTCTTTTATCTTCTGCAACCTACATAAATTATTAAATGGCGGAAATTATAATTTCAGAAGAAACTATAATGGAAGAACCAAGTGAAATTACAGAAGCAACAGAAATAATAACACTAGAAGTACTTACCCAAAAATCCAGAAAGCAATATGCTATAGCATTTAATCGCTTTGTTGTCTGGTGTAAAGCAAAATATGTTGAAAATAATTTCACTGAAAGTGACTGCTGGCTAATCAACAAAACATGACATCTTGCTTTTTAACGTCATTTCTCCTGCCTCTAGAAGCGCGTTCCAAACTCGATCTTTGTTAGTTTCAGGAATTAATATAACATTATTGATATTTTACAAATTCGAGCGTTGTCTAAAAACATAGTATATGCCACATGTGTTAAAAGTTGTTTTATTTTGCTCGTAGAGTTGCGAAACGAAGGTAGTAGGCCGCAAAATAAATCCCTACTTTTACCCGCTGTACCCTAATCTACTATTCACTAGTTGTGTCAACCCTTGGATTACTAGTTTGTTTATATTCGTAAAAGCATTCGCACTTCTACATTCTTGCACATATATACAGTTTGTACATGCGAACTGGCTATATAGGTCCTAAATATAAACATCGCGTGATGTAAATATGGCAAAGGAAAATACATCAATATTATCAACATCAAACATGGCTGAAATTAAGCATATTATAACTTAAATATTCTCGTATGACATTAGGTTAAACATGACAATGGCATTTTAAAGGCCATGTTGCTAGAGAAGAGAAACATTAGCGCCCAACACACATTACTGTCTAATATAATTAAGTTTGCACATATAGTTCAGTTGGTTACATAAACCAGGTGGTCCAAACAAGCCATCCTTTGCGATTTTATATTTCCCGCATACACAGGTGCAATAGAAGTTGGCGCATCACTACTGTTCAAAGCGACAGTGCAAGTATAATGCGAAAGGCCACTGAAGTAGTGGTGCTTCTGCAGGTCTTTACGTGTTAGTTTCATACTGATAAGCGTCACGTGTTGGCATTCTGTGAGTACATGGGAAACTGTCAATGGAGTTTTGCATGTTAAACACTGCGGCTGAGTTCCTTTGGTGATCAGATTGAAGTGTGTCAAGTTTGTATGTATAATTGTCAAGCGGGTAATGGTAATTTAATGCTTCTTGTTTAAGTCTCTAAAAATACATTTGTTGTTTGAGCAGCCTATTACAGTAATTGTTTCTCTGATTTTGAGATCATATTTTTACCTTCTCTACTACGTATAGTAAGTAGGGGAAGTATTGTATTCTACCCAAAAATTCGATACCGGGATTTCACCGGAAATGCATGTTTTGAGGTCCCCAGAATCCAAAAAAAAGCATTTTTGCAAACATATCCGTGTGTTTGTCTGTGTGTGTGTGTGTGTGTGTGTGTGTGTGTGTGAACAGCATAACTCAGAAACGAACAGTCGGATAAACACCAAACTTGGTATTTAGGTTCAGTATCTTCCAGAGATGCGACACGTAGATTTTAAAGAAAATGCCCACCACAGATTACCCTTTACATGGAACATTTTCGAAAATTCTAGTTTTCTCAAAAACGGCTCGAACGATTTTGATTAAAATGTCATATGTTTAAGATATTTTCATGAGAAATAAAATGTATATCTTGAATTTTCTGGGAATGTCTCCAAAAGTATTCTTCATTGCGAACGACTTTTGCATAACTGGTAAACCATAACAGATACACAAAATTTTACTTCACAAAAAATGTAGATCGCGTTAAAACACACAATTTATGTCATACAATTTTTTTTATTCAGTGCACCATTTTCGAGGTATTGCTTGTTATTCCCTTAAATTTTCCAATACTTATACTTTTTCTTAAATTCGTTATTCATATTTTTTGTCCTGGTAATGCAAACAGAGTGGAATTCTCCACATTGCAGTTTGACTATCGCTTAAGGCCTACCAATTCCCCTTGCATCTACAAGAGAATTAGCAATAAGATTAACATCTGGATTAACATGAAGTAGATGAAGAATAAGCGTTTGCAAAAATAATTTGTACAAGAGCAGAGAAAGTCATGTGAGTGTAACGCACTAGATCTTTTCCATGAAGTAATGATTTTTGTTCGGATGTATAGAGCTAAGTCTAAATGGCTTGTTGTAATGTCTGCATTAAATATTTGTTTTTCGATGGTCGCTTTAGCTGTTTTGTTCGCTCTCTCATTGCCTCGTATTTGTTGGTGCGATGGAATCCAAAACAATATCACTTGATTTCCTTGTGTTATAATGAATTTTAACAACTATGTGACATACTTATTGACTTACCCTCGTAATAATATTAATGACGTTGCAATACCAAGATGTTCCCTAGCTGTCCAGAGCTTATTTATTGTTACCGAGTCGTAAGCTTTCTCAAGGTCAATAAAACAAGGAAAATCTCTTGACCTTTACACATGCTTTTTCAGTAACCTGTCTATCAAAAAAATCTGATGTGTTACACTCACATGACTTTCTCTACTCTTGTACAAACTACTATTTTTACAAACGCTTATTCTCCATATGCTTCATGTTAATCGAGATATCGAGATGTAATCTTATTGCTAATTTTCTTGTAGTGCAAGGGGAATTGGTAGGCTTTAAGCGATAGTCAAATATTTTAAGCGCTGGTTGCTATGTGGAGTATTCCATTCTCTTTTCATGTCCAGGACATAAGAAAATTGAATAACGAATTCCCATTTGAGAAAAAGTATTGGAAGGTTTAAGCAAATAACAAGAAATATCTAGAAAATATCAACAAAACAAATGTATGACATAAATTGTGTATTTTAACGTGATCTACATTTTTTTAGTAAAACTTTGTCTATCTCTTAAGGTTTACCAGTTATACAAAAGTCTTTCACAATGAAGAATACTTTTGGAGACATTCCCAGAAAATTCAAGATATACATTTTATTTATCATGAAAATATCTTAAACATATGATATTTAATCAAAATCGTTAGAGCCATTTTTGAGAAAATTAAAATTTTCGAAAAATGTTCCATGTAAAGGATAATCTGGTGTGGGGGTATTTTCTTGAAAAGCTTCGTGTGGCATCTCTGGAAGATGCTGAAGCTAAATACCATGTTTGGTGTTTATGAGACTGTTTGTTTCTGAGTTATACTGTTCACAGACACACACACACGGACATGTTTCCAAAAATGCTTTTTTTGGATTCAGGGGGTCTCAAAACATGTATTTCCGGTGAAATCTCGGTATCGAATTTTTGGGTGGAATACAAGAAGAAAAAATATGATTCATAGAGAACCTACTCGCACTATAAACCCGCCTGATTTTCTAATATTCTTTCCTCCCTTGCTCCTGGCAGGAAGAGAAAATAATAAAATAAATGTGTTTACATTTTTTGAATAGTAAATGAATTGTTTCCAAGAAATATAAAATTACTCTCAAATTATAAAACACTTTTCAAGAATTAACATAAAAAGGTTTAAACAAATGATACTCGCTGATAAGCAGACAAACTGTCTACTAAGGTACACTAATTGAATTGGACAGCAGTAGTGTAACCCCTCGTTAGTGCTGGCAAGCTCCGTGGGGGTTGAACTCGGTTGTTTGACCGATACAGCGCTATAGGTATGAGTGTCGCTATAGCACGTTACTATGCCGTGCGGACTAGGCAACTTCCGCGACACTTTTGCAACCTCTAAGGAGATGAAGCTCGCATTAAAATTGTGAGTAATTTAGAACTGTGGCAGAACCACTTTATAATGAAGTAGCTAACTAGCTAACATCTTCGTTACTTACCAAGCGAGATGGCTCAGGAGTGAGAAAGTTGAATTGTTTCGTTATTTGCACCATGCTTTGGGCGTCAATTTGAATTAGGTTGTATTGAAGGAGTTGTATTATATTTCAACTGTTGGGAGCCGAACTTGTAGTTGTAACCGCACGTATTGTAACCTGTTTCCGCTAACCTTCGCCACAAATGTATTTTCAGGTGGGCTTTGCCCAAAGTTTAAAAAATATTAACTTTGTACTTTGACTGTTTCTTTAAGTATTATATATTTATGTTTGCCTCGGCTGCGTCAGTATTTATTTTAGAGACATGTTTCTCTTAGCTGGGTTGTGATGCGACAAGAATGTAGACTTACATAGATTATAATTTTACTTCACTCCTTTTATTAATGCTTGACACGATTTACATAACACTTCAGTGATATACAGAGCTGTGAGATTCTTTTTATTATTAAATATTTGCACTTTTTAACACGTAAACTATTTTCGTCACACACAAATACGTATTATATTTCTCGAGGACCTTTTTGTGTCTGGTTAGTAACGCTGTCTGCAGGCAACTGACTTCTGAATTTGTAAATGTTTCTCCTTTTCAGTTTCTGATTGGCTAATCCTACTCCAATAGAATACCTTCATTTAACTAAAGCTTTTTTTGGTTGTTGATAGGTATTTGTATAAACTGTCACTAAAATTACGTTATTGCTTCCAAAAATTACAAGTAACATTTAAACTCTCAAACTCATTATTGCCTAAAGGTTACCTCATTGTTATCTCTTTGTTAGCAACTTTTGACCTATTTCTCACAGCGCTTACATTATTAAACTACGTAATACATTCACATAACATAATTACACATAGATACAATAATATAAGCATATGCAATGACTGTTACATACATTTTACAAATTATTACATACATATATTGCTTCAAGGCGGGCCGTTATTGAATTTATATTATATAATTAGACTGAAATTATTTAAGTGTTAAAAATACCGCCTCAGGCGGTAAAGTCTCTGGCCGTATTCGATCGATTTCCGTGGTTGATCCATGGGCTTTTTCGGGTCGCTAGGCAAATGCTGGTAAGGATCATTAAGTCCCAAATTTCCTGTCCCTCCATTTCCGCTCCATTCTCATTTCACTTCTCCTTTTATCCGCTTGGTCTCTTTCAGGATTGCATGTGTCGGCGGGAGGTCTCGGCATGTGCATAGCAGGGGAAAGTGATGCTCTGTGGAAAACGTCCCCCGGAATGGGGGGGGGTCTCCTGGTTCCGAGCCCCCAGGGATGCGTAAGCCTACAGTGGGAGATGAGCCGGCTGTTCCAATGCCCATTCGGGGAGTTTAAATATGTAAATTTTAGGAACCCTGCCCTCTGCTGAGAAGATGGTTTGTTGTATAGTTATTTGCCCCACGCTTTGGGAGCCAATTTGGAAAAGGCTTGTAGCTGCTACGTATGGTAAGCTAGTTTGAAGAATATGTATTATATTTCGACTTTTGGGGAGCCGAACTTGAAGTAGTTACAACCGCGCGTATGGTAAAGAGTTTCTTGTAGCTTTCACCCCAAATGTACTTTGCGGTGGCCTTTGCCCCAAATGTTTAAAAAAATATTAACTTTGTAATTTTGACTGTTTCTTTAAATATTATATATCTATGTTTGCCTCGGCTGCGTCAGTATTTATATTTTTTTAGAGACATGAATGTCTTAGCAGGTAGTGGTGTGACTGAGGAATGTAGGCTTACACAGATTATAATTTTACTTCACTCCTTTTATTAATGCTTGATACGATTTAAATAACACTTCACTGATATACAGAGAGAGCTGTGAGATTTTTTTATTAATTACTTGCAATTTTAACACGTAAACTATTTTTGTCTCACACAAAATAGGTATTAAATTTCTCGAGAACACAACTCTAGTCCGGTTAGGAACACTGTCTACAAGCAACTGACTTCTAAATGTGTAAATTTGACTGTATTTTAGTTTATGATTGGCTAATCCTAGTCCAATAGAATAACTTCATTTAACTAAAGCTTTTTGTGGTTGTTGATTGGGTATTTTTATAAACTGTCACTAAAATTACATTATTGTTGCTCCGATAATGACTAATAGCATTATTAAACTATCTTACTATTATTGCCTCAAGGTTACCTCATTTTTAGTAACTTTTAACCTATTTCTCACAGCTCCTGCATTATTAAATTACGTAATATATTCATATAACATTATTATACATGTATACAATAATGTAAACATATATAATGACTGTAATATACACTTTTTATATCTTGTTACACACACATATTGCTTTAAATCGGGCTGTTATTGTATTTTGTATTATATAATTTGACTAAAATCATTTAAGTGTTAAAAATACTGCCTCACTGCCTGTCGTACCCCCTGGTCCAACCGCCCTCTGTCTCCTCTCACCTCATCCCTCCCTTCTGGGGCGCCCCATCCGGTGCATAGATGCAAAAGATCTATGTATGTCGACTTGCTAAGTCTCCGCTCTTCGTTGAATCCTAATCTTCGTTACTTTGATAACCATTAATGGGTAACTATAGTGCAAAAACGTTGTGAAATCCCTTTTAGCTACTGAGATATCCAATGAGGTGTCTTAAAGAAGAAGTGGGCTGATTCGCGGGAAACAAGTGTCACGTCACTGTTGTGAACGCAGCAATATTATAGTGTAGAAAAATTTAATAGGATCTTATTTACATCGTGATAATTCAAAAACATAAATCCTTTCCAGTTCTGTAAGGGATATGCTAAAGAGCACAATTTCGAGATCATGATATGTGCGACAGTTCTGCCTGTAAAAAAACCAAAGCCACTAGTTTTCTTTATAAACCTTTAATTGAAATAATTTGTTTTCTGATAATCAATCAGCGAGAAACTTCTTTCCTTGAAGAGATAAATGGGGGAGTGAAGTAGGAATTAACTTTTGGAAGATATCCCATGATAATACCGCATGTATGTGAAATGCTATTGCTAGTTATGTGCAAACATTTGTTTTCACACCCGCTGCACCTTGCTCTTGCACAGCAATGTTATTGTGTCATTAAGTTGATTATTTACAGTGTGATAAACGCCCGCCCAAAGCAGTTAGAGAGGGGAGATACATAACCAGATGACTTGCCCCTACCAAGGGTTTTTTTGAAGTTGCTGGACTGTAGTTACTTATGTTCCTTACTTTTGTAACCGTTAATGGATAACTAGTTATTGTCTGGCTCCGTTACTTCAGTAAAGGTTACAGGTAACCTTATTACATTTTCTGCCCATCCCTACTCGTCACTGGAGTCCTGAGTTCCAGACGTTTTAGAATTGCAGTAGTGCATAAAAATACCGTGTGTGGGTTTACTGCTGGTAATAAAGCTAAATATTATACGCTGACTTTTTAAAATCTTATTCACGATGTGTACATCCATCAGGGCGTGACAGGGAGGATCATATTTCACCGTTTGATGACGTCCTATGTTTTATGACCTTGAGAGCGTCTGTCCGTCATGGCGCCACGTAGAACATTGTGTGAGTGAGTGGCTGGTTCAGATAATGCCACCACCACGTATAAATCAGCCGGACGTTTCTCTGTTGTCGGTGACAAAGGCTGTATACACAAGCCTGTTGCTTTGTTTTGTTGAAACAAAACAAGTGAGCAAGGAAAGGGCGAAAACACGAGCAGGAGACAAGAAGTAAAAAAAAAACAATTGTTTGTTCAAAAATCAAAATGAATCAGAAGTGCAGTTCAATAAATCTATCGTGACATTCCCGCTTTCGAGACTGGGCATTCGAATGAAAAATGTCAATACCATGCTGTAACACGGAATGAATCATGTAGGGGAATATCACTTTCCAGATATATGGGCTAATTTACTTACAGCAGATTATATTCGAAAGCTCACTAAACTGCAGCTGCAGAACTAGCAAAATAACAACCAGTGTTAATGCCAATGTTACTACGAATGCTATACTTACTATTTACGACCAGTTGCATTGACGGAGACACTTTCAAGGTGCAATTTATGTGCTTTGAAGCTGAAAAGCATATATCTATAGAGAGGGGGACCCCTCGGGTACTGCTACATACATAGATCTACTCTAGATTCCACCCCAGTAAAGGAATCACAGGAGGTTACAGGTCGCAGGCAGATCGGTCACAAAGACGCGCGGAAGTCCTTACATTCCAGATTCTAAGACTCGCCGCACTGCTGGAGCTGCCTATAGTGGTTTTCACATCAGAAAGGCACAATGGGATTCTTATGGACCATGCTTTTCTTATGTAAGAGTCAAAGTGCCGTTGCCAAATGTGTGTGTTTTCAAATGCGACTAAGGTA
Organism: Deroplatys truncata; assembly: GCA_030765065.1. Classification (NCBI taxonomy): domain Eukaryota; kingdom Metazoa; phylum Arthropoda; class Insecta; order Mantodea; family Mantidae; genus Deroplatys; species Deroplatys truncata. The sequence continues at coordinate 76,934,010 of CM060989.1, read as the reverse complement.
AAAGAGGAACACACATTTTGCTATACAAGAAAAACTTTCTATTGAATTATACATTTTTACTTTCTCTATTAGATATAGTAAGTATTTTTAACACTTTAATGATTTCAGTTTAATTATATAATATAAAATTCTATAACAGCCCGCCTTAAAGCAATATGTGTAGAAATAACATAGATAGATAATTTATTTTACCATATCTATTAAAATACATATACATAGTATAATTACATTCAGTCAGCTCTACTACTAACCCTTAATCTACTTGTTAACACTACAGATTCTTTTATCCTGAATGCAATAACTCCCAACCTGTGAGTTGCTGCCTACCTCTCCTTGGTTTCAGCAAGCTTCAACACAGCGGTTATCTCGTTGCTGAAACCATTATGTCTACAATTCTTTGGCTACTATCTACCTCTGTTGTGCCTATATCTCTTCCATATATAATTTTCTCATCCATTTTTATTTTACCCTACCTAAATAATTAACAATTTCCTTAACACCCTCATCTGATTTTATTTTCAATATCTTTTTCCCTATTATTTCTATTGGTAAGTTAGCGCATTTCCTCAGTACTGATTTATTCCCCATTTCTTTAGTTTCTTCACTTTCCAAAATTACATGCCATTAATTTTCCATCTTTCCACTCATTGGACATTTGTCTACCTCTGTCCTATACCTTTCAATTTTACTACCCCTGTTCTCGCCCATGCAATTCCTTCCCTGGCGACTTTATCTCCTTTTTCCACATATGTCTACTTTCCCCATTCTAGCTTTACTTCCCTGTAAATATTCAATGATTTTTACTTTCTCTACTACGTATAGTAAGTAGGGGAAGTATTGTATTCCACCCAAAAATTCGATACCAAGATATCACCGGAAATACATGTTTTGAGAACCCCTGAATCCAAAAAAACATTTTTGGAAACATGTCCGTGTCTGTGTGTGTGTGTGTGTGTGTGTGTGTGTGTTAACGGCATAACTCAGAAAAGAACAGTCGGATAAACACTAAACTTGGTATTTAGGTTCAGTATCTTCCAGAGATGCGACACGAAGGTTTTCAAGAAAATCCCCCCATCCCAGACTACCCTTTACATGGAACATTTTTAGAAAATTTTAATTTTCTCAAAAATGGCTCTAACGATTTTGATTAAAATATCATATGTTCAAGATATTGTCATGAGAAATGAAATGTATATCTCGAATTTTCTGGGAATGTCTCCAAAAGTATTCTTCATTGTGAACGACTTTTACATAACTGGTAAACCATAAGAGATATACAAAATTTTACTACACGACAAATGTAGATCGCGTTAAAATACACAATTTATGTCATATACATTTCTTTTGTTGAGTGAACCGTTTTCGAGATATTGCTTGTTATTCCCTTAAATTATCCAATACTTATACTTTTTCTCAAACTCGTTATTCATTTTTTTATGTCCTGGACATGCAAAGAGAATAGAATGCGTCACATAGCAACCAGCGTTAAAATATTTGGCTATCGCTTAAAACCTACCATATTCCCTTTGCATCTACAAGAAAATTAGCAATAAGATTGACATCTTGATATCTCGATTAACATGAAGCATATGGAGAATAAGCGTTTGTAAAAATAGTTTTTGCAAGAGTAGAGAAAGTCATGTGAGTGTAAAACATCAGAATTTTTGTCATTAAAACTACCAATAAGTTCTTGAGTATAATTAACATGTAAAATGCATGTAACAGTCATTCTATTAATGTTTATATTATTATGTACATGTTCAATAATGTTATGTGAATATATTACGTAATTTAATAATGTAGGGGCTGTGAGAATAACAGGTTAAAGGTTGCTAACAATGATGTAACAATGAGTTAACCATGAGACAATAATAAATATCAAAGTTTAATAATGCTACTTGTAATTATTGGAGCAACAGTAATGTAAATTTTGACAGTTTATAAATAGCCAATCAACAACCAGAAAAAAGCTTAAGTTAAATGAAAGTATTCTATTGGAGTAGGATTAGCCAATCAGAAACTGAAATAGGGCAAATTGTATAAATTCAGAAGTCAGTTGCTAGTAAACAGCGTTCCTAACCGGACGTGAGACGCGTCCTCGAGAAGTTTTATACGTATTCAGTGTGAGAAAAATAATTTACCTGTTTAAAAAAAGGGCCAGTAATTAATAAATAATCTCACAGCTTTTTATATCAGTGAACTGTCATTTTAATCGTTTAAAGAATTAATAAATGGAGTGAAGTACAAATTATAATCTGTGTAAGCCTACATTCTTAGCCGCACTACTCCCTGCAAGGAAATCCATGTCTAATAATAATGCTGACGCAGCCGCGGCAAACAAATATTTAATATTTAAAGAAACAGTCAAATTACAAAGTTAATATTTTTAGACATGGGACGAAGGCTACCAGATACCATACGTGCAACTACTTCAAGTTCGGCTCCCAAACAGTCGAACTACGATACAACTCCTATTTAAAATAAGAACTACCTCATCCGTGTGTTTGTGCGTCTGTGAATAGCATAACTCAAAAACCAAAAGTCGCACAAATACCTAACTTGGTATTTAGGTTTAATATCTTCCAAAGATGTTTCAACAATATCCTATTACTCCAAACTAACCTTTACATGGAACATTTTTGGAAATTTTTGATTTTTTAAAACATAGCTCTATTTCGATTAAAATACCAGATATTAAATACATTTACACGACAGATAAAACGTGTATCTTAAATTTTCGGGAAATAACAGGTGAAGCCCTCTTCATTCGGAGGGAATTTTGTATAATCTTGTATAACTAGTAAAAGCGTTAAGAGCTAGACGAAAACGTACTACACAAAAAATGTAGAGCAATTTTAAGCACACAATTTATTTAAAATAAGAGTTTTTTTTGGCATTAGCCGTTTATGAGATATCCGTTATTAAAGCTTGGAATTGCCCTCATTCTTTTAAATTCCCATATATTTTCAGTTGTTTATCGCGATTGCATGGAAACAGTATGGAATTTTAAGGCGCGCTTGAGTAAGAATAATGTTTACCGCTAATAAACCATAGAGGGTAGTGAAATTCATGTGGATGTATTACATCAGATTTATAAAAATTTGAAAATTTTAAATTATACTGAAATCAAATTTTACTTTCTCTACTACGTATAGTAAGTAGGGGAAGCATTTTATTCCACCCAAAAATTCGATACCGAGATTTCACCGGAAATACATGTTTTGAGACATTTTTTTGGAAACATGTCCATGTGTGCGTCTGTGTGTGTCTGTGAACAGCATAGCTCAGAAACGAACAGTCGGATAAACACCAAACTTGGTATTTAAGGTTCAGTAACTTCCAGAGATGCGACACGAAGGTTTTCAAGAAAATCCCCCATCCCCAGATTACCTTTACATGGAACATAACAAATGAAATGTATATCTTGAATTTTCTGGGAATGTCTCCAAAAGTATTCTTCATTGTGAACTACTTTTGCATAACTGGTAAACCATAAGAGATAGACAAAATTTTACTACACAAAAAATGTAGATCGCGTTAAAATACACAATTTATATTATATACATTTTTTCGGGACATTGCTGATAATGCAAAGAGAATGGAATACTCCACATAGCAACCAGCTCTTAAAATATTTTACTATCGCTTAAAGCCTAGCAATTCCCCTTGCATCTACAAAAAAATTAGCAATAGCATTAACATCTCGATATCTCGAATAACATGAAGCATATGGAGAATAAGCATTTGTAAAAATACTTTGTACAAGAGTAGAGAAAGTCATGTGAGTGTAACACATCAGATTTTTTAACATGTTTCTCGTCCCGAAAAATAAACGTGGTTTTAAACAAATAATTACAATGACAAAAAATCTGGATGATACGTTTGTTTTCATAGCCTAAGTTTGTATTTAGATTTTATCAAAACATTTAAGATATTTCTTTAAAAGATAAACTTTAGAACAAGGTGTCTGATTTCTTCTTTAACAGTGGAAAATGCCGTTGCTGGCTAATTCTCGTTCTATAATCCACGTAAAAATCCCCAACGACAAAGTTGTCAACGAAATAATGAAATTATTTTTCATCGACAATCGAAGATCTCCATTACCAGTACATCTGTGAATCAACAGTTTTAATGTAAAGGTTTTCAGTACACAAGGCACATAACTACAACAAATCTGGTGCTTGTGTTCAGGAGATGATAAAAACCAGATGTGATATGGCAGTTCAAGGGGCGATAATGGGGTGTAATTCAGTGGAAGTTTTCAGTTTCTAAGTTTCGGGAATCTGAGGCGTATGTGATTTTTACAAGTTCTCTGAACAAGTGTTCTTTGCAGTTAAGTAATACGAGCGCAACGGATCGGAGAAAAAGGGTCGAAATTATTAAAAGTGGCGAGAGAAAAAACTTTGATGGGTTGCACTTTGAAGCGGTATTTTTAAGACTTAAATAATTTAAATCCAATTATATAATGTAAATTCAATAACAGCCCGCCTTAAAGCAATATGTGTATGTAATAATTTGTAAAATGTATGTAACAGTCTTGCATATGCTTATATTAGTGTATCCATGTGTAATAATGTTATGTGAATATATTACGTAACATAATCATGTAGGAGCTGTGAAAATAATACGTTAAAAGTTGCTAACAATGAGGTAACAATGAGGTAACCTTGAGTCAATAGTGAGTAAGAAATTTTAACAGTACTACTTGTGATTCTTGGAGTAACAATAATGTAGATTCAGTTTATAAAATAGCCAATCAACAACCAGAAAAAGCTTTAGTTAAATGAAGGTATTCTATTGGAGCAGGATTAGCTAATCAGAAACTGAAAAGGAGAAAATTTTACAAATTTAGAGTTCAGTTACCTGCAGACAGTTACTAACCAGACGCAAAGAGTGTCCTCAAGAAATATAATATGTATTCGTGTGAGACGAAAAATAAGTTTAGGTGTTAAAAAGTGTAATTAGTTAATAAAAAGAATCTCACAGTTCTCTATATCAGTGAAGCGTTATTTAAATCGTAATAAGTATTAATAAAAGCAGTGAAGTAAAATTATAATCTTTATAAGCCTACATTCTTGTCGACCCACAACCCTCCTAAGAGAAACGTGTACTGAGCAGCCGAGGCAAACATAAATACATAATATTTAAAGAAACAGTAAAAATACATTTGGGGCGAAGGCTACCGGAAATTGTTTACTATATATGCGGTTGCAACTACTACAAGTTCGGCTCCCCAACAGTTAAAATATAATACAACTCCTTCAATACAAACTACTTAAAATTGACGCCCAAAGCGTGGTGCAAACAACATAAAGACAATATCTACTTCAACTTACATGACTTTCTCTACTCTTGTACAAACCATTTTTACAAACGCTTATTCTCCATCTACTTCATGTTAATAGAGATAAACATTTGCAGAAATTATCTTATTGCTACTTTTCTTGTAGATGCAAGGTGAATATGTAGGCTTTAAGTGATAAGTCAAGTGTTTTAAGAGCTGGTTGCTATGTGGAGCGTTCCATTCTCTTTGCATGTCTAGGACATAAAAAAGAACAAATAACGAATCCCCATTTGGGAAAAAGTATAGGTATTGCAAAATTCAAACATATAACAAGGAATATCTCGGAAATGATTCACTCCATAAAAAATCTGATGTGTTACACTCACATGACTTTCTCTACTCTTGTACAAACTATTTTTACAAACGCTTATTCTCCATTTACTTCATGTTAATCGAGATAAACATTTGCAGACTCTATCTTACTGCTAAGTTTCTTATAGATGTGAGGGTAAAATATATTTACAAGGGCAATATAGAAATACAGTAGCCTTTAAGCACATACATATCTCTTAATAGCTGGTTGCTAGGTGCAGCACCATTCCCTTTGCCACAGATTATAACTCTTTGCATATCCAAGACAAAAAAATGAATAACGAATTCCCATTTTAGAAAACAAGTATTGAAAAATTTAAGGGAATAACAAGTAATATCTCGAAAATGGTTCACTCAACAAAAAAAAATGTATATGACATAAATTGTGTATTTTAACGCGATCTACATTTTTTGTGTAGTAACATTTTGTCTATCTCTTATGGTTTACCAGTTATGCAAAAGTCGTTCACAATGAAGAATACTTTTGGAGACATTCCGAGAAAATGCGAGATATAGATTTAATTTGCTATAAAAATGTCTTAAAACATATGACACTTAATCAAACTCGCTGCAGCCATTTTTGAGAAAATCAGAATTTTCCACAAAATTTCCATGCAAAGAGTAATCTGGCATGGGAGAATTTTCTTGAAAATCTTCGTGTGGCATCTTTGAAAGTTACTGATCCTAAATACCAAGTTTGGTATTTATCCCACTTTTCGTTTTTGAAGTATGCTGTTCACAGACAGAGACACACATGGACGTTTCTAAAAATGCATGTTTTGGATTCAGGGAGACTCAAAACATGTATTTCCAAAGAAATTTCGATATAGAATTTTTGGTTTGAATGCAATACTTCCATTGCTTGCTGTATGTAGTAGAGAAAGTAAAAAAAAATTACTGTTTTTAAACCCCTATCCGGTTAAGGTAACTTTAGGTAAGAGTATTGTATTTATGTAAGTTGCTGACAGTTAAGAGAATGTAATAAATGAAGCACAAATTAATGACATTTAGAAATTAAATGTGAAATATATAATTGTTTATAAACTAAATATAAAAATGATAATAGTATCAAAACATCTCAGATGTAAAAGAATGCGCGGTATTCGAGGCGGTGGAACATAATATGTGTCAACATTACGCGGATTCTCCATATGCATTGTGTCCTTATAATCGCTATAAAGAGAGCGATAAATGAATAGGTTCAGTATGTTCCAGAGATGCGACACAAAGGTTTTCAAGAAAATCCCCCACCCCAGATTACCCTTTATATGGAACATTTTTTCGAAAATTTTAATTTTCTCAAAAATGGCTCTAAAATATCATATGTTTAAGATATTTTCATGACAAATGAGATGTATATCTCGAATTTTCTGGGAATGTCTCCAAAATTATTCTTCATTGTGAACGACTTTTGCATAACTGGTAAACCGTAAGAGATAGACAAAATTTTACTACACATAAAATGTAGATCGCGTTAAAATACACAATTTATGTCGTATACATTTTCCGATCGAGATATTGCTTGTTATTCCCTTAAATTTTCCTATACTTTTTCTCAAATGGGAAATGTCCTGGATATGCAAAGAGAATGGAATACTCCACATAGTAACCAGTTCTTAACAGATTTGACTATCGCTTAAATACTACCTTATTCCCCTTGCACCTACAAGAAAATTAGCAATAAGGATAATATCTCGATTAACATGAAGCATATGGAGAATAAGCGTTTGTAAAAATAGTTTATACATGAGTAGAGAAAGTCAAGCGAGTTTTAGTTATACAAACGCACATGCACAGAACTTGTTCTAAAAATGCTTTTTTGGATTCAGGGGACCTCAAAACATGTATTTCTCGTTAAAATGTCGGTATCGAAGTTTGGGTGGAATACATTACTTCCCCTACTTAGTATACGCAGTGGAAAAGGTAAAAAATGTTCCACAAGTATTTTGAATACCTAAAATAATACGCCGTATATGAAAGTTCAGACAAGGAAACACTGATATTAAAACCAGGCAACCTCCCTTTACGAGAGATAAGAAATGGTTGAAGTTCTAAAATATGCTGAGATCAGAGGTGATATTTTGGTCTATTCAGAGATAGCTATTACGCCACTGAGATAAGAGCTTGCACTCTCTCACCTTTTAAAAGGGAAGCTATTTTCACTTTTCCCCATTTTCTTTGCTGTCTTCCTAAAATGTAGAAACATATATCGTGTTTTTATCGCTCCTTCAAGTCTTTTATCTTGGTGTTTGAATATCTTGTGTGCCAGCGCAATAAATAGCCTTTTTGTGAGCAACTCTTAATAGAAATGCATAGAAAATGGCACTTGTATGGCAACCGAAAGTAATAATTTCATCCCTGTGGGACTACAGGAGGTCATAATTTAGAAGTAACATGTATTTATTTTTCCCCTTTCTTACTCCGTCTTTGCTTCCAATTCTAGAAAATGAAATGTGTAAATGAACTCCGATCTTCTAAGGCTCGACCGACTCTTGCTGCAAGAGAAAATATAACGTAAGAAGACAATAGCGGCTGATACAAGTTGCACCACGATGAGGCGCCAAGTTTGAATCAAGACAAATGGACATTAATTTTGATAACGTATACATTATCTGATTTTCGATCTAATATTTGAACTATTGAAGCGAGTTGTCGACGGTTTGAAGATAAAGAATGAAGCTTATTATGAATCGTAGCACTCAAAGCTATAATAACTGAATTATTATACCTGCTAACTTCAACAGTATCAACATTACAGTTTCAAATACCTGTTTCCGCAATAAAAAAAAAAAGTAGTGCAACTTGTCGAGTCGTAAAATGCTTACCGGAAAGACCCCTTGCAATAGCCGCTAAATCTTACCAACATAAGCGCGTCACTGAGCGCTTAAATAACACACGATTCTTAGAATTACTTCTTCTTCCACACAAGATGTGTTGGACGGGATTGGAAAGGTAGAATTAGAACACTGAAAAATGCAATACCAAAGCCATTTGAATAACGGATCTCCCGATATTAAATTTTCCAACGGATTCGCATTTTTACTTCCCCTACTACGTATAGTAAGTAGGGGAAGTATTGTATTCCACCCAAAAATTCAATACCGAGATTTCACCGGAAATATATGTTTTGAGGCTCCCTGAATTCAAAAAAAGCATTTTTGGAAACATGTCCGTGTGTGTGTCTGTGTGTGAACAGCATAACTCAGAAACGAACAGTCGGATAAACACCAAACTTTGTATTTAGGTTCAGTATCTTCCAGAGATGCGACACGAAGGTTTTCAATAAAATCCCCCACCCTAGATTACTCTTTACACGGAACATTTTTCGAAAATTTTAACTTTCTCAAAAATGGCTCTAATGATTTTGATTAAAATATCATATGTTTAAGATATTTTCATGACAAATGAAATGTATATCTTGAATTTTCTGGGAATGTCTCCAAAAGTATTCTTCTTGTGAACGACTTTTGCATAACTGGTAAACCATATGAGATAGACAAAATTTTACTACACAAAAATGTAGATCGCTTTAAAATACACAATTTATGTCATATACATTTTTTTATTGAGTGAAACATTTTGGAGATATTGCTTGTTATTCTCTTAAATTTTCCAATACGTATAATTTTTCTCAAAACGGATTTCGTTATTCGTTTTTTTTTGTCTCGGTAATGCAAATAGAATGGAATACTCCACATAGCAACCAGCTCTTAAAACATTTGACTATCACTTAAAGCCTAGCAATTTCCCTTGCATCTACAAGAAAATTAGCAATAAGATTGACATCTCGATATCTCGATTAACATGAAGCATATGGAGAATAAGCGTTTGTAAAAATAGTTTGTACAAGAGTAGAGAAAGTCATGTGTGTAACACATCAGATTTTTTCCGGTAAACCACAAGGAGATGTCAAATTGTATTGAGGTAACATAGCCCAATGGAGATTTACAATATTGTAAATACTTTATGTCCCGGGCTTCACAGTTTCAACCAGTATTAGGTCAATTAATAGAATTAATTGTTCTTCGACAAAAATCGTGTTTTGGACAGGGTTGTAAAGGTAGAATTAGACGGCTGAAAAATTCAATACCATAGACGGGATTTGAAATACGGGTTTCCCGGTCTCCGTCCGGTTGCTCTAATTCTTAGAATTTCATCCATCTTTCTCTTTTGCAGATTGGCCTACCTGACCCTGACTTTAAATGCCTTCCCAGAATCCTTAAGCTAATGCGTTCTCTCTTCGGCTGATACTTAATATTTTCCCTAACCTGACTTCCTAATTACCTTCTTTCCGGAGAAATGTTTCAACTCAAGCTTACTGCATTATACATTGATATAATATATGAAAACTATTAATTGCAATTGTTTCTGTATCTTACTATCATTTCCTTATTTAATTGTTTAATCCCGTCAATAATTACGGTATCACAACATAGAAGGCTATAATGTTTTCAGGGCTGTTAGTTTTAAGGTTATTTATATGTTAAAGAAGTCCAAAATTTTCAGAAATTCATAGATATGAATTTTAATATTATTAACAGACATAGGAATTCTTAAGCATCAATTTCAATCAGCTACACGCAGCCATTATGGAAAAATCCCTCGATATTCACGGTCCGGGTGGCGCTGGCCTTCTGGTCCCAAGGTCACCGCTTCAAACGCGGCCCAGACCGATGGCTTTTGTGTGTGCGACAACCCAATGTCAGTAAAGTAAAGGAACTCCTGTGGCGCGATATGATGCTGACAATTAGCGCCATTAACAAACAACATGATTATTTATTATCTACTTATCAGTTTTCTCTCTGTTCTTGCCACCAAAGGATACTTATAGGTTGTGTAATAGTTCCGGAACTTGGAACGTATGTAAGATTGCAATTGAAGAAAAGGTAGTAGGTATAGAAATTGGACTTTGCCTGCTAGAGTATGTCTTCAGTTTACATGACTCTGTTACGCACTAAACCATATTCAGTGATACCTGCGGTGGACAGGACAGGATAGTTGATCCATCACTAGCTCCTGGCGTTCTCCGAGTGAGGTTGCGACAACAGTTGTGACGTACAGTGGGTGCTACTACGAGAGATTAAGAGTCTTGTGTTCGACTCCCCAGCATGTGAACCTTCGTTGTGAATATTTTATTACGCCGCTGCGCTGCAAAGAAATCAAGTGACAGTGAGAACTAGCTGAAGTGGCCGGAAAAATTGAACTAGACCTCATCGGTGAAGTGACAGGGAAAATTGAACTCGTTTACATCGGTGAAGTGACAGAAAACTGAACTAGTTCACATCGTTGAAGTGACAGACAAAATTGAACTATTCCACATCGGTGAAGTGACAGAGAAAAGTGAACTATCCCACATCGTTGAAGTGACAGAGAAAATTGAACTAGACCTCATCGGTGAAGTGACAGAGAAAAGTGAACTATCCCACATCGTTGAAGTGACAGACAAAATTGAACTAGTCCACATCATTGAAGTGACAGACAAAATTGAACTAGTCCACATCATTGAAGTGACAGACAAAATTGAACTAGTCTACATCGGTGAAGTGACAGAGAAAATTGAGCTAGTCCACATCGGTGAAGTGACAGAAAATTGAGCTAGTCCACATCATGAAGTGACAGACGAAATTGAACTAGCCCACATCGTTGAAGTGACAGACAAAATTGAACTAGGCTACATCGGTGAAGTGACAGAGAAAATTGAGCTAGTCCACATCAGTGAAGTGACAGCTAAAATTGAACTCGTTTATATCGGTGAAGTGATAGAACATGGAACCAGTTCACATCATTGAAGTGACAGTGAAAATTGAACTAGACCTCATCGGTGAAGTGACAGAGAAAAGAGAACTGGCCCACATCGTTGAAGTAATAGACAAAACTGAACTAGTCCACACCGGTGAATTGACAGAGAAAATGGAACCAGTTCGCATCATTGAAGTGATAGAGAAGATTGAACTAGTCCACATCGGTGAAGTAATAGTGAGAATTAAGTGAAGTGTCCGGGAAAATTGAACTGGAGCTCATCAGTGAACTTAGTTTGCAGATTAAGTATGCCAATACTTTTGCGTTTAGCATGTAATTAAATCGTGTTTGTCGCGTCCAAACGTTTCATGAGCTTTTGACTGGCTTTAAATAAATAATAAATGTAAATGGGGCATGTTATCTGCTACATTCAGAAAAGCGCTTGTAATTAATAGTTTCAGCAACAAAATATGCCTCAGGGACAGTAAGTTGTTAAATTTAGATGAATTCTACCAGAACAGAGTAATTAAACAGCGTATTCAAGCTGAAAATCGATGTGATAATAACAATTGCCATGTTTTGCTTTCGCCACGGCATAAATACAAACCAAATGTGCAACAAATTTAAAGAGTAATATGTCCTCATCGTGATAACTGATTGTTTTTCACATAATATGGTGTGTGTTGGCTAAAGCTGAGAAATTCAATGTCAGCGCGGGATTTGGACCACGGATATTCGACTTAACGTACCGTCGCTCCAACTGAGCTACCACAGCAACATGCCTGTACATATAATTTCTCAACTGACACATTTTTTCCGTAAACCAAAATACTTTTTCAAATTAATTTTATTTTCTCTGTTGCTTCCTATAGGAGGTAGGGGAAGCATTTCATTCTACACAAAAATGTGTTACTGAGATTTCACTATAAATACACGTTTTGGGACTCATTAATTTTAAAATAAGCATTTTTAGAAAAAGGACGGTGCGTGTGTGCGCGCGCGGTCGCTGTATTGAAGGCTTTGCATTCCACTCAAAAATTCGGTACGAGATTTCACCGAAAATACATTTTCTAAGCCCCTTGAACGCGCAAAAAGAAAAAGCAGTTTTAGAAAAACATCGTTGTGTTTGCCTGTGAACACATAACTCAAAAACGAAAATTCGGATAAGTACGAAACTTGGTATTTAAGTTCAGTATCTCGCAAAGATGCGACACGAAACTTTGCATGGAATATTTTTAAAAAATTTTGATTATATGAAAAATGCCCATAACGATTTTGATTAAAATACCCTATATTGAAGATACATATATGGCAAATAAAATGTATATCTTGAGTTTTCAGGTAATGCCTAAGACGTCCTCTTCATTCGGAAGGATTCTATAATGTTGTACACCTAGTAAACGTTAAGCGATAGACGAAAACGTACCAAACATAAAATGTAGATCTCTTTAATACACAAACATGTTTAAAATAAGTGTTTTGTGGCATAAGCTGTTTTTGAGATACTTGTCATTCTTTTAAAGTCACAGGATTTACAGTTGTTTCTCGCGATGTCATGGAAACAGTATGGAATTTTAAGGCCAGCGTATACTATCCCTGCTCTCTTTGTATCTACAATGATATATGTATGTACCTATTTTTACAAAGGTTTATTTGGATTAAAATTTAATAGATATAAGAATAAAATTTATTAAGAATAGCTTGTATACCCACTAATAAACAGAGAGTAGAGAAAGACATGTGAATGTATCAAATCAGAACTTTTTGTTCCATTTACTTATATCCTGCCATTAACTACAGTGATCAAGTCGCCGGCCTATTGGTAATGGTGATAACTCGGATACAGATGTTGTCAACTGAATTTCTTGTTTTCTTTGGGTTTTGTGCATTCACACACACACACACACACACACACACACACACACACACACTTCCATTCTCTGGGGTGGATAGAGAATAATCTTTGCTCTTTCGGGAATGGACGCCTCTAACAGCAGGAAGCTGCTCTACCGACTGAGCTATTTTTGATTTTGTCAAAAATTGTTGTAACGATTTCGATTAAAGTATCACATATTTATGATATCATGACAAATAAAATCTATGTCTTGAATTTTCTGAGAATAGCCGGCGAAGACCTCTTTATTCTTTATGATTTTGCATAATTTGTAAGCGAGAAATACACAGTACTTTATTAAATGCAAAATGTAGATCTTGTAAACGGAAGCAGTATGTGTCAAATATACATGTATATATGCACTGCGATGGACACGTTAGCTTCACCAGGTAATTCTGCTTGGTGACATCGTAGCCACGCAGCCGTTTACGACAATTTATCGGGCGCTGGGAACCCCGACAAGACGAAAAGGACGGAATTAACGAATGTCGTAAGGGGAAATTGAAAGAAAGAAACCAAAGAATTGTAATAACCTATACAAAAATGAACTAGAGATAATCTCTGAGCATAAAACAAAGAAACAACTATTTAAATGGCCTTATTTTCATTAATAACTATGCCACATTAACATGGGCCCTCACAGCTAAGCCATTCACAGTATATTGAAACCAAGCTCATGAACTAGTAAAACAAGCATAACACATTAACTGAAATATAAACCTCCATAATGCCTTTAAAAGGAAAGTGAAAAATTTAATTTTAAAAGGGAAGCAAAAATATAAAAATACAAAGATGAAGTACATTTATAATACAACTTCGATCTCAGAACAAAAATTTAATAGCAAATTGAATTATACTTTGACATACAACGTAAAGTAAGACAAAAACACAACTTAAAAACCCATTAAAGCTAAGAAAACATAAAACAAAAACAAATGCTTTCAGAAATAGTCGTTTCAGGGTAATGTTTCAACATCTTTATATATAGCTAAGCCTTTAAATTGTAATCTGGTAAAGAAAAACTATATTGCACATTTAAGATTCTTTTGAAATTTAGAACTGGTAAATTGGTTCCTTTATAAAAACACTATTATAATTATAAGAACCAGGATAATAGAAAGATACTAACATTGAACGTAAGGATTAAATAAACTCAAAATCCTGAAACAACTCCGTAAATAATTTAGCTGAAAAGGAAAAATATGAAATTCACAACCAAGAAATGAAACACTTAAAGCAAAAGCATAAATCTTGAAAAACACCACGTGCACTAAGGAGTCAAGTTCAATACTTGTTCACGAGAGAAAGCCAGAGCAAAACTTAGTTTAACACCCCCCACTAACAGTCAAATGGACATTACCTCAGCAAACAAAGGAATGAAAAAAGTTTAACACCCAAAAATCGGTGAGAACAACCAAATGGTTTTCACCCGACCAGACATAATGTTGAAAAGTATGGTTGTAACTTATGTTTCCCTTTAAGTGCAAGTGTTGGTCTCACTTCCTTAAAATTAGAACGACTAGCATTAATACAGTTATTATTGAATTAGTATTAGTACGGTGCTATCGCCAAAACAAAACCCCAAATGAAATATAATTTTAAAGGTAGCAAAAAAACAAATTATTTCCTTAAGTTGAAAACTTCCACATACCCACTTTCAAATGGGGCAATATGATTTAACGGCTTTATGAAAGCTATAAATGTGGCTTGATGAAAAACATTAACAAGCAAATACAACAGACACTCAGCCTTTGGTTTAATGAGCCCAAACTTTCTTTAAATTTTGTGTTCCAAATCAAGTAGAACCTGATACATTTAACTATTAACTCGAAAATCTGAGAAAGTGAACACAAATAACATCACCATACAAAATTATACCATGTATTACCCCTAAAAACCAGTCACTTACGACATCTGTGGGGCATAATCTCCAAAATATTACATTCACTCCCATTCACCTAGAAAAGCCAAACCAGAAAATGAGCTGCACAATTAGTTCCTACCTTCATATAAGCCAAAATGGAGAAATCTGTCGTGAATACCCTGAAAAATGTATGCCACCGACGAATTTTGAAAACTATGAAACCACATTTACTAATTTTCATTCACGATGATGGCATACAGAACAAAATTCTCAAAATGTGGCCAGCTTAAAGAAAAACATGAAAGTAACAGCGGTCTCACTCCCACACCAAACCCGTCTCGCTCGTATTCCAGGCGTGCTAGAACTGCCCAGAGAACCATGCAGGCAGCTCTCACCAGGCGACCGTGGAAGCCACGTCCACAATCCATGGAGGTCGAAACGGCAGAGCGAGAGAGAGGCGGACAAAGAGATCAAAAATAACGCAAGTGACTGGCGGTAAATATAACAGTTTCACAATTTATAACAAGCATCAGCACAGCACACACTGCCATTTGTGAAAATTACAACACCAAGAAGGAAACGCATGAATTTAGTACCACAGGTTAGGTACATGACAAGTAACAAATGATAAACATTTCATATCTATACATGACCTTTGAGCCGTAATATTCAGTATTTGGTATGGTCTCCACGCGATGCTATTAGAGCTGCTATATGCCGTGACATTAGACGATGTAGAGCTGGGTTAAGGTTAGGTTATTTTCAGCAGGACGGCGCTACGTGCTATACAACAAATGAATCCATGGCACTAATTGCAAGTTTCTTTGACGACCGGATAATTTCCAAGAACCTGTAGCCACCGAGATCTCCGGATTTGACATCGCCGAACTTCTTTCTATGGGGTTACTTAAAAGACAGGGTTATATGCTATAGAGGTAAATAATCTCCCAAAATTCCTCTGAATTTCAGATATCTGCAGACAGGTATCACTTGTCGCTAGCATAACTCGTTTTGAAATAATTAAAGAAATTAATATGTCAGTTCTTCAAAAATCACCCTGCAGCTGATGGAATGCTCTTATGGAAACAACTAGGAGTATTTTTCAAGACCTAAGACAATTTAGAATTTAACGATTTTAGAGTGTGTCCATATTTACCTTCGTAATTATGGGGATAAAATCAGAAAGCTTGAGGAACAGATCTTTGGCTATGGGTCAGCGGTTGGCACTTTTCAATAAGATTGCCTCCGTCAGACTGGCATTTGATTGGGGTTACCTTAAAGAACGAATTTTCTCCATTACAACTGAAATAAAAATCTGATGTGTTACACTCACATGACCTTCTCTACTCTTGTACAAACTATTTTTACAAACGCTTATTCTCCATCTACTTCATGTTAATCGAGATAAACATTTGCAGACTATCTTATTACTAATTTTCTTGTAGATGTAAGGGGAAAATATATTTACAAGGGCAATATAAAAAAACAGTAGCCTTTAAGCACATACATATCTCTTAATAGCTGGTTGCTAGGTCCAGTATCATTCCCTTTCCCACAGATTAATACTCTTTGCATATCCAAGACAAAAAACTGAATAACGAATTCCCATTTTAGAAAATAAGTATTGAAACATTTAAGGGAATAACAAGCAATATCTCGAAAATGGTTCACTCAACAAAAAAAATATATATGATATAAATTGTGTATTTTAACGCGATCTACATTTTTTGTGAAGTAAAATTTTGTCTATCTCTTATGGTTTACCAGTTATGCAAAAGTCGTTCACAATGAAAAACACTTTTAGAGAGATTCCCAGAAAATTCAAGATATACATTTTATTTGTCATGAAAGTATCTTAAACATATGATATTTTAATCAAAATCGTTAGTCATTTTTGAGAAAATTATAATTTTCTAAAAATCTGCCATGTAAAGGGTATCCTGGGGTGGGGGGATTTTCTTGAAAACCTTCGTGTCCCATCTCCGAAGATACCGAACCTAAATACCAAGTTTGGTGTTTATCCGACGGTTCGTTTCTGAGTTATGCTGTTCACAGACACACACACACACACACACACGCGCGCACACACACACACGGACATGTTTCCAAAAATGCTTTTTGTGGATTCAGGGAGTCTCAAAACATGTATTTCCGGTGAAATCTCGGTATCGAATATTTGGGTGGAATACAATACTTCCCCTACTTACTATACGTAGTAGAGAAAGTAAAAATGTATATGACATAAATTGTGTATTTTAACGCGATATACATTTTTTGTGTAGTAAAATTTTGTCTATCTCTTATGGTTAACCAGTTATACAAAAGTCGTTCACAATGGAGAATACTTTTAGAGACATTCCCAGAAGATTCGAGATATACATTTTATTTGTCATGAAAATATCTTAAACATATGATATTTTAATGAAAATCGTTAGAGCCATTTTTGAGAAAATTAAAATGTTCGAAAAATGTTTCATGTAAAGGGTAATCTGGGGTGGGGGCATTTTCTTGAAAACCTTCGTGTCGCATCTCTGGAAGATACTGAACCTAAATACTAAGTTTGGTGTTTATCTGACTGTTCGTTTCTGAGTTATGCTGTTCACACACAGACACACACACAGACACACACAGACACACAGACACACACACGGACATGTTTCCAAAAATGTTTTTTTTGGATTCTGGAGGTCTCAAAACATGTATTTCCGGTGAAATCTCGGTATCGAATTTTTGGGTGGAATACAATACTTCCCCTACTTACTATACGTAGTAGAGAAAGTAAAAATGTAATAATCTGGTGTGTTAGTCAAATAACCTTCTCTACCTTCTATCGCCTTATTAGTAGGTTTACAAATTATTCTTACGAAGCTTTATTTTCCTAGATACTTCATTTGAATAGATAAACCTTTCCGGCAATAGCTACATTACACATCTCGTTATAGATACAAAGGGAACAGCGACAGTCAAGTGTTTTAGAATTGGGCGCCTTAAAATTCCATACCCTTTCATGACATCGCGAGAAATAACTGAATATAAAGAATGACTAAGTGTTGCACAATTAGAACCGTTAATAACTAACATCTCAAAAATTGTTGATTCCACAAAAGTTATTTGAAATAATTTGTGTATTTTAAGCATATTATAGTTTTTCTTACTACGTATTTTTCGTCTATTGTTTAATGCTTAACAATTATGCAAGATTATATACATTTCATTGAATGTAGAATACTCCAAAAGTTAATGCCAGTGAATTCAGGATACACATTTTATTTGTCATGTAAATATCTTTAATATATTGTACTTTAATCCAAATCGTTAGAGCCATTTCCAGAAAATTAAACATTTCGAAAAATGTTCCATATGAAGGGTAGTTTGTTGTGTCGGAATGTTTTTGAAAACCTTTGTGTGTCATCGTTTGAAGATACTGAACTTAAATACCACGTTTTGTATTTATCCGACATGTTGTTTTTGAGTTATGTTATTCACAGACAGACACTCAGTTACACACAAGGACCTTTTCCTACATTTTTACTTTCTCTACTTTCTTGCATTCCACTCAAAAATTCGATACCGAGATTTCAACGGAAATACATGCTTTGAGGCTTCCTGAATCCAAAAAAAAGAAAGGATTTTTGGAAACATGTCCGTGTGTGTCTGTGTCTGACTGTGATCAGCATAACTCAGAAACGAACAGTCGGATAAACACCAAACTTGGTATCTAGGTTCAGTACCTTCCAGAGATGCGACACAAAAATGTTCAAGAAAATCCTCTTGACCCAGATTACACTTTACATGGAACATTTTTCGAAAATTTTAATTTTCTCAAAAATGAATCTAACGATTTTGATTAAAATATCGTATATTTAAGATACTGTCATGACAAATAAAATGTATATCCTGAATTTTCTGGAAATGTCTCCAAAACTATTCTTCATTGTGACTTTTGCATAACTAGAAAACCATAAGAGATAGACAAAATTTTACTACACAAAAAATGTAGATCGCGTTAAAATACACAATTTACATTACATACATTTTTGTTGTTGAGTGAACCCTTTTCGAGATATTGCTTGTTATTCCCTTAAATTTTTCAATACTTACACTTTTTCTCAAATACGTTATTCATTTTTTTTGTCCTGGACATGCAAAGAGAATGCAATGCGCCACATAGCAACCAGTTCTTAAAACATTTGACTATCGCTTAAAACCTACCAATGCCCCTTGCATCTACAAGAAAATTAGCAATAAGATTAACATCGCGATATCTCGATTAACATGAAGCATATGGAGAATAAGCGTTTCTAAAAATGGTTTGTACAAGAGTGGAGAAAGTCATGCGAGTGTAACACAACAGATTTTTTATATTAGGGGGATTCAAAGCTTTTATTTACGGTGAAATCTAGGTATATAATTTTTTAGTGTAAGTTAATACTTCCTCTGCTTTTTATACGTAAGTAAAGATCTATCGCGCAACAAATTGCCAATATTCCAAGACATCTACAAAAGTTTATGCAGGCTGTTGCAGAAACAACGATATACTTATTCGCAAAGTTTTGTAAAATATCAAAACCCATTGTTTGTGCAAACAGAAGAATGCTTTTTTTCCTTATAATTTTAAACGTTATAATATTATTTATACTTCAAAGTTCGAAGTTACATTTAAAAGTGTTTTTACATCTCGTAGAGAGGGCATAAAGCTGGTATATCGTTTACAACTGCAGGAATATTAAACACGCAAGTAAACTCAGAGCTTTCGTTTTCAACGTATAGTTTTCCGGGTATAACATGCTTGGCAGATCAAGCGTAACTTAAAACAAGACAAAAAGAATTGGCAAATCTCCGGTCGCCGGAAACTTGAACCCTCAGTGTCATGGTGGAAATGAACAGAATTTGTCACCACTCGCAGCAGTTGGCGACACTGATGATTACAGAAGCCAGACTCTCGTGATGAGAAAAAAAGACTAAAAGGAGCAAGAGAAATGGATGGATGGCAAAGAGAAAGCTCGGAAAAGATTTTACACAAGAGTATAAGAGGAAAACCCCACAGCAGTGATCCAGTCCGTAAGGAGGTAATGCAAATTTTGTTTCAGCAAAACGAATCTTATTTGCATTTTTATACCTACTGCAATATTAATAAACGTTCATATTCATGATTGGCGTCTAAGAAAAGAAATTCCTCCTATCTCTCAGGGGAATCAATCAAAATAACAAAGGAATTATGGTATAAAACAGGAAACCAACAATTGTTAGTTTCCAGAAATGATAAATGAATCCACCAGCGTCATCGCTAGAGGCGGCTAGAATGTTCTCGAAGCTGCCAGCAAATAGTATTTAAAATACCATGAAAATATACTAAGAAGTTCCTAAAATCATTAACAATAAACTAAAAGAAACTGGCGATGTCCTACTATTAGATGAACAAAATGGTATTAAAAGAGGCAGATCGGGCCAACACAATATTACAAGTATGAGGCAAGAAAGGTACATTGCTTTCATAGATTATGAAAAGGCCTTTGATTGGGTAGATAGAAATCTATTATGGAATATTGTGAAGAAAATAGGATATACCCCTATATATAATGAAATTAATAAAAAAAAATCTTATGTGTTACACTCAAATGACTTTCTCTATTCTTGTACAAACTATTTTTACAAACGCTTATTCTCCATATGCTTCAAGTTGATCGAGCAACAAAAATGTATATGACATAAATTGTGTATTTTAACGCGTTCTAAATTTTTTTTGTAGTAACATTTTGTCTCTCTCTTATTGTTTACCATTATGCAAGAGTTGTTCACATTGAAGAATACTTTTGGAGACATTCCCAGAAAGTTCAAGATATACATTTCATTTGTCATAAAAATATCTTAAAATATGATATTTTAATCAAAATCGTTAGAGCCGTTTTGGGGAAAATTAAAATTTTCGAAAAATGTTCCATGTAAAGGGTAATCTGGGGTGGGGGGCTCTCTGGAAGATACTGAACCTAAACACCAAGTTTGATGTTTATCCGACTGTTTTGTTTCTGAGTTATGCTGTTCACAGACAGAGAGGCACACACACAGGCACACACACACACACACACACACACACACACACGGACACGTTTCTTGGATTCAGGGGGTCTCAAAACATGTATTTCCGGTGAAATTTCGGTATCGAATTTTTGCGTGGAATGCAATACTTCCACTACTTACTATACGTAGTAGAGAAAGTAAAAATTATGTTACATTCACATGATCTCCTATATCCTATATCGTTTATTAGTCGGTACACAAGTTATTCTTACTTAAGATTATTTTTCTATCTACTAGATTTAAATCCAAATAAACCTTTACAGAAATAGCTACATTACATATTTCGTTAGTCAAATGTTTAACAACTGGACGCCCTGTGCTGGCCTTAAATTCCCATACTGTTTCCATGACATCGCGAGAAACAACTAAATGTGGAAAGGACTTTAAATAATGGCCAAGTAATGAACAATTCGAACCTTCAATAACAGGTATATGTATAATCATTAGTAAAGTTAAAGGGTAGAAAAAGTCATATGAATGTATCAGACCTTTTACTGATCGGGTTTCCTTAACTCCGCCAAGTTTACTAGCTGCGCATTCCAGACGGCCCACTTGGACACACTGGCTACGATTCCGCCAAACCATGGATAATTCCTTAGTGCAGGAAGATCATAAGTGTTACATGCACTTTTGGTTTCCAAGTACAATGAGGCCTTAATCTGACATTTATGATATCATGGCAATTGAGTTTAGCAAACAATGAGAAAGGGCATCATCACAAGAAAACAGCTCCGTCAACAACGTTTTTCTACAGTACGGTGGCCACAGCGGCGAGTTTCTTGTTACAATGACTCAGAGGCCCACAAACTGGGGAGGAAAGGAATATCAAATATTGTGACGTATGCACAGATAATAGAATACAAGACTCTCTGGGCACCGAGATTCGAGACAGCAGTCTGCCTGGGAGTAGGGGAACTAGGTGTTAGGGGAACTAAGTGTTAGGGAGGGGATAGCGTCAGTGACGCTTGAAGAGTTAGCGTTGGTTTGGGGAGTCAGTAAGCAAGCCCCGAATAGGAAAGATGTAGAACTGCTTTCTTCGTGCTCCGGCACGATGGCCTCGTCAACAGACAATGGGAAAAGAATGTAAGTAATGTAATTAGTCTTTATCTCATTAAACCCTTAGCCATCAACTCTTGACGAGTTTTAATTATGGTAGCGTAGAATCCTTCCTCTCCCTTAAAGCCAGGTATTATTCTGATTAGTAATATTTTAAGTACTTTCTTTAGCTGCGTCCCTCGTCGTAGCCTCGCCATTTGCAGATCTTGTTTAATTCACCGGTGCCTTTTGCTAAGCGAGTGCTCCCCCGTCTGTTTCTGAGAAGTATTTTAAGAAAGGCTACGACAGTTGGTGGAGGCGCCGGGTATAGTTTGATTTTTGTGAGATTTTTTAAGTACAAAAGCCACACCACTTCATAAATTTTATGAATAATCATGAGCCGCTATACACTGTGAAGACCAAAGATCTCAAAAAGCCAACTGAAGCAAAATCGGGGGTGAAACTGGTGGTCTTTAGCATGCATCCTCTGTAACACATCTTTTGAAAAGCCACTCACCTTTAGTTTATTTTTCTTATGACTGCTAGCGTTATACAGGGCGTTAAAAGGTATTCGATGTTTTGAGAGGTGGTAGTATGGACCAAAACAAGAAATGTCTGTATGTTGCACTCAGTACATAAGTATTGGAAAATACAAACAAACAACAAGGAAATTTTGTCTACCTCTTACGGTTTACCAGTTATGCAAAAGTCATTCAGCACTTTTTGGAACATTCCCAGAAAATTCATAATATATATTTCATTTGCCATGGAAGAAACATGTGGTATTTTAATCAAAATCATTAGAACCGTTTTAAGAATATCAAAATTTTCGAAAAATGTTCCATGTAAAGGGTAGTCTGTGGTGGGGGGAGTTTTTTGATAGTCTTGGTGTCGCATCTTTGAAAGATATTGAACCTAAATACCAAGTGAGATGTTTATCCAACTTTTCGTTTTTGAGCTAACACACACAGGTTCCTTTTTCTAAAAATACTTTTTTGCATTTAGAGTGCCTCAAAACATGTATTTCCGGTGAAATCTCGATATCGATTTCTTGGGTGGAATGCAATACTTCCCCTACTTACTATATACGTATTAGAGAAAGTAAAACAAAAGTGTAGTAAACATAGGCTCTAAAATGCATACCTTAAGAGCTATGAGCACTTATTCACCTTTGCTACTACGAAATATCTCTTCTACTGCAAGCTCTTTGCTATTATGTATGACCTTCGGAATGTAATAAACAAATGAGGACACACTACTCTGTTACTGTGAAACAGCATAGCTTCTAATGTAATCTGCGTGTGATTCCATACGACCTGCACTCGCGAACCATTGCTAAAGAAGGTGCTCAATATGGTGTCCATTCATAGTACGAGGGGCACTATTTATATTTTGAGCCTAATAATTAAAAAAAAGTAATTTCTGTTTGAAAACTGCTTTATTGTTTTTTAAAATATTCTCCTTTATGATCAATACACTTTTGTATCCGTTTGAACAATTTGTCAAAACACTTATTCCAGTCTTCTTGAAACACCTCCACAAACATGGTTTTTGAAGGTATCAACGGTTTCTTCTGCCAACGAAAATCGTTGTCCATGCAATTTATTCTTGATGTTCGGGAACAAAAAGAAGTCATTGGGTGCCAATTCAGGACTGTATAGCGGTTGACCCATTAATTCTATTTTTTGAGCCTTCAAATACTCTGTAGTTAGACGAGATGTGTGTGCGCTCGCATTGTCTTGATGAAGAACGATCCTAGGGTTCTCGTTGGTTTTCCTTATTTCACCGAAGACTTCCGGTAAACAAATGGTTGTGTACCATTCGGCATTGACCGTTTTACGTTCCTCTAAAGGCACTGTTGCCACATGACCAGTTTTGCTGAAAAAGCAGGCGAGTTTTGCTTCGAGTGCGAACAACTTTTATTGGATTTGCTTCATCTTGAAACACCCATACAGTCGACTGCTGTTTACGTTCCGGCTCATACGCATAGATCCACGATTCGTCACTTGTTAAAATCTTACATACGTCTTTTGAGGCACAGCCATTGTATTTTTTGAGCATTTTTGTACCAATTGACACGAGCATCTTTTTGAGATTGCGTCAAATTATGTGGGATCCAACGAGAGCAAACCTTTGTCACGGCTAAATAATCATGCAATATTTTATATATGCTGGTGGAACTAATGCCTAGGGTTGCCTCAATCTCACAATATGTCGCATAATGATCTTTCATTATTAGTTTTTGCACAGCATCAATGTTTTCTGGCACAACAACTGATTTTGGACGACCTTCACGAACTTCATCATTGAGCGAACGGCGGCCACGATTAAATTCGTTATACCAGCGTTTCACAGTGGCAAACGATGGAGCTTCGTCGCCAAATGTGGAAGTTAGTTGATCGATGCACTCTTGTCTTGATAATCCACGTCATAAGTCGTAATAAAACATTGCAAGAACATTATCACGAGTTAATTCCATGCTTTTTTTGACACACAATTTTCAAGTTAGTGTGAATAAAACAAATGACGCTCTATTGACAAAATGTTTGAAGTAGATTATGATAAAAATGTCAAACTTTACATTGAAAACGTCAGATGGCATCTACAATATTCAGGGTTGTCAAGGCTCAAAATATAAATAGTGTTCCTCGTGAGGCATGCTTCTGTCCCGCTTCTTAGGGAATCACCACTCCAGGTTGGTCACGGATGCTCTGGCAGACATTGATGACGCCTTCCTGTAGTGTTTGTACATCATTTATGGGAGTTGCATACACAAAATATTTCAAGATAAAACTACACAATAAAAGCATTTCACAAACTTACCAAAAAACAAACTGATTCCAACAGAATGAATAAGAATATGTGTTGCACTTGCCCAGAACTGTGAATACGGTTTACAGTAACAGATTTCTACAGCAAGCTGTATCCATGGACAATAAGTACAATTAATTCACAATACTTTCACTTTCGGGACCACAATGAACAAACTCTAGTCTTTACAGTTCGAACTATAGAAATCAACTGACACAGTATAGCACAGCTGATAAGCATAGCCTTGAGCGGGTCATTCACTGCTGGTGCGCTAGTGGAAAAATGCCAAGATCACTGCAGTGAAAGCGAACTACGCATATACGCAATCTTTTGGCCCGGTTATAGATCGAACACATGGTACTTTAACCGCTACTGCAATATAAACCGTTGTTTGGTTTCTAGCAATATAGGAAAATAACAACCATCTGACTTTATCGATTCTAGAAGAAATATTTTATTCAATAAAACATGTCAGTTACAAAAGTGAAGCTTACTTTATTTCTTCACACATTCATCTCCGCTATTTAAACACCTGTCATTAATGGCCACGGGCTTGATACCGTAATTATTGACATGAAAATATAAATAATTAAATAAAGAGATAATAGTAAGGTTAACAAATAATCGCAATAAAAATTTCATTACTTTAAACCAATGTATAATGTAATAAGTTTAATTTAAAAAGATTTGTCCGAAAAGAAAAAGGAATTAACGACTCATGTTAAGCAAAGTCATTAGTAGCAGTCAAAGAAGCGAACGCGTTAGTATAAAGAGCTGAAATGCAGTTTAAAGTTAAGTTCAGTTCGTTTGCAGAGTCACGTAGACAGAAATTCTGTAAAAAAATATCTGATGTATTACACTCACATGACTTTTTCTACTCTTGTACAAACTATTTTTACAAACGTTTATTCTCCATATGTTTCATGTTAATAGACATGTTAATCTTATTGCTAATTTTCTTGTAGGGGTAAGGGGAATATGGTCGACTTTAAGCGATAGTCAAATATTTTAAGAGCTGGTTGCTATGTGGAGTATTCCATTCTCTTTGCATGTCCAGGACATAAAAAAATAAAAATTTAAGGGAATAACAAGCAATATCTCAAAAATGGTTCACTCAACAACAAAAATGTATGACATAAATTGTGTATTTTAACGCGATCTGTGTTTGTTGTGTAGTAACACTTTGCCTATCTCTTATGGTTTACCAGTTATGGTAAAGTCGTTCACAATGAAGAATACTTTTGGAGATATTCCCAGAAAATTCGAGATATACATTTCATTTGTCATGAAAATATCTTAAACGTTTGATATTTTAATCAAATTCGTTAGAGCCATTTTTGAAATAATTAAAATTTTCTAAAAATGTTCCAACGTAAAGGGTAATCTGGGGTGGGGATTTTCTTGAAAACGTTCGTGTCGCATCTCTGGAAGATACTGAACCTAAATACCAAGCTTGGTGTTTATCCGACAATTCGTTTCTGAGTTATGCTGTTCACAGACACACACACAGCCACATACACACACACACACAGACACACACACACGGATATGTTTCCAAAAATGCTTTTTTTGGATTCAGGGGATCTCAAAACACATATTTCCGGTGAAATCTTGGTATCGAATTTTTGAGTGGAATACAATACTTCACCTACTTACTATACGTAGTAGAGAAAGTAATAAAGGAAATTAAATTCTTAGATTCGGGAAGGTATGACAAAGCAACAGTGTCACAGACGCACCCATAGGGTTTTAAGTAATGGCCGCATGAGAAAGAATTGGTAGGCTGAGCTTAAGTTAAAGATCATGCATTTTAATCAGACATTCATTCGTGCATACATTCATGTCACTCTTTGTTCACTTAACTATGTGCTTTACTCGTATGTTATTTTAAGCGCCCAGTGACGCGCTTATGTAAGATTTAGCGGCCATCGCGAAGGGTTTTGCCAGTAAACATTTTAGCGACTTACGGCCAATTACACTCCTAATTTCGTTTATTGCCGAGACAGTTATTTCAAACCGTAAAGTTGATAATGCAGCGGTTAGCGGGTATTATAATACACTTGTTATAGTTTCGAGAACTACGATTCATAACCAGTTTCATTCTATACCTTCAAATGGTCGGTAACTCGCTTCAGCAGCCTAAGTATTGGATCACATTAAATTTCTCAGTCAGTTTAAACTGGTGGTGTCCTTTCAAAATACGCCCACGCGTACCCTGAGAGAAAGATCTCATAGCTATACCACTAGAACAGCTGACGCACGAGACAATGCTAAACGAGCTATGAGATGACGGCATCGCAGAGCTCAACAACGAAGCACGTAAAGTAAACGGCTTAAAAATTTTCGCATTATCGTGTGACATTAAAATTGACGACCAACGTCCTACTTCATGCTATGTTTGCATATTGAAGTCGGCCGCAGCCAATTCATTAAGTCAAGATGTTCGGACACAGTTTCATCAAGAAATGAAGGAAGTGTTTGGGAAAGAGCTCTGTAAGCCGCCTAGGGTTAAGCTTCTGTCTTATACGACCTTGTTGTTCACAAATCATCTCTGATGAGTGACATGTCCAGCTAGAGTTTCGCTTTGCTTCCAACATGACCCATGAGGGGAAGGGGTGAAGCGGAGACCCGAAGGGTGGCTAGATCCGGACGACGATATGCTGTAGCAAGGACGGGGTTCCTAACGATTCCAGCATGATACCTATCCTGACGCTGGCTAGTTCTGCCTCGCCGGGGTACTGTGGCAATTGAGACTGCTCCTAGGAAGGGAGCCCCAGCAGTTCTACCAAATCCAGGGAGAAATCTCTACAGAGGGCAAATTCCACCACCTACCGCAACACACCAATCGCCGTCGCCTCAAACAGATGAAAGGAAATGAGTACAGAAAACGTACAGAAGGGAAGAACCCCAGTAATCGCCTACCGACCCGGGGAACCACTAAAAAACCCACGGCCGGCCAGGTGAGAATCGTTACGGATATTTTGTAGAAGTACTGAGCGTTTCATTTTACAAATTACTGCTTTTAGTATAGGTATGTTATACAACGGAGGGAAACACCTCGCACACTGCGAGCTACATAGATGTATTATGGCTACCACCCCCAGGAGGTAGGGATGAAGTGAAGGAACCACAGGAGGCTCATGCAGCAGTCAGACGCCACAGGGATGCGCGAAAGTCCTTAACACTTCCAGGTTCGAAAACTCTTCCCATTACTGGAGTTGTCTGGAGATGGCGATGAACGACCGTCGAGCAAGCAGACCGCTGGTGTCTAGGGAAATACTCTTTCCTTTAAGCAAACATGCGCGCCATCTGTCCGGCACTGCCATACGCCATAAAACTGAAAGCACTCATGAAAAAGGAGTCGTTCTTCGTGGTCTAGGGGTAACATGTTAGCCTCCAGTTCCCGAGGGCGATGGATGTTTTTGGGCGTAAAAATCGTTAACATGGCTTCCTTCGGAAGGGAAGTAAAGCCGGTGGTCACATGTCGCAGATTTACGGCACGTAAATGAACCTCTACCCGATCTTTCATGCCCAATATAGAATGGGACATTAAGGACCATAGCAGTTAAAGAATGCGCATAAAAATCTCATGAAAGGTGAGAAGGAAACGGCATGAAAGGGAGTGATGGAAAGTAAATGGTGGTATATGACAAACCACCCAGCATTTGCCTACCGATCAGAGTAAACCACGAAAAACACAAGGACAGAATGCGAGCCTCCCACGTTATCGCGGAGTTGCATGGATCTTTATTTTTTCGACCAATTAAAACATTAAATTGCTTAATCTTGGCTCGATAAGTTTGGTTCATCTTCATTAATCGGTGATTTCAGTGAAAACCGAAACATTCAGTATGTGAATTCTTCAGTGTTACATTTTAACGTATCCAGAAGAAGAAAGCTGCGTCACTACGTTTTTAAATGAACACACTCAAAACTCAGAATGGAATAAAATGAAGCTGCCATGGAAAATAAGAGCTTAGAAAGAAGCTGGATAAGTAGAAGGAAGTGGACCATATGTTAATGTCCAAAGAACATGAGAAGGGCATTAATAATGCTGAGATTAAGATCACGCGAAGCCTGGCGTCAAGAACTTTCACATTATACGTCTGCTTGCAGTTTTAGTTGCCGTCTTTCCCGCCAGAGGTACACACCAGCTGCCTCCCTAGGCTTCAGATTTTTAATTAGACTGAGCCTTTTCTTGCTCACACCGCGGCTGTAATATGAATTGCATGAGAGAAGGAATTTTTCGAGAGAGGAGGGATATAGCAAAATCCTTTAAGTGCTTGGAGGTATTGTCAAATTGTTTCGCTTTAAATGAGTGCTGTCAGCCTCGTTATTGTACACTAGCAATTAAACTATTTGAAAATAAGCTTTATTGTAGTTGTATTTAGTAAGATCTGCTACGTTCTGAAAGTTATGGACATATTAAGAGCCCTATCTCACTAACTTAAATCTGCCAAACTCACGAAGCATTATCTCAGAAACAAATCTATAGATTAATGCTTTCTAAGTTAATTGATATCATAATTTACAGTCTATGTACATCCCTTTTGGGCAAAGGGCTCTTTCAAGTGAAAAAGAATTGGATTCTGCAGTGCCGTTAGCTATTCCGGGAAAGTTCAACCTAGTTTAATGTACTAGTTACTTTCACTACCACATAAATAGTAGGTAGAGAAGATATTACATTCCACCAAAAAAATCATATGTGTTACACTCACATGACTTTCTCTACTCTTGTACAAACTATTTTTACAAACGCTTATTCTCCATATGCTTCATGTTAATCGAGATATCGAGATGTTAATTTATTGCTAATCTTCTTGTAGATGCAAGGGGAATTGGTAGGCTTTAAGCGATAGTCAAATATTTTAAGAGCTGGTTGCTGTGTGGATTATTCCATTCTGTTTGCATTACTAGAACAAAAAATAATGAATAACGAATTTGAGAAAAACTATAGCAATATCTCGAAAATGGTTCACTCAACAACAAAAATGTATATGACATAAATTCTGTACTTTAACGCGATCTACATTTTTGTGTAGTAAACTTTTATTTATCTCTTATGGTTTACCAGTTATGCAAAAGTCGTTCACAATGAAGAATACTTTTGGAGACATTCCCAGAAAATTCTAGATATACATTCCATTTATCATAAAAATATCTTAAACATATGATATTTTAATCAAAATCGTTAGAGCCATTTTTGAGAAAATTAAAATTTTCGAAAAATGTTCCATGTAAAGGGTAATCTGGGGTCAGGGGATTTTCTTGAAAACCTTCGTGTCGCATTTCTGGAAGATACTGAACCTAAATACCACGTTTGGTGTTTATCCGACTGTTCGTTTCTGAGTTATGCTGTTCACAGACACACACACACGGAAATGTGTCCAAAAATGCTTTTTTGGATTCAGGGGGTCTGAAAACGTATATTTTCGGTGAAATCCCCCTATCGAATTTGTGGGTGGAATACAATACTTCCCCTGCTTACTATACGTAGTAGAGAAAGTAAAAAACGAATAACGAATTCCCATTTGAAAAAAGTGTAAGTATTGGAAAATTCAAATAAATAACAAAAATATCTTGAAAATGGTGTTCACTCCAATAAAAATGTATATGAAGTAAATTGTGTGTTTTAATGAACTCCACATTTTTTGTGCAGAAAAATTTGTCTACCTCTTACAGTTTACCAGTTATGCAAAAGCTATTCAGAAAGAAGAGGATTTTTTGGGACATTTCCAGAAAACTCAATTTATACACTTTATTTTTCATGAAAGTATCTTAAATGTTTTATATTTTAACCAAAATAGTTAAAGCCATTTTTGAGAAAATAAAAAATTTCAAAAAGTTCCATGTAAAGGGTAGTCTGAGGTAGGGGAATATTCTTGAAAATCTTGTTTCGCATCTTTGAAAGCTGAACCTAAATAAAAAGTTTATTATTTATCTGACTTTATTTGACCTTTTTCTAAAAGTGTTTCTTTAGGATTCAGTGGACCTCAAAATATGTATTTACGGTGAAATCTCGGTATCGAATTTTTAGGCTGAATGCAATATTTCCCCTATTTACTATAGTAGTGGATAAAGTAATAAGCTTAAATAAGAATAGATTTATACCCACTAATAAATGATAGAGGGTAGGGAAGGCATGTGAATTTATGACATCAGATTTATGACATCTCCCTGCTGCCTTCTGCATATTTCAAACAGCGCACCATTGTAGCATCACAAATGAATGAAGCTAGAGTTACCATTAAATTGCCGTATCTCGCTTATTTCACCACTGTGGAGGGACTTAAAGATCACGCTGTACGTACGCACTAATATTAATGGCTATGCTATTTTACATACTTTAAAGCATTTCACGGGCCTTAACTTTTTAATCTGAAGATCTTAAACGCAATTTTAAGCCCAAAAGGGTAAGCGTTCCTAGGAAAAACTGCAGCCACTGAAGCGCCCAGTTAGTAACAGTATGCGGGCAGACTTTATCGACTAAGGGGAAAGCACTTGGCCTGATTTACAGAGTCCACTGCAGATCAGAGAGAGAGGATATAGAGAGAAGCCATGATTTACACCCTTAGTCCAGGTTCTGCCCTACAGGGAGAAAGAGGGATGGGCGAAACATTACGGCTATATTCCTGACCAGCCAGCCTCCCAGGAACTGCTGTAAAGAAACTTGCAAGCTCCTCTGAGATCCTGAGAACAATATATTATACTGTAGCGTTGAGATTGAATTGCAAATGTATTTTATGTATCAAAAGCTCTCTCCGGGAATAATGGTTGTTGTAGAAGTGTTTCTTTATGTCTTCGTAAGCTTTTGATCCAGGAAGAGAAATGTGGTACATACGTATGTTCAAAGCTTACAGTTGGAGTATAGGAATACCATCAGATGTAATATACTTTCTATTCTTTGTCTGAATGACTGGAGATATAAAGAAAATGTGTGTAAGAAACTCAGAAAATCTAATGTTGCACACACGTGACTTTCTCTACTCTTGTACAAACTATTTTTACAAACGCTTATTCTCCATCTACTTCATGTTAATCGAGAAAAACATTTGTTTAGGCCTTAAGCGATAGACAAATCTTTTAAGAGTTGGTTGCTATGTGGAGCATTCCATTCTCTTTGTATGTCCAGGACATAAAATACGAATAACGAATTCCCATTTGAGAAATAGTATACGCATTGCAGAAATAAAACAAACAACAAGGAATGTTTCGGAAATGGTTCACCCGACAAAAAAAAGTATATGGCATAAATTATGTGGCTTAACGAGATCTACATTTTTTGTGTGGAAAAACATTGTCTATCTCTTGCGGTTTACCAGTTATGCTAAAGAAATTCAGAATGAAGAGGGCTTTTAAGGACATTTCCAGAAAAATCAAGTTATACATTTCATTTGGCATCAACATATCTTAAACATATGATATTTGAATCAAAACCTCAGAGCCTTTTTTAAGAAAATAAATATTTTCGAAAAAGTGACTCATGTAAAGGGTAGTCTGGGGTGGGGATTTTCTTGAAAATCCTCGTGTGACATCCCTAGAAGATACTAAACTCAAATTCCAAGTTTGGTATTTATCTGACTTTTCGTTTTTGTGTTATGCTGTTCAAAGACTGACAAAAAGATATACATACATCCTCCGTGGTGAAGTGGTTACTTCCAGTTCCCGAGGACGATGGTTTTTTCGGGCCTAAGCCCTTAGCATGGCTTCCTTCGGAAGGGAAGATGTGCCAGTGGTCCCGTGTGGTAGATTTATGGCACGTAAAAGAACGTCATGCCCGATAAAGATGCATGTGCGACAAGATGGTTTTCAAGAAAATCCCCCCACATCAGATTACCTTTTACATGGAACATTTAACGAAAATTTTAATTTTCTCGAAAATGGCTCTAACGATTTTGATTAAAATATCATATGTTTAAGATATTTTCATGACAAATGAAATGTATATCTCGAATTTTCTGGGAATGTCTCCAAAAGCATTCTTCATTGAGAAGGACTTTTGCATAACTGGTAAACCATAAGAGATAGACAATAGTTTACTACACAAAAAATGTAGACCGCGTTAAAATACACAATTTATGTAATATGCATTTTTTTTGAGTGAACCATTTTCGAGATATTGCTTGTTATTCCCTTAAATTCTCCAATACATATACTTTTTCTCAAATGGGAATTTGTTATTCGTTTTACTTTCTCTACTACGTATAGTAAGTAGGGGAAGTATTGTATTCCACCCAAAAATTCGGTACCGAGATTTCATAGGAAATATATTTTTGAGACCCCCTGAATCTAAAAAAAGTATTTTTGGAAACATGTCCGTGTGTGTCTGTGAACAGCATAACCAGAAACGAACAGTCGGATAAACACCAAACTTGATATTTAGGTTCAGTATCTTCCAGAGATGCGACACGAAGGTTTTCAAGAAAATCCCCCACCACAGATTACTCTTTACATAGAGCATTTTTCGAAGAATTTAATTTTCTCAAAAATGGCTATAACGATTTTGATCCAAATATCATATGTTTAAGATATTTTCATGACAAATGAAATGTATATCTCGAATTTTCTGGGAATGTCTCCAAAAGTATTCTTCATTGTGAACGACTTTTGCATAACTGGTAAACCATAAGAGATAGACAAAATTTTACTATAAAAATGTAGATCGTGTTAAAATACACAATTTTAAGTCCTATACTTTTTTTTTGTTGAGTGAAGCATTTTCGAAATATGCTTGTTATTCCCTTAAATTTTTCAATACTTATTTTCTCAAATGGGAACTCGTTATTCATTTTTTTGTCTTGGATATGCAAAGAGTATTAATCTGTGGCAAAGAGAGTGGTGCTGCACCTAGCAACCAGCTATTAAGAGATATGTCTATGCTTAAAGGCAACTGTATTTCCATATTGCCCTTGCAAATACAAAACAAGGGGAACATGGTACGCCTTAAGCGTTAGTCAAATATTTTTAGAACTGGTCGCTATGTGTAAAATAGTAATTCTCTTTGCGTGTCAAAAGATCGTTTCTGCAAACGTTTATCTCGATTAATATGAAATAGATGGGGAATAAGAGTTTGTAAAATAATTTGTACAAGAGTAGAAAAAGTCATGTGAGTATAATACATCAGATTTTTACTTTCTCTACTACGTATAGTAAGTAGGGGAAGTATTGCATTCCACCCAAAAATTATATACCGAGATTTCACCGGAAATAACTATTTTGAGACCCCCTGAATCCAAAAATAAGTATTTTTGGAAACATGTCCGTGTGTGTCTGTGAACAGCATAACTCAGATACGAACAGTCGGATAAACACTAAACTTGAAATTTAGATTCAGTATCTTCCAGAGATGCGACACAAAGGTTTTCAACAAAACTCCGCCCACCCCAGATTACCCTTTACATGGAACATTTTTCAAAAATTTTAATTCTCTCAAAAATAGCTCTAACTATTTCGATTAAAATATCATATGTTTAAGATATTTTCATGACAAATGAAATGCATATCTCGAATTTTCTGGGAATGTCTCCAAAAGTATTCTTCACTATGAACGACTTTTACATAACTGATAAACCATAAGAGATAGACTTTTTTGATTCAGAAGGCCTCAAAGCCTGTATTTCCTATGAAATTTCGGTATCTAATTTAGGGTAGATTGCAATACCTTCACTGCCTACTATGTATCTGGCGTGGTAGAGAAAGAAAAAACCTGACGTTTCATTCATATGACTAACGCTACTCACTCTTCTCCAAACTATTCTTAAAAATCATATTCTTCTATCTACATCTTGTTAAAATAAACTTTCATTACTAATTTACATTATAGCTATAAGGAGGATGCTAAAACAATAGTCAGATTTTCTAAAAAGCAGCCCGTTACGAGAGGCACTATTTATATTTTGAGCCATGGTAACCCTGAATGCTGTAGGTGTCAACTGAGGTTTTCAATGGAAAGTTTGACATCTTTTACCATAATCTACTTCAAACATTTAGTCAATAGAGCGTCATTTGTTTTGTTTACATTAACTTGAAAAAACATGGAATTAACCCGTGAAAACGTTCGTTCAATGATTTATTACGTTTTCCGACGTGGATTATCAAGACAAGAGCGCATCGATCAACTAACTTCCACACTTGGCGACGACGCTCCATCCTTTGCCACTGTGAAACGCTGGTATAACGAATTTAATCGTGGCCGCCGTTCGCTCAATGATGAAGTTCGTGAAGGTCGTCCAAAATCAGTTGTTGTGCCAGAAAACATTGATGCTGTGCAAACTCTAATAGTGAAAGATCATTATGCGACATATTGTGAGATTGAGGCAACCCTAGGCATTAGTTCCACCAGCATATATAAAATATTGCATGATTATTTAGCCGTGACAAAGGTTTGCTCTCGTTGGATCCCACATAATTTGACGCAATCTCAAAAAGATGCTCGTGTCAATTGGTGTACAAAAATGCTCAAGAAATACAATGGCTGCGCCTCAAAAGACGTATGTAAGATTTTAACAAGTGACGAATCATGGATCTCTGCGTATGAGCCGGAACGTAAACAGCAGTCGACTGTATGGGTGTTTCAAGATGAAGCAAATCCAACAAAAGTTGTTCGCACTCGAAGCACTTCGAAGCAAATGGTCGCGTGCTTTTTCAGCAAAACTGGCCATGTGGCAACAGTGCCTTTAGAGGAACGTAAATCGGTCAATGCCGAATGGTACACAACCACTTGTTTGTCGGAAGTCTTCGGTGAAGTAAGGAAAAGCAACAAGAACCGTAGGATCGTTCTTCATCAAGACAATGCGAGCGCACTCACATCTCGTCTAACAAGAGAGTATTTGAAGGTTCAAAAATCGAATTAATGCGTCATCCGCCATACAGTCCTGATTTGGCACCCAAAGACTTCTTTTTGTTCCCGAACATCAAGAATAAATTGTGTGAACAGCGTTTTCGTTGGCAGAAAACGCCGTTGATGAATTCAAAAATCATGTTTTGGAGATGTCTCAAGAAGACTGGAATAAATGCTTTGACA
This sequence comes from Deroplatys truncata, assembly GCA_030765065.1. NCBI lineage: Eukaryota > Metazoa > Arthropoda > Insecta > Mantodea > Mantidae > Deroplatys > Deroplatys truncata. The sequence goes on along the minus strand of CM060989.1, from coordinate 76,897,910 downwards.
AATCGTTCAAACGGATGCAAAACTGTATTGATCATAAAGGAGAATATTTTGAAAAACTATAAAGCGGTTTTCAATCAGAAATTACTTTGTTTTAATTATTAGGCTCAAAATATATATAGTGGCCCTCGTATGTCACGACTTTAAAATTCCATGCCCTTTGCGTGACCACGAGAAAATCATCTGATGTGTTACATTAACACCATTTTCTCCATCCTCTATGGGTATACAATTTATTAATACAAAGTTCATTTTCATAATTACTTCATTTTAATCGAAATAAATCTTCACAGAAATAGCTACATTCATTTCGTCATAGATACAAAGGGAATAGCGATAGTCAAATGTTTTAGAACTGGCCTTAATATTCCATTCTCCTTTCCATGCCATCGCTTTAAAACAGCTGCACTATCGAGGACTTTAAAATAGTGGCTAAGTATTGAACAATTCGAACCATTAATCATGAATAATTATCTAGGAAATAGCTGATGTAACAAGAAAGTTATTTAAAATAAATTATGTGTTTTTAAGATATCTACATTTATTGTGTAGTACCTTTTCGTCCTTCACATATTTAGTCAAAGTCGTTAGAGCCAGTTTTTAGAAAATCAAACATTTAAAAAAATCTTCCATGCAAAGGGTAGTTTTAAGTGGGGATTTTCTTAATAATCTTGTCGCATCCTTGGAAGATAGTGAACCTAAATACCAAGTTTGGTATTTATCCAACATTTGATTTTTGAGTTACGCTGTTCACAGACACACGCTTGAGGTGAGATTTTCTAAAAATGCCTTCTTTTATTCAGGGTGTCTCAAAACGTGTATTTTCGAAGAAATCTCGTTATCGAATTTTTGGGTGGAATACAATACCTTCTCCACCTACTATATACGTGGTAGAGAAAGTTAAAATCTGATGGGTTGCACTCACATAACTTTCTCTACTCTTGCACAATCTATGTTTACAAATGCTTATTACCCATCATTAATCGAGATAAACATTTGCAGAAACTATCAAATCTTTTAAGAGCTGGTTGCTATGTGGAGCATTTCATTCTCTTTGCATGTCCAGGATATAAAAAAACGAGTAATGAATTCCCATTTAAGAAAAAAATTGACAATTCAAACAAATAAAGAATATTTCGGAATATCAATCGACAAAAAAAATCTGATGTGTTACACTCACATGACTTTCTCTACTCTTGTACAAACTATTTTTACAAACGCTTATTCTCCATATGCTTCATGTTAATGGAGATATCGAGATGTCAGTCTTATTGCTAATTTTCTTGTAAATGCAAGGGGAATATGGTAGGTTTTAAGCGATAGTCAAATATTTTAACGCTGGTTGCTATGTGGCGCATTCCATTCTCTTTGCATGTCCAGGACATAAAAAAATGAATAACGAATTTGAGAAAAAGTATAAGTATTGGAAAATTTAAGGGTATAACAAGCAATATCTCGCAAACGGTTCACTCAACAAAAGAAATGTATATGACATAAATTGTGTATTTTAACGCGATCTACATTTGTTGTGCAGTAAAATTTTGTCTATCTCTTAAGGTTTACCAGTTATGCAAAAGTCGTTCATAATGAAGAATACTTTTGGAGACATTCCCAGAAATTTCGAGATATACATTTCATTTCTTATGACATTATCTTAAACATATGATATTTTAATCAAAATCGTTAGAGCCATTTTTGAGAAAATTAAAATTTTCGAAAAATGTTCCATGTAAACGGTAGTCTGGGGTGGGGGGATTTTCTTGAAAATCTTCGTGTCACATCTCTGGAAGATACTGAACGTAAATACCAAGTTTGATGTTTATCCGACTGTTAGTTTTTGAGTTATGCTGTTCACAGACACACACACACACACAGACACACACACGGACATGTTTCCAAAAATGCTTTTTTTGGATTCAGGAGGTCTCAAAACATGTATTTCCGGTGAAATCTCGGTATTTAGGTTCAGTATCTTCCAGAGATGCGACATGAAGGTTTTCAAGAAAATCCCCCCACCCCAGATTACGCTTTACATGGAAGATTTTTCGAAAATTTTAATTTCCTCAAAATGGCTCTAACGATCTAGATTAAAATATCATATGTTTAAGATATTTTTATGACAAACAAAATGTATATCTTGATTTTTCTGGGAATGCCTCCAAAAGTATTCTTCATTGTGAACGACTTTTGCATAACTGGTGAACCATAAGAGATAGACAAAGGTTTACTTCACAAAAAATGTAGATCGCGTTAAAATACACAATTTATGTCATACATTTTTTTGTTGAGTGAACCATTTTCGAGATATTACTTGTTACTCCCTTAAATTTTTCAATACTTATTTTCTCGAATGGGAATTCGTTATTCATTTTTACTTTCTCTACTACGTATAGTAAGTAGGGGAAGTATTGCATTCCACCCAAAAACTCGTTACCGAGATTTCACCGGAAATACATGTTTTGAGGCTCCCTGAATCCAAAAAAAGCATTTTTGGAAACATGTCCGTGTGTGTGTCTGTGTGTGTCTGTGTGTCTGTGTGTCTGTGTGTGTCTGTGTGTCTGTGTGTCTGTGTGTCTGTGAACAGCATAACTCAGAAACGAACAGTCGGATAAACACCAACCTTGGTATTTAGGTTCAGTATCTTCCAGAGATGCGACACGAAGGTTTTCAAGAAAATCCCCCCCACCCCAGACTACCCTTTACATGGAAATTTTTTCGAAAATTTTAATTTTCTCAAAAATGGCTCTAACGATTTTGATTAAAATATCATATGTTTAAGATATTTTCATGAGAAACGAAATGTGTATCTCGAATTTTCTGGGAATGTCTCCAAAAGTATTCTTCATTGTGAACGACTTTGCATAACTGGTAAACCATAAGAGATAGACAAAATTTTACTACACAAAAAATGTAGATGGCGTTAAAATATGCAATTTATGTCAAATACAATTTTTGTTGTTGTGTGAACCGTTTTCGAGATATTGCTTGTTATTCCCTTAAATTTTCCAATACTTATACTTTTTATCAAATTCGTTATTCACTTTTTACTTTCTCTACTACGTATAGTAAGTAGGGGAAGTATTGCATTCCACCCAAAAATTCGATACCGAGATTTCACCGGAAATACATGTTTTGAGACCTCCTGAATCCAAAAAAAGCATTTTTGGAAACATGTCCGTGTGTGTGTCTGTGTGTGTGTCTGTGTGTGTGTCTGTGTGTCTGTGAACAGCATAACTCAAAAACGAACAGTCGGATAAGCACCAAACTTGGTATTTAGGTTCAGTATCTTCCAGAGATGCGACACGAAGGTTTTCAAGAAAATCCCGCCACCCCAGACTACCCTTTACATGGAAGATTTTTCGAAAATTTTAATTTTCTCAAAAATGGCTCTAACGATTTTGATGAAAATATCATATGTTTAAGATAATGTCATGAGAAATGAAATGTATATCTCGAAATTTCTGGGAATGTCTCCAAAAGTATTCTTCATTGTGAACGACTTTTGCTTAACTGGTAAACCATAAGAGATAGACAAAATTTTACTACACAAAAAATGTAGATCGCGTTAAAATACACAACTTATATCATATACATTTCTTTTGTTGAGTGAACCGTTTTCGAGATATTGCTTGTTATTTCCTTAAATTTTCCAATACTTATACTTTTTCTCAAATTCGTTATTCATTTCTTTGTGTCCTAGACATGCAAAGAGAATGGAATGCTCCACATAGCAACCAGCGATAGAATATTTGACTATCGCTTAAAAGCTACCATATTCCCCTTGCATCTACAAGAAAATTACCAATAAGATCGACATCTCGATATCTCGATTAACATGAAGCATATGGAGAATAAGCGTTTGTAAAAATAGATTGTACAAGAGTAGAGAAAGTCATGTGAGTGTAACACATCAGATTTTTTATGTCCTGGACATGCAAAGAGAATGGAATGCGCTACATAGCAACCAGCGCTTAAAATATTTTACTATCGCTTAAAATCTACCATATTCCCCTTGCATCTACAGGAAAATTAGCAATAAGATTGACATCTCGATATCTCGATTAACATGAAGCATATGGAGAATAAGCGTTTGTAAAAATAGTTTGTACAAGAGTAGAGAAAGTCATGTGAGTGTTACACATCAGATTTTTTTGTCTTGGATATGAAAAGAGTATTAATCTGTGGGAAAGGGAATGGTGCTGCACCTAGCAACCAGCTATTAAGAGATATGTATGTGCTTAAAGGTTGCTGTATTTCTATATTGTTCTTGTAAATATATATTCCCCTTACATCTACAAGAAAATTAGCAATAAGATAGTCTGCAAATGTTTATCTCGATTAACATGAAGTAGATGGAGAATAAGCGTTTGTAAAAATAGTTTGTACAAGAGTAGAGAAAGTCATGTGAGTGTAACACATCAGATTTTTTAAGTAAAAGTTTCTTTCTCTTACGGTTTACCAGTAATACAAAAGTTATTCAGAATGACGAGGTCTTTTGGAGACATTCTCAGAAAATTTATGATATACATTTCATTTGCCATGAAAATATATAATATTTTAAACAAAATCATTAGTCTTTTTTGAGAAAATAAAAATTTTATAAAAATTTTCTACGTAAACGGTAGTCTGTAGTAAGGGGTGTTTTTTGAAAATCTTCATGTCCAATCCTTGAAAGATATTAAACTTAATTACTAAGTTGGTACTTTATCCAACTTTTTGTTTTTAAGTAATGCTGTTCACAGACAGACTGACACAGAGACACACACACGGACATGTTTCCAAAAATGTTTTAATTGGATTCAGAGTACCTCAAAACATGTATTTACTGTGAAATATCGCCATCGAATGGGTGGAATGCAATACTTCCTCTGCTTACTATACGTAGTAGGTTAGAAGATATGTATTAGCTCCACGTATAGAAAGGCATTTTGTAGAAGGTGGTTTGTTACCTTATTCTTACCACGCTTTGGGCGTCAATTTTATGTAGCTTGTATTGAAGGAGTTGTATTATATTTCAACTGTTGGGGAGCCGAACTTGAAATTCGTTGCAACTACACGTATAGTACCCGCTTTCCGGTAGCCTTCGCCCTAAGTTTAAAAATATTAACTTTGTAATTTAAACTGTTTCTTTAAAATTATGTATTTATGTTTGCCTCGGCTGCGTCAGTATTATTGTTAGAGACACGTTTCTCTTAGCAGGGTTGTGGTGCAACAATACTGTAGGCTTACACAGTTTATAACTTTACTTCACTTCTTTTATTAATGCTTGACACGATTTAAATAACACTTCAATGATATAGAGAGCTGTGAGATTCTTTTTTATTAACTAATTACTCTTTTTAACACGTAAATTTACTTTTCGTCTCACACAAATACATATTATATTTCTCGAGGACACCTTTTGCGTCTGGTTAGTAACACTGTCTGCAGGCATCTGAACCCTAAATTTGTAAAATTATATTATTGTTGCTCCAATAATGACTAGTAGCATTATTAAACATTCTTACTCATTATTGCCTCAAGGTTACCTCATTGTTAGCAACTTTTAACCTATTATTCTCACAGCTCCTACATTATTAAATTACGTAATATATTCACATAACATTATTGAACATGTTTACAATAATATAAGCATATGCAATGACTGTTATATACATTTTAAAATTATTACATACACATATTACTTCAAGGCGGGCTGTTATTGAATTTACATTTTATATAATTTGACTGAAATCATTTAAGTGTTAAAAATACTGCCTCATAGGGAAAGTTAAAATACGAAAGGGACTCTGGTGTGGACCATTTGCTGGTGTGGACCGTGGATGCGAAGCAAGCCTTCCAGCCACCCAGGTGAAACGTTTCCGTGCTCCTCTCCTTTCCAGCTCACCTAGGCATCCCCTTTGATCATAGAACAATGCAAGTAGGCCGGATTTTAATTCAAAGCAATAAGAGTTTGGTTCACCCAGAGCGGGTGTGTAGCATATCAAATTCTGCTAACATTGAATAAATAAAAACACTATACGAAACCAGAAGCATCGTAACCTTTCCATACACTGCGAATGCCGGACTGTAATAAATACCTGCAGAAATCATGAATTTGAAGTAGCTGCTAAATTATCCTTTGCATTGCAATTAAAAGCTATGCAGGAATAACGACTTTAATCCTATGTTAGTTCACGACATAATGGCAGCAACTGGGAGCTTATATGACCCTTTGGTTATGGATCCAAGACTTAAGAATCAGGGGCTTCAACATGCTGACCAAGCAGGGCCTCCCTTGGGCCTCCTGCGAGGCGTTAGAAAACCTCCCACGGCTTGGCACCTTTATAATTCTCGAGCTGAGAAAGCATTTTCATTGACAGAATTATAGTGTGATCTCGTAAAGCAGTACTTTTACTGTAAAATAATGCTCATTCAATTTTTATTGCTTACCTCTAATGTATGAGCGATATTTTCTTTGCATAAGATACCCAAGTAACTTTTTAAGCAACCAAATTATAGGTACTAACCTATAACTATTCTTTATTTTATCTTTCCTGTAATTCTGCATCTAGTGGTAAACGTCCGGTTTCATTTTTTATCTATTAAAACTTAAAGGCAATCCCAATTTTTGTATGTATGCGAAAGTTGGGTACAAGCAAAGTCCCAAAGAAGAAAAGTAGAAGTTGCTGAAATGAAAAGTTTTCGACAGATTCTGGGCTATAAACTTATAGAAAAAATCTAATGTGTTACACCACATGACTTTCTCTACTCTTGTACAAGCTATTTTTAAAAACGCTAATTCTCCATATGCTTCATGTAAATCGAGATGTTAATCTTATTGCTAATTTTCTTGTGGATACAAAGGGAATTGCTAGGCTTTAAGCGATAGTCAAATATAAGGGAATATATCTTCAAGGAATATCTTGAAAATGGTTCACTAAACAAAAAAAATGTACATGACATAAATTGTGTATTTTAACGCGATCTACATTTTTTGTCTAGTAACATTTTGTCTCTCTCATGGTTTACCAGCTATGGAAACGTCGTTCACAATGAACACTTTTGGAGACATTTCCAGAAAATTCAAGATATACATTTTATTTGTCATGAAAGTATCTTAAATATATGATATTTTAATCAAAATCGTTAGACATTTTTGAGAAAATTAAAATTTTTGAAAAATGGTCCATGTAAATGGTAATCTGGGGTGGGGGTATTTTCTTGAAAACCCTCGTGTCGCATTTCTGGAAGATACTGAACCTAAATACCAAGTTTGGTGTTTATCCGACTGTTCGTTTCTGAGTTATGCTGTTCACAGAGAGACACACACAAACACACGCAGAGACACACAGACACACACGGACATGTTTCCAAAAATGTTTTTTTTTGGATTCAGGGGGTCTCAAAACATATATTTCCGATGAAATCTCGATATCGAATTTTTGGGTGGAATACAATACTTCCCCTACTTACTATACGTAGTAGAGAAAGTAAAAATTCTGATCTGATACATTAACATGACTTTCTCTACCCTCTATTGTGTATTAGTGCGTATACAAATTATTCTTACGTCAGGCTATTCTTTCTTTATTACATATAGCAAGTATGTGAAGCGTTGTATAGCACCTAGAAGTCGATACCGAGATTTCACGGCAAATACGTGTTTTGAGGTGCCCTGAATTCAAATAAACCATTACTGGAAACATGCTGGTATGTGTATCTGACTGTGAACAGCATAACTCAAAAACTAAAAGTCCGATAAATACCAAACTTGAGTTTAGTATCTTTCAAGGATGGGACACTAAGATTTTCAAGAAAATCCCCCCACCACAGACTACGCTTTGCATGGAAACGTTTTCGAAATTTTGATTTTCTAAAAATTACTCCAAGGATATCAATTAAAACGTCATATGTTTCAGACATTTTCATGGCAAATGAAACGTATATTTTGAAATTGTTGGGTATGTTCACCAGAAGTTCTCTTCATTCTATTTGACTTTCACATAACTGGTAAACGTAGGATAAAAAAAATTGACTATATAAAAAAATCTAGATCTCGTTAAAACACACAGTTTATGTCAAATACATTTTTTTATCAAGTGAACCATTTCCGAGATATTCTTTGTTATTTATTTGAATTTTCCAATACTTAGCATGTCCTGGACATGCAAAGAGAATGGAATGCTTCACATAGCAACCAGCGCTTAAAATATTTGACTATCGCTTAAAACCTATCACATTCCCCATGCATCTACAAACAAATTAGCAACAAAATAGTTTCTGCAAATGCTTAGCCGATTAATATGAAGTTGATGGAGAATGAGCATTTGTAAAACTTGTTTGTACAAGAGTACAGGAAGTCATATGAGAGCAATACATAGCTTTTATTCTATCTACTCCATTTTAATCGAGATAAACCTTTGGAGAAATGGCTACATTACACATTTCGTTAGGATACAAAGGGAATAACGATAGTCAAATATTTAGGAATTGACACTACTGCTCACTTAAAAATTTTATACTGTTTCCAATGTAATGGCGTGAAACAACAGAAAATCGACAGCATTTAAAAGAGCAGTTTTAAGGAAATCAAATCATTAATAATGGTTGTCATGGAAATGGCTTATCCACAAAGAAATTATTTGAAATAAATAGTGCGCGTATTAAGGAGATATACATTCTTAGTACGTTTTCGTCTGTTGCTTAACGTTTACCATTTATACAAAGTTCTACAAAATTCCTTCCGTAGAAGAGGTCTTTACCGCTATTCCCAGGAAATTTAAGATAAAAGTTTATTTGTGATATAAATATATTTAATGAATTGTATTTTAATCGAATTCGTTAGGGTCATTCTTTGGAAAATCAAAAGTTTCGAAAAATGTTCCATGTAAGGGTTAGCTTCCGGTGTGGAAGTTTTTTGAAACTCGCAGTTTTGTAAGGTTGATTTCAAGTACCAAGTTTGTTATTTATGCGAGATTTCGTTAAGGTGTTCAGAGAAACACACATGGACCTTTCTCTAAAAGTGCAATTTTTACTTTATTTACTACGTAGAGTAAGTAACTCCACTCCAAGTACTATGACAGTTAGGTGTGAGGTGAGAAACCTTGGATTTCATGGTCGAGCGGCTGTTCATAAGCCACACATCACGCAGGAAAATGCCAAACAACGCCTCGCTTGGTGTAAGGAGCACCAACATTGAACGATTGAGCAGTGGCAAAACGTTGTGTGGAGTGACGAATCACGGTACATAATGTGGCGATCCCATGGCAGGGTGTGGGTATGGCGAATAACCGGTGAACGTCATCTGCCAGCGTGTGTAGTGGCAACAGTGAAATTCGGAGGTGGTGGTGGTATGGTGTGGTCGTGTTTTTCCTGGAGGGGGCTTGCACCCCTTGTTGTTTTGCGTGGCACGATCACAGCGAAGACCTATATTGATATTTTAAGCGCCTTCTTGCTTCCCACTTCTAAAGAGCAATTCGGAGATGGCGATTGCATCTTTCAACACGATCTAGCACCTGTTCATACTGCACGGAATGTGGCGGAGTGGTTACACGACAATAACTTCCCTGTAATGGACTGGCCTGCACAGAGTCCTGACTTAAATCCTATAGAACACCCTTGGGATGTTTTGGAACGCCGACTTCGTGCCAGGCCTCACCGACCTACATCGATACCTCTCCTCAGTTCCGCACTCCGTGAAAATTGGGCTGCCATTCCACAAGAAACCTTCTAGCACCTGATTGAAGGTATGCCTGCGAGAGTGAACGCTGTCATCAAGGCTAAGGGTGGGCCAACATCATATTGACTTCCAGCATTACCAATGGAGGGCGAACTTGTACGTCATTTTCAGCCAGGTGCCCGGATACTTTTGATCACGTAGTGTATGTTACAAATAAAATGTATATTCTGAATTTTCTGGTAATAGGTGTAAAGTCCATTTCATTTAGAAGAAGATTTGCATATTCTTATGTATCTGGTAAACGTTAAGCGATAGACAAAAACGTACTACACACAAAAAAATGTAGATCTCCTTAAAACATACAACTTACTTCAAGTAAGTTTATTCGTGGCATAAGCTATTTCTGAGATATCTTTATTAATGGTTGAATTGTTCATTAATTGGTCAATCTCTTACAGTTCTGTCAACATTTCAGTTGTTTCTCGCGATTGCATTAATATAGTATGGACTTTTAAGGTCAGCATATAGAGTCCAATTCTTAAACATTTGACTATCGCTGTTCTCTTTGTATCTATAACGAAATGTGTAATGTAGCTATTTCTGCAAAGATTTATTTGAATTAAATATAGTAGATAGAAAAACAAGTTTGTATACCTACTAATAAAGATAGAAGGTGGAGAAGGTCATGTGAATGTATCACATCAGATAGTTTATTCAGGCAGCCTCAAAACGTTTATTTAGGGTGAAATTTTGGTTTCGAATTTTTGTGTGGAATGCTATTTCTACCTACTAAGCCACAGGAGAAAGCAAAAAATGTGTTTTATTCCTGTCGGTAAAAATTTCTCTGTGACATTAATTCTCGATTTTCAGACGTCATCCAAGACTCCAATGCCCTCTCACACGTTTAGATGTCAGCCGTGCATGCTGTCATATAAGGTGGTGAGTTATTCATTCAACCGGTCAGTTTCTTCATCGACAGAATATAACGTCTATAACATGTGCTAAGAAACTATTGCATCGTGGCGTATAGTTCATATTCGTCGATAGGATTTAAATATGTAAAAATTCAAATTCAAATTTACAATTTTTTTTAAAAACTTCTACAAATGTCATGAGATAAACACGGAGCTGCATATTTTCTGACTGAATTATTTGGGATAGATAAATCCAGTAGAGATTCTGAAAAGTGTGTGATGAATAGGTTCAAGGGGAATCATACATTTGTGTTATGATGCCTTGTAGCCATTAACCACCCTCTAACTGGTCGAAGGTGAGGCAGAATTTTTAACAGTTAAATAATTTCAGTCTAATTATATAATATATAAATTCAATAACAGCCCGCCTTGAAGGAATATGTGTATGTAATAATTAGCAAAATGTATGTAACAGTCATTGTATATGCTTATATTATTGTATGCATGTTCAATAATGTTATATGAATGTATTAGGTAATTTAAAAATGTAGGAGCTGTGAGAATAATAAGTTAAAAGTTGCTAACAATGAGGTAACAATGAGGTAACCTTGAGGAAATAATAAGTTTGAGAGTTTCATAATACTACTTCTGATTCTTGGAAGCAATAACGTAATTTTAATGACAGTTAATAATACAGCCAATAAGCAACCAGAAAAAGCTTTAGCTAAATGAAGGTATTCTATTGGAATATGATTAGCCAATCAGAAACTGAAAAGGAGAAACGTTTTCAAATTCTGAAGTCAGTTGCCTGCAAACAGAGTTACTAACCAGACGCAAAAAGTATCCTCAAGATATATAATATGTATTCGTGAGAGACAAAAATAAGTTTACATGTTAAAAAAGTGTAATTAATTAATTAATAGTAAGAATGTCACAGCCCTCTATTACAGTGAAGTGTTATTTAAATCGTATCATGTATTAATAAAAGGAGTGAAATAAAATTATAATTTGTATAAGCCTACATTCTTAGTCGCACCACAACCCTGCTAAGAGAAACGTGTCTGTAAAATAAATACTGACGCAGTCGCGGCAAACATAAATATATAATATTTAAAGAAACATTCAAATTACAAAGTTAATATTTTTTTAAACTTGGGGCAAAAGCCACCTGAAAGTACTTTTGGGGCGAAGGCTACCTTAAACTGTTTACTATACGTGCGGTTGCAACTACTACAAGTTCGGCTCCCCAAAAGTTGAAATATAATACAACTCTTTCAATGCAACTTAATACATCTACTTCAAACTGGCTTTCCATACGTGGAGCTAATTAAATTACTTTCACAAATTGGCTTCCATATGTAGCAGCAACAAATCATCTTCAAAGGATGGGATAAAGGGAGACTCCAAGGGCGCCCAGATACGGACGACAATTGCGCGCTAAGACGACCGGGTTACCTAACGATTACAGAGTGACACCAATCCTTACACCAGTGCAAGGCTGGTAGTGTTACATTCAATCCGGGGATTCCAGGAAGAGAGCACCCCTAAGAAGGGGCAACAGCCGCCAAACAAGTGTTAGGGAGAAATCCTTAACACAGCGCTAACTCCACGCAGCCACGCACCAATCGCCGTCGCCTGGTCTTGAACTATTGCTATAGGAATAGGTGATTCGACAGAGGGCGACACCTCGCGTGCGTCTACTACTCCCCAGAGGAAGGCATGAGGTGAAGGAACCACAGGAGGCTACAGGTCGCAAGCACACAGACAACAGAGACGCGCGTAAGTCCCTAACATTTCCAAACTCGCAGACCCGTCTAACTCGAGAGATGGCGAAGGACGGCCTACAAATCAAGGAGCCCTCTGGTGTTCTCGGGGAGTAATTTTTTATGGAGCATGCATCCACGCCATCTGTCCGGCACCGCCACATGCCACCAAACCTAAAAACACACCTGAAAGAAGAGAAGGAAACGGAATGAAAAGGAAATTGCGGAAATGAAATCGTGGTAGATGAGAAACCACCCCAGCATTCGTCTACTGACCTGGATAGACAACCAAGTTAGGAATAAACTACCCAAAAGGATTCGATCCCGAGACCTAACGATTGGGAGCTTCACACGGTACTGGTAACCATCTCGCCTCATATATCCGCAAGCACCTGCATGCACTATTTACGGATTTAAGTGTGATTTAGTGAACGCATGTCAATATCATCTACCGCGCAACATTTACACTACCTTACCGGTTATCACTTATAACTATATATACCCAGATTTTTCACAAAGGGATTATTTTTACTTTCTCTACTACCTATAATAAGTAAAAGTATTGCGGTTGCAAAACAAATATATGTATATATATATATATATATATATATATATATATATATATATATATATATAGGGTCTTTCAACAAGAGTATCCTATCTTTAATATGTGATAGCTGCCGTTGTTATTGAGTTACAAGTCATTTTTACTTTCTCTACTACGTATAGTAATTAGGGGAAGTATTGTATTACACCCAAGAATTCGATACCGAGATTTCACAGGAAATATATATTTTAAGACCCCCTGAATCCAAAAAAAGCATTTTTGGAAACATGTCCGTGTGGGTGTGTGTGTGTCTGTGAACAGCTAACTCAGAAACGAACAGTCGGATAAACACCAAACTTGGTAGTTAGGTTCAATATCTTCCAGAGATGCGACACGAAGGTTTTCAAGAAAATCCCTCACCCCAGATTACCCTTTACATGGAACATTTCTCGAAAATTTTAATTTTCTCAAAAATGGCTCTAACGATTTTGATCAAAGTATCATATGTTTAAGCTATTTTCATGACAAAATGTATATCTTGAATTTTCTGGGAATGTCTCCAAAAGTATTCTTCATTGTGAACGACTTTTGCATAACTGGTAAACCATAAGAGATAGACAAAATTTTACTACACAAAAAATGTAGATCGCGTTAAAATACACCACTTATGCCATATACATTTTTGTTGAGTGAACCGTTTTCTAGATATTGCTTGTTATTCCCTTATATTTTTCATTACTTATTTTCTCAAATGGGAATTCGTTATTCATTTTTTTGTCTTGGATATGCAAGGAGTATTAATTTGTGGCAAAGAGAATGGTGCTGCACCTAGCAACCAGCTCTTAAGAGATATGTATGTGCTTAAAGGCTACTGTATTTTTATATTGCCCTTGTAAATACAAAAAAGGGGTACGCCTTAAGCGAAAGTCAAATATTTTTAGAACTGGTCGCTATGTGTAAAATGTAATTGTGTTTTGCATGTCAAAAGATCGTTTCTGCAAATGTTTATCTCGATTAATTTGAAATAGATGGAGAATAAGAGTTTGTAAAAATAGTTTGTACAAGAGTAGAGAAAGTCATGTGAGTGTAACACATCATATTTTTTACAATTCAGTTACAAACCCTTTTACTCACGAAGGGATATTTTCACACGTGAAATACAGCAATGAATGACACATTAAAGATTTATTTTGGTTAGGTTTAGTATTTCTTATTTTGTTCGAAGTAGAGCAGTTACTAAAATTAATCAACGCCCTGTCACAGAATTTGACATCACCTAAATTACGAAAGGGGCGTGGTTATCTGCGCTTTTCTAGATAGAAAATCTGTTAAGAGAACTTAAAACGGTTTGAAAACTTCCATTGATCACATTTTCATCCTGCCTTTTCTATCAAATGCAGATAAACATAAATCGAAAATTACGAAGGCAACGTTTTAATTAACTTCTATCCAAAAACAGAGCTAAATTTACTCGGTATTCTTGCTGCACGAGACAGATTGGCGTTATTAATCGTGTGCAGGTCGGTACAAATTTCTCTTGTTGCATTCATAAAAGGAACTCGAGAGGTAAAATTTAATCCCAACGTATTCTGTTATATCCCCAGGGACAGACAGCCGTATAGCACAAGCAAGGACGCTACTGTACAATTAGGAACAACATTTATTAGGATCTCCATTGGTATGCAACTTGGTGTAGCCCTTTATAACAGGATATAAACGTAACGAAGAATGAGCTATAAATGAACTCGTATACCATCGAGCGTTTTAAATTCCTCTACCACGTATATAGTACGTAAATAAGATATTGCATTCCACCCCAAAATTTGATATCAAGATTTCACTATAAATACATTTATAGAAAATATGATGTTTTGCACTCACATGACTTTCTCTACTCTTCTACGAACTATTTTTACAAACGTTTATTCTCCATCTGCTTTATGTTAATAGAGATAAACATTTGCAGAAACTATTTTATCGATAATTTTCTTGTAGGTGCAAAGAAAATATGGTGGGCTTTAAGCGATAGTCAAATCTTTTAAGAGCTGTGGAGCATTTTGAGGCAGTATTTTTAATACTTGAATAATTTCAATTAAATTATATACTATGTAAATTCAATAACAGCCCGCCTTGAAACAATATGAATGTAATCATTTTTTAAAACTGTATATAACAGTCATTGCAAATGATTATATTATTGTAAACATCTTTAATAATGTTATGTGAATGCATTACATACTTTAATAATGTAAGAGCTGTGAGAATAATAAGTTTAAAGTTGCTAACAATGAGATAACAATGAGGTAATCTTGAGGGAAGAATGGGTTTTAGAGTTTAAATGTTACTAGTCATGATTAGAGCAACGATAATGTAAATTTTGTGACAGTTTAAAAATAGCCAATCAACAGCCAGAAAAAGCTTTAGCAAAATGCAGATATTCAATTAGACTAGGATTATCCAATCAGAGATTTGAAATACAGAAGCTTACGGATTTTGACGGTTGAAAGATGTTCAGTTACCTGCAGACCTTGGTAGTGATTGGATGGAAGATATGTTCTCTAAAGAAATATTACGTATTCGTGTGAATCGTAAAATATGTATACGTGTTAACAAAGTGCAAATATGAAATAAAATAATCTCACAGCTCTTAATATCAGTGTAGTGCTATTTAATTTGTGCCAAGGATTAATAAAAAGAAGTGAATTTAAACTTAAAAGTGTTAGCCTACGTTCTTGTCGCACCACGCTCTGATTAAGAGAAATGTGTCTCTAAAGTAATACTGACGCAGCCGAGGCAATCATAAACATAAATACTATCTATAGAAGCAGTATAATAACAAAGTTAATACGTAAAAACAATCTTCTTCAAACTAACGCCCAAAGCGTGGTGCAACAACACAAACTTCAACAACAATAAACTACAACAGTTGAAGAACAATTATACTTCTTCAAGTTGGCTTCCCAAGCGTGAGGCTTATAAATTACGTAAACAATTCACCTACTTCAATTTCATTCTCTGTTTCTTGAAACTTTTATTTCGATTGACATGAAGTAGATGGAGAATAAGCATTTGTAAAAGTAGTTTGTACAAGAGTAGAGAATGTCACGTTGTGTGCAACACATTAGATATTTCAAAATGCTGACTAGTACGTTCTTTAGTCTGTGTACATAAAGGTCAGTCTGTGTGTTCCTTATAGGCTTCTACACCGTTGCACCGATTTCGACCAAACTTGACGTAAGGCGAAAATTACTCTCTCATAAAATTCGAAATTCCGCTGCATTTCACACATTACTATTTCATTTTATGTTATGCCTATAAAAGCTCACAGCACCATCTATATCTTTACAAATGATAATCGTAACAGGTCGAACATTGCCAATATAAGAACAATAATTATTCAGGCTTTCGAGGTCTCACAAAATAACAAAGGAACAACGAGTACACACATTGTTCCTTGATCGTTTCTCTGACATTGGTCATTAAGTAACAACAGCTATGCCACCTGTGGCTATGCTTATGCAAATGTAAAGGCTATACAATCGCTTATTTGAGAAATTAAACAGAATTTCCAACTGTTATAACAGCAACAGCATCAAACCAGACTAAATACCACTGCTTCTTCTTCTTCTTCTTCTTCTTCTTATTATTATTATTATTATTATTAATCTTCATGTGATTATTTATTGTGTATTGATATAAAATAATATAAAGGATTAAACATAATCGAATTGGCTACAAAGATCTCTCTGGGGTTCCAACATTGCTAACATAAGAGTAATAAAAAAGTGGAGGCTCATATACATTCATTCTGCGATAATACTCCGAATATTGAGGTATTCACGTATTATAATTTTTAGTGTCTCATTTTTACTTTCTCTACTACGTATAGTAAGTAGGGGAAGTATTGTATTCCACCCAAAAATTCGATACCGAGATTTCACCGGAAGTACATGTTTTGAAACCCCCTGAAACCAAAAAAAGCATTTTTGGAAACATGTCCGTGTGTGTCTGTGAACAGCATAACTCAGAAACGAACAGTCAGATAAACACCAAACTTGGTATTTAGGTTCAGTATCTTCCAGGAATGCGACACGAAGGTTTTCAAGAAAATTCCCCTATCCCAGACTACCCTTTACAAACAACATTTTTCGAAAATTTTAATTTTCTCAAAAATGGCTCTAACGATTTTGATTAAAATATCATATATTTAAGATATTTTCAATACAAATGAAATGCAAATCTCGAATATTCTAGGAATGTCTCCAAAAGTATTCTTCATTGTGAACGCCTTTTGCATAACTGGTCAACCATAAGAGATAGACAAAATTTTACTACACAAAAATGTATGTCGCATTAAAATACACAATTTAAGTCATATACATTTTTTTTGTTGAGTGAACCGTTTTCGAGATATTGATTGATTTTCGCTTAAATTTTCCAATACTTATACTTTTTCTCAAATGGCAATTCGTTATTCATTTTTTTGTCCTGGTGATGTAAGGAGAATGGAATACTCCACATAGCAACCAGGTCTTAAAATATTTGACTATCACTTAAAGCCTACCAATTCCCCTTGCATCTACAAGAAAATTAGCAATAAGATTAACATCTCGATTAACATGAAGCATATGGACAATAGGCGTATGTGAAAATAGTAGGTATAAGAGTAGAGAAAGTCATATGAGTGTAACACATCAGATTTTTCTTCTTTGTCTACATTTAATGTTAATTTGGGTTTTATTTTTTGTTGTTGTGTTTTCTTAGTAGTATTTTGTGTGTTGGTAGCTAAGAATAAGCAAGTTTACACGACGCTACTTTTAAACTGCTCTCTTGCCAAATAATTAGGTTAGGTAAATAATTATTTCGTCATTCGAATTTAAAATGCTACCCAAGCAAAGACGACTAAACCAGATAGTAAATACATAATACCTCCCTTTTTAGTCTTCTTGTTTACTTTCTCTACTATATGCAGTAAGTAGCGGAAGTATTGTATTCTACCTAAAAAATCGATACCGATATTTCACCGGAAATACCTGTTTTGAGGTGACCTGAATTAAAAAATCTGATGTGTTACACTCACATGACTTTCTCTACTCTTGTACAAACTATTTTTACAAGCGCTTATTCTCCATATGCTTCATGTTAATGGAGATATCGAGATGTCAATCTTATTGATAATTTTCTTGTAGATGCAAGGGGAATATGGTAGGTTTTAAGCGGTAGTCAAATATTTTAACGCTGGTTGCTATGTGGCGCATTTCATTCTCTTTGCATGTCCAGGACATAAAAAAATGAATAACGAATTTGAGAAAAAGTATAAGTATTGGAAATTTTAAGGGAATAACAAGCAATATCTCGCAAACGGTTCACTCAACAAAAGAAATGTATATGACATAAATTGTGTATTTTAACGCGATCTACATTTTTCGTGTAGTAAAACTTTGTCTATCTCTTATGGTTTACCAGCTATGAAAAAGTCGTTTATAATGAAGAATACTTTTGGAGACATTCCCAGAAAATTCGAGATATACATTTTATTTGTCATGACAATATCTTAAACATATGATATTTTAATCAAAATCGTTAGAGCCGTTTTTGAGAAAATTAAAAGTTTCGAAAAATGTTCCATGTAAAGGGTAGTCTGGGGTGAGGGGATTTTCTTGAAAACCTTCGTGTCGCATCTCTGAAAGATACTGAACCTAAATACCAAGTTTGGTGTTTATCCGACTCTTCGTTTTTGAGTTATGCTGTTCACGGACACACAGACACACAGACAGACACACAGACAGACACACAGACAGACACACACACGGACATGTTTCCAAAAATGCTTTTTTTGGATTCAGTGAGTCTCAAAACATGTATTTCCGGTGAAATCTCGGTATCGAAATTTTGGGTGGAATACAATACTTCCCCTACTTACTATACGTAGTAGAGAAAGTAAAAATGAATAACGAATTTGAGAAAAAGTATAAGTATTGGAAAATTTAAGGGAATAACAAGCAATATCTCAAAAACGGTTCACTCAACAAAAAATATGTATATGACATTAATTGTGTATTTTAACGCGATCTACATTTTTTGTGCAGTAACATTTTGTCTATCTCTTATGGTTTACCAGTTGTGCAAAAGTCGTTCAGAATGAAGAACACTTTTGGAGACATTCCCAGAAAATTCGAGATATACATTTCATTTGTCATAAATATACCTTAAACATATGATATTTTAATCAAAATCGTTAGAGCCATTTTTGAGAAAATTAAAATTTTCGAAAAATGTTCCATGTAAAGGGTAGTCTGGGGTGGGGGGATTTTCTTGAAAACCTTCGTATCGCATCTCTGGAAGATACTGAATCCAAATACCAAGTTAGGTGTTTATCCGACTGTTCGTTTCTGCGTTATGCTGTTCACAGACACACAGACACACACACACACACACACAGACACACACACGGACATGTTTCCAAAAATGCTTTTTTTGGATTCAGGGAGTCTCAAAACATGTATTTCCGGTGAAATCTCGGTATCGAATTTTTGGGTGGAATACAATACTTCCCCTACTTACTATACGTAGTAGAGAAAGTAAAAAAACTTTTCAGAATGAGATCCGTGTGTGTGTCGTGTCTCTGTGAACAGCATAACTCAAAAACGAAACGTGGAATAAATACCAAACTTGGTATTTGAGTTCAGTATCCTTCAAAGATGCGACACAAAGTTTTTCAAGAAAATGTCCCCACCCCAGACTACTCTTTACATGGAACATATATGCTTAAGATAACTTTATTGCAAATGTCCCCAAAAGTCGCCTGTATTCTGAATGAATTTTGCATAACTGTAAGAAATAGACGAACGTTTACTGCACAAAAATGTAGATCTCGCTAAAACACACAATTTATGCCACATACATATTTTCTGTCAAGTGAACCATTTCCGAGATATTCCTTGTTGTTTGTTTAAATTTTCCAATACTTACACTTTTTCTCAAATGCGAATTCCTTATTTTTTTATGTCCTGTACACACGAAGAGATTGGAATGCTCCACATAGAAACCAGCTATCAAAGGATTTGACTATGGCTTAAAGCCTACCAAATTCCCCTTGCAACTATTAGTATTAAGATCGTTTTTACAAATGTGGATCTCGATTAACATGAAGTGGATGGAAAATAAGCGTTTGTAATAATAGTTTGTACAAGAGTAGAGAAAGTCGGGTGGGTGCAACACATCAGACTTTTATAGAGGAATTTATCATTTTGCCTGTTTTTATTCGCGGATTTATCTTTTATATCTAGACATATTGTTATACCAGCAGATTCTCGTAGCCAAGGTATGTAAGCTTTGGAAAAATAGCAATATCGGTTACTTCGGAAATATCAAACATTCCAGTGGATTTATAAAAGTGGAAAGCGGATCATATTGAAATTCTGATGCTATTTTCCAACGCATCAATATGACGGCAAAAATATTCCAATAAATACAAACACATCACTCAGAGAAAGCGAGAAAGAAAATATGAAGAGATGCGTGCTACAACAGACGAAAGGAGCAGTCGCATTTTAGAACAATTTGGTAAATATGTAGGTATGGTAAGAAGAGACATTCTTGCAGCGTTTAACCCCATGTTACTGTCACCACAATGATGATACATGAAATTAATAATTGGGAAAGGAAATTTGAGAAGGAAACGTTCCAGACACCTCCTCGGCATTTGCCAGTTATGACTGAGGGAATCCTGGAATAAACTCACAAGCAAACGTTCAGGAGGGGCAAATAAGAATGTTGGATTTTCTGGTACTAATGGATGCAGCATTGCTTATGTGTATAGTTATGCAGAAGTATACAACTCGAGAATTACAATGTACGTCACAAATTGTTGTTCTAGAGCACCTTAAGTTGCCATGCAGTGGCCGTCCGTTATGTCATCGACTAGTGGCAGGCAAGCTGCTGACGGGCTATCCACAGTCCACATGCGAGTTTTACTTATTATGGTTGTGGGCCCCGCGGTAATTTGAACAACTCGCACTTTGGAAGTCCCCGGTTAAAATCCCAATGTAACCGAATGCTTCTTTTATGGTTTATCTTCAGTCGCTATGTGAATGCTGGGTTGGATAACTTCACCCTCGAATTTTTCTATTATCGCTTTCCTCACCACATTTAATTCCCTTCTTCTTCACTGTCATTCAAGGCATTAGGCTCACCCCCAATCCCTAATATGCTATGATCCAGAGCTTGCTTGCTCCTCGACAGGCTACTGACTGTATATGCTTCCTTTACCAATAATGAAATAGAAACAGCAAAACAAGTGTGTAAAAAATCTGATGTATTGCACCCATTTGCAAATCGCCATAAACCTCTACTCTTGTACAAACTACTTTTACAAACGCATATTCTCCATCTACTTCATGTTAATCGAGATAAACATTTGCAGAAAACATTCTTATTACTAATTTTCTCGTAGATGCAAGGGGAATACGGTAGGCTTTAAGCGATGGTCAAATATTTTAAGATCTGCTTGCTATGTGGAGCATTCCATTCTGTTTGCATGCTCAGGACATAAAAAAAGATTGACGAATTCCCATTTGAGAAAAATACCAAGAAAAATATCTGGAAAATGGTTCACTCCTCAACAAATGTGTATTTTAACACTATCTACGTATTTTGTGTAGTAAAACTTTGTCTCTTACAGTTTACCAGTTATGCGAAATTCCCAGAAAATTCAAAACATACATTTCATTTTCCATGAAAATATCTTAAACATATACTATTTTAATAGCCATTTTTGAGAAAATCAAAATTTTCAAAAAAAATTCCATGTAAAGGCTAGTCTGGAGTGGGGGTACTTTCTTGAAAATTTTCGTGTAGCATCCTTGGAACATACTAAACTCAAATACAAAGTGTGGTATTTATCCGACTTTTCGTTTATGAGTTATGCTGTTCACAGACCGACACATATACACGGACATGTTTTCAGAAATGATTTATTTTTTACTTTCTCTACTACGTATAGTAAGTAGGGGAAGTATTGTATTCCACCCAAAAATTCGATACCGAGATTTCACCGGAAATATATGTTTTGAGACCCCCTGAATCCAAAAAGAGCATTTTTGGAAACATGTCCGTGTGTGTCTGTGAACACCATGACTCAGAAACGAACAGTCAAATAAACACCAAACTTGGTATTTAGGTTCAGTATCTTCCAGAGATGCGACATGAAGGTTTTCAAGAAAATCCTCCCACCCCAGATTACCCTTTACATGGAACCTTTTTCGAAAATTTTAATTTTCTCAATAAATGACGCTAATGATTTTGATTAAAATATCACATGTTTAAGATATTTTAATGACAAATAAAATGTATATCTTGAATTTGCTGGGAATGTCTCCCAAAGTATTCTTCATTGTGAACGACTTTTGCATAACTGGTAAACCATAAGAGATAGACAAAGGTTTACTACACAAAAAATGTAGATTGCGTTAAAATACACAATTTATGTGATATACATTTTTTTGAGTGAACCGTTTTCTAGATATTGGCTGTTATTCCCTTAAATTTTCCAATATTTGTACTTTTTCTCAAATGTAAATTCGTTATTCATTTTTTTATGTCCTGGTAATGCAAAGAGAATGGAATACTCCACATAGCAACCAGCTCTTAAAATATTTGCTATCGCTTAAAACCTGCCAATGCCCCTTGCATCTACAAGAAAATTACCAATAAGATTGACATCTCGATTAACATGAAGCATATGGAGAATAAGCGTTTGTAAAAATAGTTTGTACAAGAGTAGAGAAAGGCATGTGAGTGTAACACAACATATTTTTTTATAGACTTTTGGTTTGAATGTGTTAGACTGTTTGAAAACCTTAGAATGACTGGCATTAGATGACAATACAATGGAGATTAATTCTTAAGCCCTAAAAACTGGTCTAACTCCTGAGTGGAAGAAGGTAATTGGATCAATACAAGCTACTGCCCAGTCAAAATACTGCGGTTCTTATTTGTCGACTGCGAACTTAAGAAAGGATTCAACAGGAGGATAATTTTCTCAGGCTCTTTCGAAATAGAAGTTCGCATCTGCCAGCACTTCATTCTGCTCGACAGGCAGGCACCACGATGGTTCTCTTTTTCACCGCACATTTCACTCTCCTTGCATTGCCAGCTTCTAATCTTTTCCTTATTTTCACACTGTTTTAATTAAATAACCCCACCTACTTCTTCAACGCAGAAGTTCGACCATATCAGCGCACGTTTACCCAAACCGCCTTTTCCTCTTTTTTATGAAGTAATAAGATCCGAAGTGAAGTAGTGAAAAGTTTGGCTCCGAGAGGCGATGTTGGTTACAGAATCTGGAAAATGTTCTTTAAGATATTCGATGACAGATTAAGGATAGGTCCTCTCCTAATAAAAACATAATCAACTTACATTTTCTTTTGAAACTTTTTACACCTACATGTACTTTGTTAGATTAACATGACATTACTTTCTTAACTACGTATAGTAAGTAGGGGAAGTATTGCATTCCACTCAAAAATTCGATACCGAGATTTCACCGGAAATACATGTTTTGACGCCCCCTAAATCCAAAAAATTGCACTTTTAGAAAAACGTACGTGTGGTGTCTGTTTGTGTGTCTGTGAACAGCATAACTCAAAAACGAGAAGTCGGATAAATACCAAAATGTTTATTTTCTCAAAAATAGCTCTAACGATTTTGATTTCAATGTCATACATTTAAGATATTTTCATGGAAAATTAAATGTATATAACGCATTTTCTGGAAATGTCCTCAAAAGTCTCCTCTTCATTCTGAATGGCGTTTGCATAACTGATAAACCTTGAGAGATAGACAAAATTTTACTCCACAAAACATGTAGATATCGTTAAAATACACAATTTATGTCATATACATTTTTTGTGGAGTGAACCATTTCCTTGTTTTTTTTATACTTTCTCTCAAATTGGGAACTCATTCGCTTTGTTTTCTTGCCCTGGACATACAAAGAGAATAACATGCTCCACATTGCAAACAGCTCTTAAAGGATTTTATTATTGTTTAAATCCTACCATATTCCCCTTGTACCCGCAATACAATTAGCAACAAGTTTCTACCAAGGTTTATCTGGATTAACATGAAGTGGATGAAGAATAAGGGTTTGTAAAAATAGTTTGTACAAGCGTAGAGAATGTCATGTGAGTGCAACGTATGATATTTTTGTTCTATCTACTTCATTTTAATCAAGATAAACCTTTCCGAAAATAGAGACAAGGGGAATAACGATAGTCAGTTTTTTTTAGAACTGGACGCTATACGCTGGTCTGAAAATTCGCGAGAAACAACTGAAAATCAACAGAATAGCTAGGTGTTACACAATTCGAGACATTTATAACGGATATCTCCGAAATGGCTTATACCACAAAAAATTCAAATAAATTGTACGTTTTAAAAAGATCTACACGTTTTGTGTAATACGTTTTCGCCTCTCGTTTAACGTTAACCAGTTATACAAGATTATAAAAACTCCTTTTAAGTGATGAGGACCTCAAGGACTATTCCCAGAAAATTCAAGATACACAACTCATTTGATATGTAAATATCTTTAATATATGCGATTTTAATCGAAGTCGTTAGAGATATTTGTTACAAAATAGGTGTAGTTTGTGGTGGAGGTTTCTTTAAATTCTACGTTTCGCAACTTTGAAATGTACTGTACCTAAATACCAGGTTTGGTGTTTATCCTACTTTTCGTTTTTACTTTCCCTATTACAATAGTAATAAGGGGAAGTATTGTATTCCACCCAAAAATTCCATACCGAGATTTCACCGAAAATACATTTTTTGAGACCCCCTGAATCCAAACCCCATTTTTGGAAACATGTCCGTGTGTGTGTCTGTGAACAGCATAACTCAGAAACGAACAGTCGGATAAACACCAAACTTGGTATTTAGGTTCAGTATCTTCCAGAGATGTGACACGAAGGTTTGCAAGAAAAGCCCCCCACCCCAGATTACCCTTTACATGGAACATTTTTCGAAAATTTTGATTTTCTCAAAAACATCTCTAACGATTTTGATTAAAATATCATATGTTTAAGATATTTTCATGACAAATGAAATGTATATCTCGAATTTTATGCGAATTTTTCCAAAATTATTCTCCATTGTGAACGACTTTTGCATAACTGGTAAACCGTAAGAGATGGACAAAATGTTACTGCACAAAAATGTAGATCGCGTTAAAACACATAATTTAGGTCATATACATATTTTTTGTGAACTGAACCATTTCCGAGATATTCCTTGTTATTTTCTTGAATTTATTCGATTTTTTGTCCTGCATACAAGAGTAAATGAAATGCTCCACATAGCAGCCAGCGCTTAAAAGATTTGACTATCACTTAAAGCCTACCAATTCCCCTTGCATCTACAAGAAAATTAGCAATAAGATCAGAAATAATGTAACACAACAGAATTTCTTTTAATACAGAGCGCCTCAGAGCATGTATTTCCGAACACCCGGCCCTGTCCGTTACTGAATTACTGTCCTAAAATACCGCAGCATGTATTTATGTTCGATATTGTTTACGGTCTACGCCTAGAATATGGGATGTAAAATATATTTAATTTATGTGTAGTAACCTCAGAGTGAAATATGGAGATGACCCCTTTAAGTTCCAATAGTGGTATGCTAAATATGCGCGTGCTGCAACAAGAACGGACAGACTCTAACTCAAAAAGTTCCTTAGTATACAAGATACCTGTTTAATTGATCTATCACTGATCCAACGCCACTCGGCTTAAATATATCAGCAAAGCTATTAATTTTGAAATATGAAACTCAGAGCCTCATTTTGAGAATAGCTGGGGGAACATAAAAGCATGTGAGCAGACAAACTCCGAAAGTTTGCCAATGGACTGGTCTTCAAGGACTGTGGTCGCTACAAGACCAAAAATAGATAATAGATTCTAGACCGTTTTCACATAGACATGGAGAATCGCTGTTACTTCCAAACTCCCCCTGGCTAGAAATAAAACGAACCGTAAAGGCATTAAAGATTAACTTTTAGTCTGCGGATTTCGAAATGAGAACAGTGCATTGATCTTGTTACGTTCACTGAGACAAAAATAGCAGCAAAGAGTGCAACTGCATAATGCAATAATAGGACTTTTTACTTTCTCCTGAAACAAAACATTTTGTTTTTCCTACCGCTACAGGGTGTTTTTAATTTATTTACAACGAATGATTTAAAAGCCTTGTTTCACCGTTAGATACCCCCATAAGGGGGCTTCCAACCCCTTCAGCTGCCGTGGTGCGGGCGCTGCGGAACCTGAGCAGTCGTGGTACCTCTGACGCTACTGGAAGTACGCTGAGCCAAACATCCGAGCCCCACTCATAAGGGCATCGTTCGGATTGGGTTGGACTCACCGGGGAATTGA
Source organism: Deroplatys truncata (assembly GCA_030765065.1). Classification (NCBI taxonomy): domain Eukaryota; kingdom Metazoa; phylum Arthropoda; class Insecta; order Mantodea; family Mantidae; genus Deroplatys; species Deroplatys truncata. The sequence goes on along the minus strand of CM060989.1, from coordinate 76,871,597 downwards.
TTCTCGATACCCATGGGTACGTCTCTGCGGATTTCCCTCTAGGCGGTGTAGACGCCTCAAGGTCCTTGAGACGGTATTTTTAACACTTAAATGATTTCAGTCAAATTATATATGATTTCTAAATTCAATAACAGCCGCCTTTAAGCAATATATGTATGTAATAATTTGTAAAATGTATGTAACAGTCATTGCATGTGCTTATATTATTGTAAACATGTTCAGTAATGTTATGTGAATGCATTACGTAATTTAATAATATAGGAACTGTGAGAATAATAAGTTAAATGTTGCTAACAATGAGGTAAGCTTCAGGCAATAATGAGTGAGGGTATAAAAGTTGCTATTGATTCTTGGAAGCAATAATGTAATTTTAGTGACAGATTATAAAAATATCTAATCAACAACCAGAAAATGCTTTAGTTAAATGCAGGTATTCTATTGGAGTAGGATTAGCCAATCAGACACTTGAAATACAGAAATTTACAAGTTTAGACGGTTGAAATCTATTCAGTTGCCTGCAAACAGCGTTATTAACCAGACGCAAAAAGTGTCCTCAAGAAATATAATATGTATTCGTGTGATAATAAAAATGTTTACGTGTTAAAAAGTGTAGTTAATTAATAAAAAGAATCTCACAGCTCTCTATATCGATGAAGTGTTATTTAAATCATATCAAGTATTAATAAGAGGAGTGAAGTAAAAATTATAATCTGTGTAAGCCTACATTCTTGTCGCACCACGACCTTACGAAGAGAAACATGTCTCTAACAAAAATACTGACGTAGCCAGGCAAACAAATAATGATACTTAAAGAAACTGTCAAATTAATGTTAATGTTTTTTAAAACCTTGGGGCCACCTGAATGTTCATTTTTGGGGCGAAGGCTACCGGAAACTGTTTACTATACGTGCGGTTGCAACTACTAGAAGTTCGGCTCCCCAACAGTTGAAATATAATACAAACTACCTCAAATTGACGCCCAAAGCCTGGTAAAAATCTGATGTGTTACACTCACATGACTTTCTCTACTCTTGCACAAACTATTTTTACAAACGCTCATTCTCCATCTACTTCATGTTAATCGAGATAAACATTTGCAGGCTCAATCTTATTGCTAATTTCCTTGTAGGTGTAAGGGGAAAATATATTTACAAGGGCAATATAGAAAATCAGTAGCCTTTAAGCACATACATATCTCTTAATAGCTGGTTGCTAGGTGCAGCACCATTCCCTTTGCCACAGATTAATACTCTTTGCATATCCAAGACAAAAAAATGAATAAAGAATTCCCATTTTAGAAAATAAGTATTGAAAAATTTAAGGGAATAACAAGCAATATCTCGAAAATGGTTCACTCAACAAAAAAAACTGTATATGACAAATTGTGTATTTTAACGTGCTCTACATTTTTTGTGTAGTAAATTTTTGTCTATCTCTTATGGTTTACCAGTTATGCAGAAGTCGTTCACAATGAAGAACACTTTTGGATACATTCCCAGAAAATTCAAGATATACATTTTATTTGTCATGAAAGTATCTTAAATATATGATATTTTAATCAAAATCGTTAGAGCCATTTTTGAGAAAATTAAAATTTTCGAAAAATGTTCCATGTAAAGAGTACTCTGGGGTGGGGGGGATTTTCTTGAAAACCTTCGTGTCGCATTCTTGGAAGATACTGAACCTAAATACCAAGTTTGGTGTTTATCCGACTGTTCGTTTCTGAGTTATGCTGTTCACCGACAGACACACACACAGAAACCCAGACACACACACGGACATGTTTCCAAAAATGTTTTTTTTTTTATTCAGGGGGTCTCAAAACATGTATTTCCGGTGAAATCTCGGTATCGAATTTTTTGGTGGAATACAATACTTCCCCTACTTACTATACGTAGTAGAGAAAGTAAAAATAACGTAACAAACCACCGTCTTTATCCTCCAGTACCGCCCTGGGGAGCCAGTGAACAGTCTTTTAGGTTGCTGTCGGTTCCACCAAGATTTTTCGGTAGTCTTCCCCTTTGGGTGTTAATGCGCGTAAGTGGCATATCCCTTCCACCCTGTAATGAGGGGCCGGATTTAAATTTTCAGGTTTCCTTGGAGGAAAAAGCTCTCGTTGGGGGAGAGAGCCACTCGTTACGTATATCACGGGATATTTACGTATTTATAGTACAATTATACAATGTTTTATTTTTCCATATCATTTCTTTACTTTCTCTACTGCGTATAGTAAGTAGGGAATATTGCATTCCAACCAAAAATTCGATACCGAGATTTCACAGGAAATACATGTTTTGAGACCCCTGAATCCAAAAAAGCATTTTTGGAAACATGTCTATGTGTTTGTGTGTGTGTCTGTGAACAGCGTAACTCAGAAACGAACAGTCGGGTAAACACCAAACTTGGTATTTAGGTTCAGTATCTTCCAGAGATGCAACACGACGGTTTTCAAGAAAATCCCCCCACATCAGATTAACCTTTATATGGAAAATTGTTCGAAAATTTTAATTTTCTCAAAATTGGTTCTAACCATTTTGATTAAAACATCATACGTTTAACATATTTTCATGAGAAATAAAATATATATCTCGAATTTTCTGGGAATGTCTCCAAAAGCATTCTTCATTGTGAACGAGTTTTGCATAACTGGTAAACCAAAACAAATACACAAAATTGTATTACACAAACAATGTAGATCGCGTTAAAATACACAATTTATGTCATATACATTTTTGTTGTCGAGTGAACCATTTTCGAGATATTGCTTGTTATTCCTATAAATTTTCCAATACTTATACTATTTCTTAAATTCGTTATTCAGTTTTTTATGTCCTGGACATATTCCCCTTGCATCTACAAGAAAATTAGCAATAAGATTAACATCGATATCTCGATTAACATGAAGCATATGGAGAATAAGCGTTTGTAAAAATAGTTTGTACAAGAGTAGAGAAAGTCATGTTAGTGTAACACATCAGATTTTTTGGCTTAAGAAAGATAGTCTTTATAAAACGTGAGACTTGGACTCACTTGATGCAGTGGAAGAGCTTGCATACAACTGGTTGTTCTCTTGAAGACACGGTGCACTCAGTCAGAAGGTGATGGGCCGTTTGGATATTTTTGGGCCGTTTTTTAGGAATTGGGTTAGAATGTAGTTGGGTCCAAGGGATAAGGAGATTTGATGTGTTACACTCTTGCACAAACTATTTTTACAAACTCTTATTCTCCATCTATTTCATATTAATCAGATAAACATTTGAAGAAACGATCTTTTGACATGCAAAGAGAATTACATTTAAAATGTTCCGTTTGTTCTTCAAATGCAGAACTTGTCACAGTGATCGCATTTAATTTTTTATATACCAGAACCTTTCAATCCGTCGTAAAGAACATCAAAGAAATATTAAATTAAAACAAACTGATAAATCAACTGTGTCCCACCATTTGTGGTATACACAACATGAAATTTGTCAAGATATTTAACTATTCAAACCCATACATAATTCATCTATGTTGTAAGCTTGGGAAAAAATATTCATTATTAAAAATAATTTACAAGTTATAAATTTTGAAATTCCGCCGTTGGATGACGTCACCCGCCTTCTGGTTCACCTTCAGCAGTTATAAAAAGTACCACCTGAGGTCCTTCCAATCGTCCACATGGGTCAGATACATTTTGTGTTGTGAAGCAAGACTCAGTCGTGTTCTGTGCTGATGATGAGACCTTGAAGTGTCGAAACGCTGGTCCATCTTTTACCACCATGATGTAAGTGAAGGCTTTTAATATCATTAGACTCATTTAGTTTATCAATTGACTCTTCCCTGTTAATATTATCCTATTTAAACCTTATATTATATGCTGATTCCGAAATTGTTCCAGTTTGACATTCTCTAATTTGTAGTAATTTTTATGTTGATAATGCCACAGGATACGTCCTCTACTGTTAGTCAAGGCTAATGATGATTATAATGATGTTAATAATAATACAATTTATTTAATTCCCTTTTTATGCAACTATATATTGTGCCGAAAACTTTCTTTTAAAGGATTTTCTATTCATATTATGCAAATTAGTGGTACTGTATATCTGTAAGCTACGCTCCTGTCCGAGTTTGATTTGCGTAAACACAAACTAACAGATGGCAGGAAAGAACAAAGATTTAGTGTGTCAATTAAATGAGCTTCAGTCACAACTCAGTTAACGCTGCATGCAACATGAGTACCTCTACCCCTTCCCCATTGTTTTGTATGTTTTGGTTTACATACAAGAGTCTATGAAATGTTCCTTCGATTCATACACAGGAAACGCACTCAAGGTCTATCAAGAACTATGGTTCAGCAACTCTTCTCTAGCATAAAGTTAAACGCAACTACTTTCAATAGTGCAAAACTTAAAACATTTAGAAGTACTGAAAAAGTACCGAAGGTTTATCTCAAAGTATTGGACATAATTCGATACCCCTGTGTATCGAGGATATCGAGGTATCGAGGTCCCTTCCCTAGTTACATTCTTTTGTGTGTCGCGAATTTTGTGTATTTAATTACTATCTTTCAATTAATTACTTCGTATATATTTGTGAGGACCTAATTACAATATATTTATCCTGGAAATCCGAGCTCAGGTACCTTTCTACTTGCAGATAATTTATTATTTCTCTACACGTCTCACGGACTTTTTTTTATCTAAATACCTCGTCACGGAGATTTCCCACTTAACCATAAAGTAGTGCTCAACTTTCCACCAAATATCTTCTCACTAACTCTTCCCCTTCTTTATCTATAATTTCTCTTCTTCACCGATGACGCACCGCTATAGCGGCGTCCTTCTTCTAGCTTGTTGACTTTTCCCTTTTTTTTCCGAGTGGAGGAGAAAAACACTGTTGCGTGTGGGACTCGGCATCATGACGGATGGCCATACCCACTAAAAACTCCTCCACCGGAGAATTGAAAGGATAAAGGTTTGGAGATCCCGCAATATGCACTCTCGGTATTTTTGTATAGTGTAATCAGCAATGGAGTCATGCTGAGAATGTGCTGTTTGTATGATTCCTGAGTGATAAACATGACTTACGCCCTTATTACCAGACAGGGAAGTGTGTATGTTGTGTGTGTGTAATGTATGTTGTGAATGTCTGCAGTTAGTGTGTTGGTGGTTAAGAATTGGGAAGGATGTGATAGGGAATTGAGAGGTGAAGGTGGAACAGGTCTTGAAGTCTGCGTGCCCGGGCCTGTTACCTCCGGGCATATCTGTTGGTCCCAAGGATCTGGATTGCTCTGTCTGTGTGCTCTTCTATTTTTTCATGTATCCATTTGTTTCCCAGTTGTACGGTGCGTTTAATTGTTGTATCTAGTTCGTCAGTGTCACGCTCGTGCTTGGCGATGATCTTTTCTGTGATGGATGTGAATTTCTTTGTGAAATTCTCTTCCAGTGCGGTGAGGCGAGTTGAGATGTTCAGCAACTCGGCTTGTAGATCTTGAATTGCTGAGAGGATGCTGGTATTGGTTGCCATAAGCTGCTCGGCTTGAGTGTTGACTGGGGTAATGGTGATGTTCTCAAGTTCCAGAATGGCGGTTTCCATGGCGCCAAGACGGCGTAGTTGTTGTTCTGTGTCGGCGTGTTGAGCGGCGGTGACGAGTGAAGCTATGATTTCATCCTGTTGTGAGATGCTAGATGCGATGTTCAGGACCTCGGAATGCAAATCCTGGATCGCATCTCGCAGAGTGGTGTCTATTGCTGGTGTTGTTGTGTGTGCTGGATGTGGTGGCGACGTCGGAGGAGCTGGTTGTGCGAGTACAGTTGAAGCCGGAGTTGGTCGACGGCTTCTCGGGTGTAGGGGGCACTGCGCCTGCCCGGTGAAGTGGCCATGGCCGTTGCAGGAGGCGCAGTACCGGCGGCGTCGGCGGAGGTCGTGATTGTTGCACTGCGATGTCAAGGATGCTGCACCGCAGTAGTGGCACCTGGGTGGTGCAGCGCAGGTTGAGGTGTCGTGGCCGTAGCAGCAGCATCTGCGGCAAGGCTGGTGGCTCTCCGATCGGCTAATCTATACTCGAAGGACCTGTCCTAATAAGGTCAGGCCGGACCTTAAGGCAGCTTCACGGTCGGCCGGGTCAGCCAATGCCAGGCGGACGAAGGTGGTTGGTCCTCGGGACGTGACGATACGCGTGGCCTGCAAGGTAGAAGGCCACCGGTGTTGGACTGCGCTGAGTATATATCTAGTAGGCAGGTCCCGAGGAACTCCGGAGATCACTGCGCTGCACCGAGATGAAGACTGCAGTGGTGAAGGTTGCTGTGGTGACGGCTGCTGCGTTGGAAGTTGTGAGGTGTTCTGTGCTGTTGGCGGCGGTTGAAGCTGGAACAGAGGTGCGGGTTGGACGATGCTATCGCGGAGAGATTGCTGGTTCCGCGGCGATGCAGCAGCGACCGCTGCCAAAGAAAGGCCGGTTACCGTCGGCGGTGTGGTCGAGCTCCCGGCAGATGCGAATCAGCTGCGGTGAGGCTCGGAGCAGTTTCTTCTATGACTGGCGCGGCGACGGCCCCATCGGCTGATGCCCGAGGAGCGGCGGCGGTTGCTTCGGCGGCTGCTCGGCGTGTCCGTTGCATTGACTTTTCCCCTTCTTTAAGACGGATGACTTGTTGACCACACTCGTTGCTAGCGTTCGTCGTTTGTTTTGTCTAGCCGTTATTGCTCTACATAGTATTATATTTGCATATTAAACTTAAACCTTTACTATCGTTCTCTTCTTATCTTGAGATTTTGTTTAGTTTTTTACATTATTACATTCGTTAAGTGCATTACAATTTCTAAATGTTATTAATAAATTACATTTATTTATTTACTGTGAGTTTCTCTTTTTCTTCTCTTGGTGTGGATTTGTACAATCACTCTATGACAATTCATGTTTCAGCCTTCAGGTAAGCAACCTTTGACTCCACCCAGGCGATATCATTTCTCTAAGTAACTGGGGTGAAAAACAATTTAGGGACATACGTAAAAAACGAACCAATGAGCGAGTGTAGGTATAGGTATGGGTTATACAATGGAAGGGGAAACCTCGCGCACTGAAACCTATATAGAACTAATGCGGCTACCACCTACAGGAGGAAGGGATGAAGTGAAGGAGCCATAGTATGCAACAGGTCACAGAGACGCGCAGAAATCCCTAACAGTCCCTGGCTTGAAGACCCGTACCACTACTGAGCTACCTAGAGAGGACGATGAACGACCCGTTAACCAAGCAGCCCTCTAGTGTCCACGGAGAGTACTATTTCCTTTTAGGACGATTAAATCAAGCAACATTTTGATTTAATCGTCCTGGAGTATTTTATGGTCAATGTTCAGAAATTTGTGGAGAAAATCACAGATTTATACCCATTGTAATTGAAAGAACTCTAACCAATAATTATCTTAATTGAATTTCAAATCATATTGAATCATTTGATGACTGAAAACAAGTAATGGTCTCTCAAACCAAATTATAGTAATATACTAATTACGTCTAATGATAAATTAAATAGGAAGTTAGTTAAAAATAACATTAGCATGTCAAACTAAGATTATTAATAATTAATACATCTTTATAGCTCAAATAATACCTTTAAATTGATTTACACTTCTTTTTTTTCTCAATTATACTAATTTTATTTAATGTAATAAATTTTTATGTATTTTTCCATAAAAAACTTTAACTTCAAATAAAACTTTTATTAATAACGTTAATTTGAAAGTGATAACTAATTTATTTTCAGTTTTTGATCCTTCATCAAATTTCATAAATTTATGCATTAATTGATCAAGTACTTTAATTGGATTACTATTAATTCCTTCATCATTATGATTCACGCAACAAAATATTATGAAACTTAATTACTAACAAACTCCATGAAGAATTTAAATTATTAATTGGAAAAAAAAATTAAAAAAGGATCAACATTTATTTTCATTTCAAGCATGCGCATGATCTGCCCTGCACAGCCTCACGTTACGATACGTATAAGCACACCTGATTCGGACCAGGCGGGATGGCTCGGGCGGTTTCACGTCTGTGGCCTGCATTCGGGAGGTCCCGGGACCGATCCCCGGTGACCGCCCCTCTGGCCCGTGGGTTTTTTTGTGGTTTCCCCAGGTCGCCAGCCGAATGTTGGGGTGGGTCATCTTCTACCACGACTCTCCTTCCTTGCATTACTTGTATCCATCATCTTTCTCGTCATTTGTTAGGGTTGTAGGAGCGTGTGACGGTGTTCGGCGCGTTGAGGCTGGGCGGTGGTTTGCGCTCTGTAAAGGTTTCTTTCCTAGCATCGCTGCGGTACGATCAATTAGGTATCTCCTCAGCGTGCGGCTACGCTCTGGGGGTCCATGGAAATTGGGCGGGGACCATCCGACGGCGAATGCGTTCTATCTGAAAACGTTAGGGATCCCATCCATGCTTACACCCGGATCTGGTCGCCTTTTGGGTCTCTCCCCCTCATCGTTTCCTCCCAGAGTTATGTTTAAAGCACAATAGGCCGACTGGCCTGCGTGCGGTGCTCTGTCCCGGTTCCAGGGGCCCCTCCTGATATGATACGTACCTTTAACTTACACCTGACTCGGAATAAAAGGAAAGTGATGGAAAGGAAGCATTCGTCTAACGGCCAGGAAAAACCACTAAAAACTCAAGGCCAGAGCAGGCGATTGACACGAATCGAACCCGGTACTTCCCGAATCTGAGCCTCACACCTTACTGCGGAGTCATCTCGCACTGTAATGAACATGTTATTCTATGTGAAATGAAGGGGTGGTTAGGATACCGCAGGTATCAAGCAGTTCCATTATGGTTGGTACATAAGTAAAGCCTAAAGAAATAAAATACAATTTGGCCTTCTAGAGAAACGTGTGAAGACTTATTTGCATGTGATGTTCAACAGGACGACAGCTATGACATTTATATGACAACTTTCATCAGAAACATTAAAGTTTATTTTTATTAAGTATATGTTTAATAATGCTATGTGAACGTATTAGTAATTTAATAATGTAGAAGCTGTGAGAATATAGGTCAAAAGTTACTAATAATGAGGTAACCTTGAGGCAATAATGAATTGGAAAGTTTAATAATATTACTAAAAATTCTTGGAACAACAATAATGTAATTTTTGAGACAGTTTATAAATAGCCAATCAACAACCAGAAAACCTGAAAGTTAAATGAAAGTATTCTATTGGAGTAAAATTAGCCAATCAGACACTTTAAATAGATGAAATTTGCAAATTCAGGTGGTAGAAGTCATTTGCTAGTAGATACCATTCCTAACTGGACGCGAGAAGCGTCCTCGAGAAGTTTAATGCGTATTCAGTGTGAGACGAAAATTCATTATAAAGTTTACGTGTTAAAAAAAATTTGATATGTTAAACTCACATGACTTTCTCTACTCTTGTACAACTATTTTTATAAACTCTTATTCTCCATCTATTTCATATTAATCGAGATAAACATTTGCAGAAACGATCTTTTGACGTGCAAAGGGAATTACATTTTACACATAGCGACCAGTTCTAAAAATATTTGACTATCGCTTAAGCCGTACTATGTTCCCCTTGTTTTTGTATTTGCAAGGGCAATATAGAAATACAGTAACCATTAACCATAGACATATCTTCTAATAGCTGGTTGCTAGGTGCAGCACCATTCTCTTTGCCACAGATTAATACTCTTTGCATATCCAAGACAAAAAAATGAATAACGAATTCCCATTTGAGAAAATAAGTATTGAAAAATTTAAGGCAATAACAAGGAATATCTCGAAAATGGTTCACTCAACAAAAAAATGCATATGACATAAATTGTGTATTTTAATGCGATATACATTTTTTTTAGTAAAATTTTGTCTATCTCTTACGGTTTACTAGTTATGCAAAAGTAGTTTACAATGAAGAATTATGAAGAGTTATGCTGTTCACAGACACACACAGATACACACACGGACATGTTTCCAAAAATTCTTTTTTTGGATTCAGGGGTCTCAAAATATATATTTCCGGTGAAATCTCGATATCGAATTTTTGGGTGGAATACAATACTTCCTCTACTTACTATACGTAGTAGAGAAAATAAAAATTCTAGTAATTAATAAATAATCTCACAGTTCTCTATATCAGTGAAGTGTTATTTAATCGTGTGGAGGATTAATAAAAGGAGTGAAGTAAAAATGAAGTAATCTTTAGCCGTAACACCCCCTGTTAAGAAATACATGTTTCTACAAAATAATACTGACGCAGCCGAGGCAAACATAAATATATAATATTTAAAGACAACATAAAAATACAAAGTTGATTCATAATCGTTGGGGCGAAGGCCACCGGAAAAGTAAACGTTGGGACGAAGGCCACCGGAAACTTTGTACCGTACGTGGTTGCAACTACTTCAAGTTCGGCTCCCCAACAACGGAACTACAATACAACTGCTCCTAAAATAAACCTTCTTCAGTGGCTAGACTAATTATGATCGAAAAATAGGGGAAGCCATGCTGAGAGAGAGAGAAAGAGAGGGGCTAGGTTGTCAGTAATATCATAATTAGCTGTGTTCCATTATGGGCCACATTTTATTCACGCGGTATACCTGGTGGGTAGAGATGTATAGTAAACAACTGACCCGCGGTAATTGTGGCCATTTACATTAGGGAGGCCCCGACTTCAAACCAAGCTGACCGAAATTTTTCGTGCTTTTCCTCGGTCGCTAGTGAAATACTGGGTTGGACAATTTGATCAGCGAATTTTCCTATCATCCTTTTCATCATTACATTTCATTCCCTTCTTCTCCACCACCATACCAGGATTGGGGTGATCACCCATCCTGGATATGCCTTGATCCAGAGTTTGCTTTCTCCTCGACACTACTGACCGAAGGCTTTGAACGAACAAAACTTATTGGAAGTAAATTATGTGTTTTAAAGAGATATGTATTTTCACTTTCTCCACTACGTATAGTAAGTACGGGAAGTATGGTATTCCAACCAAAAATTTGATACCGAGATTTCACCGGAAATATATGTTTTGAGACTCACTGAATCCAAAAAAAGCATTTTTGGAAACATTTCCGTGTGTGTCTGTGTGTCTGTGAACAGCTTAACTCAGGCACGAATAGTCGGATAAACACAAAACTTGGTATTTAGGTTCAGTATTTTCCAGAGATACGACACGAAGGTTTTCAAGAAAACCCCCCACCCCAAATTACCCTTTACATGGAACATTTTTCGAAAATTTTAATTTTCGATAAAATGGCTCTAACAATTTTGATTCAAATATCATGTTTAAGATATTTTCATGAGAAATAAAATGTATATCTTGAATTTTCTGGGAATGTCTCCAAACGTATTCTTCATTGTGAACGACTTTTGCATAACTGGTAAACTGTAAGAGATAGACAAAACTTTTCTACACAAAAAAATGTAGATTGCGTTAAAATACACAATTTATGACATATACATTTTTTTGTTGAGTGAACCTTTTTCGAGATACTGCTTGTTATTCCTTTAAATTTTGCAATAATTATTATCTCAAATGTGAATTCGTTATTTATTTTTTTGTCTTGGGTATGCAAAGAGTATTAATCTGTGCAAAGAGAATGGTGCAGCAGATAGCAACCAACTATTAAGAGATATGATTATGCTTAAAGGCTACTGTATTTCTATATTGCCCTTGCAATTACAAAACAAGGGGAACATAGTAGGCCCTAAGCGATAGACAAATATTTTTAGAACTGGTCGCTATGTGTAAAATGTAATTCTCTTTGCATGTCAAAAGATCGTTTCTGCAAATGTTTATCTCGATTAATATGAAATAGATGGAGAATAAGAGTTTGTAAAAATAGTTTGTACAAGAGTAGAGAAAGTCATGTGAGGGTAACACATCAGAGTTTTTCTAAAACGTTTTTGGTTACAGGGGGCCTCATAGCATGTATTCCTGGTGAAATCTCGGTATCAAATTTTTGGGTGGAATGCAATACTTTCCTTACTTACTATACGTAGTAGAGAAAGCAAAAATACTAGCGTTGTATTTAGGTTTCCATAAAAACAAACACTTATTTCAGAAGTCATCTCCTTCCATTTATATGATCCTTAAAGCAGAAGGCTTGAACTTCGAAATCGCTTCCTCATTAGCAGAGTAAAATTTTGAATTTCTTTATTAGTTTAAATAACATCTTGTTTACACTATCACTCAAACTTTTATATCTGATGGAATAATGTTAATTAAAGAAACTCTTTCTACCAGGAATCGAAGCCTGGATATCTAGATTAGAAGCTAGAACTCTAGAACCCAAAATCATTTTGTGGTTTTTCGCTGTGAACCACGTACCAAGATTTCAACGGAAATACATGTTTTGTGGTGAATTTTTGGAAACACGTCCGTGTGTGTGCTTGTGTGTCTGTTTTCTGTGTGTGCCTACCTGTCTGACTATTAACAGCATAATTCAAAAACGAAAAGTCTGATAAATATAAATCTGGTACTTGAGTTCAGTATCTTCCATGGATGCGACGCAAGCATTTTCACCTCCCACTCCTGTACTCATGGAACAGTTTTCGAACATTTTGATTTTATCAAATATAGCTCTAACGATTTTGATTAAAATTTATATGTTTAAATTACTTTCATGGCAAATGATATGTATATCTTGAATTTTCTGGGAATGTCCCCAAAATACCTCTTCATTCTCAACGACTTCTGCGTAACTGGTAAACCGTAAAAGATAGCCAAAATTTTCCTCAACAAAAATGTATATCTCGTTAAACACACAAAATTTGTCACAAATTCTTTTTCTGCTTTTGTGGAGTGAATCATTTCCGAGATATTCCTTGTTTGTTTGAATTTTCCAACACTTTTACTTTTTCTCGCCATGGACATGCAAAGAGAACGGAATGCTTCACATAGCAACCAGCTCTTAAAATATTTGACTATCGCTTAAAGCCTGCCATATTCCCCTTGCATCTACAAGAAAATTAGCGTTTGCAAACGTTTATCGCGATTAATACGAAGTAGATGGAGAATAAGCGTTTGTAAAAATAGTTTATACAAGAGTAGAGAAAGTTCTATGAATGCAGCACATCAGATTTTTAGAAAAAGTTCGATGTCTGTCTGTCTGTGAATAGCATAAATCAAATACGAAAAGTTTGATAAATAAAAAAACTTGTGCAGTAGGTTCAGTACATTCAAGAGAGCATACTAGATTGTCAACAAAATCCGCTTACATGGAGAATTACGCCTTATATGGAAATTTTTAAAAAATTTTGATTTTTTAAGAAATGGCTCAAACGATTTTGATTAAAATACCACGTATGAAAGATATTTACATGACAAACAAAATGCACATATCTTGAATTTTCTGGGAGTAGACTGTGAAGTTCTCTTTATTCGAAAGAATTTTGTAGAATTTAGTATAATTGCGAAACGTTAAGCAAAGGACGAACACATACTACAGCCTTTAAAACACAGTTTATTTTGAGGCAGTATTTTTAACACTTGAATGATTTCAGTCTAATTATATAATATATAAATTCAATAACAGCCCGCCTTAAAGCAATATGTGTATGCAACAAGATATAAAAAGTGTATATTACAGTCATTATATATTTTTATATTATTGTATACATGTGTAACAATGCTATGTGAATGTATTACGTAATTTAATAATGAAGGAGCTGTGAGAAAAATTGCTTAAAAGTTGCTAACAATAAGGTAACCTTGAGGCAATAGTGAATTTGAAAGTTTAATAATGCTACTTGTGATTCTTGGAAGCAATAATGTAATTTTAGTGACAGTTTATAAAATAGCCAATCAACAACCAGAAAAAGCTTTAGTTAAATGAAGGTATACCATTGGACTAGTATTAGCCAATCAGAAACTAAAATGGAGCAAAGTTTACAAATTCAGAAGTCAGTTGCTTGTAGACAGTGTTTCTAACCGGATGCTAGATGCGTCCTTGAGAAAATTAATACGTAATCTGTGTGAGAGAAGAAATAGTTTACGTGTTAGAAAGTGCAAGTAATTAATAAAAAATTTCACAGCTCTCTATATCAGTGAAGTGTTATTTAAACCGTGTCAAGCATTAATAAAGGGAGTGAAGTAAAATTATAATCTGTGTAAGCCTACATTCTTCAGTCGCACCACTCCCTGCTAAGACATTCATGTCTCTAAAAATAAATACTGATGCAGCCAAGGTAGACATAAATATATAATATTTAAAGAAACACTAAAAAATTACAAAGTTAATATTTTTTAAACTTGGGGCAAAGGCCACCGGAAAGTACATTTTTTGGGGGGGAAGGCTACTGGAAACTTTTTACCATACGTGCGGTTGCAACTACTTCAAGTTCGGCTGCCCAACAGTTGAAATATAATACATCTTCAAACTGACTTTCCATACGTAGCAGCAACAAACCTTCTTCAAATTGGCTCCCAAAGCGTGGGCAAATAACAATACAACAAAATAACATCTTGAATTTACGATAACTTATTTGTGGCATCAGCCTTTTCCGATACACCCGTCATTAAAGGATCGAATTGTTCAGTTCTTGGTCATTCTTTTTAAGTTGTGTCAACATTCAGTTATTTCTCGTGATGTCATGGAAACAGCATGGAATTTTAAGGCCAGCATATAGCGTTCAGCTCTTAAACATTTGACTGTCGCGATTCTCTTTGTATCTATAACGAAATGTGTAATGTAGCTATTTCTGCAAAGGTTTAGTTGATTAAAATGTAGTAGATAGAAAAATAAGCTTTAGTAAGATCAGTTTGTGCATCCACTACTAACGATAAAGGTAGAGAAACTCATGTGAATCTATCGCATAAGAGACACTCTAAAGGCATTTGGGAGAAAATTTAAGAACCTAATGATCGTTGTTCAAGAGCACTGCTGAGGTTTTTATACAGCGATTTTACCAGTCCTTAGGCAGCTTCAGAACCCCGAGGTTATTTGTGCATTCATCTTTCACTGTTGCCCCATCCTCTTTAGGAGTTTTCGTTTTTCCATTAATTATCCTGAAAACGAAGCAGAAGGAATGGAAAGGGGTTTGAATTAAGAACTAGCACTTTTAAAAGATCTTTTGGAGGTTATTTTGAATATGTTAATCATTCTGGCCAGTAACGTTATTAAGTTTATTTAAAAGTACAAATTTAAAGTAATTTTAAGATTCAAAATATACCAAAGACGAGTCATAAATAAGAGGAGATATTTTTGGTACACATGTTCTCTTATTGTGAAAGTAAAGTATACTGAACCAAGCGGGATGACTCCGGCGTCAACGTCTATGACCCGCATTCGGGTGGTTCCGAGTTCGATCCTCGGCGACCACACACTCTGACCCGTTTGTTTTTTTCGGGGTTTTCTCGGTTCGTCAGGTATATCCTAGAGTGGTTTTTATCACCCCCGAATATTTTTAGAACTGGTCGCTATGTGTAAAATGTAATTCTCTTTGCATGTCAAAAGTTCGTTTCTGCAAATGTTTATCTCCATTAATATGAAATAGATGGAGAATAAGAGTTTGTAAAAATAGTTTGTACAAGAGTAGAGAAAGTCATGTGAGTGTAACACATCAGATTTTTTCGAGCCGCGGGAGCAGCTTTATAATCTTATTTCCAGTAGTGATTTAGAAGGACTCTAATCTCAAACTTTGTACCTTCTATTTTGCGACTGTGTGTTAAGAACTGACGACTGACACATTCTGCAATATAAGCAATACTAGCCTGCAAATAGCACTGGCGAGCCAAAGAAAACCAATTCTATGTTATAAAACACCAAACTTAAAAACCGACATTACGTATGAGACAATTTAAATCCCCTGGCATTGTCATAGGAAGTGGTTACCCACATTATTACTGTAATATGTTAGATGATCTTATAATCTATAAATCAAGAAAGACTATGAAATACAAAAATATATCATTTATATAAGAATGTATCACTTTGTCCGAAATAAACAAGTCTATAAAAATGTCCAAACCTTACCATATTCTTTTACACTCCTCAACAGTATCGATGGAATATGCCACACATGTAAATAACTTGGTTTAGTTTGCTCGTAGGATTGCGAAATGAAGGCCATAGGCAAACATTCCTTTAGTTCTAGTTTGAAAAGGGGTGGGTTTTATGCCCAAGCACTGCGACCTTAAAGATCTATTGTGCATCCCCCTTTTCATCAGTAAGTAGTATTTTGCTCGTTATGAACTTAACCAGACTGCTAACTGAGGCTTTCGATAGTTCATCTATCTTTGCAAAGTGATTGCCGAAAATACATGCTCTTTGTTTCGCAAGAGCAGGGCAATCACATAGTAGATGAGTAACAGTCTCATCTCCTTCTAGACATCTACTACAGATAGGGTTGTTAAACAATCCCATTCTGTATAGATTAAACTTTAGGGCACAGTGTCCTGTAATGAATCCTGTTGTCCATGCAAGCCTTCTTCTACTAAGACCGCGTAATAAACAACTTGGAATGTCTGCAGCCCTCAATGGAGTTCTAGTAGTTCTTGTGTTCTGCTTGAACCCAGCACTTAATAGCCTGTAGGTCACCCCCAGTACAGACTCAGGACCCAAAAATGGGATTTCGCTGTCAATCTTGGCTGCTTCATCTGCTTTCTCATTGCTGGTATACCTGTGTGTCCTGGCACCCACATAAATTGAACCGTATTGTGTTCAGCCAGTGTCATTAAGGATTCCCGGCATTCTGAGACGAGCTTTGATGGTGATTCAAGTGCTTTAAGAGCAGCTTGACTGTCTGAGAGGATAAGAACACTTCTATTCTTATATCTCCTTTTAATGCTTTCCATGACACTGGCTAGGATTGCATAAACCTCAGCCTGCAAAACTGTAGCTAAGGTACCCAGACTATAAGAAATCCTGGTGCCAATACCGTAAATCCCAGCCCTCATTTATGATTTGGTTCTAGAACCATCAGTATAGCAGATTGGGCCGCAAACATTCCTACTCGCAAAATAAAACCATACTTATAACACTTGTATCATAATCTGCTATTAGTTATCTGTTGCACCGGTGCGCAGTACAGTTCCTACTCCCTGGACGCACACTAATTTCTCTACAATATTAGTCCAGTACAAAGTCTGTTATGGTTTACGAGCATGACAGTAGTACCGGAGATAGAATTAGCAAGTAATATAGTTTACTACGACAACAATAATAGTGGAGTCAATGCTCCGACCACACTGCTCAAACCAGTAATGATCGACCCATATCGACAAGCGACCAGTTATCCTGGCGGGCAGGAAATGGATTATTACCTGGCCATTGATATTACAACCCAAGCTATGCTGTCGACCTCAAATATTCATTACACGCTACAGAAGGGGAAAGTTTGCGGTGATTGTTATACGAAGCGCATTTAGCGGTCACAAAAGGAACCTGCTAATCAGTACAAAAAGAATTTACATAGTTTAGCATGGGCTGTGATGTACTGGGTCTCTAAATAATGACAACAGAATAAATTTCGACTATAAACCTCATTCCAAAGCTCTAATTATGACACTCACATTACTTTTGTTACCCAGTTTAGTTTATTACCTTCTCTACCACGTGCATAGTGGTTAGAGAAGGTTTTGCATTCCAACCAAAGTTTCGATACCGAGATTTAACCGGAAATGTATATTTTGAGGCCCCCTGAATTCAAAAGATTATGTTTA
Source organism: Deroplatys truncata (assembly GCA_030765065.1). Lineage (NCBI taxonomy): Eukaryota > Metazoa > Arthropoda > Insecta > Mantodea > Mantidae > Deroplatys > Deroplatys truncata. The sequence continues at coordinate 76,853,934 of CM060989.1, read as the reverse complement.
GAAAAACATCCATGTATGAGTCTGTGTGTCTATACATAATAACTAAGAAACGAAAAGTAGGATAAATACCAAACTTCATATTTAGGTTCAGTATCTCCCAAAGAAGCGACATGAAGATTTTTAAGAAAATCCTACGAATCAAAACTACCCATTACACGGAAAATCTTTAGAAAGGTTTGATTTTCACAAAATGGTTCAAACGATTTTTATTAAAATACCATATATTAAAGATATATACGTATAACTTGAATTTTCTGGTATAGCATTTGAAGTCCTCTTCATTTGGAAGAGGTTTTTTATAATCTTGTATAACTGGTAAACGTTAAGCGATAAACGAAAACATACTACACAAAAAATCTGATGTGTTACACTCACATGACTTTCTCTACTCTTGTACAAACTATTTTTACAAACGCGTATTCTCCATATGCTTCATGTTCATCAAGATGTTAATCTCATTGCTAATTTTTTTGTAAATGCAAGGGGAATTGGTAGGCTTTAAGCGATAGTCAAATATTTTAAGAGCTGGTTGCTATGTGGAGTATTCCATTCTCTTTGCATTACCATCAATATCTCGAAAATGGTTCACTCAACAAAAAAATGTATATGACATAAATTGTGTATTTTAACGCGATCTATATCTTTTGTGTACTAAAATTTAGTCTATCTCTTATGGTTTACCAGTTATGCAAAAGTCGTTCACAATGAAGAATATTTCTGGAGACATTCCCAAAACATTCAAGATATACATTTTATTTGTCATGAAAGTATCTTAAATGTGATATTTTAATCAAAATCTTTATAGCCATTTTTGAGAAAATTGAAGCTTTCGAAAACAGTCCCATGTAAAGGGTAATCTAGGGTGGGGGGATTTCCTTGAAAACCTTTGTGTTGTATCTCTAGAAGATATTGAACCTAAATACCAAATTTGGTGTTTACCCGACTGTTCCTTTCTGAGTTATGCTATTCACAGACAGACACACACACACGGACATGTTTCTAAAAATACTTTTTTTGGATTCAGGGATCCTCAAAACATATATTTCCGGTGAAATCTCGTATCGAATTTTAGAGTGGAATACAATACTTCCCCTACTTACTTTACGCAGTAGAGAAAGTAAAAATGCAGATCTCTTTAAAACGCAATTTATTTTATATAACCTTTTTAGTGGCATGGGCCATTTCCGATATACCCGTAATTAATAGTTTATTTCTTGGTCATTCTCTTAAAGTTTTTTTTCGCGATTGCATAGAAACAGTATGGAATTTTTAGGCCAGCATATAGCTCCCAGTTCTTAAACATTTGATTATCGCTGTTCCCTTTGTGTCTATAACGAAATGTGTAATGTAGCTATTTCTTCAAAGGTTTATTTGAATTAAAATGTAGTAGATAGAAAAATAAGTAGATAGAAAAAACAACAGAGTAAGTCGTGTAAAGGTATCATATCAGAATTTTTTGTGTATACTTTACAGTTTACGAATTAGTAGTGATTGAGAATTAACAAGACATGGCATGCAATTTGTAGAAAATTCAAAATGTGCAGTTTATTTACCATGCAAATATCTTAAACGTGCAGTACTTTAACAAAACGTATTAGAGCCATTTTTGACAATATACAAATAATGAAAATTGTTTCATGTAAACCGTAGTTTGGGGTGGAAGGTTTTTTTTAAAATCTTCCAGTTGCATTCTTGGAGGACAGTGAAGTTAAATAGTAAGGTTGGTATTTAAAATAATATTCGTTTATTTAGTCAGGTGGTGACCCGGTAGCGTGCGCGATTCACATTCTGAAGGTCCCGGGTTGCATCTTCAGCGACCGCCCACTCTGATCCATGGGCTTTTTGTTGTTTCCCCGACGCCGTAAGAGGGGATTGCGTCCCTTTCATCCACCGTGGTGTGGGCGCTGCGGACCCTGAGCATTCTGACATTACTAGAAGTACACTGGGCCAAATATCCGAGCTGCACCGGTGAGGGTGTTATTTGATTTGGGTTGGGCTCGGCGGGGCAGTGATTCCCGACACTCATGGGAGTTTGGATACGTCTGTGCGGTTTTGTAAGACGTCTCTAGGTCCTTTGGTACCACCTTAGAGAGTCGGTAGACAGTCTGCTAGGTTGCTGTTGTCCCCAAAGAGGTCTCTGTAGTCTTCCCCTTTTCTGGGGTTGACGCCCGTAAGCGGCCTATCCACTTCCACCATGTAATGGGGGACGAATTAAATTTTCAGGTGCCGGCCCACTGAAAAAGGGAGAATCACTTGGCTGACGCCTTCCTCCCTGCTTCACATGGGGGCGCAGTCCCCTGGTGACTGTTTCCCCGGGTCGGCAGGCGAGTGGGCGTGAAATATTGGAAATATTGCTCAGATGTTTCTTTATCAGGCTTGAGATTCTTTTAAGTGCCCTAAATCTACGACACGTGACCACCTGCTTTACTTCCTACAGCCATGCTAAGGATTTTTATGCCCGAAAAAATCCATCGTCCTCCGCCGGATTTGAACCTCTGACCTCGGGAACTAGAGGAACGGAAGACGACGCTAGGGTTTCCAGCATCTCCTTCATTGTAATCTATTTCAGGGTTGTCTGACCAGGCGACGGTATTCGGCTGTTGCGATTTGTAGAGATTTCTTCCCTGGCGTCGTTATGAGACTGTTTAGTTAGCACCCGCCTCTGGTGGAGGCGCCGGGTTCTGAAGACTTGTGGGTAGAACTTGGTAGCGTCGGATGCGTTTGAACTGGAAACATTAGGGCCCCGTTTATGATTGTACCATGAGGCAGTATTTTTAACACTTAAATGATTTCAGTCAAATTATATAATATGTAAATTCAATAACGGCCCGCCTTGAAGCAATATGTGTATGTTATAATTTGTAAAACGTATGTAACAGTCATTGCATATGCTTATATTATTGTATCCGTGTGTAATAATGTTATATGAATGTATTACGTAATTTAATAATGTAGGAGCTGTGAGAATAATAAGTTAAACGTTGCTAACAATGAGGTAACCTTGAGGTAATAATGAGTTTGAGTTTAAATGTTATTTGTGATTCTTGGAAGCAATAATGTAATTTTAGTGACAGTTTAAAAATGGCCAAACAACAACCAGAAAAAGCTTTAGTTAAGTGCAGGTATTCTATTGGAGTAAAAATAGCCAATCAGAGACTTGAAATACAGAAATTTACAAGTTTAGACGGTTGAAATCTAGCCAGTTGCCTGCGGACAGCGTTACTAAACAGACGCAAAAAGTGTCCTCAAGAAATATAATATGTATTCGTGTGAGACGAAAAGTAAGTTAAAATGTGTAATTAATTAATAAAGAAAGAAGCTCACAGCTCTCTATATCAGTGTAGTGCTATTTAATTTGTGTCAAGGATTAATAAAAAGGAGTGAATTAAAACTTAAAATCTGTGTAAGCCTACATTCTTGTCGCATCACGCCGTGCCAAGACATCCATGTCTCTAACATTAATACTGACGCAGCCGAGGCAAACATAAATATATAATATTTAAAAAAACAATTAAATTACAAAGCTATTATTTTTAAACTTGGGGCAAAGACAACCTGAAAGTACATTTGGGGCGAAGGCTACCGGAAACTGTTTACTATACGTGCGGTTGCAACTACTACAAGTTCGGCTCCCCAACAGTTGAAATATAATACAACTCCTTCAATACAAACTACTTCAAATTGACGCCCAAAGCGTGGTGCAAATAACGTAACAAACCACCTACTTCAAAGATCGGCTTTTCCACACGTGAAACAATAACTTTCTCAAGCACTTATCACACGGATCTGGTCATCCTACGGGGCTCTCCAATCACCCTGCCCTCCCGGGGGTTACGGTAGAAACAAAAAGGGCCGTTGCGACATACGTGCGGGGGCCCCTCCGTTTGTCCGTACTATACCTTACACACGGATAGGCACACACACTGGACCTCTTTTTAATAATGCTATTTTATAGGATTCAGGTACTTTCAAAACGTGTATTTCCGGTGGAACTTCGGTGTCTACATATTATGGGTAAGTAGTAGAGAAAATAAAAGTTAATAGAATAGCCTTGAAAATAATAATCGTTGGAGAAACTCAGATGATAGTAGCATATTATACTTTTGGTCTGGAAAAATACTGACATAAACGTGTTTAAAACTGTTGCAATAAGTATTGACCGCACAGCTATCACACTCTACGTTGTGGACACACTTTGAGCGTCTAATTATGGGGAACTGTTATGGAACTTTAAAGCGTGATGTGCTGGAACATAATAGTGATGCGAAAATCTGGGATGGGATATTACATTTAAAAATCTGATGCGTTACACTCGCATGACTTTCTCTATTCTTGTACAAACTATTTTTACAAACTCTTATTCTCCTCTATTTCATATTAATCGAGATAAACATTTGCAGAAACGATCTTTTGACATGCAAAGAGAATTACATTTTACACATAACAACCAGTTCTAAAAATATTTGACTATCGCTTAAGGCGTACTATGTTCCCCTTGTTTGGTATTTTGAAGGGCAATATAGAAATACAGTAGCCTTTAAGCATATACATATATCTATAGCAGGTTGTTAGGTGTAACACCATTCTCTTTACCACAGATTAATACTCTTTGCATATCCAAGACAAAAAAAAATGAATAACGAATTCCCATTTGAGAAAATAAGTATTGGAAAATTTAAGGGAATAACAAGCCATATCTCGAAAATGGTTCACTCAACAAAAACAACGTATATGACATAAATTGTGTATTTTAACGCGATCTACATTTTTACTTTCTCTACTACGTATAGTAAGTAGGGGAAGTATTGCATTCCACCCAAAAATTCGATACCGAGATTTCACCGGAAATACATGTTTTGAGACCTCCTGAATCCAAAAAAAGCATTTTTGGAAACATGTCCGTGTGTGTGTCTGTGTGTGTGTGTGTCTGTGTGTGTGTCTGTGTGTGTGTCTGTGTGTCTGTGAACAGCATAACTCAAAAACGAACAGTCGGATAAGCACCAAACTTGGTATTTAGGTTCAGTATCTTCCAGAGATGCGACACGAAGGTTTTCAAGAAAATATCCCCACCCCAGACTACCCTTTAAATGGAAGATTTTTCGAAAATTTCATTTTTCTCAAAAATGGCTCTAACGATTTTGATGAAAATATCATATGTTTAAGATAATGTCATGAGAAATGAAATGTATATCTCGAATTTTCTGGGAATGTCTCCAAAAGTATTCTTCATTGTGAACGACTTTTCCATAAGTGGTAAACCATACGAGATAGACAAAATTTTACTACACAAAAAACGTAGATCGCATTAAAATACACAACTTATGTCATATACATTTCTTTTGTTGAGTGAACCGTTTTCGAGATATTGCTTGTTATTTCCTTAAATTTTCCAATACTTATACTTTTTCTCAAATTCGTTATTCATTTTTTTTATGCCCTGGACATGCAAAGAGAATGGAATGCGCCACATAGCAACCAGCGTTAAAATATTTGACTATCGCTTATAACCTACCATATTTCCTTTGCATCTACAAGAAAATTACCAATAAGATTCACATCTCGATATCTCGATTAACATGAAGCATATGGAGAATAAGCTTTTGTAAAAATAGCTTGTACAAGAGTAGAGAAAGTCATGTGAGTGTAACACATCAGATTTTTTGTGTAGTAAACCTGTGTCTATCTCTCATGGTTTACCAGTTATGCAAAAGTCGTTCACAATGAAGAATACTTTTGGAGACATTCCCAGAAAATTCAAGATATACATTTTATTTGTCATGAAAATATCTTAAATATATGATACTTTAATCAAAATCGTTAGAGCCATTTTTGAGAAAATTAAAGTTTTAGAAAAATGTTCCATGTAAAGGGTAATCTGGGGTGGGGGGATTTTCTTGAAAACCTTCGTGTCGCATCTCTGGAAGATACTGAACCTAGACACCAAGTTTGGTGTTTATCCGACTGTTCGTTTCTGAATTATGCTGTTCACAGACAGACAGACACACGGACATGTTTCCAAAAATGAGAAAGTAGAGAAATTAAAAATCTTATATGTTACATTCGCATGTGTTTCTCTAACGTCTATCGCTTATTAGTGGGTATACATATTATTCTGACGAAAGTTTATTTTCCTAACTACTTCATTTTAATCCAGATAAACCTTTCCGGAAATATGTAGCTACATTACATATTTCGTTATAGATACAAAGGGAACAGCGATAGTTAAATGTTTAAGAGCTGGACTGTTTCCCTGACATTGCGAGAAACAGGCGAAAATGGGCAGAACTTTAAAAGAACGTCACAACAATGTTATTTGAAATAAATCGTGTGTCTTAAAGAGAACTACACTTTTATGTATAACGTATAAATTTATCGTATGTTTAGCAGCTATACAAAATTATACAAAATTTCTACCAAATTAAGAGGACTTCAAATGCTATTCCCAGAAAATTCAAAATATATATTTTATTTATGGTATTTCATTTATCGCCGGAGCCATTTTTACATAACAATATTTCGAAAAAAATTCCGTGTGAAGGGTTGTTTGGAGTGGGGGATTTTCCGAAAACCCTAGTGTCGCATCTTTGGAAGATCCTGAATCTAAATACCAAGTTCGGTGTTTATTCGACTTTTCGTTTTTGAGTTATGCTATTCACAAACACATATACAGAATGGCCTTTTTTGGATTCAGGGTCCTCAAAACATGTAATTGCAGTGAAATCTCGGTATCGAATTTTTGAGTGGAATATAGTATTTCCCCTACTTACTATATGTAGTACAGAAAGCAAAAATACTTCGCAGGCCACGTGAAAATCTCTCGATGCCTTCCACCGACCCTGTACCATTGATGTCACGAATAGGTTTAGTAAAATGAAGCATACCAGAGACATTCGCAAGGTACACCTCGCCCAAAGTGTACACTTCAGAAGTTATGATCCATCAAATCTCCATATATACAGGGCGTTAAAAAACTATTCAATATTTCAAATAGCCAAATAATTAATTAACTTAGGTCCTATAAATCACCTTTTTTTTAATATGACACATGTTCACAGCCGGTGCTCAATGTGATGTCCACTCATCAATGCATCCCTCTGCCCTTTGGCGTAAGGGATCACGCACTCTTTGCTATGGATCTGTTTGGTATTGAATATGCTGAAGACACTGCATTGAAGATACGATTCCGTAGTGTATTCTGTGTCATAGACCGATTCCTTCATGTATCACCATAACCAAAGTTCTAGAGGATTTAAGTCTGGGGAACGGGCAGGCCAAGGTACGGGACCTCCTTCGCCAATCCAGCGGCTCTTAAATATCCGCGTCAGGTGCCCACGCATATTGCGGACAAAATGTGCTGGTGCGCCGTCGTGAAAGAACCACATCTGTAGTTTTTCCTGACATGGCACATTCTCCAACAACATCGGCAATACGTTAGTAAGAAAGTCGTGATAACGAGCACCAGTTAATATCTTCGGTAGCACGTAAGGAGCTATTAATCTATCGCCAAGAACACCTTACCATACGCGGATTGAGAATCGGTGCTGATGCCATGTTTCTTGAACTGCATGGACATTTTCATCAGGCCAACAACGCCATCTCTTGTAAGCCCTGCCTCATCATTAAAGAAAACCTGCACCACATTTCGGCACGAAACATTGGCAGCAGAACTGCACTCTGGTAGTTGCTCTTGTACCCTCAGGGTCTGGACGCGCTGAATACGGTATGGGTAGAGTACAGTGATTGTTCATGAAGTACCTCTCAGACCAGAGGGTGACTGTCGCCTTCAACTGCCGCTACTCATCACACACTGGTTCCAGGATTATCTTCCACTAAACCTAGCATACGCTCTTCTATTTCAGGCGTGCTAACTGACTAGATTTTTGAGTGTTAAGGACGCTGTTTCAAGACGCTGGAAAAGTTGGCTGAAACTTTTATCAGATGATGCCCTGTGCTAGATATCTTTCAGTGTAGAGTGCACGGGCTCGCATACTACTTCCATCTGCTAAACCATAGCAGAATACCATATCTGCCAATTCCCTTGTGGGATAATAGGCATCCATTGCTATCAGCAAGTCTGTAAGGGAGAAACATGCTGTAATTTACCATACAAACATCACATAAAGTGTAAGTAGACCATATATCACAATACGTACCCGGAGTTAGGAGTAATTTACAAAAACGAAAAGTAACACGACTAAAATTACCCAAATTGGCCAGAACAACTGGCTGTAGATTACTGCTCTAACTACGAGGGCTGATCAATAAAGACTGAGACTGATTTTTTTTCTCACAGATATTTATTACTCCATTTCAATGTTGACATGATCTTTTTCAAAGTAGTCCCCTCCTAACTGAATGCACTTTTTATAGCGTCTCTGCCAGTCCTCGAACACATGGTACAGGGCATTCTTTGTCAGGTCTTTGAGAATCGCCTCACTTTTCTTTAGCACTGCTTCAGTGCTCTCAAATCGAATGCCCCGGAGCTTTGCCTTTAGTAATGGGAATAAAAAAAAATCACAGGGGGTAAGACCGAGGCTTTAAGGCGGATGCGGCACACAGGTAATGTTGAATTTAGCCAAAAATTCCTGGACTTGATTTACGACGTGAGGCCGCGCGTTGTCGTGATGAAGTCGCCACCCATCCCGATGATGTTCTGGACGTTTCCTTGTAATGTGCTTCCCCAGTGTAGCCAATACTGACGTGTAGTAGCTGCTGTAACAGTAATGTGAGGCGGGGAAATGCATGCTGATATATCATTCCATTCCGAAACACCAGGCCCACCTTGCTTAGCACAGAGGACTCGCCCTTCTTTGAAGTCCTTGAACCACCTAAACACCGTTGTACGAGGTAGTGCATCTTCACCGTATGCTTGCTTCAGCTTTTCGAAAGTTTCAAGGCTGTATGATTTAAACTAAAATAAAAATTTATTGCGCTGTAATGCTCCTCTCGTGTCACCTCCATTTTGTGGTATGCGAAATTCAAGTAGGGTCAATAATATACAGCATTACTACCAACCTACCGTTACGAGAGTGCTGTCGCTTATGGACATTATACATGAAACCCTGCTCTTTTCAAGTGTTTGTGGTAGAGACATAAAACTTTCAAGGGAACTACAGAAAAGAATCAGTCTCAGTCTTTATTGATCAGCCCTCGTATGTTAACGTTAATGCTGCAAGATATCCCAGTACGCGGTTGTCCCTGGTTTGACATACTAGGATGTTGCCTATGGAACAACGGTGCTCATATCCGCAACCAAATGTTCGTTATGCCTTTTGACCTTGCAGTGTTCCATGCCAGGCGTGGTAACTAACGTAATTATCTGGTAGTCCGCTGTATTGTAGGGCAACGGTGTGCATTGCCATGAATGACATCACTAGGTCATCTCCTATGAACAAATGTTCATATCTCAAAACGTATGATTTATAGATCTGATGTTTATTAGATATTCGTTTCTTGTTTTGATGCATACTAATGGTCCCCTGAAATATTGTATAGCTCTTTTAACACCCGGCCGTACATACTGGCACAATAACGTGAGCGACCTTCATTCTACTACTTTTGCTTATCAGCAAAGACGATTAGCAGATCACGATCATTGAGAGGTAGTTCCCAGTCTTGCACTAGAGAGTACATCAGTGATGATAGACAAGAACTGTATTTCCGTTGAAATCTTGGTATCGAATTTTTGGGTGGAATATTTTCTCTACCTCCTATGTACGTAGTAGAGAAAGTAAAAATACAGCTATGGTTTTGAGCGATGCCAGAATCTTAGCCACTTGCATGCATTCACTTCCTGGTAGAGAAGTAGTAGTAGTAGTGGGGTTTTAGGGCGCACGACTGCTATGGTCATTTGCTCCCAGGCAAAGTTAAAAGAAGATGCATTAACGCATGTAACAACCCCGCGGTTTAAAATGAAACAAGTAAAACTTCACTAATATAGTGCCAGCAACTGTGAAATGGAGAGCAAATAGGTAAAGGAATAAAAGACAAAATGCAGCAGCGGTAAAACTTACGAATAAAACTAGGTTATCAAACCCGGCTGCCCATACCGCTACGACGAATAAAACTCAATACACGATCCGCAGCACTGTGAGCGTCCGCCAGCACCTCAGAGAGGGTTGCTGGCAAGGCCAAGAATGCACGTAACTGAGCTAAAAAATGGCATCGTAGTAAAACATGTCGAACCGACAGCGGCTCAGGACAATGAGCACAGTCCGGGGCAGGGTCTGAGGACAAAAGATGACCATGACTAAAACCACAGTGCCCGATGCGCAATCTGGCTAAAATGACTTTCTCGCGACGCGAGACACGCGAGGAAATACTCCAGGTGTCAGGGAGGGGCTTTACCTCCAGAAGTTTGTTGCCCTGAAGAGCAGCCTCCAGCGTGAAAGTATGGAACCACGTAAAAATGAGCTAAAATCATCAGAAGGTACACAAGAGCTAAAACAATTGGGAGATAAAAGGGCGGCCTTTGCAGCAGCATCGGCAGCTTCATTGCCTTGTAGGCCCACGTGACGAGAAACCCATAAAAAGGACACATTAACTCCAACATTGGCGAGCGAGTGGAGAAGTGAACAGATGTTACGGACTGAGATGTAACCTTTTATCAGCACAACTTTCTACGTAATCATAAATTAGGATCTTAGTATTATATATTTAATACTGCACAAAAGTTTTTAAATCTTATTTGCTCATAGAAAATAATGGCGCAATTAGTTTCAACTTCTTTCTATAAGCCACAGCAACTTGAGTACCGGTGTTACGTCATTGCTATAGGAAATACGCATTGCTATTAGGGGTACGCGTGTCATAATGAGAAAGTTATGCACGATATTGTTCGTAATAGTATAGCGTTGCATAAAGATTATTTATTTTCAAAAATTCAGTCATCATTTATAGTTCTGCTTCCTTACATATTGCACAACGATGATAGGTTGATAAGCTTTTATTGTATAAATGATATACATTAGAAAATGTTTCCCGGATTTTCGTTTTCTATATTTAGACACTCTAATTTAGAGGAATTAAGGGATTTATAAGGTAGCGGCCAACAACTTGACGTCGTAACATATGGTAGAGCCTGCACGGATCTGTGGCGACTACTACCCCCAGGAGGAAGGGATGACTTGGAGGAACCACAGGAGGCTACAGGCCATAGAGACGCGCGGAAGTCTCTAAGAGTTTCAAGCTAGTACACCCGTCCCACTGTTGGAGTTGCCGAGAGATGTGGATGAACAACCCACCAAGCAAGCAGCCCTCTGGTGTATACAGGGGGTACTCTTTCTATTGAGCATGCATCCAGGCGATCTCTCTGGCACCGCCATACACCAGAAACCTAGAGCTACACTTGAAAGGTGAGAAGCAAACGGAATGAAAGGAAATGATGGAAAGGAAATCGTCGTAAAGAAGAAACTGCCACAGCATTAGCCCGTCGAACCGCGAAAAACCCGTGGGTCAGAGTTGGTGGTTGCCGGAGATGGAACCCAGGACATCCCGAATGCAAATCGCACACGTTACCACGGCGCCACCTCACTCGGTTGTAACACATTGTAACTTAAGATGTTATGTTGCCAAATCTTTACCGATCCTTGAGAAATAATGACGTATGCATACGAAGTTACCATATACTATTAAATGAGATTACACCGGAAATACATGTTTTGTGGTCCTTCGAATTTAAAAGAAGCAGCATAAACGGAAAGTCAGAAGTCAGTATCTTCCAAAGACATGATACGAAGATTTTAAAGAAAATCCTCCACCCCAATTACGCTTTACTTGGGACATTCTGATTTTCTTAAAAATGGCTGTAACGATTTTGATTAAATACGACAAATTAGTGGAATTTACATGTCAAATAAAATGTATATCTATAATTTTCTGGGAATAGCTTGTAAAGGCCTCTTCATCCAGAAGGAATTTTGTATAATCTTGTATAACTTGTAAACGTTAAGTGATAGACAAAAACGTACTAAACATAAATTTGTATATATTTAAAAAACACACAATTTATTTCAAATAACTTTTTTGTGACATGAGTCATTTCCGAGATATTCGTTACTAATGGCTCAAATTTCTTAATTCTCTGTTATTCCTTCAAAATCCTGTCGACATTCAGTTGTTTCTTGCAGTTGCTTGGAATTTGAATCACAGTATATGGCACCCAGTTCTAAAACACTGAATAATTAAATTTAAGTAGATGGAAAAAATCTGGTTTGTTGCGCTCACATGACTTTCTCTACTCTTTTATAAACTATTTTTACAAACGTTTCTTCTCCGTTTATTTCATGTTAATCGAGGCAAACATTTGCAGGATTTCTTGTTATTAATTTTCTTGTAGGTGCAGGGGAATATGGTAGGCTTTAAGCAATAGTCAAATCTTCTAAGAGCTGGTTGCTGTGTGGAGCATAGCGAATTTTCATTTGAGAAAAAAGTATAAATATTGAAAATAAAAAACAAGGAGTATCTCGGAAATGATTCACTCCACAAAAACAATGTACATGTCATAAATTGTGTGTTTTAACGAAATTTACATTTTTGGGTGCAGAAAACCTTTGTCTATCTCTTGCGGTTTACCAGTTATGGAAAAGCAATTAAGAATGAAGAGGCTTTTTGGGGACATGTCCAGAAAATTCAAGTTATACATTTTATTTGTCATGAAAGTATCTTAAATATGTGATGTTTTAATCAAAATTGTTATAGCGATTTTTGATAAAATAAAAATTTTCAAAATGTTCCATGTAAAGGGTAGTCTGTGGTAGGGGGATTTTTCTTGAAAATATTGGTTTCGCAGACAGACATACGGACATGTTTCATAAAATCTGATGTGTTACACTCACATGCCTTTCTCTAATCTTGTACAATCTATTTTTACAAACGCTTATTCTGCATATGCTTCATTTTAATCGAGATATCGAGATCTTAATCTTATTGCTAATTTTCTTGTAGATGCAAGGGGAATTGGTAAGCTTTAAGCGTTTAAGAGCTGGTTGCTATGTGGAGTATTCCATTCTCTTTGCATTACCAGGACAAAAAAAATGACTAACGAATTTGAGAAAAAGTATAAGTATTGGAAAATTTAAGGGAATAACAAGCAATATCTCGAAAATGGTACACTAAACAAAAAAATGTAAGACATAGGTAAATTGTGTATTTTAACGTGATCTACATTTTTTGTGTATTAAAATTTTGTCTATCTCTTATGGTTTACCAGTTATGCAAAAGTCGTTCTCAATTAAGAATACTTTTGGAGACATTCCCAGTAAATTCGAGATATACATGTTATTTGTCATAAAAATATCTTAAACATATTATATTTTAATCAAAGTCGTTAGAGCCATTTTTGAGAAAATTAAAATTTTCGAAAAATGTTCCATGTAAAGGGTAGTCTGGGGTGGGGTATTATGTTGAAAACCTTCGTGTCGCATCTCTGGAAGATGCTGAACCTAAATACCAAGTTTGGTGTTTATCCGACTGTTCGTTTCTGAGTTATGCTGTTCACAGACACACAGACAGACACACACACGGACATGTTTCCAAAAATGCTATTTTTGGATTCAGGGGGTCTCAAAACATTTCCGGTGAAATCTCGGTATGGAATTTTTGGGTGGAATACAATACTTCCCCTACTTACTGTACGTAGTAGAGAAAGTAAAAATAGGCTTTTGTAAGAATAGTTTCTATACAGAAAGTTATGTGAATGTAACACATTAGATTTTTCTTTCCGCTTTGTATATCAGCAAGCCTCAATCTATACTTTTAGCCTTGTTATACAATCGATCTAAAGGGTTTCGAGATATAGATAAAGTCATTCGTCTAGGGTGCTCTAGCCGAGGAGAGAGCATTGTGATGAAGTGATGCTTGTGAAACAAAGCCTCTCTTAATGTGAGCCAACGTTGATAGAAAAGATACCGCACATAATGCGCCAGGTTCGCTAGCACATTAATACAGAGTAGAAGGTTTTGAACAGGACTCTTGAACACGATGATTATTCTTCCTAATGGATAGAACAAAAACTCTTAGTGCAGTTTTGATGTTTTTGAAGTAATCTGTGAAAAAGAAACGAAAATCCTTAATAATTCTATGTTAAAGATGATTTTACGAAACTTAAATACTTTTGAACTATTTCTTAAGGAAGGTTCAACGATAATTTTTTCTGCGCGTTTTAATACATTTTGAATTATGAAGAATGTTATTTTGTTGTATTGTTATTTGGCCCACGCTTTGGGATCCAATTTGTAGAATGTTTTTTGCTGCTACGTATGGAAAGCCAGTTTGAAAATGATGTATTATATTTCGACTGTTTCTTTAAATATTATATTTATGTTTTCCTCGGCTGCGTCAGTATTTATATTCTTTTAGAGACATGAATGTCTTAGCAGGGTTGTGGTACGGCTAAGAATGTAAGCTCACTCTTTTATTAATGCTTGACAAGATTTAAATAACACTTCACTGATAGAGAGAGCTGTGCGATTTTTTTATTAATTACTTGCACTTTTTAACACGTAAACTATTTTGGTCTCACACGAATACGTATAAAATTTCTCGAGGACGTGTCTCGCGTCTGATTAGTAACACTGTCTACAACCAACGCGTCCAGTTATGAGCACTGTCTACAAGCAACTGACTTGATTTCTTGCGCCTAAATTTGTAAATTTCTGTATTTCAAGTCTCTGAATGGCTAATCCTAGTCCAAAAGACTAGGCCATTGTTGCTCCAATAATGAATAATAGCATTATTAACTTTCTTACTCTTTATTGCCTCAAGGTTACCTCATTGTTAGCAACCTTTAACCTATTATTCTCACAGCTCCTACATTATTAAATTACGTAATACATTCACATGACATTACTGAACATGTATACAATAATATTAACATATATGACTGTAATATACACTTCTTATATATTGTTACATACACATATTGCTTTAAGACGGGCTCTTATTATATTTTTTTATTATATAATTTGACTAAAATCATTTAAGTGTTAAAAATACTGCCTCAATTATAACAAATCGCACTCTTACTATTACTATAAGCTTTCGAAGTTTGTCTGAATTGAATGCACATCATTAGCCAATTACTATACAACATGATAACATTGTAAGATCGAAAGAAACGCACTTCAACTGTTGTTTACTGCGCTTATGGCTTGTTTTCAAAACAGAAGTTATCAAAGTCGCTCACACCGAGCAGGATGCCTCAGGCGGACCTCTGTGGGCCGCATTCCGGAGGCCCTGGGTTCAAATACAATGGGTTGAACAAACTGAGTAAGGTTTTTTAGTGGTTTCCCTCAGCCACCAATGTAAATACCGGATTGGATGTTAAATACCACGGCGCGAACTTCACCTTAAGTCTAAAACAATACTAAAAATCTGATGTGTTACACTCACATGTTTTTCTCTACTCTTGTACAAACTATTTTTACAAACGCTTATTCTCCATATGCTTCATGTTAATCGAGATATCGAGATGTTAATCTTATTGCTAATTTTCTTGTAGATGCAAGGGGAATTGCTAGGCTTTAAGCCATAGTCAAATATTTTAAGAGCTGGTTGCTATGTGGAGCATTCCATTCTCTTTGCATACAAAAATGAATAACGAATTGAGAAAAAGTATAAGTATAGGATAATTTAAGCGAATAACAAGCAATATATCGGAAATGGTTCACTCAACAAAAAAATGTATATGACATAAATTGTGTATTTTAGCGCGATCTATATTTTTTTTTGTAGTAAAATTTTGTATATCTCTTATGGTTTACCAGTTATGCAAAAGTCGTTCACAATGAAGAATACTTTTGGAGACATTGCCAGAAATTTCGAGATATACACTTAATTTGTCATGAAAATATTTTAAACATATGATATTTTTCTCAAACTCGTTAGAGCCATTTTTGAGAACATTAAAATTTTCGAAAAATGTTCCATGTAAAGGGTAATCTGCGATGGGGGAATTTTCTTGAAACATTCTTGTTGCATCTCTGAAAGATACTGGATCTAAATACCAAGTTTGGTGTTTATCCGACTGTTCGTTTCTGAGTTATGCTGTTCTCAGACACACACACGCACACACACACGGGCATGTTTCCAAAAGTGTTTTTGGATTTAGGGGGTCAAAACATGTATTTCCGGTGAAATATCGGTATCGAATTTTTGGGTGGAATACAATACTTTCCCTACTTACTATACGTAGTAGAGAAAGTAATAATCTTTAGTAAGAATAGTTTGTATGCTCACTAATAAGCGTTGGGAGGTGGAGAAAGTTATGTGAATGTAACACAGAATTTTTTTCATATTTTAGGAAACACATTCATATTTTTCTTAACATTTTTCCTGTCTCTGGTTATACTTTCAGTAAAAAGGCTACCTATAAATCGAAGCACTATGGTCTCCGTAGGAGCAACGGTACAGTATGCATTAATTGTTTATAAGTATAGGGTGTAGACATGAACCTTTGTGGGGCGGTTTCCCCATGGATTGAGTCGGTTCAGAAACTAATGACTGGTTAATAATGAAGGGAATCAAATGGCGACCTACCCGCATGCATAAATCACAACGAGATCCAAATCATTCCCCCTTCCCTAGAACCCCATTTGAAACCACAGCTACCAGGGGCCAGTTTTAAGGTATAATTGTCATGTATTTCACAGTCGTTGGTGGCCATCGAAATAAACTTGTCGCACCAATGACCTGTTTATCGTTAAATTATTAGCTACCTGTCCGTTGGTATAGTAGAGGGTGGGTGTAGCATAAACATTTCAGTGGCATTCCTGGCAACTTGGGTACATTTATCATATTTAGTATTTTTCAGGGATTCAGATTTGTCAGAAAAAGCTGGCATGTAATGTCTCAAACTTAAGAAAATCTCCATTTCCTTTGAGAATTTAGTACTGATGATAAATAAGTATATGAAACATATTGTAGGTAGGATTTTAAAATTTAAGGATCTATTTCAAGGATATTCTCATGACTTTGTAAAGAAATTATTTTTATGAAAGTTTATTTTCGTATCTACTCCATTTTAATCCAGACAAATTATTTCGGAAATATCACTTCGATATAGATACAAAGGGAATAGCGATAGTAAAATGTTTTAGCACTGGAATACACTTTAATTGTAATGTAAATATTTTTAATATTTTATGTTTTCATCAAAATCGTTAGAGCCATTGTTTTAAAAATCCAAAATTTCGAGAAAACGTTCTATGTAAGTGTGGGGATTTTTGAAAGTCTTTGTGCCGCATCTTAGGAATGTACTGAACCTAAATACCAAGTTTGGCATTTATCGACTTTTCATTTTTGAGCTATGGTGTTCACAGATAAACGAACACACATACACACACGCACACCTTCTTAACGAAAATCTGATGTGTTACACTCACATGCCTGGCTCTACCCTCTACCCTTATTAGTGTGTATACAAATTGTTCTTACTAAAGCGTATTACTTTCTCTACTACGTATAGTAAATAGGGGAAGTACTGTATTCCACCCAAATTTCGATACCGAGATTTCAAGGGAAATATATGTTTTGAGGCCTCCTGAATCCAAATAAATCATTTTTGAAAATACGACCTTGTATGTGTCTGTGTGTGTGTGTCGGATAAACACCAAACTTGGTATTTAGGTTCAGTATCTTCCAGAGATGCGACACGAAGGTTTTCAAGAAAATCCCCTCACCACAGAGTACCCTTTACATGAAACATTTTTCGAAAATTTTAATTTTCTCAAAAATGACTAACGATTTTGATTCAAATATCATATGTTTAAGATATTTTCATGACGAATGAAATTTATATCTTGAATTTTCTGGGAATGCCTCCAAAAGTATTCCTCATTGTGAACGACTTTTGCATAACTGGTAAACCAAAAGAGATACCCAAAATTTTATTACACAAAAATATAGATCGCGTTAAAATATACAATTTATGTCATATACACTTTTTTTGTTGAGTGAACCATTTTCGAGATATGCTTGTTATTACCTTAAATTTTTCAATATTTATAGTTTTTCTCAAATTGGAATTCGTTATTCATTTTTTTATGTCCTGCACATGCAAAGAGAATGGAATGCTCCACATAGCAACCAGCTCTTAAAATATTTGACTATCGCTTAAAGCCTACCATATTCCGCTTGCTCTACAAGAAAATTAGCAATAAGATTCACATCCCGATATCTAGATTAACTTGAAGCATATGGAGAATGGGCGTTTGTAAAAATAGTTTGTACAAGAGTAGAGAAAGTCATGTGAATGTAACACATCAGATTTTTTTTCTTTCTACTACATTTTAATCCAAATAAACCGTTGTAGAAATAGCTACATTATACATTTCGTTATAGATACAAAGGGAACAGCGATAGTCAAATATTTAAGAATTGGATGCTATATGTCGGCCTTAAGTTCCATACTATTTCTGTGTAATAGCGAGAAACAACTGAAAATCAATGAGACTTTAAAAATATGACAGGTATTCAACAACTGCAATCTTTAATATCGGTTATTTCAGAAACAACTTATGCCACAAAAACTTATTAGTAATAAATTGTGTTTTAAAGAGATGTAAATTTTTTGTGTAGTACGTTTTCGTCTTCGCTTAAAGTTTATCAGTTATACAAGAAGCATTTCAGGCCTCTGTGCCATCTACCTGACACCGAACAAACCACAGAAACATGAAAGGAAATGTGAGAGCCATGGTAGAATACACCACTCCAGCAGTCGCCTTTGTCAACCAGGGAAAACCACAAAAAACCATGGTCGCAGTGGAACTATATAGCTCCGCGTGGATCTGCTGAAAGGCGTTATGTCTCTCCGAATTACGATATCCTATGAACAGTGTCTTATATGGTTTCAAAGGGCTAAGAATCAGCTTTATTGGAATCTTGAGAGCTGTGAGGCTTCGAAAATTATAACTTCTGATCTCAACCTCGTACTGACGCCGATGATTACTATTTCAGGCAAAACATGTAGAAAACCCTTAGAAGTTCCATACAAGGGAAGTTTTTTTCATGTTGGACACACAGCGCATAAAAAGAAACGAGTGAAAGTTCGGTGTTTGTTTAGGATATGGACTGCTGGAGCTTCTCCTCCGTACACAAAATATGACAAAATGCTTTAGCTGAAGGGCATATCTTTCGTTGCACATGGGAATCAAATGTACACACAGGCCATAAACAGAGTGGAGTATTATTTTATCTTTTGTCTTCAAAAATGTCCGCTTTGAATATCAGGGGTAGTACAATACGAGTATCAGGTTAAAAATCTGATGTGTTACACTCACATGAATTTCTATACTCTTGTACAAACTATTTTTAAAAACGCTTATTCTCCATATGCTTCATGTTAATCGAGATGTTAATCTTATTGCTAATTTTCTTGTAGATGCAAGGGGAATATGGTAGGATTTAAGCGATAGTCAAATATTTTAAGAGCTGGTTGCAATGTGGCGCATTCCATTCTTTTTGTATGTCCAGGACATAAAAAAGTGAATAACGAATTCCCATTTGAAAAAATTATTGGAAAATTTAAGGGAATAACAAGCAATATCTCGAAAATAGTTCACTCAACAAAAAAATGTATATAACATATACTGTGTATTTTAACGCGATCTTAATTTTTTGTGTAGTAAAATTTTGTCTATCTCTTATGGTTTACCAGTTATGTAAAACTTGTTCACAATGAATACTTTTGGAGACATTCCCAGAAAATTCGAGATATACATTTTATTTGTCATGAAAATATCTTAAACATGTGATATTTTAACAAAATCGTTAGAGCAATTTTTAAGAAAATTAAAATTTTCGAAAAATGTTCCATGTAAAGGGTAATTTGGGGCGGGGAGATTTTCTTGAAAACCTTCGTGTCGCAACTCTGTAAGATACGCAACCTGTTTATTCGACAGTTTGTTTCTGAGTTATGCTGTTCACAGACACACAGACACACACACGGACAAGTTTCCAAAAATGCTTTTTTTTATTCAGGGGGTCTCAAAACATATATTTCCGTTGAAACCTCGGTATCGAATTTTTGGGTGGAATGCAATACTTCCCCTACTTACTATACGTAGTAGAGAAAGTAAAAATATCATAAGATTCGTCTAACTAGACAAAAACCCGATACGTTACATTCGCAGCATTTTCTCTACCATCTATCGCTGTTCACAGACACAGACACACACACGGGCATGTTTCAAAAAATTATTTATTTGGATTCAGGGTGCCCCAAAACATATATTTCCAGTGAAATTGCGGTATCTACCTATTGCGTAGAATGCAGTACTTTTCCTACTTATTATACATAGTAGAGAAAATAAATATATAGATGTTAAATCACATAATTTATGCTAAACGTTTTTTGTGGAATAAACAATTTCCGAGATATTCCTTATAATTGGTTTAAATTTTCAAATACTTATACTTTTCTGAAGTGGAAATAAACTATTGTTTTTCCTTCTCGTGGTCCTGCAAAGAGCATGAAAGTCTATAGTGATTGCATATCAATATGCTTTTTAAAAATCTGACTATCGCTTAGCCTCCTGTATTCTTCTTATATGTACAACGAAATATGTAAACGTGTAGTGAAGGTTTAACTCGATTAACAAGAAGTACTTAATAGAAGAATAAGCTTTTGGAATAACAGCTTATAGACGAGTGATTAGAGAAAGTCATGTGATAGCAACACATTTTTAATAACAATATTATACTCCCTACTGTTAACTTATACTTCAACATTGAGTTAAGGCTTTGGTTTAGAAGGAGTGTAAAATATGGAACAAATTAAAATAATTTTGTTTGATTCCTTACACAGGGTGAAGCGTAATTTTGGCTTTATGTTCTGTGTTGAGCCGTTTTAGGAAAAAGAGTTATTTTTCCAAATTAGACAGTTTATTCCACGATAAAATACGAATACAGTAGTTTTCTACCTGTAAGTTGGTTAGATTAACCTATTTCTGACCTAGTTTTGGTAGTAACTATGTGACATCATATAGGATTTTGGAATAATTAATCATTTTCCGAACACCGTTTTGCAGACGCAATGTGGTTAGTGGCATAGGCAACATTGCTAGGTCAACGTAACTGAGTGTGAAACCCTGCTCCCGGACGTAAACAAAACAGAATATCCGAATTGGAAGGACTAACGGTTTTGTTTTCAACAAAACCCTTAATTCAAACAATCATGTCGAAGGGGTGGTGTAATGTTTTGGCGAAATAACAAGTACAAGTTGGTAGCTATTGGCCTACACTAACAGCATGGTACTAATGCTTTCATCATCCCATAAGTTTTTACGGGCGCTGACTGAAAAGCACACCATGTTTATGTCAGCTCCACTAAAAGTTGGGTCATTATTAAAGTAGTAGCATCTGCTACGCATTGAAACTCAACGGTTTAGTGATAAAACAACCCGAATTGTGGTTCGTGGATAATCATACGTGCAGCACAACGTTTACAAGATAACAGGCTTTACAAATCCTGAATCACGCGCCATACAGCGAAAGTGCAACCTGTTTATGCGCTACCTACTTCAGGTTTTGAAAGACAGAGTCTCGGCCCTGCTACCAGCTACACGCTACGACGTTGCCAGATATTTGCGTTTTACGTTCTCAAAATTTTCTACACAGAAAATGGTCATAGACAAAACTGAAAAATACAAAATATGTTGCAAATAATGAGATCTGCAGTGGTTTAAATTAATACAATGACTTCCTTTCCACCCGGTATTCTAAATTTTAGGTTTGTCACGAAAGCCAAACACAGAGCATTTATACAGGGTGAATCACCTAAAAATTGCACCGCAAATATTTCGGAATTAGAAAGTGCTATTTATGCAGTTTTCACAACATTAGTAATCAGGGGCTCGTACATTTAGCCTATAAACAGATTTTAATAATACTGAGAAGGGGTATTTTTTTGAGCAAACATACAATTTTTTAAATGGAACAATGCCTAGTTATATCAACAGAATAAAGGTAGGGTAAATTAGAATGTCAATGGTCTTTGTTGCAAGATTCTAGTGCAAGTGGTTTACGACAAATCTATTTTGAAAGGTTTCCACCCCGACAATTGTTTGTCCCATTCAACCTGCTTAGTTGCTAGGTACGATGTTGTTATGTTTGTTTGTATTGTGTTTTCTGTTCATTGCTTGCATTGCGGCTTTCTGGTCAGTTAGTTTGTGACAGTTCAAGCAGTAAGTCGTGAGTGAAACATGGGGTTTACTAATGCAGAAAAAGCCGACATGCCCATGGTGTATGGAGAGTGTAGGAAGAGTGCAGTTCGTTCCTGTACGGTGTATGCGGAAGCGTATCCGAATAGACGTCAACCATCTCGGCAATTATTTATCAACCAATTACGTGAAAGTGGTACTGTGACACTTAGAAAACGTAACAGAAACAAACAAGTGACTGGAGAAGAGGCAGAAATTAATGTTTTGGCTGCCGTTGCAGTAGATCCGTAAATTAGTTCCCGCAGAATCGCACGTAGAAGTGGCATAAGTCAGCCAAGTGTACTGCGCATTCTCCATCGCTATCACATCTCTCACCATCAAGAGCTGCATGAAAACGATTTTGAGAATCGTGTTAATTTTTGTACATGGACATTAAGACAGGAAACTCCAGATTCATCATGTATCTTGTTTAGTGATGAGGTAACATTTACTAATCATGGCCAGGTAAACCGCAGAAACCTGCTCTATTGGTCTGTTGACAATCCCCGTTGGCTTCGTCAAATGGAACGTCAACGTATATGGAGTTTAAACGTGTGGTGTGGAATAGTGAACCATCAGCTCATAGACCCTTCGTTCATAGAAGGAACAATTAACTCGCACAAGTATCGCAGCCTTCTGACAGACCATCTGCCACAGCTGCTAGAAGACGTTCCTTTGCAGACTAGGAGGAACCTGTGGTACCAACATGATGGCTGTTCAGCCCATAGTGCACGAAGTACTACAGCTTGTCTTAACGGATTGTTTCCAACTCGTTGGATTGGACGAAGAGAACCTGTACCTTGGTCGGCCCGTTCACCGGATCTGACCCCATTAAACATTTTTCCGTGGGGAAGGCTGAGAGACACTGTCTACAAGATGTACCAACTACATCACACGTTATGAAACGTCGTATTACTGCTGCCTGCTCTGAAATTTCGGCTGAAATGCTAGAACGTGTGCAGCAGCCTTTCCATAGCAGACTGGAAGCGTTTATTGAAGCTGCCGGTGGTCATTTTGAACACAATCTTTGAAGGGCTATGTTCTCTTTACTTGTAAGAATCCACAGAAGTATTGTAACTCCTTTTTGTTTTTCTTTAGTTTGTTTGACCACAGGTTGTACAAGTGTCGGTGCGTAAAAGTTTCAAAATAAGCTTTCTCGTAAACCACTTGCACTAGAATCTTGCAACAAATGCCACTGGCATTCTCATTTACCCTACCTTTATTCTGTTGATGTAACTAGGCATTGTTCCATTTAAATATTGTATTTTTGCTATAAAAAATCTGATGTGTTACACTCACATGACTTTCACTACTCTTGTAGAAATTATTTATACAAACGCTTATTCTCCATCTACTTCATGTTAATCGAGATAAACATTTGCAGACTCTATCTTATTGCTAATTTTCTTGTAGATGTAAGGGGAATATGTATTTACAAGGGCAATTTGGAAATACAGTAGCCTTTAAGCACATACATATCTCTTAATAGCTGGTTGCTAGGTGCAGCACCATTCCCTTTCCCACAGATTAATACTCTTTGCATATCCAAGACAAAAAAATGAATAACGAATTCCATTTGAGAAAATAAGTATTGAAAAATTTAAGGGAATAACAAGCAATATCTCGAAAATGGTTCACTCAACAAAAAAAATGTATATGACATAAATTGTGTATTTTAACGCGATCTACATTTTTGTGTAGTAAAATTTTGTCTATCTCTTATGGTTTACCAGTTATGCAAAAGTCGTTCACAATGAAGAATACTTTTGGAGACATGCCCAGAAAATTCAAGTTATACATTTTATTTGTCATGAAAATATCTTAAACATATGATATTTTAATCAAAATCGTTAGAGCCATTTTAGAGAAAATTAAAATTTTCGAAAAATGTTATATGTAAAGGGTAATCTGGGGTGGGGGGATTTTCTTGAAAACCTTCGTGTCGCATCCTTGGAAGATACTGAACCTAAATACCAGGTTTGGTGTTTATCCGACTGTTCGTTTCTGAGTTATGCTGTTCACAGACAGACACACACAGACACACAGACACACACAGGGACATGTTTCCAAAAATGCTGTTTTTTGGATTCAGGGGGTCTCAAAGCATGTATTTCCGGTGAAATCTCGGTATCGAATTTTTGGGTGGAATACAATACTTCCCCTACTTACTATACGTAGTAGAGAAAGTAAAAATACACTTTCTCGGTATTAATTAAAATCTGTTTATAGGCTAAATGTACGAGCCCTTGACTACCAATTAATACTGAGAAAACTGCACATCAATAGCACTTTATATTTCCGAAATATTTGCGGTGAAATGTTTAGGTGATTCACCCTGTATTTAATTATCAAATTTTCTGCATGATGTTATAAAAGCTGAAGAGTCTTCAATAGTACAAGATATGTAAGCCAAAACCGTTTATATAAACTATTACACGTTTTCTGTGTGTACAGATTAGACGAACGTATTACAAACCTTAGTTCCCTGCTGTATATTTTACCTGTTTTTAAGCTCGCTGTGCTTTCATTTTTCTTCTTAGAAGAGGTTTCTTTCTGCAACGAGCTTTAAATCCTTGAATAAATAACTTTTCACTTCACAGCATTTACCATCACCTCTCTGTTCAGTCTTTAAGTCCGCAGATGAGCCACGCTTTTTGCTTAGACTGAGAAGTTTTAAATAGTCTATCTTCACGCTCGGCAAATAAAAGTTTTCTCTCGTTCTTCTTGTAGTTCTTGATCACAAAACCGAAACCTGCACTGGTCAGGTTTTATTCTATTAACTATTCTATTTTTCTCTGGTTCTTAATTACGAGAAACGATTCAAGCAGTATATTATTAATGCATAGTAATTCTACAAATGATTCACATATACGTTTACTACATTTATTTATTACGTTACTTTGTATAACTTTAAAACAAAATGTCCGTTAAACACCAAACTTGGTATTAAAGGTAAGTACCTTCCAAAGATGCGACGAGGAGATTATCAAGAAAATACCTCCACCCTTAACTACCCTTTACATGGAACATTTTTAAAAATTTTAATCTTCTAAAAAATGGCTCGAATAATATTCATTAAAATACCAATATTAAAGATATACATGACAAATAAAATGTATACCTTGAAAATTCTTGAAATAGCCTTTGTATTCCTCTTCATTCGGAAGGAATTTTGTATAATCTTGCATAACTACTAAACGTTAAGGGATAGACGAAAACGTACTACACAAAACTTTAGATCTCTTTAAAACATACAATGTATTTCAAAATTTCTGAGATATTGTATTTCGAATCGTTCAGCACTTAGCCATTCTCTTGAAGTCCTGTCAATATTCATTTGTTTCTCGCCCTGTCAAGAAAAGGGTATGTAATTTTAAGGCTAGCATATAGCTTTCAGCTCTAAAACATTCGACTGTCGCTGTACTCTTTGTATCTATAACGAAATGTATGATGTAGCTATTTCTCAAAAGGTTTATTTGGATTAAAATGTAGCAGACAGGAAAATAATCTTTAGTATGAATAGTTTTATACCCTCTAATAAACGAAAGAGGGTAGGAAAAGTAATGTGATAGTATCATCAGATTTTTTTATTACTTTGTCTACCACGCACATAGTAAGTGGAGAAGGTATTGTATTCCACCCAAAAATTCCATACCGATTTTTACTTTCTCTACTACGTATAGTAAGTAGGGGAAGTATTGCATTCCACCCAAAAATTCGATACCGAGATTTCACCGGAAATACATGTTTTGAGACCTCCTGAATCCAAAAAAAGCATTTTTGGAAACATGTCCGTGTGTGTGTCTGTGTGTCTGTGTGTGTGTGTCTGTGAACAGCATAACTCAAAAACGAACAGTCGGATAAACACCAAACTTGGTATTTACGTTCAGTATCTTCCAGAGATGCGACACGAAGGTTTTCAAGAAAATCCCCCCACCCCAGACTACCCTTTACATGGAACATTTTTTGAAAATTTTAATTTTCTCAAAAATGGCTCTAACGATTTTGATTAAAATAACATATGTTTAAGATAATGTCATGAGAAATGAAATGTATATCTCGAATGTTCTGGGAATGTCTCCAAAAGTATTCTTCATTGTGAACGACTTTTGCATAACTGGTAAACCATAAGAGATAGACAAAATTTTACTACACAAAAAATGTAGATCGCGTTAAAATACACAACTTATGTCATATACATTTCTTTTGTTGAGTGAACCGTTTTCGAGATATTGCTTGTTATTTCCTTAAATTTTCCAATACTTATACTTTTTCTCAAATTCGTTATTCATTTTTTTATGTCCTGGACATGCAAAGAGAATGGAATGCGCCACATAGCAACCAGCGTTAAAATATTTGACTATCGCTTAAAAGCTAGCATATTCCCCTTGCATCTACAAGAAAATTATCAATAAGATTGACATCTCGATATCTCGATTAACATGAAGCATATGGAGAATAGGCGTTTGTAAAAATAGATTGTACAAGAGTAGAGAAAGTCATGTGAGTGTGACACATCAGATTTTTTTTAATGAAAATACAAGTTTTGAGGCTCCTTAATCCAAAAAAAATAATTTTGTGTGTATCTGTGAACAGCATAACTTAAAAATGAAAAGTTGGATAAATACCATATTTTGTGTTCAGGTTCAGTACCTTCAAAATATTCCACACGAAGATTTTCAGAAAAATCCCTCACACTATACCACCCTTTACATGGAACATTTTTCGAAATTTTCATTTTCTAAGAAATGGCTAACGATTTTGATGAAAATACAAGATATTAAAGATATTTGCATGGAAAATAAATTTTACATCTTGGATTTTCTGAAAACAGCCTAGGAAGACCTTTATTCGGAAGGAATTTTATATAATCATGTATAACTGGTAAAGGTTTAAGCGATGTAGATCTCTTTAAAGCACACAACGTATTTCAAACAAGCTTTTCTGCATACCATTTCTGAAAAATCCGTTATTAATGATTCGAATTATTCAATACTTAGCCATTCTCTGGAAGTCTATAATGAAATGTGCAATGTAGCTGTTTCTGCAAAGGTTTATTTGGATTAAATTTAGTAGACAGAAAGATAAGCTTTAATAAGAATAGTTTGTATACCCACTAATAAAAGATAGAGGGCAGAGAAAGTAATATGAAAGTATTCCCCACTACAAACTACCCTTGACTTGGTTTGTTAGTATCCCTATGATGCACATAGTAAATAGAGGGGGTATTGCATTCCACCCAAAAATTCCATAACGGGATTTAACCGAAAATACATGTTTTGAGGCCCCCTTAATAAAAAAATCATTTTTAGAAAACGTTCCATGTGACTGTGTATGTCTGAGTGTGTATCTAAGTATAACTCAAAAATGAAATGTTGGATAAATGCCATACTTGGTATTTGGGTTCAGTACCTTCCTTACGAAGGTTTTCAAGAAAATCCCCCGCCTTAAACAACCCTTTACATGGAACATTTTTCGAAATTTTCATTTTATAAAAAATGGCTAACGATTTTGATTAAAATACACAATATTAAAGATAATTACATAACAAATAAAATGTGTACCTTGAAGTTTTCTGGGAATAGTATGTGAAGTCCTCTTCATTCGGAAGGAATTTTGTATAATCCTGTATAACTGGTAAACGTTAAGCGATAGAACAAAAAGGTACTACACAAAACATATAGATCTCTTTAAAACACACTACTTATTTCAAATAAGCTTTTGTGGCATTGTCATTTCTGAGATATGCGTTATTAACGATTCGAATTGTTCAATATTTAGCCATTCTCTTGAAGTCTATAAAACGAAATGTGTAATGTAGCTGTTTATGCAAAGATTTATTTGGATTAAATGTAGTAGACAGAAAGATAAGCTTTAATAAGAATAGTTTGTATACCCCTAATAAACGACAGACAGTGGAGAAAGTCGTATGAATGTATAAAATCAGAAATGTTTTATTTTTATAGAGGTAGTGCCTTAAATATTTCCGAAAAGGATGCGGTTATGTTAAAATTATGATTCAACTATAATTGTAAATTTGGTTAATATTTCGGGTTCACTTGTTTGCCTTCCAGGCTAGTGGTGTGGAAGCTAAAATGTTGCACATCTAAAGCGAGAAATACGCAGACCGGACAAAGTTTAGCGGTCATTCATTTAGGAATGTGATTTGAGCGTGGCAGAGACATTATCGTTGACCTATGACATGTTTCAGTGAAATTATTTACATCACACGCCACATTAAAACCTTCCACACAACAAAGGACTATATGTCCGCCTTTATTAAACTCAATCTACCCAAGTATGAAACATCCCGAAATCAAATTACAAGTGAAAACGATGTTTTTATGCAGACAATACAAATTCGTCATTTTTCCATCGGATCTAATAAAGCATAGCTTTTCAATTCGCTTTGTCATATTACATGCAACGTGGGTTGGAACTTGGGCGATTATTAACTCTCCCACCCAGGCTACTTTCATTTTATCTCCATTTGCACACACGCTTCATAATCATCTCACATTTCCCCGGGGAATTTGAGAGTCGTATTTACATATAGATACATATAGTATATTTATACAGCTTTGCTGTCTAGATACCAGTGTTTGAAATAAATAATCCCATTAGAGATTGCTCAAAGAATTACTTTGAACTATAAAGCAGATTTAAGCTGTAACAAGGACATTTCCAGGATCAAATGAACAAAACCACAACAAGATTTAGTTAGTCATTTCCACGCTTCACCAAGATTACCAAAATGAGATCCGTTGTATGGGTATAGGTCAGACCTTTTTGAACCCGCGCCTCACGGAGTGTCATGCAACCTCACCCCTCCATTTCTCGTTTGCCGTTGCAACACACAAGCGGTCTTCTAATTCAGTGGTGGAACACTGCTTAACGGAATTACAAGATGCATTCCACTATGTACTGTGTGTGCGCGCGCGTGCAGATTTACATTTTTATTTCTCTACTACGTATAGTAAGTAGGGTAAGTATTGTATTCCACCCAAAAATTCGATACCGAGATTTCACCGGAAATATATGTTTTTGGAAACATGTCCGTGTGTGTGCGTCTGTGTGTGTGTGTGTGTGTGTGTGTGTGTGTGTGTGTGTGTGTGTGTGTCTGTGAACAGCATAACTCAGAAACGAACAGTCGGATAAACACCAAACTTGGTATTTAGGTTCAGTATCTTCTGAGATGCGACACGAAGGTTTTCAAGAAAATCCCCCACCCCATATTACCTTTTTCATGGAACATTTTTCGAAAATCTTGATTTTCCCAAAAATAGCTAACGATTTTGACTAAAATATCATATGTTTAAGATATTTTCATGACAAATAAAATGTATATCTTGAATTTTCTGGGAATGTCTCCAAAAGTATTCTTCATTGTGAACGACTTTTGCATAACTGGTAAACCATAAGCGATAGACAAAATTTTACTACACAAAAAATGGTCATCGCGTTAAAATACATAATTTATGTCATATACATTTTTTTGTTGAGTGAACCATTTTTGTGATATTGCTTGTTATTCCCTTAAAATTTTCAATACTTATTTTCTCAAATGGGAATTCGTTATTCATTTTTTTGTCTTGGATATGCAAGGAGTATTTATCTGTGGCAAAGGGAATGGTGCTGCACCTAGCAACCGGCAGTTAAGAGATATATCTATGCTTAAAGGCTACTGTGTTTCTATATTGCCCTTTAAATATATATTCCCTTACATCTACAAGAAAATTAGCAATAAGATAGAGTTACAAATGTTTATCTCGATCAACATGAAGTAGATGGAGAATAAGCGTTTGTAAAAATAGTTTGTACAAGAGTAAAGAAAGTCATGTGAGTGTAACACATCAGATTTTTTGTGTAGTACGTTTTCTTTTATCGCTTAACGTTTACCAGTAAAACAAGATTATACAAAATTCCTTCCGAATGAAGTGGACTGAACATGCTATTCCCAGAAAATTCAAGATATATATTTTATCAGCCATGCAAATATGTTTAATATAGAGTGTTTTAATCAAAATCATTACAGCCATTTTTTAGAAAATAAAAGATTTCTAAAAATATTGCATGTAAAGTGTAGTTTGGAGTGGAAGATTTTCTTAAAAATCTTCGTGTTGCATCTTTGAAAAATACTGAACCCAAATACCAAGTTTAGTACTTATCCTACTTTTCTCTTTTAAGCTATGCTGTTCACAGACGCACATACACACGAACGTTTTCGTGTATTAGGTGCTGCTCCAGCAGTAATATTGGGCTCACGTACCCTCCCGTTTTAGTAACCGTTCTTATGAAGTAGTTTATGGCGAGATTTGGAAGTGTCGCAAACTTAGCAGTGAAAATGAGCAAAACGGCGCTAATTAGTGTCGCCAACATACTGAATTGAGCGAAAATATTCCATTTTCTGCTTCGAACGTAAGAAGGATCACATCTACAAGTATGTTCATCTGAGGAAAACGAGAATGCATCATTTCCTAATTTCAGCGCTGCCCTGTATCCTTCACCACGTTAAAGGGTAAAAATATTCGTTAAAATGAATCATTGAGCATAATTAATAATCGTAAAGAAACGCTTCGCTCGCGTGCTTTGGTGTAACCATGGTTGCTAATTAACCTAAGTTTAGATAAACCTAACGTAACCTTTCGTGAATCAGAAGTATCGTTCATCGTTCTGCAAATGAGAATACGTTATTGTTTTTTTATGTCCTGGCAATACAAAGAGAATGAAATGTTCCACATAGCAACTAGCTCTTAAAAGATTTGACTATCGCTTAAAACCTAGCATATTGTGGCGTGTATTTGTGTATTTTGTCACGCCAGACACATTATTGCGTCGTTAGCGACAGTATTGTTGGAATAATTCTTTCGGCTTGGGTTTTGAAGTTTCGTTTGGTGTGGCGGGGGTTAGAGTGGGGAAGTGAACGTTAGTTCTTAGTGTGTTGTGCAGTGAGCGTCACTTTTAGGTCGAGTGTCTGGTATGGAAGGTTCTATGTGAATCGTGTGAATGTAGTCTCGTGTGTGTAACATCTCCCTTCAATTTCTTCCTTTGTATCTGTTGTGTGTGATGTAGGGGCACCGTGTTTATACTCAGTAAACCACAGGTAATGTGATTAATGTGAAAATTCTATGTATTTGTTATAACTATCCCACGCCTGCTCTGGAATGTGTAGTTTAAGCTTCTAGTCCTCTTGCTACCTCTGCAGCTATGCCTCCCAATGTGTATGCCGGGGTAACTAAAATTTAATATCTAGCTGCAAACCTTTTGGCCTCGCCCCGGTATATAACAATATTCTCCTTGCACCTATAAGAAATTAGTAATGAGTTTCTGTAAATGTTTATCTCGATTAACATGAAGTAGCTAGAGAATAAGCGTTTGTAAAAAATAGGTTTACGAGGGGCACTATTTATATTTTGAGCCCTGGCAACCCTGAATGTTGTGGATACCATCTGGCGTTTCCAATAAAAAGTTTGACATTTTTGACCATAGTATACTTCAAACATTTTGTCAATAGAGCGTCATTTGTTTCGTTTTCATTAACTTGAACATTGTGTGTCAACAAAAACATGGAGTTAACTCGTGAAAATGATTTATTACGACATTCGACGTGAATTATCAAGACATGAGTGCAACGATCAACTAACTTCCACAATTGGCGACGAAGCTCCATCCTTTGTCACTGTGAAACGCTGATATAACGAATTTCACTCAATGATGTTCGTGAAGGTCGTCCAAAATCAGTTGTTATGACAGAAAACATTGATGCTGTGCAAAACCTAATAATGAAAGACCGTCATGCGACATATTGTGAGATTGAGGCAACCCAAGGCATTAGTTCCACCAGAATATATAAAATATTGCACGAATATTTAGCCGTAAAAAAAGGTTTGCTCTCGTTGGATCCTACATAATTTGACGCAATCTCAAAAAGATGCTCGTGTCGATTGCTATACAAAAATGCTCAAGAAATACAATGGCGGTGCCTTATATACGTCAAAAGACGTATATAAGATTGTAACAGGTGACGAATCATGGATCTATGCGTATGAGCCGGAACGTAAACAGCAGCCAACTGTATGGGTGTTTCAAGATGAAGCAAATCCAACAAACGTTGTTCGCACTCGAAGCACTTCCAAGCAAATGGTCGCCTGCTTTTTCAGCAAAACTGGCCATATGGCAACAATGCCTTTAGAGGAACGTAAAACGGCCAATGCTAAATGGTACACAACCATTTGTTTGCCGGAAGTCTTCGGTGAAGTAAGGAAAACCAACAAGAACCGTAGGATCGTTCTTCATCAAGACAATGCGAGCACAGACATCTAATCTAAGAACAGAGTATTTGAAGACTCAAAAAATCGAATTGATGGGTCATCCGCCGTACAGTCCTGATTTGGTATCCGATGACTTCTTTTTGTTTCCAAACATCAAGAATAAATTCCGTGGACAACGATTTTTGTTGGCAAAAGAAGCGTTGATATCTACAAAAACCATGTTTTGGAGGTGTCTCAAGAAGACTGGATAAATGCTTTGACAAATGGTTCAAACGGATGCAAAAGTGTATTGATCATAAAGGGGAATATTTTGAAAAACGATAAAGCAGTTTTCAATCAGAAATTACATTGTTTTAATTATTAGGCTCAAAATATATATAGTGCCCCTCGTACAAGAGTAGAGAAAGGCATGTGGGTGCAACACATCTGGTTTTTAAATTAAAACCATACTCATAATGTATTCTAAAGGCATGGGACATAAAATGCCTTTATCCATACATCACTCATGCTGAGTCCTTCATCTAACTAAATTCCATAATGTATTGTATTACAAAGGGTGCTTTTCGGAGCATAACATGCAATTGCTGCACGGTGTTTAAAGCCAAGATACGTATGCGCAATGCAAGGTCTGTGTATTGTGATAAGGTTGACTAATGTGCGGGCGCCCCATGTTGTGATTGATGGGCAGCGGTGGCACAACAAGGTGGTGTGGTATAGAAACAAAGGGCGTAAATCAGTTCCCGTCAACTTTCATCAAAACGCTTCTGACAAATTGCTTGAACCGAGATAAACCCGTTCGCACCTCACATGGATTATACCTGAGGCTTACTAAAAACTGTATTTAGTGCCCACGAACATCACCATTGATTTATATAATATTTATTCGACCTGCAAATATTCCTGGCTAAACAAATCATGAACGACAATGCTAGTTCGGGACAAAATCGTCGTATTTGCTTAAGCTCGTAAGATACGTGTAACGGTACTTTGCAAATTACATATTGGCATCAATATTCTCATTATCCTTAGAAAATAATAAATTTAAAATACACATTTTAAATAAGACAGTACACAAATTCTATACAGACAAAGAAGGGATAAGGAATTAAATGTTAACTTTGAAGGAATAACAAAAGAGTTGTGTACTCATATAATTCAAAAAATTAAGAAAATGTCATATATGAGATGTTAGGAACGTACTAAAGGAAGCCAAGATTGAACAATTGAACGCGTCAAGAACTTCTGGAGAAAACGTAAGAAAAATGAAAAGCGTATCTTCAACGATAAACTCCAAAACCGAAGAAACAAGAAAACATATAACTAAAAAAAATCTGATGTGTTACACTCACATGACTTTATCTACTCTTGTACAAACTATTTTTACAAACGCTTTTTCTCCATCTACTTTATGTTAATCTAGATAAACATTTGCAGACTCTATCTTATTGCTAATTTTCTTGTAGATGTAAGGGGAATATATATTTACAAGGGCAATATAGAAATACAGTAGCCTTTAAGCACATGCATATCTCTTAATAGCTGGTTGCTAGGTGCAGCACCATTCCCTTTGCCACAGATTATAACTCATTGCATATCCAAGACAAAACATGAATAACGAATTCCCATTTGAGAAAATTATTGAAAAATTTAAGAGAATAACAAGCAATATCTCGAAAATGGTTCACTCAACAAAAGGAATGTGTATGACATAAATTGTGTATTTTAACGCGATCTACATTTTTTGTGTAGTAAAATTTTGTCTATTTCTTATGGTTTATCAGTTATGCAAAAGTCGTTCACAATGAAGAATGATTTTGGAGCCATTCCCAGAAAATTCAAGATATACATTTTATTTGTCATGAAAATATCTTAAACATATGATATTTTAATAAAAATCGTTAGAGCCATTTTTGAGAAAATTAAAATTTTCGAAAAATGTTCCATGTAAAGGGTAATCTGGGGTGAGGGGATTTTCTTGAAAATCGTCGTGTCGTATCATCTGTGAAAGATACTGAACCGAAATACCAAGTTTGTTGTTTATCCGACTGTTCGTTTCTGAGTTATGCTGTTCACAGACAGACACACACACACACACAGACAGACACACAGACACACACGGACATGTTTTCTAAAATGCTTTTATTGGATTCAGGGGGTCTCAAAACATGTATTTCCGGTGAAATCTCGGTATCGAATTTTTGGGTGGAATACAATACTTTCCCTACTTACTGTACGTAATAGAGAAAGTAAAAAATGAACAATGGGAAAGGGTACATTTAGAAGTTAATGGTTATTTAGGATTTAAACATTCTACAGAAGCATTTAAGTGTTAAAGGGGTTGACAAAAATAATCAGAAGAAGACCAATATAAATTTCATATTCATACACAACAGTGGGTAAAATATTATGAGCAACAATGAAAACAGACCAGAATTTAAGGAAAGTTATAGTTGTAATCATAGTAATGCAAATTGGGATTTGACAGAAAAAGATCTGAAATATCTGATGTTCATATGAAATGCTGAAATATGGACGAAACAAATTAATAAAATTATTAGTTAGGTTAAACGAAAGGATTTTGCATGCAGAATAAATACCAAAGACATGAAATTAAGATACATACATTCGCTCCATACACAGGGTGGACCATTTCAATATCTCCAAAACAAAGCGTTGCAGAAAGAAATGCCTTGAACAAATGCTGCTTGATATTACGAAGGAAAGTAAATTTGTGTTTTATTTGGAGAACGTTGTGATGGTCAAATTTAATTTGACTCTAACTTTAAGTTCTCATTTAAAAAAACAAATGTATGTATTAAAGAGATCTACAATCCTTGTGTGGTACGATTTCATCTAACGCTTAACGTTTACCAGTTATACAAAATTATACAAAACTCCTTCGGAATGAAGAGGACTTCACAGGCCATTACCAGAAAGTTCAAGATAGACATTTTATTTGTCATGTAAGTATCTTTCATGTATGGTACTTTAATCAAAATCGTTAGAGCCATTTTTTAGAAAATGAAGATTCCGACAAATGTTCCATGTAAAGGGTAGTTTGGGTGGGGCATTTTCTTGAAAATGTTTATGTCGCATCTTTGGAATATTCTGATCCTAAATACCAAGTGTGGCACTTATCCGACTTTTCGTTTGTGAGTTATGATGTTCAAAAGCTCACACAGGCAGATGGACACACGGAGCTTTTTATAAATATCTGATGTGTTGCATTTTTACTTTCTCTACTACGTAGCATAACAGCATAACTCAGAAACGAACAGTCGGATAAACACCAACCTTGGTATTTACGTTCAGTATCTTCCAGAGATGCGACACGAAGATTTTCAAGAAAATCCCCCCACCCCAGACTACCCTTTACATGGAACATTTTTCGAAA
This sequence comes from Deroplatys truncata, assembly GCA_030765065.1. NCBI lineage: Eukaryota > Metazoa > Arthropoda > Insecta > Mantodea > Mantidae > Deroplatys > Deroplatys truncata. Next base: position 76,818,073 of record CM060989.1, on the reverse strand, counting down.
ATTTTAATTTTCTCAAAAATGGCTCTAACGATTTTGATTAAAATATCATATGTTTAAGATAATGTCATGTGAAATGTGAAGTAACACATCAGATTTTTTTTGTTGAGTGAACCATTTTCGAGATATTGGTTGTTATTCCCTTAAATTTTCCAATACTTACACTTTTTCTCAAATTCGTTATTCATTTTTTTGTCCTGGTAATGCAAAGAGAATGGAATACTCCAATAGCAACCAGTTCTTAAAATATTTGACTATCGCTTAAATTAGCAATAAGATTAACATCTCAATTAACATGAAGCATATGGAGAATAAGCGTTTGTAAAAATAGTTTGTACAAGAGTAGAGAAAGTCATGTGAGTTTAACACATCAGAATTTTTTTAAAGAAAAAAAAAACATGGAGATGCTTTTCGTAACATAAGCGAGTTGAAGGATTTTAAAAACAGGCTATGTGTGGATTATTACTATGATGAATGAGCAACAGACAATGCAAATTTTACAAGTATTGCTAATAAAAAAGAAGAAAAAAGTAGAAACTCAATAGGAGAACTTTATGATTTACATTTTCCTCTCAGGCTAAAGCATTCATTCCATTTTAGTTTATATGCACAAAGTCGCGCTTACGTTCCCTGTTTTTTTTCATATATAGCTAATACAGACACAAATAGTTTCATTTGTTTGATGGACATGTATGTTGCAGTTAAAGCAAGGAGGGATAGTTGAGCGCACGAGGAGTAATTAACGATAGCCTGTGATTCCCAAACATTATTTTATGTACAATAACGAAATTACTGATACCCAGCACGTCTCTATAACAAACAAAAGAGGTATAACAGTTCTATAATTCCTATTTTTTATTTCTCCATTACGTATATAGTAAGTAGAGAAGATATTGCATTCCACCAAAGCATTCGATTTAGAAATTTAACAGGAAATACATGTTTTTAGGTCTCCAAATCCAACAAAGGCATTTTTAAAAAAGCGTTATGTGTGTGTCTGTGAACAGCATAACTCGGATAAATACTAAACTTGGTATTTAGGTTTAGTACCTTCCAAAGATACCCTTTACATGGATCACTTATCAAAATGTTTTATTTTCTAAAATATAGCTCTAGATTTTGATTAAAAACTGTATATTAAAGATATTTACATGGCAAATAAAATGTATACCTTGAAATTTATTGGAATACACTGTGAAGTCCTCTTCATTAGGAAGGAATTTTGTATAATCTTGTATAACTGCTAAACGTTAAGCGATAGACGAAAACGTACTACACAAACAAGTAGATCCCTTTAAAATACACAAATGATTTCCAATAAGTTTTTTGTGGCATAAGCAACTTCTGACATATCCTTATTAAAGTTTCGAATTGTTCACTACTTGGTCATTCTCTTAAAGTCCTCTTCAACATTCAGTTGTTTCTCGCGATTACATGGAAACAGTATGAAATTTTAAGGCCAGCATATAGCGCCAGTTCTTAAACATTTGACTATCGCTATTCCCTTTGTATCTATAACGAAATGTGTAATGTAGCTATTTCAGCTTTACTAAGCTTAGTTTGTAAACTCACTAATAAATATAGAGGCTAGAGGAAGACATGTGAATGTATCACTTCAAAGTTTTATTGTTTTAATTCTTGTTGTTTACTGATTTGTGTAAGTTAGAAAGGCAAAGACTGTAAAACGAAATTGATATCAGCAGAAAGAAAAACTCCAGAGTTAAGAGAAGCAGTTCGCAAAAAGAAATGATGTGTTACATTCTCATGCCTTTCACGTTTCACTTTCTATAAACTATTTCAAAAATCTTATTACTCTAGCCACTTTTTCTTAACCTAGAAAAATGTTCGATTCAGATTTAACACCTTTCATTTTAGGTTAGGGTAAATAGTCAGATTTTTAAAGTGTATGTCACTAAGTGATGGCTTTGATATTCCAATTGTTTTCATGACCACAAGGAAACATCTGACCTGTTACATACACATAAGTTTCTCTACCCTGTATCGTTTATTAGTGGGTATACTAATTATTCTTACGAAAGTTTATTTTCTATGTACCTCATTTCAATCGAGATAACCTTTGCAGAAATAGCTACATTACACATTTAGTTATAGATACAAAGGGAACAGCGATAGTCAAATGTTTAAGAATTGGCGCTATATGCTGGCCTTAATATTGCATACTCTTTCCATGCATTCGCGAGAAACAGCTGAAAATCGACGGGAGTTAAAAAAATGTCAAAGTACTCAAGAAATAAAACATTAATAAGGGATATCTCGAAAATGGTAGATGCCACAAAAAAGTTATTTGAAATAAATTGTGTTTCTAAGGGATCTACATTTTTTCTGTAGTACATTTTCTTGTATCACTTAAAGTTTACTAGTTATACAAGATTATGCAAAATTCCTTCCGAATGTAAAGGACTTCACAGGCTATTTCCAGAAAATTCAAGATATACATTTTATTTCTCATTAAATATCTTTCATATACGGGATTTTAATAAAAATATGACGTGTTACACTCACATGACTTTCTCTGTTCTTGTACAAACTATTTTTATAAACGCTTATTCTCCATATGCTTCATGTTAATCGAGATATCGAGATGTTAAACTTATTGCTAATTTTCTTGAGATACAAGGGGAATTGCTAGGCTTTAAGCGATAGTCAAATACTTTAAGAGGTGCTTACTATGTGCAGTATTCTATTCTTTTTGCATTACCAGGACAAAAAATGAATAACGAATTTGAGAAATAGTATAAGTATTAGAAAATTTAAGGGAATAACAAGCAATATCTTGAAAATGATTCACCCAACAACAAAAATATATATGACATAAATTGTGTATTTTATGGTTTACCAGTTATGCAAAAGTCGTTCACAATGAAGAATATTTTTGGAGACATTTTCAGAAAATTCGAGATATTCATTTCATTTGTCATGAAAATATCTTAAAACATATGATATTTTAATCGAAATCGTTAGAGCCATTTATGAGAAAATTAAAGTTTTCGAAAAATGTTCCATGTAAAGGGTAATCTAGGGTGGGGGATTTTCTTGAAAACCTTCGTGTCGCATCTCTGGAAGATACTGAACCTAAATACCAAGTTTGGTGTTTATCCGACTGTTTGTTTCTGAGTTATGCTGTTCACAGACACACACACACACACACACACACACACACACACACACCGACGGACATGTTTCCAAAAAATATTTTTTTTGGATTCAGGGGGTCTCAAAACATGTATTTCCGGTGAAATCTCGTATCGAAATTTTGGGTGGAATACAATACTTCCCCTACTTACTATACGTAGTAGAGGAAGTAAAAATCGCTTCGGCCATTTTTTTAGGAAATCAAAAATTTCGGAAGCTTTTCTATGTAAAGGGTAGTTTGGGGGAGGCATTAGTTAAAAATGTTTGTATCGCATCTTTGGAAGATATTGAAGCTAAATACAAAGTTTGGTATTTATCCAACATTTCGTTGGAGAGAGAGAAAGAGAGGGAGAGAGGCACAGATACACACATGGACATGTTTTTAAAATTTTTTTATTGATATTTAGTGGTCTCAAAACGTGTATTTCCGGCAAAATTCCGGTATCGAATTTTTTGGTGGAATGCCATACTTTCTCTACCTAATAAGTGCGTGGTAGAGAAAGGAAAAAGCAAAGTGACTTCCCACTTCAGAAAAATATAAGGATTTTAAAATTTTAAACCAACAATAAGGAATATCTCCAAAATAGCTACGCAAAACAAAAACAAACAAAAAAATTGAAGTATTCTAAGCTTTAACGAGATCTACATGTTGTGTATAATGATTTTGCCTATATCCTACGGTTTACCAATTATACAAATGTTATGCAGGAATTCACTCATTTTCGGACATTAAACTCTCCGGTGTGATTGAAAATTTCGTGAGAATATACCAGAAATACGCGGACAACACTTTCGATATGTCTTATGACAAGATATGTGCTCATTATCATTGAAATTCTAATTATAACTATGAGGGCGTGAAGGTTTGCGGCGATATTATAATTGTTTCAGCGGGAGTCCAAGCTGCGGCGGCCAAGCGCGAGAAACCATGCTGTGCCCGCAGTGTGTGCCAGCGGAGTACCCTTACAATTGTCCAGTAGCTCCCTTCTGTTTACAAATGGGGTGAATGTTGCCGTTGTCTCCACGTGTAGGATAATTCCCGCCGAGGAACATTCGAATATATACCTGGGGCGTACTCATTCGAAACTCTTACATATTTAAGAACTTCTGGAAACCCGTGAAGCCCGAAATCTTTGCCATATTTTACACTTCAGCACCCGTGTTAACTCCATCTGACTGAAACACCATATTTCAAAGCTCCCTTCGTCAATTTAGTTACTTATTAATTGGGTTCACCTCTAGAAATACTTGTGTTTGTAAGAGCAACCATTAGTTAATAGATGGTGTAGAGAATAGGCAATTTTACTGACGAGATGGCACCGCTGTAACCTGTACGACTTGTATTCGGTGGGTACCAGGTTCGATCCCCGTCGACCGTGGTTTCTCCAGATTCATCTTCTACCATGACATTCCAAGAGTGGGATGTCTCATTCGGTAACGCCTGTGTCCCGTATTCGGGAGGTTCCAGGTTCGATTCCCGTTTGTTTTATTTTTTATGGACGCTCTTTAACTACTATGATCCTTAACGTTCTATATTGGGCGTGAAGGTCCGGTAAGTTTGCTCAGAGGCCCCTTTATCAGGCTTGAGGTTCAATCTATGACACGGGACCACCGGCTTTACTTCCCTTCCCGGGGAAGCCATGTAAAGGTCCTTAAGCCCGAAGAAAACCCATCGCCCATTGCCAGGTTTGAAAGCGGGACCTCGGGAACTAGCATGGTAACCACTACACCACGGAGTATGACTCCCGGTGTTCGATTCGGTGGCCACCAACTCTGACCATGGAGTTTTTCATGGTTTTCCATTGGTCGTCTAGGGGAATGCTGGGGTATTCTACTAAACTTTCTCCTTGCCCTCTTTTCCTGTCATTCACCCCTTCATCTTTCAGGAAGTGTCTCCGGGTTCCGTAGTGCATCTGGTGATAAACTGAGTTTTATTTATGGACGCTCTTTAACTACTATGGTCCATAGCGTCCCATTCTATATTGGACGTGCAAGAGAGGAAATTTTGCTTAGAGGCCTCTTTATCAAGCTTGAGGTTCTTTTACGTGCCGTAAATCTACGACACGGGACCACCGGCTTTACTTCTCCTCCGAAGGAAGCCATGCTAAGAAGTTTTACGCCCGAAAAAAATCCATCGACCACCGCCGGGTTTGAACACGCGACTTCGGGAACTAGATGCTAGCATGGTAACCACTACACCACGGAGGATGACTAAAATGGGAGATGGCATGATTGCTGCGCTTTGGAAAGTTTTCTCCTCACCAACGACAGGTCGCATTGGCCTGCCTGTAAGGACCACTTCTTCGCTTTCTTGCGGAACTCCGCGTCTACTGGTGAGAGCGCGTGTCAACGTCCTCCTGCTGTAGCCACAGCAGATCTAGTTGGTCGCAGTGGCGCGGTATCCCCCTCCGGTAATTACATTCTACATCCTGCCATGACATTCCTGTACCCATCATCAGCTGTTTCAGGGTTGAAGGACTAGGTGACGGTGGTCGGCGGGTTGCGGCTGGACGGTGGATGTGCTCTCTGTAGTGGTGTCGTTGTTGTGGACTACGGTTAGGACCTGCCTCCTGGCGATCTCCAGCGGGGGCACCTTCATGAGATTCTCGGCAGTTCGGGGCTTGTGGGTGAGCCAGGGCGGTGTCGGATGTGTTCCTCACCCATGCTTGAGCCCATCGTCAGCTGGATCTAATCGCCCTTCGTGTCTCTTCCTCCCAGAAGAAGAAAACAGGGCCGTTGTGGCCTACTTGGGTACTCTGCCGCGGTTCCGGGGGCACCTTCTTTAGTCAGTACCTTTTATTTTACCTTTATTGCCAATTTGGGGGAGTCTTCTAGGTAGTAATTGCGTAATTTGGATCTTATAATTCAGTATAATAAGGTTATGCCACGGATACTCACCAGTCCCTTGAAGATGGCTTGCTTTAAGCCTTTGATTTACCTACAAGCAAGGAATACAACTGGAATTCGAATTATACTATTAGATGTCTGAGGCTGCTAAGATAATCATCTGGCCAATCACGTCGGAATAGTTGATAAGGCCTATACTATTTGTTTATTTCATATGAAAAATGGAAGAAACCGTAATTTTTACTTTCTCTACTGCGTATAGTAAGTAGAGGAAGTATTGAATTCCACCCAAAAATTCGATACCGAGATTTCACCGGAAATACGTGTATTGGGGTGCCTGTATCCAAATACAGTATTTTTGGACAATGTCAATGTATGTGTCCGTCTCTCTGTGAACAGATAACTCAAAAACGAAAAGTCCGATAAATACCAAACATGTTTCCAAAAATGCTCAAAACATATATTTCCGGTGAAATCTCGGTATCGAATTTTTGGGTGGAATACAATACTTCCCCTACTTACTATACGTAGCAGAGAAAGTAAAAATGCGTTTTTGGAAACATGTCCATGTGTGTGTGTGTGTGTGTGTGTGTCTGTGTCTGTGAACAGCATAACTCAGAAACGAACAGTCGAATAAACATCAAACTTGGTATTTAGGTTCAGTATCTTCCAGAGCTGCGACACGAAGGTCTTCAAGAAAATCCCCACCCCAGATTACCCTTTACATGGAACATTTTCCGAGAATTTTAATTTTCTTAAATATAGCTCTAACGAGTTTGATTAAAATATCATATATTTCAGATACTTTCATGACAAATACAATGTATATCTTGAATTTTCTGGGAATGTCTCCAAAAGTGTTCTTCATTGTGAACGACGTTTACATAACCAGTAAACCATAACAGATAGACAACAGTTTACTACACAAAAATGTAGATCGCGTTAAAATACACAATTTATGTCATATACATTTTTTTTGTTGAGTGAACCATTTTCGAGATATTGCTTGTTATTCCCTTAAATTTTCCAATACTTATACTTTTTCTCAAATGGAAATTCGTTATTCATTTTTTTTGTCCTGGTAATACACCACATAGCAATCAGCTACTAAAATGTTTGACTATCGCCTAAAGCCTACCAATTCCCCTTGCATCTACAAGAAAATTGGCAATAAGATTAACATCTCGATATCTCGATTAGCATGAAGCATATGGAGAATAAGAGTATGTACAAATAGTTTGTACAAGAGTAGAGAAAGTAATGGGAGTGTAACACATCAGATTTTTTTTCTATGACATTTTATGCGGGGATAATTTTGGTTTTTCAGAAATTAAAACGCACACTTTGGTAAGGTTGTGCAGCGTGCAGTAGCCGAACGGTAGCTGCGAGCGAGGGTAGCATTCTCCCTTTCAAACCCAGATATAGTTCAGCGCGTAAAGAAGTATCACTTTCGCTAGCGCGTCGTTTATAAGTGTATGTACAAGTTTCGTGTATTTCTGCCTATACATTCACAGCAAATCGCTTGAAAATTATGCTCCCTGATGCTGCGACGGTTATCTTCCGCCTTTATAAGGGTTTTATGAAAATTCAAAATTCATTTTTTTGTTAATGTAGCTTCGTCTGTTGCCATAATTAATTGTAGCGTATCTACACCTTGTTCTAGGAACCATTTAACGAAAACCAGCTTAGACGCGCAGTCCGCTACTGAGAGACAATGAATGCGTTGAGTATGATACGCTAAAAATAACTATTCTCAATTCCCGGCTACTGTGCTGGGTCGTTCATCTACAGGACTTAAAATTGCTTCCTCTGCGGCTACGGTATTTCAAACTCGCCCTCCTTCGTGTGCTGGTTGCACGCTTCCTGAGGTTTACGAATTGCCAGATAAAAGGGCTGGTATCTCGTAAACCTTGTGCTGTACATATGATTATTCACTAAACACACATCGGAGTCTTTTAACATTTAACCTGTGAGTTTCAATACGTAATAAGATTTTACTCTAAAGATTCAACCTCTATTGGAGCTGACATAATCATAGTGTGCTTTTCAATTGGACGATGAAGCCATTACCTCCGCACTGTTAGCGTAGGACAATTGCTACAAGTTGTGCTTGTCATTTCGCCAAAACATTACACGACTCTTGCGTCCTGGTTGTTTGAATTAAGGATCGAGTGGAAAACAAATCCGCCAGTCCTCCATCTCCCAGATCAGATATGTTGTTTTGGTTACATCCGGGAGCCGGTTCTCACACTGACCTACCTTGACCTAGCAACATAGCCTACGTTTCTGTCCACATTACGTCTGAAACGGTGTTCGGAAAATAATTATTACAAAACTCTGGATGATATTACACAATTACTACCGAAACTTGATGGGTACAGGTACAGTAATACATATCTTACAAGTAACAAACTATTATGTTCATACATACTCGTGAAATAAACCATCTAATTTGGAAAAACAGCTTTTGTTTTCGAAAACGGCTGATCAGAGAAAGAAATTCAATTATTGTTTTGTTTGTAATACCTCTATGAATTACATATTACGAAATAAATAGGTTCCTTTCCATGCTGTATTTTGAGACGATGATATGTTTATTGTATATATTTATTAACATTCTCCAAATACAAATCGCCATTCACAATTTGGTCTGGGCAATTTGTGATAGTGTGTTCATTTCATGTAGTGACGCAGCAAATATGGCTTAAGGTTATCAGGAGGTTAGCATCGGGCAGTTGGAGATTAACAAAGATAATTAGCGCTCACCACCAGAAATACTATAACCAGATGTTTCTCCTTCTCCAACGTTGAGAAAACCCGTGGAAATTATAAGCAGGGTTCTCGCGAGAAGAGTTAGTCAGTTAGTCAGTCAGTCAATTAATGATTGATTACCAAGTGCATTCTGATGGACATCAAGTGCAATATAAGCAAGTTTGTGGCGACAACTGTAACATGCAGCAAGTGCTGTTTGGTCAGGGAGATAGAAGAAGTCCTGTGTTGAACTCCCTAGCGAGTGAATCGCCCGGAAGAATTGGCTACACCTTGCGTATTGCATTACGACAAGAAGAAAATTTAAGTAACGGGGAAATTGACTGTAGTTCAGTTTAGTGAAGTGACAGTGTAAATTAAGTGAAGTCCCAGTGAAGTTGAACCAGATAAATACAATGAAGTGACATCGAGAACATTAGAGAAGTGACAATTAAAAACTGAAGAAAGTCACAATATAACGTACACAAGAATTCCCTGAGCTCTCTTTATTCTCATTTGTAAAACAGAACCCAATATATTCAAATTAATAACACAACAGACACTTTTAGAAACGTTTATAATTCTAATACTGTTGATGTTGATATTAATGTTCCCCAGGTTTCCATTCTTAGTCCGATGTGGTTACTTCTGTTTGTGAATGACTTACGTGGTCAACTGAAGGGTTATTTTTACTTTCTCTACTACGTATAGTAAGTAGGGGAAGTATTGTATTCCACCCAAAAATTTGATACGGAGATTTCATCGGAAATAGGTGTTTTGAGACCTTCTGAATCCAAAAAAAAAAAGCATTTTTGGAAACATGTCCGTGTGAGTGTCTGTGTGTCTGTGCACAGCATAACTCAGAAACAAACAGTCGGATAAACACCAAACTTGCTATTTAGGTTCATTATCTTCCAGGTATACGACACGAAGGTTTTCAAGAATATCCCCCCACCCCAGACTACCCTTTACATGGAATATTTTTCGAAAACTTTATTTTCTCAAAAATGGCTCTAACGATTTTGATTAAAATATCATATGTTTAAGATATTTTCATGACAAATAAAATGTATAGCTTGAATTTTCTGTGAATGTCTCCAAAAGTATTCTTCATTGTGAACGACTTTTACATAACTGGTAAACCATAAGAGATAGACAAAATTTTACTACACACAAAATGTAGATCCTGTTAAAATACATAATTTATGTCATATACATTTTCTTTGTTGAGTGAACCATTTTCGAGATTTGTTTGTTTTCCCTTAAATTTTTAATACTTATTTTCTCAAATGGAAATTCGTTATTCATTTTTTTGTCTTGGATATGCAAAAATGACTATGTAAATATGCAAAGTAGGCCATTTATTATTTTAAGTAGATAAAGATTATTTGAAGTTTTAAGGGTATATAATGCAAAACATGTTTGGGATAATTTTTTGGATAGTACATCAATGTGGATTCCGCAGTCAAGGTTACTATCAACCCAGATTCCAAGAATTTAGTTTTATTAAACATTGTTATTAATTCATTTTCTAAATTAACTTCGGCAAAAGTTAAGTTTTTTTGTTATTTTTATGATAGAATCCTAGGACAACACTTTTATTTTTATTAATGAAAAGTCTGTTGTTACTAAACTAACTTACTACTTAATCTGTTACCATATCAATGTTTACTTTAGGTTCTTGTTTATCTTTACCAGAAATTAAAATGCTTGTGTCATCTGCAAAAAGAGTAAATTTAGCGTTAGGGAAGTCATTGTTTATGGCCAGGTCATTATGATACAGTAGAAATAGTAAGGGGCCCAGTATCGAGCCCTGAGGTACTCCATATTTATCATTTTCCAAATCAAAACGTGAAGCTTTAATTTCTGTTGCATATCTTATTTCGATTCGATTTCAATTAGGTATTTTCTATTGCTAAGATATGATTCAAACGACTTTAATGGAATTCCCTTTATACCATAATTACACAATTTGTAAATTAAAATATCATGGACAAGCAGATCAACAGCTTTAGATTGGTCAGACACCTTGCTTGAAGATCTCTGGGCGCTAATGCACCACCTCAACATACTCCTATCGACCGCTTCACCACGGCTACTCTCCTTGAAACAGTACTTGGCCGTTAACACCCATGCCATCAAACTCTGCCATTAGACTCTTCTAACGTCTTCGCCACCAAGAGCACCCTGACTCTCCAGACTCCATGCACAGCAGCACCCCGGAGCAATCCACACAGACGCCTCAATTGAAACAACACGACAACGCCACTCAATCCGCCACACCCAGCGCTGACCAAAGTATGCAGACGGAACCAGCGCCTAGCCACAACATCCACGGCAGCGAAAGCCAGCCATCTCAATACACACTACTTCCGTCACACCGCCACCGCCCCTACAACACACGTAGAGACGTAGCGCTAAAGCTGTAGGAGCTCGCACCGATCTCACGCCAACATATGGCAGAAAGTGACAAGTCACTGCGCTGCTTCACAAAATCTGGGAATGTTGAACACCAGAATGTGCTCCATTGGGGCAATAATCCCGTCTGAAACATGTGCCTCTTTAGAGGTGGCGCCACAATGGACAGCTTATACTACACAATAAAGTTTTTCTCCTTCTATTCCACAGGGTAACAGTCAGGTTTTCGGCCATGGCTGGATCCTGGTAACTTTCGACATCCGCTCCTACCCTTACGCAGCAGCACGTTCTATTACCGCCAATATCGGAGTGCTTATGCGGAACCCTACCTGTTCCCAATACTTCCTCCCAACGCTCTTATTCCCAGCGTGAAGCAACTCAACATCAACAGATCTTTAAAAAGAGTGGCTAAACATAGAACAATTCAAACCACTAATAAAGGATAAAAAGATAGATCGCAAATAGTTGATGTCACAGAAAAAGGTTATTTGAAATAAAAGTATGTGTTTTAAAGAGATATGCATTTTTTGTGTATTACGTTTAATCTGTCGCTTAACATTTACCAGCTTTACAAGATTATACAAAATTCCATCGGATGAAGAGGACTTCGTTCAAGATATTCCCGTGGTCGCGGGTTCAAACCCAGGGGAGGGCGATGGATTTTTTCGGGCGTAAAAATCCTTAGCACGGCTTCCTTCGGAAGGGAAGTAAAACCGGTGGTCCCGTGTCGTAGTTTACGGCACGTAAAAGAACCTCAAGCCTGATAAGAGGCCTCTGAGCAAAATTTTCGGTCTTTCACGCCCAATATAGAATGGGACGCTAAGAACCATAGTAGTTAAAGAGCGTCCATAAATAAAACTCAATTTTTAATTTCAATTTAAGATATACATTTTATTTGTCATATAAATATCTAATCAAAATCGTCAAGAGCCATTTTTGTGAAAATCAAAAATTTCAAAAAATGTTCCACGTGAAGCGTGGTTTGAGGTAGAGGGATTGTTTTAAAATCCTTTGTGTAACATTTTTGGAAAGTACGAACCTAAATACCAAGCTTGGTATTTATCCGATTTCGTTTTTGAGTTATGCTATTCACAAACACATACATACAGAAACGTTTTTCTAACAAACTGATGTGATGCACTCACATGACTTTCGTTTAAAAACTATTTTTACAAACGCTTATTCTCCATCTACTTTATATCAGTCGGGATGTTAATCGATCATATTACTAATTTTCTTGTAGATACAGGGGGAATAGGGTAGGCTTTAAGTGATGGTCAAATCTTTTTAGAGCTGGTTGTTATTTGGAGTATTTCATTCTCTTTGCATGTCCAGGACATATAAAAAATGAATAACGAATTCGCACTTGAGAAAAATATAAGTATTGGAAAACTGAAACACATAACAAGGAATATCCCGGAAATGGATCACTCTATAAAAAAGTATACGACATGAATTATGCTTTTAACATGATCTACATTCCCAGAAAATTCAATACATAAATTTAATTTGGAATGAAACTATCTAAAACATATTATATTTTATCCAAAATCGCTAGAGCTGAGAAAATCAAACTTTTCGAAAAGTGTTCCATGTAAAGAGTAGTCTGGGTGGGGGGATTTTTTTGAAAATCTCCGTGTAACTTTTTGGAAAGTACTAAACCGAAATACCAAGTTTGGTATTTATCCAACGTTTCAAAGCATGTAATTCCGGCGAAATCTCGGTATAAAACATTTAGTTGGAATACAATACTTGTACATGGTACACTATTATATAAAGTAAAAAGTGCATAAATGAAAATATGTTTAATATGTCAGATTTTAGTTTGAATAGTAAGCCAAGCAAAAATTCAGGTAGATGTATTCGCTCTTCAGAGAATTAGAAGCTGTTTATGCGCGGCTAACGAAATTTCTCCTGTGCTGCTTCAGATTTTACAACGTTCAGTGTACCTTTTTTGGGGAGGGGAGGTTGTGTTATATATTTTTAATTAACCTCCCATTAATGCGTGGTTACATCCTAGCTTTTGATCATCTGCACGAAAGTAATATGCACAAACATGAACGGCTTTTAAAGTTTTCACTTTAATTTGGGACGCTAACTAAATTAGTGGTTGCCATACCTCAAAAGTTGACCTACTTGTAAACTATGTTCAACATAATGAGCATGTCCTTTCATGGGTGAACGCTATACAGGGAAGCGATACATTAAGGAGGAAAATTAGTTTTTGTCCATAACTGGCTTTAATTTACGTAACAAAATATTTGAAGGGCGTTTCAGTAAGATCATACTTCGTCCATTTAATGGACTTACAGAAAGACCTTTTGAAAAGCTGTAAACGAAAACTTCGTGTGTGGCATATAATTTTATAGCTGTAGCTTTGTCAGTGTTTGCTTTACTTTATTCCTGGGGCTGGAGAAGGATCCGCGATAGCATGAAAGACTCACCATCGGGAGATCCCGTTTCGATTCCCCGTGGCCGCCCACTCAGAGCATGGTTTTTCGTGGTTTTCCCTGATTGACGAAGCCGAATGCTGGGATGGTGTATTCTAATAAAATATAATTTAAAATACAGGGTATTACAAAAGAAATTGACGCCTTTAATGTGTTATAAATCCAGAACTATTAACGATATAATGAATCTATTTGCACTGTAGTGTAGAGGAAGGCTTGAAGTTTAGTTTGTGTACTCGCAAATGTTCAATGCGTGATCCCAGCGTCACACGACATACATCAAGACGATAATCAAGTTCATCCCAAATCCAATGTAACATATCTGCATCGACATTTTCCATGGCTCTTCAGATCTAAATCATGTGGAAGTGGAAGAACCAAAACTCTACCTTTGACAAATCCCCAAAGGAAAAAGTCATCCAGCGTGGGATCGGGACCTCTCGGTGGCCAAGCGTTAGTGTCGTTTGTGACACTGCCAATCCAACGCTGTGGTAGAATTTCATCCAAGTAAAGTCTAACATCTGTGTGTGAGTGAGGTGGTGCTCCATCTTGTTGGAAGATAAAGCGTTCCCTTTTCATTTCCTCGTACAGTTGGGGCATCAACCAAAGCTGTAACATATGGAGATATGTAGGTCCTGTTACTGGTTTCTTCTGCAAAACAGAAGGTGTAGGATACGCGCAAAACACTTTTATTGTGGGAGAGTCCCGCACATGTTCCACCACAGCCTGAAACGGCAACTCTAGGCCGAGCCCGAGAAATGTAATTATAGATAATTTGATTAATTAATTATTATTGATGTTAAATCATGCTATGTACATATGTTTTTCTTTTACTGCTTGTATAGTTTAAGAAGGGTGATTTAACGATATGTCTGTATTTAGGTTACTAATATTAGAGGAGTTATAAATTGTTTAATGTAAATAATTTAAGCGCTATGTTAAAATACTGTCCACGACGAAATGTCTTAGCTACAGGAATAGTGTCTTCGAAGGCAGAAAGTCTAGTTTTACGATGTCTCTCTGGTCGCAGGGGCATTGTTCATACAGCGAGGGCGTAGTGCTTTTGTTCCTTTATACGATAATTCGCCGTGACCAAGTGAGAGAGACAACAAGCTTAACGGTAAATTTAGGAAAAGCCGCGATTTATGTTAAACTTGGACCAATGAGATCCCTGTAAGTTTATATGAAATAGTGAGACGCGTTGAGTGGCGCTAAAAATGGACCAATAGGAAAGGAAGCAGCCTTAGAAGCCTGCGACTATAAATGGATCTGTTAGGAACAAATTCGAGGTCATTTGGTCATTTGCTAAACTACAGGCAGGGAGAGATGCTGCAGGATATTTGAGAGATATCGCGCCAAAAGTGAATTAAAACAGTTTTCGCAACACACATAAGAATCGCTACGCGTAAAGCGATCTAATAAGTATATATAAACTTCGCGTCATATCAGCGCCGTGTTTGGACAGCAGTGGACAGTGTTTTAATGGCGACAATATCAGTGTTGTGTACCACCAGAAGTAGCTAAATAAAAGAAACTGCAGTGTCGTCTTTTAGTAACTAAAGCACGCCTATTTTCTCTCCTTTACCACACCCGAGATCTACGTTTCCTTTACCAAGGAAAAGTCCATGTTCTCACATAGTCTAGAAATTACTTCAGCTAGCCGAGGATAAAAAATGCAGAGAACCAGCATACTTCGAGCATCTGGAGCCAACGTGGAGGATGCAACAAGGTAAGCCGCGAGCAACGGGCATTAAAAACCACAACATTGGACAGGAGGAGTTACTGCCGCAAGCCCTCGGTTTTTCAGTTCCCCATATAAAAAAGTGGAAAATTGATTCATCACTGAAAACTATTCGTTCATTGAAGCCATCGTCTTCTTGATTATTTCGCAACATTTCTTTACAGAAATCTTGATGTTTGACCTTGTCTTCATGTAGCTGCTGCAAGAATTGCACTCTGTAAGGAGTCAGTTTTAATCGCTTTCAAAATTTTTTCCATATGGATGGTTCTGAAACTTGCAGCTCCAAGCTGTTGTCGATTTCTGTGGACTTCTTGCGAAAACCCCAGGAACACATTGTCGCGGTAATCTGTTCATGTTATCTTATTTGCTGAGCGCCTGTTATTGTTTTACTATTTTGAATTTTGGGTTCTTTGTCCTCCGGCTAGCTGTTATTACTCAGTCGAGCAAATATCTCTTATTACTAAAAGATAACACGGATAAAAGAATTTGTTTTTGTACTTTTATTGCCGTCACACTTAATTAATTTCACATATTTAATCTTGATTCATACCTGACTAAAACTGTTATATTTTCGAATGTAACTACAATCACTTATTTGCCGCGCACTATTAATTCGCGTATTTCACATTTTGTAACTAACTTTACGACGCGAGAGATTCTGTAGAATTTCGCAATGTGTACCTCATGAATGCTTCATTAGAACTGTCTGACGTGTAACTCGCGAGAGAGATTTCTTAGAACTGCGCAACGTTTACCTTGTGAATGATTCTGTAGAACTGCGCGATACTTGCCTATGGCTCAAGAATTTATACTCCCTCACCCCGATATGCCTAAACATTATAATAGAGCTGCTATTGGTTACTAAATCGCGCCAACATTAGCGTCTGTTTTATAAGCCAATCAAAATTACAAACACATATGCTCTAGGGAAAATATTCCCTCCATTTCTAAAGAAAGGCAGGCTACCCTGACGTCATTTGCTTGTCTCTTCTAATTGATAAACAACTCACCCCATCGCTTCATTGTTACCCGCTCCTATTGTCAGTTTCAGTGAGGCCGTGTAAATTTATTTCCTAACAATGCTTATAGCTAATAAACATCTAAAATCATTGTCATACAATAATGTTAATTTACACTACAATCACACTGGCATTCACAGTGTTGTGATATAAAATACTGCCTCGACATCCAATATCCTCTTCTGATACGCAGGCTTTTTCCTTTACACACACAGCTGTCCGAAGTGTTCTGTGCCAATCATACATCGATTGCCTAGTCGGTGGTGGTTCCTGGAAACGTGTTGTGAAATGTTACAGAATTGTTTTAGCAAGTTTTGCACAAGATTCGACATTTCTGCATCTGCAACAACAATGGCTTACATGATTATCAACTAAAAACTACCAATGCAAACTTTCAGAGTTTCCCAACGTAACACCACAAAATTTATGCTGATAACACAAATTAATATCAAGCCTGTGTTTATAAATACGGGTAACAATGTATATGTTGCATTCACATAACTTTATCTTCTCACTCTTCTAGAAACTATGCTAAAACGCTTGTTCTTCCATATGCTTCTTGTTAATGTAGATAAACTTTCATTACACGTTTAGAGATTTCGTTTTGGGTGTAATAAGAATGCAGTAGTCCAGCAGTCTTGCATGACCACAAGACGAAATCTAACGTATTACATTCACATTGCTTTCTCCACCCTCTATCGCTTATTTGTATGCATACCATTCATTCTTATAAAAATGTATTTTCCTATCTACATCACTTTAATACAAATAAATATTTACAGAAATAGCTACATTACACATTTCGTTATGGATACAAAGAGAACGGCGATAGTGAAATGTTTAAGAACTGGACGGTATATGCTGCCTTAAAATTCCATTTTGTTTCTATGGAATCGCGAAAAACAACTGAAAATATATACATGGGTATTCAAAAAGACCAGTGCTTTTCCGTTTGTATACGCAACCATCTTCTACGAATTTATTGTATCAATTGTAATTTTTGTTTATGACGAGGTGACTCGTTGTTGAACTTACAACGAAATGCACGCTGCAATGAAACAACGGATTCTCTCTTTGCATAATGCAGCACACAAAACGACTTTTCCTGTGGCGTTACCATTTTCTCGTAAACAAACCCAGCGCCGCTGTAGGCACTGAATAGAAGTAATAGGTGGGGGCTTAAAACTTTGAACTTTCCTCTATTCAATGATGTGTGATATGTGTTGCTATCTATTGTCGTTCATAAGAAATAAATGCTTAAAATCTGTTCCTTCTTTTTGAATAACCCTGTGTAATACAATACAATTTGCACTACTCAATATAGTGAGGCATTATTAATTTATGTATGCATCATAGGAGGGATTATAGGTATAGAAATAATAAATTAAGTAATAAAACATGATAATTTGTATATTCAAAGGCAAAATAAACAAGTAGTGAGTCTGACGAGCATAAACAAATTCAACAATAGTAATAAATTGAGATACGATAAAATGACTGGACTTACGTCCACAAACGTTGTACATTTTAGTTCTTCCAATAAAGCGCGTCCAAATGGTTTTCTCTCAGGACGATGAAAGTACAGTTATTGCGACCATATCATATTCAACAGGTACAGTGTCTCATAGCAGGGATTACACGCCTAGGCTAGCTTTCATCAATTTGTTCCTAGAAAAAAGCTGCAGATATGCCACAGTTAATTATGGCAGCAGAGGAAGCTACCTTTACAAAAAAATCTGATGTGTTACACTCACATGACTTTCTCTACTCTTGTACAATCTGTTTTTACAAACGCCTATTCTCCATATGCTTCATGTTAATCGAGATATCGAGAAGTCAATCTTATTATTAATTTTCTTGTAGATGCAAGGGGAATATAGTAGGTTATAAGCGATAGTCAAATATTTTAACGCTGGTTGCTATGTGGCGCATTCCATTCTCTTTGCATGTCCAGGACATAAAAAAAATCTGATGTGTTACACTCACATGACTTTCTCTACTCTTGTACAATCTATTTTACAAACGCTTATTCTCCATATGCTTCATGTTAATCGAGATAACGAGATGTCAATCTTATTGATAATTTTCTTGTGGATGCAAGGGGAATATGGTAGGTTATAAGCGATAGTCAAATATTTTAACGCTGGTTGCTATGTGGCGCATTCCATTCTCTTTGCATGTCCAGGACATAAAAAAAATCTGATGTGTTACACTCACATGACTTTCTCTACTCTTGTACAATCTAATTTTACAAACGCTTATTCTCCATATGGTTCATGTTAATCGAGATATCGATATGTCAATCTTATTGGTAATTTTCTTGTAGATGCAAGGGAAATATGGTAGCTTTTAAGCGATAGTCAAATATTTTAACGCTGGTTGCTATGTGGCGCATTCCATTCTCTTTGCATGTCCAGGACATAAAAAAAATGAATAACGAATGTGAGAAAAAGTATAAGTATTGGAAAATTTAAGGGAATAACAAGCAATATCTCGAAAACGGTTCACTCAACAAAAGAAATGTATATGACATAAGTTGTGTATTTTAACGCGATCTACATTTTTTGTGTAGTAAAATTTTGTCTATCTCTTATGGTTTACCAGTTATGCAAAAGTCGTTCACAATGAAGAATACTTTTGGAGACATTCCCAGAAAATTCGAGATATACATTTCATTTCTCATGACATTATCTTAAACATATGATATTTTCATCAAAATCGTTAGAGCCATTTTTGAGAAAATTAAAATTTTCGAAAAATCTTCCATGTAAAGGGTAGTCTGGGGTGGGGGGATTTTCTTGAAAACCTTCGTGTCGCATCTCTGGAAGATACTGAACCTAAATACCAAGTTTGGTGCTTATCCGACTGTTCGTTTTTGAGTTATGCTGTTCACAGACACACACACAGACACACACACAGACACACAGACACACACACAGACACACACACGGACATGTTTCCAAAAATGCTTTTTTTGGATTCAGGAGGTCTCAAAACATGTATTTCCGGTGAAATCTCGGTATCGAATTTTTGGGTGGAATGCAATACTTCCCCTACTTACTATACGTAGTAGAGAAAGTAAAAATGAATAACGAATTTGAGAAAAAGTATAAGTATTGAAATATTTAAGGAAATAACAAGCAATATCTCGATAACGGTTCACTCAACAAAAGAAATGTATATGACATAAGTTGTGTATTTTAACGCGATCTACATTTTTTGTGTAGTAAAATTCTGTCTATCTCTTACGGTTTACCAGTTATGCAAAAGTCGTTCACAATGAAGAATACTTTTGGAGACATTCCCAGAAAATTCGAGATATACATTTCATTTCTCATGACATTATCTTAAACATATGATATTTTCATCAAAATCGTTAGAGCCATTTTTGAGAAAATTAAAATTTTCGAAAAATCTTCCATGTAAAGGGTAGTCTGGGGTGGGGGGATTTTCTTGAAAACCTTCGTGTCGCATCTCTGGAAGATACTGAACCTAAATACCAAGTATGGTGTTTATCCGACTGTTCGTTTTTGAGTTATGCTGTTCACAGACACACACACACACACACACGGACACACACACACACAGACACACACACGGACATGTTTCCAAAAATGCTTTTTTTGGATTCAGTGGGTCTCAAAACATATATTTCCGGTGAAATCTCGGTATCGAATTTTTGGGTGGAATGCAATACTTCCCCTACTTACTATACGTAGTAGAGAAAGTAAAAATGAATAACGAATTTGAGAAAAAGTATAAGTATTGGAAAATTTAAGGGAATAACAAGCAATATCTCGAAAACGGTTCACTCGACAAAAGAAATGCATATGACATAAGTTGTGTATTTTAACGCGGTCTACATTTTTTATGTAGTAAAATTCTGTCTATCTCTTACGGTTTACCAGTTATGCAAAATTCGTTCACAATGAAGAATGCTTTTGGAGACATTCCCAGAAAATTCGAGATATACATTTCATTTCTCATGACATTATCTTAAACATATGATATTTTCATCAAAATCGTTAGAGCCATTTTTGAGAAAATTAAAATTTTCGAAAAATGTTCCATGTAAAGGGTAGTCTGGGGTGGGGGGATTTTCTTGAAAACCTTCGTTTCGCATCTCTGGAAGATACTGAACCTAAATACCAAGTTTGGTGTTTATCCGACTGTTCGTTTTTGAGTTATGCTGTTCACAGACACACAGACACACACACACACACACACAGACACACACACGGACATGTTTCCAAAAATCTGATGTGTTACACTCACATGACTTTCTCTACTCTTGAACAAACTATTTTTGCAAACGCTTATTCTCCATTAGCTTCATGTTAATCGAGATATCGAGATGCCAATCTTATTGCTAATTTTCTTGTAGATGCAAGGGGAACATGGTAGGTTATAAGCGATAGTCAAATCTTTTAAGCGCTGGTTGCTATGTGGCGCATTCTATTCTATTTGCATATCCAGGACAAAAAATTGAATAATGAATTTGAGAAAAAGTATAAGTATTGGAAAATTTAAGGAAATAACAAGCAATATCTCGAAAATGGTTCACTCAACTAAAAAAATGTATATGACATAAATTGTGTATGTTAACGCGATCTACATTTTTTGAGTAGTAAAATTTTGTCTATCTCTTATGGTTTACCAGTTATGCAAAAGTCTTTCACAATAAAGAATACTTTTGGAGACATTCCCATGAAATTCAAGATATACATTTTGTTTGTCATTAAAATATCTTAAACATATGATATTTTAATCAAAATCGTTAGAGCCATTTTTGAGAAAATTAAAATTTTCGAAAAATCTTCCATGTAAAGGGTACTCTGGGGTGGGGGGATTTTCTTGAAAACCTTCGTGCCGCATCCCTGGAAGATACTGAACCCAAATACCAAGTTTGGTGTTTATCCGACTGTTCGTTTCTGAGTTATGCTGTTCAAAGACACACACACAGACACACAGACACAGACACACAGACACACACACGGACATGTTTCCAAAAATGCTTTTTTTGGATTCAGGGGGTCTCAAAACATGTATTTCCGGTGAAATCTCGATATCGAAATTTTGGGTGGAATACAATACTTCCCCTACTTACTATACGTAGTAGAGAAAGTAATGAATAACGAATTTGAGAAAAAGTATAAGTATTGGAAAATTTAAGGAAATAACAAGCAATATCTCGAAAACGGTTCACTCAACAAAAGAACTGTATATGACATAAATTGTGTATTTTAACGCGATCTACATTTTTTGTGTAGTAAAAGTTTGTCTATCTCTTATGGTTTACCAGTTATGCAAAAGTCGTTCACAATGAAGAATACTTTTGGAGACATTCCCAGAAAATTCGACATATACATTTCATTTGTCATGACATTACCCTAAACATTTGATATTTTCATCAAAATCGCTGGAGCCATTTTTGAGAAAATTAAAATTTTCGAAAAATCTTCCATGTAAAGGGTAGTCTGGGGTGGGGGGATTTTCTTGAAAACCTTCGTGTCGCATGTCTGGAAGATACTGAACCTAAATACCAAGTATGGTGTTTATCCGACTGTTCGTTTTTGAGTTATGCTGTTCACAGACACACACACACACACACACACACACACACACACACACACACACACACACACAGAAACACACACGGACATGTTTCCAAAAATGCTTTTTTTGGATTCAGTGGGTCTCAAAACATATATTTCCGGTGAAATCTCGGTATCGAATTTTTGGGTGGAATGCAATACTTCCCCTACTTACTATACGTAGTAGAGAAAGTAAAAATGAATAACGAATTTGAGAAAAAGTATAAGTATTGGAAAATTTAAGGGAATAACAAGCAATATCTCGAAAACGGTTCACTCGACAAAAGAAATGCATATGACATAAGTTGTGTATTTTAACGCGATCTACATTTTTTGTGTAGTAAAATTTAGTCTATCTCTTACGGTTTACCAGTTATGCATAATTCGTTCACAATGAAGAATGCTTTTGGAGACATTCCCAGAAAATTCGAGATATACATTTCATTTCTCATGACATTATCTTAAACATATGATATTTTCATCAAAATCGTTAGAGCCATTTTTGAGAAAATTAAAATTTTCGAAAAATGTTCCATGTAAAGGGTAGTCTGGGGTGGGGGGATTTTCTTGAAAACCTTCGTGTCGCATCTCTGGAAGATACTGAACCTAAATACCCAGTTTGGTGTTTATCCGACTGTTCGTTTTTGAGTTATGCTGTTCACAGACACACAGACACACACACACACACACACAGACACACACACGGACATGTTTCAAAAAATCTGATGTGTTACACTCACATGACTTTCTCTACTCTTGAACAAACTATTTTTACAAACGCTTATTCTCCATTAGCTTCATGTTAATCGAGATATCGAGATGCCAATCTTATTGCTAATTTTCTTGTAGATGCAAGGGGAACATGGTAGGTTATAAGCGATAGTCAAATCTTTTAAGCGCTGGTTCCTATGTGGCGCATTCTATTCTGTTTGCATATCCAGGACATAAAAAATTGAATAACGAATTTGAGAAAAAGTATAAGTATTGGAAAATTTAAGGAAATAACAAGCAATATCTCGAAAATGGTTCACTCAACTAAAAAAATGTATATGACATAAATTGTGTATGTTAACGCGATCTACATTTTTTGTGTAGTAAAATTTTGTCTATCTCTTACGGTTTACCAGTTATGCAAAAGTCTTTCACAATAAAGAATACTTTTGGAGACATTCCCAGGAAATTCAAGATATACATTTTGCTTGTCATTAAAATATCTTAAACATATGATATTTTAATCAAAATCGTTACAGCCATTTTTGAGAAAATTAAAATTTTCGAAAAATCATCCATGTAAAGGGTAGTCTGGGGTGGGGGGATTTTCTTGAAACCCTTCGTGTCGCATCTCTGGAAGATACTGAACCTAAATACCAAGTTTGGTGTTTATCCGACTGTTCGTTTTTGAGTTATGCTGTTCACAGACACACAGACACACACACACACACACACACACACACACACACACACACAGACACGCACACGGACATGTTTCCAAAAATCTGATGTATTACACTCACATGACTTTCTCTACTCTTGAACAAACTATTTTTACAAACGCTTATTCTCCATTAGCTTCATGTTAATCGAGATATCGAGATGCCAATCTTATTGCTAATTTTCTTGCAGATGCAAGGGGAACATGGTAGGTTATAAGCGATAGTCAAATCTTTTAAGCGCTGGTTCCTATGTGGCGCATTCTATTCTGTTTGCATATCCAGGACATAAAAAATTGAATAACGAATTTGAGAAAAAGTATAAGTATTGGAAAATTTAAGGGAATAACAAGCAATATCTCGAAAACGGTTCACTCGACAAAAGAAATGCATATGACATAAGTTGTGTATTTTAACGCGATCTACATTTTTTGTGTAGTAAAATTTTGTCTATCTCTTACGGTTTACCAGTTATGCAAAAGTCTTTCACAATAAAGAATACTTTTGGAGACATTCCCAGGAAATTCAAGATATACATTTTGTTTGTCATTAAAATATCTTAAACATATGATATTTTAATCAAAATCGTTAGAGCCATTTTTGAGAAAATTAAAATTTTCGAAAAATCTTCCATGTAAAGGGTACTCTGGTGTGGGGGGATTTTCTTGAAAACCTTCGAGTCGCATCTCTGGAAGATACTGAACCTAAATACCAAGTTTGGTGTTTATCCGACTGTTCGTTTTTGAGTTATGCTGTTCACAGACACACAGACACACACACACACACACACACACACACACACACACACACACACACACACACAGACACGCACACGGACATGTTTCCAAAAATCTGATGTATTACACTCACATGACTTTCTCTACTCTTGAACAAACTATTTTTACAAACGCTTATTCTCCATTAGCTTCATGTTAATCGAGATATCGAGATGCCAATCTTATTGCTAATTTTCTTGCAGATGCAAGGGGAACATGGTAGGTTATAAGCGATAGTCAAATCTTTTAAGCGCTGGTTCCTATGTGGCGCATTCTATTCTGTTTGCATATCCAGGACATAAAAAATTGAATAACGAATTTGAGAAAAAGTATAAGTATTGGAAAATTTAAGGGAATAACAAGCAATATCTCGAAAACGGTTCACTCGACAAAAGAAATGCATATGACATAAGTTGTGTATTTTAACGCGATCTACATTTTTTGTGTAGTAAAATTTTGTCTATCTCTTACGGTTTACCAGTTATGCAAAATTCGTTCACAATGAAGAATGCTTTTGGAGACATTCCCAGAAAATTCGAGATATACATTTCATTTCTCATGTCATTATCTTAAACATATGATATTTTCATCAAAATCGTTAGAGCCATTTTTGAGAAAATTAAAATTTTCGAAAAATGTTCCATGTAAAGGGTAGTCTGGGGTGGGGGGATTTTCTTGAAAACCTTCGTGTCGCATCTCTGGAAGATACTGAACCTAAATACCAAGTTTGGTGTTTATCCGACTGTTCGTTTTTGAGTTATGCTGTTCACAGACACACAGACACACACACACACACACACAGACACACACACGGACATGTTTCCAAAAATCTGATGTGTTACACTCACATGACTTTCTCTACTCTTGAACAAACTATTTTTAAAAACGCTTATTCTCCATTAGCTTCATGTTAATCGAGATATCGAGATGCCAATCTTATTGCTAATTTTCTTGTAGATGCAAGGGGAACATGGTAGGTTATAAGCGATAGTCAAATCTTTTAAGCGCTGGTTCCTATGTGGCGCATTCTATTCTGTTTGCATATCCAGGACATAAAAAATTGAATAACGAATTTGAGAA
Organism: Deroplatys truncata; assembly: GCA_030765065.1. Classification (NCBI taxonomy): domain Eukaryota; kingdom Metazoa; phylum Arthropoda; class Insecta; order Mantodea; family Mantidae; genus Deroplatys; species Deroplatys truncata. The sequence goes on along the minus strand of CM060989.1, from coordinate 76,792,820 downwards.
AAAGTATAAGTATTGGAAAATTTAAGGAAATAACAAGCAATATCTCGAAAATGGTTCACTCAACTAAAAAAATGTATATGACATAAATTGTGTATGTTAACGCGATCTACATTTTTTGTGTAGTAAAATTTTGTCTATCTCTTATGGTTTACCAGTTATGCAAAAGTCTTTCACAATAAAGAATACTTTTGGAGACATTCCCAGGAAATTCAAGATATCCATTTTGTTTGTCATTAAAATATCTTAAACATATGATATTTTAATCAAAATCGTTAGAGCCATTTTTGAGAAAATTAAAATTTTCGAAAAATCTTCCATGTAAAGGGTACTCTGGGGTGGGGGGATTTTCTTGAAAACCTTCGTGTCGCATCCCTGGAAGATACTGAACCCAAATACCAAGTTTGGTGTTTATCCGACTGTTCGTTTCTGAGTTATGCTGTTCACAGACACACACACAGACACACAGACACACAGACACACAGACACACAGACACACACACGGACATGTTTCCAAAAATGCTTTTTTTGGATTCAGGGGGTCTCAAAACATGTATTTCCGGTGAAATCTCGATATCGAAATTTTGGGTGGAATACAATACTTCCCCTACTTACTATACGTAGTAGAGAAAGTAATGAATAACGAATTTGAGAAAAAGTATAAGTATTGGAAAATTTAAGGAAATAACAAGCAATATCTCGAAAACGGTTCACTCAACAAAAGAAATGTATATGACATAAATTGTGTATTTTAACGCGATCTACATTTTTTGTGTAGTAAAAGTTTGTCTATCTCTTATGGTTTACCAGTTATGCAAAAGTCGTTCACAATGAAGAATACTTTTGGAGACATTCCCAGAAAATTCGACATATACATTTCATTTGTCATGACATTACCCTAAACATTTGATATTTTCATCAAAATCGCTGGAGCCATTTTTGAGAAAATTAAAATTTTCGAAAAATCTTCCATGTAAAGGGTAGTCTGGGGTGGGGGGATTTTCTTGAAAACCTTCGTGTCGCATCTCTGGAAGATGCTGAACCTAAATACCAAGTATGGTGTTTATCCGACTGTTCGTTTTTGAGTTATGCTGTTCACAGACACACACACACACACACACACACACACACACACACAGAGAAACACACACGGACATGTTTCCAAAAATGCTTTTTTTGGATTCAGTGGGTCTCAAAACATATATTTCCGGTGAAATCTCGGTATCGAATTTTTGGGTGGAATGCAATACTTCCCCTACTTACTATACGTAGTAGAGAAAGTAAAAATGAATAACGAATTTGAGAAAAAGTATAAGTATTGGAAAATTTAAGGGAATAACAAGCAATATCTCGAAAACGGTTCACTTGACAAAAGAAATGCATATGACATAAGTTGTGTATTTTAACGCGATCTACATTTTTTGTGTAGTAAAATTTTGTCTATCTCTTACGGTTTACCAGTTATGCAAAATTCGTTCACAATGAAGAATGCTTTTGGAGACATTCCCAGAAAATTCGAGATATACATTTCATTTGCCATGACATTACCCTAAACATTTGATATTTTCATCAAAATCGCTGGTGCCATTTTTGAGAAAATTAAAATTTTCGAAAAATCTTCCATGTAAAGGGTAGTCTCGGGTGGGGGGATTTTCTTGAAAACCTTCGTGTCGCATCTCTGGAAGATACTGAACCTAAATACCAAGTTTGGTGTTTATCCGACTGTTCGTTTTTGAGTTATGCTGTTCACAGACACACAGACACACACACACACACACACACACAGACACACACACGGACATGTTTCCAAAAATCTGATGTGTTACACTCACATGACTTTCTCTACTCTTGAACAAACTATTTTTACAAACGCTTATTCTCCATTAGCTTCATGTTAATCGAGATATCGAGATGCCAATCTTATTGCTAATTTTCTTGTAGATGCAAGGGGAACATGGTAGGTTTTAAGCGATATTCAAATCTTTTAAGAGCTGGTTGCTATGTGGCGCATTCTATTCCGTTTGCATATCCAGGACATAAAAAATTGAATAACGAATTTGAGAAAAAGTATAAGTATTGGAAAATTTAAGGAAATAACAAGCAATATCTCGAAAATGGTTCACTCAACTAAAAAAATGTATATGACATAAATTGTGTATGTTAACGCGATCTACATTTTTTGTGTAGTAAAATTTTGTCTATCTCTTACGGTTTACCAGTTATGCAAAAGTCTTTCACAATAAAGAATACTTTTGGAGACATTCCCAGGAAATTCAAGATATACATTTTGTTTGTCATTAAAATATCTTAAACATATGATATTTTAATCAAAATCGTTAGAGCCATTTTTGAGAAAATTAAAATTTTCGAAAAATCTTCCATGTAAAGGGTACTCTTGGGTGGGGGGATTTTCTTGAAAACCTTCGTGTCGCATCCCTGGAAGATACTGAACCCAAATACCAAGTTTGGTGTTTATCCGACTGTTCGTTTCTGAGTTATGCTGTTCACAGACACACACACAGACACGCAGACACACAGACACACAGACACACAGACACACACACGGACATGTTTCCAAAAATGCTTTTTTTGGATTCAGGGGGTCTCAAAACATGTATTTCCGGTGAAATCTCGATATCGAAATTTTTGGTGGAATACAATACTTCCCCTACTTACTATACGTAGTAGAGAAAGTAATGAATATCGAATTTGAGAAAAAGTATAAGTATTGGAAAATTTAAGGAAATAACAAGCAATATCTCGAAAACGGTTCACTCAACAAAAGAAATGTATATGACATAAATTGTGTATTTTAACGCGGTCTACATTTTTTGTGTAGTAAAAGTTTGTCTATCTCTTATGGTTTACCAGTTATGCAAAAGTCGTTCACAATGAAGAATACTTTTGGAGACATTCCCAGAAAATTCGACATATACATTTCATTTGTCATGACATTACCCTAAACATTTGATATTTTCATCAAAATCGCTGGAGCCATTTTTGAGAAAATTAAAATTTTCGAAAAATCTTCCGTGTAAAGGTTTGTCTGGGGTGGGGGGATTTTCTTGAAAACCTTGGTGTCGCATCTCTGGAAGATACTGAACCTAAATACCAAGTTTGGTGCTTATCCGATTGTTCGTTTTTGAGTTATCCTGTTCACAGACACACACACAGACACACACACACACACACACAGACACACACACACACAGACACACACACGGACATCTTTCCAAAAATGCTTTTTTTGGATTCAGGAGGTCTCAAAACGTGTATTTCCGGTGAAATCTCGGTATCGAATTTTTGGGTGGAATGCAATACTTCCCCTACTTCCTATACGTAGTAGAGAAAGTAAAAAATCTGTGTTACACTCACTTGACTTTCTCTACTCTTGTACAATCTAATTTTACAAACGCCTATTCTCCATATGCTTCATGTTAATCGAGATATCGAGATGTGAATCTTGTTGGTAATTTTCTTGTAGATGCAAGGGAAATATGGTAGCTTTTAAGCGATAGTCAAATATTTTAACGCTGGTTGCTATGTGGCGCATTCCATTCTCTTTGCATGTCCAGGACATAAAAAAATCTGATGTGTTACACTCACATGAATTTCTCTACTCTTGTACAATCTAATTTTACAAACGCCTATTCTCCATATGCTTCATGTTAATCGAGATATCGAGATGTCAATCTTATTGGTAATTTTCTTGTAGATGCAAGGGGAATATGGTAGCTTTTAAGCGATAGTCAAATATTTTAACGCTGGTTGCTATGTGGCGAATTCCATTCTCTTTGCATGTTCAGGACATAAAAAAATCTGATGTGTTACCCTCACATGACTTTCTCTACTCTGGTACAATCTAATTTTACAAACGCCTATTCTCCATATGCTTCAAGTTAATCGAGATATCGAGATGTCAATCTTATTGGTAATTTTCTTGTAGATGCAAGGGAAATATCGTAGCTTTTAATCGATAGTCAAATATTTTAACGCTGGTTGCTATGTGGCGCATTCCATTCTCTTTGCATGTCCAGGACAAAAAAAAATGAATAACGAATTTGAGTAAAAGTATAAGTATTGGTAAATTTAAGGAAATAACAAGCAATATCTCGCAAACGGTTCACTCAACAAAAGAAATGTATATAACATAAGTTGTGTATTTTAACGCGATCTACATTTTTTGTGCAGTAACATTTTGTCTATCTCTTATGGTTTACCAGTTATGCAAAAGTCGTTCACAATGAAGAATACTTTTGGAGACATTCCCAGAAAATTCGAGATATACATTTCATTTCTCATGACATTATCTTAAACATATGATATTTTCATCAAAATCGTTATAGCCATTTTTGAAAAAATTAAAATTTTCGAAAAATGTTCCATGTAAAGGGTAGTCTGGGGTGGGGGGATTTTCTTGAAAACCTTCGTGTCGCATCTCTGGAAGATACTGAACCTAAATACCAAGTTTGGTGCTTATCCGACTGTTCGTTTTTGAGTTATGCTGTTCACAGACACACAGACACACACACACACACAGACACACACACACACACACACACACACACACACAGACACACACACGGACATGTTTCCAAAAATGCTTTTTTTGGATTCAGGAGGTCTCAAAACATGTATTTCCGGTGAAATCTCGGTATCGAATTTTTGGGTGGAATGCAATACTTCCCCTACTTACTATACGTAGTAGAGAAAGTAAAAAATGAATAACGAATTTGAGAAAAAGTATAAGTATTGGAAAATTTAAGGAAATAACAAGCAATATCTCGAAAACGGTTCACTCAACAAAAGAAACGTATATGACATAAATTGTGTATGTTAACGCGATCTACATTTTTTGTGTAGTAAAATTTTGTCTATCTCTAATGGTTTACCAGTTATGCAAAAGTCTTTCACAATAAAGAATACTTTTGGAGACATTCCCAGGAAATTCAAGATATACATTTTGTTTGTCATTAAAATATCTTAAACATATGATATTTTAATCAAAATCGTTAGAGCCATTTTTGAGAAAATTAAAATTTTCGAAAAATCTTCCATGTAAAGGGTACTCTGGGGTGGGGGGATTTTCTTGAAAACCTTCGTGTCGCATCCCTGGAAGATACTGAACCCAAATACCAAGTTTGGTGTTTATCCGACTGTTCGTTTCTGAGTTATGCTGTTCACAGACACACACACAGACACACAGACACACAGACACACACACGGACATGTTTCCAAAAATGCTTTTTTTGGATTCAGGGGGTCTCAAAACATGTATTTCCGGTGAAATCTCGATATCGAAATTTTTGGTGGAATACAATACTTCCCCTACTTACTATACGTAGTAGAGAAAGTAATGAATATCGAATTTGAGAAAAAGTATAAGTATTGGAAAATTTAAGGAAATAACAAGCAATATCTCGAAAATGGTTCACTCAACTAAAAAAATGTATATGACATAAATTGTGTATGTTAACGCGATCTACATTTTTTGTGTAGTAAAATTTTGTCTATCTCTTACGGTTTACCAGTTATGCAAAAGTCTTTCACAATAAAGAATACTTTTGGAGACATTCCCAGGAAATTCAAGATATACATTAAGTTTGTCATTAAAATATCTTAAACATATGATATTTTAATCAAAATCGTTAGAGCCATTTTTGAGAAAATTAAAATTTTCGAAAAATCTTCCATGTAAAGGGTACTCTTGGGTGGGGGGATTTTCTTGAAAACCTTCGTGTCGCATCCCTGGAAGATACTGAACCCAAATACCAAGTTTGGTGTTTATCCGACTGTTCGTTTCTGAGTTATGCTGTTCACAGACACACACACAGACACGCAGACACACAGACACACAGACACACAGACACACACACGGACATGTTTCCAAAAATGCTTTTTTTGGATTCAGGGGGTCTCAAAACATGTATTTCCGGTGAAATCTCGATATCGAAATTTTTGGTGGAATACAATACTTCCCCTACTTACTATACGTAGTAGAGAAAGTAATGAATATCGAATTTGAGAAAAAGTATAAGTATTGGAAAATTTAAGGAAATAACAAGCAATATCTCGAAAACGGTTCACTCAACAAAAGAAATGTATATGACATAAATTGTGTATTTTAACGCGGTCTACATTTTTTGTGTAGTAAAAGTTTGTCTATCTCTTATGGTTTACCAGTTATGCAAAAGTCGTTCACAATGAAGAATACTTTTGGAGACATTCCCAGAAAATTCGACATATACATTTCATTTGTCATGACATTACCCTAAACATTTGATATTTTCATCAAAATCGCTGGAGCCATTTTTGAGAAAATTAAAATTTTCGAAAAATCTTCCGTGTAAAGGTTTGTCTGGGGTGGGGGGATTTTCTTGAAAACCTTGGTGTCGCATCTCTGGAAGACACTGAACCTAAATACCAAGTTTGGTGCTTATCCGATTGTTCGTTTTTGAGTTATCCTGTTCACAGACACACACACAGACACACACACACACACACACAGACACACACACACACAGACACACACACGGACATCTTTCCAAAAATGCTTTTTTTGGATTCAGGAGGTCTCAAAACGTGTATTTCCGGTGAAATCTCGGTATCGAATTTTTGGGTGGAATGCAATACTTCCCCTACTTCCTATACGTAGTAGAGAAAGTAAAAAATCTGTGTTACACTCACTTGACTTTCTCTACTCTTGTACAATCTAATTTTACAAACGCCTATTCTCCATATGCTTCATGTTAATCGAGATATCGAGATGTCAATCTTATTGGTAATTTTCTTGTAGATGCAAGGGAAATATGGTAGCTTTTAAGCGATAGTCAAATATTTTAACGCTGGTTGCTATGTGGCGCATTCCATTCTCTTTGCATGTCCAGGACATAAAAAAATCTGATGTGTTACACTCACATGAATTTCTCTACTCTTGTACAATCTAATTTTACAAACGCCTATTCTCCATATGCTTCATGTTAATCGAGATATCGAGATGTCAATCTTATTGGTAATTTTCTTGTAGATGCAAGGGGAATATGGTAGCTTTTAAGCGATAGTCAAATATTTTAACGCTGGTTGCTATGTGGCGAATTCCATTCTCTTTGCATGTTCAGGACATAAAAAAATCTGATGTGTTACCCTCACATGACTTTCTCTACTCTGGTACAATCTAATTTTACAAACGCCTATTCTCCATATGCTTCAAGTTAATCGAGATATCGAGATGTCAATCTTATTGGTAATTTTCTTGTAGATGCAAGGGAAATATCGTAGCTTTTAATCGATAGTCAAATATTTTAACGCTGGTTGCTATGTGGCGCATTCCATTCTCTTTGCATGTCCAGGACAAAAAAAAATGAATAACGAATTTGAGAAAAAGTATAAGTATTGGTAAATTTAAGGAAATAACAAGCAATATCTCGCAAACGGTTCACTCAACAAAAGAAATGTATATAACATAAGTTGTGTATTTTAACGCGATCTACATTTTTTGTGCAGTAACATTTTGTCTATCTCTTATGGTTTACCAGTTATGCAAAAGTCGTTCACAATGAAGAATACTTTTGGAGACATTCCCAGAAAATTCGAGATATACATTTCATTTCTCATGACATTATCTTAAACATATGATATTTTCATCAAAATCGTTAGAGCCATTTTTGAAAAAATTAAAATTTTCGAAAAATGTTCCATGTAAAGGGTAGTCTGGGGTGGGGGGATTTTCTTGAAAACCTTCGTGTCGCATCTCTGGAAGATACTGAACCTAAATACCAAGTTTGGTGCTTATCCGACTGTTCGTTTTTGAGTTATGCTGTTCACAGACACACAGACACACACACACACACAGACACACACACACACACACACACACAGACACACACACGGACATGTTTCCAAAAATGCTTTTTTTGGATTCAGGAGGTCTCAAAACATGTATTTCCGGTGAAATCTCGGTATCGAATTTTTGGGTGGAATGCGATACTTCCCCTACTTACTATACGTAGTAGAGAAAGTAAAAAATGAATAACGAATTTGAGAAAAAGTATAAGTATTGGAAAATTTAAGGAAATAACAAGCAATATCTCGAAAACGGTTCACTCAACAAAAGAAACGTATATGACATAAATTGTGTATGTTAACGCGATCTACATTTTTTGTGTAGTAAAATTTTGTCTATCTCTAATGGTTTACCAGTTATGCAAAAGTCTTTCACAATAAAGAATACTTTTGGAGACATTCCCAGGAAATTCAAGATATACATTTTGTTTGTCATTAAAATATCTTAAACATATGATATTTTAATCAAAATCGTTAGAGCCATTTTTGAGAAAATTAAAATTTTCGAAAAATCTTCCATGTAAAGGGTACTCTGGGGTGGGGGGATTTTCTTGAAAACCTTCGTGTCGCATCCCTGGAAGATACTGAACCCAAATACCAAGTTTGGTGTTTATCCGACTGTTCGTTTCTGAGTTATGCTGTTCACAGACACACACACAGACACACAGACACACAGACACACAGACACACAGACACACACACGGACATGTTTCCAAAAATGCTTTTTTTGGATTCAGGGGGTCTCAAAACATGTATTTCCGGTGAAATCTCGATATCGAAAGTTTGGGTGGAATACAATACTTCCCCTACTTACTATAGGTAGTAGAGAAAGTAATGAATAACGAATTTGAGAAAAAGTATAAGTATTGGAAAATTTAAGGAAATAACAAGCAATATCTCGAAAACGGTTCACTCAACAAAAGAACTGTATATGACATAAATTGTGTATTTTAACGCGATCTACATTTTTTGTGTAGTAAAAGTTTGTCTATCTCTTATGGTTTACCAGTTATGCAAAAGTCGTTCACAATGAAGAGTACTTTTGGAGACATTCCCAGAAAATTCGACATATACATTTCATTTGTCATGACATTACCCTAAACGTTTGATATTTTCATCAAAATCGCTGGAGCCATTTTTGAGAAAATTAAAATTTTCGAAAAATCTTCCATGTAAAGGGTAGTCTCGGGTGGGGGGATTTTCTTGAAAACCTTCGTGTCGCATCTCTGGAAGATACTGAACCTAAATACCAAGTTTGGTGTTTATCCGACTGTTCGTTTTTGAGTTATGCTGTTCACAGACACACAGACACACACACACACACACACACACACACAGACACACACACGGACATGTTTCCAAAAATCTGATGTGTTACACTCACATGACTTTCTCTACTCTTGAACAAACTATTTTTACAAACGCTTATTCTCCATTAGCTTCATGTTAATCGAGATATCGAGATGCCAATCTTATTGCTAATTTTCTTGTAGATGCAAGGGGAACATGGTAGGTTATAAGCGATAGTCAAATCTTTTAAGCGCTGGTTCCTATGTGGCGCATTCTATTCCGTTTGCATATCCAGGACATAAAAAATTGAATAACGAATTTGAGAAAAAGTATAAGTATTGGAAAATTTAAGGAAATAACAAGCAATATCTCGAAAATGGTTCACTCAACTAAAAAAATGTATATGACATAAATTGTGTATGTTAACGCGATCTACATTTTTTGTGTAGTAAAATTTTGTCTATCTCTTACGGTTTACCAGTTATGCAAAAGTCTTTCACAATAAAGAATACTTTTGGAGACATTCCCAGGAAATTCAAGATATACATTTTGTTTGTCATTAAAATATCTTAAACATATGATATTTTAATCAAAATCGTTAGAGCCATTTTTGAGAAAATTAAAATTTTCGAAAAATCTTCCATGTAAAGGGTACTCTTGGGTGGGGGGATTTTCTTGAAAACCTTCGTGTCGCATCCTTGGAAGATACTGAACCCAAATACCAAGTTTGGTGTTTATCCGACTGTTCGTTTCTGAGTTATGCTGTTCACAGACACACACACAGACACGCAGACACACAGACACACAGACACACAGACACACACACGGACATGTTTCCAAAAATGCTTTTTTTGGATTCAGGGGGTCTCAAAACATGTATTTCCGGTGAAATCTCGATATCGAAATTTTTGGTGGAATACAATACTTCCCCTACTTACTATACGTAGTAGAGAAAGTAATGAATATCGAATTTGAGAAAAAGTATAAGTATTGGAAAATTTAAGGAAATAACAAGCAATATCTCGAAAATGGTTCACTCAACTAAAAAAATGTATATGACATAAATTGTGTATGTTAACGCGATCTACATTTTTTGTGTAGTAAAATTTTGTCTATCTCTTACGGTTTACCAGTTATGCAAAAGTCTTTCACAATAAAGAATACTTTTGGAGACATTCCCAGGAAATTCAAGATATACATTTTGTTTGTCATTAAAATATCTTAAACATATGATATTTTAATCAAAATCGTTAGAGCCATTTTTGAGAAAATTAAAATTTTCGAAAAATCTTCCATGTAAAGGGTACTCTTGGGTGGGGGGATTTTCTTGAAAACCTTCGTGTCGCATCCCTGGAAGATACTGAACCCAAATACCAAGTTTGGTGTTTATCCGACTGTTCGTTTCTGAGTTATGCTGTTCACAGACACACACACAGACACGCAGACACACAGACACACAGACACACAGACACACACACGGACATGTTTCCAAAAATGCTTTTTTTGGATTCAGGGGGTCTCAAAACATGTATTTCCGGTGAAATCTCGATATCGAAATTTTTGGTGGAATACAATACTTCCCCTACTTACTATACGTAGTAGAGAAAGTAATGAATATCGAATTTGAGAAAAAGTATAAGTATTGGAAAATTTAAGGAAATAACAAGCAATATCTCGAAAATGGTTCACTCAACTAAAAAAATGTATATGACATAAATTGTGTATGTTAACGCGATCTACATTTTTTGTGTAGTAAAATTTTGTCTATCTCTTACGGTTTACCAGTTATGCAAAAGTCTTTCACAATAAAGAATACTTTTGGAGACATTCCCAGGAAATTCAAGATATACATTAAGTTTGTCATTAAAATATCTTAAACATATGATATTTTAATCAAAATCGTTAGAGCCATTTTTGAGAAAATTAAAATTTTCGAAAAATCTTCCATGTAAAGGGTACTCTTGGGTGGGGGGATTTTCTTGAAAACCTTCGTGTCGCATCCCTGGAAGATACTGAACCCAAATACCAAGTTTGGTGTTTATCCGACTGTTCGTTTCTGAGTTATGCTGTTCACAGACACACACACAGACACGCAGACACACAGACACACAGACACACAGACACACACACGGACATGTTTCCAAAAATGCTTTTTTTGGATTCAGGGGGTCTCAAAACATGTATTTCCGGTGAAATCTCGATATCGAAATTTTTGGTGGAATACAATACTTCCCCTACTTACTATACGTAGTAGAGAAAGTAATGAATATCGAATTTGAGAAAAAGTATAAGTATTGGAAAATTTAAGGAAATAACAAGCAATATCTCGAAAACGGTTCACTCAACAAAAGAAATGTATATGACATAAATTGTGTATTTTAACGCGGTCTACATTTTTTGTGTAGTAAAAGTTTGTCTATCTCTTATGGTTTACCAGTTATGCAAAAGTCGTTCACAATGAAGAATACTTTTGGAGACATTCCCAGAAAATTCGACATATACATTTCATTTGTCATGACATTACCCTAAACATTTGATATTTTCATCAAAATCGCTGGAGCCATTTTTGAGAAAATTAAAATTTTCGAAAAATCTTCCGTGTAAAGGTTTGTCTGGGGTGGGGGGATTTTCTTGAAAACCTTGGTGTCGCATCTCTGGAAGACGTTTGCGGCGATCACCTCCTCATCCGTTGCTGTTAGGCTTACCTGGATGCTTCTCCCGTTGCTTCCAGAAGTTCTCAGTGGGTTGGTTCTCTTCAATTTATCCTCGGCTAGCCTCAGTAATTGTTCTTAAATTCTATGGGAGCATGGACTTATCCTCGGTAAAGGAAAACGTAGATCTCGGGTGGTGATATAGGAAGACATAGACTTGCTTTGTTTATGAAAAGATGACACTGCCGTTTCTTTTTATTTAATTAACACTCGTAGTATACAAAACTGGTATGGCCGCTGTAAAATACTGTCCACCGCTGTTAAACTATGACGCGGATATGACTTGAAGTTTAAATATTCTTATTGTCGCTTTAAGAGTAGCGGATCTTAGGTGTGTTGCTAAAACTATTTGGATTCCCTGTCTTGGCGCGATATCTCACACATCCTGCAGCATCTCTCCCTGACCACACATGACAAAAACTGTCGAATAAAATGCAATACTAAGCTGACATGACAAATTTGACTTGATTCCCTTTTTGGCGCGATATCTCACACATCCTGCAGCATCTCTCCCTGACCACACATGACATAAACTGCCCCGAATTTTCCCCAAACAGATCCATTTATAGTCTCAGGCTCCTGAGGCTGCTTCCTTTCCTATTGGTCCATTTTTAGCGCGACTCGACGCGTCTAACTATTTCGAATAAACTTTCAGGGATCTCATTGGTCCAATTTTAATATAAATCGCGGCTTTTCCTACATTTACCGTTAAGGTTGTCTTTCTCACTCACTTGGTCACGGCGAATTATCAAATAATGGGACAAAGGCTCTACACCCTCGCTGTAGGAATAATAGCACAGCGACCGGAGAGAGGTAATAAAACTAGGTTTTCTGCCTTCGAAAGCACTATTCCTGTAGCTAAAACTTTCCCTCGTGGACAGTATTTTAACATAGCGCTTAAATTATTTACATTAAACCATTTATAACTCTACTAATATTAATAACCTAGATAGATACATAATGTTAAATCACCCTTCTTAAAATATACAAGCAGTATGAGAAAAAGATATTTACATAATACGATTTAACATCACTAAAAGTTAATTAATAAGTTATCTGTAATTATAGTTCTTGGGCTCGGCCTAGAGTTGCCGTTTCAAATTGCCCTGTTCTGGAAAAGAATAAATTTTTCACACTTGATACAATTTTCTTTTACAGAATAATTCCTCTGATTATGGCCTTTGTTCGTTTGTTTTGTTGACAGAGACCCTTCGCTATACCTGCTCCTTCACAAGGGCTCTGACAAACCGGTGATGTTTATATTTGGGTCATTCACTCTACACTCTCCCTTTAAAAACAGGTTTCCGAGAGACATTCTTATACACAATACATTTCCCGCACACGAATAACTTGTGACGCATACAAATACTCTAATACCCAATTTAAGTTCTAAAATTAAATCTATTTACATACATATTGGTACATAATTATTATGCCTTTATTTATTTCTTTACATCCTTATTTATCGGGTGTATTACCTTTACTATTTGTTCACAGGGGTGTTACCTCATTTCGAGTAAAACTAACCTGATTCTTTTCATTATATTCTTCACCCTTCTCATTCTCTAAACATTTGTACGGTTTGAGCAACTGTTTATGGTATCTCCCTACGATCTTGGAATTCTTTATTTCTTGTAACTCAAATGTATCCGAGCCAAAAATGTTAATCACCCGGTATGGACCTTTAAATAAATTTTCCATTCTATGATACCTTTTGTTCAGAATGCTAGACTTTTTCTTGTCCCGTACCAATACTAAGTCTCCCAATTTGATCAACCAGTGTTTTCGTTTCTTTTTCTTAAACTTTTCTTTTCTTTTCTGCGCCTTATTGGCCATTCTTTCAAAAGCTTTCTTAAACATCTCTTCTTCCGTTAGTGCTTTCGGATCTTTAGCTTCTAGTGTCTGTGGTAATTCCCCTTCAAGTGTTTCCATTAATTTCCCCTTCATCAGCTCGATGGGCTTATAACCGGTAGTAGGGCTCACACTTTCATTTAAAATACTTTCGATGCGCTGATAGTGATTTGCCCAATCACTGTGTTTTTTATTGGCCAAAATTCTCAAATAAACCGAAATGTCCCGTATTATTCTTTCGCAGGGATTGCTTTGTGGGTGGTATTTTGAGCAATGATACAACGTGATTTCGTTTTCTTTTAAGGTGTCTACAAATTTTCTGCTGGTAAATATTGAAGCATTATCACATAAAATTGCCTTCATCTTTCCAAATTGTGGAACATACGACTTCATTATCTTCCTTAGGCATGTTTCACTTGTAATCTTCCGGACTGGGTAAATTTTCACAAATTTTGAAAATACATCTATTAACACTATTATATACCTAAATCCAAATTTACTACGGGGCATCTCACCATGACAGTCCAAGGTCACTAACATTCCTGGTTTTTCTCTTAGTATTGAGTTTGTCTCGTATTCATATTGTATATTCAATGGCTTTGCTTTTTGACATTGTAAGCATGTCGAAATTATTCTCCTTACTTTATGGTGTAATTTTGGAATATACAGATTTTCTTGGATCATTAAAGCTGTGCGTTCTGAGCCAGAATGTGCTAGAGCTTGATGGAACGTGCTTATGAGTTCATTCTCCATGTTCTTAGGTATATATGTCTTCCATTTCTGTATTTCGCTGCCATGTAGTTTATATAACACGCCCCCTTTTACCCCTATGTTTCCCTTGATATTTTCATCTATTTCTGGGGCCCTTTTTATTAATTTATTTAACTTCTCATCTCGTCGCTGCTGGTCCCCTATTCCTTTTAATTCTTTTATCAATCCTTTACTCAAGGGTATTTCAATACTCATTAATGTTACTTCATTTTTAGGGCGTTCTATTCTCTCCGGTATTTCACTGTTGTTATGTAACCTAGACAGCAAATCGCTAAAAACATTTGTTTTTCCTGGAATGTGTTTCACCTCAACATCATACGAAAGAATCTCATGGATGTACCTAGATAATTTAGTACTCGTAAGCCGACAACGTTTCATAAATGAAAGACTCACATGATCTGTGTATATAATAACCTTCTGTAGATATATATATGATCTAAATTTCTGTAGTGCGTAATACACAGCACAGATCTCTAATTCGGTGACCGAAGCATTTTTCTCTATTTGACTTAAACCTCTTGAAGCGGTACTTATCACGTGCAGTTGATTTTCCTCATCTGATTGGGCTAGGACACACCCATACCCGTGACCTGAAGCATCCACGTAAATTACATATGGTAGGTTGTCCTTGGGTCTCTCTAGTAGAATTGATTTCGCAAATAGTTCTTTTATCTTTTCAAAAGCTTTCTGGTGTACCTCGTCCCATTTCCATCGCACTTTCTTTTTAAGTAATTCGCGCAAAGGCGCTATTTCTGCGGCGTACCTCAGGATAAATTTGCTTTGATAATTTAGCACTCCAAGAAAGGACCTAACCTGCTTAACACTCTTGGGCGCTGGTATTCTTCTCACAGCCGCTACTCTTTCTTCGTTTGGCTTCATTCCTCTATCATTAATTACATAGCCTAGAAATTCCACCTCACGGATGCAAAATTTGGATTTATTAATGTTCACCGTCATACCGTTTTCTCTCAGCTTTCTAAGCACATAATTCACATGTTTAATATGCTCATCAAAATTTTCATCAACTATTAGAAAATCGTCGATATATTGGATCAAAAATTCGTCGGCTGAGTCGCCAAATATTTTATCGATGGCTCTTAATAGTCCACTACATGACGTAAGCATACCAAAAGGCATTCTCAAAAATTCGAACTGTTTCCCAAAAAATAAAAAAGAAGTATACTTTCTAACATCCTCGTGAAGCTCAATCTGCCAGTATGACGCCGTTAAATCAATAGTGGAGAAATACTTGCCTTTGGTTATTTTTGACAGCAATTTTTCTACACTTTCGCTCCGAAATCTGTCTGGTTGTGTATATTTATTTATCCTTCGAGCATCTATTGTCATCCTAAGTTCGCCATTGCGTTTCGTCACCCAACATAATGGACTGCTGTACGGAGAATTTGACGTTTGTATTATTCGGTCTCTCAACATCTTATCGATCACCTGTTTGGCTCTCTCCCTTAATGCAATCGGAATATCCCGATACTTGTGTGTGAAGGGTGCAATATCTTGTACCTTAAAACTGTGTTTGTATGCTTTGCACTTGCCTGGGACGTCCGAAAATACCGCTTTGTTTTCTTGTAACATTCGCCTTAATAGATGCCTTTGTGTCTCTGTGAGGTTCTCGGCAAGGGTCACTTTCTCCTCTACTGCTTCTACCTGGCTGCCGGTATCTTGGAATTCTTTATTTCGGGCGTAACCATAATCTTTCTCATTGTGCTCCGTATACCCGTTGTAAAACCTGTCAGCGAACGCATGCATCTCATCGGTTTCTTCTCCTTGTACTATAGCAATTAATTTCTCACTCCTACCTGTTTGTAATAATTGTACGAAAAATCTTTCTTCGGCTATATCTTCTTCTCCTTGGGTTTTGTTATAAGTATCCTGCTTCATACCCTCTACAAAAGGGATTTCTAATGTTTTTCTGTTCTTCTCTATTTTCAAAACTTTATCAGCAAAATCAACCCTAGCTCTTAATTCAAACAAAACGTCACACCCAATCAAAATGTCACAAATCAAATTATTGATTACCAGAAAAATAAACTCAAAATTTTCTTCTCCTATTTTCATGTTCAACATTACTTGCATTTTTATTCGGGTAACCTCTTTGTTAACTGCTACCCGGCATACCGTGTTCCTTATGGGTAATGTCATTAGCTTAATTCCTTTATTTACCAGGTTCTGATATAACCTCAGGCTGCATACACTCACATTGGCTCCAGAGTCTATTAAAGCGTTATATTCTTCATCCAATAATACTACTTTTATGCTAGGGGAATCTGTCAGATCCTTTTCCGAGTGATTTTGAATAGTAGTTATCAGTTCTCCCAGTATAAATTCATTTTTGAGCCCTGTTTCACATTTTCTGTTTATTTGAGAATTTTGCGCGCTTAGAATCCGCTCCGAGCTCTTGAATGGATCCTGTCTTAGTTTTCCGGGTTATCGACACTATTTGGTGCTCCGCTAGTCTCTTCCACATTTCCCTCTCTCTGCATTTGCCTATAGTTTCCTCTGCTTCCTCTAAAATGTCCCCGGGAATGTCTCTCTCTCCTTTCGTTTCTTTCTGGATAATTTTCGTCATACCTTTCTCCTACATCACTTTCCCCTCGGTCAGAAAAATAATGTTCTCTGGATCTGTTTTCATTGTTTCTGCCTCTCCTATAATTAAAACGGCCACTATATCTTGGTCTGGTTTGTATAGCATTTATGTGATATTGGTTATCACCTTCCCTCCTGAAACGGTTATTTTGACAGTTTCTGTTCCCGGATTGAGGTACGTCGTTCCAGTATCTCTCTCTGGGGTTATAGTTCCCTCTCGCGTTTCCTCTCCAATTCGCATTCCTTGAATTATCCGGTAATGTTCGAACTGTATAGTTTTGTACGTGGTTCCTACTACTTGTCTCGAATGATGATACCAACTCAATCAATTCGGGAATAGAATTTGGCTTCGCAATGAGTAGGTAATGGTGTATACGTTCTGGATAATGTGGTACAATCATATTAATGAAATCCCTCTCGCTTATGGGTGGCTCGATTAGTCTACTACTCTGTGCTTTAGTTAGCAAATAATCTACCATGCTTAGGTTTCCGCGTTCATCGTACTTGCCATTAACTAGGATAGATCTCACCTGGTTCTGAGTATTAGTACTCCAGTACTTATTCAAAAATGCCCTTCTGAAATATTCAAAATTATTATTCTCCCCCAAAGTCAATCTTACCCATTGGAGAACCCTTTGACGTAAACCTTTACGAACGATTAACATCTTTAGCTCGTCCGGAATCTGCTTCAAACGGAAATACTCCTCAAGGTCATTTAGGTATTGTTTAGGATTATTAGCCGAATTTTCCTCGAAAGTAGGTACCCCTATCTCATTTAATAAATGGTAGTTTGCATTACTTGCATGGTTAGATGTACATTGGTGCCCTGAATTAAAATTATATGGGTCGGCAGCTGGACTTTGGCCTCCATTTACCTCCCTAAAAGTGGTGCTAGTTTCACTGGGTGAGCTATCATCACTCTGTCTCACACTTATCCCTAGTCTACCAATAGAGCGTTTTAACTCCTTTACACAATTTTCATGCTCTTCCACCCTCTTCACAATTTCATGATGATTTGAGAGCTGTTCAGTCATTTTTGACGAAAGTTCATTCATCTTTCCCTGATCCTTTTCTAACACTGTTCTAAATTCTCTGAACTCCCTTTGAATGTTAGATTCTAATGTACTTTGTTTTTTTTCTAAAGAAACATTTACAGCTCTTAAGTCATCATCCAATTGCTCCTTTATGGCTAAGCTGGTAACACTTAATTCTGTTTCTACATCCTTCCTTAGTTTTTCTACATCGTTTCTTAGACATAGTTGTCCTGCCTGAATTTCTTGCACTACCTTCCCTTGCTGACTGAATTTGGAGTCCAATTGACTTTGTAATCGGGTGACCTGTTCACCTAAATATTCCCTCATCTCCTGAGCTAATTCCCCTCTCATCTTCCTGTTTTCCTCTCTGACATATTCACCTATATGTATACTCTGCTCATTTAATTTCCCTTCTAAATTTTTACTTTGTTCACTTAATTTTTCTAAGTTTTTACTGTGCTCACCTAATTTCCCCTCTAAATTCTTACTTTGCTCACTTAATTTTTCCAAGTTTTTACTCTGCTCACCTAATTTCCCCTCTAAATTTTTATTTTGTTCACGTGAGTCCTTCCTCTGCTCATTTAAGTCCTTACCCATCTCGTCTATCTTTGTGCTCAAATGTTGAAGCAATATTAGCAGCTGGTTTTGACCTGCGTCAATGACCTGCTCAATCGGTGATTGCCTTTCTAGCCTAACTTCTACTTCTGCTGCACCCATATTTTTTCCATCTGTTGTTATGCTGACAATAGCCTCCCCATCCAGTTCTTCTGAACCTTCCCTTGACCTACTCATGGTTCCGTTAGCAAGTTCTACCTCCCTAGTAATGACTTTACCCCCTCTCAATAACATGTGTTCACCAAAACTGAGTCACTACTCTGCATGCCTTTTTGTTTGTTTTTGAATAAATGTTCTAACCTGTATTTTTTTTTATGTTAACTGATGCGTTCCGGGTTCGAATCCTGGTGAAGTTCTAGAAGCGATGCTCTCAGCTGTTTTGTTGTCCCACGTAGGTAGACTAGAAGTTCGCGTTGTAATTTTGTTCTGCTGTGCCCCTTTCCTCTGATGATTCTTCGTCTGTTCGTTGTTTCCTAGTCCTCCGTTTGTGTCGTTCTTCCCTTCGAGCTCCACGTTATGGCGCCAGTTTGCGGCGATCACCTCCTCATCCGTTGCTGTTAGGCTTACCTGGATGCTTCTCCCGTTGCTTCCAGAAGTTCTCAGTGGGTTGGTTCTCTTCAATTTATCCTCGGCTAGCCTCAGTAATTGTTCTTAAATTCTATGGGAGCATGGACTTATCCTCGGTAAAGGAAAACGTAGATCTCGGGTGGTGATATAGGAAGACATAGACTTGCTTTGTTTATGAAAAGATGACACTGCCGTTTCTTTTTATTTAATTAACACTCGTAGTATACAAAACTGGTATGGCCGCTGTAAAATACTGTCCACCGCTGTTAAACTATGACGCGGATATGACTTGAAGTTTAAATATTCTTATTGTCGCTTTAAGAGTAGCGGATCTTAGGTGTGTTGCTAAAACTATTTGGATTCCCTGTCTTGGCGCGATATCTCACACATCCTGCAGCATCTCTCCCTGACCACACATGACAAAAACTGTCGAATAAAATGCAATACTAAGCTGACATGACAAATTTGACTTGATTCCCTTTTTGGCGCGATATCTCACACATCCTGCAGCATCTCTCCCTGACCACACATGACATAAACTGCCCCGAATTTTCCCCAAACAGATCCATTTATAGTCTCAGGCTCCTGAGGCTGCTTCCTTTCCTATTGGTCCATTTTTAGCGCGACTCGACGCGTCTAACTATTTCGAATAAACTTTCAGGGATCTCATTGGTCCAATTTTAATATAAATCGCGGCTTTTCCTACATTTACCGTTAAGGTTGTCTTTCTCACTCACTTGGTCACGGCGAATTATCAAATAATGGGACAAAGGCTCTACACCCTCGCTGTAGGAATAATAGCACAGCGACCGGAGAGAGGTAATAAAACTAGGTTTTCTGCCTTCGAAAGCACTATTCCTGTAGCTAAAACTTTCCCTCGTGGACAGTATTTTAACATAGCGCTTAAATTATTTACATTAAACCATTTATAACTCTACTAATATTAATAACCTAGATAGATACATAATGTTAAATCACCCTTCTTAAAATATACAAGCAGTATGAGAAAAAGATATTTACATAATACGATTTAACATCACTAAAAGTTAATTAATAAGTTATCTGTAATTATAGTTCTTGGGCTCGGCCTAGAGTTGCCGTTTCACACTGAACCTAAATACCAAGTTTGGTGCTTATCCGATTGTTCGTTTTTGAGTTATCCTGTTCACAGACACACACACAGACACACACACACACACACAGACACACACACACACAGACACACACACGGACATCTTTCCAAAAATGCTTTTTTTGGATTCAGGAGGTCTCAAAACGTGTATTTCCGGTGAAATCTCGGTATCGAATTTTTGGGTGGAATGCAATACTTCCCCTACTTCCTATACGTAGTAGAGAAAGTAAAAAATCTGTGTTACACTCACTTGACTTTCTCTACTCTTGTACAATCTAATTTTACAAACGCCTATTCTCCATATGCTTCATGTTAATCGAGATATCGAGATGTCAATCTTATTGGTAATTTTCTTGTAGATGCAAGGGAAATATGGTAGCTTTTAAGCGATAGTCAAATATTTTAACGCTGGTTGCTATGTGGCGCATTCCATTCTCTTTGCATGTCCAGGACATAAAAAAATCTGATGTGTTACACTCACATGAATTTCTCTACTCTTGTACAATCTAATTTTACAAACGCCTATTCTCCATATGCTTCATGTTAATCGAGATATCGAGATGTCAATCTTATTGGTAATTTTCTTGTAGATGCAAGGGGAATATGGTAGCTTTTAAGCGATAGTCAAATATTTTAACGCTGGTTGCTATGTGGCGAATTCCATTCTCTTTGCATGTTCAGGACATAAAAAAATCTGATGTGTTACCCTCACATGACTTTCTCTACTCTGGTACAATCTAATTTTACAAACGCCTATTCTCCATATGCTTCAAGTTAATCGAGATATCGAGATGTCAATCTTATTGGTAATTTTCTTGTAGATGCAAGGGAAATATCGTAGCTTTTAATCGATAGTCAAATATTTTAACGCTGGTTGCTATGTGGCGCATTCCATTCTCTTTGCATGTCCAGGACAAAAAAAAATGAATAACGAATTTGAGAAAAAGTATAAGTATTGGTAAATTTAAGGAAATAACAAGCAATATCTCGCAAACGGTTCACTCAACAAAAGAAATGTATAAAACATAAGTTGTGTATTTTAACGCGATCTACATTTTTTGTGCAGTAACATTTTGTCTATCTCTTATGGTTTACCAGTTATGCAAAAGTCGTTCACAATGAAGAATACTTTTGGAGACATTCCCAGAAAATTCGAGATATACATTTCATTTCTCATGACATTATCTTAAACATATGATATTTTCATCAAAATCGTTAGAGCCATTTTTGAAAAAATTAAAATTTTCGAAAAATGTTCCATGTAAAGGGTAGTCTGGGGTGGGGGGATTTTCTTGAAAACCTTCGTGTCGCATCTCTGGAAGATACTGAACCTAAATACCAAGTTTGGTGCTTATCCGACTGTTCGTTTTTGAGTTATGCTGTTCACAGACACACAGACACACACACACACACAGACACACACACACACACACACACACACAGACACACACACGGACATGTTTCCAAAAATGCTTTTTTTGGATTCAGGAGGTCTCAAAACATGTATTTCCGGTGAAATCTCGGTATCGAATTTTTGGGTGGAATGCAATACTTCCCCTACTTACTATACGTAGTAGAGAAAGTAAAAAATAAATAACGAATTTGAGAAAAAGTATAAGTATTGGAAAATTTAAGGAAATAACAAGCAATATCTCGAAAACGGTTCACTCAACAAAAGAAACGTATATGACATAAATTGTGTATGTTAACGCGATCTACATTTTTTGTGTAGTAAAATTTTGTCTATCTCTAATGGTTTACCAGTTATGCAAAAGTCTTTCACAATAAAGAATACTTTTGGAGACATTCCCAGGAAATTCAAGATATACATTTTGTTTGTCATTAAAATATCTTAAACATATGATATTTTAATCAAAATCGTTAGAGCCATTTTTGAGAAAATTAAAATTTTCGAAAAATCTTCCATGTAAAGGGTACTCTGGGGTGGGGGGATTTTCTTGAAAACCTTCGTGTCGCATCCCTGGAAGATACTGAACCCAAATACCAAGTTTGGTGTTTATCCGACTGTTCGTTTCTGAGTTATGCTGTTCACAGACACACACACAGACACACAGACACACAGACACACAGACACACAGACACACACACGGACATGTTTCCAAAAATGCTTTTTTTGGATTCAGGGAGTCTCAAAACATGTATTTCCGGTGAAATCTCGATATCGAAATTTTGGGTGGAATACAATACTTCCCCTACTTACTATAGGTAGTAGAGAAAGTAATGAATAACGAATTTGAGAAAAAGTATAAGTATTGGAAAATTTAAGGAAATAACAAGCAATATCTCGAAAACGGTTCACTCAACAAAAGAAATGTATATGACATAAATTGTGTATTTTAACGCGATCTACATTGTTTGTGTAGTAAAAGTTTGTCTATCTCTTATGGTTTACCAGTTATGCAAAAGTCGTTCACAATGAAGAGTACTTTTGGAGACATTCCCAGAAAATTCGACATATACATTTCATTTGTCATGACATTACCCTAAACGTTTGATATTTTCATCAAAATCGCTGGAGCCATTTTTGAGAAAATTAAAATTTTCGAAAAATCTTCCATGTAAAGGGTAGTCTCGGGTGGGGGGATTTTCTTGAAAACCTTCGTGTCGCATCTCTGGAAGATACTGAACCTAAATACCAAGTTTGGTGTTTATCCGACTGTTCGTTTTTGAGTTATGCTGTTCACAGACACACAGACACACACACACACACACACACACAGACACACACACGGACATGTTTCCAAAAATCTGATGTGTTACACTCACATGACTTTCTCTACTCTTGAACAAACTATTTTTACAAACGCTTATTCTCCATTAGCTTCATGTTAATCGAGATATCGAGATGCCAATCTTATTGCTAATTTTCTTGTAGATGCAAGGGGAACATGGTAGGTTATAAGCGATAGTCAAATCTTTTAAGCGCTGGTTCCTATGTGGCGCATTCTATTCCGTTTGCATATCCAGGACATAAAAAATTGAATAACGAATTTGAGAAAAAGTATAAGTATTGGAAAATTTAAGGAAATAACAAGCAATATCTCGAAAATGGTTCACTCAACTAAAAAAATGTATATGACATAAATTGTGTATGTTAACGCGATCTACATTTTTTGTGTAGTAAAATTTTGTCTATCTCTTACGGTTTACCAGTTATGCAAAAGTCTTTCACAATAAAGAATACTTTTGGAGACATTCCCAGGAAATTCAAGATATACATTTTGTTTGTCATTAAAATATCTTAAACATATGATATTTTAATCAAAATCGTTAGAGCCATTTTTGAGAAAATTAAAATTTTCGAAAAATCTTCCATGTAAAGGGTACTCTTGGGTGGGGGGATTTTCTTGAAAACCTTCGTGTCGCATCCCTGGAAGATACTGAATCCAAATACCAAGTTTGGTGTTTATCCGACTGTTCGTTTCTGAGTTATGCTGTTCACAGACACACACACAGACACGCAGACACACAGACACACAGACACACAGACACACACACGGACATGTTTCCAAAAATGCTTTTTTTGGATTCAGGGGGTCTCAAAACATGTATTTCCGGTGAAATCTCGATATCGAAATTTTTGGTGGAATACAATACTTCCCCTACTTACTATACGTAGTAGAGAAAGTAATGAATATCGAATTTGAGAAAAAGTATAAGTATTGGAAAATTTAAGGAAATAACAAGCAATATCTCGAAAATGGTTCACTCAACTAAAAAAATGTATATGACATAAATTGTGTATGTTAACGCGATCTACATTTTTTGTGTAGTAAAATTTTGTCTATCTCTTACGGTTTACCAGTTATGCAAAAGTCTTTCACAATAAAGAATACTTTTGGAGACATTCCCAGGAAATTCAAGATATACATTAAGTTTGTCATTAAAATATCTTAAACATATGATATTTTAATCAAAATCGTTAGAGCCATTTTTGAGAAAATTAAAATTTTCGAAAAATCTTCCATGTAAAGGGTACTCTTGGGTGGGGGGATTTTCTTGAAAACCTTCGTGTCGCATCCCTGGAAGATACTGAACCCAAATACCAAGTTTGGTGTTTATCCGACTGTTCGTTTCTGAGTTATGCTGTTCACAGACACACACACAGACACGCAGACACACAGACACACAGACACACAGACACACACACGGACATGTTTCCAAAAATGCTTTTTTTGGATTCAGGGGGTCTCAAAACATGTATTTCCGGTGAAATCTCGATATCGAAATTTTTGGTGGAATACAATACTTCCCCTACTTACTATACGTAGTAGAGAAAGTAATGAATATCGAATTTGAGAAAAAGTATAAGTATTGGAAAATTTAAGGAAATAACAAGCAATATCTCGAAAACGGTTCACTCAACAAAAGAAATGTATATGACATAAATTGTGTATTTTAACGCGGTCTACATTTTTTGTGTAGTAAAAGTTTGTCTATCTCTTATGGTTTACCAGTTATGCAAAAGTCGTTCACAATGAAGAATACTTTTGGAGACATTCCCAGAAAATTCGACATATACATTTCATTTGTCATGACATTACCCTAAACATTTGATATTTTCATCAAAATCGCTGGAGCCATTTTTGAGAAAATTAAAATTTTCGAAAAATCTTCCGTGTAAAGGTTTGTCTGGGGTGGGGGGATTTTCTTGAAAACCTTGGTGTCGCATCTCTGGAAGACACTGAACCTAAATACCAAGTTTGGTGCTTATCCGATTGTTCGTTTTTGAGTTATCCTGTTCACAGACACACACACAGACACACACACACACACACAGACACACACACACACAGACACACACACGGACATCTTTCCAAAAATGCTTTTTTTGGATTCAGGAGGTCTCAAAACGTGTATTTCCGGTGAAATCTCGGTATCGAATTTTTGGGTGGAATGCAATACTTCCCCTACTTCCTATACGTAGTAGAGAAAGTAAAAAATCTGTGTTACACTCACTTGACTTTCTCTACTCTTGTACAATCTAATTTTACAAACGCCTATTCTCCATATGCTTCATGTTAATCGAGATATCGAGATGTCAATCTTATTGGTAATTTTCTTGTAGATGCAAGGGAAATATGGTAGCTTTTAAGCGATAGTCAAATATTTTAACGCTGGTTGCTATGTGGCGCATTCCATTCTCTTTGCATGTCCAGGACATAAAAAAATCTGATGTGTTACACTCACATGAATTTCTCTACTCTTGTACAATCTAATTTTACAAACGCCTATTCTCCATATGCTTCATGTTAATCGAGATATCGAGATGTCAATCTTATTGGTAATTTTCTTGTAGATGCAAGGGGAATATGGTAGCTTTTAAGCGATAGTCAAATATTTTAACGCTGGTTGCTATGTGGCGAATTCCATTCTCTTTGCATGTTCAGGACATAAAAAAATCTGATGTGTTACCCTCACATGACTTTCTCTACTCTGGTACAATCTAATTTTACAAACGCCTATTCTCCATATGCTTCAAGTTAATCGAGATATCGAGATGTCAATCTTATTGGTAATTTTCTTGTAGATGCAAGGGAAATATCGTAGCTTTTAATCGATAGTCAAATATTTTAACGCTGGTTGCTATGTGGCGCATTCCATTCTCTTTGCATGTCCAGGACAAAAAAAAATGAATAACGAATTTGAGAAAAAGTATAAGTATTGGTAAATTTAAGGAAATAACAAGCAATATCTCGCAAACGGTTCACTCAACAAAAGAAATGTATATAACATAAGTTGTGTATTTTAACGCGATCTACATTTTTTGTGCAGTAACATTTTGTCTATCTCTTATGGTTTACCAGTTATGCAAAAGTCGTTCACAATGAAGAATACTTTTGGAGACATTCCCAGAAAATTCGAGATATACATTTCATTTCTCATGACATTATCTTAAACATATGATATTTTCATCAAAATCGTTAGAGCCATTTTTGAAAAAATTAAAATTTTCGAAAAATGTTCCATGTAAAGGGTAGTCTGGGGTGGGGGGATTTTCTTGAAAACCTTCGTGTCGCATCTCTGGAAGATACTGAACCTAAATACCAAGTTTGGTGCTTATCCGACTGTTCGTTTTTGAGTTATGCTGTTCACAGACACACAGACACACACACACACAGACACACACACACACACACACACAGACACACACACGGACATGTTTCCAAAAATGCTTTTTTTGGATTCAGGAGGTCTCAAAACATGTATTTCCGGTGAAATCTCGGTATCGAATTTTTGGGTGGAATGCAATACTTCCCCTACTTACTATACGTAGTAGAGAAAGTAAAAAATGAATAACGAATTTGAGAAAAAGTATAAGTATTGGAAAATTTAAGGAAATAACAAGCAATATCTCGAAAACGGTTCACTTAACAAAAGAAACGTATATGACATAAATTGTGTATGTTAACGCGATCTACATTTTTTGTGTAGTAAAATTTTGTCTATCTCTAATGGTTTACCAGTTATGCAAAAGTCTTTCACAATAAAGAATACTTTTGGAGACATTCCCAGGAAATTCAAGATATACATTTTGTTTGTCTTTAAAATATCTTAAACATATGATATTTTAATCAAAATCGTTAGAGCCATTTTTGAGAAAATTAAAATTTTCGAAAAATCTTCCATGTAAAGGGTACTCTGGGGTGGGGGGATTTTCTTGAAAACCTTCGTGTCGCATCCCTGGAAGATACTGAACCCAAATACCAAGTTTGGTGTTTATCCGACTGTTCGTTTCTGAGTTATGCTGTTCACAGACACACACACAGACACACAGACACACAGACACACAGACACACACACGGACATGTTTCCAAAAATGCTTTTTTTGGATTCAGGGAGTCTCAAAACATGTATTTCCGGTGAAATCTCGATATCGAAATTTTGGGTGGAATACAATACTTCCCCTACTTACTATAGGTAGTAGAGAAAGTAATGAATAACGAATTTGAGAAAAAGTATAAGTATTGGAAAATTTAAGGAAATAACAAGCAATATCTCGAAAACGGTTCACTCAACAAAAGAACTGTATATGACATAAATTGTGTATTTTAACGCGATCTACATTTTTTGTGTAGTAAAAGTTTGTCTATCTCTTATGGTTTACCAGTTATGCAAAAGTCGTTCACAATGAAGAGTACTTTTGGAGACATTCCCAGAAAATTCGACATATACATTTCATTTGTCATGACATTACCCTAAACGTTTGATATTTTCATCAAAATCGCTGGAGCCATTTTTGAGAAAATTAAAATTTTCGAAAAATCTTCCATGTAAAGGGTAGTCTCGGGTGGGGGGATTTTCTTGAAAACCTTCGTGTCGCATCTCTGGAAGATACTGAACCTAAATACCAAGTTTGGTGTTTATCCGACTGTTCGTTTTTGAGTTATGCTGTTCACAGACACACAGACACACACACACACACACACACAGACACACACACGGACATGTTTCCAAAAATCTGATGTGTTACACTCACATGACTTTCTCTACTCTTGAACAAACTATTTTTACAAACGCTTATTCTCCATTAGCTTCATGTTAATCGAGATATCGAGATGCCAATCTTATTGCTAATTTTCTTGTAGATGCAAGGGGAACATGGTAGGTTATAAGCGATAGTCAAATCTTTTAAGCGCTGGTTCCTATGTGGCGCATTCTATTCCGTTTGCATATCCAGGACATAAAAAATTGAATAACGAATTTGAGAAAAAGTATAAGTATTGGAAAATTTAAGGAAATAACAAGCAATATCTCGAAAATGGTTCACTCAACTAAAAAAATGTATATGACATAAATTGTGTATGTTAACGCGATCTACATTTTTTGTGTAGTAAAATTTTGTCTATCTCTTACGGTTTACCAGTTATGCAAAAGTCTTTCACAATAAAGAATACTTTTGGAGACATTCCCAGGAAATTCAAGATATACATTTTGTTTGTCATTAAAATATCTTAAACATATGATATTTTAATCAAAATCGTTAGAGCCATTTTTGAGAAAATTAAAATTTTCGAAAAATCTTCCATGTAAAGGGTACTCTTGGGTGGGGGGATTTTCTTGAAAACCTTCGTGTCGCATCCCTGGAAGATACTGAACCCAAATACCAAGTTTGGTGTTTATCCGACTGTTCGTTTCTGAGTTATGCTGTTCACAGACACACACACAGACACGCAGACACACAGACACACAGACACACAGACACACACACGGACATGTTTCCAAAAATGCTTTTTTTGGATTCAGGGGGTCTCAAAACATGTATTTCCGGTGAAATCTCGATATCGAAATTTTTGGTGGAATACAATACTTCCCCTACTTACTATACGTAGTAGAGAAAGTAATGAATATCGAATTTGAGAAAAAGTATAAGTATTGGAAAATTTAAGGAAATAACAAGCAATATCTCGAAAACGGTTCACTCAACAAAAGAAATGTATATGACATAAATTGTGTATTTTAACGCGGTCTACATTTTTTGTGTAGTAAAAGTTTGTCTATCTCTTATGGTTTACCAGTTATGCAAAAGTCGTTCACAATGAAGAATACTTTTGGAGACATTCCCAGAAAATTCGACATATACATTTCATTTGTCATGACATTACCCTAAACATTTGATATTTTCATCAAAATCGCTGGAGCCATTTTTGAGAAAATTAAAATTTTCGAAAAATCTTCCGTGTAAAGGTTTGTCTGGGGTGGGGGGATTTTCTTGAAAACCTTGGTGTCGCATCTCTGGAAGATACTGAACCTAAATACCAAGTTTGGTGCTTATCCGATTGTTCGTTTTTGAGTTATCCTGTTCACAGACACACACACAGACACACACACACACACACACACAGACACACACACACACAGACACACACACGGACATCTTTCCAAAAATGCTTTTTTTGGATTCAGGAGGTCTCAAAACGTGTATTTCCGGTGAAATCTCGGTATCGAATTTTTGGGTGGAATGCAATACTTCCCCTACTTCCTATACGTAGTAGAGAAAGTAAAAAATCTGTGTTACACTCACTTGACTTTCTCTACTCTTGTACAATCTAATTTTACAAACGCCTATTCTCCATATGCTTCATGTTAATCGAGATATCGAGATGTCAATCTTATTGGTAATTTTCTTGTAGATGCAAGGGAAATATGGTAGCTTTTAAGCGATAGTCAAATATTTTAACGCTGGTTGCTATGTGGCGCATTCCATTCTCTTTGCATGTCCAGGACATAAAAAAATCTGATGTGTTACACTCACATGAATTTCTCTACTCTTGTACAATCTAATTTTACAAACGCCTATTCTCCATATGCTTCATGTTAATCGAGATATCGAGATGTCAATCTTATTGGTAATTTTCTTGTAGATGCAAGGGGAATATGGTAGCTTTTAAGCGATAGTCAAATATTTTAACGCTGGTTGCTATGTGGCGAATTCCATTCTCTTTGCATGTTCAGGACATAAAAAAATCTGATGTGTTACCCTCACATGACTTTCTCTACTCTGGTACAATCTAATTTTACAAACGCCTATTCTCCATATGCTTCAAGTTAATCGAGATATCGAGATGTCAATCTTATTGGTAATTTTCTTGTAGATGCAAGGGAAATATCGTAGCTTTTAATCGATAGTCAAATATTTTAACGCTGGTTGCTATGTGGCGCATTCCATTCTCTTTCCATGTCCAGGACAAAAAAAAATGAATAACGAATTTGAGAAAAAGTATAAGTATTGGTAAATTTAAGGAAATAACAAGCAATATCTCGCAAACGGTTCACTCAACAAAAGAAATGTATATAACATAAGTTGTGTATTTTAACGCGATCTACATTTTTTGTGCAGTAAAATTTTGTCTATCTCTTATGGTTTACCAGTTATGCAAAAGTCGTTCACAATGAAGAATACTTTTGGAGACATTCCCAGAAAATTCGAGATATACATTTCATTTCTCATGACATTATCTTAAACATATGATATTTTCATCAAAATCGTTAGAGCCGTTTTTGAAAAAATTAAAATTTTCGAAAAATGTTCCATGTAAAGGGTAGTCTGGGGTGGGGGGATTTTCTTGAAAACCTTCGTGTCGCATCTCTGGAAGATACTGAACCTAAATACCAAGTTTGGTGCTTATCCGACTGTTCGTTTTTGAGTTATGCTGTTCACAGACACACAGACACACACACACACACACAGACACACACACACACACACACACACACACACACACAGACACACACACGGACATGTTTCCAAAAATGCTTTTTTTGGATTCAGGAGGTCTCAAAACATGTATTTCCGGTGAAATCTCGGTATCGAATTTTTGGGTGGAATGCAATACTTCCCCTACTTACTATACGTAGTAGAGAAAGTAAAAAATGAATAACGAATTTGAGAAAAAGTATAAGTATTGGAAAATTTAAGGAAATAACAAGCAATATCTCGAAAACGGTTCACTCAGCAAAAGAAACGTATATGACATAAATTGTGTATGTTAACGCGATCTACATTTT
Source organism: Deroplatys truncata (assembly GCA_030765065.1). NCBI lineage: Eukaryota > Metazoa > Arthropoda > Insecta > Mantodea > Mantidae > Deroplatys > Deroplatys truncata. Next base: position 76,761,879 of record CM060989.1, on the reverse strand, counting down.
TTGTGTAGTAAAATTTTGTCTATCTCTAATGGTTTACCAGTTATCAAAAGTCTTTCACAATAAAGAATACTTTTGGAGACATTCCCAGGAAATTCAAGATATACATTTTGTTTGTCATTAAAATATCTTAAACATATGATATTTTAATCAAAATCGTTAGAGCCATTTTTGAGAAAATTAAAATTTTCGAAAAATCTTCCATGTAAAGGGTACTCTGGGGTGGGGGGATTTTCTTGAAAACCTTCGTGTCGCATCCCTGGAAGATACTGAACCCAAATACCAAGTTTGGTGTTTATCCGACTGTTCGTTTCTGAGTTATGCTGTTCACAGACACACACACAGACACACAGACACACAGACACACAGACACACAGACACACACACGGACATGTTTCCAAAAATGCTTTTTTTGGATTCAGGGGGTCTCAAAACATGTATTTCCGGTGAAATCTCGATATCGAAATTTTGGGTGGAATACAATACTTCCCCTACTTACTATAGGTAGTAGAGAAAGTAATGAATAACGAATTTGAGAAAAAGTATAAGTATTGGAAAATTTAAGGAAATAACAAGCAATATCTCGAAAACGGTTCACTCAACAAAAGAACTGTATATGACATAAATTGTGTATTTTAACGCGATCTACATTTTTTGTGTAGTAAAAGTTTGTCTATCTCTTATGGTTTACCAGTTATGCAAAAGTCGTTCACAATGAAGAGTACTTTTGGAGACATTCCCAGAAAATTCGACATATACATTTCATTTGTCATGACATTACCCTAAACGTTTGATATTTTCATCAAAATCGCTGGAGCCATTTTTGAGAAAATTAAAATTTTCGAAAAATCTTCCATGTAAAGGGTAGTCTGGGGTGGGGGGATTTTCTTGAAAACCTTCGTGTCGCATCTCTGGAAGATACTGAACCTAAATACCAAGTATGGTGTTTATCCGACTGTTCGTTTTTGAGTTATGCTGTTCACAGACACACACACACACACAGACACACACACATACAGACACACACACACACAGACACACACACGGACATGTTTCCAAAAATGCTTTTTTTGGATTCAGTGGGTCTCAAAACATATATTTCCGGTGAAATCTCGGTATCGAATTTTTGGGTGGAATGCAATACTTCCCCTACTTACTATACGTAGTAGAGAAAGTAAAAATGAATAACGAATTTGAGAAAAAGTATAAGTATTGGAAAATTTAAGGGAATAACAAGCAATATCTCGAAAACGGTTCACTCGACAAAAGAAATGCATATGACATAAGTTGTGTATTTTGACGCGATCTACATTTTTTGTGTAGTAAAATTTTGTCTATCTCTTACGGTTTACCAGTTATGCAAAATTGGTTCACAATGAAGAATGCTTTTGGAGACATGCCCAGAAAATTCGAGATATACATTTCATTTCTCATGACATTATCTTAAACATATGATATTTTCATCAAAATCGTTAGAGCCATTTTTGAGAAAATTAAAATTTTCGAAAAATGTTCCATGTAAAGGGTAGTCTGGGGTTGGGGGGGATTTTCTTGAAACCCTTCGTGTCGCATCTCTGGAAGATACTGAACCTAAATACCAAGTTTGGTTTTTATCCGACTGTTCGTTTTTGAGTTATGCTGTTCACAGTCACACAGACACACACACACACACACAGACACACACACGGACATGTTTCCAAAAATCTGATGTGTTACACTCACATGACTTTCTCTACTCTTGAACAAACTATTTTTACAAACGCTTATTCTCCATTAGCTTCATGTTAATCGAGATATCGAGATGCCAATCTTATTGCTAATTTTCTTGTAGATGCAAGGGGAACATGGTAGGATATAAGCGATAGTCAAATCTTTTAAGCGCTGGTTCCTATGTGGCGCATTCTATTCTGTTTGCATATCCAGGACATAAAAAATTGAATAACGAATTTGAGAAAAAGTATAAGTATTGGAAAATTTAAGGAAATAACAAGCAATATCTCGAAAATGGTTCACTCAACTAAAAAAATGTATATGACATAAATTGTGTATGTTAACGCGATCTACATTTTTTGTGTAGTAAAATTTTGTCTATCTCTTACGGTTTACCAGTTATGCAAAAGTCTTTCACAATAAAGAATACTTTTGGAGACATTCCCAGGAAATTCAAGATATACATTTTACTTGTCATTAAAATATCTTAAACATATGATATTTTAATCAAAATCGTTAGAGCCATTTTTGAGAAAATTAAAATTTTCGAAAAATCTTCCATGTAAAGGGTAGTCTGGGGTGGGGGGATTTTCTTGAAACCCTTCGTGTCGCATCTCTGGAAGATACTGAACCTAAATACCAAGTTTGGTGTTTATCCGACTGTTCGTTTTTGAGTTATGCTGTTCACAGACACACAGACACACACACACACACACACACACACACACACAGACACGCACACGGACATGTTTCCAAAAATCTGATGTATTACACTCACATGACTTTCTCTACTCTTGAACAAACTATTTTTACAAACGCTTATTCTCCATTAGCTTCATGTTAATCGAGATATCGAGATGCCAATCTTATTGCTAATTTTCTTGCAGATGCAAGGGGAACATGGTAGGTTATAAGCGATAGTCAAATCTTTTAAGCGCTGGTTCCTATGTGGCGCATTCTATTCTGTTTGCATATCCAGGACATAAAAAATTGAATAACGAATTTGAGAAAAAGTATAAGTATTGGAAAATTTAAGGGAATAACAAGCAATATCTCGAAAACGGTTCACTCGACAAAAGAAATGCATATGACATAAGTTGTGTATTTTAACGCGATCTACATTTTTTGTGTAGTAAAATTTTGTCTATCTCTTACGGTTTACCAGTTATGCAAAATTCGTTCACAATGAAGAATGCTTTTGGAGACATTACCAGAAAATTCGAGATATACATTTCATTTCCCATGTCATTATCTTAAACATATGATATTTTCATCAAAATCGTTAGAGCCATTTTTGAGAAAATTAAAATTTTCGAAAAATGTTCCATGTAAAGGGTAGTCTGGGGTGGGGGGATTTTCTTGAAAACCTTCGTGTCGCATCTCTGGAAGATACTGAACCTAAATACCAAGTTTGGTGTTTATCCGACTGTTCGTTTTTGAGTTATGCTGTTCACAGACACACAGACACACACACACACACACACAGACACACACACGGACATGTTTCCAAAAATCTGATGTGTTACACTCACATGACTTTCTCTACTCTTGAACAAACTATTTTTACAAACGCTTATTCTCCATTAGCTTCATGTTAATCGAGATATCGAGATGCCAATCTTATTGCTAATTTTCTTGTCGATGCAAGGGGAACATGGTAGGTTATAAGCGATAGTCAAATCTTTTAAGCGCTGGTTGCTATGTGGCGCATTCTATTCTGTTTGCATATCCAGGACATAAAAAATTGAATAACGAATTTGAGAAAAAGTATAAGTATTGGAAAATTTAAGGAAATAACAAGCAATATCTCGAAAATGGTTCACTCAACTAAAAAAATGTATATGACATAAATTGTGTATGTTAACGCGATCTACATTTTTTGTGTAGTAAAATTTTGTCTATCTCTTATGGTTTACCAGTTATGCAAAAGTCTTTCACAATAAAGAATACTTTTGGAGACATTCCCAGGAAATTCAAGATATCCATTTTGTTTGTCATTAAAATATCTTAAACATATGATATTTTAATCAAAATCGTTAGAGCCATTTTTGAGAAAATTAAAATTTTCGAAAAATCTTCCATGTAAAGGGTACTCTGGGGTGGGGGGATTTTCTTGAAAACCTTCGTGTCGCATCCCTGGAAGATACTGAACCCAAATACCAAGTTTGGTGTTTATCCGACTGTTCGTTTCTGAGTTATGCTGTTCACAGACACACACACAGACACACAGACACACAGACACACAGACACACAGACACACACACGGACATGTTTCCAAAAATGCTTTTTTTGGATTCAGGGGGTCTCAAAACATGTATTTCCGGTGAAATCTCGATATCGAAATTTTGGGTGGAATACAATACTTCCCCTACTTACTATACGTAGTAGAGAAAGTAATGAATAACGAATTTGAGAAAAAGTATAAGTATTGGAAAATTTAAGGAAATAACAAGCAATATCTCGAAAACGGTTCACTCAACAAAAGAAATGTATATGACATAAATTGTGTATTTTAACGCGATCTACATTTTTTGTGTAGTAAAAGTTTGTCTATCTCTTATGGTTTACCAGTTATGCAAAAGTCGTTCACAATGAAGAATACTTTTGGAGACATTCCCAGAAAATTCGACATATACATTTCATTTGTCATGACATTACCCTAAACATTTGATATTTTCATCAAAATCGCTGGAGCCATTTTTGAGAAAATTAAAATTTTCGAAAAATCTTCCATGTAAAGGGTAGTCTGGGGTGGGGGGATTTTCTTGAAAACCTTCGTGTCGCATCTCTGGAAGATGCTGAACCTAAATACCAAGTATGGTGTTTATCCGACTGTTGGTTTTTGAGTTATGCTGTTCACAGACACACACACACACACACACACACACACACACACACACACAGAAACACACACGGACATGTTTCCAAAAATGCTTTTTTTGGATTCAGTGGGTCTCAAAACATATATTTCCGGTGAAATCTCGGTATCGAATTTTTGGGTGGAATGCAATACTTCCCCTACTTACTATACGTAGTAGAGAAAGTAAAAATGAATAACGAATTTGAGAAAAAGTATAAGTATTGGAAAATTTAAGGGAATAACAAGCAATATCTCGAAAACGGTTCACTCGACAAAAGAAATGCATATGACATAAGTTGTGTATTTTAACGCGATCTACATTTTTTGTGTAGTAAAATTTTGTCTATCTCTTACGGTTTACCAGTTATGCAAAATTCGTTCACAATGAAGAATGCTTTTGGAGACATTCCCAGAAAATTCGAGATATACATTTCATTTCTCATGACATTATCTTAAACATATGATATTTTCATCAAAATCGTTAGAGCCATTTTTGAGAAAATTAAAATTTTCGAAAAATGTTCCATGTAAAGGGTAGTCTGGGGTGGGGGGATTTTCTTGAAACCCTTCGTGTCGCATCTCTGGAAGATACTGAACCTAAATACCAAGTTTGGTTTTTATCCGACTGTTCGTTTTTGAGTTATGCTGTTCACAGTCACACAGACACACACACACACACACACACAGACACACACACGGACATGTTTCCAAAAATCTGATGTGTTACACTCACATGACTTTCTCTACTCTTGAACAAACTATTTTTACAAACGCTTATTCTCCATTAGCTTCATGTTAATCGAGATATCGAGATGCCAATCTTATTGCTAATTTTCTTGTAGATGCAAGGGGAACATGGTAGGTTATAAGCGATAGTCAAATCTTTTAAGCGCTGGTTCCTATGTGGCGCATTCTATTCCGTTTGCATATCCAGGACATAAAAAATTGAATAACGAATTTGAGAAAAAGTATAAGTATTGGAAAATTTAAGGAAATAACAAGCAATATCTCGAAAATGGTTCACTCAACTAAAAAAATGTATATGACATAAATTGTGTATGTTAACGCGATCTACATTTTTTGTGTAGTAAAATTTTGTCTATCTCTTACGGTTTACCAGTTATGCAAAAGTCTTTCACAATAAAGAATACTTTTGGAGACATTCCCAGGAAATTCAAGATATACGTTTTGTTTGTCATTAAAATATCTTAAACATATGGTATTTTAATCAAAATCGTTAGAGCCATTTTTGAGAAAATTAAAATTTTCGAAAAATCTTCCATGTAAAGGGTACTCTGGGGTGGGGGGATTTTCTTGAAAACCTTCGTGTCGCATCCCTGGAAGATACTGAATCCAAATACCAAGTTTGGTGTTTATCCGACTGTTCGTTTCTGAGTTATGCTGTTCACAGACACACACACAGAGACACAGACACACAGACACACAGACACACACACGGACATGTTTCCAAAAATGCTTTTTTTGGATTCAGGGGGTCTCAAAACATGTATTTCCGGTGAAATCTCGATATCGAAATTTTGGGTGGAATACAATACTTCCCCTACTTACTATACGTAGTAGAGAAAGTAATGAATATCGAATTTGAGAAAAAGTATAAGTATTGGAAAATTTAAGGAAATAACAAGCAATATCTCGAAAACGGTTCACTCAACAAAAGAAATGTATATGACATAAATTGTGTATTTTAACGCGATCTACATTTTTTGTGTAGTAAACGTTTGTCTATCTCTTATGGTTTACCAGTTATGCAAAAGTCGTTCACAATGAAGAATACTTTTGGAGACATTCCCAGAAAATTCGACATATACATTTCATTTGTCATGACATTACCCTAAACATTTGATATTTTCATCAAAATCGCTGGAGCCATTTTTGAGAAAATTAAAATTTTCGAAAAATCTTCCGTGTAAAGGTTTGTCTGGGGTGGGGGGATTTTCTTGAAAACCTTCGTGTCGCATCTCTGGAAGATACTGAACCTAAATACCAAGTTTGGTGCTTATCCGATTGTTCGTTTTTGAGTTATCCTGTTCACAGACACACACACAGACACACACACACACAGGCACACACACACACACACAGACACACACACGGACATCTTTCCAAAAATGCTTTTTTTGGATTCAGGAGGTCTCAAAACGTGTATTTCCGGTGAAATCTCGGTATCGAATTTTTGGGTGGAATGCAATACTTCCCCTACTTACTATACGTAGTAGAGAAAGTAAAAAATCTGTGTTACACTCACTTGACTTTCTCTACTCTTGTACAATCTAATTTTACAAACGCCTATTCTCCATATGCTTCATGTTAATCGAGATATCGAGATGTCAATCTTATTGGTAATTTTCTTGTAGATGCAAGGGAAATATGGTAGCTTTTAAGCGATAGTCAAATATTTTAACGCTGGTTGCTATGTGGCGCATTCCATTCTCTTTGCATGTCCAGGACATAAAAAAATCTGATGTGTTACACTCACATGACTTTCTCTACTCTTGTACAATCTAATTTTACAAACGCCTATTCTCCATATGCTTCATGTTAATCGAGATATCGAGATGTCAATCTTATTGGTAATTTTCTTGTAGATGCAAGGGGAATATGGTAGCTTTTAAGCGATAGTCAAATATTTTAACGCTGGTTGCTATGTGGCGAATTCCATTCTCTTTGCATGTTCAGGACATAAAAAAAATGAATAACGAATTTGAGAAAAAGTATAAGTATTGGAAAATTTAAGGAAATAACAAGCAATATCTCGAAAACGGTTCACTCAACAAAAGAAACGTATATGACATAAGTTGTGTATTTTAACGCGATCTACATTTTTTGTGTAGTAAAATTTTGTCTATCTCTTATGGTATACCAGTTATGCAAAAGTCGTTCACAATGAAGAATATTTTTGGAGACATTCCCTGAAAATTCGAGATATACATTTTATTTGTCATGACAATATCTTAAACATATGATATTTTAATCAAAATCGTTAGAGCCGTTTTTGAGAAAATTAAAATTTTCGAAAAGTGTTCCATGTAAAGGGTAGTCTGGGGTGGGGGGATTTTCTTGAAAACCTTCGTGTCGCATCTCTGGAAGATACTGAACCTAAATACCAAGTTTGGTGTTTATCCGACTGTTCGTTTTTGAGTTATGCTGTTCACAGACACACAGACACACAGACACACAGACAGACAGACACACAGACACACAGACACACAGACAGACACACACACGGACATGTTTCCAAAAATGCTTTTTTTGGATTCAGTGATTCTCAAAACATGTATTTCCGGTGAAATCTCGGTATCGAATTTTTGGGTGGAATGCAATACTTCCCCTACTTACTATACGTAGTAGAGAAAGTAAAAATTGAATAACGCATTTGAGAAAAAGTATAAGTATTGGAAAATTTAAGGAAATAACAAGCAATATCTCGAAAACGGTTCACTCAACAAAAGAAATGTATATGACATAAGTTGTGTATTTTAACGCGATCTACATTTTATGTGTAGTAAAATTTTGTCTATCTCTTATGGTTTACCAGTTATGCAAAAGTCGTTCACAATGAAGAATACTTTTGGAGACATTCCCAGAAAATTCGAGATATACATTTCATTTCTCATGACATTATCTTAAACATATGATATTTTCATCAAAATCGTTAGAGCCATTTTTGAGAAAATTAAAATTTTCGAAAAATCTTCCATGTAAAGGGTAATCTGGGGTGGGGGAATTTTCTTGAGAACCTTCGTGTCGCATCTCTGGAAGATACTGAACCTAAATACCAAGTTTGGTGCTTATCCGACTGTTCGTTTTTGAGTTATGCTGTTCACAGACACACAGACACACACACAGACACACACACACAGACACACACACAGACACACACACGGACATGTTTCCAAAAATGCTTTTTTTGGATTCAGGAGGTCTCAAAACATGTATATCCGGCGAAATCTCGGTATCGAATTTTTGGGTGGAATGCAATACTTCCCCTACTTACTATACGTAGTAGAGAAAGTAAAAATGCTTTTTTTGGATTCAGGAGGTCTCAAAACATGTATTTCCGGTGAAATCTCGGTATCGAATTTTTGGGTGGAATGCAATACTTCCCCTACTTACTATACGTAGTAGAGAAAGTAAAAATGCTTTTTTTGGATTCAGGAGGTCTCAAAACATGTATTTCCGGTGAAATCTCGGTATCGAATTTTTGGGTGGAATGCAATACTTCCCCTACTTACTATACGTAGTAGAGAAAGTAAAAATAGCACTTTCAGTTTTCATAACATCCATACATGGGCGGAAGAAAACCCTTACAGAACCAGATTGCATCATTTTCAACAGCAGTTTGGTCTGAGCATATGGGCAGGAATGGTTGTAGATTGCTTCATAGGCCCTTGTATTCTCCCCGAAGGGTTGAATAGAGTTAATTATCTGATATTTCTGGAAGACACGCTTCCAGTCTTGTTGGAAAATGTTCCTTTAAAAATCAGGAGAAGCATGTGGTTCTTACATGATGGTGCTCCACCACACATTACACGGAATATTCGTGACCATTTGGACCGTAGTCTTCCAACAGATAGTTTGGAAGCTAAGGGCCTATCAAGTAGGCTGCAAGATCGCCGGATCTGAATCCTTTAGACGTTTTCTTCTGGAGGGATATGAAAAGGAGGCCCTACAAAAAATATTACTGACATCGAATCTGGCTTCGGGTGAAATACGCAAGAATGAACGCCACTGTACTAGAGTACGACGTAATCGGCTACAAAGTTGTGGAGCTTGCAGTTGCGCAAATTTTGGACATTTTGAACAGTATCTTGAATCGTTTGGTTTATTGTTTATTCTTTTACTGTTAATAGTATAATTTAGTAGACCTTGTAAGAGCCTAAACGAGCTGATTATCCATAGATTCTGAGTTTAGGTTACAAAATGTCATTGGAAGATGCAGATGCAATTACTAAAAGGGTACAGAGAGGAAACGTTAATCTACACTCATGAACCACGTGCCATACAGCGAAAGTGGAACATTTTACATGCTGAAAGGGAGAGTACCTTCCTGCTTCCAGCCATCTTTCGCATGCCGCTACAACGTTGCAATCATGTGCATTTTATGTTCTCGAAAAACCTAAAATATCGCCGCAGAAAATAGTAATAATAAAAAGTGAAAAATACAAAATATATTCTAAATAATGACACCTGTAACTGTTAATGTTATGACTTTCCTTCCTCCCGGTATATTAGGTAAATCACACATTTTACAAATCGTAGGAAACAGAGCAATTTAGGTGCATCCTAATTTTTAATACAATCAATTATAAGTTACTGCATCATTAATTCCGAGTTTTAAATCTAGAAAATTACTTGTTTCTTCCTTGTTTTTACTTACTAGTATTAATATTTCAATGTTAGTTTTAGACATCTTAACACTTTCCTACAAAATTTTGCAAACTCCAAACTTCAAGGAGGTTACAACACCACATTTTGTCATCACATAGCGATCCGCTTTCTAAGAATGTGACTAAGTAGATAAAAGAATAAAATTTTGTAAGAATAGTTTGTAGAGGAGTGAAGAGAGAAAGCTATGTAAATTCAACAAATCCGATTTTTTCTTTAAGTTAGCTTACATATTTCTGTGTAGCTTATTGCATCAGGACGCGAACAGCGAGAGAAGGAGAGAGAAGACAGCTATGCTAGTAGGAATAAGCTGTTCTTTTTTTGTCAAGTTATTATTGTGAGGTATTTACAATAAAGAAACTTTCTACTCACCTCTCCGTATGTGACCTTGACCTTAAAGTCAGAATACTTAGCTAAGTTTCCATTTTTACTTTATCTACTACGTATAGTATGTAGGGGAAGTATTGTAATCCAACCCAAAAATTCAGTTCTGAGATTTCACCGGAAATACATGTTTTGAGACCCCCTGAATCCAAATAAAGCATTTTTGGAAACATGTCCGTGTGTGTGTCTGTCTGTGTGTGTCTGTGAACAGCATAACTCAGAAACGACCAGTCAGATAAACACCAAACTTGGTATATAGGTTCAGTATCTTCCAGAGATGCAACACGAAGGCTTTCAAGAAAATCCCCCACCCCAGATTACCCTTTACATGGAAAATGTTTCGAAAATTTTAATTTTCTCAAACATAGCTGTAACGATTTTGATTAAAATATGATATGTTTAAGATATTTTCATGAAAAATGAAATGTATATCTGGAATTTTCTGAGAATGTCTCCATAAATATTCTTTACTGTGAACGACTTTTGCATAACTGGTAAACCATAAGGGATAGACAAAATTTTACTACACAAAAATGTAGATCGCGTTAAAATACACAATTTATGTCATATACATTTTTTGTTGTTGAGTGAACCATTTTCGAAGTATTGCCTGTTATTCCCTTAAATTTTCCAATACTTATACTTTTCCCAAATTCGTTATTCAATTTTTTTGTCCTGGTAATGCAAAGAGAGTGGAATACTCCACATAGCAAACAGCTCTTAAAATATTTGACTATAGCTTAAAGCTTACCAATTCCCCTTGCATCTATAAGAAAATTAGCAATAAAATTAACATCTCGATTAACATGAAGCATATGGAGAATAAGCGTTTGTAAAAATAGTTTGTACAAGAGTAGAGAAAGTCATATGAGTGTAACACATCGGATTTTTTGGTTTCAAAGCCTGGATGAGGATGAAGTGTACCTTTACTAACCAGGCTTTTATCATTGCATAGTATAGTGCCTTGGGTGAGAGTGAGGATATTAGGTCCCGGATATAGCACCGATGCCCATTCAGCATCGTGAGGAAAGTGAGGAGCTGCGATTGCAGCGATCTAGCTTGTGAGCCAACTTTTCTGCTCGGGGGTGCGTGATGCTGGTCACATCACCTCTGCCGAGCGTAAGTGGGCATGAGGCCGGCAGTCGGGTAGGCAGATCCGGATCCTTCGCGGGCTGTAGCCACAGGGATTTATTTAGTATAGTGCCTTTCTTTCAACTGTGGGCCCGCACGGCAGCTACCGCAGTTCGGACTGCCTCATATTAACACTTAAAATTAAATTATAATAGGTACATACCTTTTCATAAGGTATGTTGGAAACGTTCCTCTTTATCCAAATATTTCTGGCATTTCCCAGGAGCACTTTCATTTGAACTCGAGAGTTAAATATCTTAAATTTATTGAATTTCTCGCCTAAAGCTTTCTTTTAGTTCTTCTAACGTTGGAGGTTTATTGCATACACTTTATTTTTCACTTGATCAGCCGGCATGTTGCCATGGTAAGTGTAGGTCTTTTTAAAAAACACAATTTATTTAAAATAAGATTTTGTGGCATAAGCCATTATGAGGTACCCGTTATTAATGTTTCGAGTTGTTCACTATTTTATCTTCCTTTTAAAGTCCTGTCAAGTTTCATTTGTTTCTCGTGATGTCATGGAAACAGTATGGAATTTTAAGGCCAGCATATGGCGTCCAGTTCTTAAATATTTGACTATCGCTGTTCTCTTTGTATCTATAACGAAATGTGTAATTTAGAATAGTTTGTATGCCCACTAATAATCGATACAAGCTAAGGAAAGTCATGTGAATGTAACACATTCTTGAAGCTGTGTTGTAAATTGCATTTATTCATTATTATATAAAATTGCCTTTTCAGTTTATGCTGGGCGTCGATATTGAATTCTTGTCGTGGCATGCAAAGCTATTGCCTAAGATGTACTCAGCATTTGAAATTGGAAGAACATAATGCAGTACAATTTTAATGGGCTTTGGATGTGGTAATGTGTTTGTGCAACAGGGGAGAGGACAATAATACACCACTTTACATTATTGATGATCTGGTTGTGGACAAAGCAGACATGCTGCAATTCGTGTAGACAAATCTCTGTTCCCACCCTTTTAGAGGTATTGGTTTTAAACTGTGAAACTATCTGTTGACACGGTTCTATTCTTAGGCCACATTCACAATTAAAGGCAAGCGCAAACGTAACTTAAACGCAAAAAGTTTTACCCATATTGTTTATATGAAACATTCACATAGTGTCACGTAACGCAAGAGATTCCAAACTCCAAACGTTATGCGTTCACAGAGGAAAAACCTGAAGTGTTATGCGATGGACACGTTGCCTTCACCAGGTAATTCTGCTTGGTGACGACATCGTAGCCACGCGGCCGTTTACGACAATTTATCGGGCGCTGGGAACCCGACAAGACACGAAGAGGAGGTACCTAACGAATGTCGTAGGGGGAAATTGATAGAAAGAAACCAAGGAATTGTAATAACCTATACGAAAATGAACCTAGAGATAATCTGAGCATAAAAAAGGAAACAAAACTATTTACATGGCCTTATTTTGATTAATAACTATGCCACATTAACATAGGCCCTCAAAGCTAAGCCATTCACAGAATATTGACAGCAAGCTCATGAACTAGTAAAACGAGCATAACACACTAAATGAGATATAAACCTCCATAATGCCTTTAAAAGGAAAGTGAAAAACTTAATTTTGAAAAGGAAGCAAAAATATAAAAATACAAAGTTGAAATAAATTTATAATACAACTTAGATCTCAAAAAAAAAATTCTGATGTGTTACACTCGCATGACTTTCTCTACTCTTGTACAAACTATTTTTACAAACGCTTATTCTCCATCTACTTCATATTAATCGAGATAAACATTGGCAGACTCTATCTTATTGCTAAGTTTCTTGTAGATGTAACAGGAATATATATTTACAAGGGCAATATAGAAATACAGTAGTCTTTAAGCATATACATATCTCTTAATAGCTGGTTGCTAGGTGCAGCACCATTCTCTTTGCCAAGATTAATACTCTTTGCATATCCAAGACAAAAACATGAATAACGAATTCCCATTTGAGAAAATCAGTATCGAAGAATTTAAGAGAATAACAAGCAATACCTAGAAAATGGTTCACTCAACAAAGAATGTCTATGACATAAATTGTGTATTTTAACGTGATCTACATTTTTTATGTAGTAAAAGTTTGTCTATCTCTTATGGTTTACCAGTTATGCAAAAGTCATTCACAATGAAGAATACTTTTGGACACATTCCCAGAAAATTCAACATATACATTTTATTGGTCATGAAAATATCTTAAACATATGATATTTTATTCAAAATCGTTAGAGCCATTTTTGAGAAAATTAAAATTTTCGAAAAATCTTCCATCTAAAGGGTATTCTGGGGTGGGGGGATTTTCTTGAAAACCTTCGTGTCGTATCTCTGGAAGATACTGAACTTAATGCCAAGTTTGGTGTTTATCCGACTGTTCGATTTTGAGTTATGGTGTTCACAGACACACACACACGGGCATGTTTCCAAAAATGCTTTTTTTTTTGGATTCTGGGTGTCTCAAAACATGTATTTCCGGTGAAATCTGGGTATCGAATTTTTGGGTGGAATACAATACTTCCCCTACTCACTATACGTAGTAGAGAAAGTAATTAATAGCAAATAGATAAATACTTTAACACACAACGTAAAGTAAGACAAAAAACACAACTTTATAACCACCCATTAAAGCAAAGAAACATAAAACAAAGAAAACAAATGCATTCAGAAACTAGTCATTTCAGGGCAACATTTAAACATCTTTATATATAGCTAAGCCTTTAAATTATAATCTGGTAAAGAAAACTATATTGCACATTAAGATTCTTTTGAATTGTACAACTTGTAAATTACCTCCTTTATAAAACCACTATTATAATTATAAGAACCAGGATAGTAAAAAAATACTAATAGTGAACGTAAGGATTAAATAAACTCAAACCCTGAAACAACTCCGTAAATAATTTAGCTGAAAAGAAAAAATATGATAGTCACAATCAAGAAATAAAACACTTAAAGCAAAAGCATAAATCGTGAAAAACAGCACATGCACTAAGGAGTAGAGTTCAATACTAGGTCAGGAGTGAAAGCCAGAGCAAAACTTAGTATAACATCCCCCACTAACAGTCAAATGGACTGGAGTGAATGAAAGTCTAACACCAAAAATCGGTAAGAACAACCAAATGGTTTTCACCCGACCAGAAGTATGCTTGTAAATTATGTCTCCCCTTAAAATTAGGACGACTAGAATTAATGCAGCTGTTATTGAATTAGTATTAAAACAGTGCTATCATCAAAACAAGGACCAAATGAAATATGGTTTTAAAGGTAGCAAGTAGGAAACTTTCACATACCCACTTTCAAATGGGTCAAAATGACTTAACAGCTTTATGAAAGCTATAAATGTGGCTTGATCAAAAAATTAACAAGCAAATACAACAGAGCCACAGCCACTTTCTTTAAATTATGTGTTCTAAATCAAGTAGAACCTGATACATTTAACTATTAGCTCGAAAATCTGAGAATGTGAACACAAATAACATAGCCATACAAAATTATTCCATGTATTACTCCATAAAAACCAGTCACTTACATCTTTGGGGCATAATCTCTAAAATACGCGGGCTGATCAACAAAGACTGAGACTGATTTTTTCCTGTAGCTTCCGTGGTAGTTTCGTATCCGTAACATAAATATTTAAAAAGAGCGGGTTTTTATGTATAATGTTGGTAGGAGCCAGCACTCTCGTATTGGTAGGTTGGTAGTAATGCTCTATTTTGTAGACCCTACGTGCATTTCGCATACCAGACAATGGAGGTGATGCATTTTTTAAATCGATTATCACCGGTGATGAGTCATGGCTGCATCATTATGATCCTGAAGGAAAACAAGCCAGCACAATGTGGAAATCGCCAGGTTCTCCAACACCAAAAAAGGTGAAAGTTGTTCCATCTGCAGGGAAAGTGATGGTGATCACATTTTTTGACTGTAATGGAATGATTTACCAGCATGCAGTTCCCCCTCACACTACTGTTACAGCAGCATACTGCACGTCAGTATTGGCTACAGTGAGGAAGCACATTGCAAAGAAACGACCAGAGCTTTCTCGGACTGGGTGGCGACTTCATCATGACAATGCACGGCCTCACGTCGCAAATCAAGTCATGCAGTTTCTGGCTCGATTCAGCATTACCTGTGTACCACACCCACCTTATAGCCCGATCCTGAACCCTGTGCATTGAAGTAGGAGGGAACTACTTTGAAAAAGATCATGTAAACATTGAATTGGAGTAATAAACATCTGTGAAAAAAAATCAGTCTCAGTCTTTGTTGATCAGCCCTCGTATTACGTTCACTCCCATTCACCTTGAAAGAACAAACAAGAAAATGAGCTGCACAATTATTTCCTACCTTCATATAAGCCGAGATGGAGAAATCTGTCCTGAATGCACTGAAAATGTATGCTACCAACGAATTTTGAAAATTATGAAACACCTTTACTAAGTTATATTAACTATGTTGGCATGCAGAACAAAATTCTCGAATGCAGCCAGCTTAAGAAAAACGTGAAAGTAGCAATGGTCTCACTCCCACACCAACTCCGTCTCGCTCGTACACAAGCCCTGCTAGAACTGCCAAGAGAGCAACGCAGGCAGCTCACACCAGGCGACCGAGGAAGCCACGTCCGCAATCCATGGAGGTCGAAAAGGCAGAGCGAGAGTGAGGCGGACAAAGAGATAAAAAAAATTACGCAAGTGACTGGCCGTAAATTCACATGACCTTCTACCATCTATCGTTTATTAATGGGTATACAAGCTATTCTTACTAAACCTTATTTTTCTGTCTAGTTCATTTTCCACGAGACAAACGTTTGCAGAAATAGTTACATATTTTCTTATAGATGCAAAGCAAATAACGACAGTCAAATGTTTAAGAACTGGACGCTGTATGCAAGCCTTAAAATTCCGTACTCTTTCCACGACATCGAGAGAAACAACCGAAAATCAACAGCAATTTAAAAGAATGGCGAAGTATTGAACAATTCGAACCATTAATAACCGAAATCTCAGAAACGGCTCAGCCACATACAAGTAATATAACATTATATAATGTCTTTTAACAAGAGTGTCCTATCTTTGAACTTAAATAAAACACGTTCTATAAATGATAATGGTTTAGTTATTTTTTATTTTGGAACATAATTAATGTCATTACGTGTGGAAGAAAACATCAGTTATGTGACCGCCGCGACTTCATTGGGTTGCGCGTATACAGTTGACCCAATTTTCAATGACAGAAGAATGTAAATTAGGTCCAACTTCACGAATAACACGCGTGATGTTATTCATAAGATCATTTACTGTTTCTGGCTTGTTGACATAAACTCGAGATTTAACCCCACAAGAAGCAATCCACATGACCTTGGAGGCCAGTTAACATCACCGCCACGGGAAATGATGAAACCTCTGAACTTCTCCTTCAAAAGATCGATTGTTTCGAGAGCAATATTGCATGTGGCATTATCTTGATGGAACCAGATGTTTCTGAGATCCATACCATCCAATTGAGGTCAAAATAGTGTCTTATAAGAGCCCGGTATCTTTCTCCATTGACAGTTAGAGCTTCTCCATCTTCATCTTGGAAAAAATATGGAACAATGATTCCACCATACCAAAATCCACATCACACAGTAACCTTTTGGGGATGAAGTGGTCGTTCTTGAATGTGCATTGGATTGTGATTGGTACAATAGCGGCAATTTTGTTTGTTAACACAGCCGTCCATCCAAAAGTGGACTTCGTCGCTGAAGATGATTTTTGGACAAAAATCCGGGTCAGCTTCCAATTGCTCCATAGCCCAGTCAGCGAATACAGGTCGCAACCTATGGTCGTTGGACTTTAGTTCTTGAGTTAACACCATTTTGTAAGCGTGAAACTTTAAGTTCAGATGCAGAGTTCGCCAAGTTGTCGGCGAAAGCCCCAGTTCTTGTGCTCGACGAGCAATTCATTTGTTTCCGTTCTCGCGTACACTCTCAGGAACGGCGCCTATGTTTTCGTTGGAGCGCTTACGTTGATTACGTACAGGCGTTCTTTGATTGTTGACAGAACCACTTCTTTCAAATTTATCGATCAAACGCCGAATCCTTCTCTCACAGGGACGATTATGCACACCGTAAACTTCACGCAACACACGGAAGGTTTGGCGAACAGATGATCCATTTTGATAATAAATTTTCATTATTTCTACGCGTTGCTGAATACTGTAACGTTCCATGGCTATTTGTCAATAACAACTGTAAACACATGAAAAACATTACTGCTGTAACTCAATAACAACGGCAGCTATCACATGTTCAAGATAGGACACTCTTGACGAAAGACTCTTTACAAAGTTAACCTCCAAATGAACAGGACTTCATAGGCCATTCCCAAAGGATACAAGATATAGATTTTTTTGCCATGTAAATATCTTTCATATATGCCATTCTAATCAAAATCGTTTGTCTTTGTTTTAAAATGAAAGATTTAATGTGTTCCATGCAAATGGTGGTTGGGGTTGGGGGATTTTCTTTGCAATCCTCCTGTCGCATCTTTGGAAAACCGCTGAATTTAAATACAAAGTGTTGTATTTATTCAACTTCTCGCTTTTGTTTCTGCCTTTCACACACAAACACACACACACATGGACATTTTTTCTAAAAAACGTTTTTTGGTAGGAGGATTTCAGGGGAGTTCATATATTGCCGGTGAAATCTCGACATCGAATATTTTAATCTAATACAGAGGGTTGTTGGCAATCTATGGTAAAACACTTAAGGCCCCCTTACTTTATGAAAAACCACGTCTCCACCAGCAGTGATGTTCTATCTGGCAGCCTTTAGCTTGAGCTATCAATCTGCAGCACAGCTTCCACTGAAGCAAACTGCTACGATATACAGGGATGTCCAGTTTATTCCAATACTCCTGGCAGCTTTCCAGAGACCATCCATAGTTCGAGGCTGTCTGCTTCCAAGGGCCTTTTTAGTAACCCAATTGCTCAAAAACCCCATCATTAATGCATCAGATGTTTTAATACGGATTCGGTGAAAGGTTTGGAATGCATTCCCATTTCTCTCTCTATGTTCTCCAAAAATGTATAGGTTGAAGCAGACGTATGGCTTGATGCCTTATACTGATGCAACTAGTATTTATTTACCTCTGCACCATAGAGAGCAGGGATTTCTGTATGGAAAATTGGTATCACAACGTTAGTCTGTTAATATGCCGAGTTGATGTTCACATTTTTATGTATATGACGAATGGTTAATTTGTAACTGTGCCTTGTTATTACCATGAAACCACTGGGGAAATGTTCGTTAGTTTCCTTATATGAACATTTCAAATCTTTTTTCTTCCATTGGCCAGTGATATACATCCCAGGGTTTGTTGCAGTCACTTAGATAAACATATGCCTCATCCAAAAAACCAACAAACATCCACTTTTCACCAACTAGGTATCGTTCATACAGCTTTCTGCTGTTAGGGGCAGGTTCTGCAATACGTTTAGGTAACAGCTTATATCCCTGGCTCTTATGGCACTTTCCTAGATTCAAATCCTGGTTGATTAAGGTGTTCACAGTAGTAACAGAGATCCCTAATTACAGTGCAATGGCTTTCTGAGTTGCAGGATTTGATCCAGAGGCATGGGACTTCACCTTCCAAATTCTCCGGGGTGCGACTGGTGGCCGGTCGTGGATTTCCCTGCTGCTTGCCCTTTTGAATAAATCCTAGTGTGGCCTTAACTTTTTTGTTGAGTGCACATGAGATCACTTTCTTGGATATGGTAAAACACGCCTGTTGCACTGCTTAATAATCTTAGAATACAAGTATTTTGTAACAAAGGGAATAATGGATCCTTATCAGAATGGTTCTATTTTTGACAGCATTTGATGCAGAAGAACAAGACCCACAATTGAACAAACACAGTGATACACTCATACTGCTGAACTTTCATTCGGTTGCACATGTTTCAGCGCGGAGCTATTGTGCTCGTCTGATATTGTTATCCTAGATCGTGAACAAACCTCCGTATAATACTTCCCCTATTTACTATAAGTAGTATAGAAAGTAAAAAAAAATGGATTTCTTTCTCCATACATTGCTAGCTTCTGAACAACACACGATATATCGATATATCCGTTATTAATGGTTCGAATTATTCAATACTTAGCCATTAGTTGTTGCAGTAATCTGTCCGTGTTATCTTATTTGCTGAGCGCCTGTTATTGTTTTATTATTTTGAATGTTGGGTTCTTTGTCCTCCGGCTAGCTATTATTACTCAGTCGAGCAAATATATCTAAGCAGTGCGTGTAAACGGAAAGGAGTTGTTACTAAAAGATAACACTGATAAAAGAATTTGTTTTTACACTTTTATTGCCGTCACACTTAATTAATTTCACATCTTTAATCCTGATACACGCCTGACTGAAACTGTTATATTTCCGAATGCAATTACTGTCGTAATAGTTGTCGCGTACCTACTTCACATTTTGTAACTAACTTTACGACGCGAGAGATTCATCCAAACTGTATGACATTCACCTAACGAGAGATTCCTCAAGACTGGGCGACGTGTACCTCGCGAAAGATTCTGTAGAACTGCGTGATGTGTACCTCGTGAATGATTCTGTAGAACTGCCTGACGTGTAACTCGCGAGAGAGATTTCTTAGAACTGCGCGATACTTGCTTTTGGCTCAAGAATTTATACTCCCTCACCCCGAAATGCCTAAACATTGTAATAGAGCTACTATTGGTTATTAAATCGCGCCAACATTAGCGTCTGTTTTGTAAGCCAATCACAATTACTAACACATATGCTCTAGGGAAGATATTCCCTCCATTTCTAAAGAAAGGCACGCTACCCTGACGGCATTTGTTTGTCTCTTCTAAGTGATAAACAACTCACCCCATCGCTTCATTGTTACCCACTCCTATTGTCAGTTTCAGTGAGGCCGTGTAAACTTATTTCCTAACAATGCTTATAGCTAACAAACATATAAAATTATTGTAATACAATAATGTTAATTTACACTACAATCACTCTGGCATTCACAGTATTGTGATTTACTGCCTCATAGTTTAGTCTGTCGATTTTAAGATGTTTCTCGTGATATCACGGAAACCAGTGTGGAATTTTAAGGCCAGCTTATAGCGTCCAATTCTAAAACATCTGACTAAACTTTCGTAGGAGTAATTTGTATACCCACTAATTAGAGATGGAGGGTAGACATATAGTTTATCACATAGACATCAAATTTTTAATTTGAGGTTACTACAAAAACTTCAATAAATTCCTGTGTAGGCATTTTTAAATTTTAGTAATTTTAAGAGAAAAAATTGTATTCCTTTTATTGAACTTTTCAACTTCTTTAATGTGACTTATGGAAGTAATTAATTTTAAGTGAACTATTTAGTATTTTTTAACCAATGCACAATTTTTTAAATCCATAATTACTGAAGCTCTCCTGAAATTTTAAAACCGATACGTTATGAACCAAGCTCAAAGGAGCGTTTTGAATAGTAAAGACAACTAAATGAGAAAACAGTAATTTAAAGTTCAAAGCCCTTCACATCAGTGGTACAGTACCTATTAAAATAGCCATTAGTGCCTTTAAAATTATTGATGTTAAACAAAAAAACAAACTGTGTTGCATGAAACTGAAGTTATATGTACGAGGGCTGTTCACTAAAGACTGAGACTAATTTTTTTCACAGATATTTATTACTCCATTTCAATGTTGACATGGTATTTTTTAAAGTAGTCCTCTCCTACTTGAATGCACTTTTTATACCGTCTCTGCCAGTCCTCAAACACATGGTGCAGGCCATTCTTTGTCAGGTCTTTGAGAATCGCCTCACTTTTCTTCTGCGCTGCTTCAGTGCTCCCAAATCGAATACCCTGGAGCTTTGCCTTTAGTGATGGGAATAAAAAGAAATCACAGGGGACAAGGGGGGCTATAAGGCAGATGCGGCACACAGGTAATGTTGAATTTAGCCAAAAATTCCTGGACTTGATTTGCAACGTGAGGCCGCACGTTGTTGTGATAAGTTCTGGATGTTTCCTTGCAATGTGCTTTCTCGGTGTAGCCAATACTGACGTGTAGTACGCTGCTGTAACAGTGGTGTGAGTGGGAACAACAATCACAGCAGCTGTGTTGATGTTACTTCAGGCATAGCAGAAGCCGAAGCACCAGGCCCACCTTGCTTAGCACAGACGACTCGCTCTACTTTGAAGCCTTTGAACCACCTAAACACTGTTGCACGAGGTAGTGCATCTTCACCGTATGCTTGCTTCAGCTTTTCCAAAGTTTCAGAGGCTGTATGATTTAAACGAAAACAAAATTTTATTGCTCCTTTTATGTCACCTTCATTTTGTGGTATGCGAAATTCAACTACGGACAACAATATACAGCATTACTACCAACCTACCGATACAAGAGTGCTGCCGCCTATGGGCATTATACATAAAACCCCGCTGTTTTCAAATATTCATGGTAGAGACAGGAAACTCTCAAGAAAGCTACAGGAAAAAATCTGATATGTTACACGCACATGACTTTCTCTACTCTTGTACAAACTATTTTTACAAACGCTCATTCTCCATCTACTTAATGTTAATCGAGATAAACATTTGCAGACTCTATCTTATTGCTAATTTTCTTGTAGATGTAAGGGGAAAATATATTTACAAGGGCAATATAGAAAAACAGTAGCCTTTAAGCACATACATATCTCTTAATAGCTGGTTGCTAGGTGCGGCACCATTCCCTTTGCCACAGATTATAACTCTGCATATCCAAGACAAAAAAATGAATAACGAATTCCCATTTTAGAAAATAAGTAACCAAAAATTTAAGGGAATAACAAGCAATATCTCGAAAATGGTTCACTCAACAAAAAATGTATATGACATAAATTGTGTATTTTAACGCGATCTACATTTTTTGTGTAGTAAAATTTGGCTATCTCTTAATGGTTTACCAGTTATGCAAAAGTCCTTCACAACGAAGAATACTTTTGGAGACATTCCCAGGAAATTCAAGATATACATTTTATTTGTCATAAAAATATCTTACATATGATATTTTAATCAAAATCGTTATAGCCATTTTTGAGAAAACTAAAATGTTCGAAAAATGTTCCATGTAAAGGGTATTCTGGGGTAGGGGGATTTTCTTGAAAGCCTTCGTGTCGCATCTCTGGAAGATACTGAACCTAAATACCAAGTTTGGTGTTTATCCGACTGTTCGTTTCTGAGTTATGCTGTTCACAGACAGACACACACACGGACATGTTTCCAAAAATGCTTTTTTTGGATTCAGGTGGTCTCAAAACATGTATTTCCGGTGAAATCTCGGTATCGAATTTTTGGGTGGAATACAATACTTCCACTACTTACTATACGTAGCAGAGAAAGCAAAAATCAATCTGTCTTTATTGATCAGCCCTCGTACAATAAAACCGCAAATTTTACAGATGCGTTAAAATGTTAAATTTTCATTGCGAATTGGCGTTAGGGATAGGACTTAAAGGTGGGGACATCAAGCAACTCGACCCCCAATATATCCTTTATGCCTACACCCCGGGAGGAACGGATGAGGGGAACCGCAGGAGATGTTTGGGTTACGGAGGCCCGCGTAAGTCGACAGAAGCAGAAGGCAGAGAGGGACCGGGAAACACAACCATGCAGGGGAAGCTCGACAGGCTTCCCTCTAACAGCCCAAGAAGTTCCAAATCGCCATCTGCAACATTAGGTGAGGACCTCTCGGCTGCTCATCGTCTTCTTTCCAGGTGTGGGTGTTTATGATGTGCTGTAAGAAATTGTCCATACAACACTTTTGTGTTCGTCTATGTTCTTAACGTTTCTATAGGGAGTGGCAATGGGAGTCGAAATTAAAGGTTTAGGTTCACCTTAACACTCCTTCATACGCTCTCTCAAAGTGGCGTGAATCACCTCCTGACTGTATAGTAACAAGTCATGAGAATCACCCTGCAAATGACGCATTTTTTCCCCTTAGCTATTTTAAAGCGCTAAGGTGATTTGCTCATCACCTTAGCGTCGTATGAGAACACATGTCCTCATATCTCTCCTTATGACGCGTCTGGACTTTCATTTCTGTCCAAGCTTCTTGATATCTTTTGTAACCTCTATTTCACTTTAGCGTTTTTTCAAGTTATGTTTAGCTTAGCTTCTGTGCTTTATTCTACTCCGGAGATGTTTGCGCCTGATACCACTTGGCGTTATGTGTCTGACTTTTACCTTCACGAATAGCTGGCCTCCATTACATTTAACATACATGTATTTATAATTATATAACATTATTCACATTAATGTACCATTGTTCCTGCTACAACCACAGCCCCGGAGTCAACCTGAAACATGAAAGGGAAATGATATGAGAGGAAATCCTTGCTAGAACACACCACTCCAGCATCTGCCTTTGTTAGGCAGGGAAATCCATGAAAAATCATGGTCAGCGAGGGCGGGCACCGGAATGGAACAGGACGTCCCGAATGCCAGTTTCCAGTTACCATATCTCTCGGTGTGAATGGACCCTTCTCCCTTGTCTGACGTTGCTAGAAGTACGCCGGACCGAACATTCGAGCCCCTCCCGTAAGGGAATTGTTCGGATTGGGTTGGACTCGGCGGGACAGTGGCTCAAGAAACCCATGGGAAATTGGGTACACCTAGCTGGTTTTCCGCCCAGGCGGGGTTGTGAGACGCTCAGATGTTCTCCGGCTTCAAGCACGAGTGAGAGCTGGAGACAGTAACTAGGCATACTGTCGGTCCCACCGAGGTTCTTTGTTAGTCTTCCCTGATAGGGTTTTCCCTATTCGGCTGACAGGCGTAAGTGACGTATCCACTTCCGTCCCTGTGTGGCAGGAGACGGGAGGTAGTTGTCCTGACCCAGTCTCAGCCATGCAGGGGGGTAGAGTATAAAATAGATGCTGCTCTAATGGAACAGCGCCGCGAACTTGACACCTGGGGTCCAAGGGTGAAGGCTCGGTAGTCGGACTAGATCCCGTGGTCTTTTTGTCTGGTTACCAATCGAGCTTACTCCGTGGTAAAGTGTGAGACTCGCATGCGGGAGGTCACATGTTCGATTTGCGTCCACCACCCACTCTGACCTTGGATTTTTCGTGGTTTTATATCGATAGGCGAATACTGGTGTGATTTCTCGTGTAACACGATTTCCTTTTTCTCGTTTCCCTTTCATTCCATTTCCTTCGCATCTTTAAGGGTGCTATGGCTATGGCGGTGTCGGATAGTGAGGCAGTATTTTTAACACTTAAATAATTTCAGTCTAATTATATAATACATAATTCAATAACAGCCCGCCTTAAAGCAATATGTGTATGAAACAATATATAAAAAGTGTATATTACAGTCATTGTAAATGTTTATAGTATTGTATACGTGTTTAATAATGTTATGTGCATGTATTACGTAGTTTAATAATGCAGGAGCTATGAAGAATAATAGGTTAAAAGTTGCTAACAATGAGGTAACCTTGAGGCAATAATGAGTTTGAGAGTTTAAATGTTACTTGTGATTTTTGGAAGCAATAATGTAATTTTAGTGACAGTTTATAAAAATAGCCAATCAACAACCAGAAAAAGCTTTAGTTAAATGAAGGTATTCTACCGGATTAGGAATAGCCAATCAGAGACTTGAAATACAGAAATTTACAAGTTTAGGCGGTTGAAATCAATTCAGTTGCCTGCAGATAGTGTTTGTAACCGGATACGAGATGCGTCCTCGAGAGTATTAGTACGTATTCGTGTGAGACGAAAAATAAGTTTACGTGTTAAAAGGTGCAATTAATGAATTAAAGAATCTCACAGCTCTCTATCAGTGAAGTGTTATATAATTAGTATCAAGCATTAATAAATGAAGTGAAGAAAAACTTAAAATCTGCGTAGGCCTACATTCTTGTCGCACCACTCCCTGCTAAGAGAAACGTGTCTCTAACAATAATACTGACGCAGCCGAGGCAAACATAAATATATAGTATTTAAAGAAACAGTTAAATTACAAAGTAAATAAGGGCCACCTGAAAATAAATTTGGGGCGAAGGCTACCGGCAAGCGGGTACTATACGTGCGGTTGCAACTACTACAAGTTCGGCTCCCCAACAGTTGAAATATAATACAACTCCTTCCAAAAACACCTTACTTCAATAGTGGGTACTTCCTTCAAGTATTCCCCGTGAATAGTATAGGGCTGCTTGGTTGTATGGGTCGTTTATTGCCCTCTCTAGGCGGTACAAGTAGTGGGAAAGGTTTACGACCTAGGCAGGTTTTCGATCCGGGAACTTTTTGGTACACCCACGTCTTTGTGGCCTGCAACCTACTGTGGATCCTTCCTTCATGTCTTCTTTCTGGGGTGGTAGCCGCAATTATCTTCCGTAGATCACATGTCTGCATTCTCACAGCCATTCATAGGAAAGGAGGAGAAAAGAGGTCAAGAAAATTAAAGTTTGCAATGCAAGGTACACTTTATTTCCTTTTTACACTCTGAAGAGACATTCTTTAGTATTAGTTTTAAGTGATTAAAGCTATCCTTAAATGTCTCACAAGCTTTGGTTTCATAGCTGTTTGGGCTTTAATAATTTATCTATCAGCTTTGTTCTTTTAGGAACAAACATTAAAATAGTTTATATATTTTATGTTTAAGCTCACACAAACACATAGCATTTGCCTGGATGTTCCAGAAGCAAGGTGTGATCAGATTCCCAAGAGTCTCTTTTGGATTTAGTCTCAGAGTCTTTTCAAATAGAATCTTTTACTGGTTAATTACAGTTATCAAATGATATTTTATGGAAATTAGTCGGCGAGCTTTTAATTGTGTTTAGGCGGTAATACCTCAGGTGTTTTATATTCGAATCACAACCAAGCGACTATATCAACACCCGGATGATAGTCTTGAAAGCCGCTTAAAGGCGGCAGACGCTGATAGACGGCGCTGCTGTGTTGCCGATGTCGCCGCCGTGGCAGCTGCTGCTAGGAGGCGTCGTTCTGAATCACGACTTCCACAACGTCATCTTTGGCGATGCAATCACGAATACCCTGAAGCACTATCTTGACGCGACGGTCCAAGGCGTTGAGGTGGGGCTCCCACAGAACGGGAGTTACCGGGTCTCGAGCCATGGACTCCCGCAGCGCCTCGCTGAGCTTGCGCGGTCCGTTGTGGAACCTGCAACATACAAGTAATCGGAGTTTATAAGAGGAACCTTACTATGTGACTGAAACATGTTTTCACTTTCAAATGGTGAACACTTCTGAATGTTTTCTTAATAGTTTCGTTTAGTCCTATTTTCATCACTGCTTGTCTATAATAAGCAGAGGAAGTATTGTACTTCACTCAAAAATTCTATATCAATATTTCAACAAAATACATGTTTTGAATAAAAAAAATCAAGCATAAATTGGTAGTTGAGTTCAGTATCCTCAAATGATGAGACACGAAAATGTCCAAGAAAAATCCCTCACTCCAGACTACCCTTTACATGGAACATTTTTCGAACATTTTAATTTTCTCAAACATGGCTCTAACGATTTTGATTAAAGCATCATATGTTTAAGATATTTTCATGACAAATAAAATGTATATCTTGAATTTTCTGGGAATGTTTCCAGAAGTATTCTTCATTCTGAACGAATTTTGCATAATTGGTAAACCATAAGAGATAGACAAAGGTTTACTGCACCAAAAACGTAGATCGCGTTAAAATACACAATTTATGTCATATACATTTTTTTTGAGTGAACCTTTTCGAGATATTGCTTGTTACTCCCTTAAATTTTTCAATACTTGTAGTTTTTCTCAAATGAGAATTCGTTATTCATTTTTACTTTCTCCACTACGTATAGTAAGTAGGGGAAGTATTGTATTCCACCCAAAAATTCGATACCGAGATTTCACCGGAAATATATGTTTTGAGACCCCCTGAATCCAAAAAAAGCAATTTTGGAAACGTCCGTGTGTGTGTCTGTGAACAGCATAACTAAGAAACGAACAGTCGGATAAATAACAAACTTGGTATTTAGGTTCAGCATCTTCCAGAGATGCGACACCAAGGTTTTCAAGAAAATCTCCACTCCAGATTACACTTTACATGGAACATTTTACGAAAATCATATGTTTAAGCTATTTTCATGACAAATGAAATGTATATCTCGAATTTTCTGGAAATGTCTCCAAATATATTCTTCATTGTGAACGACTTTTGCATAACTGGTAAACCATAAAAGATAGACAAAATGTTACAACACAAAAATGTAGATCGCGTTAAAATACACAATTTATGTCATATACATTTTTTTTTGTTGGGTGAACCATTTTCGAGATATTGCTTGTTATTTCCTTAAATTTTTCAATACTTATACTTTTACTCAAATTCGTTATTCATTTGTTTTGTCCTGGTAATGCAAAGAGAATGGAATACTCCACATAGCAACCACTCTTAAAATATTTGACTATCGCTTAAAGCCTACCAATTCCCCTTGCATCTACAAGAAAATTAGCAATAAGATTAACATCTCGATTAACATGAAGCATACGGAGAATAAGCGTTTGTAAAAATAGTTTGTACAAGAGTAGAGAAAGTCATGTGAGTGTAACACATCAGATTTTTTATTGTATGCTAATTCTGAAATTTTTCCTGTTTGACCTTCTCCAATTGCCAGTAATTTTTTAATCCTGTAATTCCACAGATTATATATCCCCTATTGTTGGTGAAGACAATAGCAACAACAACAATAATCATAATAGTAATAATTTCTTTGCTTCCCTTTCTATGTGACTATATTTTAGCTGAAAAAAATGTAAAGTATTTTCTACACATAGTAAGACAAATACTAGCAATTCCTTAATCTGAAATTTTAATATACATATTTTTATCATGAAACTCAAACAGCTAAAAATAACAAATATTTCCATGCTCTGTATTACCTCACGTCTTTAAGTTTTGATTTGTTTCTGCTGGATTCACACATTTTGGCCACCACAGTAAGTAAATGTAATGGCTGAGAGTGAGTCATCAAGCCTGGCTGTTGCAGAAACGTGATATAGTGCGTCAGCTAAATCAGCTTCATTCACAACTCAGTTAACGCTGCATGTTACATGAGTACTCTACTTCTTCTCGCATTGTTTTGCATGTTTACATTTAGCCACAAGAGTCTATGGAATGCTGCATTCATTCAGCCACAGGAAACGCAGTCAAGGTCTATCAAGAACTATAATCCAACTATTTGGGGACATACGCGAGGCAATAGCATGAAGTCTGGACTCCTTTCCTTTCTTATCTAGCATAAAGGTAAATGTAACAACTTTCAATAATGCAACACTTAAACATTTAAAAGTAACGAATGTTTATCTGGAAGTATTAGAAACACTTCGATACCACCGAGTATCGAGAGTATCGATTTTCGAGGTGCAATCCCTAATTCATCTGATCACTTCATTATTCTGTTATTTATGAGGTACAGAACATTTTGAACAATAGTGTATAAATAAATAAAATTAAACATTTTTCAGTTTTTCGGTGAACCTTAACTTTAAGCTTTCCAAAATTTTAAGACCATGGGAAAAATAAGATTTTCCTACTGTGTTCTGTCTCAACTTAACCTTATCATTTGAGTTTTTATTTTTTGAAGTTTCCATTCGTTAATTACTATGGTCCTTAGCGCCCCATTCTATATTAGGGTGAAAGACAGGAAATTTTGTTCAGAGGTTTCTTTATCAGGCTTGAGGTTATTTTACGTGCCGTAAATCTACGATACCACCGGCTTTACTTCCCCTCCGAAGCCATGCTAAAGGCTTTTACGCCCGAAAAAATTCATGGACCTCCGCCGGGTTCGAACCCGCGAATTAGAGGCCAGCATGGTAGCCACTACACCACGGAGGACGACATCATTTAGGGTAAATCTTCGTTTACTCAGCCATTTTTAGAGGTTAGGGCAAAAAAAAAAAATAATAATCGCTGAGAGCGAGGAGAAGATAACGCAGTTTTGCAGCAACAATTCCAGACGTGTGTGAAAGCGTATTATCGTGATGAAAGGCAATTTTCTTTTTCGCACGGTGTAGACATTTAGCCAGAATAGCATCCTACAATTGGTTCAGCAGTGAAAGGTAATACTTCCCGGCGAAGGTTCTGCTTCTGGGGTAGTCTATGAGCACCACACAATGGGAATCCCAGGAAACAGCAGCCATGACTTTTCCTGGAAGTGTGTTTGCTTTCTTTGGTACACTTTCACCTTTCATCCGCTCTTGAGAAATGTTTATTAGAATACGTTTATGGTCCATTACTAATAAACACGAGATTCATCAAGCGCAAAACCTTCTCATACACATAATTTCATGTAAAATGTACTGGACACGGCTTAACGAGGCGTTTACATTGTCAGCCAACTTGCATACATTCAATCGGTGATCATTGGAGTAAGTTTACTTTCTCTACCACGTATAGTAAGTAGGGGAAGTATTGTATTCCATCCAAAAATTCGATACCGAGATTTCACAGGAAATATATGTTTTGAGACCCCCTGAATCCAAAAAAAGCAATTTTGGAAACATGTCCGTGTGTGTCTGTGAACAGCATAACTCAGAAACGAACAGTCGGATAAACACCAAACTTGGTATTTAGGTTCAGCATCTTCCAGTGATGCGACACGAAGGTTTTCAAGAAAATCCCCCCACACCGGATTACCCTTTACATGGAAAATTTTTCGAAAATCATATGTTTAAAATATTTTCATGACAAATTAAATGTATTTCTCGAATTTTCTGGCAATGTCTCCAAAAGTTTACTTCATTGTGAACGACTTTTGCATAACTGCTAAACCATAAGAGATAGACAACATTTTACTACGCAAAAAATGTAGATCGTGTTGAAATACACAATTTATGTTATATAGGTACATTTTTTTGTTGAGTGAACCATTTTCGAGATATTGCTTGTTATTCCCTTAAATTTTCCAATAGTTATACTTTTTCTCAAATTCGTTATTCATTTTTTTTGTCCTGGTAATGCAAAGAGAATGGAATACTGCACTAGCAACCACCTCTTAAAATATTTGACTATCGCTTAAAGCCTACCATGTTCCCCTTGCATCTACAAGAAAATTAGCAATAAGATTTTCATTTCGATTAACATGAAGCATATGGAGAATAAGCGTTTGTAAAAATAGTTTGTACAAGAGTAGAGAAAGTCATGTGAGCGCAACACATCAGATTTTATTATTAATGGAGCCTCAAAACATCTATTTCCAGTGATAACTTGGTGTCGAAGTTTGGGGTAGAATCGAATACCTTCGCTACCTACTATGTATGTGGTTATTCCTTTAACGATATTTACATTTTTTATGTAAGATTCTTACCAGTTGTGCAAATGCCATTCAAAATGAAGAGGAGCTATTCTCAGAGAATTCAAGATAAGCATTTTATTTGTCATGCAAATATCTTAAATGTACGGCGTTCTAATCAGAATCGTTAGTCGTTTTTTGAGAAAATCTAAAACAACGAAACAACTTTTATGTAAAGTGTAGCTTCAGGTGAAACTTTCTTGGAAATGTTCGTGTCACATGCTTGGAGGAACCTGAATTTTACCAAGTGGGTATTTATGGGGCATTTCTTTCCTGAGTTGTGCTGTTAAAAGCCACACATACGTACTTATCCTAAATGAGTTTTGGGTTTAGGGGCCTCAAAACGTGTATCTTGATGAAATCTCGACATCAAATTTTTTGGTGAGGTACAATACATCCCCTACTTACTGTAATACGTGTGGAGAAAGCAATAAATATATAACGACCCCAACAACTTTGACTGAAGAAAAATAGCACGAAATAGAGATACAATGCATGTGTTCGCAATCGAGGTCGGCAGTTTCACTTCCAGTGGTAGTGAAGGTAGCCTAGCAGGTATGATAGATTGTATTGAATTTCTCTTGGTGTGTGTGTGTGTGTGTATGTATGTAAGTGTGTATGCTTTGTGTCTATGTGTGTGCGTGTTTGCGTGTTCGACTGCATGTACGTGTGTATGTTTCTGTATGTCTGTGTGTTTTGTGTTTGTGTATGTATCTATATGTGTGCGTTTTTGCGTATTCGACTGTGTGTACGTGTGTATGTTTCTCTATGTCTGTGTGTTTTGTGTTTGTGTATCTATGTGTATGAGTGTTTGCGTGTGTGACTGTGTGTATATACGTGTGTATATTTCTGTATGTCTGCCTGTGTGGATATGATTTGTGTCTCCGTATGTGCCTGTTCGTGCGTGTGAGACTGTATGTTTGTCCCTGTATGTCTCTGGTTGTATGTGTGTGTTATGTGTTTGTGTATATGTCTGTGGATGACTGTGTGTATTTTTGTGTCTGTGTGCGTACGCACGTATGTATATATGTATGTGTTCTGTGTCTGCCTCTGCGTTTGTATTATTGTGTACACGTAGCTGTGTATGTGTCTGTGTGTATAAATATGGCTGCGTTTGTGGGTGTGTGTGTGTGTGTGTGTGTGTGAGTATATCTTTGCGTCTATGTGTATGCATGCATCTCTATGTATATGTGTGTGTGAAAAAGAGTTTATTTTGCGTGACCTGGCGGCAGTAATTACGTAGATTCCACGGTGAATACTATATATGTTAGCCAATACAAGGTCGCTACGTAGGCGTAAAGTCCGATACTAAGTTCACTGTACTTAGATAACCCATTAAAATCCAATTTTCATTTTCAGCGACTATATCAGCTCTAAAATCACAAATGCTCTAAAATCATGGAGTTTATCTGAGAATACACCCGAAGGAAGAAAACATTATTAAACATATTCCCATTCTCCTCTAAATACTCTACAAAATCTATTACTGAAATTGTGTAGTAAAACATTGAGGGTAATAAAAATGTAAGGAAGTAGAAAAGCAACCAAGTATTCTCCTTTCTCTCCCCTTCTTACAGGTTATGGTGCAGAAATTGTCTTTACTCCAAAGACAGATATGTTATTTAATGGGAATCTATTGCAGGCAATCATGTAAAAACCTCTTCCAAGTGATTAATTTTCTTTAAATTAACGCCCACATCACAAGAATGGAAAGGGAACGAAGAAAGGCAGTAAGAAATGAGAATCCAAGGCATGGAAAAGACACATCTTCCACGCTTTCTTCTCTTCTCTCTCAGAAGAACAAAGAAAGTAGATTTTTTAGCCTGCTGCGAACTCTAAGTAATATAAAAAGGCTATTAGAATTCTGGGTCCGAAGAGCAGGCTTGCCATCAATTAGAAAGATTAAACTCGCGTCGTATTTCACGCACCCTTTTCCTAAGGGCTGCTTGCCATAATTCACAGTAATGGCTCAAACACCCCTTTGTGGATATTTGCGAACAAGAGGAGAAATGGATGAAAGCAACCAGTAACCGAGCAAAAACGCAAAATATAGAAATTGAAATACAAAGAGAAAGATACTGTAATGAAAGCCAAATTCTGAAAACACTGTGTAAATTTTAAGCTCCATGTTCTGTTTTAACTCTGATACTTCTAACATAAAATAATACGAAAGAATTCTCATAAATTAGATGAGCCTTTAAAAATTAAACAGCTACATTACACATTTCGTTATAGATACAAAGAGAGTAGCGAATTGGACGCTATATGCCGGCCTTAAAATTCCATGCTGTTTCTATGACATCGCGAGAAATAACTGAATGTTGAAAGGACTTTAATAGAATGACAGAGTAGTGAGCAATTCGAACCATTAAGCGTATAGCGTATATATCCGAAGTGGCTTATGTCAGAAAAAACTTATTGAAATAAATTGTGTGTTTTAAAGGGATCTACATTTTTATGTACAACGTTTTCGTCTATTGCTTGACGTTTACTAGTTATATAAGATTACAAAAATTTCCTTTCGATTGAAGAGGACTTCATATACCATTCCCAGAAAGTTCGTGATATTCACTTTATTTGTCATATTGTAAATATCTTTAATATTTGGGATTTATATAAAAATCGTTAGGGGTATTCTTTAGGAAAGCAAACATTTCGAAAATAAATATTTGTAAAGGGTAATTTGGGTTTGGGGAGATGTTTTTGAAAATCTTCGTGTCGCATATTTGGAAGGTACTGGACCTAAATGCCAAGTTTGGTATTTATCCGAATTTTCGTTTTTGAGTTATGCTGTTCTCTCTCTTCTTCTCTCTCACACATACACGAACCTTTCTACCTTCTCCACCACGTACCTAATAGGCAGAGAAGGTATTTCATTCCACCCAAACATTCGATACCGAGATTTCATCTGAAATACATGTTTTGAGGCCCCTGATTGAAGGTAGGTAAAGAAGGTATTACATTCCACGCAAAACTCCATATCAAGATTTGAAACAAAATACAATTTTGAAGTCCCCGATACCAAAAAAGCATTTTAAGGAAAATGTCCCTGTATGTGTGTGTGTATGTGTGTGTGAACAGCATAATTAAAAATGAAAAGTATAGCGTCTTTCAACAAGAGTGTCCTATCTTTAACATGTGATAGCTGCCGTTGTTATTGAGTTACAGCAGTCATTTTTTTCATGTGATTACAGTTGTTAAGGTAAAGTAGCCATGGAACGTTAAAACATTCAGCAACGCGTAGAAATTGTAAAAATTTATTATAAAAATGGATCATCTGTTTGCCAAACCTTCCGTGTATTGCGTGAACGTTACGGTGTGCATAATCGTCCCTGCGAGAGAACGATTCGGCGTTTGTTCGATAAATTTGAAAGATTCTATCAGCGATCAAAGAACGTAATCGATGTAAGCGCTCCAACGAAAACATAGGCACCGTTCTTGAGAGTGTAATGCGAGAACGGAAACAAATCAACTGCTCGTCGAGCGCAAGAAATGGGGTTTTCACCGACCACAACTTGGCGAATTATTCACCTGGACTTGAAGTTTCACGCTCACAAAATCGTGTTAACTCAAGAACTAAAGCCCAACGACCATAGCTTGCGCCGTGTATTCGCTGACTAGGCTACGGAGCAATTGGAAGCTGACCCGGATTTTTGTCGAAAAATCATCTTCAGCGACGAAGCCCACTTTTGGATGGATGGTTATGTTAACAAACAGAATTGCCGCTATAGGAGCAATCACAATCCAATGCAGATTCAAGAACGACCACTTTATCCCCTGTCAATGGAGAAAGATACCCGGCTCTTATAAGGGACTGTATTTGGCCTCAATTGGAAGGTATGGATCTCAGAAACATCTGGTTCCAGCAAGATGGTGCCATATGGCATACTGCTCTCGAAAGAATCGATCCTTTGAAGGAGAAGTTCAGAGGTTTCATCATTTCCCTTGGTGGTGATGTTAGCTGGCCCCCGAGGTTATGTTACTTCTTGTGCGGTTATGTTAAATCTCGAGTTTATATCAACAAGTCAGAAACAGTAAATGATCTTATGAATAACATCACGCGTGTTATTCGTGAAGTTGGACCTAATTTACGTTCTTCTGTCATTGAAAACTGGGTCAACCGTATACGCGCAACCCAACGAAGTCGCGGCGGTCACTTAACAGATGTTCTCTTCCACGCGCGATGACATGTTCCAAAATTAAAAAAAGAAATAAACTTCTATCATTTATAGAACGTGTTTTATTTAAGTTCAAAGATAGGACACCCTTGTTGAAACACCCTATATAAATCTCGAAAATTTCATGAAGCATTAGCATGAAGCTTATGGAGAATAAGCGTTGGTAAACATAGTTTGTACAAGAGTAGAGAAAGTCATGTGAGTGTAACATATCAGATTTTTTTCTATCTACTGCATTTGAATGCAAATATTATTACTATTATTGTTATCATCATCATCATCCTTGATTAAAATAGGGGTTATACAGGGTGGACCATTTAAGTTGAGACTGTACAATGTCTCCAAAACTAACAGTTGTAGAAAGAAATGGCCTTAATAAAAGTTGCTTAATATTATGGGAGAAAGTAAATGCCATTAGTCGTGTTTTGTTTGGAAGACGTTATGATGGTCATTTTAGGGTCAATGTAATGTTTTTGAATGGGAACATACAATTAGGGCCAAACTAAATTGACCCTAAAATAACCATCATAACGGTATCGAAACAAAACACCACTAATGGCATTTACTTTCCCCCATTATATCAAGCAACTTTTATTAAAGAAATTTTTTTCTACAAAGCTTATTGTTGGAGATATAGTTCCATTTATACCCTGCCTTTAACTACATTGATCTTATCGGCGACCTGAACTTATTGGCTATTGGCAATGGTGTTAACTCGTGTAACCCTTGTCGTTGAGTTTTAATCATTAGATCATACACAAATTCCCACCCAAGCCAGGAATCGAACCCGAAACACCTCGCACAGCAGACAGTTGCTCTACCGACTGCGCTACGGGGCCAGCCTTTGGAGATATTGTACAGTCTCAACTTAAATGGTCCACTCTGTATAACCTTTGACATTAAGATAAAAAAAATCTGATGTGTTACACTCACATGACTTTCTCTACTCTTGTATAAACTAATTTTACAAACGCTTATTCTCCATATGCTTCATGTTAATCGAGATAACGAGATGTTAATCTTATTGCTAATTTTCTTGTAGATGCAAGGGCAATTGCTAGGCTTTAAGCGATAGTCAAATATTTTAAGAGGTGGTTGCTATGTGGAGTATTCCATTCTCTTTACATTACTAGAACAAAAAAATGAATAACGAATTTCCATTTCAGAAAAAGTATAAGTATTGGAAAATTGAAGGGAACAACAAGCAATATCTCGAAAATGGTTCACTCAACAACAAAATGTATATGACATAAATTGTGTATTTTAACGTGATCTACATTTTCTTGCAGTAAAAGTTTGTCCATCTCTTATGGTTTATCAGATATGCAATGAAGAACACTTTTGGAGGCATTACCAGAAAATTCAAGATATACATTTTATTTGTCATGAAAGTATCTTAAATATATGATATTTTAATCAAAATCGTTAGAGCCATTTTTGAGAGAATTAACATTTTCGAAAAATGTTTCATGTAAAGAGTAATCTGGGGTGAGGAGATTTTCTTGAAAACCTTCGTGTCGCATCTCTGGAAGATACTGAACCTAAATACCAAGTTTGGTGTTTATCCCAGTGTTCGTTTCTGAGTTATGCTGTTCACAGTCACACACACTATCGAACATGTTTCCAAAAATGCTTTTTTTTATTCAGGGGGTCTCAAAACATGTATTTCCGGTGAAATCTCGGTATCGAATTTTTGGGTGGAGTACAATACTTCCCCTACTTACTATACTTAGTAGAGAAAGTAAAAATAGGTGCCAATTGGAATGCCGGCCTTTATAGCCGTGGTCGCTGGAGCGTATAGCTTTGGCGCTCCGCCAAGCATACAATACAAAATTGGTTATATGCGTTTTTGACATTTTAAATAATAATAATAATAATAATAAATATAAAAGCAGAAATTCCGCTTCTGTTCTCAAAAGAACACGTGAAAAGCCTTCCATTAATAAAATAATGGTGTTTTGATATTCACAGACCCAGGAACTTGGACTGAAAGGCGATTACAAAGACTTCTGGGTGATACAACAAACCACAAAACAAACCATTCTCTGCTGCCTTGCCTCGGTCCTCTGTTAGCTCGGTTTCTGCTAGAGTTTTTGTCTGTATCTTTTATTCATGTCGAACAGTACTTGAAGTATTCACGCTCCAGGTGCATTTTTCTTAATACCCCCTTGACATTTCATTTGCCGCATCAGAGAAACCAGCTACGGAAATGTGGGTTAGTTCAATAAATCAGCAGTAGAGTGGTAGTTTTACTTTGAATTAATAAACTGAGGCCAGCCTTGCCGCACCCCCGGGCAAGACGCAGCAATGCTGAGCAAACAGAGTGGGACAAAAAGATAAAGTGTAACTGATGATGAAGAATTGACGAAGAGGAAGAACGGCACGGTAAAGATGTTTAAATATGAATAAGATACCGCTCAAAGAAAGAATAAAACGAAATACCTGCACAGAGGGCTTCTTAAAAAGGTAACACACTAAGGTTAAAAGGAATTAGCGAGAAAGGGGGAAGGGGTTACCAGGTTTCCAAGAGCTTTTTGTTGCAAAGAAAAGTTCGTTATATGTTGGCGTATTGAAAGGGTTATACAACTTAAGGGGATAGCTCGCGCACTGCGACCTACACAAATCTGTTGCGGCTACCACCCCCAGGAGGAAGGGATGAAGTGAAGAAACCACAGGAGGCACGGAAACGCGCAGATGTTCCAGGCCCGAAGACCCGTCCCACTGCTGGAGCTGACTAAAGAGTGAGGCAGTATTTTTAACATTAAAATAATTTCAGTCTAATTATATAATATGTAAATTCTAATAACAGCCCGCCTTGAAGCAATATGTGTATGTAATAATTTGTAAAATGTGTGTAACAGTCATTGCATATGCTTGTATTATTGTAAACATGTTTAATAATGTTATGTGAATGCATTACGTGATTTAATAATGTAGGAGCTGTGAGAATAATAAGTTAAAAGTTGCTAACAATGGGGTAACCTTGAGTCAATAATGAGTAAGAAAGTTTAACACACTACTTGTGATTTTTGGAGTAACAATAATGTAATTTTAGTGACAGTTTATAAAATAGCCAATCAGCAATCAAAAATAGCTTTAGTTAAACGAAGGTATTCTATTGGAGTAGGATTAGCCAATCAGATACTGAAATATAGCACATTTTCAAATACAGAGTTCAATTGCTTCTAGTCGTGTGAGACGAAAAACAAGTTTACGTGTTAAAAAAAAGTGTAATTAATTAAAAAAAGAATCTCACAGCTCTCTATATCAGTGAAGTGTTATTTAAATAGTATCAAGTATTAATAAAAGGGGTGAACTAAAATTATAATCTGTGTAAGTCTACATTCTTGTCGCACCACAACCCTGCCAAGATATCCATGTCTCTAAAATAAATACTGACGCAGCCGAGGTATACATAAATATTAAATATTTAAAGATACAGTTAAATTACAAAGTTAATATTTTTAAAAAAAAACTTGAGGCAAAGGCCACCTGAAAGTACATTTGGGGCGAAGGCTACCGGAAACCGGGTACCATACGTGCGGTTGCAACTACTACAAGTTCGGCTCCCCAACAGTTGAAATATAATACAACTCCTTCAATACAAACTACTTCAAATTGACGACCAAAGCGTGGTGCAAACCACGTAAAGACAACACCTTTCTCAAGAGGACGATGAACAACCCGTTGACCCAGCAGCCTTCTGGAGTCCACGGGAAGTGCTTTTTCCTTTGAACAAACATCCGCGCCATCTATCCGGTACCGCCATACGCAACGAAACCTATAAGCACACCTGAAAGATGAGGAGACAGAAGGAAGGGAAATTATGGAAAGGAAATTGTGGTAGATGTGAAATCAACCCAGAATTCGCCTACCGAGCAGGGAAAGCTACGAAAAACCCAAGGCCGGAGAGGGCGGTCGGCGGGAATCGAACCCGGGGCCTCACACGTTACATCTCAAACTACGTTTACATGGAAAATATTTCTAAATGTTTGACTCTCTCAAAAATGGCACTAATGGTATTGATTAAATTACCATATATTTAAGACTTTTACTTGGCAAATAAAATTCATTAGCCCGGAAAATCCTCTTCATTCGTAAGAAACTTTCTAAAATCTTGCATACCTGGTAAGGTTAAGCGATAGACAAAACATTCTACACAAAAAATGCGGATCTCTTTAAAACACAAAATTTATTTTAAACAACTTTTTGGCATTAGTCATTTCCGAGATAATCCTGTTAATTGGTGTCAATTATTTTATCTACCACTTACATAGTAGGTTCGATATCGAGATTTTATCGGGGATACGTAATGTTTTGCGGCCCTTGAATTCAAAAGTTGAATTTTTAGAAAAATGTCAGTGTATTGGATAAATACCAAACTTACTATTTACATTCAGTATCTTACAAAGATGCGACACGAAGCTTTTCAAGAAAATCCCATCCCTCCAAACTACACTTTATATAGACACTTCTGCAAAACCTTTTATTTTACAAACAATGACCACGATTTTAATTAAAATACCATATATGAAGGATATGTACATGACCAATAAAGTATATATCTCTTATTTTCTGGGAATAACCTATGAATTCCTCTACATTGGGAAGGAATTTAGTATAATCTTGTATAACTGATAAACGTTAAACGATAGACGAAAACGTACTACACAAAAATGTGGATATCTTTAAATAAACAGTTTGTTTCAAATAAGCTTTTTGTGGCATAAACCATTTCTGAATTGTTAATTTCTTGGTAATTCTCTTAAAAGTACTGTCAACTTTCAGTATGGAATTTTAAGGTCAGCTTATACCACCCAGTTCTTAAATATTTAACTATCAATGTTCCTATAACGAAATGTTTAATGTAGCTATTTCTGCAAAGGTTTATTTGAATTAAAATGCAGTAGAGAGGAAAATATACGTTATTTCAGATTTTTAAAATACTTTTGTAATTCTTATTAAATATATACTGTCGCTATTCAGTTGCTTCTCGTGATGTTATGAAAGGGTATGGAATACCAACGCCAGTATATTGCGAGCCGCATCTGATCATCGATTGGTTTCCTATTCTGCTTGTAGCTACAATGAAATATGTAATAAAACTAATTTTTCAAACGTTTATCTCGTTTAACAAGGAGTATAGGTATAAAAATCTGATGAGTTACACTCACATGACTTTCTCAACTCTTGTACAACTATTTTTACAAACGCTTATTCTCCATATGCTTCATGTTAATCGAGATGTTAATCTTATTGCTAATTTTCTTGCAAGAGAAATTGCTAGGCTTTAAGCGATAGACAAATCTTTCAAGAGCTGGTTGCTATGTAGCGCATTCCATTCTCTTTATATGTCCAGGACATAAAAAAAATCTGATGTGTTACACTCACATGACTTTCTCTACTCTTGTACAAACTATTTTTACAAACGCTTAATCTCCATATGCTTCATGTTAATCGAGATATCGAGATGTCAATCTTATTGATAATTTTCTTGTAGATGCAAGGGGAATATGGTAGCTTTTAAGCGATAGTCAAATATTTTAACGCTGGTTGCTATGTGGCGCATTCCATTCTCTTTGCATGTCCAGGACATAAAAAAATCTGATGTGTTACACTCACATGACTTTCTCTACTCTTGTACAATCTAATTTTACAAACGCCTATTCACCATATGCTTCAAGTTAATCGAGATATCGAGATGTCAATCTTATTGGTAATTTTCTTATAGATGCAAGGGAAATATCGTAGCTTTTAAGCGATAGTCAAATATTTTAACGCTGGTTGCTATGTGGC
This sequence comes from Deroplatys truncata, assembly GCA_030765065.1. NCBI lineage: Eukaryota > Metazoa > Arthropoda > Insecta > Mantodea > Mantidae > Deroplatys > Deroplatys truncata. Next base: position 76,721,064 of record CM060989.1, on the reverse strand, counting down.
GCATTCCATTCTCTTTGCATGTCCAGGACAAAAAAATGAATAACGAATTTGAGAAAAAGTATAAGTATTGGAAAATTTAAGGAAATAACAAGCAATATCTCGAAAACGGTTCGCTCAACAAAAGAAATGTATATGACATAAGTTGTGTATTTTAACGCGATCTACATTTTTTGTGTAGTAAAATTTTGTCTATCTCTTATGGTTTACCAGTTATGCAAAAGTCGTTCACAACGAAGAATACTTTTGGAGACATTCCCAGAAAATTCGAGATATACATTTCATTTCTCATGACATTATCTTAAACATATGATATTTTCATCAAAATCGTTAGAGCCATTTTTGAGAAAATTAAAATTTTCGAAAAATCTTCCATGTAAAGGGTAGTCTGGGGTGGGGGGATTTTCTTGAAAACCTTCGTGTCGCATCTCTGGAAGATACTGAACCTAAATACCAAGTTTGGTGCTTATCCGACTGTTCGTTTTTGAGTTATGCTGTTCACAGACACACACACAGACACACACACACACAGACACACAGACACACACACAGACACACACACGGACATGTTTCCAAAAATGCTTTTTTTGGATTCAGGAGGTCTCAAAACATGTATTTCCGGTGAAATCTCGGTATCGAATTTTTGGGTGGAATGCAATACTTCCCCTACTTACTATACGTAGTAGAGAAAGTAAAAATGAATAACGAATTTGAAAAAAGTATAAGTATTGGAAAATTTAAGGTAATACAAGCAATATCTCGCAAACGGTTCACTCAACAAAAGAAATGTATATGGCATAAATTGTGTATTTTAACGCGATCTACATTTTTCGTGCAGTAAAATTTTGTCTATCTCTTATGGTTTACCAGTTATGAAAAAGTCGTTCATAATGAAGAACACTTTTGGAGACATTCCCAGAAAATTCGAGATATACATTTTATTTGTCATGACAATATCTTAAACATATGATAGTTTAATCAAAATCGTTAGAGCCTTTTTGAAAAAATTAAAATTTTCGAAAAATGTTCCATGTAAAGGATAGTCTGGGGGGGGGATTTTCTTGAAAACCTTCGTGTCGCATCTCTGGAAGATACTGAACCTAAATACCAAGTTTGGTGTTTATCCCACTGTTCATTTCTGAGTTATGCTGTTCACAGACACACAGACACACAGACAGACACACAGACAGACACACACACGGATATGTTTCCAAAAATGCTCTTTATGGATTCAGGGGGTCTCAAAACATATATTTCCGGTGAAATCTCGGTATCGAATTTTTGGGTGGAATACAATACTTCCCCTACTTACTATACGTAGTAGAGAAAGTAAAAATGAATAACGAATTCCCATTTGAGAAAAAGTATTGGAAAATTTAAGGGAATAAGAAGCAATATCTCGAAAATGGTTCACTCAACAACTAAAATGTACATGACATAAATTGTGTATTTTAACGCGATCTACATTTCTTGTGTAGTAAAATTTTGTCCATCTCTTATGGTTTACCAGTTATGCAAAAGTGTTCACAATGAAGAATACTTTTGGAGACATTCCCAGAAAATTCGACATAAACATTTCATTTGTCATAAAAATATCTTAAACATATGATATTTTAATCAAAATCGTTAGAGCCATTTTTGAGAAAATTAAAGTCAAGTTTGGTGTTTATCCGACTTTTTGTTTCTTTGTTATGCTGTTCACAGACAGTCACACACACAGACACACACACGGATATGTTTCCAAAAATGCTTTTTTTTGGATTCAGGGGGTCTCAAAACATGTATTTCCGGTGAAATCGCGGTATCGAATTTTTGGGTGGAATACAATACTTCCCCTACTTACTATACGTAGTAGAGAAAGTAAACATCGTCAAAAGAAGACAGCCACGTGTTCCCGGACGGCCGCGTTTTCCTTGGAAAGGTAGAAGAAACAGACGACTGAAAAACTCAATGCCATAGTCGAGATTTGAACCACAGATCTCCGGACTCCGTCCGGTTGCTCTAACCACTGAGCTACCATGTCAACATGCGGGCATGGTATTAATTTACTCAATGATTAGCATCTTTTCGGGTAAACCACAAGGAAATTTCAAATTGTATTGAGATTAAGAGATTAAATTGAGTTTTATTTATGGAAGCTGTGGTTCTTAGCATCCCATTCTATATTGGGCGTGAAAGACTGGTAATTTTGCTCAGAGTTCTCTTTATCAGGCTTAATGTTCTTTTAATAGCCGTAAATCTACGACATGGGAACACCGGCTTTACTTCCCTTTTGATGGAAGCCATGCTAAGGATTTTTATGCCCGAAAAAATCCATCGCCCTCCGCCGGGATGGAACTTGCGACCCCGGAAACTAGAGGCTATGTATTAAGATGACATACCCCAATGGCAATTTACAACGTTGTAAGTACTTTAAGTCCCGGGCTTCATAGTTTCAACCACTATTAGGTGAATTAATGGAACTAATAGTGGTCGAAACTATGAAACCCGGGACTTAAAGTACTTACAGCATTGTAAGTCGCCATTGGGGTATGTTATCTCAATACAATTTGAGATCTCCTTACCGGAAAAAATGCGAATGAGTTGGGGAATCTAATGTCATGCCCGCATCTTGCCATGGTAGCTCAGTGATTACAGAAACCGGACGAAGACCGGAGATCCGTGATTCAAATCTCGGCTATGGCATTGAATTTTTCACTCGTATGATTCTACCTTTCCAACCTTGTCCAACACACGGCTTGTGTGGAAGAACAATTAATTCTATTAATTGACCTAATGGTGGTCGAAACTATGAAGCCCGGGACTTAAAGATAGATACATAGATAAGGTATCTTTATTGGTTTCAAATTATTGAACTTATTTCACAAGTATTTTGTGCATGGGTCATTGACCGTACATGCATGTAAGATACAATAGGGTGACAAAATAAACAACAGAGAAAGAAAACACAACAAAAGGTAACAAGAAAAAGGGAAATAGAGATAAATTAACTTTGTCTAACTGAACAAATTTGACTTAGCTTCGCGCACTTTAGCCAAGAAATTGCCCATGTTTTGCCAGTTCCTCTGGTCAGCCAGTAGCTCCCAACATGCCAATGTCTTTGTTGAGGGCCTTAGGAAGTTTTCTTTCAGTTTAATCGTTCGCTGGTTCTCCCACTGTGCACATTCCGCCAAAATATGTACCTAGTCCTCATCCAAATCACAGAATGGGCAGATTCTCCTGCCAGAATCGTCAGTCATTTTCTGTGCCCTCCAGCCCCCCGTCTAAACCATGCCATTCCTGATCTTTCCTTTCTTCCTAAGTTAAGTATGTATGCCTCTTTACCCCAGTTCAATTTTATTTCATTTGATAGACTCAGAGAAGGTTTAATTTTACAATCCGATTCTATTTCCTGTTGGTTGATGTCTCTTAGTCTTCTTTTAACAACTTTCCATATGTTTTTGTCATTTGTTTCAGCTCTTAGCCATACTGACCCCATTCCTATTCTCCTCAAACCCCTTTCCAAATCAGCTGCCCAAAACCTAGGAGACAGGTTTTCTCGCTGGTATTTATAACATTTGGATCGTAGTGTGGAGTTATCCCCCTGCATCAGCCTTGGCCAATATTTCACTGCTCTTATTTTACAGTGTATTGTGTCTTCATAACATCCCACCTCCCTCAATACCTCCAAATTTGATGTGCCTTGTGAAACTCCAGAACTCTTTTCCAAAATGCTACTTGTGTTTTATTTACATGCTCTGCTCTTTCCCAGCCGCAGATTTCACTTTCGTATAACAAAACCGGTCTTATCATAGAGTTATACATATTTTCTAATGTATCTACAGGTACATCCGGTATCCGCGGGAGGGTGCGTAATAATTTATTTAACTGCCCTCGTGTTTTGTAGTTCTAGCCCCTTGTAATGCCATTTCTCATCCCTGCCATACACATAGCCATTTTTAAAGCCATTGTTTTTGTTTTATTAATGTTTACCACCAGATCCCATTGTTTACAATATTGTTACAACCTTTCTGTAAGCCTTCTATCGTCACTGACAACATTGTCATGTCATCCGCGTATAAAAGTACAGGAATGCAAACATCGTCTACTTTTGGGCCATTCATTTCCTCTGCTATTAACACGTCTGATATATCGTCTACGAATAAATTGAACAATAGGGGCCAGAAAAATACAGCGTTGTAAGTCGCCATTGGGGTATGTTATCTCAATACAATTTGAGATCTCCTTACCGGGAAAAATGCGAATGAGTTGGGGAATTTAATGTCATGCCCGCATCTTGCCATGGTAGCTCAGTGGTTGCAGCAACCGGACGAAGACCGGAGATCCGTGATTAAAACCTTTCCAAAATGATTCTACCTTTCCAACCTTGTCCAACACACGTCTTGTGTGGAAGAACAGTTAATTCCAAGTTTTCCTTGATACCCCGTTTCATTAAATAATGACATAATGTACGTAAATGGTAGGCGCTTTTGCGCTTTCTTCCAGTTTTAATAACGACAGACTACGCTGTCACATTTCACGCAGCATGCACGTTGTATGTAGCTGTAGAAAACTGTTGTGTAATATGTCACCGCTACTTATTAAACACAAACGGCTCTTAACCTTCAGACTGCTATACTTTTGTACCTCTTTAAATCAATGAGAAGGGTCCAAGTGGACTCCAGGCAGAAAACACAAATAATGAGACAGTATGTTTAACACTTAAATGATTTCAGTCTAATTATATAATATAGAGCAATATGTGTATAAATAACATATAAAATGCATGTAACAGTCATTGTATTATGTACATGTTCAATAATGTTATGTGAATGTATTACGTAATTTAATAATGTAGGAGCTGTGAGAATAATAGGTTAAAAGTTGCTAACAATGAGGTAACAATGAGCTAACCTTGAGGCATTAATCAATTAGAAAGTTTAATAATACTACTGGTAATTCTTGGAGCAGCAATAATGTAATTTTTGAGACAGTTTATAAATTAGACAAACAACAACCAGAAAAAAAGATTAAGTTAAATGAAGGTATTCTATTGGTAGGATCATCCAATCAGAAACTGAAATAGGGCAAATTGTACAAATTCAGAAGTCAGTTGCTAGCAGACAGCGTTCCTAACCGGAAGCGAGACACGTCCTCGAGAAGTTTAATACGTATTCAGTGTGAGACGAAAATAGTTTACGTGTTTAAAAAGTGCAAGTATTTAAAAAAAGAATCTTACAGCTCTCTATACCAGTAAAAGGTTATTTAAATCGTGTCAAGAATTAATAAAAAGGAGTGAATTAAAAATTATAATCTGTGTAAGCCTACATTCTTAGCCGCACTACACCCTGCAAAGAAATCCATGTCTCTAACAGTAATACTGACGCAGGCGAGGCAAACATAAATATATAAGATTTAAAGAAACAGTCAAATTACAAAGTTAATATTTTTTAAACTTGGGGCGAAGGCTACCGCAAACTTTTTCCTATACGTGCGGTTGCAACTACTTCAAGTTCGGCTCCCCAACAATCAAACTACAATACAACACAACCATAAAATTAACCTTCCTCAATAAACACAATATAATTATCTTATGTTTTACTTTGAACAATAAAATCATTTTAAAACAATAATTCTGATGTCTCAACATTTTAGCTTAGTAACAATGTAGCTCAAAATTGTTATAGTCAAACAAACAACCGAAATAAAAATTACAATATTATATTTATTTTCCAGTCTATGGCATTAGATGATATAATTTGTTTTATTTTTATTTTTCACTTATTTTATGTTTTAGTTTTCACTGGGATTCACAACTACATTTTAGGATTTTTATAATGCACCTCCAGAACCGTTTAAGTTTTCTACGCGCAGTTTTACAATTCTTGTTCACTAAGTGTAACATCCAAGACGCACCACTCTCTGCATTTTCTTACAGTGGGTATCCAAATAAATTTCTTGCAACTCTCACACACTGTTCTAGTTTTTCTATAATTTTTTCTTGGACATAACTGATATCATCATTTTAAAAGCTTCACCTTTCCGTTATGACATGACTAAATCTTACAATGCAACTGGGATAGTACTGAACTGTTTCCACACAATTTGAAACCAACAATGCATGCCAGAATATCTGAAAAACACATGGCAGCCAACATAAAACTCTCAAGATGCAGAACATTTTGTGAGACATGAATTACTATAAGGGGCCCAAGTGGACACCAAGCTATATTTTCTTACTTTCTCTACTAAGTATAGTAAGTAGGGGAAGTTTTGTATTCCACCCAAAAATTCGATACCGAGATTTCACCGGAAATACATGTTTTGAGACCCCGTGAATCCAGAAAAAGCATTTTTGGAAACATGTCCGTGTTTGTGTGTGTCTGTGAACAGCATAACTCAGAAACGAACAGTTGGGTAAACACCAAACCTGGCATTTAGGTTCAGTATCTTCCAGAGATGCGACACGAAGGTTTTCAGAAAAATCCCCCCACCCCAGATTACCCTTTACATGGAATATTTTTCGAAAAGTTTAATTTTCCCAAAAATGGCTCTAACGATTTTGATTAAATCTCATATGTTTAAGATAATTTCATGACAAATAAAATGTATATCTAGAATATTCTGGGAGTATCTCCAAAAGTATTCTTCGTTGTGAACGACTTTTGCATAAATGCTAAACCATAAGAGATAGACAAAATTTTACTGCACAAAAAATGTAGATTGCGTTAAAATACACAATTTATGTCATATACATTTTTTTTGTTGAGTGAACCATTTTCGAGATATTGCTTGTTATTCCCTTAAATTTTTCAATACTTATTTTTTCAAATGGGAAAAATTCGTTATTCATTTTATTGTCTTGGATATGCAAAGAGTATTAATCTGTGGCAAAGGGAATGGTGCTGCACCTAGCAACCAGCTATTAAGAGATATGTCTATGCTTAAAGGCTACTGTATTTCTATATTACCCTTGCAAATACAAAACAAGGGGAACATAGTAAGCCTTAAGCGATAGTCAAATATTTTTAGAACTGGCCGCTATGTGTAAAATATAATTCTCTTTTCATGTCAAAAGATCGTTTCTACAAATGTTTATCTCGATTAATATGAAATAGATGGAGAATAAGTGTTTGTAAAAATAGTTTGTACAACAGTAGAGAAAGTCATGTGATGGTAACGCATCAGATTTTTTACAATTGTGTTTATTGAACATTTTACGGAACTATTTTAAGGTAATAATGCTGATTAAATTTATAACACAGTACAAAAATTTAAACATTCTAAATTAGATATTTCACGTATAAAAACTAAAAGGTTTAATATTGGGGTCCAGCTGGACCCCCCATGGAAGTCTGAAGGTTAATCGCACAAACCTTGGAATACATAGATAGATAAAAATATAATAGTAAGACAAATAAATAATCGCTATAAATATGTTCCGTATATTAAAGCAGTATAATGTAAATAAGCTTGAGTAGAAATGATCTGTCCAAGATAAAGGTGATTAGCGTGTCATGTTAAGCAAGGTCATTAGCGACAGCCGAAGTAGCGAAGGTGTTAGTATGAAAGTTCTTGGAGAGTATTACGTAGGCCAGAATTTTATAAAAGGGAAAGGTAATGAAATTCTGAGAGTTTAGCCAGGACCCCATAGCAACAGTTCATGCGTAATAGTTTAGAGTTTGTCCCTCGTATTAACTAACTTTGATAGGAGGAGTCCTAGGTAGGCGGAGCTTGAGTTAATAAAAGGGCGTGCAACTAATCACAGACAATCACATTCGTGCACGCATTCCTGCATACGTTCGTGACTTAATCTGGTAAACATTCCTGCTATTTTAAGCGTTGAATGACGTGCTTGTGTAAGTAATATTTAACGGCCATCGCGAGTGGTATGCATATTGGCGACTCACGGCAAGTTACGCTTCTAGTTTCTTTATTGCCGAAACAGTTATTTCAAAGCATAAACTTGATACTGCAGAAATAACTGAAACTTTACTTATAAGCATGCCGCCGGCCCATTGTGCTTCCAACGTGAACCCTAGGAGGGAGGAATGAGGGGAGGGACCCGAAGGGTGACCAGATCCGGATGCAGACGGGCGCAAACATGGACGGGGTCTCTAACGTTTCCAGATAGAACGCATCCGACGCCGCACGGTCTCTGACCACAAACCACCAACCTCCAGGGTCCCAGGAGAGCAGCCCCACGCTGAGGAGAGACCTAACTGAGGGGTACGGTAGCGACACCAGGAAACATTATGCAAGCCACCGCCCAGCCGCAACGCGCCTAACACCGTCGCCTGGTCCTACAATCCTGAAACAGATGACAAGGAAGATGATGGGTACAGGAAATGAGAGGAAGGAGAGTCGTAGTAGAAGATGAACCACTCCAACATTCACCTGACGATCCGGGCAAACCACGAAAAACCCATGAACCAGAGTGGGCGGTCGCTGGGGATCGATCCCGGGACCTCCAGAATGCGCGCGACAGTCATAACCGCCTGAGCTAGTTTCAGATGGCTTTCTCTACTCTCTATCGTTTATTATTTAGTGTAACACTTATTCCTACTAAAACTTAGATGTACATGTTTGTATAGTGCGTTTTCGTGAATCGCTTAACATTTACTAGTTGTACAAGATTATACAAAATTCCTTCCGAATGAAGAGGACTTCAAAAGCTATTCCCAGAAAATTTAATATATACATTTTATTTGTCATGTAAACATCTTTAATAAATGGTATTTTAATGAAAATCGTTAGAGCCATTTCTGAAAAAAGCAAAATTTTCGAAAAAAAATTCAAGTTAAGGATAGTTGGGGTGGGAGAATTTTCTTGAGATGTTTGTATCGCACCCTTGGAAGATACTGAACTCAAATACAAAGTTTGGTACTTAAATTCGCTGAAATCTAGGTATCGAAGTTTTCTACCTAATGTGGTAGAAAAATCAACAGTTTAATTCAACTAAACTCTCTTTTAATGAGATCTAATGTTTTCTGTGTAGTGGGAATTTGTGTATCCTTTACGGCTTACCAAATTATATAGAAGTCATTCAGAATTAAGAAGTCTTTAAGGATTATTCTGAAAAAATTCAAGACACCTAAATTACTTTTATTTTTCATACAAATATGGGATTTTAACCATTAAAGTTTTAGCTATTTTTGTGAGTATCAAAAATAACGAAAATGTTTTTATTCAAAATCATCGTGTCGGATCTTTTCCTAAAAATACATGATATTCACTACGTGAACTAAAGTATCCGGACACCTGGCTGAAAATGACGTACAAGTTCGTAGCACCCTCCATCGGTAATGCTGGAAGTCCTTATGGTGTTGGCCCACCCTTAGCCTTCATGACAGCGTTTACTCTCGCAGGCACACATTAATCAGGTGCTGGAAGGTTTCTTGGGGAATGGCAGCCCATTCTTCGCGGAGTGCGGAACTGAGGAGAGGTATCGATGTAGGTCGGTGAGGCCTGGCACGAAGTCGGCGTTCCAAAACATCCCAAAGGTGTTCTATAGGATTCAAGCCAGGACTCTGTGCAGGCCAGTCCATTACAGGAATGTTATTGTCGTGTAACCACTCCGCCACAGCCCGTGCAGTATGAACAGGTGCTCGATCGTGTTGAAAGATGCAATCGCCATCCCCGAATTGTTCTTCAACAGTGGGAAGCAAGAAGGTGCTTAAAATATCAATGTATGTCTGCGCTGTGATCGTGCCACGCAAAACAACAAGGGGTGCAAACCCCTCCAGGAAAAACACGACCACACCATAACACCACCACCTCCGAATTTCACTATTGGCACTACACACGCTAGCAGATGACGTTCACCGGACATTCGCCATACCCACACCCTGCCATCGGATCGCCACATTGTGTACCGTGATTCGTCACTCCACACAACGTTTTGCCACTGTTCAATCCTGTAATGTTGACACTCCTTACACCAAGCGGGGCGTCCTTTGGCTTTTTCCTGCGTGATGTGTGGTTTATGAGCAACCACAACCAAGGTTTCTCACCTCACGCCTAACTGTCGTAGTACTTGGAGTGAATGGTGATGCAGTTTGGAATTCCTGTGTGATGGTCTGGATAGATGTCTACCTATTACTCTTTACGACCCTCTTCAAATGTCGGCGGTCTCTGTCAGTCAACAGCCGAGGTCGGTCTGTACGCTTTTGTGCTGTACATGTCCATTCACGTTTCCACTTCATTATCACACCAGAAACAGTGGACCTAGGGATGTTCAGGAGTGTGGAAATCTCGGGTACAGACTTCTGACACAAGTGACACCCAATCACCTGACCGCGTTCGAAGTCCGTGAGTTCCACGGAGCGTCCCATTCTGCTGTTTCACGTTGTCTGATGATTACTGAGGTCGCGGATAATGAGTTCCAGGCAGTAGGTGGCAGCACAATGCACCTAAGCTGAAAAACGTATGTTTGTGGGTCGTTCGGATACTTTTGATCACATAGTGTAGGTAGAGAAAGTATTACATTCCACACAAAAATTAAATACCAAAATTTGAGACCCCGTGGATTGGATTGGCTACGGAGGGTACTCGGCACTGATCCACATACGGAGGAAGGATGAGACGAGAGGAGACACCGGGCGGCCGGAACCAGGAGTGGTGGCACAGGAATCTCATGGTCCCTAAGCTTTTCCAGATAGAGACTCCCCGGCAGACGGATAGGCAGACCATGGACCCCACCCCGCACAGAGGGGTCCAACGTCCCTCAAGGGGGTTCGGATACCTCCAACAGCCAGAAGACAGCCGAGGGACGAAGAGAGTCACAAAGAGCATTCTTTTCCCCTGCCACACTGCAGGAAACACCATCGCCGACACTTTCAACCCTGAAAGATGAAGTGAAATGAGAATGGGGATGAAATGGAGTGACAGAAATTTGGGGAATGTGAAAACCATGGAAAATCCCGAAAAAACCCATGGGTCAAAAAGGTCGATCATCACGGTCGATGAGGCCGCTTGAATTAAAAAAAAAACATGTTTGAAAAAGCTCCGTGTGTGTGTGTGTGTGTGTGTGTGTGAAAAGCATTACTCAAAACGAAAGGTTGGATATATTCGAAATATATTATTTTCTCAAAAATGCCTGTAACGATTTTGATCAATATGTCTTATCTTTAACATATTTACATAAAAAATAAAATGTATACCTTGAATTTTCTGGGAATAGCCTGTGAGGTCCCCTTTATTCAGATGGAATTTTGAATTATCTTCTATAACTAGTAAACGTTAAGTGATAAACGAAAACATACTTTGCAAAAAATTTAGATCTCTTTAAAACATAGTTTATTTCAATAAATTTTTGTGGCATAAACCATTCCCGAGATATTGGTTAATAATGGTTAGAATTGTGTAAAAATTTTAAAGTTCTGTCGATTTTCAGTTGTTTCTCGTGTTTGCGTGGAAACAGTATGGAATTTTAAGGCCACCATATGGTGTCTAGTTCTTAAATAATTGACTATCACTCCCTTTTTACTTTCTCTACTACGTATAATAAGTAGGGGAAGTATTGTATTCCAGCCAAAAATTCGGTACCGAGATTTCACCGGAAATATATGTTTTGTGACCTACTGAATCCAAAAAAAAGCATTTTTGGTAACATGCCCGTGTGTGTGTGTGTGTGTGTGTGTGTGTGTGTGTGTCTGTGAGCAGCATAACTCGGAAATGAACAGTCGGATAAACACCAAACTTGGTATTTAGGTTCAATATCTTTCAAAGATGCGACACGAAGCTTTTCAAGAAAATCCCCCGACCCCAGATTACCCTTTACATGGAAAGTTTTTCGAAAATTTTAATTTTCTCAAAAATGGCTCTAACGACTTTGATTAAAATATCATATATTTAAGATATTTTCATGGCAAATAAAATGTATATCTTGAATTATCTGGAAATGTTTCCAAACGTATTCTTCATTGTGAACGATTTTGCATAACTGGTAAACCGTAAGAGATAGACAAAATTTTACTACATAAAAAATGTAGATCGCGTTAAAATACACAATTTATGTCTGATACATTTTTTTTGTTGAGTGAACCATTTTCGAGATATTCCCTTAAATTTTTCAATACTTATTTTCCCAAATAGGAATTCGTTATTCTGTTTTTTCTCTTGGATATGCAAAGAGTATTAATGTGTGGCAAAGGGAATGGTGCTGCACCTAGCAACCAGCTATTAAGAGATATGTATATGCTTAAAGGCTACTGTATTGCCCTTGCAAATACATAACAAGGGGAACATAGTAGGCCTTAAGCGATAGTCAAATATTTTTAGAACTGGTTGCTATGTGTAAAATGTAGTTCACTTTGCATGTCAAAAGATCGTTTCTGCAAATGTTTATCTCGATTACTATGAAATAGATGCAGAATAAGATTTTGTAAAAATAGTTTGTACAAGAGTAGAGAAAGTCGTGTGAGTGTAATACATAGATTTTTATCTCTTTAATCTTATTACTCAGGAAGGCTCACAAAGTCGATGAATTCTCGGTATCGAATTTTTTGGGTGAAATGCAATACCTTCGGTAAGTAGTACAGAAAGAGAAAGGAAAATAATCAATTATGAGGAGGAGGAGGAGGCGGAGTAGGGGAAAAGGAATCAGCTGAGGAATATTTATAAGGCAAGGAAACGTGAAAGACAGAATCTAATTTACAAAATGCCGGTCGGCACGATGTGTCAGATTAAACACAAAAGAGGCACTGAGTTGACGCAGATGGTTCCCATGTGGGAGGGACGGGAGAGGGGTCTGCTCAATAATTCACGTCCAGTCAGTGTTCCATTAGACTGCCGCCCTATCAAACATTTAGTGCTTGCCCCTCGTCCTCAGCAGCTCATTGTCAATGTCAGCCGGAGCTTCGAAACCCCACTAGCAACCTGTGGTACGTTTCAGGATTCGATCTTAGAATGGTAGCATAAGTGATACTCCTACAGACATTATGGCTCAAAATCTTGATCTGGAAGAAACAATTCTGATGTATGACATTCACATCACCTTCTCTGCCCACAACCATCTTTTACTTCAAAAATTTCTTTCCTATTTCACTGGAAATACACGCTTTGAGGTCCCCTGAATAAAAAACCGACATTTTTACGTTCTTTACTACGTATAGTAAGATGAAGTATTGTATTCCACCAAAAAATTCTGTACCGAGATTTCACCGGAAATACATGTTTTAAGCCCCCCAAAATCCAAAAAAAGGTTCTGTGTGTCTGTAAACAGCATAACTCTAAAACGTAAAGTCGAATAAATACCAAATTTGGTATTTAGTTTCAGTATATATCGAAGTAGGGGCGGCGCCGTGGCCGAGTGGTTAGACCGCTCGCCTCCCATCTAGGCGGCCCGGGTTCAATCCCAGGGACCTGCATGTGGGATTTGTGGTGGACGAAGCGGCGTCTGGGCGGGTTTTCTCCGGGTTCTCCGGTTTCCCCCGCCATTCATTCCACCAACTGCTCCATCATCACCTTTCCTTTCATCCATTTCACCAACATTTCGTTTCATCTACTTCCTTCATCCCACACCAGGCATCGGGCTGATCACCCATCCTGGATGCTCTGTCTGATCCATGAGTGTCTGCTCCTCGACGGGCCTCTGACCCCAGGCACCCGCTTGTAAGTCCTGGGGGGTGTAAGTCCTACATAAGAGGAGGGTAAACAGATAATGAATGAATATATCGAAGTTGAAATACAAAGATTTTCAAGAAAATGCCCCCCCCAACCGATACTACCCTTTACCTGGAATATTTTTCGAAAGTTTGGATTTTTGATTAAAGTATCATATATTTAAGATATTTTAATGACAAATAAAATGTATATATTTAATTATCCGGAAATGTTCCCAAAACGCCTTTTCTTTCCGAATGGTTTTTGCATAACTGCTAAACCGTAACAGGTGGACAAATTATTCTACACAATAAATGTAGAGCACAATTTATGTCAGATACACATTTTTTTTGTTATGCGTTTGAATTTTACAACACTTATACTTTTTCTCAAATGGAATTCATTATTCGTTTTTTTGTATATCCTGGGCATGCAAAGAGAATGGAATGCTCCACATAGCAACCAGCTCTTTAAAGATTTGACTATCGATTAAAGCCTATTCCCTTTGCACCTACAAGAAAATTAGCAATAAGATTAACATCTCGATATCTCGATTAACATGAAGCATATGGGGAATAAGCGTTTGTAAAAATAGTTTGTACAAGAGTAGAGAAAAACACGTGAGTGCAACACATCAGATTTTTTTTTGTCCTGTGAATGCAAAGAGAATGGAATACTCAGATAACAACCAGCTCTTTAAATATTTGACTATCTCTTAAAGCCTACCAATTCCCCTTGCATCTACAAGAAAATTAGCAATAAGATTTAACATCTCGATTAACATGAAGCATATGGAGAATAGGCGTTTGTAAAAATAGTTTTTACAAGAATAGAGAAAGTCATGTGAGTGTAACACATCAGATTTTTAGAAATTGTCGGTGTGTGGGTCTTGTGTCTGTGAACAGCATGGGATGATTAGGACCACGATCTCCCACTCACAGTCCCTGCTTCAACGAGCTCGGGCATTCGTGTCGGTGCATGTGTATATGCAGATTAGAACTGCAGGAACTACGCAGCACAGAGAAGATGCTTTTACTTTCTCTGTTATTCACCTACAGCAAGTAGGGGAAGTATTGCACTGCGTCCAAAAATTTCATACACAAATTTCATCGTTAATACACGTCTTGAGGCTTCCTTAATAAATAAATAAATAAACAAAAAAGAAAAAGAAACTAAAATCTCCCAATTAAAAGCTACGGTTTAAGAGAAGGCTTTTCGAAAGCTTTTATTTTTTAAAAAAATCTGATGTGTTACAATCACCTGACTTTCAGTACCCACTATGGCTTATTAGGGTATACATATTATTCTTAGTAAATCTTATTATCTACTTCAGTTTAATCCAAAGAAACATTTACAGAAACAGCTACATGACACATTTAGTTATACATTTCCATGCAATCGCGAGAAAAAACTGAGTGTTGAAAGGTCTTCAAAGAATGATCAAGTAATTAACAATTCGAATCAATAATTAATAACGGACATTTAAAATAAAGTGCGTTTTTTAAAGAGAATCTACATTTATTGTGTAGTACGTTTTAGCAAGTTCATTACTTATACAACATTATAAAATATTCCATTAGAATGAAGAGGAATGCAAAGGCTACTCCAAGAAAATTCCAGATATACATGTTATTTCTCAAGTAAATATTATTAATGTATGGTATTTTAATCAAAATAGTTATAGCGAAAAGTCTTCCATATGAAGGGCAGTTTTGGGCGAGGGATTTTGTAGAAAAAAACTTTTTGTCGCATCTTAAAAGGCACGGAACCTAAACACACAGACACACACACACACGCGCGCGCGCGCGTGCGGATGTTTTTAAAGTTTTTTATTCAAGGAGCCTCAAAACATGTATTTTCGGTGAACTCTAGATATAGAATTTTTTTGTTGAAATGCAATACCTTCTCTACTTACTAGGTGCGTGATAGAGAAAATAAGAATAGTTTTTATCAAAATCGCTAGAACCATTTTTGAGAAAATCAAGTTTTTTTTTAAAAATGTTCCATGTAAAGGTTAGTCTGGGGTGGGGGAATTTTTTTGAAAATCTATGTGTCGCATCTTTGAGAAATACTGAACATAAATACCATGTTTGGTATTTATTGGACTGTTCGTTTTTGAGTTATTCTGTTCACAGACACACACACACACACGGGAATGTTTCAAAAAATGCTTTTTTTGGATTCAGGGAGTCTCAAAACATGTATTTCTGGTGAAATCTCGGTATAGAATTTTTGGGTGGAATACAATACTTCCCCTACTTACTATACGTAGTAGAGAAAGTAAACATTAAATTGACCCTAAAAGACCATCACAACGTCCTCCAAATAAAACACGACTAATGGCATTTACTTTCCATGCATTTACTTTTCTTGAAGACATTTCTTTCAAAAACGCTTAGTTTTTGAGATATTGTGTAGTCTCAACTTAAATGGTCCACCCTGTATAATGAAACGTATAATGTAACTATTTCCGGAAACGTTTATCTCGATTAAAATTAAGTAGATAGAAAAATAAGCCTTCGTAGTTTTAATTTGTATAACCTCAAATAAACGATAGTGGGTGGCAAAAGTCATGTGAATGTAACACTGTTAGAGATATCATTTATTTTAGGCAGTAGGTACTGTCCTCAAAAATTAGAAGACAAGCTTGAAAATGTAATATTCTAGGCTGAGAGCGGTGCCATTTGAATGATCCATCTAATTTCTGCTTAACGTTACACGTGTTAGTATTCCAATACGGAATTGGATACATTCCTCAGCGTGAATAGACTCTGCAACAGTCGCTTGTTACATTACATTACGTTGTCAATCCGCCTTCCCAAGCGATTGAGACTTAGCAACAGGACTATGTTTCATCAGCATTGCGCCAAATTCCCTTTGGGAGGAAGCTGGGATTGCTTCAGTTTACAACAGGTATATCACAAGGTCCGAATTCAATTATCACTCCTACTGATGTCTCATTAGTGCAACTACAAGTGGTCGTTCTATATGTAATTCCAAAATACACTTAATTTTTCTTGATAATTATACACGAGCGCCTTTCACCCAATGTACGGTGTCATTGATGCCTTATCCACCAATCGATAGTTCACTTAATCGATAGTTTTAAAACACCATCTTCTTCATGGTTTGGAACCTTGTTTAAGAGGTAGCCATGGGTTCGGGGAGAGTTGACAATCGCTGTTTTGTGTAATTGAAAGAAGTTGTTTTCCCAGTGGCTCCTTGGGCTTTGGTGAGTATGCCGGCTTGCTTCAGTTAAATTTCCAGGAATAAACTGATCACCTTGTGTTTGGCTTTTACTAAATTTAATATTGTTTTATTTTTATTTCTATATTAAGCTCGAGGCTTCTTCAGGTAACTTCCCTGAGAGTTTCTTTTTCAGGTTATAAGGGCAGAAATGCATTCCACAAATGGAGTGTAGTGAGGTATCACGTGGGGTTCTAGACCATGCCTGTTGAACATCTGTACTTCACGTTCAGGAATTGTGACTGCACTTTTCGATTTCTTTCTTGTAAGAAACGGTTAAGTTTGGACCGCGTGTATTCTTTTATATTTAATTAGTGACAACTTAAATAGTAATGCTAACCACAGTTTTTTACGTTGCAGTATTACTCAACTTAAATGAAGTGAAATAATTTTACAGTAAAACATTGGAATTATAAATTTATTAAAATCTTGCTTAACTTGGTGGAGCAGTAAGGCTATATGATAATTCAAATTTTAGACGATAAAGTATGTAGTGGTTGAAGTAGGTTGTTGTTACGTTGTTTGCACCACGCTTCGGGTGCCAATTTGAAGAAACTATTTTTTGTATTATTTAACCCACGATTTGGGAGCCAATTTGAAGAAGTATGTTGTTGTTTCACGTATGGAAAGCCAATTTGAAGTAGGGGTTGTATTGTAGTTCAACTGTTGGGGAGCCAATTTGAAGCTGTTGCAACCGCACGTATGGTAAAATGTTTCCGGTAGCCTTCGTCCCATAAATGTTTAAAAAATATATTAACTTTGTAATTTTGACTGTTTCTTTAAATATTACATATTTATGTTTGTCTCGGCTGCGTCAGTATTATTTTTAGAGACATGAATTTCTTAACAGGGCGTGCTGCGACTGAAGAATATAGGCTTACACAGATTATAATTTTTAATTCACTCCTTTTTATTAATTCTTGACACGATTTTAATAACACTTCACTGATATAGAGAGCTGTGAGACCCTTTTGTTAATTACTTGCACTTTTTAACACGTAAACTATTTTCGTCTCACATGAATACGTATTAAATTTCTCGAGAACGCATCTTAAGTCCGGTTAGGAACACTGTCTGCAACCAACGCGTCCAGTTATGAGCGCTGCCTACAAGCAACTGACTTGATCTCTACCGCCTAAATTTGTAAATTTCTGTATTTCAATTTCTAATTGGCTAATCCTTGTCCAATAGAATACCTTCATTTGTCTAAAGCTTTTTCTGGTTGTTGATTGGCTATTTTATGAACTGTCTCAAAATTTACATTATTGTTGCTCCAATAATGACTATAGGATTATTACACTTTCTTACTCATTATTGCCTCAAGGTTACCTCATTGTTAGCAACCTTTAACCTATTATTCTCACAGCTCCTACATTATTAAATTACGTAATACATTCACATAACATTATTGAACATGTATACAATAATATAAACATATACAATGACTGCAATATATTGTTATATACACATATTGCTTTAAGGCGGGCTGTTATTGAATTTAATATTACATAATTTGACTGAAATCATTTAAGTGTTAAAAGTACTCCCTCGTGGAATTTGCTTAAGTTTCCAATATAAGCTAAGCAGGTAATACACAGTTCTTTATGACTTTAAAGTATAATATTGCCAGTGTAAATTTACTTGATCTTGCTTAACTTGTAGCAGCAGCAAAACTTTTACTTTCTATACCACTTATTATAGTAAGAAAAGGAAGTATTGTATTGCACTCAAAATGTCAATATTGTGACGCAGTGCTATGGCCGAAGGTTATTTGGTGGTCGGGGCCGAGCGGTCGATGTAAATAATGATAACCGCCACTCGTTAACGTAAACACCGGGCGCGTTTATCGACAGATAACTAGGACCTTCTGGAAACTTCTGATCCTCCGTCCACCAAGAAGTGTGTCGAAACCGTTCTAAAACATTCAGGAATTTTGTGGAAAGCTTCTACTGAGTATATAAGCGAGCGCTCTCGCGGGAGTGAGTGGCGACAGTAGAGTGAGTCACATCGGTCAGTTGGTGAGCGCGTTGGTGTTTGCTATTGTGAGTGCAGCAAGTGCTACTGAGGAGTTACGGGTTGTGGAGGTCTTGTGTTCCACTCCCGAGTGAAGTGACGGAGAATTGAACTAGTTCACATCAGTGAAGTGAGGTGAAGTTGAACTAGATAAAAACTTAGAACAGTGGCAGTTGAAAAACCGGACAAAGACACAATATCGATATTTTAACATAAACAGGTACACGTTTTGAGACCCACTGAATCAAAAGAAAAAATCTGATATGTTGCACTCACATGACTTTCTCTACTCTTTTACAAACTTTACAAATGCTTATTCTCCATATGCTTCATGTTAATCGATATGTTAATCTTATGGCTAATTTTCTTGTAGGTACAAGGGGAATATGGTAGTATTTAAGCGATAGTCAAATCTTTTAAGAGCTTGTTGCTATGTGGCGCATTCCATTCTCTTTGCATGTCCAGGACATAAAAAAACGAATAACGAATTCCCATTTGAGAAAAAGTATAAGTATTGGAAACTTCAAAAAAATAACAAGGAATATCTGGGAAATGTTTCAGCTCACTAAGAAAAATGTATATGCTATAAATTGTGTGCTGTAACGAGATCTATATTTTTTGTGTAGTAAAATTTCGTATATCTTTTACGGTTTATCAGTTATGCAAAAGTCATTCACGATGAAGAGGACTTTTGGGGGCATTCCCAGAAAATTAAAGATATACATTTCGTTTGTCATGAAAATATCTTTAACATATACTTTAATCAAAATAGTTAGAGCTATTTTTGAGAAAATCAAAATTTTCAAAAAATGTTCTATGTAAAGGGTAGTCTGGAGTGGAGATATTTTCTTGAAAATCTCCGTGTCGCATCTTTAAAGGATACTAAACCTAAATACCAGGTTTGGTATTTATCCGACTTTTCGTTTTTGAATTATGCTATTCACAGACACACATCTCGGTTACAATTTTTGGGTGGAATGCAATACTTTCCCTAGTTACTATACGTAGTAGAGAAAGTAAAAATAAAAGCATTTTTAGATACTTTTGATTTATACAGATCAGAATGTAAAGACTACATCCTGACGTTTAAATATTTACTGAGATACCTACATAATATCTGGGATAGGGCGTTAATTTCGCCTTAATACTGCACAGAGTGAAACATTCTTTTGCAGCTGTAAGTTATAGGGATTGAGAGGATAGAGATAAACACAGAAATGAAGGCTACGAGATAAAGTTAACATCAATACGAGACTTACATAATCGGAGTGATATCTTTCGAGATCTCTCACATGAACGGAGTACACGCAACACAAAGCTGTGCAGGTATCTGAGAAACACAACGAAAGGGATGGAGAACCTCTTTTACTCACAGTCACCATCATGGCTGCGGACTCTCTCATCTAATATTGAAGTGGGGTCACCACGCGCAGGCACTGCAACTTGATCCTATCACACATTCACTCACTCACACATATGAAAGCACTTAACTGTATATTGGTGACCCTACGAGCTACAGGGAGTTTCGCAAATAAAGACCACAGCCATCGCAAACACACAAAATAATGAGATGTGATCAAAAAATAACGGGGATTTTTTTAATTTCGTGTACTTTATACATCCGATGTTCAAAACCTTTGTTTTATCTTGTTGCTACACATGTTCCTGATGTATGTTTACATTTTCAGCTGTTTTAAATATTTAGTTTATTTTTGACAGCCGAAAACGTTATACGTGCTTTCGAGTGCTTGGCGAATTTTTACTTTCGTAAAAGATGGATCAAAGAATTTGCATTAAATTTTGCTTGAAAAACGGAATAAAGGGCAACACCGCATTCGAAATGTTGAGTATGGCTTTTGGTGGATCTACTATAAGTAAGACAAGAGTTTGAAGTAGGGTTGTTGCTTCATGTATGGAATGCAAGTTTGAAGATGTATTATATTTCGACTGTTGAGGAGCCGATCTTGAAGTTGGTTACAACCGCACGTATAGCACCCGCTTTCCGGTAGCCTTCGCCCCAAATGTACTTTCCGGTGGCCTTTGCCCCAAAAATGTTTTAAAATATTTTAACTTTGTAATTTGACTATTTCTTTAAATATTATACATTTATGTTTGCCTCGGCTGCGTCAGTATTATTGTTAGAGACATGTTTCTCTCGTAGGGTTGTGGTACGACTGATTATAATTTTTACTTCATTCCTTTTATTAATGCTTGACACGATTTAAATAACACTTCACTGATATAGAGATCTGTGAGAGTCTTTTTAAATACTTGCACTTTTTAACACGTAAGCTATTTTTGTCTCACACAAATTACATATTACATTTTTCGAGGACACATCTTGTGTCAGGAACACTGTCTTCAAGCAACGCGTCCAGTTATGAGCACTGTCTACAAGCAACTGACTTCTAGATTTGTAAATTTGGCTACATTTCAGTTTCTGAATGTCTATTCGCAATCAAATAGAATGCTTTTATTTAACTAAAGCTTTTTCTGGTTGTTGATTGGCTGTTTTATAAACTGTCACAAAATTACATTATTGTTACTCCAAGAATAACTAGTAGCATTATTACACTTTCTTACTCATCATTGCCTTAAAGATACCTCATTGTTAGCAACTTTTAACCTATTATTCTTACAGCTCCTACATTATTAAATTACGTAATACATTCAGATAACATTATTACATGTATACAATAATATAAACTTATACAATGACTGTAATATACACTTGTTATATATCGTTACATACATATATTGCTTTAAGGCGGGCTGTTATTGTATTTATATATTATATAAATAGACTGAAATCATTTAAGTGTTAAAAATACTGCCTCAAGTTTACGAGTGGTATAAACGCTTCAAACAGGATCGAGAAGACGTTAAAGACGACGACCGCCCTGGACGACCTAGCACATTAATTACTGATGACAATGTGCAAGAAATGACTTCTGCATTTTTCTGCAAGTTTCTGCCATTCAAGCAATAGAACGATATGATAGTCCAGATGAAGCTTATAATATTAAAGACGTGAGATCTTATTATAGATTACTCTAAACAAAATTTCAACTGATAATATTACAGTGTGTAGCGGGAAATCGATGTTCCAGGGTTGTTGTGGTCTTCGGCAGTGTTCTTCCTCGGCTATTGGTGCTCGTCAGTTGTTGCGTATTCCATTCCTAACTATATCTAATTATTAATTCTCAGGTTATAGTGGGTGAGGCAAGTTTAAGAAATACACTGCAATTATACCTTAATAAATGAAGTTTATTCACAATTTAAATAATTATGGGCGGCTAGCTTTTCCCATTATTATAATCCCATCACTTTAAATTAGTCAGGAGCCTAGCTATATGCACACGCACTCCCACCCTTGTGCATCTGTAGCACCTCGTGTCGACGTGAATTCTTGAAGATCAGTGATAGAGAGAGAGTGGGCTCTGAGGCATTGTCTGCCCTTATATACGGGAGCCTAGTGACGCTCACCTCTGCGTTTAAAATGTAACGACGTTTCCTATTCGCCCTCAGATCGCGTTACCTTAACATGTATGAGAATGTGTGGCTTCAGTTCCGTGCGCTTAAGCGCCATCTTGGGGCGTTGTGAAGCTAATTCCATATCTCCGTCTCTTTCTTTTCTCTGTCTGTCTCTTTCTATTTCTCCGTACCGTTACCGGTTCCCTGCCTTGGTGAAAGGTACGCTCCTTATGTTTTCCTGGAATTTTGCTAGCTCGCCCGTTTCTTACAATCAGCTCTGTACAAATGTTAGATGTTGAATATTTTAACATGTTAGCGACTTAAATAATTACCGTACAATTATTATATGTATGGTTCCCCTTCCATATGTACAATTCCTATATATGTATAATGTATCCCCTTTCAAATGGATACCAGCAGACGTGGGAGTGAATGGTAACGAGACTGTAGAGTTTCTGCCCAAAAAGGGTGCAGTGTTATACTCGAAACCTATAAAGTCATGTGGACTAGATATGAAACTAAAAAATGTCAAAATTAATCTAGAACAAAAATAACAATATAATATTCAAAAGGAAATTACCAACCAAAACTACTCAACATAAAAGAAATAGTACAAAAGATAAAAAATGTCCCAAGGAAAGAAGTTGTTGCTCACTTCAGATTGGCCACTAGATATGCCTGTCTGGTGGAACATCTACATACACTTGCTTTTATGAATGACAAAGCATGTAAAATTTGCAATGCTGATAAGATTTTAAATGGAGAACACCTACTAGAATGCCTAGAACTGAGGAAAGCTGTACCAGATGGTAAGATACACAACTTATATTGGCTAGAAAGGGAAAAAATTATGGATCAAAATCCTGCACATTAGATCAACAACACGCGCAAGAAGTAAAGAAAATGGTTCTGAAAAATCCTTGATGAGATAAAAACAGATACGCTGAACACCATAACAGAAAATCTGATGTGTTACACTCACATGACTTTCTCTACTCTTGTACAAAGTATTTTTAAAACGCTTATTCTCCATCTTGTTCATGTTAATCGAGATAAACATTTGCAAACTCTATCTTATTGCTAATTTTCTTGTAGATGTAGGGGAAAATATATTTACAAGGGCAATATAGAAAAACAGTAGGCTTTAAGCACATACATATATCTTAATAGCTGGTTGCTAGGTGCAGCACCATTCCCTTTGCCACAGATTATAACTTTTTGCATATCCAAGACAAAAAATGAATAACGAATTCCCATTTGAGAAACTTATTGAAAAATTTTAGGGAATAACAAGCAATATCTCGAAAATGGTTCACTCAACAAAAAATATGTATATGACATAAATTGTGTATATTAACGCGATCTACATTTTTTGTGTAGTAAAAGTTTGTCTATCTCTTATGGTTTACCAGTTATGCAAAAGTCGTTCACAATAAAGAATACTTTTGGAGACATTCCCAGGAAATTCAAGATATACATTTTATTTGTCATACAAATATCTTAAACATATGATATTTTAATCAAAATCGTTAGAGCCATTTTTGAGAAAATTAAAATTTTCGAAAAATCTTCCATGTAAAGGGTACTCTGGGGTGGGGGGATTTTCTTGAAAACCTTCGTGTCGCATCCTTGGAAGATACTGAAGCCAAATACCAAGTTTGGTGTTTATCCGACTGTTCGTATCTGAGTTATGCTGTTCACAGACACGCACACAGACAGACACACAGACACACAGACACACACACGGACATGTTTCCGAAAATGCTTTTTTTGGATTCAGGGAGTCTCAAAACATGTATTTCCGGTGAAATCTCGGTATCGAATTTTTGGGTGGAATGCAATACTTCCCCTACTTACTATACGTAGTAGAGAAAGTAAAAATGAGTTCCAGAAATGCTTTCAAGATTGAAAAAGCGCTGGCTCAAGTGTGTTATATCTGAAGGGGACAAAGTTAATGTTGATTATTAAATAAACATTCATTAAGAAAACAAAAACTCCAGTTACTTTTTGATCAAACGTCGTATAACGTCACAGAATTTTTGAAAATGCTAATTTAGAAATTCAATACGAGTGGTTTTTCCTATCGTATTTGAGGCGTCGGAAGGAAAAAGGGAGCCTAGGATAATGTGCCCTTTTTGTGCAGAATGCATTTTTGTTTGGTTCATTTTGGAGGGATTTTCAGTGAGATATATTAAAACTCACAATGGTACGCATGTCTAAAAATCTGACATCTCTACTCTTGTACAAACCATTTTTACAAACTCTTATTCTCCATCTATTTCATATTAATCGAGATAAACATTTGCAGAAACAATCTTTTGACATGCAAAGAAAATTACATTTTACACATAGCGACCAGTTCTAAAAATATTTGACTATCGCTTAAGGCCTACTATGTTCCCCTTGTTTTGTGATTGCAAGGGCAATATAGAAATACAGTAGCCTTTAAGCATAGACATATCTCTTAATAGTTGGTTGCTAGGTGCAGCACCATTCCCTTTGCCACAGATTAATACTCTTTGCATATCCAAGATAAAAAAAAATGAATAATGAATTTACATTTGAGAAAATAAGTATTGAAAAATTTAAGGGAATAACAAGCAATATCTCGAAAATGGTTCACTCAACAACAAAAATGTATATGACATACATTTTTTGTGTAGTAAAATTTTGTCTATCTGGGATGGGGGGATCTTCTTGAAAACCTTCATGTCGCATCTCTGAAAGATACTGACCCTAAATACCAAGTTTTGTGTTTATCCGACTGTTCATTTCTGAGTTATGCTGTTCACACATACACACACGGACGTTTCCAAAAATGCTTTTTTTGGATTCAGGAGGTCCAAAAACATGCATTTTCGGCGAAATTTCGGTATGGAATTTTTGGGTGGAATGCAATACTTCCTCTACTTACTATACGTAGTAGAGAAAGTAAAAATGTGTTATCCAGCTTTTCTCGGAAGGATATATGGATTAAAATGAAGTACTTAGGAAAATAAACATTCTTAAGAATAATCTGTATACTATAGAGGGTAGAGAGTGCCATCTGAATGCAACATATATACTTTGTTTTTGCAGACTGTCGAATCTTCATCTATCTAAGCGAAAATAAACTCATAGTTCGCGATGAGATAGATGAGACATATTTGCTGTTTTGTAGGATGCATAAATTCAATATATGCACGGTGGCTAATTCATTTGTCATAATTAAAGTATAAATCCGAATGCATATTTGCAACAGATGCCATATCGATGCGAAAAGTAATAATGTAATGGCCTTTAATTTCACGTACATAACAGCAATGGAATGTGGTTTTTGACGAAGAACAGCGAGAGTATGGGAACCAATACATCACGACTGTAATTATTCCCGGCATGCAGCGGATCTTTTATAATGATGAGTAAGAGATGAATGGAACAGCAATGTGTTGGGGATAGTGTACAAAGCTCTCCGCAAGGGGCATCCGGAGACATGATAATATTCATCAGAAATGGGGGGCGCTGTGAAACACAAAAGAAATACAGAGCATTGCATGCTGATTGGAGACAATAGCTTACGCGGGATATCAAAGAGGAAAACACTTCATTGTTTGTACCACAAACCTGCTCCAAAAGGAATATTACTGAGCAATATTGTTGGCGCCACATAACTAATTCCCTTAGTAAGAAATTCTTTTCGAAAGGTAGACTCAAATTGAAAAATTCAATGCTATACAGGGATTTGAACCACGGATCTTTGGCTTACCGATGCCCTGCTCTAACCGACTGAGCTACCATGACACTAAATTCCCCACTGCCTCGTTTTTTCTCCGAGTAAACGACCATGTGTCCAAAAATTAACTTTCAGACTGTGCCAAATTGACCCTCACCGGAGAAATCTACTTTAGGCGACTGGGCTGTACTAAAGGAAGGCTGACATGTACGGGAACAGAAGTGAAACGACTATTGTAGTGGTTTTCATGGAGACGACAACAACAACAAGAAAGGGCGCAGTTATTTTGAGTCACGCAGTACGTCAGGCGATTGTGGTCGTCGACTGCGCAGGCGCCGGATCAGTTCCAGCTTTCTTCAATATGCCGTCCACATACTGATCGGTCTTTCTTCGATGGCGAGCTAGGTTACGAGGAAAACAACAGGATAACGTTTAGATAGAAGGCATTCTGGACGGTATTTCTAAATTCATTTTTGGCTTAACGTATTGAAAATTCTCTTTAGTAATTCTCCACTGGGAAAAAATTGATCGTCTGAACTATAGACTTGTTGTTGTTAGTTTAGAAATATATCGGTAACTGTGAGAGCAGGAAGCAATTCTGTAATTATTGTAACTTAATTTAAAACATTGAAGCCGCAAAGAATGTAAAGAATGATAAACGAATAAGGGTTTTGTGAATTGTAATTATCTATGTTATTGAAGTTTGAGTTTATTAAATGGAAGAAATTCGGCTTGTTAATTAATTTATGGAATATATTTTTAAGTAGGAATCTGCCATTATTCCTAATTTAGTCCACTTTTTCTTCGGTCAAAAGAGCACGTTCCAAAATAGCATATGCGAATGGTAATTTACGCTAAAGCTGGAAAGGTAGAATTAGACAACACATTAAATGCTATAACCGGGATTTGAACCACGAATCCATGTCCTAAACAATCCACACATTTTACATAAGACATACTGCAATATTCACTGGTATCGGGCTTGAAATAACAGAAATGAGTTTCATCAGAATAAAATCGCATTAAATTAAATTTCCACTTTTACTTTCGCTACCAAATATCTTAACAATAGGTACAGAAGCTATTTTATTCCACCCAAAAATTCTATATAGAGATTACACCGGTACTGCACGTTTTCAGACCTCTGAAGCATTTTTAGAAAAAGGGACGTGTGCGTGTGTCTGTGAATAGCATAACTGAAGAAGAAAATTCGAATAAATACTACACTTGGTATTTAGGTTCACTATCTTCTAAAGATGCTACACAAAGATTTTGAAGAAAATCCCCCCAACACAGACTACCTTTGATATGAAACGTTTTTCAAAAATTTTTATTTTCTCAAAAATGGCTCAAACGATTTTGATTAAAATATCATATATTTAAGATATTTTCGTGACAAATAAAATGTATATCTTGAATTTACTGGGAATGTCCCCAAAAGTCCTCTTCTTTCTGAATGGCTTTTACATAACTGGTAAAGCATAAGAGAGAGTCAAAATTTTTCTACACAAACAATGTAGAGCTCGTTAAAACACACACTTTATGTCATATAGATTATTTTTTGTCGATGGAAACATTTCCGAGATATTCCTTGTTATTTGTTTGAATCTTCCAATATTTATACATTTTCTCAAATGGGAAATCATTATTCGTTTCCTTATGTCCTGGACATGCAAAGAGAATGGAATACTCCACATAGCAACCAGCTCTTAAAAGATTTGACTATCGCTTAAAGCCTAGCAATTCCCCTTGCACCTACAAGAAAATTAGCAATAAGATACTTTCTGCAAATGTTTATCTCTATTAAAATGAAGTACATAGGTGGAGAATAAGCGTTTGTAAAAATAGTTTGTACAAGGTATAGTTTGTCATGTGAGTGCAATACATCAGAATTTTAGAAAAAGAACCGAGCGCGTATGTGTGTGTTATATGTCTGTGAACAGCGTAACCAAAAAAGAAAATTCAGATAAGAACCACACTTGGTATTTAGGTTCATACTTTCCAAAGAACCGACACGAAGATTTTTAAGAAAATCCCCCTCAATCTAAGCTATCTTATACATGGAACAGTTTTCTAAGTTTTTTATGTTCTAAAAAATGGTTCTAATGATTCTAATTAAAATACCATATAATAAAGAATGTCACATGGCCAATAAAATTTGTAGCTTGAATTTTCTGGTAGTAATAGCTTGTGCAGCCCTCTTCATTTGGAAAACTTTTTGTAACTTTTTGTGAAAACATTTACAACATATTGAAACACACAAAATATGGCATATACATTTTTTTGTGGAATGAAACATTTCCGAGATATTCCTTGTTATTTGTTTGAATTTTCCAGTACTTATACTTTTTCTCACATGGGAATTTGTTGTTTACTTTTTTATGTCCGGGACAGGACAAGAGAACTGAAGTCTCCGCATAGCAACCAGCTCTTAAAAGATTTGATTGAAAGATATGAAGTTTCTGGAAATGTTTATTTCGATTAACACGAAGTATATAGAGAATAGCATTTTGTAAAAATAATGTGTACAAGAGTAGAGAAAGTCAGGTGAGTGCAACACATCAGATTTTTTATACTTCTAACGGTATGTGTAAAGGTGTAATGAAAGTTTATCTAAATTAAATAGAATTAGAAAGATTAATACGGGTTGTATCAATCAATATTTTGTAGAAGAGTTAGTTGAGAAAGTTTTGTGAATACAATACAGGTTGATATAAAACAGTTTGCTGTAATGAAGATAAATAAAAAAAAATAGAAAGAATCCTTGGCGCACAGACAAACTAATATTACCGCCTCGCACTGAATATGCACCTGTTGCAGCAGGTGGGTAAATATACAATCATATTGTGATATTACAGTGATTGGAGAGGTGGTGTAGTTATAACGCATTTATTACAGTAATTTGAGGGTGAAAATGACATTCGCACCACCTGCTGCAGGGTGAAATTATTGTTCCATTATAAAGAGCGAAGGTAGAATTTGAAATCCGCACAGATTCGACCGCAATACATAATGTTTCCTATAAATGTTAGGAAACATCGGCGAACCAGTACCTGGGGTTTGCTTCATAACGAAACTTCACGATTTATACTGGATGTGGCTCTGTAGACCTCTCGCGATTTATGTTAGGTACCGCTCTGTGGCTCTATCACGATTTATGTTAGGTACCGCTCTGTGGCTCTATCACGATTTATGTTAGGCACCGCTCTGTAGACCTATCACGATTTATGTTAGGTACCGCTCTGTAGACCTATCCCGATTTATATTAGGTACCGCTCTGTAGACGTATCACGATTTATGTTAGGTACCGCTCTGTAGACCTAACACGATTTATATTAGGTACCGCTCTGTAGACGTATCACGATTTATGTTAGGCACCGCTCTGTAGACCTAACACGATTTATGTTAGGCACCGCTCTGTAGACCTAACACGATTTCTGTTAGGTACCGCTCTGTAGACGTATCACGATTTATATTAGGTACCGCTCTGTAGACGTATCACGATTTATATTAGGTACCGCACTGTAGACGTATCACGATTTATGTTAGGCACCGCTCTATAGACCTAACACGATTTATGTTAGGCACCGTTCTGTAGACCTAACACGATTTATGTTAGGTACCGCTCTGTAGACGTATCACGATTTATGTTAGGCACCGCTCTGTAGACCTATCACGATTTATGTTAGGTACCGCTCTGTGGACCTATCACGATTTATGCTAGGTACTGCTCTGTGGACCTATCACGATTTATGTTAGGCACGGCTCTGTAGACCTATCACGATTTATGTTAGGCACCGTTCTGTAGACGTATCAGGATTTATGCTAGGCACCGCTCTGTAGACCTATCACGATTTATGTTAGGTACCGCTCTTTGGACCTATCACGATTTATGCTTGGTACTGCTCTGTGGACCTATCACGATTTATGTTAGGCACGGCTCTGTAGACCTATCACGATTTATGCTAGGCACCGCTCTGTAGACGTATCACGATTTATGTTAGGTACCGCTCTGTAGACCTAACACGATTTATGTTAGGTACCGCTCTGTAGACCTATCACGATTTATGTTAGGTACCGCTCTGTAGACGTATCACGATTTATGTTAGGCACCGCTCTGTAGACCTAACACGATTTATGTTAGGCACCGCTCTGTAGACCTAACACGATTTCTGTTAGGTACCGCTCTGTAGACGTATCACGATTTATATTAGGTACCGCTCTGTAGACGTATCAGGATTTATGCTAGGCACCGCTCTGTAGACCTATCACGATTTATGTTAGGCACCGCTCTGTAGACCTATCACGATTTATGTTAAGTACCGCTCTGTAGACCTATCGCGATTTATGTTAGGTACCGCTCTGTAGACCTATCACGATTTATGTTAGATGCCGCTCTGTAGACCTATCACGATTTATGTTAGTCACCGCTCTGTAGACCTATCACGATTTATGTTAGATACCGCTCTGTAGAACTATCACGATTTATGTTAGTCACCGCTCTGTAGACCTATCACGATTTATGTTAGATACCGCTCTATAGACCTATCACGATTTATGTTAGTCACAGCTCTGTAGACCTATCACGATTTATGTTAGATACCGCTCTGTAGACCTATCACGATTTATGTTAGTCACCGCTCTGTAGAGCTATCACGATTTATGTTAGGTACCGCTCTGTAGACCTATCACGATTTATACTAGGTACCACTCTGTAGACCTATCACGAGGGTACCGCTCTGTAGACCTATCACGATTTATGTTAGTCACCGCTCTGTAGACCTATCACGATTTATGTTAGATACCGCTCTGTAGACCTATCACGATTTATACTAGGTACCACTCTGTAGACCTATCACGAGGGTACCGCTCTGTAGACCTATCACGATTTATGTTAGTCACCGCTCTGTAGACCTATCACGATTTATGCTATGTACCGCTCTGTAGACCTATCACGATTTATGCTAGGTACCGCTCTGTAGACCTATCACGATTTATGCTAGGTACCGCTCTGTAGACCTATCACGATTTATGCTAGGTACTGCTCTGTAGACCTATCACGATTTATGCTAGGTACCGCTCTGTAGACCTATCACGATTTATGTTAGGCATAGCTGGGTAAAAATGTTACTATTTATGCTAAGCAGCGCTCTGTAAATGGATATCTTACTAATTACCTGGAAGATATAGATAATTAAGTAATGAAATAAAATAAGATAACGAATTAAATGTAATACATAATATCTGTATATTAAATCAATGTATAATGTAACAAGCCTGAGTCAAAGGGTTTGTTCTGAGAAAAAGGCCATTAGTGGTATGTTAATGAAAGACATTAGTAACAATCGAGTGTGGTACACTTTAGTTTAAAGGTTCCTGGAATGTAGTTAGAATGAGTTTAGTAGATTTGCAAAGTCACGTCCACAGAATTTCTGTAAATTAGAAAAGGAATGAAACTCAGAGATTTGAGCAAGACGCCACATAGGAACCGTGTCAGAAGCGCATACAATAGAGTTTTTAGGATTGAACAGCGTAAACAGGGATGTTGGTAAGGATAGTGGTAAGAGGCGGAGGTTAAATTAAGATTAAAGAATGTATTCTAAATATGACTGATTTTTACTTAAACCTACATGCTTAATCCTGTGACTTACTCCTTTGACGACTCTTGTGTTTTTAAGTTGAGAAGCGCCGGTGTTAGAACGATTTAGCGGCTGTTGTGTGGGATCTTTCCGAGTAAAATTTCTGCGACTTTCGGCAATTGACGCTTCGCATCATTATTATTCTGGGAATAAGTTAATTCTTTAATTCAATAGTCGGGGACTCTTTTCAAACAGAATACTTGAGTCTACATCAACATTTATCCCTTCACACCACACCCACGCATACCCTGAGACAAAGAACTCATAGCTATACCACGGAAGTAGCTGACGGACTAGACAACACAACGAGAGGAGATGACATCATAGAACTCGTCGACAAAGCAGGTAACATTATCGTTATCAAAGTTTTTGCAGCTTTGAGATAACAGCATCAAAATTTGAAGCAAAGGGTAGGGCTTCAAAATTGTCGCACCCACGAACGATTGCAAAAATTTGCACACCTCAACCGCTTCAAGACCTATCACGAATTATGCTAGGCACCGCTCTTAGAACCCAACTTGAGGAAACTGTTGACGTCATTAACTACCCCGCGATGCGCAGGAAACCAAAGTACACCACAAAACACTACAAAACATACACAATTAGCTATGGGAGTTGTTTTAATATTCTTTAGTTATTTTGAATGTTGTTTTGCAAACGATTTTTCATAATTTTATATCTTATATAAAACTATTCAAGCATTTCTATAATCTTTCACCCCTAAACATCCTTATTGGCTAGTATGCATTTCCAACATTTTGAAGATTGTTACAGGGGAGGGGGTGGTGGCTATGACTTGAAATACAAAATCTGCTAATATTTTATTCCCATTTCTGTGAATATCAGTGAATTTTGGTCTATTATTAACCCTAGATAGGTGGCGCGGGGTATTTTCTGACCCCAGTCAGTTTTATTTGCAAGTTATATATAATGATTTCGGATACCTGAACCCTGCCTTTCCCTTACCTTTCGCTGCATTCCTTGGCTTTTGTTAGAGCATTGAAATACAGGTCATACATTCCTAGAATATAGGCTACTTATGTTCTTCGGCTGAAATGAGGGCAGGAAATACTCCCACGCCACCTCTCCCGTTGCCTGATGTCTCATCTGCATGTTGTTTCTGTAGTTACAGTGTGTTTTCAGCTGAACCTTCGAGAAGTTGTGGTTATAATATTTACGTATTTTTTAGTCTTAAATGTAGTGCTGTTTTTATATCAATATGTGCTATAAGGAACATCAGGCACGGTTATTAGCCCTAATAAGGGAAGTGGAAGAAGAGGAAGCATTAGGTGGTGAAGGCAGCGAAACCGAAGATGAACTTGAAATACTGAGTTCAAATAGTGAAAGTGAGCAAAGTGCAGAAGAGGATCGAGTTACGGCATGGAAAATGGTTCAGCCTCCTCAAAATTAACGTACTCGCTCCCACAAGATAGTAACTCATTTACCAAGTGTAAAATCTGCAGCTAAAAATGCAAAATCTCCTATAGAATTATTGCTTGAGAAAATACGCCATTTTATAAATGCAGCACAACCAGAAAATCAAGAACAGGAATTGCCAGTGAAGAAAAGAATGAGGTGTAATGTGTGTCCGAGAATGCAGACAGAAAGACAAAACTTTCTTGTGTAAAATGCAAGCTGCCGGTGTGCAAAGACCATAGTGTAGTCGTGTGTAGGAGCTGTGTGTGAATTATAACATGAGTATCAGCATATGTTCTTACTGTCAAGATGAAAAAAAACATTAATTGTGATACTTTATTATTATGAGTGAAGTTAACATTTGAATGTATTTTTTGTGCTGCGCATCAGTGCAAATTGCAAGGAACTGTCAATTCAATGTTTTTGTTTTATTTTTTAAAGTAGATTTCTGCAACCAACAGTTATTTTAATACATAATGTATTACTCGGTATATGTAAGCAATAATTAGATAAATTTATTAATTCGGTCCATTTACAACAATCGTTTTATTCCTGGGGTCGCCAGTGACCCCGCGCCACCACTAATGTAAGACATACATGTCTAGGGTTAAGTATAGCATGGGAGGTTTATAAAATCACAATTCAAAAGAGATAAAGGAGAGCATTCGACGCAAAAAAAATCTGAATTTGTACAAAAATGTCATAAAGAGTGCAGAATAAATGTAATTAAATCGTCATTCGACATTTAAAATGTCATCCGTGCAAATTATGGCAGTAATAATAAAAACAGCTTTATGTTATGGCTGTAGAAATAAATAAAACCAGTATAAAGATGTTAACCTAGCCATAACACGCATTTGAATACTGCTACATTTTTATTGCAGTATGACTGGATGCAGTTATGGAATTTTTACGAAACTTATACTGGAAATATGCTGTAGTTTTAAACCTTCAAGGCAGTAGATAACCTGTACATGAAACACCAGGGGACTCAGACCCCACGTGACCCTGGGAGGAGGACGTCATCGAAGTGACACTCCATCCTCCGAGAGCTTTTCCCTTTAGGTTGATTGCGCGGAGAGCGGTGCGGTCGTGCTGACGCGAGGAGCAGTCAGCTCTCCGCGGAAATAAGCTTAGAGTAGTGAAGCTCATTCCGATAAATTGGGTAACTTCCTTCCGCGTATTTCTCGTGGGGAGGTGATTTTGGCTCGGTTGCGTATTGGCCACTGGAATTTTAGGAACGGTTATCTTTTTAAGGGTGATCCTGCTCCTGTTTGTCCGCTTTGTGGCGAAGGTCTGTCGGCCCGCCACATATTGCTAGAGTGTATTGCTCTAGCAGATATTCGGGTCGCACTGCAACTGCCTTACAGAGGTCTTAGCGGATGATAAGCAAGCGGTTGGGAGTTTTAATTTTGTGTAAAATGTAAGTTTCCAAATGAGGATTTAGTCAGGTTAATAGCAGGGGTTTCATAATTCCTGGTTTAGTTTTGTATATTCATATTTATTTCTGATTTGTGCTATGATTTTTATATGATCTTTATTTCTGTCTTTTTCTATTATTTTTATATTCAAGTTTGTCTCTGGCCTTTGCATGATCCGTTTTACAAGGCACTAATGACCTAGCAGTTAAGCGCCCTTAAACACAAATAATCCTCCAATACTCAACCCCAAAAATCTCGGTGGGGCCGACGCAACCTAGAATATTGTCTACCGGTTCTCTAGGGCGGTACCGGGGGACCTTGAGACGTCCTACAACTCCGCCTGGACGGTAAACCGCTTAGACGTACTCAATCTCGCATGGGTATTGGGAACCACTGTTCTGCCGAGTCCAACGTAATACAAACTACACACATACGGGTGGAGCTCGGACGTTTGGCCCAGCGTACTTCTAGTAATGCCAGAAGTACCACGAGATCTTAAGGTCCGCAGTGCCCGCACTGTGGCAACTGAAGGGATCGAAACCCTCCCTTACGGAGAGATAACTAAACACAGAATGGATCCTCTCCCATGAGTATCGGAAACCACTATCCCGCCGAGTCCAACCCAATCCAAACGGCACCCTTACGGGTGGAGTTCGGACGATTTGCCCAGCGTACTTCTAGTAATGTCAAAAGCACGAGTTCTCAGGGTCCGCAGCTCCCGCACCACTGCTGCTGAGGGGATCGAACCCCCCCCTTTACGGGGAGATAACCTCTACAGTCGAATCTATACACAGAATGGGTAGAGAACAATACCTTTCGAAGGAAAATACAGTCTATAAAAAGCGGCGTAGATGGGGATCATGGCGAGAGATTACATTTTAAACGAAGAAGGCATAAGAATATGTCCTTGGTGGAGAAGGAAAGAAAACTTGGGTTTATATACTATCACATTGTGCCGAGAAGAAGTATCTGCCGGATTTTATAGTAACTCAAGGAGAGGGTTACCAGGCTATTTGGGAAGGATAGGGAAGTGATTGGTACATGTTTTCAAAAGGTGATGCAACTCAGATTGGAGTGTAAGGAAAAGAGACAAAGGAGGAGGAGAGTTAAATACAAAACTTATTATTTAGGTTCAAAATCATACAAGGATACAACAAAAAGATTTTCAACAAAATCCACCCACCCCAAACATGGAATTTATACGAATTTTTTTTATTTTCTAAAACATGGTTCTAAAGATTTTTATTAAAATGCTGTATATGAAATATTTTCACATGACAAATAAAATGTATATCTTTAATTTTCGTGGAACAGTATATGAAGCCCCCTTCATTTCGAAGAAATTTCGTATAATCTTGTATAATTGGTAAACGTTAAGCAATAGACGAAAACTTACTACACCAAAAATGTAGATCTCTTTAAAATACAGAATTTATTTAAAATAACTTTTTATGTGGCATCATTCCTTCCCGAGCTATCCATTATGAATATTCTAATTGTTCAATACTATTTTAAAGTTCTTTCTCGCGATTGCATGGAAACAGTATGGACTTTTAAGGCCAGCATATAGGGTTCAGTTCTTAAACATCTGACTATCGCTGTTCTCTTTGTATCTATAACAAAATGTGTAATGTAGCTATTTCCGGAAATGGTTATCTCGATTAAAATGAAGTATATAGAAAAATAAAGTTTCGTAGGAACAATTTGTATACCTACTAATAAGCGATAGAAGGTAGAGAAAGTCATGTGAATGTAATACTTAAGATTTTTATAAAAGACGTTGCAACTCAGATCGAGTGTAGGGGTGAAGGAATGAGTGTATTTATTTACATAACAGTATACATAAATTGAGACAGTATTTTTAACACTTAAATGATTTCAGTCTAATTATATAACATATAAGTTTAATAACAGCCCGCCTTAAAGCAATATGTGTATGTAACAATATATAAAAAGTGTATATTACAGTCATTGTAATTTTTTATATTATATTATACATGTTCAATAATGCTATGTGAATGTATTTGGTAATTTAATAATGTAGGAGCTGTGAGAATAATAGGTTAAAAGTTGCTAACAATGAGGTAACAATGAGGTAACCTTGAGGCAATAATGAGAAAGAAATATTTTAATTTTTGTGACAGTTTATAAAATAGCCAATTAACAACCAGAAAAAACTTTAGTTAAATGAAGGTATTCTATTGGACTAGGATTAACCACTTAGAAACTGAAATAGGGCAAATTGTACAAATTTAGCCGGTAGAAATCAGTTCAGTTGCTTGTAGACAGTGCTCA
This sequence comes from Deroplatys truncata, assembly GCA_030765065.1. Taxonomy (NCBI): domain Eukaryota; kingdom Metazoa; phylum Arthropoda; class Insecta; order Mantodea; family Mantidae; genus Deroplatys; species Deroplatys truncata. The sequence goes on along the minus strand of CM060989.1, from coordinate 76,684,267 downwards.
TAACTGGACGCGTTGGTTGTAGACAGTGTTTCTAACCGGACGCGAGATGTGTCCTCGAGAAATTTAATATATATTTTGTGTGAGACAAAAATAGTTTACATGTTAAAAAGTACAAGTAATTAATAAAAAATCTCACAGCTCTCTCTCTATCAGTGAAGTGTTATTTAAATAGTGTCAAGCATTAATAAAAGGAGTGAAGTAGAAATTATAATCTGTGTAAGTCTACATTCTTCAGTCGCACTACTCCCTGCTAAGACATTCACGTCTCTAAAAAATAAATACTGACGCAGGCGAGGCACAGATAAAATAATATTTAAAGAAACAGGCAAATTACAAAGTTAATATTTTTTAAACATTTGGGGCAAGGGCCACCGGAAAGTACATTTGGGGCGAAGGCTACAGGAAACACCATACGTGCGGTTGCAACTGCTTCAAGTTCGGCTCCCCAACAGTCGAAATATAATACATCTTCAAACTGACTGCTCATACGTAGCAGCAACAAGCCTTCTTCAAATTGGCTCCCAAAGCGTGGGGCAAATAATAATAATACAAAAAATCTTCAAAACAGATTACTATAAATCGCACGGATCCGCGGAAAGTACGTACTCTTATGATACACAAAATAATAAGCAATTTTTGAGAATAATAAAAACGACAACAAATAGAAGGAAACGAGAAACAAGTAGCATTTAAGAAAACACTATTACGCCAAAAAAGGTAAAACCTATTTAAATATAGCATCTTGAATATACAAAACTCCAAAACAGTGGTAAACCGTATTCCAATGCATTATTATATCCTATTATAGTAAACAAAGAACAGTTAAAATAACATGTACATCACATTAACAATTAATGAAAAAAGACATAAATGAATACAGCACCGTCTCCAACGATTATCTCTTCCTACGCCCCCACTTCCCTACCATCAGCCATCTCAGATCTCAGCTGTCTTGCCTTAAGTAGAAATTTACCTATCCTCTCCATGTCTTCTCTGCCTGCCAGTAACGTCCAACATGCCCTTAACTCTCCATTCGAGATGTTAAAGGATCGCGGTAATTATTTTTCCCTACATTCCTCCATACCGCTACATCTTGCCAAAAATAGCACCCATGACTCTTCCTCCTCGTAAATGGGGCAGCTTCTCCTGTCACTTTCAGGGAGGGGGAGGGAGGGTTAGTGTCTTAGGGGCGGATATGGGTTTGTCTTACAGACAATAGCGTGCATATATGCTCAAATTGTTTACTTTTGTTTGTTTGTGTGGGTTTTGCTGTTGATTTCGGTGTCTGTTTTTTCGTTCTTTCTTCTTTCCAATTCATATCAAATATCATTAAAGTTCAGTGTAACAAATACAGACAGAAACATGCAGATTACAAGGTGTGGTACAGATATTTCGTAAGTAAGGAATAATACAAACAATACTAAAATGAACTCATTTAAGAAAATACTGGGATACGTCAAATTTAATATTTTGAAAACAACATTTAACAAAAAAGAAATATTTTCAGTCATTAATGTGCAGGATGTGACGCCATCGACAAAAATTTAAATGACAACATAATATTATTTTTCATTTTTTTCTGAAAATAATCTTATTTGTTACATGAGCAAATTCATTTGTCTCATACAAAAGATTTGGCTGCTACGGGAAGTGATCTCCATCTACTTACACTATGTGATCAAAAGTAAACGGACACCCCCACAAACATACGTTTTTCATCTTAGGTGCATTGTGCTGCCTGGTACCCATTATCCGCGACCTCAGTAGTCATTAGACCTCGTGAAACAGCAAAACGGGATGCTCCGTGGAACTCACGGACTTCGAACGTGGTCAGGTGATTGGGTGTCACTTGTGTCAGAAGTCTGTACGCGAGATTTTCACACTCCTAAACATCCCTAGGTCCACTGCTTCTGATGAGATAATGAAGTGGACACGTGAAGGGACATGTACAGCACAAAAACGTACAGGTCAACCTCGTCTGTTGACTGACACAGACACATTTGAAGAGAGTCGTAACGAGTAATAGGCAGACATCTATCCAGACCATGACACAGGAATTACAAACTGCATCAGGATCCACTCCAAGTACTATGACAGTTAGGCGTGAGGTCGAGCGGCTGCTTATAAGCCACACATCACGCAGGAAAATGCCAAACGACGCCTCGCTTGGTGTAAGGAGCGTCAACATTACACGATTGAACAGTGGCAAAACGTTGTGTGGAGTGACGAATCACGGTACACAATGTGGCGATCCGATGGCAGGGTGTGGGAATGGCGAATGTCCGGCGAACGTCATCTGCTAGGGTGTGTAGTGCCAACAGTGAAATTCGAAGGTGGTGGTGTTATGGTGTGGTCGTGTTTTTCCTGGAGGGGGCTTGCACCCCTTATTGTTTTGCGAGGCACGATCACAGCGCAGACCTACATTGATATTTTAAGCACCTTTTGTTTCCCACTGTTGAAGAGCAATTCGGGGATGGCGATTGCATCTTTCAACACGATCGAGCACCTGTTCGTACTGCACGGCTGTGGCGGAGTGGTTATACGACAATAACATCCCTGTAATGGACTGGCCTGCATAGAGTCCTGACTTGAATCCTATAGAATACCTTTGGGATGTTTTGGAACGCCGACTTCGTGCCAGGCCTTACCGACCTACATCGATACCTCTCCTCAGTTCCGCACTCCGTGAAGAATGGGCTGCCATTCCCCTAAAAAACCTTCCAGCACCTGATTGAAAGTATGCCTGCGAGAGTGAACGCTGTCATCAAGGCTAAGGGTGGGCCAACACCATATTTACTTACAGCATTACCGATGGAGGGCGCCATGAACGTGTACGTCATTTTCAGCCAGGTGTGCGGATACTTTTGATCACATGGTGTATAACGTTTTTATAGGGATATTTAAAATGCAGAGTAGTTATTACCATGCCTGCTAGTATGGAAAAGATAAAATGAAGATTTGGAAGGAATGCAGAAATATATCACTAGAAATTATTGAAAATGTTCAACAAAAATTTACGCTTCGACTTAGCCACTGCCAGATTGTAAACGCGGAGCATTTTGAATACCTTATTAAATATTTAGAATTTCGTTTGTTAGATTAATTGTGTAAATTATGGAGCAATTTGTTAAACAAGCTAACAATTAAACTTCCTATAGAACCAAACCTGTTATGTGAAGCAAATTAATCTTTTTGCCACTATGATTTTAATTACGTCATATTATCTAGACGAATCTGTTAGGAGATACCTTATAGACCGGTGTGTGTGTGTGTGTGTGTGTGTGTGTGTGTGTGTGTGTGGATGGTTTGCCTTCTTGGACTCATCCTGTACCATACTACCTTACGTCACATGTCTACAGAAGCATGTGTACAGCAACTGTACGTCTGCTTTGTGATGGGCAGATGGCAGTCTAGACACGTGTCCACATAAACATGTTATGGCACTATTGTTAGCTGATGTGAATCAACACGTCCAATATGGAATAAATTAGGTGTCAGCTGATGGGAATCAACACGTCCGATATGGAATAAATTAGGTGTCAGCTGATGGGAATCAACACGTCCGATATGGAATAAATTAGGTGTCAGCTGATGGGAATCAACACGTCCGATATTGAATAAATTAGGTGTCAGCTGATGGGAATCAACACGTCCGATATGGAATAAATTAGGTGTCAGCTGATGGGAATCAACACGTCCGATATGGAATAAATTAGGTGTCAGCTGATGGGAATCAACACGTTCACTAGGGTTAAAGTAGATGTTAGCTGAATGGAATCAACACATCCGATATGGAATAAATTAGTTGTTAGCTTTTGGGAATCAACACGTCCGATATGGAATAAATTAGTTGTTAGCTTTTGGAAATCAACACGTCTGATATGGAATAAATTAGTTGTTAGCTGATGTGAATCAACACGTCAGTAGTAATAGTCCCGGATGAGCCAATTGTTTTTAACGATAATCCTGCCGCTAGGGGCGCTAGTGTCGCTAGTGTCGCTGCGTGCGACGGCGGCGGCGGTAAGTTTGAAAAGCGCCCTGAGCGGTAGGATTATCGTTAAATGGGTTGGCTCATCCGGGACGAGTTGAAAGAATTGAGGAAGTGACGTGGAGTGTTTTGATTGGTTCGTTAATTTGGGGTGGGAGATGGAGGAAGGGAGATGGAGGAGTATGGAGGTCGCGTGATGGAGAGGAGCTGGGTGGCGAGGTGTTGTCTGTGCGGAGGTCGGTACTGAAAGAGGGGTAAAGATGGGGGGCGAGGGATAAAAAGTGTAACAGAAAGTGACGTGTGAAGTTGTGATTGGTGGGAGTAAGAAGTGATTTTATTGGTGGAAAGGAACAAATGAGAGTTGTTGATTGGTAGGAATAAGAGGGATTATGATTGGTGGAAAAGAAAAAGTTGTGGGAGTGGGGTATGTTGGAGGTGATGGGAAAGGTGAGTTTTGCTAGCAGCAAGATTTGCAAAAGCCTGTCTTGAACTGATCAGCAATTTTTGAACGTCGGATGGTAGTTTTCTTGAGTGGATAGAGAGATGGGGGCGATATGAGATGCGGTGGCGAAAATGGGAACTAGACAAGGTTGTTGAGACAAGAGGTTTAAGGACGAGGAAATTTGGAGGTTAGTGGTGAACACGGCGGTCGCAAGAGGTGGGGGTAAGGAGACGCGGTGGTGAGAATGGGAACTAAAAGAAGATGGCGGTAGCAAGAGGTTAGAAGAGTAGATTTTGAGGTTAAAATAGCGGGAACTAAAAATGGCGGAGGGTCTGCGACAAGGAGATGCGGTGAGAACTAAACAAGATGGCGGACGCAAGAGGTGGGAAAGGAGGTTTGAGGTTACAGTACCAAAACATGAAAGGATATATTCCTACGCCAAGCAGGTCCGAAAAATAATTATGCGTGTGTTACTTACCTGTTACCGGTGTGGATGCGTCACCAAAAGCGCGGCACGCGACGCGAAAAAATAAAAGCAAACTGTTTTTGAAAATGCTTAACCAGCTTTAAGATCAACCAACATCACTACGCACTGATATACCTAGGTTTTTAAAGCGGTACAGACACCCTTTGCAGAGGCGTAATTTAACTATACCAAAAACCTGGTACTGGACCATCGTGATGGTCGCTAGCGTACGTAGGAGCAGGGTTCTCAAGCCGGTCGAAAGCGGTCAAAAACGTGTACGACGTAGGTGTTCGCAGTAGCTGCTGTCGAGTCAACCGTCGAGGTGTGAATAAACGAGATCTGTTCTCGCCGGCAATTTGGTTCGGAGATGTGAGCAGCGGCGAGGTGTTGTCTGTGCGGAGGTCGGGACTGAAAGAGGGAAAAGATGGGGAGCGAGGGATAAAAAGTGTAACAGAAAGTGACGTGTGAAGTTGTGATTGGTGGGAATAAGAAGTGATTTTATTGGTGGAAAGGAGCAAATGAAAGTTGCTGATTGGTAAGAATAAGAGAGGTTATGATTGGTGGAAAGAAAAAGGAGTGGGGTATGTTGGAGGTGATGGGAAAGGTAAGTTTTGCTAGCAACAAGATTTGCAAAAGCCTGTCGTGAACTGATCAGCAATTTTTGAACGTTGGATGGTAGTTTTCTTGAGTGGATAGAGAGATGGGGCGATATGAGATGCGGTGGCGAAAATGGGAACTAAACAAGGTGGTTGAGACAAGAGGTTTAAGGACGAGGAAAGTTGGAGGTTAGTGGTGAACATGGCGGTCGCAAGAGGTGGGGGTAAGGAGATGCGGTGGTGAGAATGGGAACTAAAAGAAGATGGCGGTAGCAAGAGGTTAGAAGAGTAGATTTTGAGGTTAAAATAGCGGGAACTAAAAATGGCGGAGGGTTTGCGACAAGGAGATGCGGTGAGAACTAAACAAGATGGCGGACGCAAGAGGAGGGTAAGGAGGTTTGAGGTTACAGTACCAAAACACGAAAGGATATATTCCTACGCCAAGCAGGTCCGAAAAATAATTATGCGTGTGTTACTTACCTGTTACCGGTGTGGATGCGTCACCAAAAGCGCGGCACGCGAGGCGGAAAAATAAAAGCAAACTGTTTTTGAAAATGCTTAACCAGCTTTAAGATCAACCAACATCACTACGCACTGATATACCTAGGTTTTTAAAGCGGTACAGACACCCTTTGCAGAGGCGTAATTTAACTATACCAAAACCTGGTACTGGACCATCGTGATGGTCGCTAGCGTACGTAGGAGCAGGGTTCTCAAGCCGGTCGAAAGCGGTCAAAAACGTGTACGACGTAGGTGTTGGCAGTAGCTGCTGCCGAGGCAACCGTCGAGGTGCGAATGAACGAGATCTGTTCTTGCAGGCAATCTGGTTGAGAGATGAGAGGCGCGGTGGTAAAAATGTGAACTAAATAAGATGGCGGAGGCACGAAGTTGAGGTTAAGGAGCGGCGAGGCGTTGACTGTGCGGCGGTTGGGGTCTGAAAGAGGGGGAAAGATGGCGAACGAGGGATAAAAAGTATAACAGAAAGTGACGTGTGAAGTTGTGATTGGTGGGAATAAGAAGTGACGTTATTGGTGGAAAGGAACAAATGAAAGTTGCTGATTGGCGAGAATAAGAGAGATTATGATTGGTGGAAAGAAAAAAGGTGTGGGAGTGGGGTATGTTGGAGGTGATGGAAAAGGTGAGTTTTGCTACCAACAACATTTGCAAAAGCCTATGCAGAACTCATCAGCAATTTTAAATAACTAGTGTTTCGGGGGTTTTCTCTGGTTGGTAGACGAATGCAAGCTGTTTCTACCATACTTATATTATTCGTCTTTTTCCTTTTTTTTTTTAAAATGACTAGTTTTTTTTTTTTTTTTTTTTTTTTTTTTTGGGAGTTTTCTGCGGATGGTAAACAAATGCAAGCTCTTTCTGCTTTTTCATAGGTTTTCCCTGGTTGGTAGGCGTGATCGGTAAGCGTTAGAATACTCTTAGAGCTTTTTTCAGGTTTTTTAGCGGTTGTCCCTGGCCGGTAGGCAAATGATAAAGTTTTTCTATAACGTCGTCGTTTTGGCTTGTGGCGCACGGATACTAGGCACGTACTCGCGCGCGCGCGCGCGCGCACACACACACACACACACACACTAAAATAGTAGCGTATAAAAAAAAACTGATGTGTTACACTCACATGACTTTCTCTACTCTTGTACAATCTAATTGGTAGCTTTTAAGCGATAGTCAAATATTTTAACGCTGGTTGCTATGTGGCGAATTCCATTCTGTTTGCATGTTCAGGACATAAAAAAAATGAATAAACGAATTTGAGAAAAAGTATAAGTATTGGAAAATTTAAGGAAATAACAAGCAATATCTCGAAAACGGTTCCCTCAACAAAAGAAACGTATATGACATAAGTTGTGTATTTTAACGCGATCTACATTTTTTGTGTAGTAAAATTTTGTCTATCTCTTATGGTTTACCAGTTATGCAAAAGTCGTTCACAATGAAGAATATTTTTGGAGACATTCCCAGAAAATTCGAGATATACATTTTATTTGACATGACAATATCTTAAACATATGATGTTTTAATCAAAATCGTTAGAGCCGTTTTTGAGAAAATTAAAATTTTCGAAAAATGTTCCATGTAAAGGGTAGTCTGGGGTGGGGGGATTTTCTTGAAAACCTTCATGTCGTATCTCTGGAAGATACTGAACCTAAATACCAAGTTTGGTGTTTATCCGACTGTTCGTTTTTGAGTTATGCTGTTCACAGACACACAGACACACAGACAGACACACACACGGACATGTTTCCAAAAATGCTTTTTTTTTTTTTTTTTTTCTGGATTCAGTGATTCTCAAAACATGTATTTCGAGTGAAATCTCGGTATCGAATTTTTGGGTGGAATGCAATACTTCCCCTACTTACTATACGTAGTAGAGAAAGTAAAAATGAATAACGCATTTGAGAAAAAGTATAAGTATTGGAAAATTTAAAGGAAATAACAAGCAATATCTCGAAAAACGGTTCACTCAACAAAATAAATGTATATGGCATAAGTTGTGTATTTTAACGCGATCTACATTTTTTGTGTAGCAAACTTTTGTCTATCTCTTACGGTTTATCAGTTATGAAAAAGTCGTTCACAATGAAGAATTCTTTTGGAGACATTCCCAGAAAATTCGAGATATACATTTCATTTCTCTCGACATTATCTTAAATATATGATATTTTCATCAAAATCGTTAGAGCCATTTTTTAATACAAAGAGAACGGGATTTCACAAGTGAAACAGTACTGTGATAACGATACCACTGAAACAAAAAAAAAAATCTGATGTGTAACACTCACATGACTTTCTCAACTCTTGTACAAAGTATTTTTACAAACGCTTATTCCCCATCTAGTTCATGTTAATCGAGATAAACATTTGCAAAATCTATTTTATTGCTAATTTTCTTGTATAAAAAAAAAATCTGATGTGTAACACTCACATGACGTTCTCTACTCTTGTACAAAGTATTTTTACAAACGCTTATGCTCCATCTAGTTCATGTTAATCGAGATAAACATTTGCAAACTCTATTTTATTGCTAATTTTCTTGTAGATGTAGGGGAAAATATATTTACAAGGGGAATATAGAAAAACAGTAGCCTTTAAGCACATACATATCTCTTAATAGCTGGTTGCTATGTGCAACACCATTCTTTTTGCCACAGATTAATACTGTTTGCATATCAAAGACAAAAAAAAATGAATAACGAAGTCCCATTTGAGAAAATAAATATTGGAAAATTAACAAACAATATCTCGAAAACGGTTCACTCAACAACAAAAATGTATATTACATAAGATGTGTATTTTAACGCGATCTACATTTTTTGTGTAGTAAAATTTTGTCTATCTCTTACGGTTTTTCAGTTATGAAAAAGACGTTCACAATGAAGAATACTTTTGGAGACATTCCCAGAAAATTCGAGATATACATTTCATTTCTCACGACATTATATTAAACATACGATATTTTTCATCAAAATCGTTAGAGCCATTTTTTTTTAATACAAAGAGAACGGGATTTCACAAGTGAAACAGTACTGTGATAACGATACCAACAAAACTAATTATTATTCACCCACTGAAACACATAAAAAAAATCTGATGTGTAACACTCACATGACTTTTCTCATCTCTTGTACAAAGTATTTTTACAAACGCTTATTCCCCATCTAGTTCATGTTAATCGAGATAAACATTTGCAAACTCTGTTTTATTGCTAATTTTGTTGTAGATGTAGGGAAAATATATTTACAAGGGGAATATAGAAAAACAGTAGCCTTTAAGCACATACATATCTCTTAATAGCTGGTTGCTATGTGCAACACCATTCTTTTTGCCACAGATTAATACTGTTTGCATATCAAAGACAAAAAAAAAATGAATAACGAAGTCCCATTTGAGAAAATAAATATTGGAAAATTAACAAACAATATCTCGAAAACGGTTCACTCAACAACAAAAATGTATATTACATAAGATGTGTATTTTAACGCGATCTACATTTTTTGTGTAGTAAAATTTTGTCTATCTCTTACGGTTTTTCAGTTATGAAAAAGACGTTCACAATGAAGAATACTTTTGGAGACATTCCCAGATAAATTCGAGATATACATTTCATTTCTCACGACATTATATTAAACATACGATATTTTTCATCAAAATCGTTAGAGCCATTTTTTTTAATACAAAGAGAACGGGATTTCACAAGTGAAACAGTACTGTGATAACGATACCAACAAAACTAATTATTATTCACCCACTGAAACACATAAAAAAAATCTGATGTGTAACACTCACATGACTTTTCTCATCTCTTGTACAAAGTATTTTTACAAACGCTTATTCCCCATCTAGTTCATGTTAATCGAGATAAACATTTGCAAACTCTGTTTTATTGCTAATTTTGTTGTAGATGTAGGGAAAATATATTTACAAGGGGAATATAGAAAAACAGTAGCCTTTAAGCACATACATATCTCTTAATAGCTGGTTGCTATGTGCAGTACCATTCTTTTTGCCACAGATTAATACTCTTTGCATATCAAAGACAAAAAAAAAATGAATAACGAATTCCCATTTGAGAAAATAACTATTGGAAAATTTAAGTAAATAACAAGCAATATCTCGAAAACGGTTCACTCAACAATAAAGATGTATATGACATAAGTTGTGTATTTTAACGCGATCTACATACTTTCGTACTCACCTATAAGATATAGAGGGTAGAGGTCGTACGAACGTAGCACTTTGAGAATCTATATTCAACAGTTGGTGTTACTCCTTAGAAAGGAAGTATCTGCTGATTTTTATTTAATTCTTTACATTTTACATAACACGTATGCACTGGCACAGCACAAAAGCACTACACACAATACTCAGTTTTAATATTTGCACTAATAACATCAGGAATAACTGAAGTCTGCAAACAGTCATTTCCCATGGGCAGCCTTACGTACAGAAAACGTGTGTGGCTGATCTATGCGTAAAAAGAGCCTGAGAGCGGATGTACGTCAGCGGTAAAATCTTTTAAATGCATTTTTATTGGCGATGGTAGAAAACGTGCAGTGGTGGATCGTGAAAATTCATATAAATGGATGTATCACCTCATAATAAGCCTCTATATACCAAGAATATTGAGTTTTTAAAAAGTCAGCAACTGTACCTGTGTTTCTATACGTGAACGTCAGATGGCAGCTTCGATACGTGTCCACGGAGACCTTAGTGCTAGGCAACTGTACCTCTGTTTCTATACGTGAACGGCAGATTGCAGCTTCGATACGTGTCCACGGAGACCTTAGTGCTAGGCAACTGTACCTCTGTTTCTATACGTGAACGGCAGATTGCAGCTTCGATACGTGTCCACGGAGACCTTAGTGCTAGGCAACTGCACCTCTGTTTCTATACGTGAACGGCAGATTGCAGCTTCGATACGTGTCCACGGAGACCTTAGCGCTAGGCAACTGCACCTCTGTTTCTATACGTGAACGGCAGATTGCAGCTTCGATACGTGTCCACGGAGACCTTAGTGCTAGGCAACTGTACCTCTGTTTCTATACGTGAACGGCAGATTGCAGCTTCGATACGTGTCCACGGAGACCTTAGTGCTAGGCAACTGTACCTCTGTTTGTATACGTGAACGGCAGATTGCAGCTTCGATACGTGTCCACGGAGACCTTAGTGCTAGGCAACTGCACCTCTGTTTCTATACGTGAACGGCAGATTGCAGCTTCGATACGTATCCACGGAGACCTTAGTGCTAGGCAACTGCACCTCTGTTTCTATACGTGAACGGCAGATTGCAGCTTCAATACGTGTCCACGGAGACCTTAGTGCTAGGCAACTGTACCTCTGTTTCTATACGTGAACGGGAAATTGCAGCTTCGATACGTGTCCACGGAGACCTTAGTGCTAGGCAACTGCACCTCTGTTTCTATACGTGAACGTCAAATTGCAGCTTCGATACGTGTCCACGGAGACCTTAGTGCTAGGCAACTGCACCTCTGTTTCTATACGTGAACGGCAGATTGCAGCTTCGATACGTATCCACGGGGACCTTAGTGCTAGGGAACTGCACCTCTGTTTGTATACGTGAACGGCAGATTGCAGCTTCAATACGTGTACACGGAGACCTTAGTGCTAGGCAGCTGTACCTCTGTTTCTATACGTGAACGGCAGATTGCAGCTTCGATACGTGTCCACGGAGATCTTAGTGCTAGGCAGCTATACCTGTTTCTATACGTGAACGTCAGATTGCAGCTTCGATACGTGTTCACGGAGACCTTAGTGCTAGGCAACTGTACCTGTGTTTCTATACGTGTCCACGGAGACCTTAGTGCTAGACAACTGTACCTCTGTTTCTATACGTGAACGGCAGATTGCAGCTTCAATACGTGTCCACGGAGACCTTAGTGCTAGTGCTAGGCAACTATACCTCTGTTTCTATACGTGAACGGCAGATTGCAGGTTCGATACGTGTCCACGGAGATCTTAGTGCTAGGCAACTATACCTGTTTCTATACGTGAACGGCAGATTGCAGCTTCGATACGTGTCCACGGAGACCTTAGTGCTAGGCAACTGTACCTGTGTTTCTATACGTGAACGTCAGATGGCAGCTTCGATACGTGTCCACGGAGACCTTAGTGTTAGGCAACTGTACCTCTGTTTCTATACGTGAACGGCAGATTGCAGCTTCGATACGTGTCCACGGAGACCTTTCGCTTCAGGTGACAAAATAACACTAGGCACTTGTGTGCCGTGGTGTAAGCCGCAATCACGGTATTGGTAGCGTGGATCTCCTTGGGGCTCTCCTCGGAGTTACCTCAACACCACGTACATGACCTGGTTCGTCACGGGTACGCAGGTCTGCACTACCACTTCCTCGGCGTTGAGCAGGCCCAGGAGGCGATCGTACCGGTACACCAGCTAGCACGTGGACATGTTATCGCGCGGTGGTGTTGCGTGTGCGAGGTATGGAAACTCAAGGACGCAAAACATGCACGACCGAGGGTTAAAAAGCAGAACAAGTAGTGACGTGGAGCGTTGTGATTGGTGTAAATAAGACGATCTCTGATAGGTGGACAAATTGAAATAACGTGATGTGATAGGCGAAAATAAAATCAAAGGTGATTGGATGAAAAATGACGAGAAGGAATTAGCGGTGAATTTGTGAACTAAGATGGCGAAGATTTTTTTTTTTTTTAAAAAAAAGGATAATATAAGTACGGCAACTGTAACGGTTTACGGCAAACGCGCGCCGCGCAATGCGTCACGCCGGGCATCTAGCTCAATATGATTTTTGTTTTATTGCCCGGGCGTGACGCATTGCGCGGCGCGCGTTTGCCGTAAACCGTTACAGTTGCCGTACTTATATTATCCTTTTTTTTAAAAAAAAAAAAAATCTTCGCCATCTTAGTTCACAAATTCACCGCTAATTCCTTCTCGTCATTTTTCATCCAATCACCTTTGATTTTATTTTCGCCTATCACATCACGTTATTTCAATTTGTCCACCTATCAGAGATCGTCTTATTTACACCAATCACAACGCTCCACGTCACTACTTGTTCTGCTTTTTAACCCTCGGTCGTGCATGTTTTGCGTCCTTGAGTTTCCATACCTCGCACACGCAACACCACCGCGCGATAACATGTCCACGTGCTAGCTGGTGTACCGGTACGATCGCCTCCTGGGCCTGCTCAACGCCGAGGAAGTGGTAGTGCAGACCTGCGTACCCGTGACGAACCAGGTCATGTACGTGGTGTTGAGGTAACTCCGAGGAGAGCCCCAAGGAGATCCACGCTACCAATACCGTGATTGCGGCTTACACCACGGCACACAAGTGCCTAGTGTTATTTTGTCACCTGAAGCGAAAGGTCTCCGTGGACACGTATCGAAGCTGCAATCTGCCGTTCACGTATAGAAACAGAGGTACAGTTGCCTAACACTAAGGTCTCCGTGGACACGTATCGAAGCTGCCATCTGACGTTCACGTATAGAAACACAGGTACAGTTGCCTAGCACTAAGGTCTCCGTGGACACGTATCGAAGCTGCAATCTGCCGTTCACGTATAGAAACAGGTATAGTTGCCTAGCACTAAGATCTCCGTGGACACGTATCGAACCTGCAATCTGCCGTTCACGTATAGAAACAGAGGTATAGTTGCCTAGCACTAGCACTAAGGTCTCCGTGGACACGTATTGAAGCTGCAATCTGCCGTTCACGTATAGAAACAGAGGTACAGTTGTCTAGCACTAAGGTCTCCGTGGACACGTATAGAAACACAGGTACAGTTGCCTAGCACTAAGGTCTCCGTGAACACGTATCGAAGCTGCAATCTGACGTTCACGTATAGAAACAGGTATAGCTGCCTAGCACTAAGATCTCCGTGGACACGTATCGAAGCTGCAATCTGCCGTTCACGTATAGAAACAGAGGTACAGCTGCCTAGCACTAAGGTCTCCGTGTACACGTATTGAAGCTGCAATCTGCCGTTCACGTATACAAACAGAGGTGCAGTTCCCTAGCACTAAGGTCCCCGTGGATACGTATCGAAGCTGCAATCTGCCGTTCACGTATAGAAACAGAGGTGCAGTTGCCTAGCACTAAGGTCTCCGTGGACACGTATCGAAGCTGCAATTTGACGTTCACGTATAGAAACAGAGGTGCAGTTGCCTAGCACTAAGGTCTCCGTGGACACGTATCGAAGCTGCAATCTCCCGTTCACGTATAGAAACAGAGGTACAGTTGCCTAGCACTAAGGTCTCCGTGGACACGTATTGAAGCTGCAATCTGCCGTTCACGTATAGAAACAGAGGTGCAGTTGCCTAGCACTAAGGTCTCCGTGGATACGTATCGAAGCTGCAATCTGCCGTTCACGTATAGAAACAGAGGTGCAGTTGCCTAGCACTAAGGTCTCCGTGGACACGTATCGAAGCTGCAATCTGCCGTTCACGTATACAAACAGAGGTACAGTTGCCTAGCACTAAGGTCTCCGTGGACACGTATCGAAGCTGCAATCTGCCGTTCACGTATAGAAACAGAGGTACAGTTGCCTAGCACTAAGGTCTCCGTGGACACGTATCGAAGCTGCAATCTGCCGTTCACGTATAGAAACAGAGGTGCAGTTGCCTAGCGCTAAGGTCTCCGTGGACACGTATCGAAGCTGCAATCTGCCGTTCACGTATAGAAACAGAGGTGCAGTTGCCTAGCACTAAGGTCTCCGTGGACACGTATCGAAGCTGCAATCTGCCGTTCACGTATAGAAACAGAGGTACAGTTGCCTAGCACTAAGGTCTCCGTGGACACGTATCGAAGCTGCAATCTGCCGTTCACGTATAGAAACAGAGGTACAGTTGCCTAGCACTAAGGTCTCCGTGGACACGTATCGAAGCTGCCATCTGACGTTCACGTATAGAAACACAGGTACAGTTGCTGACTTTTTAAAAACTCAATATTCTTGGTATATAGAGGCTTATTATGAGGTGATACATCCATTTATATGAATTTTCACGATCCACCACTGCACGTTTTCTACCATCGCCAATAAAAATGCATTTAAAAGATTTTACCGCTGACGTACATCCGCTCTCAGGCTCTTTTTACGCATAGATCAGCCACACACGTTTTCTGTACGTAAGGCTGCCCATGGGAAATGACTGTTTGCAGACTTCAGTTATTCCTGATGTTATTAGTGCAAATATTAAAACTGAGTATTGTGTGTAGTGCTTTTGTGCTGTGCCAGTGCATACGTGTTATGTAAAATGTAAAGAATTAAATAAAAATCAGCAGATACTTCCTTTCTAAGGAGTAACACCAACTGTTGAATATAGATTCTCAAAGTGCTACGTTCGTACGACCTCTACCCTCTATATCTTATAGGTGAGTACGAAAGTATGTAGATCGCGTTAAAATACACAACTTATGTCATATACATCTTTATTGTTGAGTGAACCGTTTTCGAGATATTGCTTGTTATTTACTTAAATTTTCCAATAGTTATTTTCTCAAATGGGAATTCGTTATTCATTTTTTTTTTGTCTTTGATATGCAAAGAGTATTAATCTGTGGCAAAAAGAATGGTACTGCACATAGCAACCAGCTATTAAGAGATATGTATGTGCTTAAAGGCTACTGTTTTTCTATATTCCCCTTGTAAATATATTTTCCCTACATCTACAACAAAATTAGCAATAAAACAGAGTTTGCAAATGTTTATCTCGATTAACATGAACTAGATGGGGAATAAGCGTTTGTAAAAATACTTTGTACAAGAGATGAGAAAAGTCATGTGAGTGTTACACATCAGATTTTTTTTATGTGTTTCAGTGGGTGAATAATAATTAGTTTTGTTGGTATCGTTATCACAGTACTGTTTCACTTGTGAAATCCCGTTCTCTTTGTATTAAAAAAAATGGCTCTAACGATTTTGATGAAAAATATCGTATGTTTAATATAATGTCGTGAGAAATGAAATGTATATCTCGAATTTATCTGGGAATGTCTCCAAAAGTATTCTTCATTGTGAACGTCTTTTTCATAACTGAAAAACCGTAAGAGATAGACAAAATTTTACTACACAAAAAATGTAGATCGCGTTAAAATACACATCTTATGTAATATACATTTTTGTTGTTGAGTGAACCGTTTTCGAGATATTGTTTGTTAATTTTCCAATATTTATTTTCTCAAATGGGACTTCGTTATTCATTTTTTTTTTGTCTTTGATATGCAAACAGTATTAATCTGTGGCAAAAAGAATGGTGTTGCACATAGCAACCAGCTATTAAGAGATATGTATGTGCTTAAAGGCTACTGTTTTTCTATATTCCCCTTGTAAATATATTTTCCCTACATCTACAACAAAATTAGCAATAAAACAGAGTTTGCAAATGTTTATCTCGATTAACATGAACTAGATGGGGAATAAGCGTTTGTAAAAATACTTTGTACAAGAGATGAGAAAAGTCATGTGAGTGTTACACATCAGATTTTTTTTATGTGTTTCAGTGGGTGAATAATAATTAGTTTTGTTGGTATCGTTATCACAGTACTGTTTCACTTGTGAAATCCCGTTCTCTTTGTATTAAAAAAAAATGGCTCTAACGATTTTGATGAAAAATATCGTATGTTTAATATAATGTCGTGAGAAATGAAATGTATATCTCGAATTTTCTGGGAATGTCTCCAAAAGTATTCTTCATTGTGAACGTCTTTTTCATAACTGAAAAACCGTAAGAGATAGACAAAATTTTACTACACAAAAAATGTAGATCGCGTTAAAATACACATCTTATGTAATATACATTTTTGTTGTTGAGTGAACCGTTTTCGAGATATTGTTTGTTAATTTTCCAATATTTATTTTCTCAAATGGGACTTCGTTATTCATTTTTTTTTGTCTTTGATATGCAAACAGTATTAATCTGTGGCAAAAAGAATGGTGTTGCACATAGCAACCAGCTATTAAGAGATATGTATGTGCTTAAAGGCTACTGTTTTTCTATATTCCCCTTGTAAATATATTTTCCCCTACATCTACAAGAAAATTAGCAATAAAATAGAGTTTGCAAATGTTTATCTCGATTAACATGAACTAGATGGAGCATAAGCGTTTGTAAAAATACTTTGTACAAGAGTAGAGAACGTCATGTGAGTGTTACACATCAGATTTTTTTTTTTATACAAGAAAATTAGCAATAAAATAGATTTTGCAAATGTTTATCTCGATTAACATGAACTAGATGGGGAATAAGCGTTTGTAAAAATACTTTGTACAAGAGTTGAGAAAGTCATGTGAGTGTTACACATCAGATTTTTTTTTTTGTTTCAGTGGTATCGTTATCACAGTACTGTTTCACTTGTGAAATCCCGTTCTCTTTGTATTAAAAAATGGCTCTAACGATTTTGATGAAAATATCATATATTTAAGATAATGTCGAGAGAAATGAAATGTATATCTCGAATTTTCTGGGAATGTCTCCAAAAGAATTCTTCATTGTGAACGACTTTTTCATAACTGATAAACCGTAAGAGATAGACAAAAGTTTGCTACACAAAAAATGTAGATCGCGTTAAAATACACAACTTATGCCATATACATTTATTTTGTTGAGTGAACCGTTTTTCGAGATATTGCTTGTTATTTCCTTTAAATTTTCCAATACTTATACTTTTTCTCAAATGCGTTATTCATTTTTACTTTCTCTACTACGTATAGTAAGTAGGGGAAGTATTGCATTCCACCCAAAAATTCGATACCGAGATTTCACTCGAAATACATGTTTTGAGAATCACTGAATCCAGAAAAAAAAAAAAAAAAAAAGCATTTTTGGAAACATGTCCGTGTGTGTGTCTGTCTGTGTGTCTGTGTGTCTGTGAACAGCATAACTCAAAAACGAACAGTCGGATAAACACCAAACTTGGTATTTAGGTTCAGTATCTTCCAGAGATACGACATGAAGGTTTTCAAGAAAATCCCCCCACCCCAGACTACCCTTTACATGGAACATTTTTCGAAAATTTTAATTTTCTCAAAAACGGCTCTAACGATTTTGATTAAAACATCATATGTTTAAGATATTGTCATGTCAAATAAAATGTATATCTCGAATTTTCTGGGAATGTCTCCAAAAATATTCTTCATTGTGAACGACTTTTGCATAACTGGTAAACCATAAGAGATAGACAAAATTTTACTACACAAAAAATGTAGATCGCGTTAAAATACACAACTTATGTCATATACGTTTCTTTTGTTGAGGGAACCGTTTTCGAGATATTGCTTGTTATTTCCTTAAATTTTCCAATACTTATACTTTTTCTCAAATTCGTTTATTCATTTTTTTTATGTCCTGAACATGCAAACAGAATGGAATTCGCCACATAGCAACCAGCGTTAAAATATTTGACTATCGCTTAAAAGCTACCAATTAGATTGTACAAGAGTAGAGAAAGTCATGTGAGTGTAACACATCAGTTTTTTTTTATACGCTACTATTTTAGTGTGTGTGTGTGTGTGTGCGCGCGCGCGCGCGCGCGAGTACGTGCCTAGTATCCGTGCGCCACAAGCCAAAACGACGACGTTATAGAAAAACTTTATCATTTGCCTACCGGCCAGGGACAACCGCTAAAAAACCTGAAAAAAGCTCTAAGAGTATTCTAACGCTTACCGATCACGCCTACCAACCAGGGAAAACCTATGAAAAAGCAGAAAGAGCTTGCATTTGTTTACCATCCGCAGAAAACTCCCAAAAAAAAAAAAAAAAAAAAAAAAAAAACTAGTCATTTTAAAAAAAAAAAGGAAAAAGACGAATAATATAAGTATGGTAGAAACAGCTTGCATTCGTCTACCAACCAGAGAAAACCCCCGAAACACTAGTTATTTAAAATTGCTGATGAGTTCTGCATAGGCTTTTGCAAATGTTGTTGGTAGCAAAACTCACCTTTTCCATCACCTCCAACATACCCCACTCCCACACCTTTTTTCTTTCCACCAATCATAATCTCTCTTATTCTCGCCAATCAGCAACTTTCATTTGTTCCTTTCCACCAATAACGTCACTTCTTATTCCCACCAATCACAACTTCACACGTCACTTTCTGTTATACTTTTTATCCCTCGTTCGCCATCTTTCCCCCTCTTTCAGACCCCAACCGCCGCACAGTCAACGCCTCGCCGCTCCTTAACCTCAACTTCGTGCCTCCGCCATCTTATTTAGTTCACATTTTTACCACCGCGCCTCTCATCTCTCAACCAGATTGCCTGCAAGAACAGATCTCGTTCATTCGCACCTCGACGGTTGCCTCGGCAGCAGCTACTGCCAACACCTACGTCGTACACGTTTTTGACCGCTTTCGACCGGCTTGAGAACCCTGCTCCTACGTACGCTAGCGACCATCACGATGGTCCAGTACCAGGTTTTGGTATAGTTAAATTACGCCTCTGCAAAGGGTGTCTGTACCGCTTTAAAAACCTAGGTATATCAGTGCGTAGTGATGTTGGTTGATCTTAAAGCTGGTTAAGCATTTTCAAAAACAGTTTGCTTTTATTTTTCCGCCTCGCGTGCCGCGCTTTTGGTGACGCATCCACACCGGTAACAGGTAAGTAACACACGCATAATTATTTTTCGGACCTGCTTGGCGTAGGAATATATCCTTTCGTGTTTTGGTACTGTAACCTCAAACCTCCTTACCCTCCTCTTGCGTCCGCCATCTTGTTTAGTTCTCACCGCATCTCCTTGTCGCAAACCCTCCGCCATTTTTAGTTCCCGCTATTTTAACCTCAAAATCTACTCTTCTAACCTCTTGCTACCGCCATCTTCTTTTAGTTCCCATTCTCACCACCGCATCTCCTTACCCCCACCTCTTGCGACCGCCATGTTCACCACTAACCTCCAACTTTCCTCGTCCTTAAACCTCTTGTCTCAACCACCTTGTTTAGTTCCCATTTTCGCCACCGCATCTCATATCGCCCCATCTCTCTATCCACTCAAGAAAACTACCATCCAACGTTCAAAAATTGCTGATCAGTTCACGACAGGCTTTTGCAAATCTTGTTGCTAGCAAAACTTACCTTTCCCATCACCTCCAACATACCCCACTCCTTTTTCTTTCCACCAATCATAACCTCTCTTATTCTTACCAATCAGCAACTTTCATTTGCTCCTTTCCACCAATAAAATCACTTCTTATTCCCACCAATCACAACTTCACACGTCACTTTCTGTTACACTTTTTATCCCTCGCTCCCCATCTTTTCCCTCTTTCAGTCCCGACCTCCGCACAGACAACACCTCGCCGCTGCTCACATCTCCGAACCAAATTGCCGGCGAGAACAGATCTCGTTTATTCACACCTCGACGGTTGACTCGACAGCAGCTACTGCGAACACCTACGTCGTACACGTTTTTGACCGCTTTCGACCGGCTTGAGAACCCTGCTCCTACGTACGCTAGCGACCATCACGATGGTCCAGTACCAGGTTTTTGGTATAGTTAAATTACGCCTCTGCAAAGGGTGTCTGTACCGCTTTAAAAACCTAGGTATATCAGTGCGTAGTGATGTTGGTTGATCTTAAAGCTGGTTAAGCATTTTCAAAAACAGTTTGCTTTTATTTTTTCGCGTCGCGTGCCGCGCTTTTGGTGACGCATCCACACCGGTAACAGGTAAGTAACACACGCATAATTATTTTTCGGACCTGCTTGGCGTAGGAATATATCCTTTCATGTTTTGGTACTGTAACCTCAAACCTCCTTTCCCACCTCTTGCGTCCGCCATCTTGTTTAGTTCTCACCGCATCTCCTTGTCGCAGACCCTCCGCCATTTTTAGTTCCCGCTATTTTAACCTCAAAATCTACTCTTCTAACCTCTTGCTACCGCCATCTTCTTTTAGTTCCCATTCTCACCACCGCGTCTCCTTACCCCCACCTCTTGCGACCGCCGTGTTCACCACTAACCTCCAAATTTCCTCGTCCTTAAACCTCTTGTCTCAACAACCTTGTCTAGTTCCCATTTTCGCCACCGCATCTCATATCGCCCCCATCTCTCTATCCACTCAAGAAAACTACCATCCGACGTTCAAAAATTGCTGATCAGTTCAAGACAGGCTTTTGCAAATCTTGCTGCTAGCAAAACTCACCTTTCCCATCACCTCCAACATACCCCACTCCCACAACTTTTTCTTTTCCACCAATCATAATCCCTCTTATTCCTACCAATCAACAACTCTCATTTGTTCCTTTCCACCAATAAAATCACTTCTTACTCCCACCAATCACAACTTCACACGTCACTTTCTGTTACACTTTTTATCCCTCGCCCCCCATCTTTACCCCTCTTTCAGTACCGACCTCCGCACAGACAACACCTCGCCACCCAGCTCCTCTCCATCACGCGACCTCCATACTCCTCCATCTCCCTTCCTCCATCTCCCACCCCAAATTAACGAACCAATCAAAACACTCCACGTCACTTCCTCAATTCTTTCAACTCGTCCCGGATGAGCCAACCCATTTAACGATAATCCTACCGCTCAGGGCGCTTTTCAAACTTACCGCCGCCGCCGTCGCACGCAGCGACACTAGCGACACTAGCGCCCCTAGCGGCAGGATTATCGTTAAAAACAATTGGCTCATCCGGGACTATTACTACTCACGTCCGATATGGAATAAAATAGGTCTTAGCTGATGTGAATCAACACGTCCGATATGGAGTAAAATAGGTCTTGCTTATGTGAATCAACACGTCCGATATGTAATAAATTAGTTGTTAGCTTTTGGGAATCAACACGTCCGATATGGAATAAATTAGTTGTTAGCTTTTGGGAATCAACACGTCTGATATGGAATAAATTATTTGTTAGCTGATGGGAATCAACACGTTCGATATGAATAAATTAGTTGTTAGCTGATGGGAATCAACACGTCTGATATGGAATAAATTAGTTGTTAGCTGATGGGAATCAACACGTCCGATATGGAATAAATTAGTTGTTAGCTTTTGGGAATCAACACGTCCGATATGGAATAAATTAGTTGTTAGCTTTTGGGAATCAACACGTCTGATATGGAATAAATTAGTTGTTAGCTGATGGGAATCAACACGTCCGATATGGAATAAATTAGTTGTTAGCTGATGGGAATCAACACGTCAGATATGGAATAAATTAGTTGTTAGCTGATGGGAATCAACACGTCTGATATGGAATAAATTAGTTGTTAGCTGATGGGAATCAACACGTCCGATATGGAATAAATTAGTTGTTATTTGATGGGAATCAACGCGTCCGATATGGAATAAATTAGTTCTTAGCTGATGGGAATCAACACGTTTGATATGGAATAAATTATGTGTTACCTGATGCGAATAATCAGGTCCGATATGGAATAAATTAAGTGTTAGCTGATGGGAATCAACACATCCGATATGGAATAAATTAAGTGTTAACTGATGGGAATCAACACGTCCGATAGGAATACATTAGTTGTTAGCTGATGGGAATCAACACGTCCGATATGGAATAAATTAGTTGTTAGCTGATGGGAATCAACACGTCCGATATGGAATAAATTAGCTGTTAGCTGATGGGAATCAACACGTCCGATATGGAATAAATTAGTGGTTAGCTGATGGGAATCAACACGTCTGATATGGAATAAATTAGTTGTTAGCTGATGGGAATCAACACGTCTGATATGGAATAAATTAGTTGTTAGCTGATGGAAACAACACGTCCGATATGGAATAAATTAGTTGTTAGTTGATGGGAATCAACACATCCGATATGGAATAAATTAGTTGTTAGCTGATGGGAATCAACACGTCTTATATGGAATAAATTATGTGTTATCTGATGCTAATAATCAGGTCCGATATGGAATAAATTAAGTGTTAGCTGATGGGAATCAACACATCCGATATGGAATAAATTAGGTGTCAGCTGATGGGAATCAACACGTCCGATATGGAATAAATTAGGTGTCAGCTGATGGGAATCAACACGTCCGATTTGGAATAAATTAGGTGTCAGCTGATGGGAATCAACACGTCCGATATTGAATAAATTAGGTGTCAGCTGATGGGAATCAACACGTCCGATATGGAATAAATTAGGTGTCAGCTGATGGGAATCAACACGTCCGATATGGAATAAATTAGGTGTCAGCTGATGGGAATCAACACGTCCGATATGGAATAAATTAGTTGTTAGCTGATGGGAATCAACACGTCTGATATGGAATAAATTACTTGTTAGCTGATGGGAATCAACACGTCTGATATGGAATAAATTATGTGTTATCTGATGCGAATAAACACGTCCGATATGGAATAAATTAAGTGTTAGCTGATGGGAATAAACACATCCGATATGGAATAAATTAAGTGTTAACTGATGGGAATCAACACGTCTGATATGGAATAAATTATGTGTTATCTGATGCAAATAAACACGTCCGATATGGAATAAATTAAGTGTTAGCTTATGGGAATCAACACGTCCGATCTGGAATAAATTAAGTGTTAGCTGATGGGAATCAACACGTCTGATATGGAATAAATTATGTGTTATCTGATGCGAATAAACACGTCCGATATGGAATAAATTAAGTGTTAACTGATGGGAATCAACACGTCCGATATGGAATAAATTAAGTGTTAGCTGATGGGAATCAACACGTCCGATCTGGAATAAATTAAGTGTTAACTGATGGGAATCAACACGTCTGATATGGAATAAATTATGTGTTATCTGATGCGTATAAACACGTCCGATATGGAATAAATTAAGTGTTAACTGATGGGAATCTACACGTCCGATATGGAATAAATTAAGTGTTAGCTGATGGGAATAAACACGTCCGATCTGGAATAAATTAAGTGTTAACTGATGCGAATAAACACGTCCGATATGGAATAATTTAAGTGTTAGCTGATGGGAATCAACACGTCCGATATGGAATAAATTAAGTGTTAGCTGATGGGAATCAACACGTCCGATATGGAATAAATTAAGTGTTAACTGATGCGAATAAACACGTCCGATATGGAATAAATTATGTGTTAACTGATGGGAATCAACACGTCCGATATGGAATAAATTATGTGTTAATTGATGTGTATCAACACGTTCGATCTGGAATAAATTATGTGTTAATTGATGTGTATCAACACGTCCGATATGGAATAAATTATGTTAGCTGATGTGTATCAACACGTACGTTTTGGGAATGAATTCCAGTCCAAGCACTGTAAAGTAGAAGAATTATTACAAACCAGCCTTCAACATTTTAAACTTTTAGCTGAACAACGCTATAATTTGCAGTAAATTTGGAGCTATATCTACCAAGCGGTATGTCTCAGGCGAACGTTTGCGGCCCGTATTCGAGAGGTCGTGGGTTCGATTCCGCGTCCTACATTCTTAACCTATAGTTTTTCTTTTCGGCGGTTTCCCCGAGTTGCTAGGCAAATACTGGGAAGGATTTCCTGCCTCTCTATTTTATCTCCAATCTCATTTCACTTCAGCTTTCATCTCCTTGATCTGTTTCAGGGTTGCAAGTTTCGGCGTGAGGTCTCGGAGTAGGCATAGCAGGGGAAAAGGATGCTCGGAATGGGAGCTTCTCCGGTCCCGGGTCCCCAGAGGATGTGAAAGCCAACAGGGGTGCGGGGAGGGTTTACACCAGCTGCATCTGGAGAGTTTAAATCTGTAAACGGTGCGGAACCCTGCCCTCTTCCTGTCGTGCCTCCTGGTCTGGCGGCCGCCTGTCTCTTTCACCGCATCCTTCCAGGGGGGTCTCTTCCCGCACCGTTTTCGCTTGTACTGCTTTCGGTCCGCCTGCTGCATGACGTCATCGAGAGTGAAGTTTTAGCTAGCCAGTATTCTGCACCGTACTTTTCGGCATGAAAGATCGTATAATATTCTCGTTATACGATCTGTTTCGACCCTATACTGCTTGAAACAAAATCGCATCTATAACTAGACTTAGTCTTGGAAATAACAAACACAAACCTGTCTTTTTACAGCTAAATACCCAACTGGCGCCAATTTCATTTCTCCTTGAAATATTCACTAAAACGCTGTCGATATATGAAATTTGGTCTTGAGGGATGACTTACAGCATACATGTTATTCAAAGAAACAGAGATATGTAGATATGAAGCAGATATTTGTTATATTAAAGTTGTTCAGAAGCTCTAAGTTGCAAGCTTTAAAACCATTTTCTTAGTTTATGCTATTGCTTGACTTTAATTATATTATGTTAAAGAAAACCAATAACACATTATTGGGCCAATTTTAGCAACGAAAATAAAATACGTTATACGCTATATAAAATTCAACGTTATACGCTATCGGGTCTTAAACTTTGATTCGAAATTAAATTGTATTGTTTGTTTATGGATTGTGAAAAACGCAGCTTAATGAGAGAAACTGTATGTTGATCGTGCTATTATGTAATATGACTTAAACATAGCAGTTTTAAAAGTCATGATAGCTGAAAACTTGATATATGTGCATGTTTTCCGAGACTTTTTTTTTCGCGTCTAGGTAAAAGCATGAATAATCGACATGCATATTTAAAATAATTTTTTTAAAAAGAATTTTATTAATATAACTATTTTGGCAGAAGAGAGTAACTCCACAAAATGAATTAAATTCACATAACATTCGACTACTTGAAGTAGATAATGGACACATGCTGAAAAACAGTTATCTGCACAGCAAGTCTTAAAAATATCCTCCAATTTTCAAATAAACCGAATTTACAGAGTAGTGTACATTCGAATGATGTGTTCAGAATTTGAATATTTTGGCTTCATTATTTAGGCTGAGAATGTGTTTATATAAACCTAGTTTCTTAATTATTTCTAGTATAAAGTTGTTTTAATTTTTTAATTAATGAATAATTAATTGTACATAGTTTCCATTTGATCCTTCCTACTTGAAAGAGTAAGAACAAGGATGCGTCTAGCCTTAATATTTTGGAGATATTAATTTTAGAACAACCTTTCCTGTATGCTTTAGTATACGCTCGCAACCAATACCCTTAAAAGCACACAAATGTAATGCTTTCACCCACGGGAAAGTGGGTGTTGTTAAAAGGAGGTGTATTAGTGTATTGCACTGGCGATCATTGAAACATATTACACTGATCTTTTTAAAAGGAGGTAGATCTAAGGAACTTGCCAATTGTAATTAGGTGCCTATATTATTTAGTATTTATGCAAGGAAAGTGCAATAACTTAGTCGTATCTTAGTTTTCGTTATTTTGTATAAAACATGGACACATTTCACGCCAAACTGGCAGGAGAGGCTTTACGAAACAAATCAATATTATGTGAGCAAATACAGGGGAGATGAACGTAAATACATGAGAGAAAATGTCAGAGCGGTGTTTTATAAGCAGGGCACGGATTTTGATGACTAATTTTTTTTAAAATGACTACATTTGTTTTAAAATGACAACATTTGTTTCAAAATGACTTTGTAATTACAAAAAATTATCTAAAATGAGATTTATTTGATTTACTAAAATTAGTGTACAGAAAGTTATAAATTAATTTATATATTGATATAACTCCTATACAAGAAGAAAAAAATAAGTAAAAGAGCAGTGAAAATGTTCTTGTTCAAAGAATCTGAAAAGAAAAGAAAATGTTCTTACTTTCCTTTTCAGATTCTTCAAACAAGTAAGAACATTATTTTCTTTGCTTTTCAGATTCTCCAAACAAGAACATAGAACAAATATATTTTCAATTAATTTTCTAACTTATTGTGTTTTTAAACAGGTCTTACAAAAGTGTAGCATTAACTCTTTTGAGAACTCAGAATATGCAATGTTTATTGCAAATGAAGAGGATTTCACAGTCCATGTCATACATAAATAAGAGCAATACGCACTTATTAAGCAAAAAAGGGAAAACTGACCTCCTCATCCCTAATTTTGGACATGAATTCATAACAGTAGTTATACCTGTTTCCCTGACAATAACCATCTCTCCACCCACAAGCAACTCTTTTTCCAGACCAACCAATAATCTTTATATACTCTATACTTATGCAAGGAAGTTACCAAATAAAGCGGCAAAGGACAAAGAAATTACATATTAATGATGTAATATCGAAAAAACATCCAAAATAGAAAACTTGAAACTACCAAAATGACCTAATATATATATATATATATATATATATATGTATATAGCAATACCTTTATAGCAAGAATTAAAAGATGGCATGTCATCAGAATCCGGATCATGCTTATATGATACTTGGTCTTCAAATAGCTTCTGCTCACAATAATATACTGTTTAATACGCATTCCTGAGGAATATAAAGAACTTACTTTTTGGCAGGTAGGCCGACTCATAACATGAAAACAGATGTAATGCGGGCCAAAGGTATTGTTCCCTGAAAATGGCAAGCTTTTCCAGGTATATAATCCTTTACAGAACCACAGTGAACGGAAAAAGGTTGTTAAACCTTGGCTGTAAGAGCAAACAGCATTTCCTTTGAAATAATTATGCCGCTCAACTGCGTAAAAGGCAACAGATATTAATCTGAGCTTCTCTTTGCTTTAAAAGTCACGTACAATTATCCTAGTTTATCTCGCTATGTTGGCGGAAACTTCACAACTTAACAACAGATGTACGAAAGTACATTATTCCTTATCACTCAGTCATATAACCCCCCCCCACTTCAACAAATAAGTTGCACACACATATTTAAACTAGAATCTTGAGTATAGATTCAGTTTTCTCTGCTTTGGTGAAGTGTTTAAGTCGGTGTGCAATGAGTAAGAACGTTAAGAGTAGAATGTATTGTGCTGTAGCACAATACCGTAATTACGGTTTTGAAACGGTTGGTGTGAATTATCACACATTTCCAAAAAAAATGAGCAATTAAAGCGCGTGTGGGTGTCTCGCTGTAAGCGTACTGACAAATTTAACGCTGATAATTCACGTGTATGTTCAGTGCACTTTCTTCCTAGTAACTATAAACGGGATTTGAAGTGTGAACTTTTAGGTTTGCCGGTTAAGAAAATTCTGCTCCCAGATGCAGTTCCGTAGCAGTTCATTCCCGATTGGCCTGGATATGCACTTAGTGAAGGTCCAAGTACAAGTGCAATGTTGCAGGTATGTCTCTTTCATTTTTACATCCTGTAACAGAATAATGCATTCTGGAATTATTGTTTTCATTTCTTACGGTAAACAAAAATACACCAGCATATCCATTTAGCGATTCCTTTAAAGTAGTTGTAAATTTTCCTTTAGTACTAAAGTAATGTATGTTTGAATCTCTTGTAGCGCCTACAGTTTACGTTGAAGCCCTGGATGTGTTCCAGTAGTTTTGTTTATACGTAAATATATTACTAATGTAATGCAGTTTCCATTCGTTTTGCTTTATGTTTAGCCCACAATGTTTGTAGAATGCTCTGAATTAGTACACCTTTTAAAAAACTGGAAGAAGTGCTAATAATAAACAATTGGGAGTTAATCGGGAGGATTTTAGGTGTTCACTGCGCTGTGTTTGTATTCCGCGCGCTCGTCTTCACTCTCACTTACGTCACAGGCGGGCAGCCAATGGCAGCTCCCATCCCGGAGTGGCTGACCTTCGTTATCTAGCCACATTGGCATCCTTCCTCCTGGAGGCACTCCGTAGGGGCTAGGTAATGCGGTGGAGTTGTTAAAAGCTCCCCTCCGCGCCTAGTCCTATCCTATCCTGTATCTATATATTTCCTTGACGTAGATATCGTCCAGTTTAGCCCAACTCGTTGATGCTTACTACCTTTGAGATATCTAACAATGGGAGCACTACACTACACGCTAATAAAACTTTCACTTTTTACTGTCGGGTTATTTCACTCTGCGACATTCGTTTCCTGGGCGCTTACAGTACAGGGTTGTGCTCGCTTTTTATTCGGTTTGTGCACGTATATGAAGAGGATTAGGGAGGTCATCTCAACAGTTCGCCGTTCCATTGTGTGGAGCAAGTATGAAACACTCATTTTAAAACAAAAAATGCAAAGGCCAACTGTTGGCGAAACAAAGGTTTTATGGCACTTTAAGCTCACTGTCCCGGACCAGATTCACAGTAAAAATATTACGACTTGGTTGGCTGCCCGTTCGATTAGATATAATCACAAAAAAACCTCCAAATGAAATTGAGGTCGAGAACTACAAATGGCACATAAACTGGGAATGTGACCAACCATCAATAAAGGTTTTAAAGCTTCTACTGAGCACTAACATTTAAAACGCCACTATAATTTTAAGCCACTCCGCACGAACTTGCTATAAAGAAGAGGTTTGTTCAATGAAATTCACTCGTAGCAAAACAAAAACCTTGGAGGTGCCTAGTTATTCAGGTTTTACTGTCAAAATTATGACAAGAAATGTGTGGATTGTCATTAAAGTGATTTGCGTATTTCACTGCATGAGTGCGTCAGAATAATACAGGGTGTCCGTTGAGTCCAATTACATTTTCATGCTCTATGTCTGCTGCAAAGCAATACACAGTATATTAGCACAGATAGATCCGATTAGACGACAGGGTTTTCTTTGAGGCAGTGTTTTTAACACTAAAATGATTTCAGTCTAATTATATAGAATATAAATTAAATAACAGCCCGCCTTAAAGCAATATGTGTATGTAACAATATATAAAAATCTGATGTGTTACACTCACATGACTTTCTCTACTCTTGTACAAACTATTTTTACAAACGCATATTCTCCATATGCTTCATGTTAATCGAGATGTTAATCTTATTGCTAATTTTCTTGTAGGTGCAAGGAGAATATGGTAGGCTTTAAGTGATAGTCAAATATTTTAAGCGCTGGTTGCTATTTGGCGCATTCCATTCTCTTTGCATGTCCAGGACATAAAAAATCTGATGTGTTACACCCACATGACTTTCTCTACTCTTGTACAACCTATTTTTACAAACGCTTATTCTCCATATGCTTCATGTTAATCGAGATATCGAGATGCCAATCTTATTGGTAATTTTCTTGTAGATGCAAGGGGAATATGATAGGTTTTAAGCGATAGTCAAATATTTTAACGCTAGTTGCTATGTGGCGCATTCCATTCTGTTTGCAAGTCCAGGACATAAAAAAATGAATAACGAATTTGAGAAATAGTATAAGTATTGGAAAATTTAAGGGAATAACATGCAATATCTCGAAAACGGTTCACTCAACAAAAGAACTGTATATGACATAAATTGTATATTTTAACGCGATCTACATTTTTTGTGTTGTAAAATTTTGTCTATCTCTTATGGTTTACCAATTATGTATAAGTCGTTCAGAATGAAGAACACTTTTGAAGACATTCCCAGAAAATTCAAGATATACGTTTTATTTGTCATGACAATATATTAAACTTGTGATATTTTAATCAAAATCGTTAGAGCCATTTTTGAGAAAATTAAAATTTTCTCAAAATCTTCCATGTAAAGGGTATCCTGGGGTGGGGGATTTTGTTGAAAACCTTCGTGTCGCATCCCTGGAAGATATTGAACCTAAATACCAAGTTTGGTGTTTATCCGACTGTTCGTTTCTGAGTTATGCTGTTCACAGACACACAGACACACACACACGGACATGTTTCCAAAAATGCTTTTTACTTTCTCTACTACGTATAGTAAGTAGGGGAAGTATTGCATTCCACCCAAAAATTCGATACCGAGATTTCACCGGAAATACAT
Source organism: Deroplatys truncata (assembly GCA_030765065.1). NCBI lineage: Eukaryota > Metazoa > Arthropoda > Insecta > Mantodea > Mantidae > Deroplatys > Deroplatys truncata. The sequence goes on along the minus strand of CM060989.1, from coordinate 76,653,569 downwards.
GTTTTGAGACTCCCTGAATCCAAAAAAAGCATTTTTGGAAACATGTCCGTGTGTGTGTCTGTGTGTGTGTGTGTGTGTGTGTGTGTCTGTGTGTGTGTGTGTGTCTGTGAACAGCATAACTCAGAAACGAACAGTCGGATAAACACCAAACTTGGTATTTAGGTTCAATATCTTCCAGGGATGCGACACGAAGGTTTTCAACAAAATCCCCCACCCCAGGATACCCTTTACATGGAACATTTTTCGAAAATTTTAATTTACTCAAAAATGGCTCTAACGATTTTGATTAAAATATCATATATTTAAGGTATTTCATGACAAATGAAATGTATATCTCGAATTTTCAGGGAATGTCCCTAAAAGTGTTCTTCATTCTGAACGACTTTTGCATAACTGGTAAACCATAAGAGATACAAAAAATTTTACTACACAAAAAATGTAGAACGCGTTACAATACGCAATTTATATCATATACATTTTTTTTGTTGAGTGAACCGTTTTCGAGATATTGCTTGTTATTCCCTTAAATTTTCCAATACATATATCTTTTCTCAAATTCGTTACTCATTTTTTTTTGTCCTGGACTTGCAAAGAGAATGGAATGCGCCACATAGCAACCAGCGCTTAAATATTTGACTATTGCTTAAAAGCTACCATATTCCCCTTGCATCTACAAGAAAATTAGCAATAAGTTTTGCATCTCGATATCTCGATTAACATGAAGCATATGGAGAATAAGCGTTTGTAATAATAGTCTGTACAAGAGTAGAGAAAGTCATGTGAGTGTAACACATCAGATTTTTTTGGATTCAGGGTGTCTCAAAACATACATTTCCGGTGAAATTTCGGTATCGAATTTTTGGGTGGAATGCAATACTTCCCCTACTTACTATACGTAGTAGAGAAAGTAAAAAGTGTATGTAACATCCATTGTATATGTTTATATTATTGTATCCATGTGTAATAATGTTATGTGAATGTATTACGTAATTTAATAATGTAGGAGCTGTGAGAAATAGGTCAAAAGTTGCTAGCAATAAGGTAACCTTGAGGCAATAATTAATTTGAAAGTTTAAGTGCTACTAGTCGTTATTGGAGCAACAATAATGTAGTGACAGTTTATAAAATTAGCCAATCAACAACCAGAAAAACTTTAGTTAAATGAAGGTATTCTATTGGATTAGGAATAGCCAATCAGGGACTTGAAATATAGACACTTACAAGTTTAGGCGCTAGAAATCTTGTCAGTTGGTTGCAGACAGCGTTACCAACCAGACGCAAAAAGTGTCCCCAAGAAATTTAATACGTATTCGTGTGAGACGAAAATAGTTTTACGTGCTAAAAAGTGCAAGTAATTAATAAAAGAATCTCGCAGCTCTCTATATCAGTGAAGTATTATTTAAATCGTATCAAGTATTAATAAAAGGAGTGAAGTAAAATTACAATCTGTGTAAGCCTACATTCTTGTCGCATCACAGCCCTGCCAAGACATCTGTGTCTTCTGAAACCTTCGCCCCAAGTTTAAAAATATTAACTTTGTAATTTGACTGTTTCTTTAAATATTATATATTTATGTTTGCCTCGGCTACGTCAGTATTATTGTTAGAGACACATTTCTCTTAGCAGGGTTATTGTGCGACAAGAATGTAGGCTTACACATATTATAATTTTACTTCACTCATTTTATTAATTCTTGACACGATTTAAATAACACTTCACTGATATAGAGAGAGCTTTGAGATTCTTTAATTAATTACTTGCACTTTTTAACACGTAAAACTATTTTTCGTCTCAAACGAATACGTATGAAATTTCTTGAGGACACGTTTTGCGTCTGGTTACAAACACTGCCTGCAGGCAACTGAACTCTACATTTGTAAAATTATCTCCTTTTCAGTTTCTGATTAGCTAATCCTACTCCTATAAAATACCTTCATTTAACTAAAGCTTTTTCTGGTTGTTAATGGGCTATTTTATAAACTGTCACTAAAATTACATTTTTGCTTCCAATAATCAGAAGTAGTATTGTTAAACTCTCAAACTCATTATTGCCTCAAAGTTACCTCATTGTTACCGCATTGTTAGCAGCTTTTGACCTATTTTTCACAGCTCCTACATTATTAAATTACGTAATACATTCACATAATATTACTGAACATGTTTACAATAATATTAATATATACAATGACTATAATATACACTTTTTATATATTGTTACATATACATATTGCTTTAAGGCGGGCTGTTATTAAATTTATATTTTATATAATGAGACTGAAATCATTTAGGTGTTAAAAATACTGCCTCGCTTTATCAAACTTCATTTTATTTTCTTTGCTACGTATAGTAAGTAGGGGAAGTATTGCATTCCACTCAAACATTTAATACCGAATTTCACCAAAAATGTAGGTTTTGAGGCGCCCTGAATCCAAAGCATGTCCGTGTGCATGTGTGTCTGTGGACAGCATAACTCAAAAGCGAAAAGTCGGATAAATACCAAACTTGGTGTTTGAGTTTAATATCTCTCAAGGATGCGACACGAAGATTTTCAAGAAATTCACCTCACTGCCAACTATCTTTACTTGGAGCGTTTTTCGATAATTAAGATTTTCCAAAAAAGAATCTAACGATTTTGATTAAAATACCACATATGAAAAATGTTTACATGATAAATAAAATATATATCTTAAATTTTCTGGGAATAGCCTAGGAAGCCCTCTTCATTCGGAAGAAATTTTGTATAATATTGGATAACTTGTAAATGTTGCGCAATGGACAAAAAAGACACCACACAAAAAATGAAGATCTCTTTAAAACACGCAAATTGCTTACAATAAGTTTTTTTCTGTGGCACAAGCCGTTTCTGAGATATCCGTTATTAAAGGTTCGAATTGTTCAATATTTGTCAGTCCCATCGATTTTCAGTATGGAATTTTAAGGCCAGCATAATGGTGTTATCTTGTATTCGCTTGTCTTTAGGTTCCTAGTAAACTTCGGGCTTTAATCATCAAATCGCACACACATTCACACTTCCAAACTGTGGGGAGAATAGAGAAAAACTCTTGGCCAGAGAAAAACTCGTAACTCGATTCGAAACCGGGACCTCTCGCACAGCACGCAGGTCTCTACCGATTGAGCTACGGGGCCAGCCGAGCTTCGTTCTATCCCTCTTGATTATCGGCAAAAACGATAAGCGAATCGAGCTCATTGAGAGGCACTTCTCAGGTTTGTAATAGAGTGTACAGTCCGTGATGATAGACAAAAGCAGACCCTTGTATTAGTGAGCACTGTCCGTGATAATAGAGAAAAATAGACCGAAAATATACTAGAATATTTTCCGTTTTACTTATATAGGCTTTATTTTCGAGAGAATAAGCTCACTTTTTAGGCTGACAAATAATTAAAGTGTCTTTATTTGATCTATCCATATCCGTCCATAGCTATTTATTTTTAGTGGCGTTTACGCTGTTCTTTCTAACATTACGGAATGTAAGCAACAAACATGAGATTACGCACTGTTTCATTGCCATTTTTTTGCTTGCTATTATGAATATTATTGTTATTATTATTATCTAACGGTACTGTTCGGCTGACTTCGTTCACTAAATAGGTGTTCGAAATTTTGCCTGTGTTGACCATGTTCCTGAGACCCCGTGAATAAGCTGTAGGTTATTTGGTGGTGGTAGTGGGCTTTTAGGGCGGATGGAATTATCCCGTTGAGTTCTGCAACACTATTAACGCAAGAAGGGTTATCTGCACACGCCAAATACGGCGCGGTTGGGTCACTTAGTATAGCAAAGGGAATCTTCCACCGAACATTCTACAACTTTCTGGATACACGTTCGCGAAGGGAAGGAAACTTCCAGAAGATTTTGGTTATATATCGATAGCGATTATGGTGTTTATGCTGGCGATTGCTACTTAACTTTATTTATTTTCGACTGCCCGGCGCTGACCACCCGAATACCCTGGGAATAGCCAATACTAACCTTTGTATTTAGCAGAGTTTTCATTTTTGAGATTATTGTTCAAAGACCTTCATTTATCTTCTACTGCCCGGCGATGACCACCCGAATACCCTGGGTATAGCCAATACTAATCTTTGTATTTAGCAGTTTTCACTTTTGAAATTGCTGTTCAAAGGCCTGTTTTTTACTTTCTCTACTACGTATAGTAAGTAGGGAAAGTATTGTATTCCACCCAAAAACTCGATACCGAGATTTCACCGGAAATATATGTTTTGAGACCCCCTGAATACAAAAAAGCATTTTTGGAAACATGTCCGTGTGTGCGTGTCTGTGTGTATGTCTGTCTGTGAACAGTATAACTCAGAAACGAACAGTCGGATAAACACCAAACTTGGTATTTAGGTTCAGTATCTTCCAGGGATGCGACACAAAGGTTTTCAAGAAAATCCCCCCAACCCAGATTACCCTTTACATGGAAGATTTTTCGAAAATTTTAATTTTCCCAAAAATGGCTCTAACGATTTTGATTAAAATATCATATGTTTAAGATATTTTCATGACAAATAAAATGTATATCTTGAATTTTCTTGGAATGTCTCCAAAAGTATTCTTCATTGTGAACGACTTTTGCATAACTGTAAACCATAAGAGATAGACAAAATGTTACTACACAAAAATTGTAGATCGCGTTAAAATACACAATTTAGATCATATACATTTGTTTTGTTGAGTGAACTATTTTCGAGATATTGCTTGTTATTCCCTTAAATTTTTTAATACTTATTTTCTCAAATGGGAATTCGTTATTCATTTTTTTGTCTTGGATATGCAAAGAGTATTAATCTGTGGCAAAGGGAACGGTGCGGCACCTAGCAACCAGCTATTAAGAGATATGTATGTTCTTAAAGGCTACTGTATTTCAATACTGCCCTTGTAAATATATATTCCCCTTACATCTACAAGAAAATTAGCAATAAGATAGAGTCTACAAATGTTTATCTGTGTTAACATGAAGTAGATGGGGAATAAGCGTTTGTAAAAATAGTTTGTACAAGAGTAGAGAAAGTCATGTGAGTGTAACACATCAGATTTTTTTATTTAGGCTTAAAAAGAGTGTTTCCGGTGAAATATCGACAACAAAATTTGGATTGGAATACACCTACTATAGATAAGTAGCAGAGAAAGTTAAAAGGACTGATGAAATAGCGAGGGGATTTTTTTTCCTGATTATTGGAGGGGAGAGGTGAGAGAAGACACTGGCAGCCGGAACCAGGAGTGTCGGTACTGCGATGATAAGAGCCCCTAAAGTTTCCAGGTTGAGACGCCCCGGCAGTAGGATTAGCAAAGGGTCCAACACCCCGCTCCAAAAGGGCGGTTCGTTTACCTCCATGCGAAAGCCGAGGGACCAAAATAGGTCCATAGAGAGCATTCTCTTTACCTGCCACGACGCATCGAAATTACCGATAGTACCAAACCTGAAACTGACCTAACGGAGTGAAGGATGAATGAAATGATGAACAGAACGAGATGTAGGAAACTCGGGGCTGAAAGAAACCACACCCGGATTCGGCTGGCGATCGGAAAACCAACGAAAAAATCTGATGTGTTACACTCACATGACTTACTCTACTCTTGTACAAACTATTTTTACAAAAGCTTATTCTCCATCTACTTCATGTTAATCGAAATAAACATTTGCAGACTCTATCATCTTATTGCTAATTTTCTTGTAGATGTAAGGGGAATATATATTTACAAGGGCAATATAGAAATACAGTAGCCTTTAAGCATATACATATCTCTTAATAGCTGGTTGCTTGGTGCAGCACCATTCCTTTGCCACAGATTAATACTCTTTGCATATCCAAGTAAAAAAATCTGATGTGTTACACTCACATGACTTTCTCTACTCTTGTACAATCTAATTTTACAAACGCTTATTCTCCATATGCTTCATGTTAATCGAGATATCGAGATGTCAATCTTATTGGTAATATTCATGTAGATGCAAGGAAAATATGGTAGCTTTTAAGCGATAGTCAAATATTTTAACGCTGGTTGCTATGTGGCGCATTCCATTCTCTTTGCATGTCCAGGACATAAAAAAATGAATAACGAATTTGAGAAAAAGTATAAGTATTGGAACATTTAAGGAAATAATAAGCAATATCTCGAAAACGGTTCACTCAACAAAAGAAATGTATATGACATAAATTGTGTATTTTAACGCGATCTACATTTTTTGTGTAGTAAAATTTTGTCTATGTCTTATGGTTTACCAGTTATGCAAAAGTCGTTCACAATGAAGGATACTTTTGGAGACATTCCCAGAAAATTCGAGATATACATTTCATTTCTCATGACATTATCTTAAACATATGATATTTTAATCAAAATCGTTAGAGCCATTTTTGAGAAAATTAAGATTTTCGAAAAATCGTCCATGTAAAGGGTAGTCTGGGGTGGGGGAATTTTCTTGAAAACCTTCGTGTCACATCCTTGGAAGATACTGAACCTGAATACCAAGTTTGGTTTTTATCTGACTGTTCGTTTCTGAGTTATGCTGTTCACAGACACACACACACACACACACACACACACACAGACACACACACGGACATGTTTCCAAAAATGCTTTTTTTGGATTCAGGGGGTCTCAAAACATGTATTTCCGGTGAAATCTCGGTATCGAATTTTTGGGTGGAATGCAATACTTCCCCTACTTACTATACGTAGTAGAGAAAGTAAAAATGAATAACGAATTCCCATTTGAGAAAATAAATATTGAAAAATTTAAGGAAATAACAAGCAATATCTCGAAAATGGTTCACTCAACGAAAAAAATTTATATGACATAAATTGTGTATTTTAACGCGGTCTACAATTTTTGTGTAGTAAAATGTTGTCTATCTCTTATGGTTTACCAGTTATGCAAAAGTCCTTCACAATGAAGAATACTTTTGGAGACATTCCCAGAAAATTCAAGATATACATTTTATTTGTCATGAAAATATCGTAAACATATGATATTTTAATCAAAATCGTTAGAGCCATTTTTGAGAAAATTAAAATTTTCGAAAAATCTTCCATGTAAAGGGTAATCTGGCGTGGGGGGATTTTGTTGAAAACCTTCGTGTCGCATCTCTGGAAGATACTGAACCTATATACAAAGTTTGGTATTTATCCGACTGTTCGTTTCTGAGTTATGCTGTTCACAGACACACACACGGACATGTTTCCAAAAATGCTTTTTTTGGATTTAGGGGGTCTCAAAACATGTATTTCCGGTGAAATCTCGGTATCGAATTTTTGGGTGGAATACAATACTTCCCCTACTTACTATACGTAGTAGAGAAAGTAAAAACCTATAGGCCCTAGAGGGCGGTCGCCGGGAGTTGAGATTATTAACTAAGAAAATTAAAGGTATGTTTTCATTCAAATTTCGTATCGTGCATCTGAGCAGGATATCCTGAAAGTGACCTGATGACCCAGTTTTATTGATTTCAAGAAAATAAAATATTTCAAGTGTTAAGTGTACTTAAGGTAAGCCCAAAAGGGAGCGTCGGCTTCTAAAGGTTTAGTGTTTCTCTGGGATGCCTTTTTTTAAGGGGTGGGAGTGTGGTTATGGAGTGTATTGGTACGGCAGACGAAGGGAAGGAGAAGTAAAAGAGAGGCGATGGCTCACGTAACAGAAAAACCCTTTCAAATTCCTATTTGTCCACCTCTCAGATCGTAACGCTTTCTTCGCTTTCATGTTCTCCTGTAAAAGTGTGCTCGATGGAGGTAGATGAAAAACCAGAGCATTTTTAGGTAAAAGAGCGATAATAATATATGGCGAGAGAAAAGAAAATTCTGAATCATCTACCTGAAGCTGTATACTTGCAGTTAACGTCGGTTTATTAGCTCCAAGAGAAACTTCTAACACTTCTAAAAGCTTCTAAGTGTTAACATCCAAAGCATATATTTCTTACCGAGAACGATGACTGGTAGTAATGTCTGTGCCCCGCATTCGGAAGGCCCCGGGTTCAAATCCCTTAGGCCAACCAACAACTGCGTTGGTTTTTCTAAGTCTCCAAGGTAAATACCCGATTGGATATTTAATATCACTTAGGTCTACCGTGCAGGTCGTTACGAGTTTAATTCCTGTCGAACGCTCACTCCAACTAATGGGTTTTTCGTGTTTTTCCTAGATCGGTAGGCGAATGTGGGGTGATTCACCTTCTACCACGACCTCTTCTGCCCCTCATTTCCGGTATCCATAATCTTCCCTGTCTACTTATTGTAAGACCAGGGGATGATGTTCGGCGAGTTGGGCTGGGCGATCTGTGGTCGTCCTGGGTCCGCTCGGTTGGATACACGCCTCTGGGTGCTTTCGGACAGGAGCTCCTTCTGGCACCCCCACCACAGGGCTCGGACCCAATTGCTGGGCTCTAGTGACGTAGGAAGCGTTCAATCTGGAAACATTAGGGACCCCATCCGTGCTTGTGCCAGTCGTCCGGATCCGGGGGCCCTTTGAGTCTCCCCCTCATCCCTCCCTCCAAAGGGTCAAGGTAGAAGCTGAAAGAGACGGATGGCCCACCTGCGGTGCTCTGTACCGTTTTTAGGGCTCCTTCCGTTCGTCCGTGGCTTTACCTTTTCCCACTTAGGTCTAAAATAGTAAAAATCGAATATGTTACATTCACATGACTTTCACTATCCTATAGCACTTATTAGTGGATATACAAATTATTATGTACTTCATTTTAATCGAGATAAAACCATCCGGAAATAGCTACCTTAGACATTTCGTTATAGATACACAGGGAATAGCGATAGTCAAATGTTTAACAACTGGACGGTATACGCTGGCCTTAAAATTCCATACTGTTTCCATGCAATGGCGAGAAACAACTGAATGTTGACAGGACTCTGTGTTTTTGTGAGATATACATTTTTTGTGCAGTACGCTTTCGTATATCGCTTGATTACCAGTTATACAAGATTATACAGCCTTTCTTCCAAATGAAGCAGACTTCACAGGCTATACACAGAAAACTAAAAATATACCTTTAATTTGTAATGTAAATATGATATATAACATTTTAGTCAAAATTGTGACAGCCATTGTTTAGAAAAAAAAATCTGATGACATTCTCTACTCTTGTACAAACTATTTTTACAAACGCTTATTCTCCATCTACTTCATGTTAACAGAGATGAACATTTGCAGACTCTATCTTATTGCTAAGTTTCTTGTAGATGTAAGGGGAATATATATATATATATATATATATATATATATATATATTTACAGGAGCAATATAGAAAAATACAGCAGCCTTTAAGCAAGGACATATCTCTTAATAGCTGGTTGCTAGGTGCAGCACCATTCTCTTTGCCACAGATTAATACTCTTTGCATATGCAAGACAAAAAATGAATATCGAATTCCCATTTGAGAAAATAAGTATTGAAAAATTTAAGGGAATAACAAGCAATTCTCGAAAATGGTTCACTCAACAAAAAAATGTATATGACATGAATTGTGTATTTTAACGCGATCTACATTTTTTGTGTAGTAAACCTTTGTCTATCTCTTATGGATTACAGGTATGCAAAAGTCGTTCACAATGAAGAATACTTTTGGAGACATTCCCAGAAAATTCAAGATATACATTTTTATTTGTCATGAAAATATCTTAAACATATGATATTTTAATCAAAATCGTTAGAGCTATTTTTGAGAAAATTACAATTTTCGAAAAATGTTTCATATAAAGGGTAATCTGGGGTGGGGGGATTTTCGTGAAAACCTTCGTGTCGCATCTCTGGAAGATACTGAACCTAAATACCAAGTTTGGAGTTTATCCGACAGTTCGTTTCTGAGTTATGCTGTTCACAGGCACACACATACACTCACGGACATGTTTCCAAAAATGCTTTTTTTTTTGGATTCAGGGGGTCTCAAAACATATATTTCCGGTGAAATCTCGGTATCGAATTTTTGGGTGGACTAGAATACTTCCCCTGCTTACTATACGTAGTAGAGGAAGTAAAAAATTCAAAAAATCATCCATGTGAATGGTAATCTGTGATGCGATTTTTTTTTTCTAAAAATTCATCGACTCGCATCTCTGAAATGCACGAAACCTGTATACGAAGTTTGACATATATCGGACTTTTTATTTTGAATTATGCTGTTCACAGCCTCACAACAAACAGACCATACATACACGGACTTTTTTCTAAAAATTGTAGAATTTTTTTTTTGATTCAGGGAGTTTTAAAACACGTATTTCCTGTGAAATCTGGGTACGGAATTTTTGGGTATGCTCTGCCATATGCGAGAATCCACAGATAATGAAATCAGGTAGAATGGACAGCACCCTAATGCCTTATGACCGCCATATATAGAAGTAAAGTACAGTTGCTTGGCACTAAGCCTCTATGGGCACGTGAGGAAACAGGATGTATGGCACAGGGGTGAGACCTAGAAGACTAACTTTACGCCACACAGGGAGCCACGAGGTATTTCCGTCGCGATATGACCACACAGTTAAAGCGACGTAAAACAAATAGAAGCAATTCAGAACAAAGGATTTATTAGTAACTGTTCTTTCTAGAGTGTTAATAAAACTTAAGGGAACACTAAATGGCGAAAATTACCAAAAAATCTGATGTGTTACACTCACATGACTTTCTCTACTCTTGTACAATCTAATTTTACAAACGCCTATTCTCCATATGCTTCATGTTAATCGAGATATCGAAATGTCAATCTTATTGGTAATTTTCTTGTAGATGCAAGGGGAATATGGTAGCTTTTAAGCGATAGTCAAATATTTTAACGCTGGTTGCTATGTGGCGCATTCCATTCTCTTTGCATGTCCAGGACATAAAAAAATGAATAACGAATTTGAGAAAAAGTATAAGTATTGCAAAATTTAAGGAAATAACAAGCAATATCTCGAAAACGGTTCACTCAACAAAAGAAATGTATATGACATAAGTTGTGTATTTTAACGCGATCTATATTTTTTGTGTAGTAAAATTTTGTCTATCTCTTATAGTTTACCAGTTATGCAAAAGTCGTTCAGAATGAAGAATACTTTTGGAGACATTCCCAGAAAATTCGAGATATACATTTCATTTCTCATGATATTATCTTAAACATATGATATTTTCATCAAAATCGTTAGAGCCATTTTTGAGAAAATTAAAATTTTCGAAAAATGTTCCATGTAAAGGGTAGTCTGGGGTGGGGGGATTTTCTTGAAAACCTTCGTGTCGCATCTCTGGAAGATACTGAACCTAAATACCAAGTTTGGTGTTTATCCGACTGTTCGTTTTTGAGTTATGCTGTTCACACACACACAGACACACAGACACACACACACAGACACACAGACACACACACACACAGACACACACACACACAGACACACACACGGACATGTTTCCAAAAATGCTTTTTTTGGATTCAGGAGGTCTCAAAACATGTATTTCCGGTGAAATCTCGGTATCGAATTTTTGGGTGGAATGCAATACTTCCCCTACTTACTGTACGTAGTAGAGAAAGTAAAAAGTACATCTTAGTGTTTAATTTCATCCTTTATCATTGTACAAAAGTTTTTAGAAAGAATTATCGATCTGCCATTTTATACTGTGAATTCTCTATCACTTCAAAGAAAAAAATCTGCTGTGTTACATTCACATAACTTTCTCTACTCTCTATCGTTTATTAGTTGGTATACACATTTTTCTTTCGAAAGCTTATTCTTTCTATTTCATTTTAATCCAGATAAACATTTACAAACAAAGCTACATTAAACATTTCGTATAGATACAAAGGGAACAGCGGTAGTCAAATGTTTAAGGACTGGACGCTATACGCTGGCCATAAAATTCCATAGTGTTTCTATGACATCGCGACAAAAAACTGAAAACCAATGAGACTTTAAAAGAACGAGAACAAATAGAACCATTAATAACGAATATCTCGGAAATGGCTGATGCAAAAAAAAATTATTTTAAATAAATTGTGTTTTAAACTGATCTAAATTTTTATGCAGTTATTTTTCGCTATCGGTTAACGTTTACCAGTTATACAAGATTATACAAAATTCCTTCCCAAAGAAGAGAACTTCACAGGTTATTCAAGATATATTTTTATTTATCATGTAAATATTTTAATATATGCTGTGTTAATAAAACTCTCAAAACATTTTGTAGAAAATAACAAATTTCGTATAAACTTCCATGATAAGAGTAGTGTGGGTGGGTAATATTTTTGAAAATTTTCTTCTCACATTTTTGGAACATACTGAATTTAAATACCAAGTTTGGTGTTCATCCCACTTTTCGTTGTTGCGTTATTATGTTCACAGAAACACACACAAACACATGGAGCTTTGCTAAAAATACTTTTGGATCCAAGGGACCTCAAAACACGTATTTCCACACGAAATCCCTTTATCAATATTTCGGGTGGAATGCTATACCTATTGTACGTACTATATATGTGTTAACGAAAGTAAAACCCATAACTCCTACATACTTTGTGGTAGAGAAGTACAATTATCTATGTGTTAGGGAAAGTTTTGCTCTAAAAATTTGTACCACTGTTAAGTAGTTTTTTTTGCATACACATATACTTTGAAAAGCTTTTTTCTGTGAATGACATTTTGTGGTATAAATTACCAATTTTTTTCAGAAACTAATAAGTATAGCTAAATTAAATTTTTGGATAAAAAAGCTGATCTATAAGTGCTGCAGAGAGCCTACTTTAGTTTTAATAAGATGGATTTTTTTAAAAAAAAATCTCATAAATTTTGATTAAAATTTATTTTTGGTGAAACCGATTGTTGCCACCTGATGGTCTATGGCGGATACTTGTGCCCTAGAGCCTACCTTAATCTAGGATTTGTAGCTCAGAATGAACGCCACCAGTCAGAATTTCGGATCCTTGCTCTTGTGTCACCAAGTCTGTCGTAAAGGATGGGGTGGACCCATGTAAAATTAACGGAAATTAACATTTGTGAGTGTCATTAGCACTGTATTTGAACATATTTGTTTCAATTTAATTAATACAAGGAAGAAAAAAAACGTTTTCATTTTTTATTTTAGACTATGATAATATTAAATTTAAAGAAGCATATGTTACAAAGATTTTATCCAACTTCGAACAAATATACATAATGATGCAGATTGGGCTGGTAAAGGTTAATAAAAATGTATTGTACAAAAGCAGATCAGTGTAAAAAGTACAGTCTGAATTAAATTATTTTTAATCATGGATCATGAATTTAGCAGATTTAACATTAGTGGGCGAGAGTTCATAATTTCGTCCTAAAAGAGATAACACATGTACTGCATTAAGGCGTTTCACGAGTAGAGAAACGACAGGAAGAAATTAACGCGATTTCCCTGAACAATTCACATTTGTTACCGATTCTAGGGTACTCATGACTTCATTTTATTGGATGGTGGTGTCACCTTGTAGATGCTATCACATCTTGTGCTGTGTATCGCACCGATAAGCATATCTGGGCTAGTTCTGTTAACTCATTGACAAATTACGAATAGGTATAGGTGCGGAATGACGACCGATTTTGTCGATCTTACGCAAGGTTAATTGCGAATATACAGTGTATTCTGTTTGGAAAAAATGGCCTTGAATATGAGTAAATTCCTGAAATCTTAGCACTTTAGTCCTCAAATATCAGTTGAAGGTCCTCATATAAATTAGCGTTTCCTAACTATTTACATGTTCTTAAACAGTCAAGCGCAGTAAGGGTGAACAAGGCGCCAGCGGAAATCTGAAGTCACGCCCTTAACGCCCTTAGAGACGCTCAGAAATGAGATGTAGATTATTTCTTGTGGGATATGTACCTTCCGGCAACATTATATGACCACATTTCAGAAGTCACGAAGTAAACTGTAAATAACTGCATGACTTATCGATCACATGAATGTAAAAATGTTATCCACTTGAAAATAACTATTCAGAACGTGTTGCATGCATAGAGTTGCCAATGAGGTCAGTAAAACTATAATATTTGTGTGATATATTGCACTATATGACGTAAAAGATGATTACGTTTTACTGGAATACGGATATAAACTCTATTTATTCTTATTTTTATATTCGGAAAGCGGATCTGTTTTCCATGTTTTTGTGCTATTTGCTGCACTCACTGCAAACAGCTGATGGCGCAGAATGTGCATGCAATGACAGCTTGCAGAAAACAAAATGTATATCTCTGTTCTCAAAGCAGAGTGAGTTGTCTAGTGCAGCTGCTAGACTCGATTCCCAGCTGCAATAAGGAATTTTTATTTACATTTAGAGTCAGAAAAGGTGATAGTTTGATTCAAACGTAAAAAGTAAAAAAGCCAAAAAAACAAAACAAAAAAAGACAAAAAAAACCAAAATGATATGATGCGTTGTACTCTTATGACCTTCTCTACTCACTTTTTTATAAACCTTTCTTATAAAACCTGATTCTTCTATCTGCATTTTACCTCCTCTACTACGTATAGTAAGTAGGAGAAGTTTGGTATTACATCCAAAACTTTCAGACCGAGATTTCAAGGAAATGCATGTTTTGAAGCGCCCTGAATCCAAACTCAGATAAATACCAAACTAGGTTCAATATCTTCCAAATATGTGAGAAGAAAATTTCAACAAACCTCCAACTACAAACTAGCCTTTACATGCAACATTTTTCGATTCAATGGAAGATTTTCTAAATGATGGCTGTAATGATTTTGATTAAAGTACCATACTTACATGACAAATAAAATGTATATCTTGAATTTTCGGGGAAAAGTCCTCTTTATTCGGAGGGAATTTTGTATGCTCTTTTAAAACACACAATTTATTTAAAACAATTTTTTGTGGCATAAGCCTTTTCTGAGATGCCTGTTATTAAAGGTTGATCAAGTCCTTTCAACATTCAGTTGTTTCTCGGGATTGCATGGAAACAGTATGGAATTTTAAGACCAGTATTATAGCGCCCAGTTCTTAAACATTTGACAATTGCTGTTCCCTTTGTATCTATAACGAAATGTGTAATCTAGCTGTTTCTGTAAAAGTTTATCTGGATATATATCCCTGTGAATCGCACGGATCCGCAGGCTGTACGTGCTATTATAATACACGGATTAATAAACAACATTAATAATAATAAAAACGACAAAAATAGAAGGAAACGAGAAAAAATATCACTGCAAGAAAACATCATTACGCCAAAAAGGTAAAATATATTTAAATACGGCAGTTAAATATAAGCAACCCCTAAAATGGCGGTAAACCGTATTCCGATACATTACTATACCCTATTATGGTAAGGGGAGGAAGAAATTCAAAATGTTAAACACTTCGATTACTTAGGAGTAAGATTTGATATGGGCGGAAAATGGAACAAGAACATGGAGTTTATAAAACACAAAGGGATTGGACAACTTTCTGAAGTATTACGGATACTGACACGGGTACCAGATATGCCAGTAAAAACATTACAGATGATACGGTAATTTGTATCACAAATTACTTAAATGTAATTAATGATTGTAATATGAATATGTATTTTTATGTGACATTGATTTCAGAGGTTTATTAATTGTAATTATTATTGGTAAATAATAATATACAGCTTTACTGAAACTGTCAATAATAACGCAATAATGCAGCGATGGGGTGAGTTGTTTATCATTACCGGGAACCAGGAAGTTACGTAATGTTTCGCGCCTTTTCGGTAGAAGCTTCTAGAACATTTCCTAAAGCAATATGTATTCGTGGTTTTCATTGGATATTTAAATAGACGCTAATGTTGGCGCGTTTTATTAGCCAATAGCAGTTCATTTATAATGTTTAGGCATGTCGAGGAGTGGGAGTATATAAGCCAGGTTCGAGGTAAATTGCCTCCCAGTTCAACAGAATTCTCAATACTCTACACGTCGGTCTCTCAGTTCATCGTCAGTCAGTCCTTCAGTTCGTCAAGTTACACGCAGCATAATTACGAGAATTATTATAAAGTTAATTCTACACAAAGTTGAAATACATAGTTAAAAGTGATAAGTAAGAAGTTATTACAAACAGTTTCAGTTTGGCGAGTATCCAGATTAATATGTAAAAGTGTTTGTGAACGTGTTCTGCAATAAAAGTTATAAAACCAATTTCTTCATTAAGTATAATTTCTGGATAAAAGATTCCTTTCCGATTCACACCCTTACATAGAGATACATGTCCTACCAAGATAAGATGATAGCTAGCCGGAGGACAATATACAAAACTTTAAATTCTTTCGGAAACTAATTGATACAAATTGCTACGCCAGAGGGAGCTACGAACCAAACGAATGACGTCACAAGATGGCAACACATGAAGTCACACAACCTTAATACCGCATCAAATTGGCTTCCAAACGTGGTGCTATAATAATGTTAAACACATTGTAACATTAATACCGCATCAAATTGGCACCCAGGACGTGGGGCGAAGTGACCAGGAAAGGAACACGATGACTAGGAATGAAGCAGAGTAACCAGGAATGCAGCGGTGAAATGATCTACAAGACGCAGATTCCAGAAACAACAGGCAGGACAGATTACATGGATAATTGGACATCGTGGAAATTCAAGCTACAGGACGATAAAACTACGCAGATTCATCGAAGCGACATACAAACCTAGGAGAGAGGGGCAGAAAAACTGGACATCAAAGTAACAGCAACGGACAGCATCAGTAAGGTTAGAGTATCTTAATTTTTTTTTTAGAAAAAAAAGGGTAAATAAATGTTACTGAGGAGTGGTAGGATAAAAAAATAATGGCTGCTAGTAATACAGAAGAAATAATTATGGTGGGAGATAGTGTAACAGTTAGCTGTGATTCAATACAGGTTACAGAAAGAAGCCCAGACTTTTTGGGATTTGAGGATGAAAATGTTAGTACAGAAAGTCAGAATAGAATAGCAGGAAATGCTAATTTTGATACTAGTATGATGATTATGGAAATGCTGAAGAATATGGAAAAGAATATTGAGAAATTAGAACAAAAATTAACTCAGAGTATAAGTGAAGAAATTTGTAAGAATAATGAGAAATTGAGGGAAGATATGCAAAAGAATAATAGGGAATTAAGGGAAGATATTGGTAAGAGCTTATAACAGAACAGGGAAGAGATTGAAAAGAAATTCATGGAGCTAGATAGTAGTATGATTAAAATGAAAAATGAAAATCAAGAAATGATAGCAAATGAAATAGGTGAAGTTTCAAAGAAAATGTTAGACATGAGCAGGGAAATATCTAACCAAAAAAATGAGGTTAACAATAAAATAGAGCATGTTAATGTAAAATGTACAGAGCTAGGTAGCCGAATGAGTAGCATTTCAAGTGAGTTAAAAGAGATGATGGAGGCTACAAATGCAGATTTAATACAGGTGCAAGTTAATTTCAGAGGGGAAATATCTGAAATTCAGAAGGAGTCAGAAACACAGAGAAATAAATTGTCTGATGAAGTTAAAGATTTGTCTAAAGATTTGAATCAAAAGCTAACTTCTGAAATTAACAAACACCAAAATGTTCAAAATGAGAATAATAAAAAATTGGAACAGACAATAGAAAATCTGCAAGGTACTGTAAATAGGTTAGAATTAAATTCAAGGGCAAATATATGTGAAGTGAATGTATCAGATGTACAAAATAATGATAGAGGTAGTTCCTCAGGTATGACAAATAATGTGAGTGATGCGGCAGCTTCATCTATAGCTAATGCTGAAACTCAGAGTGCACAAGTAACACTAGAGAATTTAAATATGGGAGCAGGGAATTTGCAAAATTACAATCATATCTTAAGTGATTTTCCACTTCCAAAATTTAATGAAAACTCCAGTCCAGTACAGTTCATTGCAGAATTATCAGAGTATTTTCAAATTAAAAAGATACCTGAAGCATTGAAAATGATAGTTGTCAAAAGATGTTTGGACCAGAAAACCTTAGATTGGTTACAAATGGTATCAGGGGGTGAAATTTCATATGAATCCTTTAAGAGATTATTCATGAACAGATTTTGGAATGTTACGGTACAGCAAAGAATTCGAGCAATGCTTAGTCATGGTCAATTTAATCCACGAGAGGGAATATCAATGACTGAATACTTACTAAAACATGCAAGTCAGGTTAGAAACTTGTCACCTCCAATCAATGAGGAAGATTTTGTGAGTTTACTCGCAAGGCATTATCCTATAAGGAAACGAAATTACTTATTAATTGCAAAACCACGGAACATCTATGAGATGACAGAATTAATAACAGCTTTGGAACAACAGGAAGAAGATATGTCTCGGGAGTGGGAACATAGATTTTTAGATGTGCGAGATAGAAGAAATTACCAAGGTAGTTATCAGCAAATTAGAGGACAAGACAGACATCATGAAATTAATACCAGACAACGGTATCAATCATACGTTCCACAATTTGAAAGATCAAGGATAGATAGGAGACCAGGTCGACAGGAACAAATAAATTATGTCAGGACAGAAAGATTGCCTGAAAGAGGGCAAAATTATGGAAGGAGGTACACTAGACAAAGGGGAAATTTCACTCACTGGAGGGAAAATAATAACCGGGAAAGATCTGAGGAACGGCAAGAAAATTACGTGCCAAGGGGGCATAATGTCAGAAATGAGGATTTCGAACTCGAGGAAGGGGAACTCAAAACAATGGTAGCGACAATGAGATAGATTTAGCGCCTGTTAGGAATGGCAGTCCCGTACGTGAACAGGGAAATAACCAGGAAAACTGTTAGCAGACTCCTGTGTAGTAGGTTCTCAGGACGTCTTTAATAATTCAGTATCCATTACCAATACAAATCATACGCCTACACATACACCCTGTAATAAGATTACAGCAACAAAAGATAAGGGAGAAAATTTTGAGTCACCTCATGTTAGGATGGAAATTGCGAAGAAAGAAATCATTGCAACTATAGATTCTGGTTCTTCAGCTTCAATTTGCTCACAGAAATTCTACATAAATTTGATTAATGAAGGTAACAAAATTATGGCTCTTCCACTAGTAATTTAGTTTGTCGTGTTGCAATTGGAAGAACTACACAGGTCATAAAAACACAAGCTCTACTTAGCATACTTATCGGCGGAGAGAATTTTGAGGTTATGTTTCTAATTGTAAACCATCTGATTTGTGACATAATTATAGGATGTGACTTCCTACATGAATATGAAGCATGTATAGATTTTAAACATGAAGAGTTAAAAATAACAAAAGAAGATAGAGAAATAAGGGTACCATTTATAAAAGAAAAAGTTTCTGTAATCGAGATGACAAAGGATGAGAAAAATATTTGTGACCAAGAGTTTTTTGTGCAAATAACAGAAACTGATAGAAATAGTCAGATAAAGCAGGTAGTCACAGAATATGAAGGGAATATCACGCCATATTTTCAACAGCTAGCAGAAATGCCAGAAGAAGTAGAGAGATTTGTAATCCAAACAAAAGACGACCATGTGAGCGAGACAGACAACAGCTGGAAAGAGAAGAGAAATGAGGAAATAATACACAAGTGTGAAGAAGCTTATAATCTTACGATAATGCAAAAACAAATCCTTCATGATGTTTTGATGAACAATAGTTCAGTATTTAGTAATATCCCAGGCAGATGTGATGTATATCAGCATACATTTCAAGTAGAAGACGTACCACCATATAGGCACAAGTATGACAATTTACCTATAAGTCTTCGAGACAAAGCTAGACAACTAATAAATAGCATGTTAGAAAATGGGATTATTGAGCAAAGTAATTCTCAGTATATAAATTCAATCTGCTGGAGTATTAAACGAGACGGTAGTTTGAGATTAACTTTAGACGGTAGATATGTCAACAAGTATATGAAACCAGATCATTTTCAAAGTGAGGGAATTGAACAACTAATTACAAAACTTTCAAGAGGGAGATTTTTGACATCCATTGACCTCACTGCATCATATTGGCAAGTGGAATTAGATCCACAAGTGCGTGATTACACTTCATTTCAGTACTCAGGGATCCAGTATCGTTTTTGTGTAAATCCTTTTGGTTTAAAAAACTCAGGAAGTGGATTTTTGAGAGCCATTCACAGTATCTTTGGAAATTCTGCAGATGACTTTTTAATAAAGTATATTGACGACTTCCTAATCATTAGTCAAACATTTGAAGAACACATGAATAATGTCCATTATGTGTTAAATAAACTACAACAACATGGTATGACTGTGAACATACTAAAATCAAAATTTTGTGTCAAGGAAATAAATTTTCTGGGTTATGTAGTGGATGAACGAGGTATAAGACCTGATCAGAAAAGGATAGAAGCAATAATGAAAATTCCGTCACCCAGGAACGTAAAACAAATTAGACGTCTCTTAGGGGTATTGAACTTTCAGAGTAAGTTCGTACCAAGATATTCGGCTGAAATAGAACCACTGCGGCAGCTTCTCCGAAAGAACAATAAGTGGAAATGGACAGAGGATCATCAAAAATGTTTTGAAAGAGTAAAGGAACTCTTTACTAAGTCCATATTACTCGAGAGGCCCAGAGAAGATTTGGAATATGAGATTTATGTCGACGCATCAATGCAAGGATACGCCGGAATTTTAGGGCAGCGAGACATCAACAATGACTTTCACGTCATTAGTACAGCTTCTAGAGGACTTACAAATATTGAGCGGAATTCTTCAGTGACTCAGCTAGAAATTGGAGCACTATATTTCTCATTAATTCGTTTTAAAACCTATATATATATCAGCAAAAGGTGAAAGTATATTCAGACCACATCAGCTTAACTTTCATACAACGGTGTAGATTATGTAGTGGAAAACTTGCTAGATACATTCATGCAATATCTGCATTCGATATTGAGATTATCCACATTCCTGGCAAAAATAATACCTTCAGTGATTTGCTATCAAGATTGAACTACAACCCACAAATTCCCGAAAATATTGAAAGGCCTAGAAATGAAGTCAAAGTATTGACAATTGAAATTCCTTTAAGCAAAGAAATGATGAGAAAATTGAAAAATATGGGGGAAATTCAAAATGAGGACGCAAAATTATTTGAACTTAAAGAAAATGCACCATTAATTGAGGAGGCAAAGTAAGAAATTATAGCAATTCGAGATGGGACATTATATAAGAAGCATGGAAAAGAAATGCCTAGTTGGAAGGTAATGGTTCCGAAAAATATGGAAAAGGAACTAATTAAGAATTTTCATGAAGGGTTAGCACACTCAGGGACGGACCGAACAACTTCTATGATTTTAGAGAATTTATACATATCCAAATTGCGTCAAAAAGTTCGGAAATTTATATCATGCTGCAACCTGTGTCAGAAGGCAAAGCAAATAAATGCAGCATATGCATTTGAAACTAATTCGGTTATAAGGGATAAGCCGAGATGTGTAATTAGTATTGATATTCATGGCCCGATGCCTCCAAGTCAGTTTGGAAATAAATATATATTTGTCTGTTATGATATATTCAGCAAATATGTAAGAATTTACCCTTTGAGAAAACCTACAGGTTTAGCATGTTTGAATAGACTACTTAAGTCATATGTGATAGAAGAAGGACCTATTCAATCTGTATTGAGCGACAATGCTTCGTATTTCACAGGAAAAAAATTTATGGATGGACTGAAAGAAAATGGCATTAAACAATATTTTTCGTCAAGATACAGACCGAACTCCAACCCAGTGGAGAGGGAAATTAAGGAAATTTCAAATTATTTAAGGGTGTTATGTCATCGAAAACACACCCAATGGTATGGATACGTGAACTTCGTTCAGAATCTATTAAATGAAACCGTAAACAATGTGACAGGATACAAACCATGTGAACTTAAGTTGGGAAAGAAGATCAATACAATGTGTAAAAAATTTCCAGAAGCCATTCCAGATGCGCATTCGATACCACCAACAGAAGAAGAGATGTTCCGAAAAGCATTCGAGAGGATGAAGAAAAAGGCCATAAAAAGAAAAATTAAACATGAAGAAAAGAAGAGAAAGGAATGGAGGATCAAAATAGGAGATTTAGTTTTGGTTAAAACCAAGAAATTGTCAGATAAAGTAAATAAACTTTATTGGCGAATGTTTCTCAAATACCATGGACCATATGAAGTTGTTGAAGTATATGGAACTAATACATATGAGTTATGTAATCCAACAACTCGAAAAAGCATAGGAAAGTTCCATATTGAGATGCTGAAACCATACAACCATGAAGATCATGGTGAATAAAAAGACAAAGATGATAAATAGTAAATGCTGGATAGTTAAAGACGAAATGCAGAGCAATGTATTGGAACGTAAGAGCGTTAAATAAATATGTACGTCATAGGAAAGGAGAAATAAATTTTGGACATGACTAAATGTTTGAGAGGAAAATAACATTTTATTAGTAACTGGACATGTGAAATAAAGCATGATGTTATATTAAAGTAAAGTACATAAATACTATTCCAAGAGTATTGTTAAAATAAGTACAAAATAACAAAAATGAGTAAAGATAATAAAAAACAAATACGTATGTAGTAAATAGAACATGTGAAACAGTGCCTAGATTTAAGAGATGTAAATATTTGTGTAGAGGGTGAATATTTTGGTAAATATGTGTAATAATTACAAAAAATCTTAAATGTATAAATTTTAGTCAACAACTTAAGAAAGTAAACAATTTGGTAGCAGTGATTAAATAATTTAGGGTAAAGTATTTGCTATAAAAAAAAATTTTGTGATGTCAGATTAATATCTAAATTAATTAAACCAAAGCCAGTAAGTAGTGGCGAGATAATAAAGAAAACATATGTCGTGTGTTAAATGCGTGTGAAGTGTTAAGTGAAAGTGATAGCGTGTGTTCCAAGATTTAGGAGACTAAAAACACAATTAGAAAATTTCCAAACAAGTTGTAAATATTTATAATTATGTTTCTAGTGGGGCATATGATACGGTAATTTGTATCACAAATTACTTAAATGTAATTAATGATTGTAATATGAATATGTATTTTTATGTGACATTGATTTCAGAGGTTTATTAATTGTAATTATTATTGGTAAATAATAATATACAGCTTTACTGAAACTGTCAATAATAACGCAATAATGCAGCGATGGGGTGAGTTGTTTATCATTACCGGGAACCAGGAAGTTACGTAATGTTTCGCGCCTTTTCGGTAGAAGCTTCTAGAACATTTCCTAAAGCAATATGTATTCGTGGTTTTCATTGGATATTTAAATAGACGCTAATGTTGGCGCGTTTTATTAGCAAATAGCAGTTCATTTATAATGTTTAGGCATGTCGAGAAGTGGGTGTATATAAGCCAGGTCCGAGGTAAATTGCCTCCCAGTTCAACAGAATTCTCAATACTCTACACGTCGGTCTCTCAGTTCATCGTCAGTCAGTCCTTCAGTTCGTCAAGTTACACGCAGCATAATTACGAGAATTATTATAAAGTTAATTCTACACAAAGTTGAAATACACAGTTAAAAGTGATAAGTAAGAAGTTATTACAAACAGTTTCAGTTTGGCGAGTATCCAGATTAATATGTAAAAGTGTTTGTGAACGTGTTCTGCAATAAAAGTTATAAAACCAATTTCTTCATTAAGTATAATTTCTGGATAAAAGATTCCTTTCCGATTCACACCCTTACATAGAGATACATGTCCTACCAAGATAAGATGATAGCTAGCCGGAGGACAATATACAAAACTTTAAATTCTTTCGGAAACTAATTGATACAAATTGCTACGCCAGAGGGAGCTACGAACCAAACGAATGACGTCACAAGATGGCAACACATGAAGTCACACAACCTTAATACCGCAGCAAATTGGCTTCCAACGTGGTGCTATAATAATGTTAAACACATTGTAACATTAATACCGCATCACAGACCATGTATGAAGCAATGGTTAGGTCCTCATTACTATACGGCAGTGAAGTGTGGGGATGGGAGAGGGTGGATAATGTAAATAAAATACAATGCAATTTCTGGAAGCGCATTCTAGGGTTGGGGAGGGGTACTTCAAACTACGGAGTTCTTCGTGAGGTAGGATGCTGGGAAGATGCTGTATTTGCTAAACTAAACGTAGTTAGGTACTGGCTGCGAATAATTAAAGGTGATCAAACAACTCTGAGAGCAATATGTTATCGTCATCAAATGAACAACATAGAGCATGCAAAATGGTGGGCGGCGGGGTTGCAACGCGAATTATCAAAAATTGGCTTAAATGATATCTGGCAAAGGGGTAATGAAAATACGCACAGTGCCGTGAGAAAAGTCAAAAGACGACTATGCGATATAAACAGGCAGAAAATAGAATCTGAATGTAGACAAAGATCAACATTGGAGCTACAAAATGAAATAAAAACTAGGTGGGGTAAGGAAACATATATTTTGGAATTAGGTATAAAACAAGAGGACTGGAATAGCATGGCTTAGGTTGGGAGGGTGGAAAGCTCGCAAGATTGCTGATGACGATGGCAGGAGGATTTGCCCATTATGCGGGGAACAAGAAGACTGGACGCATATTTTGGCAGCATGCGTGCAGACGGAGGGTATTAGGGAAAAACTATTACCGGAAGTATTTTTAGCTTCCAACAGACGGAGGACAGCATGCTGGGACTTGATTCTAAACAGCCAAAACTGGCCAAGCTTGGGCACATACTTAATGGAAGTACGTGTACTGAGAGATAAGGTGTTTATGTAATTTTGCTTTAAACGTATGTGGTGCTTGAGGGTGTGATTCAGAGTGTTTTTTCAATTTTATATGTATGTATATAGTGCGGTGATTATAAAAAAATAGTTGTTTTCTGGTTGATACTGCAAGTCACGTATACAGACCAGGTATTTTTCTAGAGAGCATGTACGGTCTTATGACCCATGTGACTGTGTTATGCAATTAATGTAATACTAATACTTAATAAATACCACTACTACACTACACTATTATGGTAAACAAAGAACAGTTAATAGAATAGATATACAAGCACCCTAACAATGAGTAAAAATAAATGATATGAGAAAAAATAAAGCACCAAAATCCCCACATCCCTATCAGTCTTCTCACATTTCACCCATCTCGCCTATCCCCTCCATGTCTTCCCTGCCCGCCAGTAGCGTCCAACATGCCCTTAAATTTCCATTCGCAGTTATAAAGGATCGCAACATTTTTCCCACCATTCCTCGTAGCCCTACAACTTGACAAGATATGCACCCATGACTCTTCCCCCTCGCAAATGGGGCAGATTCTCCTATCACTTCATCAGTAATTTTTATCACCCGCCATGCCCCCAGTCTAAGCCACGCGAGCTCCTGTCTAATGATTTTGGTGCCCATTTTGATGTATTGCTCCACAGCCCACTCAGATTTTAGCCCAGACTGTACTTCTAACGAAACCTTCTCCGTGCATTGCGGAATTGTTTGTTGACTGTCAAATTTTTCTGGATGAAATTGCTTCAGCAGCTCAATACTTGAGTTATTGAAGCGAGTTGCCGACCTTTAACATAAAGTATAAAACTGATTATAAATAATACCTCTCGAAACTGTAACAACTTAATTATTATACCTACTAATTTCTGCAGTATCAATTTTATAGTTTGAACTGTTTCGGAATGAAACAGTCTAGAAGCGTAACTTGCCGCGTGTCGCTAAAATGTTGCTCGGAGAGATCCTTCGCGATAGCCGTGAAATTTTACTCACACAAGCGCGTCACTAAGCGCTTAAAATATCACACAAGCCTTAGCTCCGTCTACATTAGAACTACTCCAACTAACGTTATTTCACTCCCGGTTCAATACTTAAAGTCCTACATGTACCTCTGTTACCTTGTTACTAGGGGATCTGGCTAAAATATCAGAATTACCTTTCACTTCTCTTTTTTAGAATTGGCCTATGTGACTCTGCAAGCGTACCGAATTTAACGTAATTTTCTTACATGACTCGCTAATCACCGGTTTTTTTTCGGACAAATGTTTCAACTCAAGCCTATTACTTCATACGCTTAATTAGCATACGAAAATTATTTATTAAAATTATTTCTCTATCTTACTACCATTTCTTCACTTAATTATTTACATATTCCCGTCAATAATTACGATATTATAATAACCACCTGTTTATAGTCTTTAATTGCATAAAAATATAATTAAAATTAGTGATGGGACCACACCACTATTTCTCGATACCGATAGTGATTTTTGAGCACCGACACTGGATAATTTATAAAAAAACTGTAAAGGCGAAAGTTTGTTCACTGAATTATATTCTTATTAATAGCTTTCTTTGTATAAACGCCTAACATATTTTTGTATTGTATGCTAATTCCGAAATTGTTCCTGTTTGATATTTTCTTAATAATATTAATAAGAAGAATAACAATAATAATAATTATTTTTCTTTGCTTCCCTTTCAATGTAACCGTATTTTGTGCTAAAATTTCCTTTTTAAGGATTTTCTACATAAAGAAAAACGCATACCTACTAGAAAGTTTTCTTTATTCTGCAAATTTTTCTCTTCCATTTTATTTTACGTCGCTTTAACTCCTTAATCATATCGCGACGGATATGTTGCATAACTCTTAGAACGATATGTGATGGACAGTTAGCCTTCTAGGTCTCATTCCTGTAACCATCCGCTCCGTCACGTGTCAGAGAAATCTTAGCGTATAGCTACCGAATCTTCTGCTTTCGTGCGGTTGAGACGTCATTAGGGGGCCCATATAGAGGCGGAAAATTATCCTTCTAGGTCTCATCTCTATAAGCATCAGCTTCATGCCGTCCAGTCCTACCACAGCCCCAACACAGAAAGGCGACTAGCCTTCTAGGTCTCATCCCTGTAACCACCTGCTTTATGCGGTGCAGATAGCATTACGGTGCCGTCCAGTCCAACCGCCGCCCCCATACAAAGGCGGGCAGTTAGCCTTCTAAGTCTCATCCCTGCAACCACCTGCTTCATGCCTTGCAGATGGCATTAGGGTGCCGTCCAGTCTCACCGCCGCCCTCACACAGAAAGGCGGACAGTTAGCCGTCTAGGTCTCATCCCTGCAACCACCTGCTTCATGCCTTGCAGATGGCATTAGGGTGCCGTCCAGTCTCACCGCCGCCCTCACACAGAAAGGCGGACAGTTAGCCTTCTAGGTCTCATCCCTGTAACCACCTGCTTCATGCCGTGCAGATGGCATTAGGGTGCCGTCCAGTCTCACCGCCGCCCTCACACAGAAAGGCGGACAGTTAGCCGTCTAGGTCTCATCCCTGCAACCACCTGCTTCATGCCTTGCAGATGGCATTAGGGTGCCGTCCAGTCTCACCGCCGCCCTCACACAGAAAGGCGGACAGTTAGCCTTCTAGGTCTCATCCCTGTAACCACCTGCTTCAAGCCGTGCAGATGGCATTAGGGTGCCGTCCAGTCTCACCGCCGCCCTCACACAGAAAGGCGGACAGTTACCGTCTAGGTCTCATCCCTGCAACCACCTGCTTCATGCCGTGCAGATGGCATTAGGGTGCCGTCCAGTCTCACCGCCGCCCTCACACAGGAAGGCGGACAGTTAGCCTTCTAGGTCTCATCCCTGTAACCACCTGATTCATGCCGTGCAGATGGCATTAGGGTGCCGTCCAGTCTCATCGCCGCCCTCACACAGAAAGGCAGACAGTTAGCCTTCTAGGTCTCATCCCTGCAACCCCTGCTTCATGCCGTGCAGATGGCATTAGGGTGCCGTCCAGTCCAACCGCTGCCCCCATACAAAGGCGGACAGTTAGCCTTCTAGGTCTCATCCCTGTAACCACCTGCTTCATGCCGTGCAGATGGCACTAGGGTGCCGTCCAGTCCAACCGCTGCCCCCATACAAAGGCGGACAGTTAGCCTTCTAGGTCTCATCCCTGTAATCACCTGCTTCATGCCGTGCAGATGGCATTAGGGTGCCGTCCAGTCCAACCGCTGCCCCCATACAAAGGCGGACAGTTAGCCTTCTAGGTCTCATCCCTGTAACCACCTGCTTCATGCCGTGCAGATGGCATTAGGGTGCCGTCCTGTTCAACCGCGCTCCCATACAAAGGCGGACAGTTAGCCTTCTAGGTCTCATCCCTGTAATCACCTGCTTCATGCCGTGCAGATGGCATTAGGGTGCCGTCCAGTCCAACCGCTGCCCCCATACAAAGGCGGACAGTTAGCCTTCTAGGTCCCATCCCTGTAATCACCTGCTTCATGCCGTGCAGATGGCATTAGGGTGCCGTCCAGTCCAACCGCTGCCCCCATACAAAGGCGGACAGTTAGCCTTCTAGGTCTCATCCCTGTAATCACCTGCTTCATGCCGTGCAGATGGCATTAGGGTGCCGTCCAGTCTCACCGCCGCCCTCACACAGAAAGGCGGACAGTTAGTCTTCTAGGTCTCATCCCTGTAACCACCTGCTTCATGCCGTGCAGATGGCATTAGGGTGCCATCCAGTCTCACCGCCGCCCTCACACAGAAAGGCGGACAGTTAGCCTTCTAGGTCTCATCCCTGTAACCACCTGCTTCATGCCGTGCAGATGGCATTAGGGTGCCGTCCAGTCTCACCGCCGCCCTCACACAGAAAGGCAGACAGTTAGCCTTCTAGGTCTCATCCCAGCAACCCCTGCTTCATGCCGTGCAGATGACATTAGGGTGCCGTCCAGTCCAACCGCTGCCCCCATACAAAGGCGGACAGTTAGCCTTCTAGGTCTCATCCCTGTAATCACCTGCTTCATGCCGTGCAGATGGCATCAGGGTGCCGTCCAGTCCAACCACCGCCCCCAAACAGAAAGGTGGCTAGCCTTCTGGTCTTATCCCTGTAACCACCTGTTTTATGCGGTGCAGATGGCATTAGGGCGCCGTCCAGTCTAACCGCCACCCTCACACAGAAAGGCGGACAGTTAACCTTCTAGATCTCATCCCTGTAACCACCTGCTTCATGCTGTGCAGATGGCATTAGGGCGCCGTCCAGGCCAACCCCACCCCCACACAGAAAGGCCTTCTAAGTCTTATCTCTGGAAATGCTATCTTGCTTCGTCACGTGCCCACAGAGACCCCCCAGAGCATGACAGCCGGATCTTGTGCTTCGTGCCGTGCAGATGGCGTTAGAGTGTCGTCCAGTCTGACTGCTTACATTGTCTGTATATAAATGGCATAGCATTCGCTATTGCCACTTATTTTTAATTTTACTGTTGTTTTAGACTTATGATGGAACTCTGGGCCGTGGCATTAAATATTCACCTTGGTGACTGAGGAAAACGACGAAAAAACCTCAGACAGATTGATCGGCCCACGGGATTTGAACCCGGGAACTCCCGAATGCGGGTCACATATTTTACCGCCTGAGGCATCCCGCTCGGTTCTTCAATCTTGAAAATATAAACATATATATATATATATATATATTACATGAAACTCCAACCACTAAATACAAACAAATATTTGCATGTTCAGTATTATCTAACGTTTTAAGTTCTGATTTTTTTCTGCTGTGTTTACAGATTTTGGTCACCGGAATAGGTAAATGTAATGGCAGAGAGCGAGTCACTAAACTCGACTATTGCAGAAACATCAGCTAAAACAGCTTTATTTTCCCCCATTGTTTTGCATGATTTCATTTAGACACAAGAGTCTATGGAATGTTGGATTCATCCACTCACAGCAAACGCACACAAGTTCTATCAAGAGCTGTAATCCAATAACTCCTGAGGACACGTGCCAGCAATAATGTGAAATTTCAACTGCTTTCATTCTTTATCTAGCATAAAGTTAAACACAACCGCTTTTAATAATGTAAAACGAAGGGAATTGAGGGATTATCACAAAGTATTAGGCATACTTTGATACCACTGAGTATCGTGACTATCGAGGTATCGAGGTTCCATCCCTAATTAAAATTATAAAGTAGTAAATGAAGCGAAGAAATTTTCAGTTCAAAATTTTCTTTCAGAAATGACATAGGGGAAAGGTCCCTAATTTGAACCGCCTCTTAAATTGAACCACTCCGATATTTTCCAAACTGTTCGACAGATGGCATCATAATCCTAGCAGAAGCGTGGCCTGTACAGCTATGAATGCTTGGAGTTGTTGACTTTGCATTCTGAGCTGTGGTTTCAGTTGTATGAAGTGTTTTGTGTTTTTTGTGCTGCAGAAGTAATATCTAAGTCTAGCTAAGCTTATACAACCAATTAGATAAGTTTGAGATGATCTATATAATATATATTACATGTTATAGAGTGTTTATTTAGCAACAATATTCATACATACGTTCTTTCAAGCACCGTCTCTACTAGTCACATAGATGATAAAGCTTCCAAAATGGCGTGGTTCGTAAATTGAACCACTGTTTGAACCCTATATTGAACTGATCCAATTTAGGAAAACTATTGAAGTTCTAGGATTGCTCAACTGCGAATAGTATATCGTGTGAATAAATATCCACATAATATGCTAAGTTAAAAAAAAATCATGCTAAACATAGTGGATGACATGAATATGTGAATTGTCTGAAATGATGGACATGATCCAGTGTGTGAGTTGTAGCATATGGCTTCACCAGAAGTGTGCAAAAGTTAGTGCCAAGAAGAAAGTGTTTTATTGTGAAGACTGTGTATAATTGGACTCTTCTGTATGAGAGTAAAAATTAGTAAAAACTCTATATTTGCAAATAATACCTATTCCAAAACCAAGTGATTGTCACTATATAAAAATTGAAAACGTTCAAGGAAATTGCTATTCTTATCACAATTTTGGACTCTACTTTTGTTTCTGATAGCATATTTGTTTTGAATGTACAATAAAATATGTGTATTTAGTATTAATAAAAATACTTATAAACTTAAAAGTATGTGGTTCATTTTAAGACATGGGTGGTTCAATTTAAGGACCACGTTTCTAATTTGAACCGATTTACACCATCTCACTTTTTAAATGTTATTTACTTGATAATTGTATTAATTTTAAATTGTGTTGAAGATATTTATAGCGCAAGAATTTGTCACTTTTAACGCTTGTGTTTATGAAAATGTTGATTTGAAAATATAATTATTATTTACTAATTAGGCTCAAGTGGTTCAATATAGGGACCTATCCTCTACATACTTGTGAGAATATTAAAATGCAATAATTTCAGTATACGAATCACATAACTGCAGTTTCCTTACGTTTCTATAGACAGCTAATGTCGTTTTTGCGCAGATCTGTATACAGAATCACTACTTCAAATAATGGGAGCACTAGAACGTTAATTAATTATTGGTTCCCTATCTCTCTTTCTCAGCAAGTGTTCCTCCTGTGGGCCGTAATTTCGTTTCCCCACAAACTTGGCAGCGCAACTGCATATTCAAGAGCAATAATAGCAGGGCACCTGTTTAACACATGTTATATGTTGACTCCATAACTTGCTCCTGCTGAGAAAAACAGGCTTAAGGGACAAATAATGACAAACATGACAACTTTGGTTACGCAATTAGACGAAAATCTGTCTCTACCACACATGTTTAACACTCTCTAGTCAAATGCTGCCATATGGCATGATTATGTATATTTTGCTGTTCGAAGTTGGATAAATGTTTTCCTTTTTTCTTTATATTAATATAATTTGAAAACATGTGTTCAGCTACAGTGCTAACAACAATCACACATGTCAATCACCGTTACTTTTAGGTGGGTCCACCCCATCCTTTACCACAGACTTGGTAACACCGCAACCAGAATTCGAAATCATAGATAGTGAGTAGATTGCTGAGCTACAAATCTGAGATTAAGGCTAGTTCTATGGCACAAGCATCCACCATACACCTTCAAGTTTCAAAAATCTGTTTCAGCCCAAAATAAATTCGGCCATACAGGGTAAAATATTCTAGAAAATTCATTTGGGCATTCGATTATATGAATTGAATTATTTTATGAAAATAATGGAGAAAAGTGGCTACCCCAGCCACATTTTAGATGTAATTGGAAGTTACCAAAGTTACCGAGCAATTTAGCACCGCAGTAATGTATGGCACTCGCATTCAGAGGTTCCGGATTCGATTCCCCCTGACTTTGGGTTTTTCGTAGATTTCCCAGGTGAATGACGGTGTGGATTCTCGTTACTACAACTCCCTTTTCCTAAATTCTCATCTAACGCGTTTCCTTCTCATCTTTCAGCTTGTTTCTAGATTTCGTGGCGAAAGGCGGTGCTGGACAGATGACGTGGATGCTTGCAGCAAGGAGGAATATTCCACGTAGGCACTATGGGGCTGCTTGGCTGGAAGTGTCGTTCATCGCCCTCTCTGGGCAGCTCCAGTAATGGGACGCGTCTAGGAGCCAGGAGGTCTTAGGCATTTTACCCGTGAGGGACTTGTTTGGATTGGGTTGGACTCGGCGGAGCAGTGGTTCCCGATACCTATGGGAGATTGGATATGCCTGGGCAGTTTTCTATCCAGGCGGGGTTGTCAGACGCCTCAAGGTCCTCCAGTATCGCCCTGGAGAGCCAGTAGGCGCCTCGCTAACTTTCGTCGGCCCCACTGAGGTTGTTAGGTAGTATTTTCGTTTTGGGGTTGACGCACGCAAGTGGCGTATCCCCTTAAATCCACTAATGGGGGGGAGGTTTAAATTTTCAGGTGCCGGCCTACTGGAAAAGCCTTCGGGGTGTGACAGCCACTCGGATGATGCCCTCGTCCCTGGGTTCAACCCTCTGGGTCTTATTGTAATATCCTATGCCTTACTTTAAAAATTTGGGCATAGCAAATCGAAAACTATAATAACAAACCAAGAAGTAAGACAAAGTTGTTTCTCGCGATTGCATGGATTTGCTTGTGTCACAAACAAACTTATTTAAAGTAAATTGTGTGTTTTAAAGAGATCTATATTTCGTTTTCGTCTATCGCTTAACGTTTACCCGTTATACAAGATTATACAAAACTCCTTTCGTATGAAGAGGAGTTTACAGGCTATTCCAAGAAAATTCAAGATATATATATATATATATATATATATTTAATTTTTCACGTAAATACACTTAATATACAGTATTTTAATAAAAAATGTTACAGCCATTGTTTTCAGAAAATCAAAAAAAATCGAATAATTGAGAAAGGTGATTTTAATTTTAGCTCCACGTATGGATGCCAACTTGAAAAGATGTTTTGATATGTTATTCATTAGCACCACGCTTTGGGCGTCAATTTGAAGATGTTTGTTATAGGAGTTGTATTATATTTCAACTGTTGGGGAGCCGAACTTGTAGTAGTTGCAACCGCACGTATAGTAAACAGTTTCCGGTAGCCTTCGTCCCAAATGTACTTTCAGGTGGCCTTTGCCCCATGTTTAAAAAAATTAACTTAGTAATTTGACTGTTTCTTTGATGCAGTAATTTGTATCACAAATTACTTAAATGTAAATAATGATTGTAATATGAATATGCATTTTTATGTGACATTGATTTGAGATGTATATTGATTGTAATTATTGTTGAGAAGTAAGTTTATACGGCCTTACTGAAACTGACAATAATAGCGTGCAATAATGCAGCGAGGGGGTGAGCTGTTTATCATTATTGGAAACGAGGAAGTTACGTAATATTGGCGCGTTTTTCTTTTAGAATTTGCTGGAACATTTCCATAGAGCATATGTATTCATAATTTTCATTGGATATATAAATAGACGCTAATGTTGGCGCGTTTTATTAGCCAATAGCAGCTCAGTTATAATCTTTAGGCATGTCGGAGTGTATGAGTATAAAAAGGTAGGTTAGAGGTAAAGACCCCGTCACTTCATCGAAAATATTTGTAAAGTACACGTCGCCTTCAGTCAGTCTGTTCGTCGAAAGTATTTGTACGGCACACGTCGGATATCAATTTGCAGGTTACGCGTAACAGAGTTATGAAAAATCTCAAGTGTGATAAAGTTAATTATACAAAAAGTTGAAGTACGCGAATTAAGAGTGATCAGTAATGAAGTTATTATAACAGTTTCAGTTTGGCGAGTGTCAAGATCAATGTGTAAATGTGATAGTAAATGTGTTCGACAATAAACGTGTAAAACAAATTTCTTCATCAGTGTTATTGTTTGGATAAAAGATTCCTTTCCGTTTACACAACCTGTATAAAGAGAAGTGCTTGACCAAAAGGATAATAGCTAGCCGGAGGACAGAGAACCAAAATTAAATAAAATAACAGTAGCATTTTTTCAAACAAAAACTAATACTGCCGCAAATTGCTAACACCAGATGGAGCTAACAAACCTAACAAATGAATCACGTCACAAGATGGCTTCAACACGTTGAGTAAACACACATACACAAACATTATAAGTAATACATCACATCTTTAAGTATTAAATATTTATGTTTGCCTCGGCTGCGTCAGTATTTATTTTAGAGACATGGATATCTTGGCAGGGTTGTGATACGACAAGAATGTAGGCTTACATAGACTACTATTTTACTTCACTCCTTTTATTAATACTTGATACGATTTGAATAACACTTCACTGATAGAAAGCTGTGAGATTGTTTTATTAATTACTTGTATTTTAACACGTAAAACTATTTTTCGTCTCACACGAATACATAATTAATTTCTCCAGGACACAGCACCGATCTGTTTATGAGCACTGTTTGCAGGCAACTGAATTGATTTGAACCTTCTAAACTTCTAAATTTCTGTATTTCAAGTCTCTGATTGGCTATTCCTAGTCCAATAGAATAACTTCATTTAACTAAAGCTTTTTCTGGTTGTTGATTGGCTATTTTTAAACCGTCTCAGAATTTACATTATTTCTGCTCTAATAATGTCTAGTAGTATTTAAACTTCCATATTCATTATTGCCTCAAGGTTACCTCATTGTTATCTCATTGTTAGCAACTTTTGACCTATTTCTCACAGCTCCTACATTATTAAATTACGTAATATATTCACATAACATTATTGAACATGTTTACAATAATATACAAAGACTGTTACATACATATTACTAATTATTACACACATATTGCTTCAGGGCGGGCTGTTACTGAATTTACATATTTATATAATTAGACTGAAATTATTCAAGTGTTAAAAATACTGCCTCAAAATATTACATAAAAAGAGTAGTTTTGGGGTGAGATATTTTTTTGAAAATTTTTGTGTCGTGGATATCTTTGTAAGACACTGTACTAAAATGAGTTATGCTATTCATAGACACACACACACGGGGATTTTTCTAAAAATTGTTTTTCTTTGTATTCAGGGTTCCTCAAAACAGATATTGCTGGAGAAATCTCGATATAGAATTTTTTGTAGGCATGCAATACCTTCTCTAACTTCTGTATATGTGGCAGAGAAAATAAAAATACGGCAACAAAATAACCATCTCTTTGTAGGTTCCCCTCAGGAAATGCTCGACAGGAATTAACTGTCATGTTCATCTTGTGTTTAATCAAATTAGCAAGCAACCTTTGACATATTCTGTTGCCTAGAAACAGTATTCCATATAAATAAAGTCAAGGGATATAAGTATATTTACCATGTGTCACCTGCCAGCAATGTTTTGTCTATGTGCGTGCACACGTTTTTGTAAAAGAATAGCAATCTAAGGGAACAACACAACTACCGGAAGGGTCAGAGCGAGGCAGTGCTCCTGTTGTTTGTTTATGGAGGGTATCAGATAATAGCATTATGTAGGGTTGGGGAACAACATGGCTTAGGTACCGATCCTGGATTCCCTCCCCACAGTCGTATTTGCAGACATGGCGCGCGGGCGTATGCATGTGAACATAGAACTAGGGGGGAGGGAACTGCGAGACAATCTGGGAGGTTTAATGCATCTCTATATAGACACCGACATACATTATAACAGAAAACACATACAGAAACCTGATACGGGTTACTGAATAGCGAAAATTACCCAAAACTGACATACTTAATTTTTTTGTGCAGGTTTACTAATTTAAATATCCTTTTATTCAATATATACTTTAAGAACAATACCTGCATTTCAAATATATTTTTAAAAACCTAACATTCTTACGAAAGCTTATTTTTCTATCTACTGCGTTTTAATCCAGATAAACTTTTGCAGAAATAACTACATTACACATTTCGTTATAGATACGAGGGCTGATCAACAAAGACAGACTGATTTTTTCTTGTAGCTTCCGTGATAGTTTCGTATCTGTAACATAAATATTTGAAAAGAGCGGATTTTTATGTATAATGTTGGTAGGCGGCAGCACTCTCGTATTGGTAGGTTGGTAGTAATGCTCTATTTTGTAGACCCTATGTGCATTTCGCACACCAGACAATGGAGGTGATGCATTTTTAAATCGATTATCACAGGTGATGAGTCATGGCTGTATCATTATGATCCTGAAAGAAAACAAGCCAGCACAGTGTGGAAATCGCCAGGTTCTCCAACACCAAAAAAGGCAAAAGTTGTTCCATCTGCAGGGAAAGTGATGGTGGTCACATTTTTTTACTGTAATGGAATGATTTACCAGCATGCAGTTCCCCCCTCACACTACTGTTACAGCAGCATACTACACGTCAGTATTGGCTACACTGAGGAAGCACATTGCAAAGAAACGACCAGAGCTTTCTCGGATTATGTAACGACTTCATCATGACAATGCACGGCCTCACGTCGCAAATCAAGTCATGCAGTTTTGGCTCGATTCAAAATTACCTGTATACCACATCCATCTTATAGCCCCGATCTTGCACCCTCTGACTTTTTTATTCCCATCACTAAAGGCAAAGCTTAGGGGTATTGGATTTGAGAACTCTGATGCAGTGCTCAAGAAAAGTGAGGCGATTCTCAAGGACCTGATAAAGAATGGTCTGCAGCACGTGTTCGAGGACTGGCAGAGACGTTATAAAAAAGTGCATTGAAGTAGGAGGGGACTACTTTGAAAAAGATCATGTAAACATTGAATTGGAGTGATAAACACCTGTGAAAAAAAATCAGTCTCAGTCTTTGTTGATCAGCCCTCGTACAAAGAGAATGGCTATAGTCAGATGTTAAGACCTGGACTTAAAATTCCATGTAATCGCGAAAAACGAAGCATTAGTTACGTAAATCTCGAAAATGGCTGATGTCACAGAAAAGTTTATATAAAGTAAACTGTGGGTTTTAAGAGATGTTGGTGTTTTTCTTGCGTAGTAGGTTTTCATTTATCGCTCAGCGTTTATGCGTTATACAAGATAACATAAAATTACTTCCGAATGAAGAGAATTTCAGGGCTATTCCCAGAACATTCAATATATACAGTTTATTTGTCCTGTAAATAACTTTAAAGTATGGTATTTTAATCAAAATCGTGAGAGACGTTTTTGAGAAGATAAAGCATTTCGAAGAAAATTCCATGTAAAGGGTGGTTTGGGGTGGGGGATTTTTACTTTCTCTACTACATATAGTAAGTAGGGGAAGTATTGTATTCCACCCAAAACTTCGATACCGAGATTTCACCGGAAATACATGTTTTGAGACACCTTGAATCCAAAAAAAGCATTTTTGGAAACATGTCCGTGTGTGTCTGTGAACAGCATAACTCAGAAGCGATCAGTCGGATAAACACCAAACTTGGTATTTAGGTTCAGTATCTTCCAGAGATGCGGAACGAAGGTTTTCAAGAAAATCCGCCCACCCCACATTACCCTTTACATGGAATATTTTTCGAAAAGTTTAATTTTCTCAAAAATGGCTCTAACGATTTTGATTAAAATATCATATGCTTAAGATATTTTCATGACAAATAAAATGTATATCTTGAATTTTCTGCGAATGTCTTCAAAAGTATTCTCCATTGTGAACGACTTTTGCATAACTGGTAAACCATAAGAGATAGACAAAATTTTACTACACAACAAATGTAACTCGCGTTAAAATACACAATTTATGTCATACACATTTGTTTTGTCGAGTGAACCATTTTCGAGATATTGCTTGTTTTTCCCTTAAATTTTTCAATACTAATTTTCTCAAATGGGAATTCGTTATTCTTTTTTTGTCTTGGATATGCAAAGAGTATTAATCTGAGGCAAAGGGAATGGTGCTGCACCTAGCAACCAGCTATTAAGAGATACGTATGTATATGCTTAAAGGCTACTATATTTCTATATTTCCCTTGTAAATATATTTTCCCCTTACATCTACAAGAAAATTAGCAACAAGATAGAATCTGCAAATGTTTATCTCGATTAACATGAAGCATATGGAGAATAAGCGTTTGTAAAAATAGTTTGTACAAGAGTAGAGAAAGTCATGTGAGTGTAACACATCAGATTTTTTTTGAAAATCTTCATTTCAAATCTTTGGACGAACTGAAAACGTACTGCAAACGTATTGAATTTAACTCTAAACTGGATTCCCAGCTATCTATTCGGATGTAGTGACTTTCTTACATGGCTCGCTAATTACCTTCTTTCCAGACAAATCTTTCAACCCAAGCCTATTACCTTATACATTGATTTAACATACATTGATTTCTTTACTTAATCGTTTACATGTTCCCGTCAATAATTACGGTACCATACTAATCACCTGTTTATAATCTTGAATTGCATAAAATAATTTTATTAAAATTAGTGATGAGAAGATACCACCATTTCTCGATATTGATATCGATTTTTGAGTACCGATACTCGATACTTACTTTATAAAAAACTGTAAACGCGATACCTTGTTCACTGATGTAAACTCTTATCTGTAGTTTTCTGTGTATAAACGCCTATCGCCAATTTTGTATTGTATGCTAATTCCGAGGTTGTTTCTGTTTGACATTCTCTTAATAATAATAATCGTTAAAGTCGTTAGAGCGTTAGACCCATTGTTCACCACACACACACGGCATTTTTCTAAAAGTGCTCTTTTGCATTCAGCGGGCCTCAAAACATGTATTTCCGGTGAATTCTCGTTTCTCTAACCCTGCACATAGTAGATAGGGAAGGTATGACATTCCACCCAAAAATTCGAAACCGAGACTTCATCGGAAATACATGTTTTGAGGCCCCCTGAACCAAAAAAGAGCATTTTTGGAAACATCTCTGTCTGTGTGGCTGTGAACTACATAACTCAGAAACGTCGGTTAAACAACAAACTAGCAACACGAAGATTTTCAACAAAATCTCTCCACTCCAACCTATAAAACAATTCCAGTGCACATGGAGGCAATGATGTCACCCAGGCTCGGTAGCAGTCTTCAGACACCCTTAACGCGGTAACCAGTTGTTTTCGTTACTTTGGTAACCGTTTTGAGTAATTAGTTACTTTGCTTTTTTACTTTCTCTACTACGTATAGTAAGTAGGGGAAGTATTGTATTCCACCCAAAATTTCGATACCGAGATTTCACCGGAAATACATGTTTTGAGACCCCCTGAATCCAAAAAAAGCATTTTTGGAAACATGTCCGTGTGTGTGTCTGTGTGTCTGTGTGTCTGTGAACAGCATAACTCAGAAACGAACAGTCGAATAAACACCAAACTTGGTATTTGGGTTCAGTATCTTCCAGGGATGCGACACGAAGGTTTTCAAGAAAATCCTCCGACCCCGGAGTACCCTTTACATGGAAGATTTTTCGAAAATTTTAATTTTCTCAAAAATGCCTCTAACGATTTTGATTAAAATATCATATATTTAAGATATTTTTATGACAAATAAAATGTATATCTTGAATTTCCTGGGAATGTCTCCAAAAGTATTCTTTATTGTGAACGACTTTTGCATAACTGGTAAACCATAAGAGTTAGACAAAATTTTACTGCACAAAAAATGTAGATCGCGTTAAAAGACACAATTTATGCCATATACATTTTTTTAGTTGAGTGAACCATTTTCGAGATATTGCTTGTTATTTCCTTAAATTTTCCAATACTTATACTTTTTCTCAAATTCGTTATTCAATTTTTTATGTCCTGGATATGCAAACAGAATAGAATGCGCCACATAGCAACCAGCGCTTAAAAGATCTGACTATCGCTTATAACCTACCATGTTCCTCTTGCATCTACAAGAAAATTAGCAATAAGATTGACATCTCGATATCTCGATTAACATGAAGCATATGGAGAATAAACGTTTGTAAAAATAGTTCGTACAAGAG
Source organism: Deroplatys truncata (assembly GCA_030765065.1). NCBI lineage: Eukaryota > Metazoa > Arthropoda > Insecta > Mantodea > Mantidae > Deroplatys > Deroplatys truncata. The sequence goes on along the minus strand of CM060989.1, from coordinate 76,613,512 downwards.
TAGAGAAAGTCATGTGAGTGTGGCACATCAGATTTTTATTATATGTAATTAATTGAAATTAATTATACGTTTTAGAGACCTTAGCCTGGTTTGGGCAAGTTTTCAATATAGGGTCAACTGAAAAATTCAATGCACATCCGAGATATGAACACGGTTACAACACTTTCTGTGTGGTTGCTCTAATTCCCATATAGACCACCAAGGCATCTCACTAGAAGTGACAATCTCAATTGCGACCTCCATTGCAAGTACTTTATGGGTTTCTTATGGTTTTCTTTTTTACTTTCTCTACTACGTATAGTAAGTAGGGGAAGTATTGTATTCCACCCAAAAATTCAATACCGAGATTTCACCGGAAATATATGTTTTCAGACCTCCTGAATCCAAAAAAAGCATGTCTGTGTGTGTGTCTGTCTTTGAACAGCATAACTCAGAAACGAATAGTCGGATAAACACCAAACTTGGTATTTAGGGTCAGTATCTTCCAGAGATGCGACACAAAGGTTTTCAAGAAAATCCCCCCACCCCAGATTACCTTTTACATAGAACATTTTTCGAAAATTTTAATTATCTCAAAAATGGCTCTAACGATTTTAATTAAAATATCATATGTTTAAGATACTTTCATGACAAATAAAATGTATATCTTGAATTTTCTGCGAATGTCTTCAAAAGTATTCTTCATTGTGAACGACTTTTGCATAACTGGTAAACCATAAGAGATAGACAAGATTTTACTACACAAAAAATGTAGATCGCGTTAAAATATATAATGTATGTCATATACATTTTTTTTGTTGAGTGAACCATTTTCGAGATATTGTTTGTTATTCCTTTACATTTTTCCATACTTATTTTCTCAAAAGGGAAATCGTTATTCATTTTTTTGTCTTGGATATGCAAAGAGTATTAATCTGTGGCAAAGGGAATAGTGCTGCACCTTGCAACCAGCTATTAAGAGATATGTATGTGCTTAAAGGCTACTGTATTTCTACATTGCCCTTGTAATTACAAAACAAGGAGAACATGATACGCCTTAAACGATAGTTAAATATTTTTAGAACTGGTCGCTATGTGTAAAAGATCGTTTCTGCAAATGTTTATCACGATTAATATGAAATAGATGGAGAATAAGAGTTTGTAAAAATGGTTTGTACAAGAGTAAAGAAAGTCATGTGAGTGTAACACATCAGATTTTTAATTATTAATATAATTAATTGAGATTAATTATACTTATAAATAGTTACGTTGTATTCATTACCTTGGTAACCATTACTGGGTAACTGGTTGCTCTCCATTAGTTACTTTAGTAACTGTTACGTTAGTTTTTGCCCATCCCTAGCTCGTACCTTTATCGAAATTATTTCTGGAAACGTTTATCTCGAATAACATGAAACAGACAAATACGCTTTCGTAAGAATAATTTGGGAAGCTATATAAAAGTAAACGACAGTGGGTAGAGAAAGTCATGTGAGTGTAACACATAAGATGTTATAAGCGATGGAAGCTAAGCATAAATTAAGTATTGAGCTACAAAAAAACAGCCCAACACCTCGTCTTTTCACATAGGCGAGTCTATTGTACAAGTCCATTTACATGATGGATATCAAGAAAAGGGCTGGGGGAGGGTGGAGACGATACGGCGTAGTGTCAGCCTTGGCGGTATACGGAGGAGGAAATATCGTGCGCTACGGAATGGCCTTTTGATTAATGCCGCGTCGTAGTCAGTTTCGTGTTATTCAGGGACAAACATATTGCAAGGAAATTGTGTGGAAGTTACGGAGTGGAATTTATGTGGCGAAAATAATGCGGAAGAAAGTGAGCTATTGCTTAATTCGTAGGCATCTTCTGTTGCCCCTGCTCATGCTTTTAAAAACTGAGATGTAAAAATAGTGTTGTAGCATTCACATGTCTTTCTCTACTACGTATAAAGTAGGGGAAGTACTGCATTCCACCCAAAAATTCGATACCGATATCTCACCGAAAATACATGCTTTGAGCTTCCCTGAAACTCAATAAAGAATTTTTGGAAAAATGTCCGTGTTTGTGCCTCTCTGTGAACAGCATAACCTAAAAACGAAGAGTCAGATATATACCAAACTTGGCATTTATGTTCAGTGTCCTTCAAAGATTCAACATGAATATTTTCAACAAAATCCCTCCACACCAGACTACTCTTTACATGGAACATTTTTAAAAATGGCTATAACGATTTTTATTAAAATATCTTATGATATTTTCATGAAAAATGAAACGTATATGTTCATTTTCTGGATAATCCCCAGCCATCATTCTGAATGGCCTTTGCATAACTGGTAAATCGCAAGAGATAGACAAAATTTTACGACATAAAAAATGTAGATATCATTAAAGCACACAATTTATATTACATACGTTTTTTTTCTGGAGTGAACCATTTCCGAGATATTCCTTGTTATTTGTTTGTATTTTCCAAACCAATACTTTTTCTCAAATGGGAATTCCTTAATCTTTTTACTTTTTCTACTACGTAGGGGAAGTATTGTATTCCACCCAAAAACTCTATACCGAGATTTCACCGGAAATACATGTTTTGAGGCCTCCTGAATCCAAAAAAAGCATTTTTGGAAACATGTCCGTGTGTGTGTGTCTGTGAGTCTGTGAACAGCATAACTCAGGAACGAACAGTGGAATAAACACCAAACTTGGTATTTAGGTTCAGTATCTTCCAGAGATGTGACACGAAGGTTTTCAAGAAAATTGCCCATCCCAGATTAGCCTTTCGATGGAACATTTTTCGAAATTTTTTTTCTCAAAAATGGCTCTAACGATATTGATTAAAATATCATATGTTTAAGATGTTTTCATGACAAATAAAATGTATATCTTGAATTTTCTGGGAATGTCTCCAAAAGTATTCTTCATTGTGAACGACTTTTACGTAACTGGTAAACCATAAGGAATACACAAAATTTTACTACACAAAAAATGTAGACCGCGTTAAAATACATAATTTATGTCATATGCATTTTTTTGTTGTTGAGCGAAGTATTTTCGAGATACTGCTTGGTATTCCCTTAAACTTTCCAATACTTATACACTTTTTCTCAAATGGGAATTCGTTTTCACTTTTTTATGTCCTGGACATGCAAAGAGTGGAATGCGCCACATAGCAACCAGCGCTTAATATATTTGACTATTGCTTAAATACTACCATATTTCCCTTGCATCTACAAGAAAATTAGCAATAAGAATAACATCTCGATTAAAATGAAGCATATGGAGAATAAGCGTTTGTAAAAGTAGTTTGCGCAGGAGTAGAGAAAGTCATGTGAGTTTAACACATCAAATTTTTTTAGGTGCTGGACATGCAAAGAGAATGAAATACTCCAGGTTAATACCAAACTTGGTATTTAGATTCAGTACCTTCCTAAGTTGCGACACGAAGATTTTCAATAAAATTCGCTCAGTTGAAACCACCCTTTACATGGAACATTTTTGGAAGTTTCTTATTTCCTCAAAAACGACTCTTACTTTTTGATTACAGTACCATACTTTAAAGTATTTACAGAACTAATAAAATGTATATCTTGAATTTTCTGGGAAAAGCCTATGAAGTCTTCTTCATTCGAAGGAGTTGTATAATCTTGTATGACTGGTAAACGTTAAGCGATAGAGAAAACGTGCCACACAAAAATGCAGATCTCGTAAAACATACAATTTATTTCAAATAACTTTTCACGTGTCATTAACCGTTTCTGAGATATCTTTTATTAAAAGTTGGTATTGGTAAATACTTCATTCTTTTTAAGTCTCATTCGATTTTCGGTTGTTTCTCGCGATTGCATGGAAACAGTATGGAATTTTAAGGTCAGCATATAGTGTCCAGTTCTTAAATATTTGACTATCGATGTTCTGTTTGTATCTATAACAAAATGTGTAATGTAGCTATTTTTTCAATGGTTTATTTGGATTAAAATGTAGTATTTAGAGAAACAAGCTTCAGTAATGACAGCTTGTATAGCCACTAACAGACGATAGAGGGTAGAGAAAGTCATGCGAACGTATTGCATCAGATTTTTTAATGTTTTTTATTTATGCTGGTAATAGACACCTTTTTATAAAATGATTTATTTGATTCAGGAGGCTCTAAACTTGTACTTATGGTGAAATATCGACATGTTTTTAGGTGGAATATGGTGTTTTCTGTTGCCTACGTTTACCTGTGGCAGAGAAAGTAAGACAAATGAAAAAATCTGATGTGTTACACTCACATGACTTTCTCTACTCTTGTACAAAGTATTTATACAAACAATTATTCTTCATATGCTTCATGTTAATCGAGATAAACATTTGTAGACTCTATCTTATTGCTAATTTTCTTGTAGATGTAAGAGGAATATATATTTACAAGGGCAATATAGAAATACAGTAGCCTTTAAGCACATACATATATCTTATTAGCTGGTTGCTAGATGCAGCAACATTCGCTTTGCCACAGATTAATATTCTTTGCATATCGAAGACAAAAAAATCTGATGTGTTACACTCACATGACTTTCTCTACTCTTGTACAATCTAATTTTACAAACGCCTATTCTCCATATGCTTCATGTTAATCGAGATATCGAGATGTCAATCTTATTGGTAATTTTCTTGTAGATGCAAGGGAAATATGGTAGCTTTTAAGCGATAGTCAAATATTTTAACGCTGGTTGCTATGTGGCGCATTCCATTCTCTTTGCATGTCCAGGACATAAAAAAAATGAATAACGAATTTGAGAAAAAGTATGTTTTGGAAAGTTTAAGGAAATAACAAGCAATATCTCGAAAACGGTTCACTCAACAAAAGAAATGTATATGACATAAGTTGTGTATTTTAACGCGATCTACATTTTTTGTGTAGTAAAATTTTGTCTATCGCTTATGGTTTACCAGTTATGCAAAAGTCGTTCACAATGAGGAATACTTTTGGAGACATTCCCAGAATATTCGAGATATACATTTCATTTCTCATGACAATATCTTAAACATATGATATTTTCATCAAAATCGTTAGAGCCGTTTTTGAGAAAATTAAAATTTTCGAAAAATGTTCCATGTAAAGGGTAGTCTGGGGTGGGGGGATTTTCTTGAAAACCTTCGTGTCGCATCGCTGGAAGATACTGAACCTAATTACCAAGTTTGGTGCTTATCCGACTGTTCGTTTTTGAGTTATGCTGTTCACAGACACACAGACACACAGACACACACACACACAGACACACACACGGACATGTTTCCAAAAATGCTTTTTTTGGATTCAGGTAGTCTCAAAACATGTATTTCCGGTGAAATCTCGGTATCGAATTTTTGGGTGGAATGCAATACTTCCCCTACTTACTATACGTATTAGAGAAAGTAAAAACGACTTTACACTTGAGAAAAGTATTAGTATTTGAAAACTAAAATCAATAAGAAATAATATCTCGAACGAGCTACAACAATTTTTATATGACATAAAATGATTGGGACAGTTTTTGCTAATTGTTTTTCATCTGAGATGGTTTTATAGCTATTAGGAACAAGGTTAAAATGCATTGCTGTTTTATTACGAGTCATTTTTACTTTCTCTACCATGTGCATAGTAGGTAGAGAGGGTAATGAATTCCATCCAACAATTCAATACAAGATTTCAGCGGAAATACATGTTTTGAAGCCTGCTGAATCCAAAGACGGAATTTTAGAAACAGATATTGTATGTCTGTGAACAGCATAACTCAAAAATGAATACTCGGATCAACACCAAACTTGGTATTTAGATTCCGTATCTTCCAAACATGCGACAGGAAGGTTTTAAAGAAAATCTCCACACCCCAAACTACCCTTCACATGGAGCAATTTTCCAAAATTTGTGTTTTTAAAAAAGGCTCTAACGATTTTGAATAAAATGTCGTATATTAAAGATATTTACATGAGAAGTGAAATTCATATGTTGAATTTTATGGCAATAGCCTTTGAAGCCATATTCATTGGTAAGGAATTTCGTATAATCTTGTTTAACTGGAGCAATAGACTAAAACGTACTACACAAGAAATGTAGATCTCTTTAAAACATACAATTTATTTCAAATAACTTTCTCTTTAAGTCCCATCGATTTTCAGTTGTTTCTCGCGATTACATGGAAACAGTATGGATTTTTAAGGCCAGCATATAGCGTTCAGTTCTTAAACATTTGACCATCACTGTTTCCTTTGCATCATCCATAACGTAATATGTAATGCAGCTAGTTTTGCAAAGGTTTAGTTGGATTAAAATGTAGTAGATAGAAAAAAAATCTGATGTGTTACACTTACATGACTTTCTCTACCCTTGTACAAACTATTTTTACAAACGCTTATTCTCCATATGCTTCATGTTAATCCAGATATCGAGATGTCAATTTTATTGTTAATATTATTGTAGATACAAGGGGAATATGGTAGGTTTTAAGCGATAGTCAAATATTTTAATAGCTGGTTGCTCTGTGGCGCATTCCATTCTCCTTGCATGTCCAGGACATAAAAAGATCTGATGTGTTACACTCACATGACTTTCTCTACTCTTGTACAAACTATTTATACAAACGCTTATTCTCCATCCACTTCATGTTAATCGAGATAAACATTTGCAGAGTCTATCTTATTGCTAATTTTCTTGTAGATGTAAGGGGAATATATATTTACAAGGACAATTTGGAAATACAGTAGCCTTTAAGCACATACATATCTCTTAACAGCTGGTTGCTAGCTGCAGCACCATTCCCTTTCCCACAGATTAATACTCTTTGCATATCCAAGACAAAAAAAATGATTAACGAATTCCAATTTGAGAAAATAAGTATTGAAAAATTTAAGGGAATAACAAGCAATATCTCAAAAATGGTTCACTCAACAACAAAAAATGTATATGACATAAATTGTGTATTTTATTACCCCAGGGTAATCTGGGATGGGGGGATTTTCTTGAAAACCTTCGTGTCGCATCTCTGGAAGATAGTGAACCTAGTTCAGTTTGGTGTTTATCCGACTGTTCGTTTCTGAGTTATGCTGTTCACAGACACACACATACGGATATGTTTCCAAAAATCTTTTTTTGGATTCAGGGGTCTCAAAATATGTATTTCCGGTGAAATCTCGGTACCGAATTTTTGGGTGGAATACAATACTTCCCCTACTTACTATACGTAGTAGAGAAAGTAATAAGCTTTAGTAATATTAGCTTGTAGATGATAGAGGATAGAGAAGGTCATGTGAATGTATCACATGAGCTTTTAGGGGAAGTATTGTATTTCACCCAAAATTTCGATACCGAGATTTCACCGGAAGTACATGTTTTGAGGCTCCCTGAATCCAAAAAAAGCAAGAAAATCTCCCGAACCCGAACTACCCTTTACATGGATCATTTTTCCAAAACTTTGTGTTTCTAAAAATGGCTTTAACGATTTTGATTAAAATATCACATATTAAGGATATTTACATGAGAAATGAAATTCATATGTTGAATTTTATGGTAACAGCCTTTGAAGCCCTTTTAATTCGAAAGGATTTTTTTATTCTCTTGTATAAGTAGCAAACTTTAAGTGATAGACGAAAACGTACTACACAAGAAATGTAGATCTCTTCAAAATACACAATTTATTTCAAATATCTTTTTCTGTGTCATAACCGTTTCTGAGATCTCCGTTATTAAATGTTGGGATTGTTAAATACTTGTCATTCTCTTTAAGTTCCATCGATTTTCAGTTGTTTCTCGCGATTACATGGAATCAGCATGGAATTTTAAGACCAGCAGTTCTTAAACATTTGGCTCTTCACTAATAAACGATAGAGGGTAGAGAAATCCATGTGAATGTACCATATCAGCTATTTTTACTTTCTCTACTACGTATAGTAAGTAGGGGAAGTATTGTATTCCACCCAAAATTTCGATACCGAGATTTCACCGGAAGTACATGTTTTGAGGCCCCCTGAATCCAAAAAAAAGCATCTTTAGAAACATGTCCGTAAGTGTCTGTGTGTGTTTGTGAACAGCATTACTCAGAAACGAACAATCGGATAAATACCAAACTTGGTATTTAGGTTCAGTATCTTCTAGGGATGCGACACGAAGGTTTTCAACAAAATCCCATCACCCCAGATTACCCTTTACATGGAACGTTTTTAAAAATTTTTAATTTTTTTCAAAAATGGGTCTAACAATTTTGATTAAAATATCATATATAAAGGATATTTACATGAGAAATGAAATTCATATGTTGAATTTTATGGTAACAGCCTTTGAAACGCTCTTCATTCGAAAGGATTTTTTTTATAATCTTGTATAAGTAGTAAACTTTAAGTGATAGACGAAAACGTACTATAACTGGCGGAAAACTTCTGGAATCGTGACCTTGACTGCTACCCCAGTTGCCGAGTCTAGGAATGGTTTATGTTTAGCTTAATCAACGAAAGCGATATAATACCTTTGCTTACTCACAGTGCGTAACACATACAGTCTGCATAGAAAGTGTCCGCATCTGGTTGTAATTTAAAAGAGAGTAGTGCCTAAATAGTGCTTATTTGTGATATTTATAACCATGGCTCTTACATTTTCAAAGTTAAGTGGTAAGGTATTACATAGTCAAAGCAGGGAAATAATTGCAAATGTCCCTTACTTCATGAAGCAAGAAGTAGAGATGAAGGAAGAAAATATATGTTCATCCGAGTTCCAAAAAGCCTTAAGAAAGTGAAAGAAAGAGTAGGCAAAGCAACTGGTGTTTCACCGAGTTCCGTTTCCAGAGTTCTCAAAGTTAAGAAAAAACACATGGATGAAGGAGTACCATTTGACACACCTGGGAAGACACATAAGGTTCCTAAACGTGTTACAGAAATAGACGATTTCGACAAATGCGTCATTCGGCGCACGATTCACAATTCCTATGTGGAAGAAAAAACTGTGCCAACAATAAACAGATTGCTCATCAAGCTGAAAGACAGCAGAAACTTTCAAGGTGGTGCTACAAGTCTCAGAAAAGTTATAAAAGATTTAGGGTTCAAGTGGAAGAAAACCAAATCAAATAGAACAGTTCTAATAGAAAAGCATGACATACGATCTCAGCGGGAAGAGTACCTTACTCTTCTCCGGAGGTACAAATCAGAGGGCCGAACTATAGTATATGAAGATGAATCATACATACACAGCAATCATACAACACCTAAAAGTTGGAGTGACGATAGAGAATTAGGTTTGCGGGTACCTGTTGCCAAAGGGCAAAGACTTATCATCGTTCATGCTGGTGGAAAAATTGGCTTCGTTCCAAATGCCCTTCTTATTTACAAGTCGCAACAAAAAACAGGAGATTTTCATCAAGAAATGAATACAGAAAATTACATGAAGTGAATCAACACCATGTTGATACCTAATATACCTGTTGGGTCTGTTCTGGTTATCGACAATGCTTCTTACCATAACACACAAATTGACAAACCACCTACCTCAAATTCCTTGAAACAAGAAATGAGAGCTTGGTTACTTAGGCATAATATAGCTTTTCATGAAAGCATGAGAAAAACAAAGCTATATAACTTAATTAAAGCCAACAGACAGCTTCAGAAGTCATACATACTTGACCCGATATTAATACAACATGGCCATGATGTGCTTAGACTGCCACCATATCACCCAGATCTAAACCCAATAGAATTAATCTGGGCTGATGTCAAAAAATCTGATGTGCTACACTCACATGACTTTCTCTACTCTTGTACAAACTATTTTTACAAACGTTTATCCTCCATATGCTTCATATTAATCGAGATATCGAGATGTCAATCTTATTTGTAATTTTCTTGTAGATGCAAGGGGAATATGGTAGCTTTTAAGCGATAGTCAAATATTTTATCGCTGGTTACTATGTGGCGCAATCCATTCTCTTTGCACGTCCAGGACATAAAAAAATGAATAACGAATTTGAGAAAAAGTATAAGTATTAGAAAATTTAAGGAAACAAGCAATATCTTGAAAACGGTTCACTCAACAACAAAAATGTATATAATATAAGTTGTGTATTTTAACGCGATCTACATTTTTTGTGTAGTAAAATTTTGTCTATCTCTTATGGTTTACCAGTTATGCAAAAGTCGTTCATAATGAAGAATACTTTTGGAGACATTCCCAGAAATTTCGAGATATACATTTCATTTCTCATAACATTATCTTAAAAATATGATATTTTCATCAAAATCGTTAGAGCCATTTTTGAGAAAATTAAAATTTTCGAAAAATGTTCCATGTAAAGGGTAGTCTGGGGTGGGGGGATTTTCTTGAAAATCTTCGTGTCGCATCTCTGGAAAATACTGAACGTAAATACCAAGTTTGGTGTTTATTCGACTGTTAGTTTTTGAGTTATGCTGTTCACAGACACACACACAGACACACAGACACACACACACACAGACACACACACGGACATGTTTCCAAAAATGTTTTTTTGGATTCAGGAGGTCTCAAAACATGTATTTCCGGTGAAATCTCGGTATCGAATTTTTGGGTGGAATGCAATACTTCCCCTACTTACTATACGTAGTAGAGAAAGTAAAAATGGGTGGCATGCAGAAATATCACTTTTAAATTAAAAGATGTGGAGCAGTTATGTCGCCAGCGATTTGCTGAAATTGGAAGACCAGAATGGGAAAATGTATGTCGTCATGTGGAACAAATTGAGAATCATTATTTCGAAAAAGATGGAATTGTAGAAAATCAAATAGAAAGAATTCTCATCCAGGATAATGGTGCAGAAAGTAACGACAGCAGTGATGACGGCAAAGATGTGAGTGATTCCGCAGATGAGGAAGGGCTCTCAGGTGTGGAAGAATTGGAGGTAGATGATTGACAGTGTTTTTATATTAAGCACTTTTTACAGCGTGGATTTAAATATACTGTGTATAACTAAGTTATAGTGCATAGCCGGTGTGCGTATATTTGACAATGACTGTCCCAGGCACTCCTGCAGCATGCAGACGACCGGCAGACACCTGATCTGGTAAGTAACTCGCTTCATAGCTGTCATTAAGATTTTCACATGTCTAGAACTGTTGCGCCAGTTATACACAAGAAATGTAGATCTCTTTAAAACATGCAATTTATTTCAAATAACTTTCTCTGTGTCATTAGCCGTTTTTGAGATATCCGTTATTAAATGTTGGGATAGTTAAATACTTGTCATTCTCTTTAAGTCCCATCGATTTTCAGTTGTTTCTCGCGATTACATGGAAACAACATGGAATTTTAAGACCAGCAGTTCTTAAACATTTGGCTATTCACTAATAAACGATAGAGGGTAGAGTAAGCCATGTGAATGTACTATATCAGTTATTTTTACTTTCTCCACTACGTAAGTAAGTAGGGGAAGTATTGTATTCTACCCAAAAATTCGATATCGAGATTTCACCGGAAATACATGTTTTGAGACCCCCTGAATCCAAAAAAAGCATTTTTGGAAACATGTCCGTGTGTGTGTCTGTGTGTGTGTGTGTGTGTGTCTGTCTGTCTGTGAACAGCATAACTCAGAAACGAACAGTCGGATAAACACCAAACTTGGTATTTAGGTTCAGTATCTTCCAGAGATGCGACACAACGGTTTTCAAGAAAATCCCCCCACCCCAGATTACCCTTTAAATAGGAGATTTTTCGAAAATTTTAATTTTCTCAAAAATGGCTCTAACGATTTTGATTAAAATATCATATGTTTAAGATATTTTTATGACAAATAAAATGTATATCTCGAATTCTCTGGGAATGTCTCCAAAAGTATTCTTCATTGTGAACGACTTTTGCATAACTGGTAAACTATAAGAGATAGACAAGATTTTACTACACAAAAAATGTAGATCGCGTTAAAATACACAATTTATGTCATATACATTTTTGTTGTTGAGTGAACCATTTTCGAGATATTACTTGTTATTCCCTTAAATTTTTCAATACTTATTTTCTCAGATGGGAATTCGTTATTCATTTTTTTGTCTTGGATATGCAAAGAGTATTAATTTGTGGGAAAGGGAATGGTGCTGCACCTAGCAACCAGCTATTAAGAGATATGTATGTGCTTAAAAGCTACTGTATTTCTATATTGCCCTTGTAAATATATATTCCCCTACATCTACAAGAAAATTAGCAATAAGATAGAGTCTGCAAAAGTTTATCGCGATTAACATGAAGTAGATGGAGAATAAGCGTTTGTATAAATAGTTTGTACAAGAGTAGAGAAAGTCATGTGAGTGTAACATATTGATTACAGAAACTATGTGGCTGGTGCAGTGTGCGTTCACACAAACCGTGCAGCGAGAATTTCCCATGCTGTCATTAGGCCGCATAGGTCCATGTTACACGAACCGAAGCAGTAAATTCGCTGGAGCGTGTTGCCCGGCTGCCGCTCACAAGGCGCAGACAGACATACAGTCAATTCCGTACAGAGAATTGAAGCCTAGTGTCCAAAAGAAAGTCTCTGAAGTGGCAGACGGGATGTTTTCCCTCTGCCCGCTCTCAAGGCTTTGTATTGTTCGCAAACAATTGCTTCCCTGTTAGCCTGACCAGACTCACTTCACTCTTAACACCCATCCATTCACTTGGTGCCCTTTCTTGGAAATTGAACAAATCCTACAGTGATGTACATGGACTACTCGCTTAGATCCTAGAGTAGTTGAGAAAACGTGCACTCCAGACGCCAGGAATTGCTTATGTGAAGGTAATTTGGAAACTTAGTCTATTTTTTCAAGCCGGTTTCGATTCTCGGTGTCCGCCTATTCTAACCATGGGTTTTTCGTGGTATTTCTCTCGTCACCTAGGCAAATGGTGATGTATTCTACCACGATTTCACCTTTCCCTCATTTCATCTTTCAGGAAGTGTCTTAGGGTTCCGTAGTGGGCTAGTATCGGTCAGATGGCATGGTTGCTGCGCTTTGTAAAGGATTTCTCCCCGTAAAACGCCAGAGTGTGTTGGTCCTCTGGCTACAGTCACTTCGTCACCTTCTCGCGGGATTCTATGCAGGTTGAGGCAGTATTTTTAACACTTAAATGATTTAAGTCTAATTATATAATATAAAATATAATAACAGCCCGCATTAAAGCAATATATGTATAAAATAACATAAATTCTATGTAACAGTCGTTATATTAATGTTTATATTATTATATACATGTTCAATAATGTTATGTGAATGTATTACGTAATTTAATAATGTAGGAGCTGTGAGAATAGGTCAAAAGTTGCCAACAATGAGGTAACCTTGAAGCAATAATGAATTGGAAAGTTTAATAATGCTACTAGTAATTCTTGGAGCAACAATAATGTAATTTTTGAGACAGTTTATAAATAGCCAATCAACAACCAGAAAAAGCTTAAGTTAAATAAAAGTATTCTATTGGAGTAGAATTAGCCAATCAGAAACTGAAATAGAGCAAATTGTACAAATTCAGAAGCCAGTTGCTTTTAGACGGAGTTCCTGTGGAGGATTAATAAATGGAGTGAAGTGAAAATTATAATTTGTGTAAGCCTAAATTCTTTAGCCGCATCACCCCCTGCAAAGATACACATGTTTCTACAAATTAATACTGACGCAGCCGAGGCAAACATAAATATATATATATATATATATATATACATATATATATAATATTTAAAGAAACATAAAGTACAAAGTTGATTCCTAAAAGATGGGGCGAAGACCACCGGAAACTTTGTACATAACGTGGTTGCAAATACTTCAAGTGTTCGGCTCCCCAACAATAGAACTATAATACAACTTCTTTATATTGGCTTTCCATACGTGAAGCAACAACCAGTTTCTCAAGGTGCCGGCGGGTGTATTAGCGAACGTCCGTAAGTCTCTGTGAACCTATCTCCCTGCGGTTTTACGACTTCCTGCAGCTACTTCACTTCATCCCTGCCTACTGGGGATGTAGTTACAATAGATCTAGTTTGTCCCAGTGGTGAGGTGTACCCCTCTGGTAAACACTTTATACCTCATACCTCAAACTTGTGTAAGCAGGTACAAAAGCAAATGAGGTCATAAACTACAACTGTAACTATACTGTCTCCATTCTGGATCCCTATTAATCTAATAAAAAACATCTGTTTTGGAAAATGGATGGCTAAATTACATATACCAGAAATCTGCTATTATCGGTTTGAGCTTTTCAGTACCTTGTCATCTTACTTTCTCTACCACGTACATAGGTAGAGAAGGTATTGCATCACAACCAAAAATTCGATACCGAGATTTTACCTCAAATGCATGTTTTGTGGTACCTTGAATAAAAATCTTATGTGTTACACTCACATGACTTTCTCTACTCTTGTACAAACTATTTATACAAACGCTTATTCTCCATCTACTTCATGTTAATCGAGATAAACATTTGCAGACTCTATCTTATTGCTAATTTTCTTGTAGATGTAAGGGGAATATATATTTACAAGGGCAATATAGAAATACAGTAGCCTTTAAGCACATACATATCTCTTAACAGCTACTTGCTAGGTGCAGAACCATTCCCTTTGCCACAGATTAATACTCTTTGCATATCCAAGACAAAAAAATGAATAACGAATTCCCATTTTAGAAAATAAGTATTGACAAATTTAAGGGAATAACAAGTAATATCTCGAAAATGGTTCACTGAATAAAAAGTATATGACATAAATTGTGTATTTTAACGCGATCTACATTTTTTGTGTAGTAAAATTTTGTCTATCTCTTATGGTTTACCAGTTATGCAAAAGTCGTTCACAATGAAGAATACTTTTGGAGACATTCCCAGGAAATTCAAGATATAATTTTATTTGTCATAAAAATATCCTAAACATATGATATTTTAATCAAAATCGTTAGAGCCATTCTTGAGAAAATTAAAATTTTCGAAAAATCTTCCATGTAAAGGGTAATCTGGGGTGGGGAAGTTTTCTTGAAAACCTTCGTGTCGCATCCTTGAAAGATACTGAACCTAAATATTAAGTTAGGTGTTTATTCGACTGTTCGTTTCTGAGTTATGCTGTTCACAGACAGACACACACACAGACCACAGACAGACACACACACGGACATGTTTTCAAAAATGCTTTTTTTGGATTCAGGGTATCTCAAAACATGTATTTGCAGTGAAATCTCGGTATCGAATTTTTGGGTGGAATACAATACTTCCCCTACTTACTATACGTAGTAGAGAAAGTAAAAAACACCTTTAATAAAGGTTCCTTGTATGTGTGCCTTAGTATTTTGATTCAGTAACTGCCAAAGATGCGACACGAAGATTTTCAAGAAAATCCCCCTACCCTAAACTACCTTTTACATGAAGCATTTTTCCAAATGTTTGATTTTATAAAAAATAGCTCTAAAGCGTTTGATTAAAATGCCATATATTAAAGATATTTACATGAAAAATAAAATGTATATCTTGAATTTCCTGGGAATAGCCTGTGAAGTCCTCTTAATTCAGAAGGAATTTTGTATAATCTTTATAACTGGTAAACGATAGCGATAGTTGAAAATGTACTACACAAAAAATGTAGATCTCTTTAAAACACAAAATTTATTTCAATTTTTTTGTGGTATAAGACTTTTCTGAGATATCCGTTATTAAAGGTTAGAATTGTTTATTACTTGCCCCCTCCCTTGAAGTCCATCAGTTGTTTCTCGGGATTGCATGCAAACAGAGTCTTAAGACCAGCGTATAGCATCCAATTATTAAACATTTGACTATCGCTGTTCCCTTTGTATCTATAACGAAATGTGTAATGTGGCTATTTCTGTAAAGGTTGCTTAAAATAAAATGTAGTAGATATAAAAAAATCTGGTGTGTTATAATCACATTACCTTCTCTGCTCTTTTACACACTATTTTTACAAATGCTTATTCTCCATCTACTTCATGTTAATTGCTAATTTTGTTGTAGGTGCAAGGGGAATATGGTAGGCTTTAAGCGGTAGTCAAATCTTTTAAGAGCTGCATTCTTTTTGCATGTCCAGGATATACAAAAAAAATCTGATGTGTTACACTCACATGACTTTCCCTACTCTTGTACACACTATTTTTACAAACGCCTATTCTCCATATGCTTCATGTTAATCGAGATATCGAGATGTCAACCTTATTGGTAATTTTCTTGCAGATGCAAGGGAAATATGGTAGCTTTTAAGCGATAGTCACATATTTTAACGCTGGTTGCTATGTGGCGCATTCCATTCTCTTTGCATGTCCAGGACATAAAAAAAATGAATAACGAATTTGAGAAAAAGTATAAGTATTGGAAAATTTAAGGAAATAACAAGCAATATCTCGAAAACGGGTCACTCAACAAAAGAAATGTATATGACATAAGTTGTGTATTTTAACGCGATCTACATTTTTTGTGTAGTAAAATTTTGTCTATCTCTTATGGTTTACCAGTTATGCAAAAGTCGTTCACAATGAAGAATACGTTTGGAGACATTCCCAGAAAATTCGAGATATACATTTCATTTCTCATGACATTATCTTAAACTTATGATATTTTCATCAAAATCGTTAGAGCCATTTTTGAGAAAATTAAAATTTTCCATGTAAAGGGTAGTCTGGAGTGGGGGGATTTTCTTGAAAACCTTCGTGTCGCATCTCTGGAAGATACTGAACCTAAATACCAAGTTTGGTGCTTATCCGACTGTTCGTTTTTGAGTTATGCTGTTCACAGACACACAGACAGACAGACACACAGACAGACACAGACACACACACGGACATATTACCCAAAAATGCTTTTTTTGGATTCAGGAGGTCTCAAAACATGTATTTCCGGTGAAATCTCGGTATCGAATTTTTGGGTGGAATGCAATACTTCCCCTACTTACTATACGTAGTAGGGAAAGTAAAAAGAATAATGAATTCCCATTGGAGAAAACGTATTTAGTATTCGTAAATTCAAACAAATAACAAGGAATATCTCGGAAATGGTACACATAACAAAAAATTATATATCATAAGGTGTGTGTTTTAACGAGATTAACATTTTCTGTGTAGAAAGGTTTAGTTTATTTCTTACGGTTTACCATTTAAGCAAAAACCATTCAGAATGAAGAGGACTTTTGGGAACATTCCCAGAAAATTCAAGATATGCATTTTATTTGTCATAAAAATGTTTTAAATATATTTACATTTTAATTAAAATCGTTAGAGCAATATTTAGGAAATCTACATTCTTTAAATATGTTACATATAAAGGATAGTCTGGCGTGGGGGGATTTTCTTGAAAATCTTCATGTTGCATCTTTGAAAGATACTGAACCCAAATATCAAGTTTGGTAATGGCCCGATTTTCGTTTTTTAGTTATGCTGTTCACGGACTCACATCCACAAAGATACGCACATGGTCGGGTTTCTAAAAACGCTTTTCTTTTTCTTTCTATTTTTTGATTCAGCGTGCCTCATAACATGTACACTATGTGATCAAAAGTATCCGGACACCCCACAAACACACGTTTTTCATCTTAGGTGCATTGTGCTGCCACCCACTGCCCGGTACTCATTATCCGCGACCTCAGTAGTCATTAGACATCGTGAAACAGCAGAATGGGACGCTCCGTGGAACTCACGGACTTCGAACGTGGTCAGGTGATTGGGTGTCACTTGTGTCAGAAGTCTGTACGCGAGATTTCCACACTCCTAAACATCCCTAGATCCACATCCTAGATATGTCCAAGTATTCAAAACGAGTATAAATAAAGAAGAACAACAAAAATCTGTAATATTTGCACTCTGTCCCTGTGGTGTTAAGGGAACAATGTAATTTCCTTGCTTTATGGTTTCAGGAAGAAGGGTCTTGTACGGGATCATCGTCCCATTTGCCTCTCGAGTCTTAATGTGATCATTAAAATTAAAGTGGTATTTAACGGAGCAGTGAGCTAATGCCGGATGCAGGTTCTTTTGTCGTACAAGGCAAATTCGCTGGAGAGCAAGGTTAAAGAATTAGACCCTTCTCGGAACTAGCGCATCAACAACTAAGCGGTAAACATAAAAACTTTAAACTGCATTGCTCAATTTTTTCAGAAAGTGGGTTTTACTTTCTCAATTACCTAGCGCCCTAGTACGAGAGCGATACTTTAGTTATTAGAAAGCCATATTTCTGAGAACAAATCATTTTTTTACTCTATTTTATTTTACGTCGTTTTAACCCTAGATAGTAGGCGCGGGGTATTTTCTGACCCCAGTCAGTTTTATTTGCAAGTTATATATATATAATGATTTCGGATACCTGAATCCTGCCTTTCCCTTACCTTTCGCTGCATTCCTTGGCTTTTGTTAGAGGTCATTAGCATTGAAATACAGGTCATACATTCCTAGAATATAGGCTACTTATGTTCTTAGGCTGAAATGAGGGCAGGAAATACCCCACGCCACCTCTCCCGTTGCCTGATGTCTCATCTCCATGTTGTTTCTGTAGTTACAGTGTGTTTTCAGCTGAACATTCGAGAAGTTGTGGTTATAATATTTACGTGTTTTTTAGTTTTAAACGTAGTGCTGTTTTTATATCAATATATGTTGCGAGGAACAACAGGCAAGGTTATTAGCCCTAATAAGGGAGGTGGAAGAAGAGGAAGCATTAGGTGGTGAAGGCAGCGAAACCGAAGATGAACTTGAAATACTGAGTTCAAATAGCGAAAGTGAGCAAAGTGCAGAAGAGGATCGAGTTACGGCATGGAAAATGCTTTAGCCTCCTCAAAATTCACGTACTCGCTCCCACAAGATAGTGACTCACTTACCAGGTGTAAAATCCGCAGCTAAAAATGCAAAATCTCCTATAGAATTATTGCTTGAGAAAATACGGCATTTTATAAATGCAGCACAACCAGAAAATCAAGAACAGAAATTGCCAGTGAAGAAAAGAATGAGGTGTAATGTATGTCCGAGAATGCAGACAGAAAGACAAAACTTTCTTGTGTAAAATGCAAGAAGCAGGTGTGCAAAGAACATAGTGTAGTCGTGTGTAGGAGCTGTGTGTGAATTATAACATGAGCATCAACATATGTTCTTACTGTCAACATGAAAAGAAAACACATTAACTGTGATACTTTATGATTATGAGTGAAGTGAACATTTAAATATATTTTTTGTGCTGCGCATTAGTCCAAATTGCAAGGAACTGTCAATTCAGTTTTGTTATATTTTTTAAAGTAAATTTCTACAACCAACAGTTATTTTAATACATAATGTATTACTCGGTATATGTAAGCAATAATTAGATAAATTTATTAATTCGGTCCATTTGCAACAATCGTTTTATTCCTGGAGTCGCGAGTGACCCCTCGCCACCACTAATGTAAGACGTACGTGCGCCACCTGTCTAGGGTTAACTCCTTGGTCATATCGCGAAGGGGCTGTTGGTGGATAACTTTTAGAACGATGTGTGATGGACAGTTAGCCTTCTAGGTCTCATCTGCTTCCTGACGTGCAGATGGCATTAGGGTGCCATCGAGTCTAACCGCCGCTCACATATAAAGGCGGACAGTTAGCCTTCTAGGTCTCATCCCTGTAACCACCTGCTTCATGCCGTGCAGTTGGCATTAGGTGCCGTCCAGTCCAACCGCCGCCTTCACATTCATTTTTTTTATGTCCTGGACATGCAAAGAGAATGGAATGCGCGACATAGCAACCAGCGTTAAAATATTTGACTATCGCTTAAAACCTACCATATTCCCCTTGCATCTACAAGAAAATTACCAATAAGATTGACATCTCGATATCTCGATTAACATGAAGCATATGGAGAATAAGCGTTTGTAAAAATAGTTTGCACAAGAGTAGAGAAAGTCATGTGAGTGTAGCACATCAGATTTTTTCTAAGATATTTGAAGTGTACAATGTTATTGCGGGGTGTACAAGGCGTAGTTTTAAAGTAAGCACCGTTTTAATATTTTGCTGTTGCAGCGCTGCATTCGCAATTTTGAGCTTGCACTATGACTTTCTGCATTCATTACGAAGCCATGTGGAATCGTTCAATTTATGTTTTCCTGTTTTTAGAGTGTTTCGAAATGTTCAAAACAACCCAACGACCTTCTAACTCTGAAGTCAGATCAGCGTTTCGTTTTTAGAATGCGAGAAATGTTATGGGGAAACAATAACGAGTGACAACGCCCGGCCACACACAGCCTAACAAACTCAAGATCTGATCACATCATTTGGTTGGGATCAATTCGACTGTTCATCTGTTTCTTCATCTGAAGGAATTCCTTAGTGGAAAGCATTTCAGCGACGATGATTATGTGAAATAAGAAGTGCAGGCTTGGCTTTCATTTCAGGCGGCATCATTCTTTGACGAAGGCGTACAAAAACTTGTTTCCGTTACGACTAGTGCCCGAAGAACGCTTATGCGGAGATATAGTGTAAGGTAATGAATAATAATAAAGTATTTGGAAAATAATGTTTTGTTCTTTTTTAAAAAAGATTATCGGTACTTACGCCACGTATAATGTGCAGATGGTGCATAATAACTCTCATAATAAACTCTTTGTGAAAAATCTAATGTGTACACTTACATGACTTTCTCTACTCTTGTACAAACTATTTTCACAAACGCTTATTCTCCATCTACTCATGTTAGAAATTGTATTGCTAATTTTCTTGTGGGTGCAATGGGAATATGGTGGAGCTGGTTGCTAGATGGAGCATTCCATTTAAGTATTTTAAAATTCAAACAAATAACAAGGAATATCTCAGAAACGGCTCACTCCACAATAAAAAAAGTTGTCTATTTCTTACGGTTTACCAGTTATGTAAAAGCCAAACTGAAAGAAGAGGACATATCCAGAAAATTCAAGATATATTACTTTCTCTACTACGTATAGTAAGTAGGGGAAGTATTGCATTCCACCCAAAAATTCGATACCGAGATTTCACCGGAAATACATGTTTTGAGACCTCCTGAATCCAAAAAAAGCATTTTTGGAAACATGTCCGTGTGTGTCTGTCTGTGTGTCTGTCTGTGTGTCTGTGTGTCTGTCTGTGTGTCTGTCTGTGTGTCTGTGAACAGCATAACTCAAAAACGAAGAGTCGGATAAACACCAAACTTGGTATTTAGGTTCAGTATCTTTCAGAGATGCGACACGAAGGTTTTCAAAAAAATCCCCCCACACCAGACTACCCTTTACATGGAGCATTTTTCGAAAATTTTAATTTTCTCAAAAACGGCTCTAACGATTTTGATTAAAATATCATATGTTTAAGATATTGTCATGACAAATAAAATGTATATCTCGAATTTTCTGGGAATGTCTCCAAAAGTATTCTTCGTTATGAACGACTTTTTCATAACTGGTAAACCATAAGAGATAGACAAAATTTTACTACACAAAAAATGTAGATCGCGTTAAAATACACAATTTATGTCATATACATTTCTTTTGTTGAGTGAACCGTTTGCGAGATATTGCTTGTTATTCCCTTAAATTTTCCAATACACTTTTTCTCAAATTCGTTATTCATTTTTACTTTCTCTACTACGTATAGTAAGTAGGGGAAGTATTGCATTCCACCCAAAAATTCGATACCGAGATTTCACCGGAAATACATGTTTTGAGAATCACTGAATCCAAAAAAAGCATTTTTGGAAACATGTCCGTGTGTGTGTCTGTCTGTGTGTCTGTGTGTCTGTGTGTCTGTCTGTGTGTCTGTCTGTGTGTCTGTCTGTGTGTCTGTGAACAGCATAACTCAAAAACGAACAGTCGGATAAACACCAAACTTGGTATTTAGGTTCAGTATCTTCCAGAGATGCGACACGAAGGTTTTCAAGAAAATCCCCCCACCCCAGACTACCCTTTACATGGAACATTTTTCGAAAATTTTAATTTTCTCAAAAACGGCTCTAACGATTTTGATTAAAATATCATATGTTTAAGATATTGTCATGACAAATAAAATGCATATCTCGAATTTTCTGGGAATGTCTCCAAAAATATTCTTCATTGTGAACGACTTTTGCATAACTGGTAAACCATAAGAGATAGACAAAATTTTACTACACAAAAAATGTAGATCGCGTTAAAATACACAACTTATGTCATATACGTTTCTTTTGTTGAGTGAACCGTTTTCGAGATATTGCTTGTTATTTCCTTAAATTTTCCAATACTTATACTTTTTCTCAAATTCGTTATTCATTTTTTTTATGTCCTGAACATGCAAAGAGAATGGAATTCGCCACATAGCAACCAGCGTTAAAATATTTGACTATCGCTTAAAAGCTACCATATTCCCCTTGCATCTACAAGAAAATTACCAATAAGATTGACATCTCGATATCTCGATTAACATGAAGCATATGGAGAATAGGCGTTTGTAAAATTAGATTGTACAAGAGTAGAGAAAGTCATGTGAGTGTAACACATCAGATTTTTTTATGTCCTGGACTTGCAAAGAGAATGGAATGCGCCGCATAGCAACCAGCGTTAAAATATTTGACCATCGCTTAAAAGCTACCATATTCCCCTTGCATCTACAAGAAAATTAGCAATAAGATTGACATCTCGATATCTCCATTAACATGAAGCATATGGAGAATAAACGTTTGTAAAAATAGTTTGTACAAGAGTAGAGAAAGTCATGTGAGTGTAACACATCAGATTTTTTTATTTAGCATAACATGTCTTAAATATACGATATTTTAATTAAAACCGTTAGAGTCATTTCTGAGAAAATAAACATTTTAAAAAAATGTTGCATGTAAAGGGTAGTATGGGTTGGAAGCACTTTCCTGAAAATCTTCCTGTCGCATCGCTGTAAGATATTGAACGTAAATACCATTTTGTATTTATCTGATCTTTCGTTTTTGAGTTATGCTGTTCACAGACACACACACACACACAGACATATGAACCTTTTTCTAAGAATTCCTTTTTGGATACAGGGAGGTATAAACGTGTATTTCTGGTGAATTGTCAGTGTCGAATTTTTGGGTGAAATACAATACTTCCCCTACTTACTACACGTAGAAGAGAAAATAAAAATGCCGGAACACCTCTGACATACTAAGAAAATACGAGGGCAGTCCAGAAAGTCCCAGAGGTTTTGGTCTATCGTGGCGATGAGTAGGGCTATAACCGCCATCTTGGTGTCAGAACGTTCCTACATTCAGTACGCATCCAGCTGTGGTAGCGTGAGAACTGTGCCTTCCTTACTGTGTTCTCTGTGAGTTGTTAAAATGTGCGCTGCAATAGAAAATCCCGCCACTTGTGAAGTGCGGTTGGATAAAAAGAACAAACCAATTGAAATTTATCGTCAACTTTGTAATGTTTACGGGCAGGGAATAATGAGTGAAAGCCGAGTCAGGCAATGGTGCATTGATTTTAAAAATGGCCGTACCAATGTTCATGACGAGGATCACAGTGGTAGGCCTAACCATATGACTGATGAACTGTCAATACAAATCAATGACAAAATTTGTGAAAATCGTAGTTTCAGGATTACAGAACTTTCGGAACATTTTCCCCAAATTTCACGGAGT
The DNA here is from genome assembly GCA_030765065.1 of Deroplatys truncata. NCBI lineage: Eukaryota > Metazoa > Arthropoda > Insecta > Mantodea > Mantidae > Deroplatys > Deroplatys truncata. The sequence continues at coordinate 76,590,006 of CM060989.1, read as the reverse complement.
TTGGTGCATCAAATTGATGCTTTGATACTGACGCTGAACTGCATGCCGGTGTAAACCAGTGGTTGTAGTCGCAGGCGGCAGATTTCTACAGAGAGGGTATTGAAAAACTTGTGCCACGGTGTGATAAGTGTTTAAGTTTGAATGGCGATTATGTAGAAAAATAGCGTAAGAGTGTACCTTTCAAATGTAGACAATAAACCTTGATATTTGCATTTTGTTAATTGTTTATTTCAAAACGTCTGGGACTTTCTGGATTACCCTCGTATAATAACGGCTCTTTTATAAAGTCAAAAGGAAGCCTTAAGTAAAATATCGAATTTAAATCACCTAACTTGACGAGAGAGGTTATTCGTCAAGTTATACACACATATACATACAAGCTTGAGATATTGTGCCGTTCCATGTAAAAATCAATACGAGAGCACAACATTGAATATGGTATAGTGCATTTGTTTTCATTACTCTGCAGAGTAAGTGAGGAAATTACATTGCTGTACGGGTTCTATAAAGCATTAAATGTACAAAAGTTTTATGTTTTACATTCACATAGCTTTCTACACCAACCATTGCTAACTTTTCTACCTATTTCATATTAATCGAGATAAACGTTTGTAGAAATAACTTTATTACACATTTCGTTGTAGGTATATAGGGATACAGAAAGTAGAATCGATTGTCATTTATCTTTATTTGCTAATCTTGTAATTCCATACTAATATCCTCAGAAAGAACTGAAGAGCGGCCTCATATTAAAAAGTGACAAGCTATTGAAAAGTTCAAACCAATAACAACGGATATCTCGGATATGGTTTATGCCACAGAAAACGCTATTCGAAATAAATTGTGTGTATTAAATAAAGCTAAAGTTTCTGTCTGTGTCATATGATTGACGCGTTTATGTAATTATATAACATTTCCCCCCGAATGGAGAGGACTTTGCAGCAAATTCAAGATGTGCATTTTATTCCCCATATAAATATCTTAAATACACTACAATTTATGCTTTACATGAAAAGGCTTTCGATAATTTTGATTATTGAAAAAATTAGCAGTTTTTATTCAAAGTACCATATATTTAAAATATCTGTATGAAAAACAAAATACAAATAAATGCGTTTCAACTGTCCTTTACATGAAATGTTTTTTGAAATGTGAAAAATGCCTCTAGCGATTTTGATTAAAATACCTTATAAAGATATTTACATAAAAAATAAAACGTATATGATGCGACAAGTAGATTTTCAAGAAAATCCTTCCGCCTCAAACTACCCTTTACGTGGAACATTTTTAAATGTATTTAACCATTTTGATTAAGGTATATGAATTTTGTATAATCTTATATAACTGGTAAACGTTACACGAAAACGTACCACACAAAAAATGTGGATCAGTTTAAAACACCAAATTATTTCAAACAACAGTTTTTGTGGCATTAGCCATTTTAGAGATATCTTCTATTAATGGTTCGATTTGTTCAATACTTTGTCATTCTGTTTACGAAAACGTACCACACAAAAAATGTGGATCAGTTTAAAACACCAAATTATTTCAATAACAGTTTTTGTGGCATTAGCCATTTTAGAGATATCTTCTATTAATGGTTCGATTTGTTCAATACTTTGTCATTCTGTTTAAGTCCCATAGCTTTCAAGTTGTTTCTCGCGTTTGTATGGAATTTTAAGGGCAGCATATTTGTCCAGTTATTTTTTGCAACCTAACGAAATGTCTAATGTAGCTGTTTCTGCAGAAGTTTATCTGGATTAAAATGAAGTAAATAGAAAAGTGAACTTTGATAAGAAAAATTCGTATACCCACTAATAAACGATAGAGGACAGGGAAGGTTGTGTGAATGTAACACATCAGATTCCTTATTGGGTACAAGGAACGATTTCAGCATACGTGACAGAAATGAGCAGTCCTGTATAACTAACATTTCAAATAAAATGAAATATTATACACGTAATTTCAATACATTTACTGCACTGAGCATTTTACACATCCTAAATCTATATCATTGAAAAATTATTACGATTTATTCGACGGAGAAAGTTTTATGGTTTTCAATTTCAGGAAGTTGGCAAGTATGCAAATTAGGGTTACTATAACAAAGCGGCTTATAGAATTGGTTGGTGGGAAGCAATATGTAAATATATTCCACATTTTTAACATATAGTGTGCAGCATGTTGCGCGTGGTATCATGTTTTAATTCCCGCTTTTAAGCCTGAACTTCATTAGCATGACATACGACCAAAAACAGCTTCCTTTTAAACTAATGCATATTTCATTATTCGCGGTTACAATTTCCATTCTTAATACGCACTAATCCAGTTTTACTTCAGATAATTTTAATGTAGTTTATCGTCACTAAAAGGTCGAACTTGACAATACGCTTCGTGTTTTTTACTTTCTCTGCTACGTATAGTAAGTAGGGGAAGTATTGCATTCCACCCAAAAATTCGATACCGAGATTTCACCGAAAATACATGTTTTGAGACCTCCTGAATCCAAAAAAAGCATTTTTGGAAACATGTCCGTGTGTGTGTCTGTGTGTGTGTGTGTGTGTGTGTCTTTGAACAGCATAACTCAAAAACTAACAGTCGGATAAACACCAAACTTGTTATTTACGTTCAGTATCTTCCAGAGATGCGACACGAAGATTTTCAAGAAAATCCCCCCACCCCAGACTACCCTTTACATGGAACATTTTTCGAAAAGTTTAATTTTCTCAAAAATGGCTCTAACGATTTTGATTAAAATATCATAGGTTTAGGATGTCATGAGAAATGAAATGTATATCTCGAAATTTCTGGGAATGTCTGCAAAAGTATTCTTCATTGTGAACGACTTTTGCATAACTGGTAAACCATAAGAGATAGACAAAATTTTACCACAAGAAAAATGTAGATCGCGTTAAAATACACAATTTATGTCCTATACATTTCTTTTGTTGAGTGAACCGTTTGCGAAATATTGTTTGTTATTCCCTTAAATTTTCCAATACTTATACTTTTTCTCAAATTCGTTATTCATTTTTTTTATGTCCTGGACATGCAAAGAGAATGGAATGCGCCACATAGCAACCAGCGTTAAAATATTTGACTATCGCTTAAAATCTACCATATTCCCCTTGCATCTACAAGAAAATTAGCAATAAGATTGACATCTCGACATCTCGATTAACATGAAGCATATGGAGAATAAGCGTTTGTAAAAATAATTTGTACAAGAGTAGGGAAAGTCATGTGAGTGTAACACATCAGATTTTTTTCCTTTATTTTCTTTACTTTACTGTGCATAGAGCGTAGGGAAAGTATTGCACTCCAAACAAAAATTCGATACAGAGATTTTACCGGAGATACATGTAGTGATGCGCCCTAAATTCAAATAAAACATTTTTGGGAACATTCGGATAAATACTAAACTTTGTAACTGAGTTTACTATCTTCCAAGGATGCGACATGAAGATTTTCAAGAAAATTCCCCCACCCCAAACAACCCTTTACATGGAACTCTTTTTGGAAGTTATTCATTTTCTCAAAAGTGGTTTTAACGATTTTGATTAAAATGACACATATTAAAGATATTTTTATGGTAAATGAAATGCATATCTTGAATTTTCTGGGAATGTCTGCAAAAGTCCTCTTCTTTCTGAACGACTTTTGAATAACTGGTAAACCGTAAGAGATAGACAAAATGTTACTACACAAAAAATGCAGATCTCGTTAAAACACACAATTTATTTCCTATACCATTTTTTTTCAATGAACCATTTCTGAGATATCCTTTGTGATTTATTTGAATTTTCCAAAACATACTTTTTCTCAAATGGGAATTCGTTATTCTTTTTACTTTCTCTACTACGTATGGTAAGTAGAGGAAGTATTGTATTCCACCCAAAAAATTAATACCGAGATTTCACCGGAAATATATGCTTTTAGACCTCCTGAATCCAAAAAAGGCATTTTTGGAAACGTCCGTGTGTGTCTGTAACAGCATAACTCAGAAACCAACACTCGGATAAACACCAAACTTGGTATTTAGGTTCAGTATCTTCAGAGATGCGACACGAACGTTTTCAAGAAAATTCCCCCACCCCAGATTACCCTTTACATGGAAGATTTTTCGAAAATTTTAATTTTCTCAAAAATGGCTCTAACGATTTTGATTAAAATATCATATGTTTAAGATATTTTCATGACAAACGAAATTTATATCTCGAATTTTTTGGGAATGTCTCCAAAAGTTTTCTTCATTGAACGACTTTTGCATAACGTAAACCATAAGAGATAGACAATATTTCACTACACAAAAAATGTAGATCGCTTTAAAATACACAATTTATGTCATATACATTTTTTTGTTGAGTGAACCATTTTCGAGATATTGCTTGTTATTCTCTTAAATTTTCCAATACTTATACTTTTTCTCAAATTCGTTATTCATTTTTTTATGTACTGGACATACAAAGAGAATGGAATACTCCACATAGCAACCAGCTCTTAAAACATTTGACTGTAGCTTAAATACTACCATATTCCCCTTGCATCTACAAGAAAATTAGCAATTGTATAAGCGGTGATTAAGCGTTTGTAAACATCGGCTGTGTGTGTCCGTATGTCTCTCTCTGAACAGCAAAATTCAAAAAATGACAAGTCGAATAAATGCCAAACTTGGTACTTCAATTTAGTATCCAAGGATGAATACTAAGCTTTTTAAGAAAATCCCCCAACCGAGCTACCCTTCACATAAAATATTTTTCGTTAATGTTGATTTTCTAAAAAAACGGCTTTAACTACTTTTATTAAAATACCGTATATGAAAGATACTTATATGACAAATAAAATGTATATCTTGAATTTCCTAGGAATAGCTAGGAAGTCCTTTTTATTCGAAAGGAATTTTGTATAATCGTGTATAACTTGCAAATTTTAGGGATAGACGAAAACGTACCACATAAGAAATGTAGACCTCTTTAACAAACATATTACTTTTTTGTGGTTTAAGCCGTTTATAATATATCCGTTACTAAAGCCACTTGTGCATGATGAAACTATTTCTTCTTCAATTTAATAGTTTACAAGAAAAACTGTCAAATGTTTTTTCAATATTTGACAAGAACTGGCAAGATATGACAATGTCATGAATATGCATTTGCAAAACGTTACCTCTTCAGAACACATTGATATTTCGCGTGGAAAGTAAATTACTATTACGTGACGACATAACAATTTGCAACGAAATATATCTCTCTAGGTAATATTACATAGCACTTTCACACATTATAGCCCATGAAATCAGATTACGTTTAAAGAATACAATGGAAATTTTACGACTTGATAGATTAACTACACTATAATTATAACATTGTACTAATGCACTATTGTTCACTTCGGAAATCTGTCCAGCAATTTCTTCATAGGCTCTAGCTTTCTTCTGGTGGTAATCCACGAAAACCGCATGACGTACAGACACGGCCAGTGTTAGTATAAGCTAAACAGCTCACATTTGGCATTCTTTGACCAAGTAGCCGTTTTTGTATACTTTTCGCTTTCGTATGTTGCACATTTGTGCTACACTGTAAATAGCCGCATTTCATTGGGCAAAGCCATCAAATCATTGTGAAACCTTTGATCGTTTAGAGCATTAGACATTTCGTTATAGACACAAAGAGACCAGCGATAGTTAAATGTTTAAGAACTGGACGCTATATGCTGGCCTTAAAATTCCATACTGTTTCCATGACATTGCGAGAAATATTTATTTAGCTGCGATTGTCAACCCGCAGCTGAAACCCCTTCCTGTGTTCCGTGGGTTTTTCCATTAGCGCAATGCCTGGTTTGTTAAAAAGACCCTGCCCCTCTTGCGCAGGGACGGAAATGGATACGCCACTTACGTGCGTCAACACAAGAAGGAAGGTTACGGTGGGGCCGACAATAATATAGCACCACATCATCCACCAGGTGGGTACCGGAGGACATTGAAGTTCCTACAACCCCGCCTGTCCCATGATCATCCGGAGCCCCTGCCTCATCGAGTCCAACCCAATCCAACAGCACCCTTTCGAGAAGGCCTCAGATGTTCGGCCACCCAGATGCTAGGGCCACCCATCGCCCGCACCAGGGCATCTGAAAATTGCCTTGAAAAGAATGGCTAAGTATTGAACAATTCGAACCACCAATAACGGATACCTCCAAAATAACTGATGCCACAAAAAAGCTATTTGAAACAAATCGTGTGTTTTAAAAAGACCTGCATTTTTTGTGTAGTACGTTTTCGTCTATCGTTTAACGTTTACCAGTTATACAATATTATACAAAATTCCTTCCGAATGAAGAGGACTTCATAGACTATTCCCAGAAAATTCAAGATATACATTATAGGATTAGATTTCAATACGGAGGGGGAGTTAGCGCGATCTAAAAAGATGTTTTATACCCATGCCTCAGACAGGACACACCCGGGAGGGAGAAATGAGATGTGACAGAGGGCGGCCGAACCAGGGGGCATGGTCTGTAGATAGCAGGATCCCTACCTTAACAGATTAAACTCCCTGGATGGGCATTGGTGCAGCCGGGGGGCCTGGAGCCCAGAGATTGCCCTATTCCAGGAGACGACGGTTTCCACGAATATCCTTTTTTCCTGTCATGCACACACCGAGACCTTCCACCGACACGTACTGCCCTGAAAGGGACCAAGTGGATGGAAGGTGAAGTGAAATGAGAATGGAGCTGAAATAGAGGGACAGGAAATTCGGGGGACTTATTAATGATCCTTCCCACATTCGCTTAGCGATCCGGGCAAATCCCTCCTCAGGAAGGTCGGCAACGCCAATTGAACCCACGACTTCCCGAATGCGAGCCAGCGACGTTACCACCTGATCCATCCCGCTAAAGATATACAATATATTTGTCTGTAAATATCTTCAATATATATGGTATTTTAAACAAAATCGTTACAGCCAATGTTTTGAAAATATTTGTGTCGTATCTTTGGAGGATATTTCATTTAAATACGACGCTTAGTGTTTATTCAACTTTTCGTTTTTGAGTTATGCTGTTTATGGCCACACACCAATCGTTTTCTAAGAATGCTTTCTCTGGATTCAGGGAGCTACAAAACATGTACCTCCGGTGCTATCTCGATATCGAATTTTTGGATGCAATGCAATACCTTCTCCACCTACTTAAGTAGGTACGTGATAAAACTTTTACTTTCTCTACAACGTATAGTAAGTAGAAGTATTGCATTCCACCCAAAAATTTGATATCGAGATTTCACCGGAAATACATGTTTTGAGGCCGCCCGAATCCAGGAAAAACATTTTTAGAAAAACATCTATGTGTGTCTAGGTGGCTGTGTTGATGTGTGTCTGTACGTCTGTGAACAGCATAACTCAAAAACGAATGGTGTTTATCTTGCAAAGATGCAACATGAAGATTTTTAACAAAACCCCTCACCCCAGACCACCCTTTACATGGAACATTTTTCGAAAATTTTGATTTTCTCAGAAATGCCTTTAATGATTTTGCTTAAAAAATCATGTGTTCAAGATATTTGGATGACAAATCGAATGTATATCTTGAATTTTCAGAGAATGTATTCAAAAGTCCTCTTCATTTTGAATGGCTTTTGCATAACTGGTAAACCGTAAGACAAAGATAAATTTTGGGTACACAAATGCTGGATTGTATGGAATGCTCCACATAGCTACCAACTCTTAAAAGATTTGACTATCGCTTAAAACCTACCTTATTCCCCTTGTATCTACAAGAAAACTAGCAATAAGACAGTCTGCAAATGTTTATCTCGATTAACATGAAGCATATGGAGAATAAGCGTTTGTAAAAATAGTTTGTACAAGAGTAGAGAAAGTTATGTGAGTTGAAGAAGGTTTGTTGCTGCTACGTATGGGAAGCCAGTTTGAAGAAGGTGTATTATATTTCGACTGTTGGGGAGCCGAACTTGAAGTAGTTGCAATCGCACGTATGGTAAAAGGTTTCCGGTAGCCTTCGCCCTAAATGTACTTTCCGATGGTGTTTGCCCCCAAAATGTTTAAAAATATTAACTTCGTAATTTTGACTGTTCCTTTAAATATTATATATTTATGTTTGCCTCGGCCGCGTCAGTATTTATGAATGTCTTAGCAGGGAGTGGTGCGACTGAAAAATGTAGGCTTACATAGATTATAATTTTACTTCACTCCTTTTATTAATGCCTGACACGATTTAAATAACACTTCACTGATAGAGAGAGAGAGAGAGGTATGAGATTTTTTAATTAATTACTTGCACTTTTTAACACGTAAACTATTTTTGTGTCACACAAAATATGTATTAAATTTCTCGAGGACGCATCTAGCGTCCGGTTAGAAACGCTGTCTACAAGCAACTGAACTGTGAATTTATAAATTTTGCCCCATTTTAGTTTCTGATTGGCTCATCTTAGTCCAATAGAATACCTTCATTTAAATAAAGCTTTTTCTGGTTGTTGATTGGCTATTTTATAAACTGTCACATAGATTACGTTATTGCTTTCAAGAATCACAAGCAGCATTGTTAAACTTTCAAATTCATTACTGCTTCAATGTTACCTCATTGTTACCCCATTGTTAGCAACTTTTGACCTATTTCTCACAGCTCCTACATTATTAAATTACGTAATGCATTCATATAACATTATTAAACATGTATGCAATAATATAAACACATACAATGACTGTAATATACACTTTTTATATCTTGTTACATACACATATTGCTTTAAGGCAGGCTGTTATTGAATTTATACATTATATAATTAGACTGAAATCATTTAAATGTTAAAAATAGTGCCTCAGAGTCCAACATATCAAATTTTTAAAATATGTGTTCATTTGTTTCTATAGGTATAATCTCCTCTCAGAAATGTTTTTGAAACACGATTGGTTGACACCCACAGAATGACGTCGCAGAGGAAATGTCGCAATGACAGCAGCGGTTTACACTGTTGAATTGGCAGAGCTTTTCTGCAAAGCCCTTGCTCACACATAACATCGCATCCGCTTAGCAGCGCTTAGCATGCCCACATTTCCAAACCTGGCAAATTGAAACATAACGTCACCTTGTCCATACGGCAAAGTTTATGGCGCTGCAGAACAACCGCTGTTAATCACCTATAAATGAATGGAAATTTATTTTACAGCAGTTGTTTCTTCGGCTTTGTTCGAAAATGCATTTATAATATACACCGAACTACACTTTGTGCTTCATGATAAATTGGTGGAGTTGGAGAACCAATGACTGCAAATATTTGTAGGTGATACAATGGAGGTGGACACCCCGAGCACTACAATCTGCATAGATCTATTGCGGCTACTACTACGGGAGGAAGAGAGGAAATATGGAACCAAAGGAGGCTACAGGCCACAGAGAAATATGTCGCATAGACGCGCGGAAGTCTAAAATTTTCAAACTCGTCCCAGTGCTACAGCTGCCTAGAGAGGGCGATGAACGACCCATCAACCAAGCAACCCTCTGGTGTCCACCCGGAGTACTGTTTGCTTTCAACATACATCCATGCTATCTGTCCGGAACTGCCAAACCCAACGAAACCTAGAAGCACAAATATATACACAGTTCAAAGTGTTGCACTCTCGACTGTTATTGCTAGTTTTCTTGTAGGTGCAAGGGGAATATGGTAGGCTTTTAGCGAGAGTCAAATAGTTTAAGAGTTGGTTGCTATGTGGAAAAAGTATAAGTATTGGAAAATTCAAAGCAATAACAAGGAATATCTCGGAAATGGTTAGCTCTAAGATTATTTGACATATTGATTTAACGAGATCTACATTTTATGTAGTAAGATTTTGTTTATCTCTTACGGTTTATCAATTACACAAAAGTGTTTCAGAATGAAGGGGATTTTACAGGCTATTCCTAGAAAATTAGATATAACCTTTATCATCCAAATATCTTAAATGCATGTATTTTAATTCGAAATCGTTAAAGCTATCTTTAAAAAATAACAAATGCGGAAAAGATTCCAAGTCAAGGATAGTTCCTGGAGGGGGGGATTTTCTTGAAAATCTCGGTGTCGCATCTTTGGAAGATATTGAACAAAAATACCCAAGTTTTCGTATTTATCCGGCTTTTCATTTTTACTTTTTCTACTACGTGTAGTAAGTAGGGGAAGTATTGAATTCCACCCAAAAATTCGATACCGAGATTTCACCGAAAATACATGTTCTCAAACCAAAGAATTTTTAGAGACAGGTCTGTGTGTGTGTGTCTGTGTGGATGTGTGTCTGTGAACTGCATAACTCAAAAACGAAAATTCGGCAAAATATCAAACTTAGTAGGTTCAGCATTTCTCAAAGATGCAACACCAAGATTTTAAAGAAAATCCTCCCCACCCCAGACTACTGTTTACATGAACAATTTTTTGAAAATTTTTATTTTCTGAAAAATGGCTCTAACGATTTTGAAGATATTTTCATAACAAAGAAGCTGTATATCCTGAATTTTTGGGAATGTCCCCAAAATTCCGTTATTTCTAATAGATTTTGCATAACTGGTAAACCGCAAGAGATAGACAACATTTTTCTGCACTAAAATGTAGATCTCGCTAAAACACACGATTTATCTCATATACATTTTCGTTTTTGAGTGAACGATTTCCGAGATATTCCTTGTTATTTGTTTGAATTTTGCAATGCTTACACTTTTTCTAAAATGAGGATTCGTTATTAGTTTCTTTATGCCTGGACATAGAAAGAGAATGGAATACTTCACATAGCAACCATCTCTTAAAATATTTGACTATCGCTTAAAGCCTAGCAATTCCCCTTGCATCTACAAGAAAATTAGTAATAAGATTAACATGAAGTAGATGGAGAATAAGCGTTTGGCAAAATAGTTTCCACAGGAGTAGAGAAAGTCATGTGAATGTAACACAACAGATTTGCGAGTTATGTAGAGGAACCTTTTCCCAGGGGGCTCAAAACATCTATTTCTGGTGAAATCGGGGTAAGAATGTTTGGGTGGAAAGCAATGCTTCCTCTGTTGTAAAAGTACGTGTAGAGAAATTTAAAAAAAAGTCTGATGTGTTACACTCACATGACTATCTCTGCTCTTGTACAAACTATTTTTACAAACTCTTATTCTCCATCTATTTCATATTAATCGAGATAAACATTTGCAGGAAGGGTATTTTGACATGCAAAGAGAATTACATTTTACACATAGCGACCACTTCTAAAAATATTTGACTATCGCTTAAGGCGTACTATGTTCCCCTTGTTTTGTATTTGCAACGGCAATATAAAAATAACGCAGCCTCTAAGCATACCCATATCTTTAAATAGTTGACTGCTATGCGCAGCACTATTCTCTTTGCCGCAGATTAATACTCTTTGCATATCCAAGACAAAAAAAATGAATAACGAATTCCCATTACAGAATGTATTGAAAAGTTTAAGGGAATAACAAGCAATATCTCGAAAATGGTTCACTCAACAAAAAAATGTATATGACATAAATTGTGTATTTTAATGCGATCTACATTTTTTGTGTAGTAACATTTTGTCTACCTCTTATGGTTTACCAGTTATGCAAAAGTTGTTCACAATGAAGAATACTTTTGGAGACATTCCCAGAAAATTCAAGATATATATTTTATTTGTCATGAAAGTATCTTAAACATATAATATTTTAATCAAAATCGTTGGAGCCATTTTTGAGAAAATTAAAATGTTCGAAAAATGTTCCATGTAAAGGGTAGTCTGGGGTGGAGGGATTTTCTTGAAAACCTTCGTGTCGCATCTCTGGAAGATACTGAACCTAAATACCAAGTTTGGTGTTTATCCAACTGTTCGTTTCTGAGTTATGCTGTTCATAGACAGACAGACACACAGACAGACAGACAGACACACACAGACATGTTTCCAAAAATCCTTTTTTTGGATTCAGGGGGTCTCAAAGCATATATTTCCGGTGAAATCTCGGTATCGAAACTTTGGGAGGAATACAATACTTCTCCTACTTACTATACGTAGTAGAGAAAGTAAAAATCTGATGTGTTACACTCACATGACTTTCTCTACTCTTGTACAATCTATTTTTACAAACGCCTATTCTCCATATGCTTCATATTAATCGAGATATCGAGATGTCAATCTAATTTGTAATTTTCTTGTAGATGCAAGGGGAATATGGTAGCTTTTAAGCGATAGTCAAATATTTTATCGCTGGTTGCTATGTGGCGCATTCCATTCTCTTTGCATGTCCAGGACATAAAAAAATGAATAACGAATTTGAGAAAAAGTATAAGTATTGGAAAATTTAAGGAAATAACAAACAATATCTCGAAAACGGTTCACTCAACAACAAAAAATGTATATGATATAAGTTGTGATTTTAACGCGATCTACATTTTTTGTGGAGTAAAATTTTGTCTATCTCTTAGGTTTACCAGTTATGCAAAAGTCGTTCATAATGAAGAATACTTTTGGAGACATTCCCAGAAATTTCGAGATATACATTTCATTTCTCATGACATTATCTTAAACATATGATACTTTCATCAAAATCGTTAGAGCCATTTTTGAGAAAATTAAAATTTTCGAAAAATGTTCCATGTAAAGGGTAGTCTGGGGTGGGGGGATTTTCTTGAAAATCTTCGTGTCGCATCTCTGGAAGATACTGAACGTAAATACCAAGTTTGGTGTTTATCCGACTGTTCGTTTCTGAGTTATGCTGTTCACAGACACACACATACACACACACACACACAGACACACGCACGGACATGTTTCCAAAAATGCTTTTTTTGCATTCAGGAGGTCTCAAAACATGTATTTCCGGTGAAATCTCGGTATCGAATTTTTGGGTGGAATGCAATACTTCCCCTACTTACTATACGTAGTAGAGAAAGTAAAAATGGTAATAAGTGCTAAAGCGTTATGTATTTTATGGATGATTAATGAATAAAATAAAGAAATATAAGGATGTTATATATATATATATGTTTTTGTACCTAATTTTGGAAAGCACTGTATTTCTTAAAGAAGCTAAGATGCAATTTTTAGGATTACATTAAAATAAAATTATTGGCAAAGCAGAAATACTAAAGCATATGCAAGCAAACACACTTTTTCGCGTTGCAAAAGGTTTTTTTTGAAGTTCTGCTCCAGCAAGACTTCGTAAAAGATTGGTTTTCTGAAGAGCTTGGGTGTTGAAAGATTTTTGTCTTGTGCCAGTCTTGCAGTACTCTTCTGAATGCCAGGTTCCGCGTCTTCGATCGAAGCAAATTGACTATCCGGTCTCGAAATATGTTTACAAAGCCGAGAGAGCGGTGAATTTCTATTAAAAGTTATAATTACTCTAAAACCTTATATCTTTCCATTATTTAACGGTATTCTATAGACAATGCACCAACCATCAGTTAAAATGAATATTTGTCTACCTTTTGTTCCTCTCTTTTTACTTTTTTCTTTCTTTCAGTTCCGTTCCTTCCCCTCCCTCTCTCCTTTCTTCGCGCTCTAGGTATTACTGAAGCTACTTGAAACTTTAAAATTATAAACGTACCCATCAAAAGCTCATTGTTTGTGCGATACTAGCAAAGTTCCGTCAAACTAAAATTTCGGAAGCGTCAAGAAGTCCTTAGTAATGTCGCCATTCAGTTCGTCTCACAGTAGACAATCTACTTTAACGTCGGTGAGATTAATTTATCAAAGTGTGCACGCACACTGCCTTGCCGCATGAAATTGACTTCTGGGGATGGGGGAGCACGCACTTTGTCTGGAACGGCTTTCATTTGTCGTTGTAAACAGAAATTTGATTAAATACTACAGGGTGATACGTTTGGATAGGAAAAAGTTGTGATTTTACTAAGCGAGATGGCTTAGCGCAGCGTCAGTGGGTCACATTTGCGAGATCCCGGGTTCAAATTACGTACGTCGACCAATCTAAGTGGTCTTTACTTTCTCTACTACGTATAGTAAGTAGAACTAATGTACGAGGTGTGATCAAAAAGTTTCCGGAATGGCTTCACAACAATGCTGACGCTGAGGTTTCTTTAATTCTTGCCCAAGATGTACATGCAGCGTTCCTTCCCGATAAAAATGAGAGGTCACGTGACTTCCTGTGACCATGCAGTGACGAGGTAGACGCTCTGAAGTGAACACGTGTTTTGCATGTGCTGCGATTTTTCCGCGTAGTAAAAATGTCAGATTACGAAGAACAAAGTACAAACATCAAATTTTGCTTTAAACTCGGTAAAACTGCAACAGAAGCCTAGACATGTTAAGAACAGCCTATGGGGAGAAAGTTATGGTCAAAATTCAACCATTTGAGTGGTTTTTGAAATTTAGAGGTGGTGTGACATCAGTTAAAGATGCAGATCGTTCGGGTCGACCCTGTTACAGCAAAACTGGTGAGAATATCAATGAGGTGAGAGAAATGGTTTTAAAAGATAGGCGCATTACGATAAGAGAACTTTCTGACTCATTAGGACTCTCCTTTGGAAGTGTTCAAAGCATTTTGAAAGACAATTTGGACATGTTCCTGCATCATGACAATGTGCCCACACACAAAGTCCTTTCTGTTCGCCAATTTTTGGATAAAAATAGAATGGATACTGTTCATCATCCCACATATTCTCCTGATTTGGCAGCAGCGGACATTTTTCTTTTCCCACGACTTAAAATGCGGCTCCGAGGACACCGTTTTGAGGACATTGATGTCATCCATCTTGAATCGCAGAAGGCTCTGAACATGTTGAAAGAAGAGGACTTCCAGAGGTGCTTCGAGCAGTTACAGAAGCGCTGGGACAAGTGTATCAACTCCTAAGGGGACTACTTCGAGGTGACAGTGCAGACTAGACACAAAAAAACTGTTGTGTAGTATTTATGACGTCATTCCGGAAACTTTTTGATCACACCTTGTATTCCACCCAAAAATTCGAACCCGAAATTTCACCGAAAATACACCCGAATCAAAACAAAAAACATTTTTAAAAAAAATCCGTGTGTGTGCCTGTCTGTCAGTGTGTTTGTGTCTGTGAACAGCGTAACTCAAAAACGAAAAGACGGATCAACACCAAACTTGCACTTCTAAAGATGCAACCCAAGAACATCCTCCCACCACAAACTACCCTTTACATGAAACATATTTTGAACATGTTGTTTATCGGAATAAGGTGTATAACTTGAATTTTTTGCAAATATCCTGTGAAGTCCACTTCATTTGGAAGAAATTTTGTATAATCTTGTATAACTTGTCAATGTTAAGCGACACACGAAAACGTATTGCACAAAAAAGGTAGATATGTTTAAAACACACAATTTAGTTAAAATAAGTTTTTTCTGTGGTATAAGCCGTTTCTGAGTTATTCGTAATTAAAGGTTCGAATTGTTCATTTCTTCAACATTCGGTTGAAACAGTATGGAATTTTAAAGCGAGCATATAGCGTCCAGTTGTTAAACATTTGACTATCGCTGTTCTCTTTGTATCTATAACGAAATGTGTAATGTAGCTTTTCCGTAAACGATAATTTGAATTAAAATATAGTAGAAGGAAAAAAAAATTCTGATGTGTTACACTCACATGACTTTCTCTACTCTTGTACAAACTATTTTTACAAACGCTTATTCTCCATATGCTTCATGTTAATCGAGACGTTAATCTTATTGCTAATTTTCTTGTAGATGCAAGGGGAATTGGTAGGCTTTAAGCGATAGTCAAATATTTAAGCCATGGTTGCTATGTGGCGCATTCCATTCTCTTTGCATGTCCAGGACATAAAAACATGAATAACGAATTTGAGAAAAAGTTTTAAGTATTGGAAAATTTAAAGGAATAACAAGCAATATCTCAAAAATAGTTCACTCAACAAACAAAATGTATATGACCTAAATTGTGTATTCCAACGCGATCTACATTTTATGTGTAGTAAAATTTTGTCTATCTCTTATGGTTTACCGGTTATGCAAAAGTCGTTCACAATGAAGAATACTTTTGGAGACATTGCCAGAAAATTCGAGATATACATTTCATTTGTCATGATAATATCTTAAACATATGATATTTTAATCAAAATCGTTAGAGCCATTTTTGAGAAAATCAAAATTTTCGAAAAATGTTCCATGTTAAAGATAGTTTGGGGTGGGGGGATTTTCTTGAAAACCTTCGTGTCGCATCTCTGGAAGATACTGAACCTAAATACCAAGTTTGGTGTTTATCCGAGAGAAAGTAATAAGCTTTAGTAAGAATAGTTCGTATTCCCACTAATAAAGATAGAGGGTAGAGGTCATATGGATGCATCACATTAGATTTTTTGTTTGTTTGTTGTTTCTACCAGTCGGCAAAGTAATACCGGATTGGATATTTAATACCACTACCCAAAGCTCAACCTTAGGTTTAAAATAATAGTCAACTTTGTGCTGATCATACATTATACTAATATGCGATTCATCTAATTTGGGTAACTCTATTCATCAGGTTCTAATTTTTACTTTCTCTACTACGTATAGTAAGTAGGGGAAGTATTGTATTCCACCCAAAAATTCGATACCGAGATTTCACCGGAAATATATGTTTTGAGACTCCCTGAATCCAAAAAAAGCATTTTTGGAAACATGCCCGTGTGTGTGTGTGTGTGTCTGACTGTCTGTGAACAGCATAACTCAGAAACGAACAGTCGGATAAACACCAAACTTGGTATTTAGGTTGAGTATCTTCCAGAGATGCGACACGAAGGTTTTAAAGAAAATCCCCCCACCCCAGATTACCATTTAAATGGAAAGTTTTTCGAAAATTTTAATTTTCTCAGAAATGGCTCTCATGACTTTGATTAAAATATCATATGTTTAAGATATTTTATTGACAAATAAAATGTGTATCTTAAATTGTCTGGGAATGTTTCCAAAAGTATTCTTCATTGTGAAGGACTTTTGCATAACTGGTAAACCATAAAAGATACACGGAATGTTACTACACAAAAAATGTAGATCGCTTTAAAATACACCATTTATGTCATATACATTTTTTGTTGAGAGAACCATTGCTTGATATTCCCTTAAATTTCTCAATACTTATTTTCTCAAATGGGAATTCGTTATTCAATTTTTTGTCTTGGATATGCAAAGAGTATTAATCTGTGGCAAAGAGAATGGTGCTGCACATATCAACCAGCTTATTAAGAGATATACCTATGCTTAAAGGCTACTGTATTTCTATATTTTCCTTGCAAATACAAAACAAGGGGAACATAGTACGCCTTAAGCGATAGTCAAATATTTTTCGAACTGGTCGCTATATGTAAAATGTAATTCTATTTGCATGTCAAAAGATCGTTTCTGCAAATGTTTATCTCGATTAATAAGAAATAGATGGAGAATAAGAGTTTGTAAAAATAGTTTGTACAAGAGTAGAGTAAGTCATGTGAGTGTAAACACATCAGATTTTTACCGCTATGCTGCGTCATGGGCGCAGTTACCGTGTACCTACTCCGAATATATAGACGTTACGTGGATAAGAAAATTGCTTGGAGAGATTATATAGACAAGAAAAGCTCACAAGAATGAGGATATTCCATCTTACAGCACAAAACATGGAGGCTGCTTTGAAAACCGGGACGTATGGTCACCTTACCTATGTAAGGCGATGATATTAAGTTTCCCTGTTTCTTGTAAATGTGTTACTGGCAATAGACCGACTGTTATATAACGACATTTTCCTATATTAGTTTGCTATGAATTTAAATAAATAAAACTGTCAGAAGTTTCTGGGGGGTTTGAACCCTATACCCCCTCTAAATACGGACATGGTGTGGGGTGCTTTTAAGTTTAGATCTACTGGTGGAAAACCCTCCCCGAAATTTTTTTTTGTGTACGGGCATGGTTATAAGCATTGAAAGTACTGACACAACTTATGGTAGTACCCTGTATACACTAATAAGGGTAGAGAAAATAATGTGATTGTAATATATGAAGATTTTGAAGCCAAGAGTGTATTGCTACATAAGTGTACAACGTTGAACCTCGTGTTAACTTTCATTCCAGTATGCTTCGATTAATTCGACACATCACGCCGTTCGAATATTAATCTTGTTCCTTGCCTCTCTTTGTGTGACATGAGAAGGCCACCATCTTGTTGGAACGAGGGGAAGCACGCAACCGTACAAGGTGGAACACAAAAACCACCACAAAAAGATGATAATACCTGCTTTTTTGTAACGAAATAACCCGAGAGAAAGTAATGTATCATGACATTTCACAGGAAATGGATTGAAAATGTGTTGCTTGGATTCAAGCAAAATTCTGTAGAAGGTTAATGCAGGCAACCGCAATGTGTTGCTGCCGAAGATTCATTGGAGGCGATATGTGAACTAAAATGCACTCAATTTATCCCTCCCTTTCTGTGTTACATGTCACAGAAGTGAACACTAGTTGATAAAACGAGAAAATTGTTATGAACACATAGAGAATAAGGCTAATATGTTTACTCATAGAAACAAAATGTAAATTTCATATTCAAAATCTGATGCGTTACATTCACATGACCTTCTATTATTACCGGGTAGCAAATTATTCTTACGAAGGTTTATTTTCCCATGTAATACATTTTAATCGAGATAAACCATTTTGGAAATAGCTGCATAACACATTTCGTTATAGATGCAAAGAGAACAGCGATAGTTAAATATTTAAGAACTGGACACTATATACTGAGCTTGGAATTCTATAACCTTTGTATGACATCGCGAGAAACAATTAAAAAATTAGGACTTGAAAGGAATGACGCAGTATTGAACTATTCGAAACACTAATCACAATATCTCGGAAATGGCTGATGCCATAGAAAAACTTATAGGAAATAAACTGTGTGTTTTAAACAGACCTACATTTTTTATGTAGTACTTTTCGTCTATCACTTAACGTTTATCAGTTATACTCGTACAAGGCTACACAAATTTCCTTCCGAATGAGTATACTTCACAAGCTATTCCCAAAAAAACAGAATAAACATTTTATTTGTCGTGTAAATATATCTAATATATGATATGCTAATAAAAATCTTTAGTCATTTTCAGAAAACAAAAGAATCAAAAATTCGTGCGCGCAACATTTTCTAAAAATATGATGTGTTTTCATATGACCTTCTCTACCCTATATCGTTTATTATTATTACTCAAGTTTATTTTTCTATCTCCTACGTTTTAATCCAAATAAACCTTTGCAGAAACAGCTACATTAGACATTTCGTTATGGATACAAAGAGAACAGCGATAGTCAAATGCTTAAGAACTGGACACCATATGCCGGCATTAAAATTCCATACTGTTTCCCTACAACTGAATGTTGAATGGACTTTAAGAGACTGACCAAGTAATGAAAAATTCGAACCGTTAATAATGGATACCTCAGAAACGGCTTATGCCACAAAAAACTTATTTTAAATAAATTGCGTGTTTTAAAGAGATCTACATTTTTCATGTGGTGCGCTTTTCCAATATTATACAAAATTTCTTCCGAATGAAGAAAACTTCATGGACTAGTCCCTGAAGATTCAAGTTATGAGTTTTATTCGCGATGTAAATGTCTTTAATGTATGGTACTTAAATCCAAATTGTTGGAGACATTTATACTATCTCTACTACGTATAGTAAGTAGGGGAAGAATTGCATACCACCCAAAAATTCTTTACCGAGATTTCACCGGAAATACAAGTTTTAAACCCCCTGAATCCAAAAAAATCATTTTTGGAAACATGTCCCTGTGTGTGTGTCTGTGAACAGCATAACTCAGAAAGGAACAGTCGGATAAACACCAAACTTGGTATTTAGGTTCAGTATCTTCCAAGGATCCGACACGAAGGTTTTAAAGAAAATCCCCCCACCCCAGACTACCCTTTACATGAAACATTTTTCGAAAATTTTAATTTTATCAATAATGGCTCTAACGATTTTAATTAAAATATCATATGTTTAAGATATTTTCATGACAAATAAAATGTATATCTTGAATTTTCTGTAAATGTCTGCAAAAATATTCTTCATTGTGAACGACTTTTGCATAACTGGTAAACTATAAGAGATAGACAAACTTTTACTACACAAAAAATGTAGATCGCGTTAAAATACACAAATTATGTCATATACATTTTTTTTTTGGTGAGTGAACCATTTTCGAGATATTGCTTGTTATTCCCTTAATTTTTTCAATACTTATTTTCTCAAATGGGAATTCGTTATTCATTGTTTTGTCTTAGATATGCAAGGAGCATTAATATGTGGCAAAGAGAATGGTGCTGCACCTAGCAACCAGCTATTAAGAGATGTGTATGTGCTTAAAGGCTACTGTATTTCTATATTGCCCTTGTAAATATATATTCCCCTTACATCTACAAGAAAATTAGCAATAAGATAGAGTCTGCAAACGTTTATCTCGATTAACATGAAGCATACGGAGAATAAGCATTAGTAAAAATAGCTTGTACAAGAGTAGAGAAAGTCATGTGAGTAACACATCAGATTTTTTTATGCGGCTTCTGCAAAGTAATCTTAAGAAAGCATATTCTTCTCTGTATAGGGTTATAAAAATGAGAATCAGTTGGAGAATATAATGGCGTGCCGGCATGTTGCCATGGTAGCTCAGTCGTTAGATCAACCGGATGGAGACCGGGAGATCTGTGGTTCAAATCCCGGGTTTTGGACTGAATTTTTCAGTCGTCTGATTCTACCTTTCCAGCCTTGTCCAACAGACGGCTTGTGGTTGTAATTTTGAACTCCGGGACTTAAAGAACTTACAGCATTGCAAGTGAAATTGGGGTATGTCATCTCAATACAATTTGAGATCTCCTTGTAGCTTACCTGGAAAATACGAATCAGTTGGAGAATTTAATGTCGTGTCGGCACGTTGCCACGGTAGCTCTGTGGTTAGAACAACCGGATGGAGACCGGGAGATCCGTGGTTCAAATCCCGGGTTTTGGCACTGAATTTTTCAGTCGTCTGATTCTATCTTTCCAACCTTGTCCAACACACGGCTTGTATGGAAGAGCAATTAATTCTGTAGGGTTATAGGCTATAGAACGAGCGGGAGACCTCGCACACTGCGACCTACATAGATATATTGTAGCTACTATTCGCCAGGAGCAACGGATGAAGTGAGGTAATGATGCAGACCACAGAGACGCGCAGAAGTCTCAAACCATTCCAGGCTCGATGATGCATCCTGATAGATGGGGAATCATCCTAGCATTTCGTCTACCGGTCAGGGAAAATCAGAAAACCCAGGTCATAGTGATCGATCGATCGATACTAGAATTTTCAAGAAAATCTTTTTACCTCAAATTATCCTTTACCTGAAACACTTTATGGAAAATTTTGATTAAAATAGCGTATATTTAAGATCTTTTAATGACAAATTAAATGTATATCTTGAATTTTATAGGAATAGCCTCTAAAGTCTCCATTCTGATTGACTTTTGCACAACCGTTAGAGATACAGAATAACTTACTACACAAAAAATGTAGATCTCGTTAAAACAAACAATTTATGTCAAATGCATTTTTCTGTGGAGTTAACAGTTTCCGAGATATTCCTGTTTATTGGTTTTAGTTTTTTAAATACTTATCCTTTTCTCAAACTGGAAGTCCTTATTCACATAGCGAGCACCTCTTAAAATATTTGACTATCGGTGCCTACTATATTCCCATTGTAACTACAAGGAAATATGTAATAAAAGCATTTCTAGAAACTTTTATCTCGATTAACCTGAAATAGATCGCAGAATAAGCTTTTGTAAGAATATTTTGTTAAAGAATGAGTAGAGAAGGTAATATGAAAAAATCAGATGTTTTTAATTCCTCTACGACATACGTAGTAGATAGAGAAGGTATTGTATTCCACCAAAAAGTTCCATACCGAGATTTCACCGGAAATACGTCTTTTGAGGTCCCTTAAATAATTTTTTTTATAAAAAGGCATGAACTTAACAGCATAACTCAAAAATGAAAAGTCATATCACCATTGGTATTTAAGCTTACTAACTTCCAAAGAGGTGACAAGAAGATTTTCAAGAAAATACTCCCACCCCAACAACCCTTTACATGGAAAATTTCTCGAACATATTTATTTTCTAAAATATGGCTCTAACGACTTTGATTAAATTACAGTATGTTAGTATTATTTACATGAAAATAAAGTGTATATCTTGAACTCTAGGAATAGTCACTGAAGTCCTCTTCATTCAAAAGAAGCTTTTATAATCTTGTATAACTGGTAAACGTTAAGCGATAGCCGAAAATTACTACACAAGAAGGGTAGTTCTCTTTAAAACACACAATTTATTACCAATAATCTTTTTTATGGCATTAGCCATTTTTACTGGTTGGAATTGTTCAATACTTAGCCATTCTTTGAAGTCCTGTCAACATTAAGTTGTTTCTCGCGATTGCATGGAAACAGTATGGAATTTTAAGGCCAGCATATAGCGTCCAGATCTTAAATATTTGACTGTAGCTGTTCTCTTTGTATGTACGAGGGCTGATCAACAAAGACTGAGACTGATTTTTTCCTGTAGCTTCCGTGATAAATTCGTATCTGGAACATAAATATTTGAAAAGAGCGGGTTTTTATGCATAATGTTGGTAGGCGACAGCACTCTCATGTTGGTAGGTTGGTAGTAATGCTCTATTTTGTAGACCCTACGTGCATTTCGCATACCAGACAATGGAGGTGATGCATTTTTTAAATCGATTATCACCGGTGATGAGTCATGGCTGCATCATTATGATCCTGAAGGAAAACAAGCCAGCACAGTGTGGAAATCGCCAGGTTCTCCAACACCAAGAAAGGCAAAAGTTGTTCCATCTGCAGGGAAAGTGATGGTGATCACATTTTTTGACTGTAATGGAATGATTTACCAGCATGCAGTTCCCCCTCACACTACTGTTACAGCAGCATACTACACGTCAGTATTGGCTACACTGAGGAAGCACATTGCAAAGAAACGACCAGAGCTTCCTCGGACTGGGTGGCGACTTCATCATGACAATGCACGGCCTCACGTCGCAAATCAACTCATGCAGTTTCTGGCTCGATTCAACATTACCTGTGTACCACATCCACCTTATAGCCCCGATCTTGAACCCTGTGACTTTTTTTTATTCCCATCACTAAAGGCAAAGCTTAGGGGTTTTCGATTTGAGAACTCTGAAGCAGTGCTCAAGAAAAGTGAGGCGATTCTCAAGGACCTGACAAAGAATGGTATGCAGCACGTGTTCAAGGACTGGCAGAGACGCAATAAAAAGTGCATTGATGTAGGAGGGAACTACTTTGAAAAAGATCATGTAAACATTGAATTGGAGTAATAAACATCTGTGAAAAAATTCAGTCTCAGTCTTTGCTGATCAGCCCTCGTATAACGAAATGTGTGATGTAGCTATTTCTGTAAAGGTTTTTATGAATTCATTCGAAATAGATATAAAAATAAGCTTTAGTAAGACTAGTTGGTATTAAACGACGGAGGGTAGGGAATGTTATGTGAATGTATCACATCAGATTTTTAAATGTACATATATTAATTTATGAAACCATAACATAATTTTTAATGGGCTTAGAGCACTAATGAGGTAGATATTTATGTTTAGTACGAGTGCTGGAGGTACAATTCAGGAAAGAACAGATGAGTGTTCTTCTGAGGGGTGAAATATTCTGCCAATACTTCGGAACCAACCATGCTCACACGAATGCACCCCTCATTTGTGTTCCTCTTTGCCTGGCTTCTAATGAGTGCTGTCTATCAACCAACCATCAACACGAAAACGGCAATTAGCAAGAGACGTGTGTGCAGTGTGTTCGAATTAGGTACGTTTTTACTTTTCCTACTACATTGAAAAGGTGTATTTTAGGAGTTTGCACTACGCTTTGGGCGTCAATTTGAAATAGTTTTGTTGCTACTACGTATTAAAAGTCAGTTTGTAGATGCTGTATTATATTTCAACTGTTGGGGAGCCGAACTTGTAGTAGTTCCAACCGCATGTGTGAGTAAACATTTTCCGGTAGCCTTCGCCCCAAATATACTTTCAGGTGGTCTTTGCCCAAGTTTAAAAATAATAACTTTGTAACTTAACTGTTGCTTTAAATATTATATATTCATGTTTGCCTCGGCTGCGACAGTATTATTGTTAGAGACATGAATATTTTGGCAGGGCGTGATGCGACAAGAATGTAGGCTTACACACAATTTAACTTTTAATTCACTCCTTTTTATTAATCCTTGTCACAAATTAATTAGCACTACACTGATATCGAGAGCTGTGAGATTCTTATATTTAATACTTGCACTATTTTCGTCTCACACGAATACGTAATTAATTTCTCTCGAGGACGCACAAGCAACGCATCCAGTTATGAGCACTGCCTGGAGGCAACTGAATTGGTTTCAACCGTCTAAATTTATTGACTCAAAGTTACCTCATTGTTAGCAACTTTTAACTTATTATTCTCACAGCTCCTACATTATTAAATTACGTAATGCATTCACATAACATTGTTGAACATGTTTACAATAACATAAGCATATGCAATGACTGTTA
Source organism: Deroplatys truncata (assembly GCA_030765065.1). Classification (NCBI taxonomy): domain Eukaryota; kingdom Metazoa; phylum Arthropoda; class Insecta; order Mantodea; family Mantidae; genus Deroplatys; species Deroplatys truncata. The sequence continues at coordinate 76,565,431 of CM060989.1, read as the reverse complement.
CATCCATTTTAAAAATTATTACTACACATATTGCTTCAAGGCGGGCTGTTATTGAATTTACATGTTATATAATCTGACTGAAATCATTTAAGTGTTAAAAACACTGCCTCAACATATAGCATGTATGGGAGGTACAGTATTGAATGCAAAATTCAATGTCGAAACATATACGAGGCATGCTTTTAAAGTAAGTACAAATAACAGAACATTTTTTTCAAAAATACTTTAATGTCATTCATTACCTTACACCTTACACTACTTCTCCACAAAATCAAAGCCGTTATGCAGGCAGCTTGCCGTAAAGCCTTCGTCAAAAAATGATGCCGCCTGTGGCGAAAGGCTGGTCTGCACTTTTTGCTTCACATTACGTCGTTGAAATGTTTTACACAAAGGAATTTTACAGATGAAAAATACTTGGTGCCAAATCCGGACTGTAGGGAGGTGGTCTAATTCTTCCCAATGAAATGATTCGATCGGATCCTGAGTTTGTCTGGCTGTGTGTGGCCAGGGATATTCTGTCATTATTTTTCCCTATAAACCTCACACAATTGTCGATTAAAGTTTGCTGGTGTAACATTTCTGCATTCAAAAAACAAATCACTGTTCTGACTTCAAAGTCGGCGGGCCATTTGATTGTTTTCAATGTCATGGCGCTCTATGAGGAAGATGTGTTATGTTGTATTGAATGAGTTATATCGTATTTCAACTGTTGGGGAGCCAAACTTGTAGTAGTTGCGACCTCACATATAGTACCCGGTTTCCGGTAGCCTTCACCCCAAATATATTTTTACGTTTCTTTAAATATTATACTTTATGTTTGCCTCGGCTGCGACAGTATTTTTGTTAGAGACATGTTTCTCTTAGCAGGGTTGTGGTGTGACAAGAATGTAGACTTACACAGATTATAATTTTACTTCACTCCTTTTTATTAATACCTGATACGATTTAAACAACACTTCACTGATATAGAGAGCTGTGCGATTCTTTAATCAATTACTTGCACTTTTTAATACGTAAACTATTTTTCGTTTCAAACGAATACGTATTATACTTCTCGAGGACACTTTTTGCGTCTGGTTATTAAGGCTGTCTGCAGGCAACTGACTTCTAGATTTGTAAATTTTGCTATATTTCAGTTTCTGATTGGCTAATCCTACTCCAATAGAATACCTTCATTTAACTAAAGCTTTATCTGGTTGTTGATTGTCTATTTTATAAAGTGTCACTAAAATTACATTATTGTTACTCCAATAATAACTAGTAGCATTATTAGACATTCTTACTCACTATTGCCTCAAGGTTACCTCATTGTTAGCAACGTTTAACTTATTATTCTCACATCTCCTACATTATTAAATTACGTAATACATTCATAAAACATTATTGAACATGTATACAATAATATAAGCATATGCAATGACTGTTATATACATTTTACAAATAATTACATACACATATTGCTTCAAGGCCGGGTGTTATTGAATTTACATATTATATAATTAGACTGAAATCATTTAAGTGTTAAAAATACTGCCTCATCTAACAACAGGTAATCACAAAGTGACGATCGCTTACAGCTGTGTCCGGCTTCCTAATGAATGGAGGAAGTTATACGTACATATGCTCAAAATAGCGAGTGCAACACCCGTGAACCCAAAAAAAGCAAAACGAATAGTCGGATAAGTAGCAAACTTGGTATTTAAGATCATCATCTTAAAATGCGACACAAATGTTTTCAAGAATATCTTCCACTGCAAACTAGCATTTACATGGAAGATTTTTCGAGATTTTTTGTTCTCTCAAAAATGGCCTTAATGATTTGGATTAAAATACCATCCATTAAAGGTATTTACATGACAAATAAATCGTTTATATAATCTTGTATAATTGGTAAACGTTAAGCAATAGACGAAAACGTGCTACACAAAAAATCTAACGTTCCTAGGAGCTCTTATCGCCACCCCTAGCAGCTTGATCTATTGTAGCCACGCCCCCCTCGGGATGCAGGGATAAGGTGAAGGAGCTGTAGATCCTAAACCCGCAGGCAGATGGGCCCACAGAGACGCGCAGAAGTCCGTAATATTTCTAATTTGAACACCCACGCACCATTAGAGTCGAATAGCCCCAAGAGAGGGTGATTAAGCCTGGCGTTCACGGGGAGAAATCTTTCCAATGCGGAAGCAACTACACCATCCGCCCGACACCGCCAACGCCGCAGTTCCGAGGACACGAGATAAAGGGAAAGGTCCAGGGGAAAACCACGAAAAACCCCTTGGTCGGATTGGGCGGACACTGGGCATCGAAACCGGGACCACAAATGCCGTCAGCGCTATCCCGTCCTGTATTTAACGCTGATACCTATACACTTTCTTTACGACAACCAAACGAGACACCTTCGAGGTCACGTCTCCATGCCTCAACAATCAACACACAACACTCAACATTAAACATAAAAAACTTTAGAAACACGTAATGCAAAACATGTTGAGTCATACGTGTAAGTGGAATTCCCATTATCATTCCGTCTCTACTACGAGATGGCGAAGAAGAAGCAACGTAGAGTCGCAGACTTCCTCTCCTCTGGCACCCCCGAGAACTCGCCGCAGTCGCCGCCAACATCACCGGGGTTTACACCGCCGATCCTGGGAGCTTCCCAGCCTGCACCGATCCAGCCTGTGTCTCATAGGAGGTACTGCGCTGTCATCCGAGGGGTTTGTACAAGAGTATAGAAAGTGATGTGAGTGTAACACATCAGATTTTTTTGTGACATCAGCCATTTCCGAGTTATCCGCTTTAATGGTTCTAATTGTTCAATATTTTTTCATTGTTTTTAACTCATACAATTTTCAGCTGTTTCTGGCGATTCCTGGAAACAGTATTGAATTTTAACGACAGTGTATATCCTAACGAAATATGTAATGTACCTATTTGTTCAAAGATTTGTCTGGATTAAATGAAGTAGACAAAAAAATAAACTTTCGCAAAAACAATTTGTTTACCTATTAATAAACAATAGTGCGTAGAGAAGGTTATGTGAATGTAACACATCATAATTTTTTTTTATTTTGGACGGTCAAGTTGAGAAATGTGAAAGGGGAATGTACAGTCGATGAATGAAAATAGTACTACATTTGCAGGTCCAAGCCTGGCTAATAAAGGCAATGGAACTGCGGATGTATTCCTTTACCTGACCGTCCTTCAGTTGCCCCAATCACTTGTTTCGTAACTGTTTAGTTCCTTTACCGCCACACGCACTCACGTAGTCGATCAATGTGATTAAAAGAAAAAGCTGTTCAAAGCAAAAATGGAAAAAAAGCTAATTCATATTTATTTTCAAAAAAAGTAAACCACGTAATTAGAGAATACTTAACCTGTCATACATAAAGTAATAGAAAATTGTAGAGAAATCTTTCCCCAAAAGCTAATGTTAATGTTGGCTAATGTTAGCCCCTACTCCAAAGCGTGGAGAATGCAATTTCTTCTTTACTGTGAAATGTTACAGAATTGGCATTATAAACTGGCATGTGTAGTACCATGTGTTGCACTCACATGACTTTCTCTACTCTTGTGTAAACTATTTTTACAAACGCTTAGTTATTTCCAGAAACTATCCTATTGCTAATTTTCTAGTAGATGCAAGGAATATGGTAGGATTTAAGCGATAGTCAAATCTTTTAAGAGCTGGTTGCTATGTGGTGCATTCCATTCTCTTTGTATGCCCATGAAGTAGTTATTGTTTTTACGTTGTTTGCCCCATGCTTTGGGCGCCAATTTGAAGAAGATGTTTTGTTGTAGGAGTTGTATTGTTTTGTTTTTATTGTTTACCCCACGCTTTGGGCGCCAATTTGAAGTAGGTTGTTGCTTCACGTATGGAAAGCCGATTTGAAGTAGATGTATTATATTTCGACTGTTTCTTTAAATATTATATATTTATGTTTGCCTCGGCTGCGTCAGGATTTATATTTTTTTTAGAGACATGAATGTCTTATCAGGATTGTGGTGCGACTGAAGAATGTAGGCTTACACAGATTATAATTTTACTTCACTCCTTTTATTAATGCTTGACAGGATTTAAATAACACTTCACTGATATAGAGAGCTGTGACATTTTTTTAATTCATTACCACTTTTTAACACGTAAAATATTTTCATCTCACACTGAATACGTATTATACTTCTCGAGAACACATCTCGCGTCTGGTTAGGAATACTGAGTACCTCTAGCGCCTAAATTTGTAAATTTCTGTATTTCAAGTCTGTGATTGACTATTCCTAAATCAAAAGAATACTTTTATTTAATTTAAGCTTTTTTCTGGTTGTTGATTGGCTATTTTATAAACTGTCACAAAAATTACATTATTGCTTCCACGAATCACAAGTAGTATTGTTAAACCTTCTAATTCATTATTGCACCAAGGCTACCTCATTGTTAGAAACTTTTAACCTATTATTCTCACAGCCAATACATTATTAAATTACGTAATACATTCAGATAACATTATTGAACATGTATACAATAATATAAACATAAACAATGACTGTAATATACACTTTTTATTTATTGTTACATACACATATTGATTTATTGAATTTACAATATAAAATCAGACTGAAATTATTTAAGTTTTAAAAATATTGCCCCACCCACGACATCAAAAAGCGAAAAAGAATAACGAATTACCATTTGAGAAAAAGTGTAAGTATTGGAAAATTCAAACAAATAACAATGAATATCTCGAAACGGTTCACTCACAAAAAAAATGCATACGACATAAATTGGTCTTTTAACGAGCTCTACACTTTTTCTGTAGAACAATTTTGTCTCTGTCTTGCAATTTACCAATTATGCAAAAGGCCATTCAGAAAGAAGAGGACTTTTGGGGACATTCCCAGAAAATTCAAGATATACATTTTATTTGTAATGAAAATATCTTAAATATGTGATATTTTGATCAAAATTGTTAGAGCCATTTTTGAAATCAAAAGTTTGGAAAAGTGTTCCAAGTAAAGGGTAGTCTGAGGTAGGGGGATTTTCTTGAAAATCCAGCTGTCGCATTTTTGAAAGATACTAAACCTAAATAGCACGTTTGGTATTTATCCGACGTTTCGTTTTTCAGTTATGCTGTTCACAGGCATACGGATCTTTTTTTGAAAGTGTTTTCTTTTTTTTGGGATTTAGGGGGCCTCAAAAAGTGTATTTCCGGTGAAACCTCGAAATCATTTTTTTTTGGGTAGAATGCAGTACTTGCCTTAAAATGGTGGGCGGCGGGGTTGCAACACGAATTATCAAAAATTGGCTTAAATGATATCTGGCAAACGGGTAATGAAAATACACTCAGTGCCGTGAGAAAGGTCAAAAGACGACAGGCAGAAAATAGAATCTGAATGTAGACAAAGATCAACATTGGAGCTACAAAATGAAAGAAAAACTAGGTGGGGTAAGGAAACATATATTTCGGAATTGAGTTTAAAACAGAGGACTGGAATAGCATGGCTTAGGTTGGGAGGGTGGAAAGCTCGCAAGATTGTTGATGACGATGGCAGGAGGATTTGCCCATTATGCGGGGAACAAGAAGACTGGACGCATATTTTGGCGGCATGCGTGCAGACGGAGGGTATTAGGAAAAAACTATTACCGGAAGTATTTTTGGCTTCCAACAGACGGAGGACAGCATGCTGGGACTTGATTCTAAACAACCAAAACTGGCCAAGTTTGGGCACATGCTTAATGGAAGTACTGTACTAAGAGATAAGGTGTTTATGTAATTTTTCTTTAAACATATGTGGTGCTTGAGTACTTGTGCGCGACTGTGTGTGTGTGTGTGCGTTTGAGTGTGTGATTCAGAGTGTTTTTTCAATTTTATATGTATGCATATAGTGCGGTGATTATAAAAAAAAATAATTGTTTTCTGGTTGATACTGCAAGTCACGTATACAGACCAGGTATTTTTCTAGAGAGCATGTACGGTCTTATGGCCCATGTGACTGTGTTATGCAATTAATGTAATACTAAATACTTAATAAATACCACTACCACTACTTACTATATGTAATAGAGAAAGTGGGTGTATAATATGTTGTATCTATAATGATAAAATATGTATGAAATTAAAAAGGAAAATCCAATCTGTAAGACTGAAAGAGACAAAAGGTTTTTTATTGTATAGTTATCGGCATTTAGTCTCCAAAAAGTGAGAAACGTTAATTTTAGGAGTTGTATTATATTTCAACTGTTGTAGCCGAAATTGAAGTAGTTGCAACCACACGTATAGTACCGGCTTTCCGGTAGCCTTCACCCCAAATGTACTTTCCGGTGGTCTTTGCCTCCCCAAAAAATGTTTAAAAATATTAACCTTGTAATTTGACTGTTACTTTAAATATTATATATTTATGTTTGCCTCAGCTGCGTCAGTATTATTGTTAGAGACATGATTCTCTTTGCAGGGTTGTGGTGCGACTGTAGAATGTAGGCTTACACAGATTATAATTTTACTTCATTCCTTTTATTAATGTTTGACACGATTTAAATAACACTTCGCTGATATAGAGGGCTGTGAGATTCTTTTGTTAACACTGCACTTTTTAACACTAAAGTGTTTTCGTCTCACACGAAAACGTATTAAATTTCTCGAGGACGCATCCCGCGTCCGCTTAGGAACACTCTCTACAAGCAATTGACTTTTAGATTTGTAAATTTTGCTATAATTTAGTTTCTGATTGGCTATTCCTAATCCAATAAAATACTTTTATTTAACTAAAGCTTTTTCTGGTTGTTGATTGGCTATTTTATAAACTGTCACAAAAATTACATTATTGTGATTCAAAGAATCACAAGTAGTATTGTTAAACTTTCTTACTCATTATTGACTCAAGGTTACTTCATTGTTATCAACTTTTAACCTATTATTCTCACAGCTCCTACATTATTAAGTTACGTAATACATTCAGGAAAATTATTACATGTATACAATAATATAAAAAATTACAATGACTGTAATATAAACTTTTTATATATTGTTACATACACATATTGCTTTAAGGCAGGCTGTCATTATTTTTTTGATTATATAATTAGACTGAAATCATTTAAGTGTTAAAAATTCTGCCTTAAAAGGTACTTTATTGAAATAAGGAAATGGTTATCTTTTGAATGTTGTTTTTTGAATTTATTATTATTAAGCAGTAATATTGCATATCCAATTTGTGAATTCCTTACTGTTTATTTTGGTAAATCATATTCATTGGTCCTAAAGGAAATTAACACATAATCTCAATGTTGGCAAAACAGTATTAAGATCTCGTATTTAGGTTTCCCTTACGCCTAGGTAACTGTAAATCAAACCTATATAAAAATATTTGATTTTGCGTACGTTTCGAGGAAATATCACAGCAAACCCGCCCTGTTATCTCCCAGAAGCACCACTTCTCATCCATTGTTCTCCTGGGGTTCGTTTTAAGTTTCTGAGAAATTTGAAACCTGTCCCCCTGTCTATTGAATGTAGCAAAAGTCTCTAATTGAAAATTAAATATTCATCGCAGAGGGCTGCAAATATTTGACACGGAAGCTCCAAACCGTAAGGTAACAGGCAGGAAGGGGGGGGGTGGGAATAGCTTGCACATAAATCAGCTTCTTCCAGGTCGGATCCTCTCTGCGCTTGCGTCACATGACAGCATGGTTTTTGTATCGGATTTTTTTTCCTGTTTGCTCATGTTTCACGTGAAAAAAGAGTTATAAATGAGCCAGCTGAAATGTTTTAAGCTTTGGAACGAAAATGGATACCCACTTCCAGAAAGTTGCTGGTCTCATTTCTCAAAAATATGCCTGCTTTGAATTTTAGTCAGCTGCAATTTACTAGAACGACCACAGAATAATTATAAAATGAAGCCCATACAAAAAAGAAAGAAAAAACAACGTTGCGATACATGTATACAAATTATTCTTATTAAAGCTTATTTTCCTCCTACTACATTTTAAATCCAAATGAACCTTTGCAAAAAATATCAACATTGTACATTTAGTTATACATAGATACAAACAGAACAGTGATAGTCAAATGTTTAAGAACTGGACGCTATTATTTCATTATTCGCATAATACTCGCCATTGATTATTTTTCCTTTCTGAAGGTAATCAATGAAAATTATCCCATGCGCATCCCAAAAAACTAAGCCAACATTTTGCCTCTAGATGGAACTGTCTTCACCTCCTTTGGAGCCGATTCTCCGCTTTCAATCCACTGTTTTGACTGTTCCTTCGTCTCAGGTGTGAAGTGATGGACCCCTGTTTCATCCATGGTTATGAATCGAGGCAAAAGCTCGGTTTTATTGCAGCGAAACATTGCCAAACACTCGAATGAAAAATCCTCACTACGCTGTTTTTGTTCCATTGTGAGTAAACGCGGCAACCATCTTGTGCACAGCTTTCTCATTTCTAAGTCATTATGTCAGTACAACACTTTTTGAAATGCCTACGATGTCTGCTAGCTCGCGCACTTTCAGCCAATGGTCATTCAATATTATTTTGTGGATTTTCTTCACAAGTTTTGACGTGGTCACCTCATTTGTTGACCACTGTTATGTTCGTCTTGGCAACTCAAACGGCCTCACTTAAACTCTACCACTCAATTTTCTACTGTTGTAAACGAAGGAGCAGAACCCCTCAGAGTAGAATCTAGCTCAGATTTAATATTAGTTGGACTAAGACCTTTCAAACGAAAGTATTCTATTAAATAACGATGACCAGTGTTATCCATGTTCACAAATTTACTGAGAACGTTCACTATTGATGGCTGCCAAACAATTACTAAACAATGGAGCATTGTCAAACTTCAAACTTAAGCTTTATATGGTTGGTACTTTCTACCATAGTCATTTGTTTGAAGCAACAACCTCTATCTATACGTCAGGTTGGGCACTTCTGGTACTGCCCTTGTATTTCAACTCTACAAGTTTGAAGTTGAATATTTTGTTACCTTATTTTTACCACGCTTTGTGCGTCAATTTGAAGTAATTTGTATTGTTGCTGCTACGTATGGACGTCAGTTTGAAGATGATGTATTATATTTCAACTGTTGGGGAGCCGAACTTGTAGTAGTTGCAACCGCACGTATAGTAAACTGTTTCCGGTAGCCTTCGCCCCAAATGTACTTTTAGTAGGTCCTTGCCCCAAGTTTAAAAATAATATCTTTGTAATTTAACTGTTTCTTTAAATATTATACATTTATGTTATGGCTTCGTCAGTAATATTTTAGAGACATGGATATCTTGGCAGACCAGAATGAAGGCTTACACAGATTTTAAGTTTTAATTCACTCCTTTTTATTAATCCTTGATACAAATTAAATAGCACTTCACTGAAATCGAGAGCTATGAGATTATTTTATTTAATACTTGCACTGTTTAACACATATACACATTATATTTATCGAGGACGCATCACGCATCCAGTTACAAACACTGTCCGCAGGCAACTGACTAGATTTCAACCGTATAAACTTGTAAATTTCTGTATTTCAAGTCTCTGATTGACTAATCCTACTCCAATAGAATACCTTCATTTAACTAAAGCTTTTTCTGGTTGTTGATTGGCTATTTTATAAACTGTCACTAAAATTGCATTATTGTTTCCAAGAATCACAAATAACATTTAAACTCTCAAACGTTAGCAACGTTTAACTTATTATTCTCACAGCTCCTACATTATTAAATTACGTAATATATTCACATAACATTATTACACATGGATACAATAATATTAGCACATGCAGTGACTGTTATATGCATTTTACAAATTGTTACATCCACATATTGCTTCAAGGCGGGCTGTTATTGAATTTACTTATTATATAATTTGACTGAAATCATTTAAGTGTTCAAAATACTGCCTGAAGTTTCACTAGATTTAAATAATAATGCAAGGCTATGATGGAAAAACTGTTGTTATTGTATGTATAATTGACATAAATTTCAACAAGACGTCATACACATACTGGATTTTCCTAAATTTCACTGATGCATTACCATTAGCAAGAGAAGGATATCGAGTTTTCTCAGAGTGGGGAAGGGCTTTTCTGAAACGCGACACTTGCACATTAGTAATTAGAATGCTGTAATGCATATTCATGCGGCAAAGCCGGCTTATGCTGAAAGGATTTGCATTGAATTTGATAATACCAGTTAAGCAGAATCCGGTCAAGTCTTGCCGGCGGTAATGCATTGTCACGCTGGGGGTCAAAGCGAATGTGATGTAGTGACGTAGGCAGAATCAGATTAACACACCATTTCCTTTGATCATCACAGATAAGTGCACTTATTAAATACAACTTTGTGTTTCAGGTAGAATACACCTCCTACCGCCTGTAAACTAATAAAGGGTGACAAGATAAAAGTGGCCCGTCTCCTGTTTGAACGCAAATGCGATATTTCCATTCTGTTTTGATTAAAACAGTACAACAGTGGGCAGTTTTATGTAATATGAACCAACCGGGCGGTAACGTTTGTGGCTCGCATTCGGAAGGTCGTGGGTTAGATTCCCGTGACCGACCTTCCTGACCCATGGGATTTTTCCGGGGATTTCCCAGGGTCGCTAAGCGAATGATGGGAAGCATCATTACATGCCCCGAATTTCCTGCCCCTCTACTTCATCTCCATTCTCATTTTACTTCACCTCTTATCTGCTTGATTTCTTTCAGGGTTGCAAGTGTCGGCGGGAGGCCTCGGCAGGGGAAAAATGTTCTGAGAAAATCTTGGTTCCCCGGTCTGCGAGCGGTCTCTGGGTTTCTGGGCCTCCCGGAGGATGTGTAAGCCTACATGAGGAATAAGGCCCGTCTACACCCGCCAGCGCACAGGGAGTTCAAATCTATTAAAAGTAGGGACCCTGTTCTCTGCTGTCGCGCCTGCTGGTCCAGCCAGCCTCTGTCTCCTCTCACCCCATTCCTACCTCCTGAGGGCGAATTTAGTATTTTCAAAGGATATGACATGAAGATTATCAAGAAAATCCTCCCAACCTAGACTACACATTACATGGAACATTCTTAAAAAATATGGATTTTCTCCAAAATGGCCATAATAATTTTGATTGAAATATTATGTTATTTTCATGGCAAGTGAAATGCGTATCACGCATATTCTGGGAATGTCCCCAGAAGTCCTTTTGCAAAACTGGTAAACCGTAAGACATAGACAAAACTTTGCTATACAAAGAATGTACATCTCGTTAATAACACACAATTTATGTCATATACATTTTTTGTGTGTGTGAACCATTTCCGAGATATTCCTTGTTATTTGTTTGAATTTTCCAATACTTACACTTTTTCTCAAATAGGAATTCGTTATTCGTGTTTTTATATCCCGGATATGCCTGCAAAGTGAAGAAGGTATTTAGTTACGTAAATATATATTTTACTTTCTCTACTACGTATAATAAGTAGGGGAAGTATTGTATTCCACCCAAAAATTTGATACCGAGATTTCACCGAAAATACATGTTTTGAGATCCCGTGAATCCAAAAAAAGCATTTTTGGAAACATGTCCGTGTGTGTCTGTCTGTGAACAGCATAACTGAGAAACGAACAGTCGGATAAACACCAAACTTGGTATTTAGGTTCAGTATCTTTCAGAGATGCGACATGAAGATTTTCAAGGAAATTCCCCCACCCCAGAGTACTCTTTACATGGAACATTTATCGAAAATTTTAATTTCCTCAAAAATGGCTCTAACGATTTTGATTAAAATTTCATATGTTTAAGATATTTTCATGAGAAATAAAATGTATATCTTGAATTTTCTGGGAATGTCTCCAAAAGTATTCTTCATTGTGAACGACTTTTGGTAAACTGGTAAACCATACGAGATAGACAAAATTTTACTACACAAAAAATGTAGATCGCGTTATAATACACAATTTATGTCATATACATTTGTTTTGTTGAGTGAACCATTTTCGAAATATTGCTTGTTATTCCCTTAAATTTTTCAATACTTGTTTTCTCAAATGGGAATTCGTTATTCATTTTTTTTGTCTTGGATATGCAAAGAGTATTAATCTGTGATAAAGAGAATGGTGCTGCACATAGCAACCAGCTATTAAGAATTATGTCTGTGCTTAAAGGCTACTGCAATTTATATTGCCCTTTTAAATGTATATTCCCCTTACATCTACAAGGAAATTAGCAATAAGGTAGAGTCTGCAAATGTTATCTCGATGAACATGAAGTAGATGGTGAATGGCGTTTGTAAAAATAGTTTGTGCAAGAGTAGAGAAAGTCATGTGAGTGTAACACATCAGATTTTTACGTAAATATTAGTTGCTTTAACGAGTTTGCAACACACTTTGGGCGTCGGTTTGAATTTGTTGATTACGTAAATGTCAGTGTTGTTACGCAATATGCTGCTACGTATAAGAAGCTGATTTTACACTATAATATTTAACTTTGTTATTAAAACTGTTTCTATATATTATTTATGTTTGAATTTGCCTCGGCTGCGTCAGTAATGTTTGTAAAGTCATGTATTTCTTGGTCAGGGTGCGGTATGACAATGATCGTAGACATCACAGAATTTAAGTTTTTAACTTCACTTCTTTTATTTATCCTTTGCAGATTTTTAATAAAGCACTACACTTTTTAAGAACTGTTTAATACTTTCACTTAGCTAACGCGTAGACATATTTTGCGATTCACAGGTAATATTTCTGTAGAGAACACATCTCCCATCTGATCACTACCAAGGTTTGCCAGCAACTGAACATTATTTCAACCGTTAAACCTGTAAGCTACGGTATTTCAAGTCTGATTGGCTAATTCTAGTCCAACAGAATATCTTCATTTTACTTAAAGCTTTTCTTTACTGTTGATTGGATAATTTTAAACTGTTACTGAATTTTACATTATCGTTGCTCTAATCATGACTAGTAACATTCAAACTCATTATTACCATAAGGTTACCTCATTACTGCCTCATTGTTAGCAACTTAAAACTTATTATTCCCACAGATCTTGCATTATTAAAGTATATAATGTATTCACATAACATTATAGAACATGTTTATAATAAAAATAAGCATTTGCAATGACTGTTACATATATTTTAAAAATAATTATTACAAATATATATTGTTTCAAAGCGGGCTGTTATTGAAGTGATTTATTATAAAAATACAATTGAAATTATTTAGGTATTAAAATACTGCCTCAAAAGAGAATGGAATGCTCCACATAGCAACCAGTTCTCCAGTTATACTTACAAGAAAATTAGCAATAAAATAGTTTCTGCAAATGTTTATCTCGATTAACATGAAAAAGATGGAGAATAAGCGTTTGTAAAAATAGTTTGTACAGGAGTAGAGAAACATATGTGAGTACAACACATCAGATTTATATATAATTTCCTATAGTTAGGTATAAATTTTAGGGTTGCAATTTTTAAAAGTACACCTCCATTTTAGTTTATTACTTTTTAGTCCACTGTCGTAATAAAATTTAAAATCACTGAGATTACGTTTCATAAAATGCACGAAAATATAAACAATGCTATTTACACCCTTAATTTCAGTGATACAGTGCTGTTTCCTTTTTGAATCCGAGGCCTTTGATGCAAATTACGACTTCCTCTAATTCAGTGCAATTCCTCATTTTTCAGTGCAATTTATACCGCCCGATTTTTTTTCTTTCTTTCTGTCTTTTATCATCGTTATGATGGTGAGACAATCGATTCAGGGAATTTTCTAATCTGATATCTTGAATGTAGATGTAGGTGTTTTCGCGGAGACTTCCGTTCCAAGAATCGAGGCAATTTTCACGAGCGTAGTGAAGCAAACAACCGCCTTGATTAGTGTCCGGCCACGCAATTCATGGAGCTATAAATACACCGCAAGTTGTGCCCTTGCATGCACACTAGCGCCACCAAATGTTAATCGGATCATTAATATTAATGCCCAGCATCATCATCACGGACAGGCGTGTATTATGAAGCAATTCAGATTTTGTAAAGCCATCTCATCTTTACGTCCGCCTGCCCTTCTGTCAATGCGCCCGGCGGAGGCTTTAAGCACTGTAATATGTGTAGTGCAAAAGCGACCTAACTCACGTTCAGCCATACGCTAGCTATGGTTGATGTAACAGAGTGCCAACTCTACAAAGTTACGTCTTGCATACACTTGATGATAATATTAATACATCAACGGGTTAAAGCGCTAACGTGAGGTTATCTCATGTAATTTCTGAAGAGCGAATAAATCTTGTGTGTTATATTCACATGATTTTCTCTACGCTTTGTCGTATATTAGTGAATATACACTGCCGTTTGTGAAAATTGCAACACCAAGAAAGAATTTCCCGAATAACTCCAAACTTGGTGGAAGTGTAGAAGAGTGTGGAAGCAATAAGTGATTAGGTTTGCAGACAGATGGGGTACACGTAGGCCGAGCAGAGCCCTTTCGTGTCGGTCCGACAAGGTCACTGTTGCGCCCACTGTAGTCAGTGCAGAGATGTCAAATAAGATGGAAATAAAAAAGAAAGTGTCAGTATCATATCGGCATGTTAGTGAGTTCGAACGGGGCAAAATGATCGTTCTGTGGGTTTGTCATACCGTGACATTTCGGCTCGTACAAGGCATGCTGCAACGACAGTGATGCGTGTGTGGAAGCAGTGGACAGATGAAGGTCGTACGCAGCGAAGAGCGGGTACTGGACCACGGAGCATCACCACAGCACGGGATAACGGACGTAAGCTTCATCCACAGTGTTGGCTCGACGCTGGAGCACTTCAACAGGTGTGAACGTATCTGCATCAACGGTTCGTCGCCGTCATCTGCAGGTTGGACTGGTTGCATGCATGCCATTACGTCGGGTTCCATAGTCCAGAAACCACAAGTTCCTCCAACTGCAATGGGCACGTGAACACCGTCACTAGGGATGCTGAGTGGCAAAATGTAGTCTTTTTGGACGAGTCCCGCTTCAACGCGTCCTACAATGATGGCCACATACGTGTTCGGCGGTACCGTGGTGAGCGCAACCTTGAGGGCTGCATTGTTGAGCGGCATAGCGGACAGACACCAGGTGTGATGGTTTGGGGCGCCATTGATTGCAACAACCGATCTCACCTTTTACGAATTGAGGGCACTTTGAACAGCAACTGGTACCTAACGGTGGTTGTAGAGTCTGAGGTACTCCTCCTGCTTCAGGCATCTCCACAGGCCACATTTCAACAGAACAATGCCCGGCCACATATTGCGAGGAATGTACAAGGCTTCTTCGAAGAGCGACAGGTACCATTGCTTCCCTGGCCTGCACGTTCGCCTGACACGTCGCCCATCGAACATGTCTAGGGTATGGTTGGTCGGCACCTGGTGCGTCAAAGTACTCCAGTAACCAGTGTCACGGATTTATGGACTCGAATACAAACTGCGTGGAGGGAAATCCCTCAGGAACTTATTCAAAACCTTTCTGATTCAATGCCACGGCGTATAGCAGCTCTGATTGCAGCGCATGAAGACCACACCAAATACTGAATATTAGGGCTCAAAGGTCATGTATAGATTTGAAAAGTTTATCATTTGTTTCTTGTTATGTACCTAACCTGTGGTATTAAATTCATTGAATTCATGCGTTTCGTTGTTGGTGTTGCAATTTTCACAAACGGCTGTGTACAAGCTATTCTTACTAAAGCTTATTACATTCACTATCACATACATAGTAGATAGAGAAGGTATTGCATTGCACTCAAAAATTTGATACCCAAATTTCATCGGCAATACATGTTTAGAGCTGTGTTTGTCAGTGTGTCCCTGAGCAGAATAATTTAAATACGAAAACTCGGATTAATACCAAACTTGGTATTTAGGTCAGTATCTTCCAAAGATGCGAGACGAAGATTTTCATGAAAATTCGCCACCCCAAACTGCCTTTTATATCGAAAAGTTTTTATTTCCCTAAAAAAATACCTTAAACGGTTTTGATTAAAATACCATATATTAAAGATATTCACATTACAAATAAAATATATGGCTTGAATTTTCTGGGAATAGCCTATGAAGTCTTCATTCGGAAGGAATTTTGTATTGTCTTTCATAAGTAGTAAACGCTAAACGATAGATGAAAACGTACTACACAAGAAAGGTAGATCTCTTTAAAACACACAATTTATTTCAAATAAGTTTTTTTGTGGCATCATCCATTTCTGGGATATCAGATATTAAAGATTCGAATTGTTCATACTTGGTCATTCTTTTAAAGTTCTGTCAACATTCAACAGCATATAGCGTCCAGGTCATAAACATTTGACTATCGCTGTTCCCTT
This sequence comes from Deroplatys truncata, assembly GCA_030765065.1. Taxonomy (NCBI): domain Eukaryota; kingdom Metazoa; phylum Arthropoda; class Insecta; order Mantodea; family Mantidae; genus Deroplatys; species Deroplatys truncata. The sequence continues at coordinate 76,549,131 of CM060989.1, read as the reverse complement.
TGTATCTATAACGAGATGTGTAATGCAGTTTGTATTTATGCAATGGTTTATTTGAAAAATAAACCGCAGCAAATACCAAAATAAGCTTTATAGGAATGGTTTTGTATCCACTAATAGAGGGTAGAAAAGGTCATGTGGCTGTATCGTGCAAAGAGCATGGAATTTCAAAGCCATCATATAAGAGACTAACTCATTACCTACCTATAATATAAATTGTAATAGTGAATCGAAAGTTATTATGATTAACAAGAAGTAGATAGAACAATTAGCTTTTGTTGAAGAGTGAGTATAAAAATCATGCGAATTTATAACATTTGATTTTTGAAATAGAATTGATAAAGAAACTCTGTAAGGATGGGAAATCAAGCTTTCTCGTAGGTCCGTCGGAAGGTGTAAACATATAACAGAGAATTGTTTGATGGACCCAGAAGTGTGAATGTGCAAATCTAGTAACAGCAGGTACAGCTGAGCTGTGATCGAGACACCTACGCCTGCCATGTTTCAGGCTACTGACCCGCAGCACCACCACGTAGAAGAAGTAATCGCATGCTCGCGGCGTTTACATTAATCCGCTTCCAGGAAGTATACAGAATGCTCGTTTAACGCAGAAAGGAGTCCGCGTCCCATTTGAGCTTGTTGACTGCGCAGATTAGAATTTCCGTGTAAGCATGAAGTAAATACTGAATAAAATAAAACTACAGAAGCGAATTACTGTGAAGAACCGACCAGGTGTAGAAGAAGTTGTAAATGAATCACTCCATGTCAAATCGAACTATTTTTAACAAAAATTGACCGTCATTGACTTTTTTAGACGTCTCTAATCGCCTTCTTATGACAAAAATATCTAATATGATACATACATATGGCTTTCACTACCTCTATCATTTATTAGTGGGTGTACAAACTATTCTTACTAAAGCTTATTACTTTCCCTACTACATAGAGTAAGTAGGGAAAGTATTGCATTCCACCTAAAAATTAGATATCGATATTTCACCGAAAATACATGTTTTGAGGCCCCCTGAATCCAAATAAAGCATTTTTGGAACTTGGTATTTAGGTTTAGTACCATCCAAAGATGGGACACGAAGGTTTTCAAGAAAATCCCTCCACCCTAACTACCTTTACTGGAAGATTTTTTTGAACATTTTTATTTCCCCCAAAAAACGTCTCTAAGGTTTTTATTAAAATACCATACATTAAAGACACCTACATGACAAATAAAATGTATATCTTTATTTTTTTGGAATAGCCTGTGAAGCCCTCTACATTCGGTAGAAATTTTGTATAAAACTGTATAGCTGGTAAACGTTAAGGGATAGACGAAAATGTACTACACAGAAAAGTAGATCTAAGACACAATTTATTCCAAATAACTGTTTTTGTAGCACTAGCCATTTCGGAGATATCCGTTATTAATGGTTTTAATTGTTCAATATTTAAGTAATTTTTTCAAGTCCTCTCGTGATGTCATGGAAGGAGTGTAGTATTTTAAGGCCAGCTATAGCGTCCAGTTTTAAAACATGTGACTATCGCTATTCTCTTTGTGTGTATAACGAGATGTGTAATGCAGTTATTCCCGAAAAGGTTGAGCTATTTAAAATGAAGATGGGAAAATAAATGTCTTTAGGGGTAATTTGTATACACAATAATGAGTGAAAGTGGGTGGAAAGAACGATATGAATGTAACACATTAAACTTTTATGTTAGAGACTTTGTAAATATCTTATTTGAAAGCTCATAGAATGGACTTTCTTCCTGTGTTATATAAATAATTTTAAACGAAACATATCTTAAAAAAGAGCTTTTAATTTTTTAATTGATATTTAAGTAATATATCGACAATTTAAAAAACCGAAAAGGTCATTGTTTTTGCTCCATGTTTTTATAACAGCATGCCAAATATTACGAGAGCGTTATTTATGGCTCGTTTGGAATTAAATTGTATATCTAGACGTGTGGTGCAGTGAATTCTAATTGGGGCTGGTGAACATCCGGAGCGCTGCGCTGTCAAGTCGAGCTGGGATTCACTGTAGTTGACAGTAAATGGGAGGAACGATGCACAAAGCGTTCAAGTTCGTTTCAACGCACAGTGCTCTCAGGAAACAATATAGACCTAAATTACACCTAGCATGATTCATTTAAACGGAAAACCTTTTTCTTCCACTTTGAAACGAACACAGTTTCACTACAGCTTCAGACATTGATAATGGTTAGAAACAATGTAACTCCAAATACCTGTTATTGGTTTTCGGTTTTCATATTTTGCCTCCAAAATTTCAGTCTCTTGTTTGTGCTGATTAACGCTAGCTTTGCTGCTAGAAGTTTAGCACTGCCCAAATTACATCCAGGGCCCTTTGCCCCGTGAAGTGGCGAGGATATGTCATTCGGTGCTAGTTCCAAAATCCTCCTCATGAAAACATGTGTTTACAGTTGTTTTTTCTGTTCTTGTACTGAGCGCTAGCGCCATAAGAAAAGTAAATTACATTGTACATATCCCTTACTTATTTCTTAGGATGTTTGTTAACTGGTGTTGGAACGGATAAACAGCATATGTTTTAAACTTTCTCATATGGCAATATAATTTTTACTTTCTCTACCAAGTTCATTGTAGGTAGAGAAGGTATTGCATTCCATTGAATCCAAACGAAGCATTTTTGGAAACATGTCTGTGTGTATATGTGAATATCGTAACTCAAAAACGAAAATTTGGATAAATACTAAACCTCGTATTTGAGTTTAGTATCCTCCAAGGATGCGATACTAAGATTTTCAAGAAAATCTCCCCACCCTATACTAGCCTTTAAGTGCAACATTTTTCGAAAATTTTGATTTTTTCAAAAATGGCTCTAACGATTACGGTCAAAACATTATATGTTTAACACATTTTCATGGAAAATTAAATGCACATTTTGAATGTTCTGGGAATTTCCCCAAAATCCCTCTTCATGCTGAATGAGTTTTGCATAACTGGTAAACTGTAGGAGATAGACAAAAATTTACTACACAAAAAAATTAGGTCAGTTAAAACACACAATTTATTTCGTATTGAACCACTTCCACTCGATTAACATGAAATAGATGTAGAATAAGCGTTTGTGAAAATAGTCTGTACCACAAGAGTATAGAAAGTCATGTGAGTGCATCATATCAGATTTTTTAATGTTGTTTTTCCTCAGGAACCGGTGCACCTTCAATATGGAATACTTTCTCCTTAAAAGTTTTGTTATTTCTCGTAATTTCTGGGATGAATATCTTTTTCTTTTCTTTATGGGTGATTCGCCTAAGATTGATATTGTTATTAAGTTTTGAAGCATCTGTACTATGTGGCAGTAATTTGTATCACAACAATGTAAATGCCAGAGTGATTGTAGTGTAAATAAGCATTATTGTATGACATTGATTTGAGATGTTTGTTAATTATAAACATTGTTAGGAAATAAGTTTACACGGCCTCACTGAAACTGACAATAAGAGCGGGCAACAATGAGCGAGGGGGTGAGTTGTTTATCAATTATTAGAGACAAGCAAATGACGTCAGATTGGCGCGCTTTTCTGAGAAATGGAGGGAACATCTTCCTTAGAGCATATGTGTTCGTAATTTTGATTGGATATAAATATAGACGCTAATTTTGGCGCGTTTTATTAACCAATAGCAGCTCGGTTATAATCTTTAGGCATATCGGGTGAGGGTGTATAAAAAGCTAAAGCCGAGAAGCGGGTGGCACACAGTCCAACAGAAGCATTCCCGTGTAATACGTCGTTCAGTTCAACATAAGTATTCGTGGGTTATACGTCACAAAGTTTAAGAGAATCGTCGCGCAATTCTACAAAATCTCTCGCGTCGTAAAGTTAGTTATAAATGTGAAATACGCGAATTAATAAAGTGCGGCAAATAGGTGATTATAATAACATTAGAAAACATAAAGTTTCAGTCTGGCGTGTATAAAAAGATAATGTGAAATGAATAAAGTGTGACGGCAATAAAAGTGCAAAAACAAATTTTTTTTATTCGTGTTATCTTTTAGTAAAAACTCCTTTCCGTTTACACACCCTGTTTAAGAGATATGCTCGACTGAGAAATAATAGCTAGCCGGAGGACAATGAACCCAACATTTAAAGTAGTAAAACAATAACAGGCGCTCAGAAATAAGATAACACGAAGTGACCGCGACAAATTGGCTCCCATACGTAGGGAATATAAACATGAAGCATCTTCCAACTACCAACAAAAATATTCAAATTCAACTTTCCTTGATCTCATTCGCATCACTACTCTGATGTGAAGATGAGTTTTAAATTTCTGAGCTACTTTCATTTTCTTGACCTACCCGGATATCATACACACTGCGTCCAGCAACATTAGATTCAAAAACGTTGATTTTCTCGCTCGTATCTGCAATTTGAAAAATTCTTATACGACATGAGGCAGACACTCTTAGTTGTGGGCACAATTCTATGGACATACTTTATTGTCAGGTTTAAAAGCATTTTACAAGTCCGCAGGTGCATAATCAGTACTGCCACACCTCTACGTATAATTCGCTCCGGTGGAGGATTTTTAGTGCGTAGGGCCGCGGCTAAGGCCGCGGTAAAGTTCCACACTTACATTTATGGGGTTGGTACATAAAGGTATTTTTCCTCCACTTAAATAAGATAAAGATTCCACAAAAATAAATATTCTGGACTGGTCCTCTGTGGAAGGAAGTGCCGTGATAAGGATTTGTGTGTATTTTAATTTCGGAAGTGATTTATGATTGGGTAACTGATAACTAAGCTCCGGATTCTTAGGTTCTGACCTATTTTATTCCTAACCTCCTACACTCCAAACTTCGATTTATTTTAATGTTTTAGTTACCAACAAGTAATATACTTCAATTTTATAGAGACTAAATTGACCTAATTTTACGTTAGGACCTAATAAAACCTATTTTCGTGATAGTGCCTAATTCGGTTATTTAAGAAAATAAGAGTACATTTATGAATATAAAAGTATTTTTAAAACGTAGGGAGCCCGAATAAGGAAACTATTAAATAATTAGATTATGAAATCTTGCGCAATACCTTACAATAATAAACTTTAATCAAACCGTCCGCCACAATAATAAAGTAATTAAAACGTTCGCCGCCTTCAGTTATCATTTTCTAGCTATAGTCGAAAGAGGTGGTCAGTGGCACGCGGCATTTCTGAAACGTGTGACGTTTACATGCCGCAACAATAGGTGAAAACTAGAGGCAAACATTTTAGTAGCGCTGTTGAGTAGTATGCATTATTGCTTCTTCCGTTATAGGGAGTTTCTAACATGACATTTTTGAATTTGGTACTTTCAAATACATACTAAAGTTACAGTTAATTTAACTTTTTACAACTTAAAGTTAATGTTTTAAACAAAGTGCCCAGTAATTTGCATGAATATATATGCCAAAGATCCTATAAATTCCTAAATTAAACATACAAGATCCTATAAAATCATAATACACAGGTACATGGAACCTAATTTTAACTTTTTAAAACCTAAAAATCCGGGGCTTACTCATAACAGGTCCGAGTCGCTGCGCCACCCCCTCTGCTCTTACTCTCCAGGAGGAAACCATCATAAAGAGGGTTCCAGCGGAGAAAATATTTTCATATAAATATATTTGAACAAACGCCTTCTTGAAACTGCATATTCATGCACTATTATACGGACAATACGTGTGTATTAAAAGTACTTTTAAGTTGTGGATATACAACATTAAATCGAATTTTAAAAGTCCAAGTTTCTGCAATAAATAACTAACCTGTTGAATCAAATTCTTTCTAGTATATGTTTAAAGTAGATTCAATAAAGCTTTAAAATGAGTCCAATGTGGAGTTTATACGAGAATCTGAACGGGAGATAAAAGCGATTATGTATGAGAGCGCATCTACTTTTTCGAAAACTTGATTTTGGCTGGTATTCAAAATATTGAAGTTAGGGACTAAAGAAATTTGATGACTTGGTGTTTCATAGGTGTTTAACCTAGCATGGTTGCAGTTTTAAGTAGCACGCCACCTTTTAACCAAACTCTGTATTGCTCTTTTGAAGGTTTTCCTCGATCCGGAAACCTTATCTAGAAATTTCACGAGTTTCGTTAATCGAGCCTGTTTTCACATACGCTTCCACAATTTCCAAACTTTCTTGTATTGAATATGTCATTCTTACTTTCCCTACCAACTACCTAGAGTAGATAAGAGGAAGTATTGTACTCCATCCAAAAATTCCATACCGAGATTTCGCCGAAAATACACGTTTTAGAGTTCCCTGAATCCAAAAAATGGCATAACTATAAAACTATAAGTGGATAAATACCAAACTTGCTATTTAAGTTCAGCATCTTCCAAAGATGTGACTCGGAGATTTTCAAGGAACCCAACCCCTCCCAACACTCAACTTATACCCATTTCGTTGTAGGTATAAGAAAGATACAATACGTTAAAACGTTACTCAGATTTTTAGAAGGTGTTGCTATGTGTTGACTAGAATTTCATATTATTTGCATCTTCACGAGTAAAAAGAAATTACCAGCTGATAAAAGTATATATCAGATGGACCACACAAGCCGTCCTTAGTTGAAGTTAGTTTATACCGGATAGCGCGGATGACAAAATGTTTGCCTAAGCAGAACTGCAAAGGGTCTCCACACCGACAGAAATGAGACCGCTAAATGAAAGTCCAGTACGCGCATTGCCCCTTAGAACAGCAGTGATGCGGCGACTTCTTTTGCACCTATGCGGTAACATAAAGCTGCAAAGGACGGCTTGTTTGAAAATTTAAACCAGCAATAAAGAATATATCGGAAATAATTAATGCTACAAAAAGTACTGTGTGATTTAACGAGATCTAAATTTATGTGCAGCAAGATTTTGTCTATCGTTCACGGTTTATCGATTACAAAAGGATCGCACAGAATACAGAGGCTTTCATATCTTAAAAATGTTATTTTAATCAAAATTGTTTGAGAAAATAATGAAAATTTGTCATGCAAAGTGTAATTTGATATGGGGTGGGTTTGATGAAAATCTGCGTGTTGCATCACAGAAAGCGACTACTTAATTTTGAGTTTCGCTGTTCACAGAAGGCACACTTTTTGTAAAAATTGTCTTTTGGATTGAGGGAACCTCAAAACGTGTATTTCCGGTGAAATCTCTGTATCAAATGTCTGGATGAAATACAATACTTACACTATTTACTATAGGTAAGTAGTACAAAATGTAAACATCCTAGATTTTAACCCGAATCTCTGCTCATACAAATATGATGTTTTCTCCATAAAGGGGGTCAGTCAAACCAAGTCAAATCTCTGTAGTGCTGTGGTGGTTATCAAGAGACTTACCTCAGAAGCGTGGTTAAAGTAGATTGTCGGAGGAGACAGCACTGCATGACTGGAGCGAGGATGGACAGTTCGTCGTGGAAAGGTTTACCGAATCCTCGGCCGTGATCCAGATGCAGTGGGAAGGTGTCGTTCCCGAATATCCGGAACGTCTCGTAGTGGTGACGGTCCATGTTGCCCATGAGGAAGTCTAGGACGGCCATATCCATGAGGTCCAGAAGACGACGACCACTGTCGTAAGGCGGTATATCCCTCACTAGAGAACAGTACTCGGAGTCTGCAACACCAAAAAGATTTATTACCGATTAGTGCATTCCAAGGAGTAATATTCAAATGAAATTCTCTTCTCAAAATTAATTCGCAAATATAATTTAATGTGTAACAACCTACATACATATATACTCATTAGCCACAACATTATGACCACAGCTCACCGCGAGATTGAATGTAGCCTGTGACACTGCAGGCAAGTGACGCGGTAAGGATATTCAGGCAACGAACAGTTAAAAAAAAGTCTGATGCGTCACACTCACATGACCTTCTCTACTCTTGTACAAACTATTTTTACAAACTTTTATTCTCCATCTATTTCATATTAATCGATATAAACATTTGCAGAAACTATCTTTTGACGTCCAAGAGAATTACATTTTACACATAGCGACCAGTTCTAAACATATTTGACTATCGCTTAAGGCGTACTATGGTCCCTTTGTTTTGTATTTGCAAGGGCAATATAGAAATACAGTAGCCTTTAAGCATATACATATCTCTTAATAGCTGGTTGCTAGGTGCAGTACCATTCTCTTTGCCATAGATTAATACTCTTTGCATATCCAACACAAAAAAATGAGTAAGGAATTCCCATTTGAGAAAAAAAGTATTGAAAAATGTAAGGGAATAACAAGCAATATCTCGAAAATGGTTCACTCAACAAAAAAATGTATATGGACATAAATTGTGTATTTTAACGCGATGACCATTTTTTGTGTAGTAAAATTTTGTCTATCCCTTATAGTTTACAATGAAGAATACTTTTGGAGACATTCCCAGAAAATTCGAGATATACACTTCATTTGTCATGAAAATATCTTAAACATATGATATTTTAATCAAAATCGTTAGAGTCATTTTTGAGAAAATTAAAATTTTCAAAAAATGTTTCATGTAAAGTGTAATCTGGGGTGGGGGGATTTACTTGAAAATCTTCGTGTCGCATCTCTGGAAGATACTGAACCTGAATACCAAGTTTGGTGTTTATCCGACTGTTCATTTCTGAGATATGCTGTTCACAGAGATACACACACGGACATGTTTCTAAAAATGATTTTTTGGATTCAGGGGGTGTCAAAACATGTATTTCCGGTGAAATCTCGGTATCGAATTTTTGGATGGAATGCAATACCTCCCCTACTTACTATACTAGTAGAGAAAGTAAAAATGAGTATAGCGCGTCCCCATGATCAAATGTTGAACTTGAAAATGTCATTGTACACAAATTCCCTGAGAGCTTTTCTGTATTACTAGGTATTTTCCTTCATCATCCTTTTTATCTTTATGAAATATTCATATCTGTTTTCCTTCAAAGCGCTCCTTAATTTCTTCTTTCAATTTTCATTATTCCCATCATTTTTCTACTTCCATCCAGCTCCTACGTACCATCATTTCTTAATAATTTCGTTGTCCTGCTTCTTTTCGTTCAAGATATTGCCGATATAAGTAGTGTAATATACTTCAATATAAGAGAAAATAGAAAACTACATGGATGCAGTTTCCTGCGCATACACGAACAAAACGAAAAACCTTTGTTTTACACAGATATTCTTTCGTCGGAACAAATGGCGTCATACTAACGGAAATCCATATTATCAAACCAAACGTGAAATGTCAGGAATGTTCTATTTAAGCTTTATAATAGAGTTCTGAACTTGCTAACTGTAATATGATAAAAATAAATAATTTATGCTAAAAATATTTTAAAACTGCCGGTGTTACATTTACATGTACCAAACCTTTTATTACTATCCGCTTCATTTTAATCGAGATAAATCGTTGCGGAAAAAAATTCATTATACATTTCGTTATAGATACAAAGAGAAAGATGATAGTCAAATGTTTAAGAACTAAACGCTATATGCTGGCCTTAAAATTTCATACTCCTTCCCTGCAATCGCGAGAAATGTAGATCGCGTTAAAATACACAATTTATGTCATATACATTTTTTTTGTTGAGTGAACCATTTTCGAGATATTCCTTGTTATTCCCTTAGATGTTTCAATACTTATTTTCTCAAACAAGAATTCGTTATTCATTTTTTTGTCTTGGATATGCAAAGAGTATTAATCTGTGGCAAAGAGAATGGTGCTGCACCTAGCAACCAGCTATTAAGAGATATGTCTATGCTTAAAGGCTACTGTTTTTTTATTTTGCCCTTGTAAATACAAAACAAGCGGAACATGGTACGCCTTAAGCGATAGTCAAATATTTTTAGAACTGGTCGCTATGTGTAAACTGTAATTCTCTTTGCATGTCAAAAGATCGTTTCTGCAAATGTTTATCTCGATTAATCTGAAATAGATGGAGAATAAGAGTTTGTAAAAATAGTTTGCACAAGAGTAGACAAAGTCATGTGAGTGTAACACATCAGATTTTTACATTGATTATTATCTTTTTTAATTTTTACTTCCTCCACCACGTACATAGTAGGTACAGGAGGTGTTGCATTCCACCCAAACTTAGATACCGAGATTTAACGGAAATACATGTTTTGAGGTCCCTGAAATTTTTTTTCTCGAAAAAGGTCCGTGTGTGTCAGTGTATGTGCTGTGAATACCATAACGCAAAAACAAAAAGTCGAATATATACCAAACCTGGCGTTTAGGTTCAATATCTTTCAATAAAATCCCCCAGCTCAGACTTCCCTTTACATGGAACATTTGTCTAAGTTTTTTATTTTCTAAAAATTGACTCTAACGATTTTGATTAAAACACCATATATGAAAGATATTTACATGACTAATAAAATGTATACTTGAATCTTCTGGGAATAGCGTTTAAAGTCCCCCTCATTCGGAAGGAATTTGTATAATCTTGTGTAACTGGTAGACCTTAAGCGATAGACGAAAACATACTACAAAAAAATCTGATGTGTTACACTCACATGACCTTCTCTACTCTTGTTCACCCAAAAAAAATGTATATGACATAAATTGTGTATTTTAACGCGATCTACATTTTTTGTGTAGTAAAATTTTGTCTATCTCTTATGGTTTACCAGTTATGCAAAAGTCGTTCACATTGAAGAACACTTTTGGAGACATTCCCAGAAAATTTGAGATATCAATTTTATTTGTCATGCAAATATTTTAAACATATGATATTTTAATCAAAATCGTTAGAGGCATTTTTGAGAAAATTAAAATTTTCGAAAAATCTTCCATGTAAAGGGTAATATTGGGTGGGGAGATTTTCTTGAAAACCTTCGTGTCGCATCCTTGGAAGATACTGAACCTAAATACCAAGTTTGGTGTTTATCCGACTGTTCGTTTCTGAGTTATGCTGTTTACAGACAGAAACACACAGGGATTCAGGGAGTCTCAAAACATGTATTTCCGGTGAAATCTCGGTATCGAATTTTTGTGTGGAATACAATACTTCCCCTACTTACTATATGTAGTAGAGAACGTAAAAAGTAGTTCTGTTTAAAGCAGACAAATTTTTTTGTGCCAAAAGCTATTTCTGAGATATCAGTCCTGTCAGCATTAAGTGGGTTCTCGTGATTGCATGCAAGCCCAGCATATAGCGTCCAATTATTAAACATTTGACTATCACATTGTATGCTAACGAAACGTGTAATGTAGCTATTTCTGCAAAGGTTTATTTTGACTTAAATGTAGCAGATAGAAAATAAGCTTTACTAAGAATAGTTTGTATACCCAGTAGTAAACGATGGAGGGAGAGAAGGTCATGTGAATGTAACACAGATTGCTTTTTTATTTATAGACTCTCTTTAACTGCTGTGTTCTGTTCTATATTGGGCGTCAAAGACTGGAAATTTGCTCAGAGGCTTCTTTATCAGGCTTGAGGTTCTTTTACGTACCGTAAATCTAGGACACGGTACCAACGGCTGTATTTCGTTCCGAAGGAAGTTATGCTAAACATTTTTACGCCCGAAAAAAATCATCGCCCTCCGCAGGGTTTCAACCTGCGACCTCGGGAACTAGACCACGCGGGACGACTACATATAATACCGCGAGCAACTTCAAATTATCAGAGAATTCGAAAAGAGGAGTTAGATTTGCTAAAGCAAAAATTTGACGTGTTACATTCTCACGACTTTTTCATCACCTTAAAAAATTCGATAAGTGTTCCATATAAAGGCTAGTCTACGGTGCGGGGATTTCCTTTAAAACCTTCATGTCGCATCTTTGGAAGGTACCTATTTAACTTGAATAGCAACTTTTGTGTTTATCTGACATTTAAATTATGTGTTCACACACATCGCGCGCAGAGAGAGCTTTTTCTGAAAATCTTTTTCTTATTCAGCGGTCCTCAGAACATATTTTTGGTGAAACCTTGGTATCTAATTACTTTCTCTACTACGTATAGTAAGTAGGGGAAGTATTGTATTCCATCCAAAAATTCGACACCAAGATTTCACCAGAAATATATATTTTGAGACCCCCTAAATCAGAAAAAAGCATTTTTGGAAACATGTCCGCGTGTGTGTCTGTGAACAGCATAACTCAGAAACGAACAGCCGGATAAACACCAAACTTGGTATTTAGGTTCAGCATCTTCCAGAGATGCGACACGAAGGTTTACAAGAAAATCCCCCCACCGCAGATTACCCTTTACATGGAACATTTTTCGAAAATTGTAATTTTCTCAAAATTGGCTCTAACGATTTTGACTAAAATATCATATGTTTAAGATATTTTCATGACAAATGAAATGTATATCTCGAATTTCCTGCGAATGTCTCCAAAAGTATTCTTCATTGTGAAGGACGTTTGCATAACTTGTAAACCATAAGAGGTAGACAAAATGTTATTAGATCGCGTTAGAATACACAATTTATGTCATACATTTTTTTTGAGTGAACCATTTACGAGATATTGCTGGTTTTGTCCCTTAAAATTTCCAATACTAATACTTTTTCTCAAATGGAAATTCCTTATTCTTTTTTTACTTTCTCTACTACGTACAGTAAGTAGGGGAAGTATTGTATTCCATCCAAAAATTCGATAGCGAGATTTCACCGGAAATACATGTTTTGAGACACCCTGCGAGATAACAAATTGTATGTTGCAAATAAATGTTTGTTTACATAACTTTAACTGCCCCACGTATGGGAGCCAATTTGCAATAGCAATTTTACGTGTTTATAGCACCACGTTGTGGAAGCCAATTTACGAGAGCAAATATGTGTTTACTTCACGCGAAGCCATCTTGTGTGACGTCATTCGTTGGTCTGGTCCATAGTTCCCTCTGGCGTAGCAATTTGTATCAGTTTTTTGAAATAATTTATTTTAAATGTCCTCCAGCTAGCTGTTTGGGATCGAACATGTTTCTCTTGCAGGGTGTGAAGCGGAAAGGAATCTTTTGTCTAGAAATGATATTGACGAAGAAATTGGTTTTATAATCTTTATTGCAGAACACGTTCACGAACACTTTCACAGATTTATCTAGATAATCGCCATACTGAAACTGTTTGTAATAACTGCTTATCAATTTTAACTCACGTACTTCAACTTTATATATTCAACTGTATAATACTTTATAAGATTTCTCGTACTTCTGCTGCGCGTAACTTTACGAATTGAGAGACCGACATGAGAATCTTGTTGAACTGGGAGCTGACGTGTTATGTGTTGAGAATCTTGTTGAACACTGGGAGCTGACGTGTTATTTGTTGAGAATCTTGTTGCACACTGGGAGCTGACGTGTTATGTGTTGAGAATCTTGTTGAACACTGGGGACGATGTATAATGTGTCGAGAATCTTGTTGCACACTGGGGGACCCGCTACCTCGACCTGGCTTATTTATAGGCTAGCCTTAAGATATGCCTAAAGATTATAAATGAAATGCTATTGGCTAATAAAACGCGCCAACATTAGCGTCTATTTTAACATCCAATGAAAACCACTAATACATATTTCTTTTAGAGAACATTCTGGAAGCTTTATTACCGAAAAGGCGCGAAACATTACGTAACTTCCTGGTTCCCGGTAACGATAAACAACTCATCCCCTTGCTGCATTCTTACGCCATTACTAACAGTTCCAGTAAAGCCTCATATTATTATTTACCAATAATAATTACAATTAATAAACCTCTGAAATCAATGTTACATAAAAATACATATTTATATTACAATTATTATTTACCTTTAAGTAATTTGTGATACAAATTACCGTATCAACCCTGAATCCAAAAAAAGCATTTTTGGAAACATGTCCGTGTGTGTCTGTGTGTGTGTGTGTGTGTGTGTGTCTGTGAACAGCATAACTCAGAAACGAACGGTCGGATAAACACCAAACTTGATTTTTAGGGTCAGTATCTTCCAGAGATGCGACACGATGGTTTTCAAGAAAATTCCCCCACCCCAGAGTACCCTTTACATGGAACATTTTTCGTAAATTTTAATTTTCTCAAAAATGGCCCTAACGATTTTGATTAAAATACCATATGTTTAAGATATTTTTATGACAAATGAAATGTATATCTCGAATTTTCTGGGAATATCTCCAAAAGTGTTCTTCATCCTAAACGACTTTTGCATAACTGGTAAACCATAAGAGATAGACAAAATTTTATTAGATCGGGTTAAAACACAGAATTTATGTCATATACATTTTTTGTTGAGTGAACCATTTACGAGATATTGCTGGTTTTTCCCTCAAATTTTCCAATACTAATACTTTTTCTCAAATGGGAATTCGTTATTCTTTTTTTTTCTTTGTATTGGTAATGCAAGGAGAATGGAATTCTCCACATAGCAACCAGCTCTTAAAATATTTGACTATCGCTTAAAGTCTAGCAATTCCCCTTGCACCTACAAGAAAATTAGCAATAAGATTAACATCTCGATTAACATGAAGCATATGGAGAATAAGCGTTTGTAAAAATAGTTTGTACAGGAGTAGAGAAAGTCGTACGAGTGTAACACATCAGATTTTTTTGTGGCATGCAATGCTTCCTCTACCTAGTATGTATGTGCGTGGTAGAGAAATAATAAGATAGGAAAGGTAGAATCAGATGACTGAAAACTTCAATGCCAACCCCGGGATTTGAACCGAGAATCTCCCGGTATCCGTCCGATTGCGCTAACCACTGACCTACCATGGCAACATGTCCTTAGGACATTAAACTCCCCAACTGATTCATATTTTTTTCCAGTAAACCACAAGGAGATCTCAAATTGTATTGAGATGACATACCCCAATGGCGACTTACAATGCTGTCCGTGCCCATTGCTTCGGCCACTATTACGTCAATTAATAGAATTAATTTTTCTTCCATACAAGCCTCTACCGGAATGTTGCGTGGTTGCTCAGCGGTTAGAGCAACCGGACGGAAACCGGGAGATCCACGGTTTAAATCCTGGCGATGGCACTGTCGTCCTCCGTGGTGTAGTGGTTACCATGCTAGCCTCTAGTTCCCAGGGTCGCGGGTTCAAACCCGGTTGGCATGGCTTTCGCCGGAAGGGAAGTAAAGCCGGTGATGGCGTGTCGCAGATTTGCGGCATTTAAAAGAACCTCAAAACAGACAGAGGCCTCTGAGCAAAATTACCGGTCTTTCACGCCCAATATATAAGGGTCATTCAAATGAAACCCGGTCACTTGTGTAACGTAACGGTAACGACTTTGTTAACTCAAAAATAGTCGCCAAAACTGTTGGCACATTTATTCCATTGCGACACTAGCCGGTGTATTCCATCTTTGAGGACGCTAGTAGGCTGCTGTCGCCCGTTGTGAATGGATGTCCGCGAATAACTTGTTTCAGAGGTCCATAAACATGAAAGTCACGCGGTGAAAGGTCTGGACTGTATGGTGGATGTTCCAGCGTTTCCCATCGAAACTGCTGCAATGTCTTAACCGCATTGGCAGTGTGTGGTCGGGCATTATCATGCAGGAGAATAACGTCATTGGGCAACATGCCTGGGCGTTTCGACTTGATGGCTCGTCTAAGGTTCTGTAAAGTGGCTTGATAACACTGGGCATTGATGGTGGTTCCCTGTTCCAGGAACTCTACAAGCAGTGGGCTCTTGTGGTCAAAAAAGGACATCATGACCTTACCAGAACTGAGTGCACGGCCTTTGATTTCTTTGGAGGTGGTGAAGTCTAATGTTTCCATTGCTTGTTCTGACTCACTCCTCGTTGTTCCTGCTTACTCGCCTTCATGTTCAGTAGTAGACGATATCTTGTGTAACCACCTTCCCTTCGGCGTGAAACCACACGTCGCTATACAACGTCAAACGTTGCACATGCTGTAGTCGCTCTACCAATAGATGGTGCCACCATACACGCAGTTACATGGTGCCACCTTACGTATTGGAAAGTTAGACGCACTGGCCAGGTTTCATTTGAATGCCCCTCATAGAATAGGACGCTAAGGACCACAGCAGTTAAAAGCGTCCATAAATAAAATTCAATTTAATTTTCGGCGATGGCACTGAATTTTTCAGCTGTTTGATTCTACCTTTACAACCTTGTATAACACACGGCTTGTGTGAAAGAAAAATTAATTCCATTTCTTAAGAATAATTTGTATACCCGCTAATAAACGATAGAGGGTAGAGAAAGCCATGTGAGCGTAACATCAGCTTTATTACTTTCTCTACTACGTATACTACTTTCCACCCAAAAATTCAATACCGGGATTTCACCAAAAAAAAACACCTTTAGAAAAACATCCGTCTGTGTCTCTTTGAACAGCGTAACTAAAAAACGAAAGGATAAATACCAAACTTAGTATTTAGGTTCACCATCTTTTAAGAATGCGACACGCAGATTTTTAATAAAATCTCCCCACACCAGACTACCCTTTACATGGAACATTTTTCGAAAATGTTGTTTCTTTCAAAAATGGCTCAAACGATTTTGATTAAAATATTATACGTTCAAGATATTTTTTTAAACAAATAAAATGTATATCTTGAATTTTCTGGGACTGTTCTCAAAAGTCCTCTTCTTTCTGAATGGCTTTTGCATAATTGCTAAACCGTAAGGGATAGATAAACTTTTTCTACACAAAAAGTGCAGAGCTCGTCAAAACACACAATTTATGTCCTACACATTTTTTGTGGAATGAACCATATCCGGGATATTCCTTGTGAGGCAGTATTTTTAACACTTAAATGATTTCAGTCAAATTATATAATATATAAATTCAATAACAGCCCACCTTAAAGCAATATGTGTATGTAACAAGATATAAAAAGTGTATATTACAGTATTATATATGTTTATATTATTGTATATATGTGTAATAATGTTATGTGAATGTATTACGTAATTTAATAATGTAGGAGCTGTGAGAATAATAGGTTAAAAGTTGCTAACAATGAGGTAACCTTGAGGTAATAATGAGTAGGAAAGTGTAATAATGCTACTAGTCATTCTTGGAGCAACAATAATGTAATTTTTGTGACAGTTTATAAAATAGCCAATCAACAAGCAGAAAAAAGCTTAAGTTAAATAAAGGTATTCCATTGGATTAAGAGTAGCCAATTAGGGACTTAAAACACAGAAATTTACAAATTTAGGCGGTAGAAACCAAGTCAGTTGCTTGTAGACAGTGCTCATAATTGGACGCGTTGGATGTAGACAGTGTTCCTAACCGGATGCGAGATGCGTCCTCGAGAAGTATAATACGTATTTTATGTGAGACAAAAAATAGTTTGCGTGGTAAAAAGTGCAAGTATTTAATAAAAAACAAATCTCACAGCTCTCTCTCACTATATCAGTGAAGTGTTATTTAAGTCGTGTCAAGCATTAATAAAAGAAGTGAAGTAAAATTATAATCTGTGTAAGCCTACATTCTTCAGTCGCACCACAACCCTGCAAAGAGAAACATGTCTCTAACAATAATACTGACGCAGCCGAAGTAAACATAAATATACAATATTTAAAGAAACAGTAAAATTACAAAGTTAATATTTTTTTTAAACATTTGGGGCAAAGGCCACCGGAAAGTGCATTTCGGCGAAGGCTACAGGAAACTTCTTACCATACGTGCGGTACTTCAAGTTCGGCTCCCCAACAGTTGAAGTATAATACAACTCCTTCAATGCAACCTACTTCAAATTGAAGCCCAAAAACATGGGGGAAAATAACGTAAAGATATTATCTACTTCACTTGTTATTTGTTTGAATTTTCCTATACATACACTTTTCTCATACTGGAATCGCTTTTCTTTTTACTTTCTCTACTACGTATAGTAAGTAGGGGAAGTATTGCATTCCACTCAAAAATTCGATACCGAGATTTCACCGGAAATACATGCTTTGAGAACCCCTGAATCCAAAAAAAGCATTTTTGGAAACATGTCCGTGTGTGTGTCTGTGTGTGTGTGTGTGTGCGCGTGTGTGTGTCTGTGAACAGCATAACTCAAAAACGAACAGTCGGATAAACACCAAACTTGGTATTTAGGTTCCGTATCTTCCAGAGATGCGACACGAAGGTTTTCAAGAAAATCCCCCCACCCCAGACTACCCTTTACATGGAAAATTTTTCGAAAATTTTAATTTTCTCAAAAATGGCTCTAACGATTTTTATTAAAATATCATATGTTTAAGATATTGTCATGAGAAATAAAATGTATATCTCGAATTTTCTGGGAATGTCTCCAAAAGTATTCTTCATTGTGAACGACTTTTGCATAACTGGTAAACCATAAGAGATAAACAAAATTTTACCACACAAAAATGTAGATCGCGTTAAAATACACAATTTATGTCATATACATTTCTTTTGTAGAGTGAACCATTTTCGAGATATTGCTTGTTATTCCCTTAAATTTTCCAATACTTATACTTTTTCTCAAATTCGTTATTCATTTTTTTTATGTCCTGCATATGCAAAGAGAATGGAATGCACCACATAGCAACCAGCGTTAAAATATTTGACTATCGCTTAAAACCTACCATATTCCCCTTGCATCTACAAGAAAATTACCAATAAGATTGACATCTCGATATCTCGATTAACAAGAAGCATATGGAGAATAGGCGTTTGTAAAAATAGATTGTACAAGAGTACAGAAAGTCATGTGAGTGTAACACATCAGATTTTTTTGTTTTGGATATGCAAGGAGTATTAATCTGAGGCAAAGGGAATAGTGCTGCACCTAGCAACCAGCTATTAAGAGATATGTATGTATTTAAAGGCTACTGTATTTCTATATTGCCCTTGTAAATATATATTCCCCTTACATCTACAAGAAACTTAGCAATAAGATAGAGTCTGCAAATGTTTATCTCGATTAAAATAAAGTAGATGGAGAATAAGCGTTTGTAAAAATAGTTTGTACAAGAGTAGAGAAGGTCATGTGAGTGTAACACATCAGATTTTTTTTTATGTTCTGGGCATACAAAGAGAATGGAATGCTCCATATAGCAACCAGCGCTTAAAAGATTTGACTATCGATTAAAGCCTACCAATTCCCCTTGCATCTACAAGAAAATTAGCAGGAAGATAGTTTCTGCAAATGTTTATGTTGATTAACATGAAGAAGATGGAGAATAAGCGTTTGTAAAAATAGTTTGTACAAGAGTAGAGAAAGTCATATCAGTGTAACACATTGTATTTTTATGAATATGTTTGACCTATTTCGTATCATCTATATTTGGCAGAGTGTGTCTTTGCGAATTTGCAATAAATTACATTAACTGCGAAAGCATAGACCAACGGTAGTCTGCATCATTTCACGATGTTTGCTGAAGCGCAAAATTCATCAACAAAAGGGTGCATGGCGCGCCTGAAATGTCAGCGGTTGGCATTTATCCCATATATGTAGGTTAAGAGAGCTTTCGCCATTAGTAGAGCAACATTTTTGCTTGTGTTTTGTTTATTACAATCATTATTTCCTTGTCCTTTAAATTAGAAAAAGTCAACGACTCTTTCTCCCAGACTTTCTAGAAAAGTGTGAAATTAATGAGGGATTCTAGTTACTGTGGTGGTTCGAAAGTGCACTCAGCATAGGGGTTTATTTAATACGGCTTGACAAAATAACGACCTTTCGTAAGGAACTGAATGGTACCATGGGAACACGTTGACAGTCAATTGTCATTTCCCTGTTTGTAGGAAAGTTGTTCTGCCTTCAACTTAGTTTTCCCTTTCTTTCCCTCTCTTGCTTTTGACGACTGGAGTCGCGTCCCACGTGCGTCGTCCACCAGAATGGAATACATTACAGCACCTCCTCGCGGGACCCCCACAGAAATAACCACAAACTTGGCGAGAGCAAAACAAAACCAGATCCCAATTTCTTACAAAGAGTTGAACGGGGGAGATATCAAGATGCCCACTTTCCATTCCACCTTTGTAGACATAAACGAAAAGAATGGCAACACATTCAGTCAGAAAACTTTCTAAAAAAAATTCTGTGTTGCATTTACATAACTTTCTCTACTCTCTCTCTATAAAAATTATATGTCGAGATTTCACCGGAAATATATGTTTTGAGGCACACGGGATCCAAAACAAGCCTTTTAAAAGGTCCGTATGTGTGCGTGACTATGAAAAACATAACCCAAAAACGAAAAGTTGGATAAGTACCAAACTTAGTTTTTGAGTCCAGTATCTTCCAAGGATACGACACAAAGCCTTTTAAGAAAATTTACGCATGCCAACTACCATTTATATGGAATATTTTTCAAAAATTTAGATTTTTTCAAAAATGTATCTAACGATTTTGATTAGAATATGATATGTTTAAGATATTTCCATAGTAAATGAAATTATACCTTGAATTTTCTGGGAATGTAAACAAAGTCCTCTTCTTTCTGAACGACTTTGGCATAATTGATAGACCATAAGAGATAGACAAAATTTTAGTACACAGAAAATGTAGATCTCGTTAAAATACATAATTTATGTATCATTAGCTCATTAGGCGTTTAAAGGGGAAGTATTGTATTCCACCCAAAAATTCTTTACCGAGATTTTACAGGAAATACATGTTTTGAGACCCCCTGAATCCAAAAAAAGCATTTTTAGAAACATTTCCGTGTGTGTGTGTGTCTGTGAGCAGCATAACTCAGAAACGATCAGTCGGATAAACACCAAACTTGGTATTTAGATTCAGTATCTTCCAGAGATGCGACACGAAGGTTTTCAAGAAAATCCCCCCACCTCAAATTACACTTTACATGGAACATTTTTCAAAAATTTTAATTTCATCAAAAAAGGCTCTAACGACTTTGATTAAAATATCATGTTTAAGATATTTTCATGATAAATGAATTGTATATCTTGAATTTTCTGGAAATGTCTCCAAAAGTATTCTTCATTGTGAACGACTTTTGCATAACTAGTAAACCATAAGAGATAGACAAAATTTTACTACACAAAAAATGTAGAGCGCGTTAAACTACACAATTTATGTCATATACATTTTTGTTGTTGAGTGAACCATTTTCGAGATATTGCTTGTTATTCCCTTAAATTTTCCAATACTTAATACTTCTTCTCAAATTCGTTATTCATTTTTTACTTTCGCTACTACGTATAGTAAGTAGGGAAAGTATTGTATTCCACCCAAAAATTCGATACGAGATTTCACCGGAAATACATGCTTTGAGACCCCCTGAATCCAAAAATAAACATTTTTGGAAACATGTCCATGTGTGTGTGGCTGTGTGTGCGTGTCTGTATGTCTGTCTGTGAACAGCATAACTCAGAAACGAACAGTCGGATAAACACCAAACTTGGTATTTAGGTTCAGTATCTTCCAGAGATGCGACACGAAAGTTTTCTACAAAATACCCCATCCCAGATTACCCTTTACATGGAACTTTTTCGAAAATTTTAATTTTCTCAAAGATGGCTCTAACGATTTTGATTTAAATATCATATGTTTATGATATTTTTATGACAAATAAAATGTATATCTTGAATTTTTTGGGAATGTCTCCAAAAGTATTCTTCATTGTGAACGACTTTTGCATAACTGGTAAACCATAAGAGATAGACAAAATTTTACTACACAACAAATGTAGATCGCGCTAAAATACAGTTTATGTCATATACATTTTTTTTGTGGAGTGAACCATTTTCGAGATGCTGCTTGTTATTCCCTTAAATTTTTTAATGCTTATTTTCTCAAATGGGAATTCGTTATTCATTTTTTGTCTTGTATATGCAAAGAGTATTAATCTGTGGGAAAGGGAATAGTGCTGCACCTAGCAACCAGCTATTAAGAGATTGTATATGCTTAAAGGCTACTGTATTTCTATATTGCCCTTGTAAATATAAATTCCCCTTACATCTACAAGAAACTTAGCAATAAGATAGAGTCTACAAATGTTTATCTCGATTAACATGAAGCTGATGGAGAATAAGCGTTTGTAAAAATAGTTTTACAAGAGTAGAGAAAGTCATGTGAGTGTAACACATCAGATTTTTTTATGTCCTGGACATGCAAAGACATTGGAATGCCCTACATAGCAACCAGCTCTTAAAAGATTTGACTATCGCTTATAGCCTGCCATATTCCCCTTGCATCTACAAGAAAATTAGCAATAAGATTAACATCTCGATTAACATGAAGCATATTGAGAATAAGCGTTTGTAAAAATAGTTTCTACAAGAGTAGAGAAAGTCATGTGAATGAAGCACATCAGATTTTTTCTACCATTAATTTTAATCCAGATAATAAACCTTTGCAGAAACAGCTACATCATATATTTTGTTATAGATACAAAGTGGAACACCGACAGTCAAATACTGAGCAATTGGACGGCATATGCTGGCTTTAAAATGACTTATTCTTTCAATGCAATCGCGAGTAACAACTGAAAATCGACAGGACTGACAAGAATGACAAAGTATCGAACAAATCGAACCATTAATAACCGATATCTTGGAATGCTTTTTCCACAATATCGTTATTTGAAATAAATTGTGTGTTTTAAAGAATCTACGTTTTTGGTGTAGTGCGTTTACGTCTATCGCTTAACGTTTACATTTAAGTCACGTTCTATAAAATTCTTTCCGAATGAAGACACTTCTGCAGGGTATTCAATATATACATGTTATTTGTTACATAGATATGCTTTTATGTGATATTTTAATCAAAATAGTCAGCAATTTTTGCCACAATAAAAAAAATCGAATATATTCCACGTTAAGGTACTTTGGGGTGGGGGATTTTGACAAACTTCGTATCGCAGCTTTGTAAATTATTGAACTTAAATACCAAGTTGCTGTATACTCTTGGTGGGAGCGCATAACTCGCAGAATGTCCGCGATATATTAATATCTTAATTAATATATGAACTATGGTGATACTGATAATTAACTTGTGTTTTAGTTGTTACCCTTAAAGTGTTATTTATATTTCTTGCTACGGCTGCTGCTGTTATTTGGGTTTTTGGTAGAGCTTGTTTAACTTTGCAGGGTGTGATACGGGAAGGAAGGTAAGAAGTAACATCTCTAACAATAGATTAAGTCAATGAAGAACACTATGCTTTAATGGCACAGGCATTTACTGATTTAGTAAGAAGCTACACAGTTACTTTAGTTAGTTGGAACTGCAGAGCGGTCTAGCCTCACCACGCTTGCGATCGCTGAGCAATCAAGTGTTTTATAAGTGCTCTAGAAATATTGGTAGTATTTATCACACGTTCCTATGGACATTTAAATTGATAACATTTCAATGTTCCTACTACATTATGAGAAGCAACTAATAACGCCTGCTTCGGAGAGCTTACATGTATGTTATTCACATGCAGCACTTTATACTCAACCGCCTTGGCTGATGGGGACGCTACAACTAACTTTGCTGCACTTAAGCATTTTAAACATATTCTTTCTTAAAATTTCATTGTCTGTCTTCGTTCAGCTTGGAACCTTCTAGAAGATTTACCAGGTTATTTTTCGTTGTTTGCAAACATGCGACCTCTCTACAAAAATATGTTGTGTTCGCTTGTCGCCTTTTCTATTTCACAAAGACTCATGGTCTGACTTTTATGAACTTTCCCGTACGAGTCCTTTTTGCCTGGTCCCTAATTCTAACACACAAACACGTTTGTTGGCTTTTAACAAGGGTTCCACAGCTTCATTTCAACACTTGCACATACATAAAACGTATGCCTTAACTTCTATTCATATAACAAGTATTTTGCTTATTAATATCATTTCACATTATAATTCACATTATTATATACATAGCATATATAACCATAGTTACTGTCTCAAACTTTGGTTCTTATATGAGATTTCGTTTTTGAATTATGCAGCTCACATACACATACACGGACACAGGTCCTTTTTATAATATGTTTTTGATTCAGGGGCCTCAAAACATGTAATTCAGAGACATTTATGTATCGAAGAATGCAATACTTTCTTATGTAGTAGTTACGTGGTAGAGAAAGTAAAAAAAATGCATCTTTTACTGATGAAAGCTTTTTATGCGCTCATAGGGGTTTTATTTTCCCTTTTTGCAAAGCCTACTTATAGTAAACAATAGAAAGAGCCTCCCTGAATCCAAACAAACAACACATTTTTAGAAAAATGCCCGAGTGTATATGAACAGCATAGTTTAAAGATGATTAAACAAAACACTTGGTATTTAAGTTCAGCATTTTCCAAG
Source organism: Deroplatys truncata (assembly GCA_030765065.1). NCBI lineage: Eukaryota > Metazoa > Arthropoda > Insecta > Mantodea > Mantidae > Deroplatys > Deroplatys truncata. Next base: position 76,524,957 of record CM060989.1, on the reverse strand, counting down.
AAGATTAATATATATATATATATATACACCCCTATCCTAAGTTACTCTTCACATGAAAATACTGTGAGCGCGCGCGCGAAGCTACCTGCTTCTCCACCGCTTTTACTGCTCCAGAAGATTCCTTTCAGCCGTTTCCAGTAGTTTCGCCTTCTAGAACATTCTGTTTCGTATGCGAGGCCTAAAGAAGAAGATGCTCTGCCTAGTTCAGTTAAGTTCAGTTAGTTAAGAAGTTACTATGTTAAATGAAGTCAGAAAGTCGAAGAGTTTGAACAGTTAAAAGTGGAGCGTGCTGAGTGTAGTTTAGTTGTGAATCTGCAGTTCAGTTGCTAGTTGCAACTCAGGAGTTCAGCTGTGATTCGATTCGACGGACCAGTTGTCTTCTGTTCTGAGTGTGAGTCAAAAGTGTCTCAAGTATAAAGTTTGTGATATACTCGCCACCTACATAACAAGTAAAGTGTATTTAACAGTAACTGATGTTCTCATTTGTTTAACCATAGGTTTAAGATATTTTCTTGACAATTGAAATTTACATCTTGAATTGTTTGGGAATAGTTTTTGAAGTCTTATGCATCCCGAATGACCTTTGCACAATTGGTAAACCATAAGAGATAGACAAAAAAGCTCATGTGTTACACTCACATGACTTTCTCTACTCTTGTACAAACTATTTTTACAAACGCTTATTCTCCATCTATTTCATGTTAGTCGAGATAAACATTTGCGGACTCTATCTTATTGCTAAGTTTCTTGTAGATTTTAAGGGGAATATATATTTACAAGAGCAATATAGAAATACAGTAGCATTTAAACATAGACATATTTTTAATAGCTGGTTGCTATGTGAAGCACCATTCCCATTGCCACAGATTAATACTCTTTGCATATCCAAGACAAAAAAATGAATAACGAATTCTGATGCAGTAATTTGTATCACAAATTATTTAAATGTAAAGAATGATTATAGTATGAATATGCATTTTTGTGTGACATTGATTTGAGATGTTTGTTGATTGTAATTATTGTTGAGAAGTAAGTTTATACGGCCTTACTGAAACTGACAATAATAGCGTGCAATAATGCAGCAAGGGGGTGAGCTGTTTATCATTATTAGAGACGAGGAAGTTACGTAATGTTGGCGCGTTTTTCTTAAGAATTTGCTGGAACATTTTTCCTAAAGCATATGTGTTCATAATTTTCATTGGATATAAAAATAGACGCTAATGTTGGCGCGTTTTATTAGCCAATAGCAACTCAGTTATAATCTTTAAGCATATCGGGGTGTAGGAGTATAAAAAAGGTAGTTTAGAGGTAAAGTCTGTCAGTTCGTCGAAAATATTTGTACGGCACACGTCGGATATCAATTTGCAGGTTACGGGTAACAGAGTTACGAAAAATCTTAAATGTTGTAAAGTTAATTATACAAAAAGTTGAAGTACGCGAATTAAGAGTGATCAGTAATGAAGTTATTATAACAGTTTCAGTTTGGCGAGTGTCAAGATCAATGTGTAAATGTGATAGTTAACGTGTTCGACAATAAAAGTGTAAAACAAATTTCTTCATCAGTGTTATCTTTGGATAAAAGATTCCTTTCCGTTTACACAACCTGTATCAAGAGAAGTGCTCGACCAAAGGATAATAGCTAGCCGGAGGACAGAGAACCAAAATTAAATAAAATAACAGTAGCATTCTTTCAAACAAACACTAATACTGCCGCAAATTGCTAACACCAGATGGAGCTAACAAACCTAACAAATGAATCACGTCACATGATGGCTTCACCACGCGGAGTAAACACAGATACACAAACATTATCAATAATACCATCGCAATTCCCATTTAAGAAAATAAGTATTGAAAAATTTAAGGGAATAACAAGCAACATCTGAAAATGGTTCACTGAACAAAAAGAATGTGTACGACATAAATTATGCATTTTAACGCGATCTACATTTTTTGTGTAGTAAACTTTTGTCTATCTCTTATGGTTTACCAGTTGTGCAAAAGTCGTCCACAATGAAGAATACTTTTGGAGAAATTCTCAGAAAATTCAAGATATACATTTTATTTGTCATGAAAATATCTTAAAAATATGATATTTTAATCAAAATGGTTAGACCCATTTTTGAGCAAGTTAAATTTTTCGAAAAATGCTACATGTAAAGGGTAATCTGGGGTGGGGGGATTTTCTTGAAAACCTTCGTGTCGCATCTCTGGAAGATACTGGACCTAAATACCAAGTTTGGTGTTTATCCGACTGTTCGTTTCTGAGTTATGCTGTTCACAGACAGACAGACACACACACGGACATGTTTCCAAAATGCTTTTCTTGGATTCAGAGGGTCTCAAAACATATATTTCCGGTGAAATCTCGGTATGGAATTTTTGGGTGGAATACAATACTTCCCCTACTTACTATACGTAGTAGAGAAAGTAAAAATCGGTCAACAAATCTGGCTTTTTTCGTGTTTTTTCTTAGTGGTAAAGGAAATACCAGAGTCTTTATTTAATACTACGACCCAAAGTCCCACCTTAAGCCTAAAAGAATAGTAAAAATGAAAATAGATTGGTAACAGCGAATGTTCTGACATCTATCCACAGATAATGAAAAGTAGGTAGACTGGAGGGCAACCTAGTGCCATATTTCCATATGTGTAGAAGCAGAGTTACAGTTTCCCAGCATTAAGGCCTCTATGGACATGTGACGAAGACGGTATGTACAGAAATGTGACCTAGAAGCCAAACTGTCCGCCAATACCGGGCCACGGGGTATCTCCTAACACATCCGTCGCAATACGACCACGTATAATCGGCGCAGCAGCGTGAAAATATTAATGAGAGCTATGATGCGAGTTGTTTACCAGATCAGGTGGTGACCTGTCGTCTGCATGCGTGGGACAGTCATCGTCAAATATCCACACCGGTTATGCACTGCGTTGCGCTGATAAACTTAGTTATATACAGTATATTAAAATCCACGCTGTAAAAAGCGCTTAATACAAAAAACGCTGTCAATCATTGCCTCCAATTCTTCCACATCTAACAACCCTTCCTCTTCTGCGGAATCACTCACATTATTGCCGTCATCACTGCTGTCACTACTTTCCGCACCATTATCCTTCATGAGAATTATTTCTATTTGATTTTCTGCAATTCCGTATTTTTCGGAATAATGATTCTTAATTTATTCAGCATGTCGCCATACATTTTCCCATTCTGGCCTTCCAATTTCAGCAAATTGCTGGCGTTATAACTGCTCCACATATTTTAATTTAAAAGTGATATTTCTGCATGCCACCCATTTTTTGATATCAGCCCAGATTAATTCGATTGGGTTTAGATCTGGGCGATACGATGACAGTCTAAGTACATTATGGCGATGTTGTGTTACTATCTGGTCAAGTATGTATGACTTCTGAAGCTGTTTGTTGGCTTTAATTAAGTTTTAAAGCTTTGTTTTACTCATGCTTTCATCTAAAGCTTTATTATGTCTAAGTAACAAAGCTCTCATTTCTTCTTTCAAGGAAGTTGAGGTAGGTGGTTTGTGAATTTGAGTGTTGACGCATTGTGAAGCATTGTCGATGACCAGAACAGACCCAGCAGGCATAATAGGTATCAACACTTGTTGAATCAATACAAAGTTGATTCACTTCATGTAATTTTCTGTATTCATTTCTTGATGAAAATCTCCTGTTGTTTGTTGCGACTTGTAAAAGAAGGGCATTTGGAACGAAGCCGATCTTTCCAACAGCACGAACGATAATAAGTATTTGCCCTTTGGCAACAGGTGCCTGCAAACCTAATTCGCTATCGTCACTTCAACTTTTAGATGCTGTATGACTGCTGTGTATGTATGACTCATCTTCATACATTATAGTATTTTTCTGAAATTTGTAGCACCACCTTGAAAATTGATGCTGATATAAGTACATATAAAATTATAGTCATTTGGAAAGGTAGAATCAGACTGAAAAATTCAATGCCATAGCCGGGATTTGAACCACAGATCTTAGGCTTTCCGTGCCGTTGCTCTAACCGACTATCATGGCAACATTTACTTTTTATTTTTATTTTTTTTATTTTATTATTATTTTTTTATTTTATTTATTTATTTTGCTTTTCTGTTAGAACTCTTCTATTTGATTTCGGTTTCTTCCATTTGAACCCTAAATCTTTAATAATTTTTCTGAGATTTGTAGCACCACCTTGAAAGTTTCTGCTGTCTTTCAGCTGGATGAGCAATCTGCTTATTGTTAGCACAGTTTTTTCTTCCACATAGGAATTGTGAATCGTGCGCCGAATGACGCATTCGAAATCGTCTATTTCTGTAATACGTTTAGGGACCTTATGTTTCTTCCCAGGTGTGTCAAAGGGTACTCTTTCATCCATATGTTTTTTTTTTTATCTTTGAGAACTCTGGGATCGGAACTCGGTGAAACACCAGTTGCTTTGACTACTCTTTCGTTCACTCTCATAAGGCTTTTGTGGAACTCGGATATAATTTCTTCCTTCATCTCTGCTTCTTGCTTCATGAAGTCGATGACATTTGCAATTATTTCCCTACTTTGACTATGTAACACCTTACCACTTAACTTTGAAAACATAGGAGCCATGGTTATAAATATAACAAATATATATATATATATATATATATATAAGTACTATTTAGATACTGCAGCTCTCTTTAAAATTACAACCAGATGCAGACACTTTCTATGCAGACTGTATGTGTTACGCGCTGTGAGTAAGCAAAGGTATTATACCGCTTTCGTTGATTAAGCTAAACATAAACCATTCCTAGGCTCGGCAGCTGGGTTGGCAATCAAGGTCACGATTCCAGATGTTTTGCGCGAGTAATAGTTAACCATTTCCAGCCAATTAATTTTCGACTGAAACACTTTTCGAAGTCTAATGGATATTTGCGGCCAAGAGCTTGCCTTAATCACGTGTATGTAGCTCAGCAATGAATGTAATTGGCCAGGAATCCGATTCCTCACTGCAGTGTTTCCAAGTTTGTAATAAAAGATGGCATGGGCCCACTCAACGTAAATGACGACTGACATGTGTGAATGGTTTTAGCACGATAACTAAACACATGTTTTGAATTAACATTAATAAAAAGAAAGGAAATATTTTATATATCTTTACTTTCTCTACTACGTATATTCTGGATACCGAGATTCCATCGGATGCATGTTTTGAGGCCCCCTGAATAAAAAAAACATTTTTGGAAACATGTCCGTGTGTGTGTGTGTGTGTGTGTGTGTGTCTGTCTGTATGTGTGTCTGCGAACTGCATAATTCAGAAACGAACAGTCGGATAAACACCAAACTTGGTATTTAGTTAAGTATCTTCCTGAGATGCGACACGAAGATTTTCAACAAAATTCCACAGCCCAGATTACTCTTTGCATGGAACATTTTTCGAAAATGTTAATTTTCTCAAAAATGGCTCAAACGAGTTTGATTAAAATATCATATGTTTAAGATATTTTCATGACATATGAAACGTATGTCTTGAATCTTCTGGGAATGTCTCCAAAATCATTCTTCATTGTGAACGACTTTTGCATAACTGGTAAACCATAAGAGTTAGACAAAATTTTACTACACAAAAAATGTAGATCACGTTAAAATACACAATTTATGTCATATACATTTTTGTTGTTGAGTGAACCATTTTCGAAATATTGCTTGTTATTCCCTTAAATTTTCCAATACTTGTACTTTTTCTCAAATTCGTTATTCATTTTTTTGTCCTGGTAATGCAAAGAGAATGGAATACTCCACATAGCAACCAGCTCTTAAAATATTTGACTATCGCTTAAAGGCTACCAATTCCCCTTGCATCTATAAGAAAATTAGGAATAAGATTAATATCTTGATATCTCGATTAACATGAAGCATATGGAAAATAAGCGTTTGTAAAAATAGTTTGTACAAGAATAGAGGAGGTCATGTGAGTGTAACACATCAGATTTTTTCACTTTGAGATGTGCTAATATCAAATTTAAGGAAGCATACATCATTAAGTTACAGAATTATTGGAAGTTAATCCTTGCATGTAATTTGTTTTATCCAGCTTTCGAAAACGAAGATATATAATGATGCCATATGGCAACATTGGGCTAGAAAGGATTAAATCAATATAAACTTGTATCATACAATAAAATCTGTAAATACGAGTTGAAAGTTTATCAGTTAAACTAGAAGCAGCCAGAATAATAAATTATTGTTATACCTTTTAGAAGCGCGCGTAGAAGAATCAAGTGAATGTAACACATTTTTATGTTGTTTTCCCTCTCCTCATAAAAGACTAAATAACATTTGTATAAAGCACTTTGTAATTGCTCTTACACGAACGTAAATAACAATGCAAATTCTGAATGGTTGGACCATCTATGTATGGTCATTTGATTGTCAAGTTACCTTTCGTAATTGGGAATTAACATGATTTTATTTTGTTTCCTTATTCCTCATCACAAAAAAGCAACCTTTTATAAACCATTTTCTAATGAGGAAACAACATACAAAATGTAGGTTCCCATTTAAAAAAATCTGATTTGTTACACTCACATGACTGTCTCTACTCTTGTACAATCTATTTTTACAAACTCTTATCCTCCATTTATTTCAAATTAATCGAGATAAACATTTGCAGAAACTATCTTTTGACATGCAAAGAGAATTACATTTTACACATAGCGACCAGTTCTAAAAATATTTGACTATCGCTTAAGGCTTACAATGTCCCCCCCTTTTTTCTTTTGCAAGGGCAATATAGAAATACAGTAGCCTTTAAGAACTGACATAGCTGGTTGCTATGTGCAGCACCATTCTCTTTGCCACAGGTTAATATTCTTTGCATATCCAAGACAAAAAAATGAATAACGAATTCCCATTTGAGAAAATTAAGTATTGAAAAATTTAAAAGAATAACAAGCAATATCTCGAAAATGGTTCACTCAACAACAAAAATGCATATGACATAAATTGTGTATTTTAACGCGATCTAAATTTTTTGTGTACTAAAATGTTGTCTATCTCTTATGGTTTACCAGTTATGCAAAAGTCGTTCACAATGAAGAATACTTTTGGAGACAATCCCAGAAAAATTAGAGATATACGTTTTTTTGTCATGAAAATATCTTAAACATATGATATTTTAATCAAAATCGTTAGAGCCATTTTTGAGAAAATTAAAATTTTCGATAAATGTCCCATGTAAAGGGTAATCTGGGGTGGGGGATTTTCTTGAAAGCGTTCTTATCGCATCTCTGGAAGATACTGAACCTAAATGCCAAGTGTGGCATTTATCGGACTGTTCGTTTCTGAGTTTTGATGTTCACAGACACACACATGAACATGTTTCCTAAAATGTTTTTCTTGGATTCAGGGGGTCTTAAATCACATATTTCCGGTGCAATCTCGGTATCGAATTTTTGTGTGGAATGCAATACTTCTCCTACTTACTATACGCAGTAGAGAAAGTAAAAAAGCATTTTTAGAAACAGGTATGTGTGTATGTATGCTTGTGAACAGCATAACTCAAAAACCAAAAGTCGAATAAATACCAAACTTGATATTTACATTCAATTCCTCCCCACCCCAAACTACCCTTTACATGGAACCTTTTTCGACATTTTTAACTTTATAAACAATTGCTCTAATGAACTTGATTAAAATAAAATATATTAAATATATTTAATGTCAAATAAAATGTGTATCTTGAATTCTATGAGAATAGCCTGTGAAGTCCACTTTAGTTGGAAGAAATTTTGTATAATCTTGTACAACTGCTAAACGTTAGGCGATAGACGAAAACGTACTACACAAAAAGTTTAGATCTCTTTAAAACACACAATTTACTACAAATACTCTTTATTGTGGCATAAGCCATTTCTGAAAAAATCGTCATTAGAGTTTTCAATTATCATTACTGGGTCATTGTTTAAAGGCCTATTGACATTTGTTTCTTTCTCGCGGTTTATGGAAAGAGTATGGAGTTTTAAGGCCAGTATATAAGCTCCAGTTCTTAAGTAGAACTAGATAGAAAAAAAATAATGTTTCGTAAGGATAGCTTTTATTTCAACTAATAAATGATAGAGAGCAGGGAAGGTCATGTGAACGTAGCTCATCATATTTTTAAAGTACTTTCAGATTCAGCTGTTTCTCACGATGTCATGGAAGGGTACGGAATTCCTAGGCCAGGTATAGCGATACTGTTTTTAAACACCTGACTCGATCAGTTACCTCTATCCCGCATCTATCTTCAATAAAATGTGTAATGAAGCGTTTTATTTATTTATTAATCTATTTATTTTATGTCGCTGTACATCCATGGTCATATCGCGACGGATTTGTCAGCGGACAACTCGATGATGTGTGGACAGTTAGCCTTCTAAGTCTCATCCCTGAAACCATTCGCTTCGTCACGTGTCCGCAGAGACCTTAGTGCATATCAACTGGACCTTTTGCTTCGTGCGTGCAGATGGCATTAGGGTGGCGTACAACCTAACTGCTGCTTTCATATAGAAAGGCGGAAACTTAGCCTTCTAGACCTCACTCCTGTAACCACGCCATTTTGCTTCGTCACGTGTCCACAGAGACCTTAGTGCATAGCAACTGTATCTTTTGCTTCGTGCCGTGCAGATGGCATTAGGGTGCCGTCCAGTCTAACCCCTTTCATATAGAAAGGTGGACAGCTAGCCTTCTGGGTCTCATCCCTATAAGCATGCCAACTTGCTTCGTCACGTGCTCACACAGACCTTAGTGCATAGCAACTGTATGTTCTGATTCGTGCCGTGAAATGTAATTAGAATGCCGTCTAGTCTACCTGCTTTCATTGCCTGCGGATAGATGTCAGAGCAGTTGCTATTACCACCTATTTTTCATTTTTACTATTGTTTTAGACTTAAGGTGGAACTTTGGGTCGTGGTATTAAGTATCCAATCCGGTATTTGCCTTAGCAGCTGAGGGAAAGCACCTCAGTTAGACTGGTCGGCCCACGGGATTTGAACCCGGGACCTTCCCAATGTGGGTCGACGTTACCGCCTGTGCCATCCCGCTCTGAACGTTTATCTCGTTTAATGAAGTAGTTATAAAAAGATGCTAAAAGTAGTCTGTAGATATTAACTGAAAATAAACTATAGTGGGTAGGAAAAGTAATGGAAATGTAAAGTATTCAATTTTTTTTAACGAACTATTAGAATATGGATCAAATTCTTTCACACAGTAAAGCTTATTTCATGCGAGATGAAGTAAATGCGTACAGCATTGATTTTGATTTAATTAGAAAACATTTAAACATCAGCTACAGATTGCTAAAGTTTTAGAAAACAAGGCTTACAAAATTGAAGTTGCAAAACTAGCTCGCATTCACAGCCCCAGCTTCCATAAAGACAGCTAAAAACGACCTCATTCTCAAACGATGTACGTAGAAATATTCCTGGCGCAAGCCGTTTAAGTCAGAACAATTTTAAGTCTTCAAAGCCTTAGCTTTTGTTTATCGTATGAAATTGAATATTCAGAGCGTAGCATAAGCCGTATAGCTGGAATAGGGGTAGCAAAGAGGGCCGGGGGGTCCCCATTGCAGTCCTGGCGCTCCCAGCCAAGTTTTCTGACCGAGAAGGGAACAAAGTTAGCGAATATGGCTCATGCAAATATATACAACTTTCAAGCAAACACGCTTTTCTTATATACACTAAATTTTAGTAGGTAGACATAGGTAAAAGGAACACAAAGAAGATTATTTAAAACTTTATTAGAATCACATGCTTCATTTCTTTTTATATATAACGTGATTAGTTCAACTTTTCATGCATCTAATATTCTAATATCTTATTGCTAATTTTCCTGTAGGTGCAAGGGGAATATAGTAGGCTTTAAGCGATAGTCATATATTTTAAGAGTTGGTTGCTATGTGGAGCATTCCATTCTCTTTGCATGTCCAGGACATTAAAAAATTCTCACTTCAGAAAAAGTATAACAATTGGAAAATTCAAACAAATAACAAGCAGTATCTCGGAAATGCTTCACTCGACAAAAAAGTGTATATGACATAAGTTGCATGTTTTAACGAGATCTACATTTTTTGTGCAGAAAAGTTTTGTCTATCTGTTACGATATAACAGTTATGCAAAATTCATTCAGAACGAAGAGGACTTTTCGGTACATTCCCAAAAAATTTAAGATATGCATTTAATTTGCCATGAAAGTATCTTAAACATATGATATTTTAATCAAAATCGTTGGAGCCGTTTTTGAAAAAATAAAAAATTTCGCTAATGTTCCATGTAAAGGGTAGTATGGGGTGGGGGGATTTTGTTTAAAATCATCGTGTCACATCTTTGAAAGATACTCAACCTAAATACCAAATTTGCTATTTATCAGACTTTTCGTTTCTGAGCTATGAGGTTCACAGACACACAGACACACACATAAACCTTTTTCTAAAATTTTTTTGGGGGATTCAGGGGGCCTCAAAACATGTATTTTCGTGAAATTTCGATATCTAATAGTTTGTAGGAATGCAATATTTCCCTACTTACTATACGTAGTAGAGAAAGTAAAAAAGTATAAGCATTGGAAAACTCAAACACACAACAATGAATATCTCGGAAAAGGTTCACTCCACAAAACAAGTATATGGCATAAATTGTATGTTTTGACGAGATCTACATTTTTCGTGCAGAAACATTTTGTCTATCTTTTGGGGTTTACCAGTTATGCAAAAGCCATTCAGAAAGAAGAGGAATTTTGCTGAAATACCCAGAAAATTCAAGATAAACACTTTATTCGTCATGAAAATATGATAAATATATGATATTTTAACCAAAATCGTTAGAAGCATTTTTGAGAAAATCAAAGTTCCATATAAAGGTTAGTCTGGGGTGGGAGGAGCTTTGAAAGATACTGAGTCTAAATACCAAGTTTGGTATTTATTTGACTTTTCGTTTTTGAGTTATGCTGTTCACAGACACACAGACCCACACGTGGACCTTTTTCAAAAAGTGTTTTTTTGGATTCAGGGGGCCCCAAAACATGTATTTTCGGTAAGATTTCGTTATCCTATTTTTGGGTGGAAGCAATACTTTGATTAATTACTATACGTACCTCATAAGTTACATTCACATCAGTTTCTCTACCCCTATCGCTTATTAGTGGGTATATTCTTTTTATGAAAGCTCACCTTTCTATATTAGTAATTTATGATATAAGGGGTAAAAGTAGGGTTCTATTTTGCAGTAGGAGTCTTTGCGAAGCGACAGTTTCGAGCATAATAAAACCAATTTTAATACGAGTACCATATACTATTATGTATACAGCGCTCAAATTTGTAAAATATCAAACATATTAAATTGATTCCTGAAACTAACACAGATGGCGCTTAGAACGCGTTCTTGAAACAAGAGTGTCCTATCTTTAACATGTGATAGCTGCCGTTATTATTGAATTACAGCAGTCATTTTTTTCATGTGGTTACAGTTGTTATTGATAAATAGCCATGGAACATTACAGCATTCAGCAGTGCGTAGAAATTGTGAAAATCTATTATCAAAATGGATCATCTGTTCGCCAAACCTTCCGTGTATTGCGTAAAGCTTACGGTGTGCATAATCATCCCTGCGAGAGAACGATTCGACGTTTGATCGATAAGTTTGAAAGAAGTGGTTCCGTCAGCGATCAAAGAACGCCTGTACGTAATCGACGTAAGCCCTCCAACCAAAACATAGGCACCGTTCGTGAGAGTGTACGCGAGAACGGAAACACATCAATTGCTCGTCGAGCGCAAGAATTGGGGCTTTCGCCGACCACAACTTGGCGAATTCTGCATCTGGACTTGAAGTTTCACGTTTACAAAATGGTGTTAACTCAAAAACTAAAGCCCAACGACCATAGGTTGCGCCGTGTATTCGCTGACTGGGCTATGGAGCAATTGGAAGTCGACTCGGAGTTTTGTCGAAAAATCATCTTCAAGGACGAAGCTCACTTTTGGAGGATGGTTGTATTAAGAAACAAAATTGCCGCTATTAGAGGAATCACAATCCAATGCAGATTCAAGAACGATCACTTCATCCCCAAAAAGTTACTGTGTGGTGTGGATTTTGGTATGGTGTAATCATTGTTCCATATTTTTTCCAAGATGAAGATGGTGAAGCTCTGTCAATGGAGAAAAACACCAGGCTCTTATAAGGGATTATTTTTGGTCTCAATTGGATGGTATGGGTCTCAGAAACATCTGGTTCCAGCAAGACGGTGCCACATGTCATACTGCTCTCGAAACAATCGATCTTTTGAAGGAGAAGTTCAGAGGTTTCATCGTTTCCCGTGGTGGAACCGTTGCACCACGGACTATTGATCGAGGAAGACCAAGAGACCAATGGATAGGCAGAGGAGGACCAGTTCCATGGCCTGCACGTTCTCCCGACCTCAATACTGTGGATTTTTACCTCTGGGGGCATCTTAAATCATTGGTTTATGAGCAGCCATCCCGGTTGCAGAAACGCTTCATCGACGTGTCATGGAAGACTACAAAACCATTCGACACCATCCCGGAGTTTTTGACAGGGTGCTACATTCCATGATTCGACCAGTACAGGCATGCATACAAGCAAGAGGAGGACGTTTCGAGCATTTATTATGATTTTTGTGTGTTATAAGTGTACCACTGTGTTGAACACCTCCTAAAGAGAAAACAAAGGATTATGGGACATATGTTCATATGAACTTTTTTCCTTCTTGTGGTGTAAGGAACCCATACCCGAAGTTTGTAAAAGTATTTCTGAAACATCCTGTATATATAATTCTATAAACTATTCTTTTTAAATATCTTAAAAAGTGAATTCTGCACCACTTCAAAGAAAGAATAGGAAAAAAAAACATTACTCTTACCCAGGCTGCAAAATAGGTAAGTTTTTCCCTATCTTTTAGGGGATTTTTTTTTACAAATTGGTACTACTGTAAAGCATATCATGAGGTTTGTTTCTTTACAAGAATACATACGAGTTTGTTTTCTCAATGTTTGCTTTGACATCTTTTTATATAAATGACATTTTCTGGTATTTACATACGAATAGGAGTGCAAAGGAATTAGCACCTCGACCTAACAAGATCTTATGTGCCTACGTCCTAACGGAACGTCCCAGGGAGGGAGGGGTGAGAGGAGAAAGAACGTGGCCGGATCAGGAGACACGACAGAGGAGAGGGCAGGGACCCTCATTTTCCAGTTTGAAAATTTCCGATGGCAACTGGTACAACCGCTTCCCTCCTCCTATGATTCAGAGACCGCCTCCATTCCGGGGCACGAAGAAGGATAGGAAGGTCGGCCGCGGGAATCAAACATACGACCTTCGGAATGCGAGTCACACCGCTAAGGCCTGCGACACCTCGCTCAGGCTTTCCTGGTGCAAATGACCCCGTTTTCTGAAAAACTATTGAAGATAGGTAAATTGAATTTTAGGACGATAAAAGCAACTTCACAGTTCTGTTGTGGATCAACTTTGGTGTTAAAAAAAGCTGGATTTATTTAAAAAACTGCTGTTTTACACTCACTTGCCTTTCTCTACTCTTGTACAAACTATTTATACAAACGCTTTTTCTCCAGATGCATCATGTTAATCGAGATTGCTATGTGCAGTATTCCATTCTCTTCGCACTACCAGGACAAAAAAAAATGAATAACGAATTCCCATTTAAGAAAACGTATAAGTATTGGAAAATTTAAGGGAATAACAAGCAATATCTTGAAAATGGTTCAATCAGCAACAAAAAACTGCATATAACATAAATTGTGTATTTTAACACGATCTACATTTTTTGTGTAGTAAAATTTTGTCTATCTCTTATGGTTTACCAGTTATGCAAACGTCGTTCACAATGAAGAACACTTTTACAGACATTCCCAGTTAATTCAAGATATACATTTTGTTGGTCATGAAAGTATCTCAAATATATGATATTTTAATCAAAATCGCTAGAGCCAATTTTTGAGAAAATTCAAATTTTCGAAAAATGTTCCATGTAAAGGTAATCTGGGGTGGGAGGATTTTCTTGAAAACTTTCGTGTCGCATCTCTGGAAGATATTGAACCGAAATACCAAGTTCTGACTGTTCGTTATGCTGTTCACAGACAGACAAACACACACGGACATTTTTCCAAAAACACATTTTTTTTTGGATTCAGGAGGCCTCAAACACATATTTCCGGGGAAATCTCGGTATCGAATTTTTGGGTGGAATACAATACTTCCCCTACTTACTATACGTAGTAGAGAAAGTAAAAATAGCTACATACACATTTCGTTAAAGTTAGAAAGGGAATAGCGTTAGTCAAATGTTTAATAAGTGCAGGCTACATGCTGGCTTTAAAGTTCCATACTGTTTCCATGCAATCGCAAGGAACAACCGAATGTTGACAGGACTTTAACAGAAGAGCAGCGGATATCTCAGAAACGGCTTATACCACAAAAAAAAATATTTAGAATAAATTGTGTGCTTTAAAGAGATCTACATTTGTTTCTACACTGCGTTTTCGTCTATCACTTAACGTTTACCAGTTATACAAGATGAAGCAACATTTCTTCTAAATGAAGCCAACTTCACAGGCTATTCCCAGAAAATTCAAGATATAGTTTTAATTTACATATAAATATGTTTAATGTGTGATATTTTAATTAAAATCATTATAGGAATTTTTTTAGAAATAAACATTTTCCAAAAAACTTCGAATTAAAGGGCAGTATAGAGTGGGGGAGTTTGTTGAAAATCTTTGTATCACATCTTTTGAAGGTACTGAACCTAAACACCAGGTTTTCGATTTATCAGACTTTTCGTTCTTGTGTCATATTGTTAAGAGGCACACAAACGGACAGACAGACAGACAAACACAGACACACACATACGGATATGTTTCCAAAAATGCTTTATGTGGATTCAGGGCGCCTCAAAACATGTATTTCCAGTGAATTCTCGGTATAGAATTGTTGTGTACAATACAATACTTCCCCTACTTACTATACGTAGTAGAGAAAGTAAAAATTGCTGATAAATTTTCATCAAAATATGGTATAGTTGAGAAAACAAATACCTTCCTTAATACACAAACTTAATGTATAAAAGTAGCTCAGAGTACCTACAAGCCATGCATCTATATCCTGTAAAACTTCAGTCTCTTATGTTAAATAGTTTCATGGAGACCATTAGTGATATATTTAGCAGATTTAACATTGGCGGGATAGGGCCTTTGATCTCCTATTAAATATTAGGGAGCTGTAAGACTGCCATAAGGAACTTATCGAATAAGAAATACAGGGTGTAAAACCAAAAGTTACGAGTAGTGCTGGAGTCCTCCGCAAGGCAGAGCACCGCAAGCATGGCACAACAGTCCATTTTGCTTCTACCGTGATCCCTGGGAGGTAGGGATAAGAGGAAAGACCCGAAAAGCAACCAGATCCGGATGACGAGAACGCAAGCATGGACGGGGTGCCTAACGTTTACAGTTCCAACGTATCCGACGCCGTCCGGGCCACCCACAAGCCTTCTAACCCCCGGCGACCCCTCCCTATTGGGGCTCACTAGCAGGTGGGTCCTAACTGACCTCTATATAGCGCACAACCGCCCAGCCGCAATCCACCGACACCGTCCACAGTTCCTTCAGATGACAATGAAGGAGATGGTAGTGATGCGGATTAGGAGGGCTGTCCAGAAAGTAATCTCCGTTCATGCACAGCACGAGAAGTAGTGGGGGTAGCGCCACCATTTCAATATCAGGCGCGCAGTGTCTCAGTACGCTTCTAGCTGTGCAAGTTGGAGCATAGTACTGTCGCGTATTTGCTAATTATAACCTAACATGAGCGTCGAAATAACAAATCATGCGTGAAGTGTGAAAAGGCTAAGAAGAGGAATCCAAAACAAGTGTAATGGTCTTCTGACATCTGGTGTTGTGTTCTTGCATGATAACGCTCGCCCTCACACAGAAGATAACACAAATGAACTTCTGGCTAAGTTTAAATGGGACGTTTGTGACCATTTCCCGTACAGCCCGGACTTCCATTTGTTCCCGTATATGAAGAATCTGATGTGTTACACTCACATGACTTTCTCTACTCTTGTACAAACTATTTTTACAAACTCTTATTGTCAATCTATTTCATATTAATCGAGATAAACATTTGCTGAAACGATCTTTTGACATGCAAAGAGAATTACATTTTACACATAGCGACCAGCTCTAAAAATATTTTACTATCGCTTAAGGCGTACAATGTTCTCCTTGTTTTGTATTTGCAAGGGCAATATAGAAGTACAATAGCCTTTAAGCATAGACATATCTCTTAATAGCTGGTTGCTAGGTGCAGCACCATTCCCTTTGTCACAAATTAATACTCTTTGCATATCCAAGACAAAAAAAATGAATAACGAATTCGATTTGAGAAAATAAGTATTGAAAAATTTAAGGGAAATGCAAGCAATATCTCGAAAATGGTTTACTCAACAAAAAAAAATGTATATGACATAAATTGTGTATTTTAACGCGATCTATATTTTTTGTGTAGTAAAGGTTTGTCTATCTCTTATGGTTTACCAGTTATACAAAAGTCGTTCACAATGAAGAATACTTTTGGAGACATTCCCATAAAATTCAAGATATACATTTTATTTGTCATAAAATATCTTAAACATATGGTATTTTAATCAAAATCGTTAGAGGCATTTTTGAGAAAATTAAAATTTTCGAAAAATCCTCCATGTAAAGGATAATCTGGGGTGGGGGATTTTCTTGAAAACCTTCGTGTCGCATCTCTGGAAGATACTGAACCTAAATACCAAGTTTGGTGTTAATCGGACTGTTCGTTTCTGAGTTATGCTGTTCACAGACGCACACAGGGACATGTTTCCAAAAATGCTTTTTTTGGATTCAGGAGGTCTCAAAACATATATTTCCGGTGAAATCTCGCTATCGAATTTTTTGGTGGAATACAATACTTCCCCTACTTACTATACGTAGTAGAGAACGTAAAAATTGGCTTGCAGCTCAGCACTTTGGCAATGACGAAGAGCTTCAAAACGCCGTGACAGGTTGGTTTAGTTCACAGGCGACAGAATTTTATGCAGAGGGTATTTCAAAGACTAAAAAAGGCATGACAAGTGCTTGGATCTATGTAGACTATGTAGAAAAATAGAGAAAAGCTGTAGTTTTCAGATGTATATAATACAATTTTTGTTTGTATACGGGTTTCATGTTTATTTCAAAACGGGGTTTACCTTCTGGACAGCTCTCGTACTTCGCCAAGATTACGCGCCAATTGAAGCAAGATTTGAAACCCTTTACTTTGCCTGTTTCGTTGTTGATTCTGCTGACGTGATCTAACAGCTCTTTCTGTTGGTGTGCCAGCTGTTCTAGTGGTAAGCTATGAGATCTTTCTCTCAGGGTATACGTGGTCATAGTGTTAAAGGACAACACCAGTTTAAATTGACTGAGAAGTATAATGTGATCTAATACTTGAGCTTTTGAAGCGAGTTGCCAAACATTTTAAGAAACAGAATGAAACTGATTATGAATCGAAGCACTCAAAGTTGTGATTACTGAATTATTATACCTGCCTAATTTCTGCAGTATCTAAGCTACTGTTTGAAATAACTGTGTCCATAATAAAAGAAAGTGGAACTGTCACTTGCCGTGAATCGCTAAAACCCTTATCGGCGAGACCTCTCGCATTAGCCGCGAAATCTAATTCGCACAAGCCCGTCGCTAGGCGCTTAAAATATCACACGAGCAGTAAGTACCGGTGACGGTACCAGAGTAGAGTACATTTAGCTCCACCTACTTCATTACTCTCCAACAACGTTATTTTTCAGCACAAACAATACTTAAAACTCCTACATGTTTCTCTTAAGTTTGTTGCTAGTGGGCTTGGCTAAAATCTCGGAAACTAAGTGCCTTTCTCTTTTCGAGAATACTGCCTACGTCACCCTGCAAATGCACTAAACTTCTAACCTAACTGAATTCCCAGAATCTTTAAGCTAATATGTTCACTAATTCGGTTGACACTAATGACTTTCGTTAACCTGACTTCCTAATTTTCTTGTTCTGTTTGGACAAACATTTCAACTCAAGTTTATAACATTATACATTGACTTAATATACGGAAATTATTTAGTGCAGTTATTTCTTTATCTTACTATCATTTCTTTGTTTATTTATACGGACGTATCAAACTGAAACAGTTTAAAGTATAGGATAATAGTAAGCAAAAACTTTCAGGTAATTATGGGTCTGCAAACAAGACGTTTGCGAGATTTATTATTGCGGATGTGTGATTATGAGCCGCCACTGATGTGCACTGCTTGAGGGTGTCCGATTGAGCAACGTCGGAGTATGTGGTACATGCATGATGGAACACCGGCACATTTTGCTGCTACTGTAAGAAAACATTTAACGTAGAGATATGGTCCACCATACGAGGGTAATCGAGAAAGTCCCAAACGCTTTGAAGTAAACAATTAACACAATGCAAATATCAACGTTTATTATCTACACTTGAAAGGTACACTCTTAAGCTATTTTTCTACATAATCGCCATTCAAATTGAGGCATTTATCATCCCGTGGCACAAGTTTTTCAATACTCTCTCTGTGGAAATCTGCCGCCTGCGACTTCAACCACTGGTTTACACCGGCATGCAGTTCAGCGTCAGTATCAAAGCGTTGTGTACCAAGCCGTTTCTTCATCGCTGGGAAGAGGTGGCAGTCGCTCGGTGCCAAATCCGGGCTGTATGGTGAATGGTTAAACACCTCCCATCAAAAACCATCCAAGAGTGCTCGGGTACGATTGCCCGTGTGTGGGCGTGCATTGTCGTGAAGAAACAATACCTTGGTGCTAAGTTTTCCCCGACGCTTATTTTGTATGGCACGCCTTAACTTTCTTAGCGTTTCGCAATACCGCTCTGAGGTTATTGTTGTTCCCGTTCCAGAAACTCAACGAGAAGCACTCTCTTAGAGTACCAATACACAGTAGTCATGACCTTTCCTGCTGACAGCGTTTGCAAACGCTTTCTTGGTTTCTTGGGAGAATGATTCCATCGACTGCTGTTTTGTTTCACAATTGACATGCTTCACCCAAGTCTCGTCCCCGGTTACGATACGATCGATAAAGCGTTACCATATTTGTTGAAATCTTGTAGGAAGGTCAGTGCTGCAGCCAGTCTCTGTTTTTATGGTCCTCCGTTAGGATTTTCGGAACCCACCTAGCACAAAATTTGTGGTAACCAAGCTTCTCCACCACAATTTGATGCACAAAACTTCGTGAAATTGGGGGAAATGTTCCGAAAGTTCTGTAATCGTGAAACGTGATTTTCACGAATTTTGTCATTGATTTGTAATGACAGTTCATCAGTCATAAGGCTAGGTCTACCACTGCGATCCTCGTCGTCAACATTGGTACAGCCATTTTTAAAATCAGTGCACCTATTGCCTGACTCGGCTTTCACTTATTATTCCCTGCCCATAAACATCACAAAGTTGACGATAAATTTCAATTGTTTTGTTCTTTTTAGCCAACAAAACCTAATCACAGACCGCACTTCACAAGTGGCGGGTTAAGCAGCACACAGTTTAACAATTCACAGAGAGCACACAGTAAGGAAGGCACAGACCTCCAGCTATGGATGCGTACTGAATGTAGGAACGTTCTGACACCAAGATAGCGGCCCAGCGCCACGATAGGCCAAAACGTCTGGAACTTTCTGGACTGCCCTCGTAGATAGATCGAGGAGGGCCTGTATCTTGACCTCCATGATCACCTGACCTCAATGCTTTGGATTTTTCTGAATGGGGCCACCTCAAAAAGTACTGGAGCAGAGAATTGTACATGCTTGTCAAGGATTCCAAGATGAGGCGCGGGAGTTTAAAAGAATTCGTAACTCACTGCAGGTATGAGTGCAGTATTGCATTTAAGGGAAGGGTGTACAGTATTAATAACATGTAACCATATCAAAGTAGAATTGTATTCCATGTTAAGTTAAGCTATGAGTGGATTCTGAGGTAACTTAGAATGATAACTTTTAAAAGAAAAGTCTACCTTGAAGAACATTATTTTTAGGAGGAGTATTGTAGTTCCACTGCTGGGGAGCCGAACTTGTAGTTCGTTACAACCGCACGTATAGTAAAACGTGGGTAGCCTTCGCCCCCAAAAAGTTTTTTAAAAAAATTAACTTTGTAATTTTTACTGTTTCTTTAAATATTATATACTTATGTTTGCCTCGGAAGCGTCAGTATTATTGTTAGAGACATGTTTCCCTTTGCAGGGTTGCGGTGCGACTTAAGAATGTAGGCTTACACAGATTATAATTTTTAATTCACTCCTTTTTTATTAATTCTTGGCTCGATTTTAATAACACTTCACTGATATAGAGAGCTGTGAGATTCTTTTGTTAATTACTTGCACTTTTTAACACGTGAACTGTTTTCTCACACAAAATACGTATTAAATTTCTCGAGGGCACATCTCTCGTCCAGTTATGAGCACTGTCTACAAGCAACTGACTTGATTTCAACCGCCTAAAATTTGTAATTTTCTGTATTTCTAGTCTCTGACTGGCTATTCCTAATCCAAAAGAATTCTTTTATTTAACTAAAGGTTTTTCTAGTTGTTGATTGGCTATTTTATAAACTGTCACAAAAATTACATTATTGTTGCTCCTTTAATGACTATTAGCATTTAAACTTTCAAATTCATTATTGCCTCAAGGTTACCTCATTGTTAGCAACTTTTAACCTATTATTCTCACAGCTCCTACATTATTAAATTACGTAATGCATTCACATAACATTATTGAACATGTATACAATAATATAAACATATACAATGACTGTAATATGCACTTTTTATATTGTTACATACACATATTGATTCAAGGCGGGCTGTTATTGAATTTTATATTATGTAATTTGCCTGAAATCATTTATGTGTTAAAAAAACTGCCTCAACCTTTAAAATTCATTTGTATTGATTAGCACGATGTATATTTCCGTCGATAATTACGGTGTCAATGTGTGCAGGAAGGTCGTGGTAGAAGAGGCATCATCTCAGCATTCGACTGTCTACGTGGGGAAATCATGAAAAACCAATGGGTTAAAGTGGGCGAGTCGCGGACGTTACCGCAGGGTCACTTTAATCGATGTCGCTGAAAGTGCGTATACATTCTAAAATTATTAAATTAATATGAGAATACCTTGTTCCCATTGCGCTTTACGCCGTTTGTGGTAGGATCTCCTCCAAGGATGTCTCCAGACCTTGCGAGGCGCCATCTCCTTGGAGGGCAGGAAGGCGGCAAAGGAACCTTCTAGAGTATCAGGGCTGCCACATATAGCGTGTGCTGTGTCGCAGTAATAGGAACACTTTCCATGGAAACACAGGTTGTTGGACGGCGAAACGAAAAATGTCTTGAGCAGCTCGCCGTCAGCCAAAGCATACAGTTCGGTCGTCATGTTTAACACACGACCAGTCACAGGCATGGCTCTTCTGAAACCCATCAACCTGCAACAACAAAATCAGTATACGCGTTACATCCTGCCTTCTGGAAACATTTGATGCCTTACACTGACATAACTTCCTCCACTACGTATAGTAAGCAGGGGAAGTACCTACTGTACTCCATCCGAAAATTCGATGCTGAGATTTCACCGGAAATACATTTGAGACCCCCTGAATCCAAATTGCGGGGGTATTATTGTTGTTCGCCCCACATTGGGGAAACAATATGTAGTGGTATTAATGTTGGTAGTTTAAAGATGCTACTGTTTATCTGCCGCACGTATGGAATACGATTTGTCGCGGTCATTTCGTGTTATCTTTTACTGAGCGCCTGTTATTGTATTTAATTTTGGGTTCACTGTCCTCCGGCTAGCTATGATTTCTCGGTCAAGCACTTATCTTATACAGGTGTGTAAACGGAAAGGAGTTTTTATCCAAAGATAACACTGATAAAAGAATTTGTTTTACACTTTTATTGTCGTAACAAATTATTCACTTTCACCTATTAATCTTGACACTCGCCAAACTGAAACTGTTATAATAACTTCTTTACTGTCCATTATTAATTCGCGTACTTCAACTTTTTGTGTAATTAACTTTACGACACGAGAGATTTTTCACAAATTTGCTACGCGTAACCTTGATGAACTTCGTGCGATGTATACTCCATGAATGCCTCCGTTGAACTACGTGAAACTTGACCCTGACACTGGATTTATACTTCCTCGCCCCAATATGCCTAAAGATTATAACTGAGCTGCTATTGGTTAATAAAACGCGCCAACATTAGCGTCTATATTTATATCCAATGAAAATTACGAAAACATATGCTCTGGGGAAAATGTTCCCGAAAATTCTAAGAAAAACGCGCCACTCTGACGTCATTTGCTCGTCTCTAATAATGATAAACAGCTCACCCCCTCGCTACATTATTGCACGCTATTATTGTCAGTTTCAGTAAGGCCGTATAAACCCACTTCTCAACAATGATTACAATCAACAAACATCTCAAATCAATGTCACACAACAATGCATATTCACACTACAATCACTCTGACATTTACATTATTGTGATACAAATTACTGCTTCAAAATAATGCATTTTTGGAAACATGTCCGTTGTGTGTTTGTGAACAGCATAACCCAAAAACGTAAAATCGGATAAATACTAAAATTCCTCTTTGAGTTCAGCATCTTCCAAGTATTGGACACGATTTTCAAGAAAATTCCCCATTTGATTTTCTAAAAAGTTGCTCTAATATTTCGATTAAAATACCGTATATTAAAGATATTTACACGAAAAACAAAATGTATTTCTTAAATTTTCTGGGAATAGGCTGTGAAGCCCATCTCAGTTAAAAGAAGTTTTGTATAATCCTCTACAACTGCCAAACGTTCAGCGGTAGACAAAATCGTCCCACACTAAAAATGCAGGTCTTTTTAAAACACACAAGGTATTGTCACGTATGCAGAGATTATAGGACATACGTCTCTCTGGTCACCGGGATTTGAGATGGCAGTTGGAACTTGGGGTAGGGAGAGTTAAGAATCTTTAGGAGGGGATGAGTTGTTTAGCGTCTCTGACGCTTGAGGATAGCATGGCTTGAGAAAACGAGTCAGGGTGTGACCTTCGAGCTGTAAGGACGTGCAACTGCCATGCGGCCTCGCCGGCGGACATGTGGGCTAAGAGTGTAAGCACTACGTTATCTATCTATATAATAAATTCATCATCCATCCATTCTCTGGAAGATTTAATTATGTTAGTTTAGAGTCCTTTCCTTTCTTTAAGCCATGTAACGTTTCGGATTAGTAATATTTTCGGTACTTTCTTTAGCTGCGTCCCTCGTCGTAGCCTCGCCGTGTAAGAAGTTTGATTAATTTCCCGGTACATTCTTTGCAAGCGAGTAGCTCCCCATCATTATTGAGTATTATTTAGAAGAGGCTACGACAGTATTTCAAATATTTCTGTGGCAGCAGCCATTTCCGAGATATCCGTTGTTAAAGGTTCGAATTATTCATTACTAGGTCATTCTCTTAAAGTCCTTTCAACATTCAGGTCTTTCTCCCGATTGCATAGAAACAGTATCGAATTTTAAGGCAACGTATAGCTTCCGATTCTTAAACATTTGACATGAGGCTTAGTAAAAATAGTTTGTATACTCACTAATAAAGATAGAGGGTAGGGAAAGTAATTTGTGTGTATCATATCAGAATTTTTCTATCTACTTTAGGTCAAACGAGATAAACCTTTGTAGATATACTTTTATTACAATTTCGCTTACGGTATAAAGAGAATGAGAAAACCAAATGGAGTCAGATGTTAAAAAACCGAGTCGCTATATGCTGATGTAGAAGTTAGTTGACATTGCGAGAAACAACTGAATAACCACAGCACTTTAAAATGATAACGTATTAAAACATTCAAAACAAAAAAAAAAACAGTCATCTCGGAAATGGCTGATTCCACAAAAAAGCTCTTTAGAATAAATTGTGTATTTTAAAGAGTTTATGTACGGTGTGTTTCCGTCTATTTCTTACGATTTACACGTTATGCAAAATCATACAAAATTCCTTCCAAATGAAGAGGTCCCCAGAGTCCTTTTGCATATAATTCAAGGTGTATATTGTTTGTCACCTAAATAAACTCAATATTTATGATATTTTAATGAAAATCGTTACAGTCATTTTTGAGAAAATAAAAATGTCGAAATATTTTTGTTGTAAAGGACAGTATGAGGTAGGATTTCTTACTTTCTCTACTACGTACAGTAAGTAGGGGAAGTATTGTACTCCACCCAAAAATTCGATACCGAGATTTCACCGGAAATATATGTTTTGAGATTCCCTGAATCCAAAAAAAAAAAAGAATTTTTGGAAGCATGTCCGTGTGTGTGTCTGTGTGTCTGTATGTCTGTCTGTGAACAGCATAACTCAAACGAACGGTCGGATAAACACCAAACTTGGTATTTAGGTTCAGTATCTTCCAGAGATGCGACACGAAGGTTTTCAAGAAAATCCCCCCACCCCAGATTACCCTTTACATGGAAGATTTTGATTAAAGTATCATATGTTTAAGATACTTTTATGACAAATAAAATGTATATCTTGACTTTCCTGGGAATGTCTCCAAAAGTAATCTTCATTGTGAACGACTTTTGCATAACTGGTAAACCATAAGAGATAGACAAAGTGTTACCACACAAAAAATGTAGATCGCGTTAAAATACACAATTTATGTCATATACATTTTTTTGTTGTTCAGTGAACCATTTTCGAGATATTGCTTGTTATTCTCTTAAATTTTTCAATACTTATTTTCTCAAATGGGAATTCGTTATTCATATTTTTGTCTTGGATATGCAAAGAGTATTAATCTGTGGCAAAGGGAATGGTGCTGCACCTAGCAAACAGCTATTAAGAGATATGTATGTGCTTAAGGGCTACTGTATTTCTATATTGCCCTTGTAAATATATATTTCCTTACATCTACAAGAAAATTAGCAATAAGGTAGAGTCTGCAAATGTTTATCTCGATTAACATGAAGTAGATGGAGAATAAGCGTTTGTTAAAATAGTTTGTACAAGAGTAGAGAAAGTCATGTGAGTGTAACACATCAGATTTTTTTTAACTCTTTCTGTATCTTTGGAAGATGTGGTATATATCGAACATCTTGTTTAGAGTTATGCTGCTCACAGACACAATCCGGGGCCTTTTCCTAAAAATCCTTTTTGTGTGTGTGTCTGTGTTCCCCGGGAAGTCTGAAAACATGTATTTACGGTGAACGTTTGACATAGTTGTTGGGTGAAGCACAACAGTTTCTCTTATCTACTATGTGGAGCTGGCAGAGAAAATAAAAATCTGATGTGAATACAACTTTCTCCATCCAGGAGAAATACACATACATTCATTATACGAGGGCAATCCAGAATGCAATCGCGCATTCCCGTTGCACATATCACTGTCGGGCTTCTTGTGCATTCTGTGATTGTTCAAAATGAACTGCGTGATATACAGTACTGCCGACTCTGAGGTAAGAGGTATTGAATTTTGAAATAAAGTAAGCTACAATTTTGTAAATGACACGTTTGTTTTAACAAAATATTTTCTATGAATATATTAAATCCAAACAGTCATTATCTTCAGGATGACCCTCGTATATAATAGTACTCACGAAAAAGTGACTTCCTCTATCCATGTTGCGTCAGTCACTAAATAATTTTAGCTGGAAATAAATTAGAGTTAGGAAATAAATGCTTTCTGACATAAAATACATCGTTTCTCTATCAACAATAAATAAAAAAGCATTATCGTTTCACTTTAGTGTCCAATTCAATAAATGGAGTGAAATAAGGAGTCACTGAGGTTGTTATTGTGCATTCTGTGATTGTTCAAAATGAACTGTGTGACAAAGTCCTGCATACTCTGAGGTGAAAGGTACTGAATGTTAAAGTAATGTAAGCTTTAGTTTTATAAATGACATGATTACTTTAATAAAACGTTTTCTATAAATATATTAAAGCATACGGCCGTTACTTCCTGGATAACCCTCGTGTATATAGTCGTCCTCTGTGATGTAGTGGTTACAATTCAAGCTGCTGGTTTCCGAGGTCACTGTTTCAAATCCAGCGGCGAATGGAAGTAAAGCCGGTGGTCCCAAGTTGTATATTTACGGCACGTAAAAGAACCTCCAGCTGATAAAGAGGCCTCTGAGCAAAATTACCGGTCTTTCACGAGGAATATAGAATGGGACGCTAAGGACCACAGCAGTTAAAGGGCGTTCATAAATAAAACTGGATTTAATGTTTTACCCTCGTATATAATAGTATTGTAAAAAAGCGATTCTTCTATCCATGTTATATCGATCACTAAATAATCTTAGTTAGAAATATAAGTTAGAATTAAGAAACAAATGTTTTGTTACATAAAATACACCGTTTCTCTATCAACAATAAATGTAAAAGCATTATTGTTTAACTTTAGCACCTATATCACTAAATGTAGTGAAAACAGGGAGTCACTGGCGCTCTGAAACTTCACGAGTACTTATTTTAGGAACTGATTTAATGCCAGTGTAGATGATATACCTTCCTTTTGTATACTTTCTGCAGTTGTATAAGTTCTTTTTACACTTTTCCATTTGATTTTCTTTATAAACTTCTCTCTTCCAATGTTTTCAGACACAATTCACCTTAAAACTTTTCTTCTCAAGGGAACACGTCAAGGCGCCACTGTATAACTTCAAGCATCAAACAGCCTTCTGCGCAGTGCTGCATGAGACGTGTAGTGACGCTTAGATGCAAAACGGTGCTACAATGTACTCAATTCAGTTAGCTATAAAAACAACATGGTGATTTTTTGCAAATATGTTATACAGTGAAATGCGCGTGAAATGTATTACTTTCTCTACTACGTATAGTAAGTAGGGAAAGTATTGTATTCCACCCAAAAATTCGATACTGAGATTTCACCGGAAATATATGTTCTGAGGCCCCTTGAATCCAAAAAAAGCATTTTTGGAAACATGCCCGTGTGTGTTTGTGTGTGTGTCTGTGAACAGCATAACTCAGAAACGAACAGTCAGATAAACACCAAACTTGGTATTTAGGTTCAGTATCTTCCAGAGATGCGCCACGAAGGTTTTCAAGAAAATCCCCCACCCAGATTACCCTTTACATGGAATTTTTCTTGAAAATTTTAATTTGCTCAAACAAGGCTCTTAACTTCTTTTTTATTAAAATATCATATATTTAAGATATTTTCATGACGAATAAAATGTATATCTTGAATTTCCAGGAAATGTCTCCAAAAGTATTCTTCATTGTGAACGAATTTTGCATAACTGGTAAACCATAAGAGAGAGACAAAATTATACTACACAAAAATGTAGATCGCGTTAAAATATACTATTTATGTCATATAGATTTTTTTTGTTGAGTGAACCATTTTCGAGATATAACTTGTTATTACCTTAAAGTTTCCAATACTTATACTTTTTCTCAAATATGAAGAATAAGCACTTATAAAAATAGTTTGTACAAGAGTAGAGAAAGTCATGTGAGTGTAAAACATCTGATTTTTTCATTTTTCGTGACTCTTAAACCACAGTTTAACGTGAAATGTGAAAGCCAATCAAATTGCCAAAATTATATTAAAATGTCATATAAAATTAAAATATAAAAACTTTATGTGATACACTCATATGACTTTCTCTACCCTGTATAATTTATTAGCGGGTAGCTATGCAAATCATTCTTAGTAAAGCTTATTTCTCTATCTACTACATTTTAATCCATATGAAACTTTGCAGAAATAGCTCAAATACACATTTCGTTATAGATACAAAGGCAACAGCGATAGTCAAATCTTTAAGAAATGGACTCTATAATAAATATACTGTCCCTAAAATTCCAAACTGTTTCCATGTAATCTTGAGAAACAACTGAATGTTGAAAGGACTTGTAAGAGAATGACCAAGAAATGAGTAACTCGAAACTTGTAAACGAATATCTAAGAAATGGATTATGCCACAAAAACACTCATTTTAAATAAATTCTGTGCTTCAAAGAGATCTACATTTTTGTGTACTACGCTTTCGTCTGTCGCTTAACGTTTACCAGTTATTCAAGATTATACAAAATATATTCCAAATGAAGTGGACTTCATAGGCTATTCCCAGAAAACCAAGATGTAAATTTTATTTGTAATGTAAATATCTTTAATATGTGATATTTTAATCACAATCTTTTGAGCCATTTTTAGAAAGTCAAAATTTTCGAAAAATGTTCCAAATAAAAGATAGTTGCGTTGGGGGATGTTCCTGAAAATCTTCGTGTCGGATATACGGAAGGTAATCAACCTAAATACCAAGTTTGGTGTTGATCCCACTTTTCGTTTCGGACTTATGCTGTTTTTCTAAAAATGATATTTTTCTAAAAATTTTGTTTATTCCAGAGGCCTCAAAGCATGTATTTCCGGTAAAATCTCGGTGCCAAACTTTTGAGTGAAATACAATACTTCCCCAGGTTACTATACGTAATAGAAACGGTAAAAAACAAAATGAAAATATGTTTGGAATGAAATGTTTGCTTAAGCTCAACAAAAGGTCGAGGAGCCGCTTGAAAGAAAACGCAAAAAAACATTTTTTGTCCTCCCAGGAGGTTGGCAATATTTTTAATCCTGTCACTGCTTGCCCAATATTGTCAATAGATTTGAAAAATGCTTTGTTTTTCTTTCACACTGTGGCCACCGTGCGGCGGTTCACGCACCGGCCGTTACACTTCGGACTACAGTCAAAGCAGTTATAATATCCGTGCAGTCGCCTCACGTTATCATATTTACAGTTACAATTAGATGATAATAAGCACATACATTATTGTGATCAAAAGTATCCGGACACCCCACAAACATACGCTTTTCATCTTAAGTGCACTGTGCTGCCACCTACTGCCTGGTACTCATTATCCGCGACCTCAGTAGTCATTAGGCATCGTGTAACAGCAAAATAGGACGCTTCGTGGAACTCACGGTCTTCGAACGTGGTCAGGTGATTGGGTGTCACTTGTGTCAGAAGTCTGTACGCGAGATTTCCACACTCCTAAACATCCCTAGGTCCACTGTTTCTGATGTGATAACGAAGTGGAAACGTAAAGGGACATGTACAGCTCAAAAGCGACATTTGAAGAGGGTCGTAAAGAGTTATAGGCAGACTTCTATCCAGACCAACACACAGGAATTACAAACTGCATCAGGATCCACTCCAAGTACTATGACAGGCGTGAGGTGAGAAATCTTGGATTCCATGGTCGAGCGGCTGCTCATAAGCCACACATCACGCAGGAAAATGCCAAACGACGCCTCGCTTGGTGTAAGGAGCGTCAACATTACACGATTGAACAGTGGAAAAACGTTGTGTGAAGTGACGAATCACGGTACACAATGTGGCGATACGATGGCAGGGTGTGGGTATGGCGAATGCCCGGTGAACGTCATCTGCCAGCGTGTGTAGTGCCAACAGTGAAATTCGGAGGTGGTAGTGTTATGTTGTGGTCGTGTTTTTCCTGGAGGGGGCTTGCACCCCTTGTTGTTTTGCGTGGCACGATCACAGCGCAGACCTACATTGATATTTTAAGCACCTTCTTGCCTCCCAGTGTTGAAGAGCAATTAGGGGATGGCGATTGCATCTTTCAACACGATCGAGCTCCTGTTCATACTGCACGGGCTGTGGCGGAGTGGTTACACGACAATAACATCCCTGTAATGGACTGGCCTGCACAGAGTCCTGACTTGAATCCTATAGAACATCTTTGGGATGTTTTGAAATGCCGACTTCGTGCCAGGCCCCACCGACTTACATCGATCGTGAAGAATGGGCTGCCATTCCCCAAGAAACCTTCCACCACCTGATTGAAAGTATGTCTGCGAGAGTGAACGCTGTCAACAAGGCTAATTGTGGGCCAACACCATATTGACTTCCAGCATTACCGATGGAGGGCGCCACGAACCTCATTTTCAACCAGGCGTCCGGATAGTTTTGATCACGTAGTGTACCTGATCGTAAGAGAGATTGGAAATGTTGACCTTCTCTATCCATACATTTCTGGCATTTTCTCAGAAAATTTTTGTGTACACTCGAGAATCTCAACTGATGTTTTCTTTTAGTTCTTCCAATGTAAGAGGTTTGTTGTGTAGATTTTTCATACGATCATCAGATTCGGGTAAACCTATGTAATTGGATTTTTCGAAATTCAATGTAAGACTAACTGTCCCACGCTTTAAAATTCTTCTCTGATGAATTAAGTTTCGATTTATATTGTTATGTTTCACCGTAAAATAAATGTGGAATAAATGTATACAGAATAATAGGACCTACGTTTTCTGAACAAACAGTAAATGCAGAGAGATACAGAATGGCTTACATTATTTTCCATCAGTTGACTGTTATTAATCTGGGTCGTTCCAACAAGACTCTGCTCAAGCGCATACCTCTGATGGCTAATTAATTTTAATTTTGGAAATTTTTGAAAATCCGATAACTAGTAAAGAATTATGACCCTAAAGTTCTCCTGATTTAACTGTGTGCAAGATTTATCTTTGGGCAAACTTGAAAAATAAAGTGAACTATGCAACAAATCCACATAGATTGGAAGAACTAAAACAAAGCATCAGACGAGACATTCGCTTAATTTCAGATATTGAACTCTCGAGTGTGAATGAAACCTTCCTGAGAAGACAACTTTTCCAACACGTCTTATGATAACGTATGTGCTTATTGTCATTGTAACTCTAACTAGAGAACTTGAGGAGGTTGCGGAGATACTATAACCGTTACGGCGGGAGTTCGAGCTACAGCAGCCGACGCGCGAGCCTCACTGCGGCGGCCACAGTGTGAAAGAAAGGCACTGTATATGTAGGAGTAAAATAAAGATCCCATTTTTACTTTCTCTACCTTATACATAGTAGGTAGAGAAAATATCGCATACCATCTAAAAATTCGATACCGAGATTTCATCGGAAATACACATTTTGGGGCCCCTGAATACAAAGAAGCATTTGTAGAAAAAGAATCGTGTGTATGTGTGTGTGTGTCTGTGACCAGCATAACCTAAAATCGAAAAGTCAGATAAACACCACACTTGGTATTTAGATTCAGTATCGTTCAAAGATGCAACACGAATATTTACAGGAAAATAACACCACACCAACTACACTTTACATGGAACATTTTTCGAACTGAATAAAATATCCCATATTTAAAATATTTACATGCTAAATAAAATGTATACCTTGAATTTTCTAGGAATAGCCTGTGAAATCCTCTTCATTCGGAAGGAATTTTACATATAATCTTGTATAATTGGTAAACGATATGCGATAGACGAAAACGTACCATACAAAAATGTAGATCTCTTTAAAACACATCATTCAGTTAAAACAAGTTTTCCTGTGGCATAAGCCGTTTCTGAGATATCTGTTATTAAATGGTCGAATTGTTCAATACCTGTTTTTCTTTTAGTCTCATTGATTTTCAGCTGTTTCTCGCGATGGCATGGAAACAGTATGGAATTTAGGGCCGGAATTTAACGTCCAGTTCCTAAACATTTGACTATCGCTGTTCTCTTTGTATCTATAACAAAATGTGTGATTAAAACCTAGCAGATAGAAAAATAAGCTTTAGTTTGTATACCCAGTTATAAGGATATTTTGTTTTTGGTTCAGGGTGTCTCAAAACATGTATTTCAAGTAAAATCTCGCACCGAATTTTTGGTTGGATTACATTACTATCTCTACTTACTGTAAGTTCGTAGTATGGAAGTTAAAAATATGACTATCGCTTTAGTTTTTTGATGCCTGAAACTAAATGTGTAAACGTGTAGTGAAAGTTTATCTCGATTATCAATAAACTTTATAGGTATACTTTGCTGAAGAGTGAGTAGATAATTTCATGTGAAATTAACATATCCGATTTTTACTTTACTACGTATAGTAAATAGGGGAAGTACTGTATTCCACCCAAAAATTCCATACCGAGATTTCACCGAAAATATATGTTTTGAGACCCCCTGAATCGAAACAAAAGCATTTTTTGGAAACATGTCGGTGTGTGTCTGTCTGTGCTTGTGTCTGTCTGTCTGTGAACAGCATAACTAAGAAACAAACAGTCGGATAAACACCAAACTTGGTATTTAGGTTCAGTATCCTCCAGAGATGCGACACGAAGGTTTTCAAGAAAATCCCCCTACCCCACATTACCCTTTACATGGAACATTTTTCGAAAACTTTAATTTTATCAAAAATGGTTCTAACGATTTTAATTAAAATATCATATGTTTAAGATATTTTCATGACAAATAAAATGTATATCTTGAATTTTCTGGGAATGTCTCCAAAAGTATTCTTCATTGTGAACGACTTTTGCATAACTGGTAAACCATAAGAGATAGACAAACTTGTACTACACAAGAAATGTAGATCGCGTTAAAATACACAATTTATGTCATATACATTTTTTTTGTTGAGTGAACCATTTTCGAGATACTGCTTGTTATTCCCTTAAAATACTTTTCTCAAATGGAAATTCGTTATTCATTTTTTTATGCCCTGGACATACAAAGAGAATGGAATACTCCACATAGCAACCAGCTCTTAAAAGTTTTGACTATCGCTTAAAGCCTACCATATTCCCCTTGCACCTACAAGAAAATTAGCAATAAGATTAACATCTGGATTAACATGAAGCATATGGAGAATAAGCGTTTGTAAAAATAGTTTGTACAAGAGTAGAGAAAGTCATGTGAGTGCAGTTCTATAGTTCCTATAGTTCTACAGTTGAAATCATGCTGCATAAGCTATGATGTCCGGCTGATGTAGTTCTTTTGTGATTTAGTTTCACAGTTAGTTCCAATCAATTGTCCTCTTCAGTGATTAATGCTTCCGCCAATGGAATGGCTTCCCTTCTCGCTCTGTTTAGTAGACGTCATCCGACAGACAGGAGAGATCAATTAGCTAATATCTAATTATGCAGTTTCATCTTGTTAATGTATCTCACAGATTCCAGCTATGGCTCCCTTTGTCGTATCACCAACAATAAACAAATTCCACCTTTTGTCTGCGGAATACCGAAATGCTTATTTATGATACAAGTGTTAAAATGGGGTTATATTTTGCTAGTTGGAATGTGCAAACCTAGTAGTAAAATAAAACCGCTTTCATGTGCTATCGTAAACTATTTTAGCTGGATACAGAAATATAAAGCATCGAACTTAAGTTTGAGAGGAAAATGCGCAATGGCGAGATCCAGTCTGTTGTTGTTTGGCCTTCGCTGTTGTTTGACAAACCCATCACTTACGGAATTGTAACATTCTGAAATATATAGAAGGGAATTACTAGGGTATTTTTCTAGATAGATAAAATACAGGTACTGGAAGTGTTTGAAAGTTGTGTGCCAATTTGGTAAACATCTGATGTGAAAGATTCACATGACTTTCTCTACCCTCTATCGTTTATAGTGGGTATGCAAACTATTCTCACTAAAGCTTATTTTTATTTCCACCACATTTTTATCCAAGTAAACCTTTGCAGAAATAGCTACGTTACACATTTCGTTAGAGATACAAAGAGAACAGCGATAGTCAAATGTTTAAGAACTAGACGCTATGTGCTGGCTTTAAAATTCCATACAGTTTCTATACTTCTTCTTCTTCAACTTCCCTGTTCTACCACTATCGAGGTGTCAGGGGTTTGCCTCGGATCCATTTTTTAAACTCCATACTATCCTTTACCAGTCTATTAAACTGATCCCAAGTCTTTCCTCTTTTAGCCACCGCTCTTTTAATCACTTCTTCTCAGGTTATTCTTGGTCTTCCTTTCGGATTCCTTCCTAATGGTCTTGCTTCTAAAAATTGGCGTACTTTCCGGTCTGTATCCATTCTTTTTACATCTCCATACCATGTAAACTGTCTTTCTTCTATCCTCGTATTTACCGTTGGACTTTGAGTTCATCTCTTATCCTTTCATTCCTTATTCTATCTTGTCGTGTCTTTCTAACTATTCTTCTTAAGCATTTCATTTGCGTTGCATTCACCATGCTTACAGTTTCTATACAATTGCGAGAAATAACTGAATGTTGAAAGGGCTTTAAAGCATGACCAAGAAAAGAACAATTCAAACTAAGGATGAGATCACGATACGTTTAACTTTATGCTATATAAGTAATGGAAGGAGTCAAGACTTCATGTTATTGCCTCGAACGTGACCCCAAAGAGTTGCTGGACTATAGTTCTTTATAGACCTTGACTGCGTTTCCTGTGGGTAAATCAACGCAGAATTCCATGGACTCTTGTGTCTAAATGAAAACATGCAAAACAATGGGGGAAAGGGTAGAGGTACTCATAATGCAACATAACTAACAATGTGAATGAAATTGATTTAGCTGACGCAGTAAATCAAGTTTCTGCAACAGCTGGCTTGATGACTCACTCTCAGGTATTATTACATTTACCTACTCCAGTGACCAGAGTCTGTGAATACAGCAGAAACAAATCAGAACTTAAGACCTGAGATAATACAGCGCATGGAAATATTTGTACTTTCCTTCCATCTGTTAGTTTGTGTGTACGGAAATTAAACTCGGGTCACAACTGTAGCATACGGATGTATCGAACGAGTAAATTCCATATAATGCATAGAATCTTTAAAAGAAAGTTTTCAGCACAAAATTCAGTTACATACAAAGCATTTTTTAATTATTATTATTAATTTATTTGTGATGTATAACTTATGGCGTTACAAAGATAAAATATTCATGCCAATTGGAGAATGTCAAATAGGAACAATTTCGAAATTAAGACAGAATACAAAACTGGTTACATGCGTTTATACACAGAAACTGCGAATAAGAACATAATTCAAGAACAAGTTATCGCCTTCACTGTTTTTATGAAGTGAGCACCGAACATTGAGTATGGGTGTTCAAAAGTCATTATCGGTATCGAGTATCGAGAAATATCGTATCGATTATCCAGAAATACTGGTACCGTCCTATTAATAACGGATATATCAGAAATGGTTTATGCCGCAAAAAAACTTACTTTAAATAAACTTCTTTTTCTGTAGTACACTTTCGTCCATCATTTAACGTTTACCAGTTATACAAGATTATACAACTCCTTCTAAATGAAGAGCACAAATCGTTAGGGCCACTTTTAGAAACTCAAAGTTTTCGAAAAATGTCTATGTAAAGGGTAGCAGGTGGGGGATTTTCTTGAAAATCTTCGTGTTGCATCTTTGAAGATACTGGACGTGAATATTAAACTTGGTGTTTATACGACTTTTCGTTTTTGAGTTGTGCTTTTCACAGACACACACATGGAACCTTTTCTAATTACTTTCTCTACTACGTATAGTAAGTAGGGGTAGTATTGTATTCCACCCAAAAATTCGATACCGAGATTTCATCGGAAATACATGTTTTGAGACCCCCTGAATCCAAAAATTTTTTTTTGGAAACATGTCCGTGTGTGTGTCTGTGTGTCTGTGAACAGCATAACTCAGAAACGAACAGTCGGATAAACACCAAACTTGGTATTTAGGTTCAGTATCTTGCAGAGATGCGACACGAAGGTTTTCAAGAAAATCCCCCCACCCCAGATTACCCTTTACATGGAAGATTTTTCGAAAATTTTGAATTTCTTAAAAATGGCTGTAATGATTTTCATTAAAATATCATCTGTTTAAGATATTTTATGACAAATAAAATGTATATCTTGAATTTTCTGGGAATG
This sequence comes from Deroplatys truncata, assembly GCA_030765065.1. Lineage (NCBI taxonomy): Eukaryota > Metazoa > Arthropoda > Insecta > Mantodea > Mantidae > Deroplatys > Deroplatys truncata. The sequence goes on along the minus strand of CM060989.1, from coordinate 76,489,146 downwards.
TCTCCAAAAGTATTCTTTATTGTGAACGACTTTTGCATAAGTGGTAAACCATAAGAGATGGCAAAATTTTGCTACACAAAAAATGTAGACCGCGTTAAAATACACAATTTATGTCATATACATTTTTTTTTGGTTGAGTGAACCATTTTCGAGATATTGCTTGTTATTCCCTTAAATTTTTCAATACTTATTTTCTCAAATGAGAATTCGTTATCCATTTTTTTGTCTTGGATATGCAAAGAGTATTAATCTGTGGGAAAGGGAATGGTGCTGACCTAGCAACCAGCTATTAAGAGATATGTTTGTGCTTAAAGGCTACTGTTTTTCCAAATTGCCCTTGTAAATATACATTCCCCTTACATCTACAAGAAAATTAGTAATAAGATAGAGTTTGCAAATGTTTATCTCGATTAACATGAAGTGGATGGGGAATAAGCGTTTGTAAAAATAGTTTGTACAAGAGTAGAGAAAGTCATGTGAGTGTAACACATCAGATTTTTTTGTATTCAGGGGATTTCAAAACATGTATTGCCGGTGAAATCTCGGTGTAGAATTTTGGGTGGAATGCAATACTTCCTTTACTTGTATACGTAGTATGGAAAGTAAAAACATGTCAAAAATATTTACTGGTGATGGAACAATCTCTAGCGGGATTCGATCCGTAACCGTGATACTGCATCAGAGGTTATAAAGTTGTACAATTGGAACAAACCGTATAACGGGGCCAGCACGTTGCTGAAGTTAAATAGCGGAGGATATTTATAAGCCACGTTTATTAAGTTGAGGCAGTATTTTATATCACAACACTGTGAATGCCAGAGTGATTGTAGTGTAAATTAGCATTATTGTATGACAATGATTTGAGATGTTTGTTAATTATAAGCATTGTTAGGAAATAAGTTTACACGGCCTCACTGAAACTGACAATAGGAGCGGGTAACAATGAAGCGAGGGGGTGAGTTGTTTATTAATTAGAACAGACAAGCAAATGACGTCAGAGTAGCGCGCTTTTCTTTAGAAATGGAGGGAATATCTTCCCTACAGCATATGTGTTCGTAATTTTGATTGGATATAAAAATAGACGCTAATGTTGGTGCGTTTTATTAACCAATAGCAGCTCTGTTATAATGTTTAGGCATATCGGGGTGAGGGAGTGTAAATTCTAAAGCCAGAGACAAGTATCGTTCAGTTTAACAGAATCATCCACGAGTTATACGTCGCGCAGTTCTACAGAATCATTCACAAGGCAAACGTCGCGCAGTTCAACAGAATCATTCACGGGTTACACGTCTCGCAGTTCTACAGAATCTCTCACGTCGTAAAGTTAGTTAAAAGTTGTGAAAAACGCGAATTAATAATGTGCGGCAAATAAGTGATTATAGTTACATTCGAAAATATAACAGTTTCAGTCGGGTGTGTATCAAGAGTAAATATGTGAAATGAATAAAGTGTGACGGCAATATAAGTGTAAAAACAAATTCCCTTATCAATGTTATCTTTTAGTAACAACTCCTTTCCGTTTACACACCCTGTTCAAGAGATTTGCTCGACTGAGTAATAATAGCTAGCCGGAGGACAAAGAACTCAAAATTTAAAATAGTAAAACAATAACAGTCGCTCAGCAAATAAGATAACACGAAGTTACCGCGACAAAGCTCAAGCTTTCAGACACTTTGCGTCTACGTATAATTGGGTGTCAAACCATGGCTTAACAGAAGTGTATTTTACTAAGTGAATCAAATCGTGCTAGATCTGTCTTCAGGTAAGTCCTTGTGATGTGTGTCTAAGATACTGTTCTCGAGGCCGGCCAAAGAATCCCCAAAACTCAACTCGATTAATTAAATGTCCTGGTGAGAATAGCTTCAATACAACCTATGTTGTAGTCGTTTGACATTCCCCAGTTTACCAATGTCATCCCTACACCTCCGGCACGGAACACGCCTACCATTGAGCCTAAGGCCACGTGTTGTTAGCAACCCCCGGGGTTTTCTACTCCGAGGTTCGCTACAATAACACTATTCAAAGGGAAATTTGTTGATGAGAACACGATATAGATTTCGCTCTCTAATAACGCAATATTAAAGAGTTTAAGCCTTCCCTTTTAGCCCGTTGGGTTTGAAATTATTAAACATCTGTCATGTTCCCAATAAAGGACCAAAAGTATCCTGTGATATTCGTATTGAACGAAATGGAATTGAAACTGGCCGACATGAATCTGAAAATTCCCGTTACATCCCTAATTTCACATTTTTTGGAAATATTAACATCCCTTGTTCATCTGGTAGAGTAGTGATTTTTGATGTTTAAAGCATTATCAAAAAACGGTTGAATGAATTTTTAAATTACCTTACATAGACACACGTACACACCGAGAGAAGGAAACAGAGAGAGAGAGGGAGGGAGGGAGGGAGGGAAGAAGGGAGAGGGAGAGAGTTTCTCAATTTTACTCTAGTACCTATAGTAAGTAGAGGAAGTATTGTACCTACTCCACCCAAAAATTCGATACCTAAATTTCTCCGGAAATGCACGTTTCGAGGCTCCCTGAATTAAAAAACGTATTTAGAAAACATAGGTTGGTAAAATACCACGCTTGAGCGTATTCAAAGAATGAGACACGAAGATTTTCAAGAAAATCCTCCCACCCCAAACTACCCTTAACAAGGAAAGGTTTTCGCTTCAGAATGACCTTCGTATATTCGGTAAACCGTAAGATATACGAAACAAATCTTTTTCAACAGATTAGACTCATCTTTGTAAGACTTATTCCCCCAATGACTTACAAAGCCAATGTCTTGGATCAGTAGCCCGTAGAGGAGCAAGCAAACCCAGGATACGTGATCAACCCAATGTATGGTATGGCTGTGAAGAAGAAGGAAATGAAATTTAGTATGAAAGGGACTAAACTATCCAACTAACATCCGCATAGTCACCGAGGTATCACAGCGAAAATACCTTCGGCCCCCTGATTTTGAACCCCGGGGCACCCGAATGCGAGTCGCAAACGTTACCGCGGCGCCACTTTGCTCGGTGAAACAAAATCTTACTACACATAAATGAAGAATTTGTTAAAGCATACAGTTTATGCCAAATAAAATGCTTTTAGTGGCATTAATCATTTTCAAGATATCCTTTATAGTGGTTTGAATTTTCAAATACTTATACCTTTCAAGTGAAGGTCACTGTTGTCTTTTTACTTTCTATGCTACGTATTACACTAAAAAATGAAAAGTCGGATAAGTGTCGAACTTGGTATTTAGGTTCAATATTTTTACTTTCTCTACTACGTATAGTAAGTAGGGGAAGTATTGCATTCCACCCAAAAATTTGATACCGAGATTTCACCGGAAATACATGTTTTGAGACCCCCTGAATCCAAAAAAAGCTTTTTTGGAAACATGTCCGTGTGTGTCTGTATGTCTGTGTGTGTCTGTGAACAGCATAACTCAAAAACGAACAGTCGGATAAACACCAAACTTGGTATTTAAGTTCAGTATCTTCCAGAGATGCGACACGAAGGTTTTCAAGAAAATCCCCCTACCCCAGATTACCCTTTACATGGAACATTTTTCGAAAATTTTAATTTTCTCAAAAATGGCTTTAACGATTGTGATTAAAATATCATATATTTAAAATATTTTCATGAAAAATAAAATGTATATCCCGAATTTTCTGGAAATGTCTCCAAAAGTATTCTTCATTGTGAACGACTATTGCATAACTGGTAAACCATAAGAGAAAGACAACATTTTACTACACAAAAATGTAGATCGCGTTAAAATACACAATTTATGTCATATACATTTTTGTTGTTGACTGAACCATTTTTGAGATATGGTCCCTTAAATTTTCCAATACAAGAAAATTAGTAATAAGATTAACATCTTCATATCTCGATTAACATGAAGCATATAGAGAATAAGCATTTGTAAAAATAGTTTGCACAAGAGTAGAGAAAGATGTGAGTGTAACACATCAGATTTTTAAAAGTTGCGTCACCAAGATTTTCAAGAAAATCTTCCAACCCCAATACTCTTTACATGGAACATTTATCGATTTTTTTTATTTTCTCAAAAACGGCTTAAACGATTTTGATTAAAATACCATATATTAGATATATTTACATGACAAAACCTACATCCTAAATTTTCTTTAAATAGCCGTTGAAGTCCTATTTATTCGAAGGAACTTTGTATTATCCTGTATAACTGGGAAACGTTAGACCAAAACGTACTGCACAAAAAACGTACATCAATTTAAAACACACACATTATTTCAAATCATTTTTTGTGGCATAAGCCATAAAGAAGGCATACCAGATTTCAAAGTTAACGGGACTGCCGTAATAAATGATAAGGAAAAGGCGAACATATTAAATGCACATTTTGTATCGGTCTTTCATCAAATGGATGATAGTCCTGAACGGGAAAATAGGAGTGGTGGAGAATCGCTATTTCAAATAATGGCGCCAAAATTACGTAAAAGGATCAAGATGCTACAGAATCGAAAATCAAGAGGGCCGGACAACGTACCTACTGAAATATTAAAAATAGGGGGAGAAGCCATGATTCCCTACCTAATGCTCTTGTTTAACATGTCAATTAACAACCGTGCACTACCGGAAGACTGGAAATCCGCTATTGTAGTTCCAATATACAAAGGGGGTAATAAAACAGAAATAAATAATTATCGGCCTGTCAGCCTAACGTCGGTAGTGTGTAAAGTAATGGAGCATCTAATTGCAGAATACATACGGGAGGAATTAGAAAACAAACAGTGGCTCAACAAAGCGCAACATGGGTTTAGATCCGGGTATTCATGTGAAAGTCAAACAACTTCATTAATTCAAGATTTGGCAGATGAGGTGGATGCAGGGGGAAGGACTGATGCAGTGGTGATAGATTTTTCTAAAGCTTTTGACGTAGTGCCACATAGTTTACTCATCCGGAAACTAGCAAATGCGGGACTTGATAATCGCGTTGTATTGTGGGTAGAACAATTTTTGAAAGGGAGGACGCAAAGAGTAAGAGTAGGTAGAGAACTGTCAGAAGGGGGGACCGTAAGTTCGGGCGTGCCCCAAGGCTCGGTACTGGGCCCGTTACTGTTTCTTATCTTTGTTAATGATATCCATATAAACATTAAATGCCAGATAAGACTGTTCGCAGACGATTGTATTATTTACAATAAGATTAGGAATTCCATGCATGGGACTGCTCTTCAGGACGACCTAAATGAAATCAGGCGGTGGGCCGAAGCAAACAAAATGACAATTAATGCTGGGAAAAGTAAGTCCATTGTTTTTAGCAGAACTAAGGGGAAGATTATACATAACTATCAAATGGGCGGGGAACCAATTCCACAGGTGGACAGCGGCAAATATTTGGGAGTGTGCTTGTCAAGTAATGCTGGATGGGGGGAACAGATAAATAGTACATCTAGGAAAGCGTGGAAAGCATTGCATTTCGTAATGAGAATACTGAAAAAGGGGAGCGCAAAGACCAGGGAACTAGCCTACAAATCTTTAGTGCGGCCGGTTATGGAATATGGAGTAGCATGTTGGGACCCATACAGAGTCAATCAGATTGATTCCTTAGAAAAAGTACAGAGAAGGGCTATAAAATTCATAAGGAGAGGTAAAGATTTTGGGTTTACAAAAGGTGAAGAGAATGAATGGGAACCGCTAAAAGTTAGGCGTAAAAAACATAGATTAGTTGCGTTATTTAAAGCTTATACTGGTTCAAATGCTTGGGCGGATGTTAGAGAAAGGTTAGAGAATCCAGCACACTACGGTCGAAACGATCATCTGTTTAAAATTAGGGGTAGAAAGTGCAGAACCGACGTGGGAAAATTTTCTTTTGTTAATAGAACCATTGAGGAATGGAATGAATTGCCTGTAGCAGCCTTTCAGGGCTGTCCTCTGACCTTAAAGCAGTTCAAAAATAATATTAGCAGAATAAATGTTGGTTAATTAACTAGTGTACTCATTTCACAAACTATACTATTAAAGTTGACACTACCAGGTTGAAAATACTGGTAACTAAATATAAGGACCAATTGTAAATAGTTAAGTACCTCGAAAATAGTTACGTACTTTGTAAATTGTTAAGTACTTTGTAGATAGTTAAGTAAATTGAGAATAGTTAAGTAAATTGTGAATAGTTAAGTAAATTGTGAATAGTGAAGTAAATGGTGAATAGTTAAGTAATTGTGAATAGTAAAGTAAACTATAAATGGTTCAGTAATTAGGGATTTTAAAAGCTTCGTTAATATTTAAAATTAATCATTTTGTATTGTTAGTCTTGTTTATTATTATTATTATTATTATTATTATTATTATTATAAGCTAGTCATGGTGATGTAAATTTTGTACGGTTTAATTCTGCCACCGGGAAGTACCCAATTGCAGAATAAATAAATACATACATAGAATGAGAATAGTTAAGTAAATTGTGAATAGTTAAGTAAATTGTGAATAGTGAAGTAAATGGTGAATAGTTAAGTAATTGTGAATAGTTAAGTAAACTATATGTGGTTCAGTAATTAGGGATTTTAAAAGCTTCGTTAATATTTAAAATTAATCATTTTGTATTGTTAGTCTTGTTTATTATTATTATTATTATTATTATTATTATTATTATTATTATTATTATTATAAGCTAGTCATGGTGATGTAAATTTTGTACGGTTTAATTCTGCCACCGGGAAGTACCCAATTGCAGAATAAATAAATACATACATACATACATACACATTTCTGAGATATTCGTTATTGATGGTTCGAATTCATCAAAACTTGACCATGCTTTTAATGTTCTGTCAACATTCAGTTGTTTCTCGCAATGTCATGGCAGCAGTATGAAATTTTAAGGCCGGCATATATCGTCCAATTCTTAAACATTTGACTATCACTGTTCTGTTTGTTTCTATAGCGAAATATGTAATGTAGCTATTTTACAAATGTTTATTTGGATTAAAATGTAGTAGAGAGAAAAATACGCCTTAGTAAGAATAGATTGTATAACGATAGAGGGTAAAGAAAGTCATGTGAATGTATTATAACAGGAGTTTTTAACGATATCTAAAAAATCCTGTCTATCTCTTACGATATAAAAGTTATGCAAAACACATTCAGAAGGAAGAGGACCTTGGGACATTTCCAAAAAATTCAAGATGTACATTTTATTTGCCATGAAAATATCTTAAACATACGTTATTTTAATCAAAATCGTTAGTCTTTTTTTGATAAAATAAAAAAATTCGAAAACTCTTACATGCAAAGGATAGTCTGGGGTGGGGGGAATCTATTGAAAACCTTTTTGTTTCAAGTTTGGAAGATAATGAACCTAAATACTAAGTTTGGTATATATCCGACTTTTCGTTTAGTTATACTGTTCACAGACACACACACGGACCGTTTTCTAAAGTTGTTTTTTTGGGGGGTGGGATTCAGGAGCCCCAAAACACGTATTACCTGTGAAATGTCGATATCGAATTTCTGGGTGGAGTACAATACTTCCCCTACATAATACATGCAGTAGAGAAGATAAAAATCATTCTCTACCCTCTATCGATTATTAGTGAGTGTACGACTATTCATACTAAAGTTTTTTTTTTTCTACCTACTACGTTTTAATCCAAATACAGCTTTTCAGGAATAGCTACATTGCACATTTCGTTATGGATGCAAAAGAAATGGCGATAGTCACATGTTTAAGAACTGGACCCTATACGCTGCCTTAAAATTCCATACTGTTTCCATGCAATCGCGAGAAACAACTGAATGTTGAAAGGTGAAGAAGTTTTGTTGCTGCTAAGCATGGAAAGCCAGTTTGAAAAATATGTATTATATTTCGACTGTTGGGGAGCCGAACTTGAAGTTGTTGCAAACGCACGTATGGTAAAAACTTTCCGGTAGCCTTCGCCCCAAAAATGTTCTTTCAGGTGTCCTTTGCCCCAAATGTTTAAAAACTATTAACTTTGTAATTTTGACTGTTTCTTTATATATTATACATTTATGTTTGCCTCGGCTGCGTCAGTATTTATATTTTTTTAGAGACATGAATGTCTTAGCAGGGAGTGGTGCGACTGAAGAATGTAGGCTTACACAGATTTTAAGTTTTTCTTAACTCCATTTATTAATGCTTGACACGATTTAAATAACACTTCACTGATATAGAGAGCTGTGAGGTTCTTTTGTTAATTACTTGCACTTTTTCACACGTAAAATATTTTCATCTCACACTGAATACGTATTAAACTTCTCGAGGACACATCTCGTGTCCGGTTAAGAACACTGTCTACAAGCTTTTGAATTTGTAAATTTTGCTCCATTTTAGTTTCTGATTGGCTAATCCTAGTCCAATAGAATACGTTCATTTAACTAAACCTTTTTCTGGTTGTTGATTAGCTATTTTATAAACTGTCACAAAAATTACATTGTTGCTTCCAAGAATCACAAGTGGCATTATTAAACTTTTAAATTCGTTTTTGCCTCAAGGTTACCTCATTGTTACCGCATTGTTAGCAACTTTTAACCTATTATTCTCACAGCTCCTAGATTATTAAATTACGTAGTACATTCACATAACATTATTACACATGTATACAATAACATAAACATTACAATGACTGTAATATACACTTTTATATATTGTTACATACACATATTGCTTTAAGGTGGGCTGTTATTGAACTTATATATTATATAATTAGACTGAAATCATTTAGGTGTTAAAAATACTGCCTCAAAGGACTTTGAGAATTAGGAGAATTCGAACAATTAATAATTGTGTCACGCTTAATATTATACAAAATTATACAAGATTATACAAAATTTCTTCCAAATGAATTGGACTTCCCAGGGTGTTCACTGAAACACAAGATATGCAGTTTAATCGTCATGTAAGTGTCTTTAATATGTGGGATTTTAATCAAAATTGTTAGAGCCATGTTTTTTAGAAAATGAAAGTTTTCTAAAAATGTTTCATGTAGAGGGTAGTTGGTGGTTTTGAGGTTTCCCTTGAAAATCTTTGTATTACATCCTTGGAAGATTCATTCATTCATTATCTGTTTACCCTCCTCTTATGTAGGACTTACACCCCCCAGGCCTTACAGGCGGGTGCCTAGGGTCAGAGGCCCGTCGAGGAGCAGACACTCATGGATCAGACAGAACATCCAGGATGGGTGATCAGCCCGATGCCTGGCATGGGATGAAGGAAGTGGATGAAGCGAAATGTTGGTGAAATGGATGAAAGGAAAGGTGATGATGGAGCAGTTGGTGGAATGAATGGCGGGGGAAACCGGAGAACCCGGAGAAAACCCGCCCAGACGCCGCTTCGTCCACCACAAATCCCACATGCAGGTCCCTGGGATTGAACCCGGTCCGCCTCGGTGGGAGGCGAGCGGTCTAACCACTCGACCACGGCGCATCCTTGGAAGATACTGAATTTAAATACCAAGTTGGGTACTTTGACGCAGTACTTTTAACACCCAAATAATTTCAGTCTAATTATATAATATATAAATTCAATAACAGCCCACCTTAAAGCAATACGTATATGCAACAATATATAAGGAGTGTATATTACGGTCATTGTATATGTTTATATTATTGTATCCATGTGTAATAATATTATTGAATGCCTTACGTAATTTAATAATGTAGGAGCTGTGAGAAATAGGTCAAAATTTGCTAACAATGAGATAACAATGAGGCAATAATGAGTTTAACAATACTACTTGTGATTCTTGGAAGCAATAATGTAATTTTAGTGACAGTTTATAAAACAGCCAATCAACAACCAGAAAAAAGCTTTAGTAAAATGAAGGTATTCTATTGGAGTAGGATTAGCCAATCAGAACCTAAAAAGGCGAAACATTTACAAATTCAGAAGTCAGTTACTTGCAAACAGCGTTACTAACCAGACGCAAAGAGTGCCCTCAAGAAATATAATATGTTAAAATAAATGAGTCGAATGATATTAAAAGCCATATTACATAAATTTTGATAAATATAATATGTATTCGTGTGAGACGAAAAATAAGTTCACGTGTTAAAAAAAGAGTAATTAATTAATAAAAAGAATCTCACTGCTCTCTATATCAGAGAAGTGTTATTTAAATCGTATCAAGTATTAATAAAAGGAGTGAAGTGAAATTATAATCTGTGTAAGCCTACATTCTTGTTGCATTACAACCCTGCAAAGACATCCATGTCTCTAAAATAAATACTGACGCAGCGGAGGCAGTCAAACCACAAAGTTAATTTTTTTTAAAGTTGGGGCAAAGGCCACATAAAAGTACATTTGGGGCAAAGGCTACCGGAAACTGTTTACTATACGTGCGGTTGCAACTACTACAAGTTCGGCTCCCCAACTGTTGAAATATAGTACAAACACTACAATGCAAACTACTTCAAATTGACGCCCAAAGCGTGTGGCAAATAACGTAAAGATATAATAACCTTCTTCAAATTGGCTTCCATACGTGGGGCAAATAACAATACTTCAACTTATCTTACTTTTCATTTTTGAACTATACTGTTCACAGGCAAACAGACAGACTGACACACAGACGTGTTTCCAAAACTGCTTTATTTGGTTTCAGTGGGCCTCATAACAAGTTTATGCGCTGAAAACTCCGTATGGAATTTTCGAGTGGAATGTATTACATTTTCTGGTAAGGAATGTAAAAACACACTCCTTGTCCCCTAATCGGGTAGGCTACCCCTGAGTCGCTTCAACCATGTGGCATCCGGTATTTTTGCTACAATATTTGTGCTCCATGAATTTGAATTTACGTCACTCTCTATAACTGGAGGTTCCCAGTGTTCTTCAGAGACAGACACTAACGCTACAGAGTGTTTTTTCCATATGCTTCTCCTCTATCCGAAATGAAGCAACTTTGTCAATTTTATTCTTCTGTCTTTTACCATATCCGTGTTTCGTACCGCTGAATATTGAAAATGTTCCCCTGTCATCTCAGACCTGCATGTCATAAACTATGGCGAACCTACATCAAGACACAAGATGATAAAGGAGTCGAATAAGAAGCAGCGAATTTCAGAAAATTTATGGTCTTGGAGCTGGTAAGAACTTTTATGTTTGAGGAGTATTAGAACAGACGTAGAAAAGGCGTCTTTCTCTACAAAATAAACCCCTTCCAATTTTTCGTTTTAGTATGGCACTGCACTCTGAATATATTGAAAGCCTTGTATGCACCATTGCTCTAGTGGAAGCACACATCAACATCATGATGAAAACTTTGTTATTAATGGACAACCAGAAACTTTGTAAGCCAGATATTTGCATTCCATTCAGAAATTCCATACGAAATTTCAACGGAAATGCCTCGTTTTGAGACACCAATAGAAACAATCTGATGTGCCACACTCACATGACTTTCTCTACTCTTGTAAAAACTATTTTTACAAACACTTATTCTCCATATGCTTTATGTTAATCGAGATATCGAGATGTTAATCTTATTGCTAATTTTCTTGTAGATGCAAGGGGAATTTGTAGGCTTTAAGCGTTAGTCAAATATTTTAAGAGCTGGTTGCTATGTGGAGTATTCCATTCTGTTTGCACTACCTGGACAAAAAAAATGAATAGCGAATTTGAGAAAAAATATAAGTAGTGGAATATTTAAGGGAATAACAAGCAATATCTCGAAAATGTTCCACCCAACAAAAAATATATGACATAAATTGTGTATTTTAACGCGATTTACATTAATTGTGTAGTAAAATTTTGTCTATTTCTTATGCAAAAGTAGTTCATAATGAAGAATACTTTTGGAGACATTCCCAGAAAATTCGAGATATACATTTCATTTGTCATGAAAATATCTTAAAAATATGATATTTTAATCAAAATCTTTAGAGCCATTTTTGAGAAAATTAAAATTTTCGAAAAATGTTCCATGTAAAGGGTAATCTGGGGGTGGGGGGATTTTGTTGAAAACCTTGTGTCGCATCTGTGGAGGGTACTAAACCTAAATACCACGTTTGTTGTTTATACGACTGTTTCTGAGTTATGCTGTTCACAGACACACACACAGGCAGACACACACTATGCGTAGTAGAGAAAGTAAAAATGTCTGATATATTGCTTTCACTTCACTGTCTCTGCCCTCTATCGCTTATTACTGGGTATATAAATCATTTTCAAAACAGTTTATTTTTCTATCAACTCCATCTTAATCGAGCTAAACCTTTCTGGAAATAGCTTCGTTACACATTTCGTTATAAATACAAAGAGAACTGCGATAGTTAAAGGCTTAAGAACTGGACGATATACACGGCCTTAAAAGTTCCATATGTTTCTATGCAATCCGAAGTAACTGAAAATCGACGGGACTTAAAAATAATGACGAAGTATTGAACAATTCGAATCATTAATAACGGATATCTCGACAATTCTTGACGCCATAAAAAAGTTAAATTGTGAGTTTTAACCCTATTGAGCACAACTTATTTTCGGTTGAAACCAATTTTAAAATTTGAAAGTATATGGGGTATACTTGTGCCTAGAACTTGCCTTAATCTCCGATTTGTAGCTCAGAAATGTACATCACTAGCCAGAATTTCAAATCCTTGCTGCGGTGTTACCAAGGTAAAGTATGGGGTGGACTCACGTAAAGTAACGGTGATTGACATGTGTGACTGTTGTTAGGACTGTAGTTGAACACATGTTTTCAATTTATATTAATACAAAGAAGAAAGAAAAAACATTTATTATTTTTGTTTTTCATTTTAGGCTATGATAATATCAGATTTAAAGAAGCATCTATCACGAAGATAGAGAAAATTATAGAAATGCAACGCTTGAAATTCTAATACCTAATTCAACTTCAAACAACAAATATATATAATGATTCCATATGACAGCATTCCGATGCAAAGGGTTAAAGAGATCTAAACTTTTGTCTGGTATGTTTTGGTCTAATGCTTAACATTTACCAGTTATGTATGTAAGATTATATAGATTTCCTTCCCGATTTCATAAGCTATTCCTATAAAATTCAAAATATACATTTTATTTGTCATGTAAATATCTTTCATAAGTGATATTTTAATTAAAATCGATAGAGAAATTTTAGAAGATAAAAATTTTCGAAAAATCGTCCTGTAAGGTCAGGTGGTAAAGTGTCTTTCTTGAAAGACTTCGTGCCGCATTCCTGAAAGATACTAAACTAAATATCATGCTATATACTTATCCGAGTTTTCTTTTTTAAGTTATGCCTTTCAAAGACACACAGACGTTTTTCTAAAACCTGATATGTTACATTCACATAACTTTCTCTGCCCACTATGGTTTATAGGAGGGTATACAAATTATTCTTACGAAAGCTTATTTTTCTGTCTACTTCATTTTAATACAAACAAACATTTTGCAGAAATAGCTACATTACACATTTCGTTATAGATACAAAGGAAACAGCGACAGTCAAACGTTTAAGAACTGGACGCTATACGGTGGCCTTAAAATGTCATACTGTTTACATGTAATCACCAAAAACAACTGAAAATCGATGGGGATGACAAAAATGACAAAGTATTGAACAAATCAAACCATTAATAACGCATATCTCGGAAATGGCATATGCCATTAAAAACTACTGAAAATAAATTGGGCGTTTTAAAGAGATCTAAATTTTTGTCTAGTTCGTTTTCGTCTATCGCTTAACGTTTACCAGTTATGCAAGATAATATAGATTTCCTTATGAATGAAGAGGACATCAGAACCTATTCCCAGAAAATTCAAGACATACATTTTATGTGTCATATAAATATCTTTAATATATGTTATACTAATCAAAATCGTTAGAGCTGTTTTTCACAAAATAATAAGAAAATGTTCTATGTAAAGAATAGTTTGGGATGGGGAAGTGTTCTTGAAAAACTTCCTGTCGCATATTTGGAAGGTACTGAACTTAAATACCACGTATGGTATTTATCCGACATTCTATTTTTACTTTCTCTACTACGTATAGTAAGTAGGAGAAGTATTGTATTCCACCCAAAAATTCTATACCAAAATTTCACCGGAAATACATGTTTTGAGATACCCTGAATCCAAAACAAGCATTTTTAGAAATGTCCGTGTGTGTGTGTGTGTCTATCTGTGTGTCTGTGTGTCTGTCTGTGAACAGCATAACTCAGAAACGAACACTCGGATAAACACCAAACTTGATATTTAGGTTCAGTATCTTTCAGAGATGCGACACGAAGGTTTTCAAGAAAATCCCCCTACACCAAACTACCCTTTACATGGAACATTTTTCGAAAATTTTAATTTTCTCAAAAATGGCTCTAACGAATTTGATTAAAATATCATATGTTTAAAATATTTTCATGACAAATAAAATGTATATCTTGAATTTTCTGGGAATGTCTCCAAAAGTATTCTTCATTGTGAACGACTTTTGGTAAACTGGTAAACCATAAGTGATAGACAAAATTTTACTACACAAAAGATGTAGATCGCGTTAAAATACACAATTTATGTCATATACATTTTTGTTGTTGAGTGAACCATTTACGAGATATTGCTTGTTATTCCCTTAAATTTTTCAATACTTATTTTCTCAAATGGGAATTCGTTATTCATTTTTTTTGTCTTGGATTTGCAAAGAGTATTAATCTGTGGCAAAGGGAATAGTGCTGCACCTAGCAACCAGCTATTAAGAGATATGTATATGTTTAAAGGCTACTGTATTTCTATATTGCCCTTGTAAATATATATTCCCCTTACATCTATAAGGAAATTAGCAATAAGATAGAGTCTGCAAATGTTTATCTCGATTAACATGAAGTAGATGGAGAATAGGCGTTTGTAAAAATAGTTTGTACAGGAGTAGAGAAAGTCATGTGAGTGTAACACATCAGAATTCTTATTATGCTGTTTTCAGACAAGCAGACAGACCCAACCGGACCTTTTTACTTTCTCTACTACGTATAGTAAGCAGGGGAAGTATCGTATTCCACCGAAAATCTAATACCGAGATTTCACCTGAAATTTCACGTTTTGTGGCCCCATGAATCCAAAAAAGCATTTTTGGAAACATGTCCGTGTGCGTGTCTGTGTATCCGTCTGTCTGTGAACAACATAACTCAGAAACGAACAATCGGATATTTAGATTCAGTATCTTCCAGAGATGCGACACGAAGGTTTTCAAGAAATCCCCTACCCCAGATTACCCTTTACGTGCAACATGTTTCGAAAATTTTAATTTTCTCAAAAATGGCTATAACGATTTTTATTAAAATATCATATATTTAAGATACTTTTATGACAAATAAAATGTATATCATGAATTTTCTGGGAATGTTTCCAAAGGTATTCTTCATTGTGAACAACTTATGCATAACTGGTAAACCATAAGAGATAGACAAAATTTTACTAAACGTAACATATAGATCGCGATAAAATACACAATTTATGTCATATACATTTTTTATGTTGAGTGAACAGTTTTCGAAATATTGCTTGTTATTCCCTTAAATTTTCAAATACTTATACTTTTTCTCAAATGAGAATTCGTTATTCATTTTTACTTTCTCTACTACGTATAGTAAATAGGGGAAGTATTGTATTCCACCCAAAAATTTGACACCGAGATTTCACCGGAAAGACGTGTTTTGTAGCCTCCTGAATGCAAAAAAAGCATTTTTGGAAACATGTCCGTGGTGTGTCTGTGAACAGCATAACTCAGAAACGAACAGTCGGATATACACCAAACTTGGATTTAGGTTCAGTATCTACCGGAGATGTGACACGAAGGTTTTCAAGAAAATCCCCCCACCCCAGATTACGCTTTACAGGGAACATTTTTAGAAAACTTAATTTTTACAAAAATGGCTCTAACGATTTTGATTATCATATCGTAAATTTAGGATACTTTCATGACAAATAAAATGTATATCTTGAATTTTCTGGGAATGTCTGCAAAAGTATTCTTCATTGTGAACAACTTTTGGTAAACTGGTAAACCATAAGAGATAGACAAAATTTTACTACACGAAAAAATGTAGACCGCGTTAAAATACACAATTTATGTCATATACATTTTTTGTTGTTGAGTGAACCATTTTCAAGATTTTGCTTTTTATGCTCTTAAATTTTCCAATACTTATACTTTTTCTCAAATGGGAATTCGTTATTCATTATTTTTATCTACTGGACATACAAAGAGAATGGAATGCTCCACATAGCAACCAGTCTTAAAACATTTGACTGTCGCTTAAAGCCTATCATATGCCCCTTACGCCTACAAGAAAATTAGCAATCAGATATTTTCTGCAAATGCTTATCTGGATTAAAATCAAGTAGATGGAGAATAAGCGATTGTAAAAATAGTTTGTACAATTGAAGAGAAAGTCATGCGAGTGCAAGATTTTTTTACATACGGCTGTAAGTCGAAACAAGGGACAAACTATTCACAGTGAAGTGATGGGTGAGGTATCTGACTACACTGTGTATTTTATATGGTACTGGTGTGCATGTACACGATGGGGGCAATAGAAAATGTTTACGTAGCACATCCCTCTCGCCCAACTTCTTCTGGTGGTCCATTTGTACTTCTTATAAATAGAGATAAACTTTTATTACTCATTTACATATTTCGTTGAAGGTATAAGAAGAACCTAGAGATATAGTTAAATATTTTCGAAGTCGGTCACTATGGGATGGCTTCGTAATCCATTTGCAGGAAAACTAAAAAGAAAGAAATAAAAGAATAGCGAATTGTAGTTGAAAAAGTATAAGGTGTCCGAAAATTCAAATCAATTACAAAGAAAAGATCGGAAATAGCTAACGCTACGAAAAATTTATTTCGCAAATTGTGTGCTTCGAAAAGATCTTGTAGTAAGATTTTGTCTATCTCTTACAGCTTATCAATTATTCAAACACATTTAGAATAAAAAGGACTTCAGAAGCCATTCCATGAAAACACAATACTGAGGCAGTATTTTTAACACTTAAATGATTCCAGTCTAATTATATAGTATATAAATTCAGTAATAGCCCGCCTTAAAGCAATATGTGTATATAACAAGACATAAAAAGTATATTACAGTCATTGTACATGTTTATATTATTGTATACATGTGTAATAATGTTATGTGAATGTATTACATAATTTATTAATGTAGGAACTGTGAGAATAATAGGTTAAAAGTTGCTAACAAAGAGGTACCAATGATGTAACCTTGGGCATTAATGAATTTGAAAGTTTAGTGCTACTTGATTCTTGGAAGCAATAATGTAATTTTTGTGACAGTTCATAATATATAGCCAATCAACAACCAGAAAAAGCTTTAGTTAAACGAAGATATTCTATTGGAGTACGATTAGCCAATCAGAAACTGAAATATGGCAAAATTTACAAATTCAGAATTCAGTTGATTGTAGACAGTGTTCCTAACCGGACGCGAGATGCGTCCTCCAGAAATTTAATACGTATTAGTGTGAGACGAAAATAGTTTTACGTATTAAAAAGTGCAAGTAATTCATAAAAAAATCTCACAGCTCTCTATATCAGTGAGCTGTTATTTAAGTCGTATCAAGCATTAATAAATAGAGTGAAAAAACTTTAAATCTGTGTAAACCTACATTCTTCAGTGGCACCACTCCCCCCTAAGACATTCATGTCTCTAAAAAAATAAAAAATGTTGACGCAGCCAAAGCAAACATAAATATACAATATTTAAAGAAACAGTAAAAATTACAAAGTCAATATTTTTTAAACATTTGGAGCAAAGGCCACGGAAACTTTTTACCATACGTGCGGTTGCAACTACTTAAAGTTCGCTCCCCAACAGTCGAAATACAATAATACACCTTCTTCAAGATATACATTTTATTTGCTATGCACATATCTTACACATAGGGTACTTTAATGAAATTTATTAGTGCTATTTTTTGAGAAAATAGAAAATAAAATCTTGCGTGTCGCATGACTAGAGTGTGTGCCTTGGAATGACCTGTAGAGGTAAAAGTAATCCAACAAAGGAGTACGCTTGGCGAGCTCGACCTGCACAGTTCTATTGCGGCTAACCTTCATGTAGGAAGTGTTGAGGTGAAGGAGCCACAGGAGGCTACATGCCCTAGGCAGACAGGCCACAGAGACGCGCAGAAGTTTCTACCATTTCCAAACGCGCAGGCACAGACTCGCTCAGTGGAATAAACCTTACTTATATACAAAGCTTCATATTTGACCAACTCAACGTGTTTACTTTATGTTCTGGGGATAGCTTGCTAGCCTCTAGTTCCTGAGGTCGCGGGTTGAAACCCGGCGTAGGGGATGGATTTTTGTGGGCGTAAAATCCTTAGCATAGCTTTCTTCAAACAGGTAGTTCCATGTCGTAACTTTACGGCAAGTAAAAGAAGCTCAAGCGTGGTAAAGGGGCCTCTGAGCAAAATTAGGGTAGGGCGCGGGAATTCGGATAGCGGTGCTTTTTGCATAATATTAAGTTCTCACAAATGTGCTGCCACTACTAAATACATCATATTGCAGTTTCCAGTCTCACAGTTAGGACGGAGTCTTATCAACGTGTGTGCTTGGTTCTGAGTAGATTCTGCTATTAAGAGAGACGCTAAATCAGTTTTTCTAATCAAAGGTAAGGAAGGAATATCTGTACATTACGTAGCATGTAATATTTTGGTCAGAAAACTTAAGCTTTAGCTGGTCTTGTGTACTAGTTTTCGTACAACTTTAAGAAGTTAACGTTTCCTTGGTATATTGCGAACCACTTAGTATATCTTGACGCTGTCTATTGCACAGTCTAAGAATTACGTCGTGGCCAGTAACATGTTGTGTTGAGGGGCTATTTCTATAACAATTGGTGGGGTTAATCGGATATCATACATATATGTTTCTCTGGGATGTAACTTATTTCCATTGGGGCTATGTTTTAAAGTAATTTTTATTATATTAATTATTCCGTTCAAATTTTCAGATGGTACGACATTAAAAAATAAATAATTTACGGCTACAATGGGACAAAGAAGCTATGGAACAGGCAATTTCATCTGGAATAGAGGGTAATCTGTCGTTACTAGGTGCAAGACAAGTTTTCAAGGTACCATACGACCCTGTATACAAATGTTAAATTAAATGAACTGAATCCAAACAGCCCAACACTTCACAATCCCCTGTGGGTGTAATGCCTGAGAGAACCGTTCCAGAGGTCCTTCCTAGTACTGTAAAGAGTGTGATCAAGAGAAGAGTTCAAAATAAGAAAGGAGCATGCCACAGCACATCACCAGAAAATGTAGCAGTTGTTAAGGTAAAGAGAGAGATGAAATTTCGTGGGGAACAAATTCAGTTAAAAAAATCTGATGTGTTACACTCACATGACTTTATCTACTCTCGTACAAACTATTTTTACAAACGCTTATTCTCTATCTACTTCATCTTAATCGAGATAAACATTTGCAGACTCTATCTTATTGCTAATTTTCTTGTAGATGTAAGGGGAATATATATTTACAAGGGCAATATACAAATACAGTAGCCTTTAAGCACATACATATCTCTTAATAGTTGGTTGCTAGGTGCAGCACCATTCTCTTTCCCACAGATTAATACTCTTTGCATATCCAAGACAAAAAATCTGATGTGTTACACTCACATGACTTTCTCTACTCTTGAACAAACTATTTTTACAAACGCTTATTCTCCATATGCTTCATGTTAATGGAGATATCAAGATGTCAATCTTATTGATAATTTTCCTGTAGATGCAAGGGGAATATGGTAGGTTTTAAGCGATAGTCAAATATTTTAACGCTGGTTGCTATGTGGCGCATTCCATTCTCTTTGCATGTCCAGGACATAAAAAAATGAATAACGAATTTGAGAAAAAGTATAAGTATTGGAAAATTTAAGGGAATAACAAGCAATATCTCGCAAACGGTTCACTCAACAAAAGAAATGTATATGACATAAGTTGTGTATTTTAACGCGATCTACATTTTTTGTGTAGTAAAATTTTGTCTATCTCTCATTGTTTACCAGTTATGAAAAAGTCGTTCATAATGAAGAATACTTTTGGAGACATTCCCAGAAAATTGGAGATATACATTTTATTTGTCATGACAATATCTTAAACATATGATATTTTAATCAAAAACGTTATAGCCGTTTTTGAGAAAATTAAAATTTTCGAAAAATGTTCCATGTAAAGGGTAGTCTGGGGTGGGGGGATTTTCTTGAAAACCTTCGTGTCGCATCTCTGAAAGATACTGAACCTAAATACCAAGTTTGGTGTTTATCCGACTCTTCGTTTTTGAGTTATGCTGTTCACAGACACACAGACACACAGACACACACACGGACGTTTCCAAAAATGCTTTTTTTTGGATTCAGTGAGTCTCAAAACATATATTTCCGGTGAAATCTCGGTATCGAAATTTTGGGTGGAATACAATACTTCCCCTACTTACTATACGTAGTAGAGAAAGTAAAAATGAATAACGAATTCCCATTTGAGAAAATAAGTATTGAAAAAATTAAGGGAATAACAAACAATATCTCGAAAATGGTTCACTCAACAACAAAAATGTATATGACATAAATTGTGTATTTTAACGCGATCTACATCTTTTGTGTAGTAAAATTTTGTCTATCTCTTATGGTTTACCAGTTATGCAAAAGTCGTTCACAATGAAGAATACTTTTGGAGACATTCCCAGAAAATTCAAGATATACATTTCATTTGTCATGAAAATATCTTAAACATATGATATTTTAATCAAAATCGTTAGAGCCATTTTTGAGAAAATTAAAATTTTCGAAAAATGTTCCATGTAAAGGGTAGTCTGGGGTGGGGGGATTTTCTTGAAAACCTTCGTGTCGCATCTCTGGAAGATACTGAAGCTAAATACCAAGTTTGGTGCTTATCAGACAGACGCTGTTCACAGACAGACACACACACGGACGTTTCCAAAAATGCTTTTTTTGGATTCAGGGGGTCTCAAAACATGTATTTCCGGTAAAATCTCGGTATCGAATTTTTGAGTGGAATACAATACTTCCCCTACTTACTGTACGTAGTAGAGAAAGTAAAAAGAACAATAAGCTAAAAAATCAAGTAAATTCATTGACTTATCGTCTAGCGAAGACGATACTGCTAACGATTCCAACGTAGATGACTACAAATGTGGATTCTGCAGTGCCAGCTACTACTCAAAGTAGTCTGTATTGAGAGGTGACTGGATTCGCTGCCCGAAATGCTAGGTTTGGTTCCATGAAAGATGCGCGGGAGCTGAAAGAAGGGAACACTTTATTTGTGGCAAATGCTTCTAAATAGCGTTCAGAACTCAAGAATTATTCATCCTTATATTTCTTAGTTTTCTCAATGCTTCACATTTCATAGGAATTAACTCTTCATAATTCCACATTAATATTTTATAATATAAATATATATATATATATATATGTATATATATATTTAATTTATAGAATAAATTTGCTTCAGAATCGAAAAGCAGAGCTATTATTTACTATATTCGTTGTTATCCAAATTGCCCCACAGTCATATCCAATTAGCTCCTAGGAATTTCTCCATTTTCAATTCGGCGGGTAATTCTGATAGCCTTATTTCAGCATTAGAATTGTCATTAATTACAGTGATATTATGTCCACTGTGAGTCACAATAGTGTGCTACTTGTGTGCTTACTTGAATGCTTGGTAAATTGTAACATTTTATTTTCAATCAAGAAGTTACGCTAACCTATAGGAATTACCCCGTCCTACCCTACTGGCCTTTTATGTCTAATATAGAATGGAACGTTAAGGGCCACGGAGTTAAAGATTGTCCATAATTAAAAAATCTGATGTGTTACACTCACATGACTGTCTCTACTCTTGTACAAACTATTTTTACAAATGCTTATTCTCCATATGATTCAGGTTAATCGACATGTTAATCTTATTGCTAATTTTCTTGCAGATGCAAGGGGAATGTGGTAGGTTTTAAGCGATAGTCAAATATTTAAGCGCTGGTTGCTATGTGGCGCATTTCATTCTCTTTGCATGTCCAGGAACATAAAAAATGAATAACGAATTTGAGAAAAAGTATAAGTATTGGAAAATTTAAGGGAAAAACAAGCAATATCTCGAAAACGGTTCACTCAACAAAAGAAATGTATATGACATAAATTACGTATTTTAACGCGAGACATTCCCAGAAAATTCGAGATATACATTTCATTTGTCATGAAAATATCTTAAACATATGATATTTTAATCAAAATCGTTAGAGCCGTTTTTGAGAAAATTAAAATTTTCGAAAAATGTTCCATGTAAACGGTAGTCTGGGCTGGGGGGATTTTCTTGAAAACCTTCGTGTCGCATCTCAGGAAGATACTGAACCTAAATACCAAGTTTGGTGTTTATCCGACTGTTCGTTTCTGAGTTATGCTGTTCACAGACAGACAGACAGACAGACACAGACACGGACGTTTCCAAAAATGCTTTTTTTGATTCAGGGGGTCTCAAAACATGTATATCCGGTGAAATCTCGGTATCGAATTTTTGGTGGAATGCAATACTTCCCCTACTTACTATACGTAGTAGAGAAAGTAAACAAGAATTGTGTGTATGTGTGTGTGTTGTCTTGAACAGCATAACTGAAAAACGAAGAGTAGGATAAACACCAAACTTGGTATTTAAGTTCAGTGTGTTCAAAGGATGCGACAGGAAGATGTTGAAAAAAATCCGCCAACCCCAAGTGCCCTTCACATGAAACATTCTTGAAAATTTCTTGACTTTCTAAAAAAAATGCTGAAATGATTTCCATTAAAATACCATATATTAAAGATATTTACAAGACACATAAAATGTATATCTTGAATTTTCTGGGAATAGCGTTTAAAGTCCTCTTCATTTGGAAGGAGATTTTGTATAATCTTGTAGACGTTAGCGATAGACGAAAACGTACTACACAAGAACGTAGATATGTTTAAAACACCTTTTTTGTAGCATTAGACATTTCCAAGATATCGGTTATTGACGGTTCGAATTGTTCATTTCTTGGTCACTCTCTTAAAGCTCTAAACATTAAATTGTTTCTCGTAACTGCATGGAAACAGTAGGGAATTTTAAGGCCAGCATATAGCGTCCAGTTCTTAAACACAGAGTGAGTCTAAAGACTCCGAACCGCCTGCGCGGCGTTTTTCCTGTCCACGTCCTCGGCGCTCGTTGCCGTCTGCCATTATCATAGAAAGGCGTGGATGGAACCATACAGCATTTTTACTTTCTCTACTACGTATAGTAAGTAGGGGAAGTATTGCATTCCACCCAAAAATTCGATACCGAGATTTCACCGGAAATACATGTTTTGAGACCTCCTGAATCCAAAAAAAGCATTTTTGGAAACATGTCCGTGTGTGTGTCTGTGTGTGTGTGTGTGTGTCTGTGTGTGTGTGTGTCTGTGTGTGTGTCTGTGTGTGTGTGTGTCTGTGAACAGCATAACTCAAAAACTAACAGTCGGATAAACACCAAACTTGGTATTTACGTTCAGTATCTTCCAGAGATGCGACACGAAGATTTTCAAGAAAATCCCCCTACCCCAGACTACCCTTTACATGGAAAATTTTTCGAAAATTTTAATTTTCTCAAAAATGGCTCTAACGATTTTGATGAAAATATCATATGTTTAAGATAATGTCATGAGAAATGCAATGTATATCTCGAAATTTCTGGGAATGTCTCCAAAAGTATTCTTCATTATGAACGACTTTTGCATAACTGGTAAACCATAAGAGATAGACAAAATTTTACTACACAAAAAATGTAGATCGCGTTAAAATACACAACTTATATCATATACATTGTTTTTGTTGAGTGAACCGTTTTCGAGATATTGCTTGTTATTTCCTTAAATTTTCCAATACTTATACTTTTTCTCAAATTCGTTATTCATTTTTTTTATGTCCTGGACATGCAAAGAGAATGGAATGCGCCACATAGCAACCAGCGATAAAATATTTGACTATCGCTTAAAAGCTACCATATTCCCCTTGCATCTACAAGAAAATTACAAATAAGATTGACATCTCGATATCTCGATTAATATGAAGCATATGGAGAATAGGCGTTTGTAAAAATAGATTGTACAAGAGTAGAGAAAGTCATGTGAGTGTAACACATCAGATTTTTAAAACTATTTTTAAAGACTTTACTTACCAACTTTACGAAAGCAGATGCACAAACTGGCCACCGTCGTTGTCCATACATTTTTGGCATCTCTTTAGGAAACTATCCATCACTCGCCGTAGAAATTTCCTGGCACATATTTTGTTTTAATTCTTCTAGGGTGTGTGGGTTTATCTTGTACACTTTATGTTTTAAGTTACCCCGGAGGGGTATTTTACGAACAATATTACCTGCTGTGCGGTGTTTTTCCACTGGGCATAAGGAAATATGATAAAAACATGACAACGCACTGCTACTATAAGCAAAGTTACGCTGTTGTGGTTTTGCTTTGCAGTGTCAAGTGCAGTTTTGAGTTGACGGTGATGTGACGTGGTTCAGTTATTACGAGTTATTTATTATTTTGTCCTGTAGTTAGTAACAAAGTATATTATGTTTCAGTATATGTTTTCTGCTGCACAGCATGTATTTATTTATGATTCGTGTGTGTTAACTCGGTCAGCTCGCCAAGTGAAAGTACAATTTTCAGGTGTAAAGGTTCGAGGACGTACAACAATCCATGAAGTTTACAGTAAATTTCAGGCTACAGGAAGTGTTCAGGCTAAGAAATCTAAAACACGGCATTCGGTTCTTGCCGAAGAAACATTAGGCGACATCGGTCATCGTTTGGAAAATTCCCCCTAAAATTTTATGATGGATAGTTTCCTAAAGAGGTGCCGAAAATGTATGGACAACGACGGTGGGCAGTTTCAGCATTTCCTTTCATAAAGTTGGTAAGTAAAGCCTTTAAAAGTAGTTTTAGAAATGTATGGTTTCATCCGCGCCTATCTATTATAGCAGCTGACGGCAACCAGCGCCGAGGACGCGGACAGTAAAAACACCGCGCAGGCGGTTCGGTGTCTTTTGGCTCACTCTGTATTTCACTATCGCTGTTCCCTTTGTATTTACAATGAAATGTGTAATGTAGCGATTTCTGCATGGGTTTATTTGGATTAAAATATAGTAGATAGTTATGGTGTTCAAACACACAAAGTGCCTTTTTCTAAAATTGTTTATATTGTGGGGCTCAGAGGGTCTCAAAACGTGTATTTCCGGTGAAACCTAGACATTGGATTTTTTTATGAAATCCAATACTTCCTCTACTTAAAGTACGTAGTAGGGAAAATAATACGCTCCGAGTTATTCAAGCGAAATATGTCTGACGGCGAAGAAAATTAATTGGAGAAAGAAAATGCAAACGGATTTTCTTTTATAATTCGACGTCAGTTGCTGGTTAAGGGTTATATCGTGTATCGCCGTCTCTAAGAAAATTCAAGTTAGCACCGCGAAAGAGGAAGCGAATAATGTGCACCAGATGGTGGGACTTGGCAGTACAAACCTAGCGCTCTAGCAAAAACACTGCATGAGTTTGTGTGAGTGCACAAAGGGAACAAGTCTCTTGTCGCCTGCATTTTTTACTTAAAGGGAACGTTCCAGAGCAACTGCACTGAACTTAAGGCCTTTTCAGAAAAATACATGGATACAGTTCAACAACTAGATACACTATGTGATCAAAAGTATCCGGACACCCCTACAAACATACGTTTTTCATCTTAGGAGCACTGCGCTGCCACTAACTGCCTGGTACTCATTATCCGCGACCTCAGTAGTCATTAGACATCGTGAAAAAGTAGAATGGGACGCTCCGTGGAACTCACGGACTTCGAACGTGGTCAGGTGATTGGGTGTCACTTGTGTGAGAAGTCTGTACGCGAGATTTCCACACTCCTAAACATCCCTAGGTCCACTGTTTCTGATGCGATAGTGAAGTGGAAACGTGAAGGGGCATATACAGCACAAAGGCGTACAGGCCGACCTCGTGTGTTGACTGACAGTGGCCGCCGACATTTGAAGAGGGTTGTAAAGAGTAACAGGCAGACATCTATCCAGACCATCACACAGGAATTCCAAACTGCGTCAGGATCCACTCCAAGTACTATGACAGTTAGGCTTGAGGCGAGAAACCTTGGAATCCATGGTCGAGGGGCTGTTCATAAACCACACATCACGGAGAAACGAACAGTCGGATAAACACCAAACTTGGTATTTAGGTTCAGTATCTTACAGAGAACATTTTACGAAAATTTTAATTCTCTCAAAAATGGCTCTAACGATTTTGAATAAAATATCATATGTTTACGATATTTTCATGACAAATAAAATGTATATCTTGAATTTTCTGGTAATGTCACCTAAAGTATTCCTCATTGTGAACGACTTTTGCATAACTGGTAAACCATAAGAGATAGACAAAATTTTACTACACAAAACATGTTGATCGCTTTAAAATACACAATTTATGTCATATAAATGTTTTTTTGTTGAGTGAACCATTTTCGAGATATTGCTTGTTATTCCCTTAAATTTTTCTATACTTATTTTCTCAAATGGGAAATGGTTATTCATTTTTTTGTCTTGGATATGCAAAGAGTATTAATCTGTGGAAAAGAGAATGGTGCTGTACATAGCAACCAGCTATTAAGAGATATGTCAATGCTTAAAGGCTACTGTATTTCTATATTGCCCTTGCAAATACAAAACAAGGGGAACATAGCAGGCCTTAAGCGATAGTCAAATATTTTTAAAACTGGTCGCTATGTGTAAAATGTAATTCTCTTTGCATGTCAAAAGATCGTTTCTGCAAATGTTTATCTTGATTAATATGAAATAGATGGAGAATAAGAGTTTGTAAAAATAGTTTGTACAAGAGTAGAAAAAGTCTTGTGAGTGTGACCCATCAGATTTTTTGTTTTATGCACTAATAAAATCTCTATTATGTCCAGATTCATAAAATATATATTTGGGGGGTTAAGAGGTTTCTAAGACATTTAAATTTCATTTAAATGATAGTCTGCATTCCTTTAAAGCTGTCATGCAACACCGTTTTTTAGAACATTTGTTTTATTTTTCAACAACGAACGACTATATCATGCCCAGTGAGCAGTTCAACAATTATCCAAAGAGGCCAGGACCAAGAGAAGGCGTACAGAAATGCTGAAACAATCCAGGAATGAAGGAGCAGATGATTATGACCCTGGAATGTACTGAAGTATGTCAGAATTTTAATGTTCAAACTTTAGGTTCAGTTTTCTCAATACAGCATTTTTGGATACTTATGAACCTCTTTCTTAGAAAGTATGAGAGATAGAGAGCTGAAATTTTCAGTGCATGTATACAACGCATAGTTAAACTTTCTGAACGACAATAATAATTTTGTTATGTATATTAGTGATATTAAGAAAGCAAAAACATTGCAAATTTTCCACATTTTTACTTTGAACTGATATACATAACTAAATAATTGAGGTTCAGAAGATAGCATATTATACTAAGAACAAGCATGTAAAAGTGTGATTCTGCATTGCAGTAGTATCAGAGAAAGAGGTACATGCATTCACATGATTTAAGAGGAAGTTTTATTATTTTTCTGCTGAATGAAATACTTTTTTCGGATTCAACTACATAAGCTATCAGTGCAAATAGCCACTTGAAATAATTGTCATGATTTACAGAATAATTCATAACCTTAAGATCAGTGGTAATTTAACACACTTAAGATGTAATTTCCATGTGTTCAGACTGCCTTGTCTCCTTAAGTAGATAGCTATAGAATTGTGCAAATTGGAAATTTCACCCATCACTCCCTTTAAAAGAGATGACCATTTGTACTGAGTCATTACTTGAGGCAGTATTTTTAACACTTAAATAATTTTAGTCTAATTATATAATATGTAAATTCAATAACAGCCCGCCTTAAAGCAATATGTGTATGTAACAATGTATAAAAAGTGTATATTACAGTCATTATATATATTTATATTATTGTATACTATTGTGTACATGTTCAATAATGTTATATGAATGTATTACGTAATTTAATAATGTAGGAGCTGTGAGAATAATAGGTTAAAATTTGCTAACATTGAGGTAACCTTGAGGCAATAATGAATTATAAAGTTTAAACGTTGCTTGTGATTCTTGGAAGCATTAATGTAATTTTAGTGACAGTTTATAAAAATAGCCCACCTTTAGTTAAATGGAGTAGAATTAGCCAATCAGAGACTTGAAAAACAGACATTTACAAGTTTAGGCGGTTGAAATCAATTCAGCTGCCTGCAGACAGCGTTACTAACCAGACGCAAACAGGATCCTCAAGAAATATAATATGTATTCGTGTGAGACGAAAAATAAGTTTATGTGTTAAAAAGTGTAATTAATTAATAAAAAGAATCTCACAGCTCTCTATATCAGTGAAGTGTTATTTAAATCGTGTCAAGGATTAATAAAATAAGTGAAGTAAAATTATAATCTGTGTAAGTCTACATTCTTAGTCGTACCACAACCCTGCCAAGACATCCATGTCTCTAACAATAATACTCACGCAGCCGAGACAAACATAAATATATAATATTTAAAGAAACAGTGAAATTACAAAGTTAATGTTTTTTATAAACTTGGGGCAAAGGCCACCTGAAAGTATATTTGGGGCGAAGGCTACCGGAAAGCGGGTACTATACGTGTGTGTGGTTGAAACGAATTTCAAGTTCGGGTCCCCAACAGTTGAAATATAATACAACTCCTTCAATACAACCTACTTCAATTTGACGCCTAAAGCGTGTTGCAAACAAGTTAAAAGTAAACACGTTCTTCAAATTAGCTTCCATACGTGGGACAACAAAATACGTTCTTCAAATTGGCTCCCAAAGCTTGGTGCAAATAACAACTCCTAAAACAAAATAGGTTCTTCATACTGGAATCTTCAAATGAAATTTCCATTCACGCGCGTAAGTTCTTCTTGCGTAATTCTCATAAATTCTTGTTTACACACCTGTCTACATGGTTCGGTTTTTACACACTTACGCAAACCACACACAAACAGTTGTCTTGAATAAACTTTCAGCTTTATGATGCACAATGCACAAACTCTGGTGCTCACAACATGAACAGAAAGTAACAACTGAAGCAGTACGAGTATAACACAGCTGATAAACGTGGCCGACCTTCCTGAACAATGGGTTTTTTCGGGAGTTATCCGGATCGCAGGGCGAGTCCTGGGAAGCATCATTATATCCCCCGAATTTCCTGTCCCTCTATTTGACCTCCATTCTCATATCACTTCACCTTTCATCTGCTTGGTTTCTTTTAGAGTCGCAAATGTCGGTGGGAGGTCTCGGCGTGCGCATGTCAGGGAAAAAGAATGCTCTGAGGAAACCTCCCCCCGGACTGCGAGTGGTCTCCGGGTCCCCAGGGCATGTGTAAGTCCATAGGGGTGAATGGGGTGCCATCTGCACCAGCCAGTGCCCGGGGAGATCAAATCTATAAACGGTAGGGAACCTGCCCTCTGCCTGTCATCCCTTCTGGTCCGGCCGCTCTTATGTCTCCTCTTACCTCATCCCTCCCTCCTAGGGGCCTAGGTACAAAAATCTGCGTAGGTCATGGTGCTAAGTCTTCCACCGCTTCTATACACTAATCCAAAACATGTTAGCTTAGATATCCAGGACAGATTTAAAAGACAATACATTTTAGGTATTATGCAATTTCAAATGGCATTATATTCTGACGTTTGCTTTTAAAGAATGAGACAGTATTTTAACTCTTAAATAATTTCAGTCTAATTATATAACATGTAAATTCAATAACAGCCCGCCTTGAAGCAATATGTGTATTTAATAATTTGTAAAATGTATGTAACAGTCATTGGATATGTTTATATTACTGTATCCATGTGTAATAACGTTATGTGAATATATTACGTAACTTAATAATGTAGGAACTGTGAGAAATAGGCTAAAAGTTGCTAACAATGAGGTAGCCTTGAGGCAATAATAAGTTTGACAGTTTAACAATACTACTTCTGATTCTTGGAAGCAATAACTACTAACCAGACGCAAAAAGTGACCTCAAGAAATATAATATATATTCGTGTGAGACGAAAAATAAGTTTACGTGTTAAAAAGTGTAATTAATTAATAAAAAGAATCTCACAGCTCTCTATATCAGTGAAGTGTTATTTAAATTGTGATCAAGGTTTAATAAATGTATTGAAGTAAAATTATAATCTGTGTAAGCCTACATTCTTCAGTTGCACCACAACCCTGCTAAGAGAAACGTGTCTCTAACAATAATACTGACGCTGCCGAGGCAAACATAAATATTTAATACTTAAAGAAACAGTCAAATTACAAAGTTAATATTTTAAAAAAATTGGGGCAGAGGCCACCTGAAAGTACATTTGGGGCGAAGGCTACCGGAAACTGTTTAATATACGTGCGGTTGCAAGTTCGGCTCCCCAACAGTTGAAATATATTACACTCCTTCAAAACAAACCAACTTCTGTCCATACGCGGAGCTAATAAAAATACAACAAAACACCTTCAAGAAGCTTAGTTCATTGGTTCTGTTCACTACTGCTTACCTATACAGAAACACACATCCCACTAGGACTGTCCTACCTGACGTTTCTTCCAGGTTTACCTCAGTCCTCATAATTGACAAATGCCGGTGATGTACCCTAAACTTAAAACATGATACGTTTCCTTCCAATTTACGTTCTCAATTTTCATTTCAATTTCTGTATCACCAGTGTTCACCGCCTGTTGTGCCGTAGGTGCAAGTATTAAGAACGCAGTTAAACACTATTTTAAAAAGCTTATATCAGTCACATTACTTTCTCTACCCTCTATGGTTAATAAAGTGTATACGTCGTTCTTTTAAATTCTCGTCGATTTTCAGTTGTTTCTCGCGATTGCATGGAAACAGTTGTGCCATTTTGTACTCCCCGTATCATGCGACGGCGCGTGGAACACAAAAAATTCGATAAGACAAGAACAAGGAACTTCACAAACGTGCTCTTCAAGAATTAGGGCAAACTGATGAAGAGTGTGCCGATCGCCTGAGCTGACGTCATACCTCTCCTCCAGCCGGTTCCGTCGCGCATGTGAAAGTGCATGGTAGATAGCAAGGGGAAGCAAGTGCAAATAGTGGTTATTCAGAGCGAGCACCTGTGTAGATATTAACTTTGCAACATTTTTTGTTTCGGCTTCATTTCTTTTATGGTATGTAGTAACTTTTCTAAATTTACTGTTTCGGCTGCCTACAGATGTTAGGGGAAGCTTTAAAACATTACGTGGAAGTATTATAATTTGAATTGTGTGAAATTAAAGCTAGCAACAGAAAGTAAATAATTTTGAAAGTGTTCCATAATCTTTAAAACGTTTAATAATTTTAATGTATTTAAATTGTGGTTATGTAAATTTGAATTTGTGGTCAAATGCAGAGAGACACGTTGGTACATACACTTTTACGAATGCACTCGTGCCATGTTATAAGATTGTCAGTTGCTTGGCCGCTGTACATTAGGTAGTGAAACTTGCAAGTTGAGCTTATTATTGGTATTATTTGACAGTAATTCCTTTTGTAATATCTTCTATTACGCCTTTAAGACTTTACGCCTTTAGGGTATTTGGCTCAGCACACTGCAAAGTGACTTTGAGGCAGTGTTTTTAACACTTAAATAATTTCAGTCTAATTATATAGTATATAAATTCAATAACAGCCGCCTTAAACCAATATTTGTATGTAATAATTTGTAAAATGTCATTGAACATGCTGATATTATAGTATACATGTTCAATAATGTTAAATGAAGGTATTACGTAATTTGATAATGTAGGAGCTGTGAGAATAATAAGTTAAACGTTGTTAACAATGAGGTAACCTTGAGGCAATAATAAGTAAGAATGTTTAATAATGCTATTAGTCATTATTGGAGCAACAATAATGTAAATTTTAGTGACAGTTTATAAAATAGTCAATCAACGACCAGAAAAAGCTTTAGTTAAATGAAGGTATTCTATTGGATTAGGAATAGCCAATCAGAGACTTGAAATACAGCTAATTTACAAGTTTAGGCGCTCGAAATCTTGTCAGTTGCTTGCAAATAGTGTTACTAACCAGACGCAAAAAGTGTCCTCCAGAAATATAATATGTATTCGTGTGAGACGAAAAATAGGTTTACGTGTTAAAAAGCGTAATTAATTAATAAAAAAGAATTTCACAGCTCTCTTTATCAGTGAAGTGTTATTTAAATCGTATCAAGCATTAATAAAAAGGAGTGAAGTATAATTATAATCTGTGTAAGCCTACATTCTTGTCGCACTAGAACCCTGCTAAGAGAAACGTGTCTCTAACAAATACTGACGCAGACGAGACATACATAAATATTTAATACTTAAAGAAACAGTCAGATTACAAAGTTAATATTTTTTTAAACTTGGGGCAAAGGCCACCTGAAAGTACACTTGGGCTGAAGGCTACCGGAAACCGGGTACCATACGTGCGGTTGCAACTACTTCAAGTGTTTGGCTCCCCAACAGTTGAAATATAATACATCATCTTCAAACTGACTTTCCATACGTAGCAGCAACAAACATTTTTAAAATTCACGCCCAAAGCGTGGCGCAAACAACGTGAACACATTACCTTTTTTCTCAAACTGGCTTTCAGTACTTGGGGCTGAACAATACAATCATCTTTAACTTTTAGAAGGCAAATAGTTAAACATTTTGATAGTTATTTCTGGTATTAGACTTCACCATTTATAATATATATCGCTTAGTCTTCCGCTATTAAACATAATAAAAATACGGTGCACAGTATGGAATTTTAAGGCCAGCATATAGGGTCCAGTTCTTAAACATTTAGCTATCGCCATTCTCTTTGCCTCTATAAGTAATGTGCTGTGTAGCTGTTTTTGTAAAGGCTTATTTGGATTAAAATGAAGTAGATAGAAAAGTAAGTTTCAGTAAAATTAGTTTGTATACCCACTAATTTTGATAGAGGGTAGAGAGATTAATGTGAATGTATTTACACCACTTTAATGGTCTGTGTACAGCAACTGTACCTCTGCTTCCACACGCATCAGTCTTATGGTATAATGGTGTCATCCAGATTTTCATTCGTTATATCGCATCCTTTTCTTGTATCTTCATTCTTTATTCTGTACATTCTTGTTTTCCTTACAATTCCCGTAAAGTATTGATTTCTGTTCTGAGTAACTTAAGTTTTAGGTGTTTTCTGTACCTGTTTCATTAAAATGTAGGTCTATACATTTTTATAGTGAGAAATTGAATTCACTTAATTTATCATGCAATATCCAAATGTTGCATTGAAATAGACTTAAAACATTTTTGCTTAATAAATACAAAATTCGCACATATAGTGCGAAAAATGCTTTCTCTTTTAGTCATGTATTTTAGATTACGTTAATCTGTGTAAATTATTGTTGTTCAAATTAGAAAAGAGAGAGAGAGCTAAAACGACAAATAAGAAAGAGAGAAAGAAAGAACACAGAAAAGGCAAAAAAAAGGAAAATTGGTTTACAAAATAATTCATTCATTATCTGTTTACCCTCCTGTTATGTAGGACTTACACACCCCAGGGCTTACAAGCGGGTGCCTGGGGTCAGAGGCCCGTCGAGGAGCAGACACTCATGGATCAGACAGAGCATCCAGGATGGGTGATCAGCCCGATACCTGGTATGGGATGAAGGAAGTAGATGAAACGAAATTTTGTTGAAATGGATGAAAAGAAAGGTGATGATGGAGCAGTTGGTGGAATGAATGGCGGGGGAAACCGGAGAACCCGGAGAAAACCCGCCCAGACGCCGCTTCGTCCACCACAAATCCCACATGCAGGTCCCTGGGATTGAACCCGGGCCGCCTCGGTGGGAGGCGAGCAGTCTAACCACTCGGCCACGGCGCCGCCTGTTTTACAAAATAAACATATTTATATTAGGCCGCTCTCATTAGCTGTGGATGGATGTCAGAGCATTCGTTTTGCCATATATATTTCATGATTTAATACTGTTTTATGCTGAAGTTGTAATTTTGGTATTAAGTATCCAATCAGGTATTTAACTTTGTGACGGAAACCACGAAAAAAACCCAGTCAGATTGGCAGGTTTTTTTACGGCCTGAACCATCCTACTCGGTCGCGTTTTGTTTTCATGCGAAGTTAGTATATGAATCAGACCATGCTAGAGTGAGTGCAAGACTGGTGTCCGTTTTCGTTTTCCAAGATGCTAATACATATCTATATATAAAGAGAGTTGTCTTTTATATAAAAATGGAGGAGGCAAGAAAAGGGTAAATAAAAAAGTTAGATGGGAAGGTGGCGCGGAGACTAGACCCTGTGGACCGCGGGCAAATAGAGGGTTCGCGACGGGTGTGACAAGTATCGGATTTTATTCCCTTACTGCAGAACTGTCAAATGCAGGTAACCCCGTGGTTGCCAACTGTATAACTAGAAAGCGGGAGGACATTAAGAAGGTTCTGACAGACCATGAAATACGTGCTTTAAAAAACGACAAATCTGATGTTTCTCTACTCTTGAACAAACTATTTTTACAAACGCTTATTCTCCATCTACTTCACGTTAATTCAGACAAACATTTGCAGAAACTATCTTATTGCTAATTTTCTTGTAGCTGTAAGGGGATATGGTAGGCTTTAAGCGATAGTCAAATATTTTAAGAGCTAGTTGCTATGTGGAGCATTCCATTCTCTTTGTATGTACAGGTCATTGAAAAACAAATAACGGATTCCCATTTGAGAATGGTATTATTGGAAAATTAAAAAAAAATAACAAGGAATATATCGGAAATGGTTCACTCCACAAAAAATACCATATGACATAAATTGTGTGTTTTAATGTGATCTACACTTTTTGTGTAGAATCATTTTGCCTACCTCTTACGGTTTACCAGTTATGCAAAAGCCATTCAGAAAGAACACTTTTAGGGACATTCCCAGAAAATTCAAGATATACATTTTATTTTTTATGAAAATATCTTAAATATATGTTTTAATTATAATCGTTAGAGGCATTTTTGAGAAAATCAAAATTTCATGTAATGGGAGTCTGGATTGGGGGGGTTCTTTAAAATCTTCGTGGCGCATCTTGAACGATACTGAACCTAAATACCAAGTTTGGTATTCATCCGACTTTTCACTTTTGAGTTATGCTGTTTATTGATACATACATACTGACCTTTTTCTAAAAGCGTCTATTTTGATTTCGGGGGGTCTCAAAACATGCATTTCCTGTGAAATCTCGGTATTAATTTTTGGGTGGAATGCAATGCTTCCCCTAATTACTATACGTAGTACATAAAATAAAAATGGTATATGCCACACGTGCTAAAACTGGTTTTATTTTGCGAGTAGGAATGTTTTCGAAACGAAGGCCGTCTTTTACCCCTAGTATCATAATCTACTATTAAAGACACTACTATAAAAAAATCAACGTGTAATTTTGCAGACATATTAAAAACTGTTCAGTGAAAGTTTTTATGAGTTTCATTATCATATTTGAATTATTTTAGATTTTATAAGTACAACAATATATCTTGCTCCCTTCATGCGTTAGACGTTTCTGTCTGTAGCAATCTACTCGTACATATCCTGTTCGTGACACCTTTAATTTGGTCTCAAGAGATGAAGACTTTCATTGAAAAATTAATCGCCTGGCCGCGTTACGAGCGCTGCAAGGTGATGGGGCTATCCATCATTAATACCATGCGCTCAATTTATAGACGGGCCAGAGATCGCATATATGCGTACTGAGTTTGACTCAAGCGTATAGCTATGACCTTATAATTGAAGTAAGCGAACTTGAGCCAGCGCTGCATTGTTCTTCCCTCTCGCTCTATTGTTTTACAGCCTGTTCCATAGGTACTTATCCTTTCTTTCCTGGAACAGTAAATATTACGCAAAGTAGCATCAGTAATATATTATCGCGTCGAACAAAGCAATTATGATCATACTTTGAATAAGTAAACTGTAAAACCTGCGTACATGTAAAACAATATAATTATGACTACACACATGTAAAACTACGCTAGTTGACAATTGACGCAGTATTTTAACTTTAAATGATTTCAGTCTAATTATGTAATATATAAATTCAATAACAACCCGCATTAAAGCAATATGTGTATAATATAATGTATAAAATGTATGTAACAGTCATTATATTAATGTTTATATTATTAGATACATGTTTAATAATGTTATGTGAATGTATCATGTAATTTAATAATGTAGGAACTGTGAGAGTATAGGTCAAAAGTTGCTAAAATGAGGTAACACTCAGGTAACCTT
Organism: Deroplatys truncata; assembly: GCA_030765065.1. Taxonomy (NCBI): domain Eukaryota; kingdom Metazoa; phylum Arthropoda; class Insecta; order Mantodea; family Mantidae; genus Deroplatys; species Deroplatys truncata. The sequence continues at coordinate 76,452,786 of CM060989.1, read as the reverse complement.
GAGGCAATAATGAATTGGAAAGTTTAATAATGTTACTAGTAATCCTTGGAGCAAAATAATGTAATTTTTGAGACAATTTATAAATAGCCAATCAACAACCAGAAAAAACCATAAAAGTATTCTATTGGAGTAGAATTAGCCAATCAGAAACTGAAATAGAGCAAATTGTACAAATTCAGAAGTCAGTTGCTAGTAGACAGCGTTCCTAACCGGACGTGAGACGCATCCTCGAGAATTTTAATACGTATTCAATGCGAGATGAGAATATTATAAAGTTTACGTGTTAAAAAGTTCAAGTAATTAATAAGCAATCTCACAGCTCTCTATATCAGTGAAATGTTATTTAATCGTGTGAAGGAGTAATAAAAGGAGTGAAGTAAAAAATTATGATTTGTGTAAGCCTACATTCTTCAGCCGCACCACTCCCTGCTAAGAGAAACATGTTTCTACAAATTAATACTGACGCAGCCGAGGCACACATAAATATATATAATATTTAAAGAAAACTTTAAAATACAGAGTTGATTCCTAAACGTTGAGGCGAAGGCCACCGGAAAGTAAAGTTGTGGCGAAGGCCACTGGAAACTTTGTACCATACGTGAGACATTCAATCATCAAGTTTGGCTTTCCAACAGTGAGGCAAATCACCTTTCTCACAATACTTCTGAACTGCTGGTGTTACACTAATTGCTTCGTGGGCAAGTAGCTGCCTTAGTCCACTGCACGCTTGCAGTTCAAAGACAAAACCATTCTCCTGAGTCAACCACAGTAGTTCTTTTTACTACAGTTACCTCGGTATTTTAGCTACGTTTTTGGTGCCTTCAGTTTGAACTGTAAAGATTAGTGTTTGAACATTTTGTAGCTCAAAAGTGTAATTTTATTGAAGACATCTGTGTTGTGTGTGAATTACATTAGGTTATTATTATTAGTCCAATAAAATGCTATACGTATTAAGAACCAAACCATGCAATCATGTAAGATGTCTGATCTATAAGTTTAGGACAACGGCATCGCTAAACGCTAACTTAAGAAGCAAAAAGAAACGCTCTAATGGAGGAAAACATTGACGAAATTCGTGCATCATTCAAACGCTCTCTAAAGAAGTACCTAAGACGTGTTGCACTGAAACTGGATGTCTCAAAAGCCTCTGTTTTTAAAGCTACTAAACCTTAAAAACTGAAACTATAGAAAGAGTCTTTGACATTAAGATAAAATTATAACACACTTTACATGTTTTGGCTGTTTTTCACATCGTTCAGTTTATAAGCTTCATAAGTTTTTGAAAAATATGCCAAAATTTAACTTTTTGTACCTGGTGTTTTCAAAATTATCTTTCAAGCATAGGGTAGAGTACTTTTGTGCATACATCCATAGACTGACTTAAACTGGTGGAGTAATAAATCCGTGAAGTCGTAAAAAGCGAGCCAAAATGAGGAATTAAGGCAAAAACGTTGAAAGTTTCCAACTTTGAGATTATATTGCTCCGTCAAATTAAATCCTATTTTTACCTCAAAATCAAGTAACATACAAAAAGAAAATACTCCACTCAATGCATGCATGATACTTTTAAAACTCCAGGTACAAAAGAAGTGCAATTTTAACATATTTTTTTAAAATTTATAAAACTGATAAAATGAACTATCTAACGATCGACCGAAAACAAACTGTATTAACATTTCATCTTTATGTCCAAAAAGAAAAAAAAATAGATTTTTATCCCAATTATTTTTGCTGACGTACAGACGAATACTTTCTTGAAGTCTTATTTCCTATTCGAACGCCCAGAGTGACCAGACCGAAGGGGAAGGCTCAGTCCGCTTACTTCACTAATGTTGTTGCCTTCCTTATGCTCACTCGATAATGGAGTTGAATGATACAGTTGAAATGCAAGCGCAATGCTTTGTCGACTGTTTTACAATTAGTTTATTATTCAGCTACTGTGTATGTAGATTATGAGATATATTCTTACCTTAAAGCCATGACAATATTTCAGCATTCCTAGAATTTATATCAGAACTATTTTCTTTAAGCACAGAGTAAAGCTTGCACTGTCCATTAGTATCTCCCACCCTTCAGTCTCTGAAGGAGATCCCTAAACACTACATTACTCATCTCTTTATGATAAACACTACCAGTTTCATTTGGAATCCTGTGAGCTAATGTTTTTAAAATGGTTTTGCCTTACTCGAGTTTGGTCACTATAAATAATCGAACGAGGTTGTTTTTCTGAACTTTAAAAGAATAACCTTTATTTTATTTGTTGCTTATAATAAATAAGTTGTAATGTTTAACTAAATGTTTATACAAATGACTGAGTTCCTTGTTTCTCTCACAGAAATATTGAATGAAATTGTATATTGTTCCATTTTCCCCTCCCCCTTGGCCATGGTTTATGCAACCAGCATAAAGACATCACAATGCTTTGGAAATGATGACGTGGGTCATCGAGGGAAACAGTTAACATCCGAAGCTTCGAAAAAGTGAAGTTGTATATTTTGTTATTATTGTTATCTGCCCCACGCTTTGGGAGCCAATTTGAAGTAGATGGTTGCTTCAGTATGGAAAGCCAACTTGAAGTAGGAGTTGTATTGTAGTTCAATTGTTGGGGAGCCGAACTTGAAGTAGTTGTAACCGCACGTATGGTAAAAATGTTTCCGGTAGCCTTTGTCCAAAAAATGCTTAAAAAAATATTGACTTTGTAATTTTGACTGTTTCTTTAAATATTATATATTTATGTTTGCCTCGGCTGCGTCAGTATTATTTTTAGAGACATGAATTTCTTAACAGGGCGTGATGCAGCTGAAGAATGTAGGCTTACACAGATTATAATTTTTAGTTCACTCCTTTTTATTAATTCTTGACACGATTTAAATAACACTTCACTGATAGAGAGAGCTGTGAGATTCTTTTGTTGATTACTTGCACTTTTTAACACGTAAACTATTTTCGTCTCACAAAAAATACGTATTAAATTTCTCGAGGATTCATCTCGCGTCCGGTTAGGAACACTGTCTAAAACCAACGCGCCCAGTTATGAGCGCTGTCTACAAGCCAACTGAACCGCCTAAATTTGTAAATTTCTGTATTTGAATTTCTGATTGGCCAATCCTACTCCCATAGAATACTTTCATTTAACTAAAGCTTTTTCTGGTTGTTGATTGGCTATTTTATGAAATGTCTCAAAATTTACATTATTGTTGCTACAATAATGACTAGTAGCATTATTAAACTTTCTTACTCATTATTGCCTCAAGGTTACCTCATTGTTAGCAACTTTTAACCTATTATTCTCACAGCTCCTACATTATTAAATTACGTAATACATTCAGATAACATTATTACATGTATATAATATTATAATCATATACAATGACTGTTATATACATTTTACAAATTATTGCATACACATATTGCTTTAAGGCAATATGTGTATGTGTATATTACATACTATGTGTATATTACATACTATATACTTAGACTGAAATTATTTAAGTGTTAGAAATACTACATCAAATGATGTCGTCATGCATGACGTAATTCAACATACCACAACATAAAACGTCGTGCAGTTACCATTGGCTGGTTTGCTTCACGCCACTGACGCCAACGCCATCATGCTCATCGATAACTCCAGCAACTCCTGGGCAGGCAGCAGAGGCACTCTTCGACCAGGGACCGAGTAGCCAGCAACTAGAGATGGTGACGGCGAGATTTGGCGTAAACTACCAAGAGTAACCTTTTCTGCCTTTTCTAAATTATTTTCAATGTAGGGTAAGCTTCAAAATTTAACCTTTTTGCTCTTGGTGTTTCTAAATTCATATGTATGGGGGAAGCATTTATATTTTTCACTTCGTGTAAGTTTGCTTTGTATTAGTCGCTGTTTCACAAATATTCTCAATTTGTATGGCAACTTAAATTGAAAATAGATGAAAGAGTACATTATATTGTCGTCTCTGAGCAAATTATTTTTAAATTACACAACTTCTAAAATGTTAAAGCAAGCTGATCATGGAATTGTTAACAAATGCAACACTTTATAATAAATTGTTAACATTTGTGGGCTATGTAGATTATTGTCATTTCTTTATTTTAACGCACTGAAGCAATACACCGCTGTGGCGCGAGTTCTCGAACGAGTAAATACCCACTTAACACAGAGGGCATATGAACCAGAAGCTCGACAGTAGTTCGCTATATTTGTTGCTGATTTTCGAACAATTTGGTTGGAAGAAACGAGTCGTTATGTAAGACCAAAATAAAAAAACAGGCTCTTGAAGCGATGTCCAAATTGTTTCCGCGGCCGGTTTACAATGGTGTCTCGGAACGCGTGCATTTAGCATCGTTCTATTGCCACCTTTCGTATTGAGTCCCAGCTACCGAAATGGACTGACGGCCGAGCGGTTATAAGCAGGTACATAACACTAAGAACCTACCCAGGTTTGTATCCCGAGCACAGTGTTCATTGCGCATATTATAATTCTCCCATTTCATTTCCCATTTCCCCTAATTTCATTTCAAGGCATTTATCTCACACATAAAAACTGAAACACTCTCTTAGTTTTCAAACTAAATACGGAATAAGTAAATATTATATTCCTAAATGAAAAGGCAAACAAAAACATAAATTAACTTAATATCGGGTATGTAAACCCTCTAATAGGATTCATGTATGATGCCTAGTGAAATTTTCAGGAGAGGATACTCCCCAAGCGTCCTGTATTTGATCCAACACAACCTCTTGTCTTTTATGCCAATTTAACTCCAAAACTTTCAGCTCTGCCCACACATCTTTAAAGGTATTCAAATCTGGTGTGTAAGGAAGACAATCAATCACTGTGATATCTTGCCTTTGCGAGAACCAGTTTGAAACCTGCTGACTTGTGTGGACAGTGTGATTAACCTGCTAGAATTCAATCATTCCATCGGGATATCTGGTCCTTACAGAAGGAACCATGATGTTTTTGAGGACTGTCTATACTGGTGGCTATTTAATGTGCCCTCAAGCTACCATAATAACCTAGACTACCTCGTAACATCCAAATGCAATACTAGGCGATCCATTTGTGCCATATATTTTACGTTGTAATGCTTTCCTAGAGAGAGATAGACAATTACTTTTCTCCATTTGTAGACGAAAATGTCACCTTGTTTGTGAATATAACCCTATTTCAGTTATGGTTGACATTTTCTTCTGCAAATACGAGGATACAATCTATGATCGTCTGAAAGATGCTGTTTCTTAGCTTTGAGCAAGAGCCGTGCTGTAGTCAAACGATGCAAGACTGTGCGGTTCGACTCGGGGAAATTAGAATTACTTCTAATGGTAGAACACATGCTGGAAGGGATTGCTGTGTGCCTCTTTTAGAAGTGCGGCGTTCTGCTGAGAAGCGTCCAAACGTTTTCGACGACGAACAATCGCCTTCCTCGATAACCGCACTCACCTCGTAGCCATAGATATAGGAACTTCAAGTGCTTTTGCAGCCTGTGACACAGTGTATCCAGCAACATTCACTAACATAAGGAGAGAACATCTGCATGTAGCTTCGTCTTTATATGTGCCCTCAGCCATAGGTAAAGCCAGAGTTTGCACATCGAATATTAAGTCAATCAAATATTTTGGTTTAGTTCTTCACTTTAGAATTCTTACTAATATGACATTTATTTTGAAAACAAAAAGAGTAATTTGTATGTGTTTTTATGCATGAATGTGTTAAAATAATTAACACATATAGTATGAATAGAAAACATACGGCATTTGTATATATTTAACAAATTTAAACAATAATAATAATAATAATAAACATACACACAAAGGATTTGAAACCAGGTTGTTTCAACTACGAGATACACATGTTTCTCAGCTCTGCTACAATGCATAAAACCAAACTGAAAGACATCTTCCTAATTATCGCTAAGCTTTGAAATGAATGCAGGGTGGTATTAAATCGTGTATTGTAAACGCAGCGTCAGCGAATGCTCCCGATGTTTTCCGAATCGAACTCACTCTCTCGCACACCCTCATTTATTTTGTCTTAAGCTGTACCATATGAAATGAACGAGCAAAAAGTATGTACCTGACACCTTTATAAAGTACCTAAAATGATAAAATATATATGAAATAAAAAAAAATTAATTAAGGCACAAAACACAAAAAAGTGTCATTTCTGGGGAAATTTTTGCTATTTAGCCTGTACTTAAAGCCCGCGAGTTGCTAAAAGCTGGTCTGGTTGTATCGCAAGCTGGTTTTTATAAACGAAAAACGTAGCCCAGTAGGGCTGTCAGTTCCATAACTCCCAAGGTCCGTTTATAACCTGTGATTTTGTAGTACCTAGGTTCCATTTAGAGCATTAGAGTGAATGTGACTTCTTATGCTATCGATTCTGTTGGGTTCTCCGGCAGAAGACAAACTCAGCGTTTCGAAGCAAGAGGGAAGGGGGTGCTTAGATCCATAGGATATCCTGAGAGTACGATTTCTCTGGAGATAAGGTAAAAGCTTCACTTCCGAGGTCAAAAGTGTGTCCATTAAAGAAATGTGGGAGTGCAGGTTAAATAGAAATATCTTGTCAAAATGATTTAGAGCGAAATATTTGGATATTCAGAAGAAAACCTGAGCTTTAATACAACATGTGTGCATCTAATCTACACAAATAAACAAAGAGAAAAATGTAGTGTGTGTGTGTGTGTTTAGTATTTAGGGCAATCTCAAAAACCACTTGACCAATTTTGATCATTCTTTCGCCGGCCCAGTTTATTCTGGCGGACATAGGGACATGCTATAAAACACCTGAATTAATTTCACAAATTACTAAAAGATTAAAAAGGATATATAAAACCTTTGTACTTGAATAAGAACCCACGGGAGTTACATGCTTACGAAAACAATCTGATGTGTTGCACTCACATGACTTTCCCTACTATTGTAAAACTATTTTTACAAACGCTTATTCTCCATTTACTTCATGTTAATCGAGATGTTAATCTTATTGCTAATTTTCTTATAGGTGCAACGGGAATATGGTATATGAGATAATTTGTGTGTTTTAACGAGCTCTACAGTTTTTGTGTAGAAAATTTTTTTCTATCTCTTAACGGTTTACCAGTTATGTGAAAGTCATTCAAAATGAGGAGACATTTTTGAGACATTTCTAGAAAATTCAAGATGTACATTTCAGTTGCCATGAAAACATCTTAAACACGTGATATTTTAATCAAAATCGTTAAAACATTTTTGAGAACATTAAAATTTTCGAAAAATGTTCCATGTAAAGGATAGTCTGTGGTGGGGGTATTTTCTTGAAAATATTCTTGTCGCATCCGTGGAAGATACTAAACTCAAATACCAAGTTTCTTAGTTATCCGACTTTTCGTTTCTGAGTTATGTTGTTCACAGACAGACACACACACACACACACACACACACACACACACACACACACACACACACACAACCACACACACACGGACTGTTTCCAAAAATGCTTTATTTGGATTCAGAGCACTTCAAAGCATGTATTTCCGGTGAAATCTCGGTATCGAATTTTCGTAACAATAATTTGTATAGTCACTAATAAACGATCGAAGTCACTTTTTGAGACAGTTTGCTGAATGAGAAGTGAAATGCGTGCGAATGCAACACATGAGATTTTTTCCACCTACGAGGTTGACGTAGGTTTAATTTAAACTTCCAATGAATATTTTTGTTTCTCCAAAGCGCGGGAGGTTCTGACGTGGTCAGCACCATAATTGCTTTCTACTGGATACCTATTTTATGCAAAACCACTTTTTCAATATCTCTTCAATTTCGCGGCAGTCGCGGTAAACTGGAATTTGAGTGGTGATATTTGAGCTATTTTCATTCAGATACCGTAGAATTATGCGGCGAAACAGGAATGTTATGTTTTATTGAAGAGCAAAAAGCAGAAGCATCAGAAATGGTACAGCATGTCCAAATACCTCAACTGTGCACATTCGTGTGTTGGCGGGATTCCTTTTTAATCAAACATGTTCTGGAAGTTAGCGACGTGGAAGAACCCTGCATCAGTGCAGCACTGGTTCGTCTGTTGGCGGGATTCCTTTTTAATCAAATGTTCTGGAAGTTAGCGACGTGGAAGAACCCTGCATCAGTGCAGCACTGGTTCGTCTGTTGGCGGGGTTCCTTTTTAATCAAACATGTTCTGGAAGTTAGCGACGTGGAAGAACCCTGCATCAGTGCAGCACTGGTTCGTGTGTTGGCGGGATTCCTTTTTAATCAAACATGTTCTGGAAGTTAGCGACGTGGAAGAACCCTGCATCAGTGCAGCACTGGTTCGTCTGTTGGCGGGGTTCCTTTCTAATCAAACATGTTCTGGAAGTTAGCGACGTGGAAGAACCCTGCATCAGTGCAGCACTGGTTCGTCTGTTGGCGGGGTTCCTTTTTAATCAAACATGTTCTGGAAGTTAGCGGCGTGGAAGAACCCTGCATCAGTGCAGCACTGGTTCGTGTGTTGGCGGGATTCCTTTTTAATCAAACATGTTCTGGAAGTTAGCGACGTGGAAGAACCCTGCATCAGTGCAGCACTGGTTCGTCTGTTGGCGGGATTCCTTTTTAATCAAATATGTTCTGGAAGTTAGAGGCGTGGAAGAACCCTGCATCAGTGCAGCACTGGTTCGTGTGTTGGCGGGATTCCTTTTTAATCAAATGTTCTGGAAGTTAGAGGCGTGGAAGAACCCTGCATCAGTGCCGCACTGGTTCGTGTGTTGGCGGGATTCCTTTTTAATCAAACATGTTCTGGAAGTTAGCGACATGGAAGAACCCTGCATCAGTGCAGCACTGGTTCGTGTGTTGGCGGGATTCCTTTTTAATCAAATGTTCTGGAAGTTAGAGGCGTGGAAGAACCCTGCATCAGTGCAGCACTGGTTCGTGTGTTGGCGGGATTCCTTTTTAATCAAATGTTCTGGAAGTTAGAGGCGTGGAAGAACCCTGCATCAGTGCAGCACTGGTTCGTCTGTTGGCGGGATTCCTTTTTAATCAAACATGTTCTGGAAGTTAGCGACGTGGAAGAACCCTGCATCAGTGCAGCACTGGTTCGTGTGTTGGCGGGATTCCTTTTTAATCAAACATGTTCTGGAAGTTAGCGACGTGGAAGAACCCTGCATCAGTGCAGCACTGGTTCGTGTGTTGGCGGGCTTCCTTTTTAATCAAACATGTTCTGGAAGTTAGCGGCGTGGAAGAACCCTGCATCAGTGCCGCGCTGGTTCTTGTGTTGGCGGGATTCCGTTTTAATCAAATGTTCTGGAAGTTAGCGGCGTGGAAGAACCCTGCATCAGTGCAGCACTGGTTCGTGTGTTGGCGGGATTCCGTTTTAATCATATGTTCCGGAACTTAGCGGCGTGGAAGAACCCTACATCAGTGCAGCACTGGTTCGTGTATTGGCGGGGTTCCTTTCTAATCAAATGTTCTGGAAGTTAGCGACGTGGAAGAACCCTGCATCAGTGCAGCACTGGTTCGTGTGTTGGCGGGAGTCCTTTTTAATCAAATGTTCTGGAAGTTAGCGACGTGGAAGAACCCTGCATCAGTGCAGCGCTGGTTCGTGTGTTGGCGGGATTCCTTTTTAATCAAATGTTCTGGAAGTTAGCGACGTGGAAGAACCCTGCATCAGTGCAGCACTGGTTCGTATGTTGGCGGGATTCCTTTTTAATCAAATGTTCTGGAAGTTAGAGGCGTGGAAGAACCCTGCATCAGTGCAGCACTGGTTCGTGTGTTGGCGGGATTCCTTTTTAATCAAATGTTCTGGAAGTTAGCGACGTGGAAGAACCCTGCATCAGTGCAGCACTGGTTCGTCTGTTGGCGGGGTTCCTTTCTAATCAAATATGTTCTGGAAGTAAGCGACGCGGAAGAACCTTGCATCAGTGCAGCACTGGTTCGTGTGTTGGCGGGATTCCTTTTTAATTAAATGTTCTGGAAGTTAGCGGCGTGGAAGAACCCTGCATCAGTGCAGCACTGGTTCGTGTGTTGGCGGGATTCCTTATTAATCAAACATGTTCTGGAAGTTAGCGACGTGGAAGAACCCTGCATCAGTGCAGCACTGGTTCGTCTCTTGGCGGGGTTCCTTTCTAATGAAATATGTTCTGGAAGTAAGCGACGTGGAAGAACCTTGCATCAGTGCAGCACTGGTTCGTGTGTTGGCGGGATTCCTTTTTAATCAAATGTTCTGTAAGTTAGCGGCGTGGAAGAACCCTGCATCAGTGCAGCACTGGTTCGTGTGTTGGCGGGATTCCTTTTTAATCAAATGTTCTGGAAGTTAGCGACGTGGAAGAACCCTGCATCAGTGCAGCACTGGTTCGTGTGTTGGCGGGATTCCTTTTTAATCAAATGTTCTGGAAGTTAGCGGCGTGGAAGAACCTTGCATCAGTGCAGCACTGGTTCGTGTGTTGGCGGGATTCCTTTTTAATCAAATGTTCTGGAAGTTAGCGGCGTGGAAGAACCCTGCATCAGTGCAGCACTGGTTCGTGTGTTGGCGGGATTCCTTTTTAATCAAATGTTCTGGAAGTTAGCGGCGTGGAAGAACCTTGCATCAGTGCAGCACTGGTTCGTGTGTTGGCGGGATTCCTTTTTAATCAAATGTTCTGGAAGTTAGCGGCGTGGAAGAACCCTGCATCAGTGCAGCACTGGTTCGTGTGTTGGCGGGATTCCTTTTTAATCAAACATGTTCTGGAAGTTAGCGACGTGGAAGAACCCTGCATCAGTGCAGCACTGGTTCGTCTGTTGGCGGGATTCCTTTTTAATCAAATGTTCTGGAAGTTAGAGGCGTGGAAGAACCCTGCATCAGTGAAGCACTGGTACGTGTGTTGGCGGGATTCCTTTTTAATCAAATGCTCTGGAAGTTAGCGACGTGGAAGAACCCTGCATCAGTGCAGCACTGGTTCGTGTGTTGGCGGGATTCCTTTTTAACCAAATGTTCTGGAAGTTAGCGACGTGGAAGAACCCTGCATCAGTGCAGCACTGGTTCGTGTGTTGGCGGGATTCCTTTTTAATCAAATGTTCTGGAAGTTAGAGGCGTGGAAGAACCCTGCATCAGTGCAGCACTGGTTCGTGTGTTGGCGGGATTCCTTTTTAATCAAACATGTTCTGGAAGTTAGCGACGTGGAAGAACCCTGCATCAGTGCAGCACTGGTTCGTCTGTTGGCGGGATTCCTTTTTAATCAAATGTTCTGGAAGTTAGAGGCGTGGAAGAACCCTGCATCAGTGCAGCACTGGTTCGTGTGTTGGCGGGATTCCTTTTTAATCAAATGTTCTGGAAGTTAGCGACGTGGAAGAACCCTGCATCAGTGCAGCACTGGTTCGTGTGTTGGCGGGAGTCCTTTTTGATCAAATGTTCTGGAAGTTAGCGACGTGGAAGAACCCTGCATCAGTGCAGCGCTGGTTCGTGTGTTGGCGGGATTCCTTTTTAATCAAACATGTTCTGGAAGTTAGCGACGTGGAAGAACCCTGCATCAGTGCAGCACTGGTTCGTGTGTTGGCGGGCTTCCTTTTTAATCAAACATGTTCTGGAAGTTAGCGACGTGGAAGAACCCTGCATCAGTGCAGCACTGGTTCGTCTGTTGGCGGGATTCCTTTTTAATCAAATATGTTCTGGAAGTTAGAGGCGTGGAAGAACCCTGCATCAGTGCAGCACTGGTTCGTGTGTTGGCGGGATTCCTTTTTAATCAAATGTTCTGGAAGTTAGAGACGTGGAAGAACCCTGCATCAGTGCCGCACTGGTTCGTGTGTTGGCGGGACTCCTTTTTAATCAAACATGTTCTGGAAGTTAGCGACATGGAAGAACCCTGCATCAGTGCAGCACTGGTTCGTGTGTTGGCGGGATTCCTTTTTAATCAAATGTTCTGGAAGTTAGAGGCGTGGAAGAACCCTGCATCAGTGCAGCACTGGTTCGTCTGTTGGCGGGATTCCTTTTTAATCAAATGTTCTGGAAGTTAGAGGCGTGGAAGAACCCTGCATCAGTGCAGCACTGGTTCGTCTGTTGGCGGGATTCCTTTTTAATCAAACATGTTCTGGAAGTTAGCGACGTGGAAGAACCCTGCATCAGTGCAGCACTGGTTCGTGTGTTGGCGGGATTCCTTTTTAATCAAACATGTTCTGGAAGTTAGCGACGTGGAAGAACCCTGCATCAGTGCAGCACTGGTTCGTGTGTTGGCGGGCTTCCTTTTTAATCAAACATGTTCTGGAAGTTAGCGGCGTGGAAGAACCCTGCATCAGTGCCGCGCTGGTTCTTGTGTTGGCGGGATTCCGTTTTAATCAAATGTTCTGGAAGTTAGCGGCGTGGAAGAACCCTGCATCAGTGCAGCACTGGTTCGTGTGTTGGCGGGATTCCGTTTTAATCATATGTTCCGGAACTTAGCGGCGTGGAAGAACCCTACATCAGTGCAGCACTGGTTCGTGTATTGGCGGGGTTCCTTTCTAATCAAATGTTCTGGAAGTAAGCGACGTGGAAGAACCCTGCATCAGTGCCGCACTGGTTCGTGTGTTGGCGGGATTCCTTTTTAATCAAACATGTTCTGGAAGTTAGCGACGTGGAAGAACCCTGCATCAGTGCAGCACTGGTTCGTCTGTTGGCGGGATTCCTTTTTAATCAAATGTTCTGGAAGTTAGAGGCGTGGAAGAACCCTGCATCAGTGCAGCACTGGTTCGTGTGTTGGCGGGATTCCTTTTTAATCAAACATGTTCTGGAAGTTAGCGACGTGGAAGAACCCTGCATCAGTGCTGCACTGGTTCGTGTGTTGGCGGGATTCCGTTTTAATCAAATGTTCTGGAAGTTAGCGACGTGGAAGAACCCTGCATCAGTGCCGCACTGGTTCGTCTGTTGGCGAGGTTCCTTTCTAATCAAATATGTTCTGGAAGTAAGCGACGTGGAAGAACCTTGCATCAGTGCAGCACTGGTTCGTCTGTTGGCGGGATTCCTTTTTAATCAAATGTTCTGGAAGTTAGAGGCGTGGAAGAACCCTGCATCAGTGCAGCACTGGTTCGTGTGTTGGCGGGATTCCTTTTTAATCAAACATGTTCTGGAAGTTAGCGACGTGGAAGAACCCTGCATCAGTGCAGCACTGGTTCGTTTGTTGGCGGGATTCCTTTTTAATCAAATGTTCTGGAAGTTAGAGGCGTGGAAGAACCCTGCATCAGTGCAGCACTGGTTCGTGTGTTGGCGGGATTCCTTTTTAATCAAATGTTCTGGAAGTTAGCGACGTGGAAGAACCCTGCATCAGTGCAGCACTGGTTCGTGTGTTGGCGGGAGTCCTTTTTAATCAAATGTTCTGGAAGTTAGCGACGTGGAAGAACCCTGCATCAGTGCAGCGCTGGTTCGTGTGTTGGCGGGATTCCTTTTTAATCAAATGTTCTGGAAGTTAGCGACGTGGAAGAACCCTGCATCAGTGCAGCACTGGTTCGTGTGTTGGCGGGATTCCTTTTTAATCAAATGTTCTGGAAGTTAGAGGCGTGGAAGAACCCTGCATCAGTGCAGCACTGGTTCGTGTGTTGGCGGGATTCCTTTTTAATCAAATGTTCTGGAAGTTAGCGACGTGGAAGAACCCTGCATCAGTGCAGCACTGGTTCGTCTGTTGGCGGGGTTCCTTTCTAATCAAATATGTTCTGGAAGTAAGCGACGCGGAAGAACCTTGCATCAGTGCAGCACTGGTTCGTGTGTTGGCGGGATTCCTTTTTAATCAAATGTTCTGGAAGTTAGCGGCGTGGAAGAACCCTGCATCAGTGCAGCACTGGTTCGTGTGTTGGCGGGATTCCTTATTAATCAAACATGTTCTGGAAGTTAGCGACGTGGAAGAACCCTGCATCAGTGCAGCACTGGTTCGTCTGTTGGCGGGGTTCCTTTCTAATCAAATATGTTCTGGAAGTAAGCGACGTGGAAGAACCTTGCATCAGTGCAGCACTGGTTCGTGTGTTGGCGGGATTCCTTTTTAATCAAATGTTCTGTAAGTTAGCGGCGTGGAAGAACCCTGCATCAGTGCAGCACTGGTTCGTGTGTTGGCGGGATTCCTTTTTAATCAAATGTTCTGGAAGTTAGCGACGTGGAAGAACCCTGCATCAGTGCAGCACTGGTTCGTGTGTTGGCGGGATTCCTTTTTAATCAAATGTTCTGGAAGTTAGCGGCGTGGAAGAACCTTGCATCAGTGCAGCACTGGTTCGTGTGTTGGCGGGATTCCTTTTTAATCAAATGTTCTGGAAGTTAGCGGCGTGGAAGAACCCTGCATCAGTGCAGCACTGGTTCGTGTGTTGGCGGGATTCCTTTTTAATCAAATGTTCTGGAAGTTAGCGGCGTGGAAGAACCTTGCATCAGTGCAGCACTGGTTCGTGTGTTGGCGGGATTCCTTTTTAATCAAATGTTCTGGAAGTTAGCGGCGTGGAAGAACCCTGCATCAGTGCAGCACTGGTTCGTGTGTTGGCGGGTTTCCTTTTTAATCAAACATGTTCTGGAAGTTAGCGACGTGGAAGAACCCTGCATCAGTGCAGCACTGGTTCGTCTGTTGGCGGGATTCCTTTTTAATCAAATGTTCTGGAAGTTAGAGGCGTGGAAGAACCCTGCATCAGTGAAGCACTGGTTCGTGTGTTGGCGGGATTCCTTTTTAATCAAATGTTCTGGAAGTTAGCGACGTGGAAGAACCCTGCATCAGTGCAGCACTGGTTCGTGTGTTGGCGGGATTCCTTTTTAATCAAATGTTCTGGAAGTTAGCGACGTGGAAGAACCCTGCATCAGTGCAGCACTGGTTCGTGTGTTGGCGGGATTCCTTTTTAATCAAATGTTCTGGAAGTTAGAGGCGTGGAAGAACCCTGCATCAGTGCAGCACTGGTTCGTGTGTTGGCGGGATTCCTTTTTAATCAAACATGTTCTGGAAGTTAGCGACGTGGAAGAACCCTGCATCAGTGCAGCACTGGTTCGTCTGTTGGCGGGATTCCTTTTTAATCAAATGTTCTGGAAGTTAGAGGCGTGGAAGAACCCTGCATCAGTGCAGCACTGGTTCGTGTGTTGGCGGGATTCCTTTTTAATCAAATGTTCTGGAAGTTAGCGACGTGGAAGAACCCTGCATCAGTGCAGCACTGGTTCGTGTGTTGGCGGGAGTCCTTTTTGATCAAATGTTCTGGAAGTTAGCGACGTGGAAGAACCCTGCATCAGTGCAGCGCTGGTTCGTGTGTTGGCGGGATTCCTTTTTAATCAAATGTTCTGGAAGTTAGCGACGTGGAAGAACCCTGCATCAGTGCAGCACTGGTTCGTGTGTTGGCGGGATTCCTTTTTAATCAAATGTTCTGGAAGTTAGAGGCGTGGAAGAACCCTGCATCAGTGCAGCACTGGTTCGTGTGTTGGCGGGATTCCTTTTTAATCAAATGTTCTGGAAGTTAGCGACGTGGAAGAACCCTGCATCAGTGCAGCACTGGTTCGTCTGTTGGCGGGGTTCCTTTCTAATCAAATATGTTCTGGAAGTAAGCGACGCGGAAGAACCTTGCATCAGTGCAGCACTGGTTCGTGTGTTGGCGGGATTCCTTTTTAATCAAATGTTCTGGAAGTTAGCGGCGTGGAAGAACCCTGCATCAGTGCAGCACTGGTTCGTGTGTTGGCGGGATTCCTTATTAATCAAACATGTTCTGGAAGTTAGCGACGTGGAAGAACCCTGCATCAGTGCAGCACTGGTTCGTCTGTTGGCGGGGTTCCTTTCTAATCAAATATGTTCTGGAAGTAAGCGACGTGGAAGAACCTTGCATCAGTGCAGCACTGGTTCGTGTGTTGGCGGGATTCCTTTTTAATCAAATGTTCTGTAAGTTAGCGGCGTGGAAGAACCCTGCATCAGTGCAGCACTGGTTCGTGTGTTGGCGGGTTTCCTTTTTAATCAAATGTTCTGGAAGTTAGCGACGTGGAAGAACCCTGCATCAGTGAAGCACTGGTTCGTGTGTTGGCGGGATTCCTTTTTAATCAAATGTTCTGGAAGTTAGCGGCGTGGAAGAACCTTGCATCAGTGCAGCACTGGTTCGTGTGTTGGCGGGATTCCTTTTTAATCAAATGTTCTGGAAGTTAGCGGCGTGGAAGAACCCTGCATCAGTGCAGCACTGGTTCGTGTGTTGGCGGGATTCCTTTTTAATCAAATGTTCTGGAAGTTAGCGGCGTGGAAGAACCTTGCATCAGTGCAGCACTGGTTCGTGTGTTGGCGGGATTCCTTTTTAATTAAATGTTCTGGAAGTTAGCGGCGTGGAAGAACCCTGCATCAGTGCAGCACTGGTTCGTGTGTTGGCGGGATTCCTTTTTAATCAAACATGTTCTGGAAGTTAGCGACGTGGAAGAACCCTGCATCAGTGCAGCACTGGTTCGTCTGTTGGCGGGATTCCTTTTTAATCAAATGTTCTGGAAGTTAGAGGCGTGGAAGAACCCTGCATCAGTGAAGCACTGGTTCGTGTGTTGGCGGGATTCCTTTTTAATCAAATGTTCTGGAAGTTAGCGACGTAGAAGAACCCTGCATCAGTGCAGCACTGGTTCGTGTGTTGGCGGGATTCCTTTTTAATCAAATGTTCTGGAAGTTAGCGACGTGGAAGAACCCTGCATCAGTGCAGCACTGGTTCGTGTGTTGGCGGGATTCCTTTTTAATCAAATGTTCTGGAAGTTAGAGGCGTGGAAGAACCCTGCATCAGTGCAGCACTGGTTCGTGTGTTGGCGGGATTCCTTTTTAATCAAATGTTCTGGAAGTTAGCGACGTGGAAGAACCCTGCATCAGTGCAGCACTGGTTCGTCTGTTGGCGGGGTTCCTTTCTAATCAAATATGTTCTGGAAGTAAGCGACGCGGAAGAACCTTGCATCAGTGCAGCACTGGTTCGTGTGTTGGCGGGATTCCTTTTTAATCAAATGTTCTGGAAGTTAGCGGCGTGGAAGAACCCTGCATCAGTGCAGCACTGGTTCGTGTGTTGGCGGGATTCCTTATTAATCAAACATGTTCTGGAAGTTAGCGACGTGGAAGAACCCTGCATCAGTGCAGCACTGGTTCGTCTGTTGGCGGGGTTCCTTTCTAATCAAATATGTTCTGGAAGTAAGCGACGCGGAAGAACCTTGCATCAGTGCAGCACTGGTTCGTGTGTTGGCGGGATTCCTTTTTAATCAAATGTTCTGGAAGTTAGCGACGTGGAAGAACCCTGCATCAGTGCAGCACTGTTTCGTCTGTTGGCGGGGTTCCTTTCTAATCAAATATGTTCTGCAAGTAAGCGACGCGGAAGAACCTTGCATCAGTGCAGCACTGGTTCGTGTGTTGGCGGGATTCCTTTTTAATCAAATGTTCTGGAAGTTAGCGGCGTGGAAGAACCCTGCATCAGTGCAGCACTGGTTCGTGTGTTGGCGGGATTCCTTATTAATCAAATGTTCTGGAAGTCAGCGGCGTGGAAGAACTCTGCATCAGTGCCGCACTGGTTCGTGTTGGCGGGATTCCGTTTTAATCAAATGTTCTGGAAGTAAGCGACGTGGAAGAACCCTGCATCAGTGCCGCACTGGTTCTTGTGTTGGCGGGATTCCTTTTTAATCAAATTTTCTGGAAGTTAGCGGCGTGGAAGAACCCTGCATCAGTACAGCACTGGTTCGTCTGTTGGCGGGATTCCTTTTTAATCAAACATGTTCTGGAAGTTAGCGACGTGGAAGAACCCTGCATCAGTGCAGCACTGGTTCGTCTGTTGGCGGGATTCCTTTTTAATCAAATGTTCTGGAAGTTAGAGGCGTGGAAGAACCCTGCATCAGTGCAGCACTGGTTCGTGTGTTGGCGGGATTCCTTTTTAATCAAATGTTCTGGAAGTTAGCGCCGTGGAAGAACCCTGCATCAGTGCAGCACTGGTTCGTCTGTTGGCGGGATTCCTTTTTAATCAAATGTTCTGGAAGTTAGAGGCGTGGAAGAACCCTGCATCAGTGCAGCACTGGTTCGTGTGTTGGCGGGATTCCTTTTTAATCAAACATGTTCTGGAAGTTAGCGGCGTGGAAGAACTCTGCATCAGTGCAGCACTGGTTCGTCTGTTGGCGGGGTTCCTTTCTAATCAAATATGTTCTGGATGTAAGCGACGTGGAAGAACCTTGCATCAGTGCAGCACTGGTTCGTGTGTTGGCGGGATTCCTTTTTAATCAAAGGTTCTGGAAGTTAGCGGCGTGGAAGAACTCTGCATCAGTGCAGCACTGGTTCGTCTGTTGGCGGGGTTCCTTTCTAATAAATATGTTCTGGAAGTAAGCGACGTGGAAGAACCTTGCATCAGTGCAGCACTGGTTCGTGTGTTGGCGGGATTCCTTTTTAATCAAATGTTCTGGAAGTTAGCGGCGTGGAAGAACCCTGCATCAGTGCAGCACTGGTTCGTGTGTTGGCGGGATTCCTTTTTAATCAAATGTTCTGGAAGTCAGCGGCGTGGAAGAACTCTGCATCAGTGCCGCACTGGTTCGTGTGTTGGCAGGATTCCGTTTTAATCAAATGTTCTGGAAGTTAGCGACGTGGAAGAACCCTGCATCAGTGCCGCACTGGTTCGTGTGTTGGCGGGATTCCTTTTTAATCAAATGTTCTGGAAGTTAGCGGCTTGGAAGAACCCTGCATCAGTGCAGCACTGGTTCGTCTGTTGGCGGGATTCCTTTTTAATCAAATGTTCTGGAAGTTAGCGACGTGGAAGAACCCTGCATCAGTGCCGCGCTGGTTCGTGTGTTGGCGGGATTCCGTTTTAATTAAATGTTCTGGAAGTTAGCGGCGTGGAAGAACCCTGCATCAGTGCAGCACTGGTTCGTGTGTTGGCGGGATTCCGTTTTAATCATATGTTCCGGAAGTTAGCGGCGTGGAAGAACCCTACATCAGTGCAGCACTGGTTCGTGTATTGGCGGGGTTCCTTTCTAATCAAATGTTCTGGAAGTTAGCGGCGTGGAAGAACCCTGCATCAGTGCAGCACTCGTTCGTGTGTTGGCGGGGTTCCTTTCTAATCATATGTTCCGGAAGTTAGCGGCGTGGAAGAACCCTGCATCAGTGCAGCACTGGTTCGTCTGTTGGCGGGATTCCTTTTTAATCAAATGTTCTGGAAGTTAGAGGCGTGGAAGAACCCTGCATCAGTGCAGCACTGGTTCGTGTGTTGGCGGGATTCCTTTTTAATCAAACATGTTCTGGAAGTTAGCGGCGTGGAAGAACTCTGCATCAGTGCAGCACTGGTTCGTCTGTTGGCGGGGTTCCTTTCTAATCAAATATGTTCTGGATGTAAGCGACGTGGAAGAACCTTGCATCAGTGCAGCACTGGTTCGTGTGTTGGCGGGATTCCTTTTTAATCAAAGGTTCTGGAAGTTAGCGGCGTGGAAGAACTCTGCATCAGTGCAGCACTGGTTCGTCTGTTGGCGGGGTTCCTTTCTAATCAAATATGTTCTGGAAGTAAGCGACGTGGAAGAACCTTGCATCAGTGCAGCACTGGTTCGTGTGTTGGCGGGATTCCTTTTTAATCAAATGTTCTGGAAGTTAGCGGCGTGGAAGAACCCTGCATCAGTGCAGCACTGGTTCGTGTGTTGGCGGGATTCCTTTTTAATCAAATGTTCTGGAAGTCAGCGGCGTGGAAGAACTCTGCATCAGTGCCGCACTGGTTCGTGTGTTGGCAGGATTCCGTTTTAATCAAATGTTCTGGAAGTTAGCGACGTGGAAGAACCCTGCATCAGTGCAGCACTGGTTCGTGTGTTGGCGGGATTCCGTTTTAATCATATGTTCCGGAAGTTAGCGGCGTGGAAGAACCCTACATCAGTGCAGCACTGGTTCGTGTATTGGCGGGGTTCCTTTCTAATCAAATGTTCTGGAAGTTAGCGGCGTGGAAGAACCCTGCATCAGTGCAGCACTCGTTCGTGTGTTGGCGGGGTTCCTTTCTAATCATATGTTCCGGAAGTTAGCGGCGTGGAAGAACCCTGCATCAGTGCAGCACTGGTTCGTCTGTTGGCGGGATTCCTTTTTAATCAAATGTTCTGGAGGTTAGAGGCGTGGAAGAACCCTGCATCAGTGCAGCACTCGTTCGTGTGTTGGCGGGGTTCCTTTCTAATCATATGTTCCGGAAGTTAGCGGCGTGGAAGAACCCTGCATCAGTGCAGCACTCGTTCGTGTGTTGGCGGGGTTCCTTTCTAATCAAATGTTCTGGAAGTTAGCGGCGTGGAAGAACCCTGCATCAGTGCAGCACTGGTTCGCCTGTTGGTGGATTACTCTAGAAACATGTTCTGGAGGTTAGCAACGTGGAAGAACCCTGCATCAGTGCCGCACTGGTTCGTGTGTTGGCGGATTCCGTTTTAATCAAATGTTCTGGAAGTTATCGGCGTGGAAGAACCCTGCATCAGTGCAGCACTCGTTCGTGTGTTGGCGGGGTTCCTTTCTAATCAAATGTTCTGGAGGTTAGCGGCGTGGAAGAACTCTGTATCAGTGCAGCACTGGTTTGCCTGTTGGTGGATTACTCTAGAAACATGTTCTGGAAGTTAGCAACGTGGAAGAACCCTGCATCAGTGCCGCACTGGTTCGTGTTTTTGCCGTATTCCTTTTTAATCAAACATGTTCTGGAAGTTAGCGACGTGGAAGAACCGTGCATCAGTGCCGCACTGGTTGAGCGCATATCTGTCAGTTCACTGGGAAGACAACCAAATTAAGACAGCGTGCATTGTTGTATATTAAAATCTTATGCGAGGCATCCACATGCCTTACTCTCTTACTCCTTTGCGCACAAAGGGAATGTGAGGTAACATGATCAGAGCATTAGGGACAATCAAACTGTGGGATCGCCTATGAAGTACGACAGGTATAGAGTGTCGGACAGCTGCATAAGCTACAGGGAACCTAACGAAATGTCTCCGCGGTAACAGGAGGTCGCATATTCGATTTCAGGCAACGGCTCACTTTGACCTTGGGGTTTTTCGTGGTTTTCCTGGTCGGTAGGTGAATACTGAAGTGGATTCTCAGCCTCCTTTGCATTATTTCATTCCACTTTCTTCTCATCTTTCAGGTGCTTCTAGGTTTCGTGTTGTATGGTGGTGCCGGACAGATGGCGCTGATGCTTGCTCAAAGGAAAGGGTACTCCCCATGAACTCTAGAGTACTGCTTGTTTGACGGGTCATTCATCGCCCTCGCGTCTGTCTGCGGCCTGTGCTGCCGTGGTGCGGGCGCTGCGTACCCTTAGCACTCGTGGTATTTCTGACGTTCGAGCCCCTTCCGTTGGGGAGCCGTTAGGATTGGGTTGGTCTCGACGGGACAGTGGTTCCCGATACGCATGGGAGATTGGGTACGACTGTATGGTTTTTCATGCAGCCGGGGTTGTGAGACGCCTCAATGACCTCCGGTACCGTCCTGGATAGCCGGTAGATGACATCCTAGATTGCTGTAGACCCTACCGAGGTTATCGGTAGTCGCCCTTCGGGGATGACGCGCGTAAGTGGATACGCCACTTCATCTCCTGCGCAAGCAGGGGGGGCCATTTTAGCTTCCAGGTATGGGCCTCATGGGAAATCCCCACGGTTTGGAGAGCCGTTTGGTCGGCGCTGGACCTGGGTTTAGGAGGGGGACTTGGGGCTCCGGCTCTTGTCCTGGTAGACCTTCGCTCTGCATGCATGTCTGCGACCTGTAGCCTGCTGTGGTAATTCAGGTCGTCCCTTCCTCCTGGGGGGACAATTTTTGGATAAGGTAATTCGACAGTATGGAATTTTAAGGCCAGCATATAGCGTCCAGTTGTTAAACATTTGACTATCGCCGTTGCCTTTATATCTATAGCAAATGTGTAATGTAGCTATTTCTGTAAAGGTTTATTTGGATTAAAACTTGGTAGATAGAAAAATATGCTTGGGCAAGAGTAATTTTATACTCACTAATAAACGATAGAGGGTAGAAAGTCATATGAATGTATCACACCAAATTCTTTTCCTTGAAACACGAAGGGGACAGAGAAGCCTATCCAGATTTTCCAACCCCTTACACCCCGCTATTGATCTCATAAAATAACTAAGATTACCTATCGAGCTTATCAAAGAGTTGATAGGATCCTGGGATATGGCCTGTAGCTTAACTTTAAAGGGCGACATGGGAGATATCCAGTGGTGCCAAAGGCACTACGTTCATAAATGGAGCGATTTGAGGTTTTCTCATCCAAATAACATTCCTTCTATATAGTTTGTTTTTACACATTTGCGTTGCTACTTTCTCTACCCTTACCTGTAGTTAGAGGAATATTGCATTTCACTAAAAAATTCGATATGAGATTTCAACTAAAATAAATGTTTTATGATCATGAAGCCAAAAAGGGGAGTATTTTTGCTTTTTCCACTACGCACATAGTAATTGAGTAAGTGTTGCATTCCAACCAAAATTTCGATACCGAGATATCACCGGAAATACCTACTTTGAGATCCGCTGAATCCAAAAAAAAAACAAACAATTTTTAGAAAAAACGCCGTCTGTAAGCAACATAACACAAAAACGAAATGTCGGATAAATACCAAACTTTGAATTTTAGTTCAATACCTTCTAAAAATGCAACACAAAGATTTTCAATAAAATCCCCACATTAAACTACCCTTTACATGGTACTTTTTCGGAATGTTTGAGTTTCTAAAAAAATGGCTCTAACGATTTTGATTAAAAGACCATATATTAAATACATTTACATGGTAATTAAAATGCATATCTTGAATTCTGGGGGAACAGCCTGTTAAGTTCACTTCATTTGGAGAGAATTTTGTATAATCTTGTATAACTGGTAAACGTTAAGCGATAGACAAAAACGTACTGCACAAAAAAATGTAGATTGGTTTAAAACACACAATTTATTTTTAATAACGAAGTATGCATTATTAATAGCTCTAATTGTTCAATACTCAGTCATTCTTTTACAGCCCTGTCGAATTTCAGTTTTTTCTCGCGATGTTATGGAAACAGTGTGGAATTTTAAGGCCAGCATATACGTTCAGTTCTAAAATATTTGACTATCGCTGTTTCCATTGTATATGTAATGGAGTATATAATGCACCTATTCCTCCAAAGGTTTATCTCGATTAAAATTAAGTAGATATGGCTTTTGTACATGATTTTCATGATTGATATAAAGGTTTACCATATCAGTAGAGACCAAGGTAGGGTTACACTTACTTCAATAGGTTTTCTCGATGAAAATACCAAAAAGATAAATGGATTTTGTAACCGAGTTTTAACATCCGCAGGAAGTTAGGAATCACACTCAAACTTGAATACTGGGCGACCCGGATTACTGTTTTTACCGTTTTATACTCGAATTCACAAAAGCTATTTCGAAACTAAACCGTGCCTTTACTGTAGCATTAGAGGTGGCATTTTCACTCGGTAAGTGCGTCCACTAATTCTGTACATAGGTGATAAAACCTCAGTTTGAATAAAAAGTGGCGATGCAGGCAATTGCAAATAACGGAATCACTAGCAAAGCAAGTTCAAATGTTCTGAAAAATTCTTCTGTCTACCAGTGGCGTCCTGCACTTCTTACAACTTAAGAATAAGATATACAAGCAAAATTTTGTTAACACTTTAATTAAAAAACGTGACGTGATGTATTCACATGGGATTTCACTATCCTCATCGTTTATTGATGGGTATACAAATTATTCTAACTAAAGCTTTTCTTTTCTATCTGCTACATTTGAATCCAAATAAACCTTTGCAAAAATAGCTACGTTAATTCTTTATACATACAAAGAGAACAGCGACAGTCAAATGTTTAAGAACTGAACACCATATGCAAGCGTTGTATAGTACATTTGCATCCATGGCTTAAAGTTTACCAGTTATACAGGATTATACAAAATCCCTTCCGAATGAAGAGATAGGCTATTCACAAAAAAATTCAAAGATGCTAAGCTTAAATACCAAATTTGGTACTTATCCAACCTTTCGTTTTCGAGTTATGATTTTCACAGACACACATAAGGACCTTTTTCTAAAAATCTGATTTGTTACACTCACATGACTTTCCTTACTCTTGAAGAAACTATTTTTACAAACGCTTATTTTCCATATGCTTATCTTAATCGAGATGTTAATCTTACTGCTAATTTTCTTGTAGGTGCAAGGGGAATTGGTAGGCTTTAAGCGATAGTCAAATCTTTTAAGAGCTGGTTGCTATGTGGAGTATTCCATTCTCTTTGCATTTCCAGGACAAAAAAGATGAATAACGAATTTGAGAAAATGTATAAGTATTGGAAAATTTAGGGAATAACAAGCAATATCTCGAAAATGATTCACTCAACAAAAGAATTTATATGACATAAATTGTGTATTTTAACGAGATCTACATTTTTTGTGTAGTAAAAGTTTGTCTATCTCTTATGGTTTACCAGTTATGCAAAAGTCGTTCACAATGAAGAATACTTTTGGAGATCTTCCCAGAAAATTCTAGATATACATTTAGTTTGTAATGAAAATATCTTAAACATGTGATATTTTAATTAAAATCGAGAGACATTTTTGAGAAAATTAAAATTTTTGAAAAATGTTGCATTTAAAGGGTAATCTGGGGTGAGGAGATTTTCATGAAAACCTTCGTGACGCATCTCTGGAAAGTACTGAACCTAAATACCAAGTTTGGTGTTTATCCGACTGCTCGTTTCTGAGTTATGCTGTTCACAGACACTCACACAGACACACACACAGACACACACGGACATGCTTCCAAAAATCATTTTTTTTGGATTCAGGGTGTCTCAAAACATATATTTCCGGTGAAATCTCGGTATCGAATTTTTGGGTGGAATACAATAGTTCCACTACTTACTATATGTAGTAGAGAATGGTTTTTTGGATTCAGGGGTTCTCTGAATGTATAGTTCTGGTTAAATCTCGGTATCAAATTTTTGGGTGAAATGCAATATCTTCTCTACCTATTTAGTACGTAGTAGTGAAAGTAAAAACTGACATTCACAGACTTTCTTTATTCACTCTCTACAAAATATTTTTCTTATTATTCTATCTATATGTTATTAATGCAGATAAGCTTTACAGTTCACATTTACACATTTCATTGTCGGATACGTAATTAAAGGAATAGTCAGATTTTAAAAAGTGGTTCGCTTGACATGGCGTTGAAATTCTATGCTGTTTTCATGACAAGATCAAACGAGTAACGACTTATCATTTTAAAAGTGTTTGAAAATTCAAACCCTAACAAAAAATCTGATGTTTCACTTTCACATGACTTTTTTTACCCTCTATGGCTTATTAGTGGATATACAAATTATTCTTACGCAAGTTTATTTTCCTATCTACTTTATTCTAATCGAGATAAACCTTACCGAAAATAACTATCACACATTTCATTGCAAATACAAAGGGAATAGCAACATCATATGTTTTTAAAACCCGGACGCTATATACTGGCCTTAAAATTCCATACCCTTTCCAAGGAATCGCGAGAAACAGCCGAAAACCGACAGTATTTGAAAAGAATGGCTAAGTATTGAACAATGCGAACAATTAATATCGGATATTTCGGAAATAGCTGATGCTACAAAGAAGGTTATTTGAAATAAATTGTGTATATTAAATACATCTAATTTTTTTTGTGTAGTAGGGACGTTTTCGTCTATCGTTTAACGTTTACCAGTTATGCAAGATTGTGTAAAATTGCCTACGAATGAAGAGGACTTCACAGGCTATTCGCAGAAAATTCAAGATATTTGCATTTTATTTCTCATGTAAATATCTTTAATACATGGTATTTTAATTAAATCATTGAACCATTTTTTAAAAAATAAAACACTTTGAAACAAATTTGCACGTAAACCAAAGTTTAGAGTAGAGGATTTTCTTGAAAATCTTCGTGACGTGTCTTTGAAAGGTACTAAACTTAAATACCAAGTTTTGTATTAATCCGACTTTTGGTTTTGAGTTTAGCTGTTTACAGACATATGCAAACACAGACATTTTTCTAAAATTCTATTTTGGATTCAGGAATGTTCAAAACATGTATTTTCTGTAAAATCTCGGTATCCAAGTTTTGGGTAGAATACAATACCTTGACGCTGACCTCTGACGCATCTGTGTTGTTCCTGGCAGTTGCTTCAGTGGACTCAGAGTCCCGGGTTCGATGGTTGGATGGCAGGAATTTGGAATTTGTTTTTGGTAGAGCTGAGGTTCTAGTTTTCAGGGGTGGTGACACTACCTTGATGATATTAATAATACTGCCGGCGAAGTTTGAGTTATTTCTTTATTTTGGTTACGCAGATTCCTATCTGGTCAATCCGCCACCTTCGTCGTCGAAACCACTGTTATTCTTATCACTTTCGAAGTCGCTACTTATGTGTTTCTCCGACTAGCCCTCGAATTGCCTAGATTTCACAACTTCATTTTTACGCTATAAATTTTCTGATTATTTTCTTCTCATTTTGTTTCGTCGACCGTCCTCGTGGTTAGTTTGTACCGGAAAGTGCCTCGGCCGTCCTCATGGTTAGTTTGTACCGGAATGTCTCGGCGTTTCTTTTCCTCTTTCACGCCTTTCGCCAAACTTAGAAATTTCCCCCACCTTTCTTAAGTTTCGTTCCGTCCTAAGTTCAAACGTATCATGTGATGCCTACGCGATCTTTTGATTGGCTATCATTTTGTTTCATGATTTTTTATTATTGGCTACCCCCACTTGACAACTTTCACATCTGCTTCTTACAGCTTATTTTGAGTTTTAAAATCTTCCCACGAATATTCTTAGATCGTAGATAAGGCCCATATACTTCCTGACCCTTTCTAAGCTTTGAAACCGTTGTAAACGACCTGTCCGAGCCAGATACTAAGGCGAAACTTCCGGTAGGCTTCTTTTTGTTGTCCACTGCAGGTAGAGACATCCTTGGAGGACCACAAACTTTGTTTCTCTATCTTCCCTACAAAACCCATTCCTAATATGAATTCAGCACATTTTCGTCGCTATGTTCGACCCTATATTATTATTATTATTATTATTATTATTATTATTATTATTATTATTATTATTTCTCCTGGGTCTCGATAACCAGCTTCAACCTTCTGTATTGCAAGTAGAGAAAATAAAAATATGTCGGTCATTTTGACATAAAATGTATGCCTACATTTTGAAGAAGTTATGTTCTTCAACTGTTGGAGTTTATTGTTGAAGTTTTACTGTTGTTGTTAGCTACACGCTTGGGAAGCCAACTTGAAGATGTATTTTTTTGTTGTTACACTTCAATTTTAAAAAAATATTAACTAACTTTGTTATTAAACTACTTCTATAGATATTATTTATGTTTGTGTTTGCCTCGGCTGCGTCAGTATTGTTTTAGCGTCATATATCTCTTAGAAAGGCCGTGGTGCGACAAGAATGTAGGCTTACACAGATTTTAAGTTTAAATTCACTTATTTTTATTAATCCTTGGTACAAATTAAATAGCACTACACTGATATTAAGAACTGTGAGATTCTTTAATTTAAAAACCTGCACTATGTTAATGCGTATACTTAATTTTCGTTTCACACGAATACGTAATATTTCTTTAGAGAACACATCCGGTCACTACCAAGGTCTGCAGGCAACTGAACATATTTCAACCGTCAAAATCCGTAAACTTATGTTTTTCAAGTCTCTGATTGGCTAATCCTGGTCCAATAGAATACCTGCATTTAACTAAAGTTTTTTCTGCTGTGGATTGGCTATTTTTAAACTGTCACAAAATTTACATTATCGTTGCTCTAATCATGAATAGTGACATTTAAACTCTCAAACTCATTATTGCCTCAAGGTTACCTCATTGTTATCTCATTGTTAGCAACGTTAAACTTATTATTCTCACAGCTCTTACATTATTAAATTGCGTAATGCATTCACATAACGTTATTAAACATGTTTACAACAATATAAGCATATGCAATGACTGTTACATACTTTTTTCAAATTATTACATACATACTGCTTCAAGGCGGGTGTTATTGAATTTATATATTATATAATACAATTGAAATTATTCAAGTGTTAAAGATAGTGCCTCAATTTTTTGTATAGTAAGCCTTTGTCTCTCTTTAAGTTTTACGAATTATACACAAATCACTGAGAATGAAGAGACGTCAAGGGTTATACCCAGAATATTCAATGCATACGTACATTTAGTTTGACACAATATATCTTAAATGTGTGACATTTTGATCAAAATTATTAGTAATTTTTGAGGAAATCAAAAAAATAGAAAATAATCTGATGTGTTACACTCACATGACTTTCTCTACTCTTGTACAATCTATGTTTACAAACGCCTATTCTCCATATGCTTCATGTTAATCGAGATATCGAGATGTCAATCTTATTGGTAATTTTCTTGTAAATGCAAGGGGAATATGGTAGCTTTTAAGCGATAGTCAAATATTTTAACGCTGGTTGCTATGTGGCGCATTCCATTCTCTTTGCATGTCCAGGACAAAAAAAAATGAATAACGAATTTGAGAAAAAGTATAAGTATTGGAAAATTTAAGGAAATAACAAGCAATATCTCGAAAACGGTTCACTCAACAAAAGAAATGTATATGACATAAGTTGTGTATTTTAACGCGATCTACATTTTTTGTGTAGTAAAATTTTGTCTATCTCTTATGGTTTACTAGTTATGCAAAAGTCGTTCGCAATGGAGAATACTTTTGGAGACATTCCCGGAAAATTCGAGATATACATTTCATTTCTCATGACATTATCTTAAACATATGATATTTTCATCAAAATCGTTAGAGCCATTTTTGAGAAAATTAAAATTTTCGAAAAATGTTCCATGTAAAGGGTAGTCTGGGGTGGGGGGATTTTCTTGAAAACCTTCGTGTCGCATCTCTGGAGGATACTGAACCTAGATTCCAAGTTTGGTGTTTATCCGACTGTTCGTTTTTGAGTTATGCTGTTCACAGACACACACACACACAGACACACACACAGACACACACACGGACATGTTTCCAAAAATGCTTTTTTTGTATTCAGAGGGTCTCAAAACATGTATTTCCGGTGAAATCTCGGTATCGAATTTTTGGGTGGATTGCAATACTTCCCCTACTTACTATACGTAGTAGAGAAAGTAAAATTTCATGTAAAGGGTATTTTGGTGTGGGAGATTTTCTTGAAAATGTTCTGTCACATTCCTGGAAGACGTGGAACTTAAATACAAAGTTTTGAGTTGTGATGTTCACCTATACATGGATACACAAACCCTCGGAACTTTTTCTAAATTGCCATTTTTAATCAGGGAGCCTCAAAACGTGTATTTCCAGTAAAATTTCGGTAACACATTTTAATGGAATACGATACTACTCTGCTTACTATAAGTAATAGTAGGGATAGTATGACAGTACTAGAACCCACCTTTACGGGAGTGTTGCAGATGTGAGACAGCGTTGTATGTTACTTCCAAGAGTAAAAATACCAGACAGAGATAAATTAATTAAACCCTGCATAACACGTAAATAGAATGTGATATGTGTGTTATAACATGTTAAATTATAGCAATGATTCTGTCAAAATTAAAAATTTTAAAGTTTGTGAAGTATTTTTGATATCCAACAATTATTCGTATAGGGGGAGGAGCACCTAGGTGGCACCATTGAACGTGTGAAAGAGCAGAGCCGTGGTAGAATACATCACTCCGTGTCAATAAGAGAAAACCAGAAAAAACTCATGGTCGCTGGGGATGGAACCCGGAAACTCCGAAATGCGAGTCGGACGAAATGTGTTTGATGTAATTATCGAAGGGGAACACCTCGTTACTACGACGAACTAGATGTATTGTGGCTACACCCCCGGTAGGCAGGGAAGAAGTGAAGTAGGCGCAGGAGGTCGCAGGTCCGCAAGCAGACAGGATCTCAGAGACCACGAAGTCATTTCATTTCCAGTTCGAAACACCCGCACTCGGCCGGTAGACGCGGAGTCCCGAGAGGGCGATCGAGCGTCTCTTGCAGACAGGCCTACGCGCCCTGTGCTTGGCGGGGAGAAATCTTCCCAAAGCGGCAACCATGCCATCTGACCATCACTAGACGCACTACGGAAACCGAAGACACTGCCTGAAAAATGGAATTACAGGAAATGAAGGGAGAAATCCTGACAGAATACACCACCCCAGCATTCGTAATAGGAAAACCTTAAAAAAAATTCTGATGTGTTACACTCAC
Source organism: Deroplatys truncata (assembly GCA_030765065.1). Classification (NCBI taxonomy): domain Eukaryota; kingdom Metazoa; phylum Arthropoda; class Insecta; order Mantodea; family Mantidae; genus Deroplatys; species Deroplatys truncata. Next base: position 76,422,654 of record CM060989.1, on the reverse strand, counting down.
ATGACTTTCCCTAATCTTGTACAAACTGTATATACAAACGCTTATTCTCCATCTACTTCATGTTAATCGAGATAAACATTTGCAGAGTCTATCTTATTGCTAATTTTCTTGTAGATGTAAGGGGAATGTATATTTACAAGGGCAATTTGGAAATACAGTAGCCTTTAAGCACACACATATCTCTTAATAGCTGGTTGCTAGGTGCAGCACCATTCCCTTTCCCACAGATTAATACTCTTTGATATCCAAGACAAAAAAATGAATAACGAATTCCCATTCGAGAAAATAAATATTGAAAAATTTAAGGGAATAACATGCAATATCTCGAAAATGGTTCAATCAACAAAAAAAATGTATATGACATAAATTGTGTATTTTAACGCGATCTACATTTTTGTGTAGTACAATTTTGTCTATCTCTTATGGTTTACCAGTTATGCAAAAGTCTTTCACAATAAAGAATACTTTTGGAGACATTCCCAGAAAATTCAAGATACACATTTTATTTGTCATAAAAATATCTTAAACATATGATATTTTAGTCAAAATCGTAAGAGCCATTTTTGAGAAAATTAAAATTTTCCAACAATCTTCCATGTAAAGGGTACTCTGGGGTGGGGGGATTTTCTTGAAAACCTTCGTGTCGCATCCTTGGAAGATACTGAACACAAATACCAAGTTTGGTGTTTATCCGACTGTTCGTTTCTGAGTTATGCTGTTCACAGACAGACACACACACGGACATGTTTCCAAAAATGCTTTTTTTTTGGATTGAGGGGGTCTCAAAACATGTATTTCCGTTGAAATCTCGGTATCGAATTTTTGGTTGGAATACAATACTTCCCCTACTTGCTATACGTAGTAGAGAAAGTAAAAAACCTATGGCCAGAGTGGACGACCACTGAGTAATGCAGGGCTCGGTAACGAAATGTGTAAATGGATAATGAATTTTTAGGTAATTTTAAATTGATTTATGCATATATAAATAGTCTCAAAATCCACACGTGTCCATCATGGAACTCGCTGGATCTCCTAATGAGGGGCTCCATTTTAAGGAAGAAGAGGAAGCGGAAAGCAATAGGGAACAGTGCTGCCGCCACTGTAGCGTATAAAATGGACGCTTCGCTGAGTCTATCCTTCCTCTGTGAACAAAATCCTGCCTCCCTGCGACAATTCGGTTTGCACGCTCCGATGTTCACGCTACAGATATAAACACGCTACGGGATTAGCATCAATGCTCATTGTTTGTCTCCGCTGGTATCGATACCACAAAACGCGTTGCGAAAATATTTTGAGGCTACGTCCACAAACACAAAGCCTTCTTGCAACAACCAACAAGGACACTCCATGGGTAAAACAAATTATTCGAGCATTCACTGCGAAACTTCTAGATATTAGCTATATGTATACATAGCGATGGTGTGCGACTCGCATTCTGGAAGCCTCGGGGTCGATCCCCCAACAACCGACCACTCTGACCCATGAATTTTTCGTGGTTTCCTCGGGGTCGCAGGCGAATGCTGGGGTGGTTACTTCTCTACCACCAGTTACTTCCCTTTCCTTCCCATCTTTCAGGTATACACAGCTGGCCAAAAGTTTCCGGACACTCAGGGTAGTAAACATAAAGAAGCAAAAATCATGACATGTTTTATTGTCTCATTAAACGTTAATCATTACTTTTATTGGGGCATGAGCCATTATTATTTATTTCAGTTTTCTAATACTTTGTAATTTATTAAAGGTGTCGCTATTTCGTTGTATTTTTTTCTTTAACTTAAGCACCTGAATTGGGTTATTATATGCTAATATAGATGTTCCTTTCCCTCTGAAAGTAGCAGTAAATTTTTAATTTGATTATAACTGTCGACTCTCGCAGACTGATTTTGTATTCAGCCATGTACACAGGATGGACCATTTAGGTTGAGACTGTACAATATCTCCAAAACTAAGCTTTGTAAAAAGAAATGTATTGAATAAAAGTTGCTTGATATTATAGGGGAAAGTAAATGACATTAGTCGTGTTTTGTTTGGAGGACGTTATGATGGTCATTCTAGGGTAAGTTTAACTTTTTACTGTCTCTACTACGTATAGTAAGTAGGGGAAGTATTGTATTCCAACCAAAAATTCGATACCGAGATTTCACCGGAAATATATGTATTGAGACGCCCTGAATCCCCAAAAAAAATTTTGGAACCATGTCCGTGTGTGTGTCTGTGTGTCTGTCTGTGAACAGCATAACTCAGAAACCAATAGTCGGATGAAAACCAAACTTGCTATTTAGGTTCAGTATCTTACATGGATGCGACACGACGGTTTTCAAGAAAATGCCCCCACCCAAGAGTACCCTTTACATGGAAGATTTTTCGAAAATTTTAATTTTCTCAAAAATGGCTATAACGACTTTGATTAAAATATCATACGTTTAAGATATTTTTATGACAAATAAAATGTACATCTTGAATTTTCTGGGAATGTCTCCAAAAGTATTCTTTATTGTGAACGACTTTTGCATAACTGGTAAACCATAAGAGATAGACAAAATTTTACTACATAAAATGTAGATCGCGTTAAAATACACAATTTATGTCATATACATTTTTTTAGTTGAGTGAACCATTTTCGAGATATTGCTTGTTATTTCCTTAAATTTTCCAATACTTATACTTTTTCTCAAATTCGTTATTCAGTTTTTTATGTCCTGGATATGCAAACAGAATAGAATGCGCCACATAGCAACCAGCGCTTAAAAGATTTGACTATCGCTTATAACCTACCATGTTCCCCTTGCATCTACAAGAAAATTAGCAATAAGATTGACATCTCGATATCTCGAGTTACATGAAGCATATGGAGAATAAACGTTTGTAAAAATAGTTTGTACAAGAGTAGAGAAAGTCATGTGAGTGTAGCACATCAGATTTTTTAAATGGGAACTTAGATGTTGTGTGCTGTTTTCTGATTAGAAAATGTTTATAAAACTGTTTATTTTGTGATGAGAAATAAGGAAACAAAATACAAAAATGTTGGTTCCCAATTACGAAACGTAAATTAGCCCTTTAAATGAACATCCAAGGATGGTCCAACCATTCCTTGCTCTCTTCGTACACAGCCATTTTTACTTTCTCTACTACGTATAGTAAGTAGTGGAAGTATTGTATTCCACCCAAAAATTCGATATCCAGATTTCACCGGGAATATATGTTTTGAGACACCTGAATCCAAAAAAAGCATTTTTGGAAACATGTCCGTGTGTGTGTCTGTGTGTCTGTCTGTGAACAGTATAACTCAGAAACGAACAGTCGGATAAATACTAAACTTGGTTTTGGGTTCAGTATCTTCTAGAGATGCGACTCGAAGGTTTTCAAGAAAATCCCCTTACCCCAGACTACTCTTTACATGGAAAAGTATTCGAAAATTTTAATTTTCTCAAAATTGGCTGGACGATTTTGATTAAAATATCATATGTTTAAGATATTTTCATGAAAAACAAAATGTATATCTTGAATTTTCTGGGAATGTCTCCAAAGGTATTCTTCATTGTGAACGACTTTTGCATAACTGGTAAACCATAAGAGATAGACAAAATTTTACTACACAGAAAATGTAGATCGCGTTAAAATACACAATTTATGTTATATACATTTTTGTTGTTGAGAGAACCATTTTCGAGATATTACTTGTTATTCCCTTAAATTTTTCAATACTTATTTTCTCAAATGGGAATTCGTTATTAATTTTTACTTTCTCTACTACGTACAGTAAGTAGGGGAAGTATTGCATTCCACCCAAAAATTCGATACAGAGATTTCACCGGAAATACATGTTTTGAGACCTCCTGAATCCAAAAAAAGCATTTTTGGAAACATGTCCGTGTTTGTCTGTGTGTGTGTGTGTGTGTGTGTGTGTCTGTGAACAGCATAACTCAAAAACGAACAGTCGGATAAACACCAAACTTGGTATTTAGGTTCAATATCTTTCAGAGATGCGACACGAAGGTTTTCAAGAAAATCCCCCCACCCCAGACTACCCTTTACATGGAACATTTTTCGAAAATTTTAATTTTCTCAAAAATGGCTCTAACGATTTTGATTAAAATATCATATGTTTAAGATATTTTTATGACAAATAAAATGTATATCTTGAATTTCCTGGGAATGTCTCTAAAAGTATTCTTTATTGTGAACGACTTTTGCATAACTGGTAAACCATAAGAGATAGACAAAATTTTACTACACAAAAAATGTAGATCGCGTTAAATTTTTTTAGTTGAGTGAACAATTTTCGAGATATTGCTTGTTATTTCCTTAAATTTTCCAATACTTATACTTGTTCTCAAATTCGTTATTCAATTTTTTATGTCCTGGATATGCAAACAGAATAGAATGCGCCACATAGCAACCAGCGCTTAAAGATTTGACTATCGCTTATAACCTACCATGTTCCCCTTGCATCTACAAGAAAATTAGCAATAAGATTGACATCTCGATATCTCGATTAACATGAAGCATATGGAGAATAAACGTTTTTAAAAATAGTTTGTACAAGAGTAGAGAAAGTCATGTGAGTGTAACACATCAGATTTTTTTGTCTTGGATATGCAAAGAGCATTAATCTGTGGCAAAGGGAATGGTGCTGCACCTAGCAACCAGCTATTAAGAGATATGTATATGCTTAAAGGCTACTGTATTTCTATATTGCCCTTGTAAATATATATTCCCCTTACATCTACAAGAAACTTAGCAATAAGATAGAGTCTGTAAATGTTTATCTCGATTAACATGAAGTAGATTGAGAATAAGCGTTTGTATAAATAGTTTGTACAAGAGTACACAAAGTCATGTGAGTGTAGCACATCTGATTTTTTAAATGGGAACTTAGATGTTGTGTGCTGTTTTCTGATTAGAAAATGTTTATAAAACTGTTTATTTTGTGGTGAGGAATAAGGAAACAAAATAAAAAAATGTTAGTTCCCAATTACGAAAGGTAACTTGGCCCTCAAAATAAACATCCTTAGATGGTCCAACAATTCATTGCGCTCTTTGTACACAGCCATTCCGAATTTTTGTTGTTATTTACGTTGGTAAGAGCAATTGGAATGTGTTTTATACAGATGTTGTTTAGCTTTTTATAAAGTCTCGAGGCTTTTCTGACAGACCACCGGACCCCACTCAAACGGAAAAAAACGAGAGACACGGTTGTTAATCGGCACAAACTTAGATGTTCTCTCTGTTTAAGAAGGGGCATTTGTAAAGAAGAATTTTAAATTTAACATTTATTTTCTTCGCGATTAAGTGTTTTTATAAAGTCGAAAAAAATCAGGAAACGGTGACAGTGTAGTGCAGTGAACTTCAAAAACTTTGAATCAGTACTTTGACACACATACTCAATCGGACACCAGCTATCAACCAATAAAACAGACTTTTGGAAATTTATATACATTCAGAAGAGGAAATTAAAAGCAAGAAACATGGCATTGTCAAAATAATATAAGAATTATTGTACTTACTTTGTGAGCTAAGTGTTATCAATTCCTTTTTTTTCATGTATTTGTATATGCAAATGGGTTGTAGAGGAGATGGAATTTGTACACTATTGTATGAAAATTGAAATCGTAAAATAAACTGAAACAAAAAAAATGAGGAGTGAGAAAACCACATAAAAAGGGTAGGTTCCCATTTTTACTTTCTCTACTACGTATAGTAAGCAGGGGAAGTATTGTATTCTACCCAAAAAATCGATATCGAGATTTAACCGGAAATATATGTTTTGGGACCCCTGAAACCAAAAAAAAGACATTTTTGGAAACATGTACATGTGTGTGTCTATGTGTATACAGCATAACTCACAAACGAACAGTCGGATAAACACCAAACTTGGTATTTAGGCTCCGTATGTTCCAAGGATGCGACACGAAGGTTTTCAAGAAAATCCCCCCACCCCAGAGTACCCTTTACATGGAAGATTTTTCGAAAATTTTAATTTTCTCAAAAATGGCTCTAACGATTTTGATTAAAATATCATATGTTTAAGATATTTTTATGAGAAATAAAATCTATATCTTAAATTTTCTGGGAATGTCTCCAAAAGTATTCTTTATTGTGAACGACTTATGCATAACTGGTAAACCATGAGAGATAGACAAAATTTTACTACACAAAAAATGTAAATCGCGTTAAAATACACAACTTATGTCATATACATTTTTTTCTGTTGAGTGGACCATTTTCGAGATATTGCTTGCTATTCCCTTAAATTTTTCAATAGTTATTTTCTCAAATGGAAATTCGTTATTCATTTTTTTGTCTTGGATATGCAAAGAGTATTAATCTGTGGCAAAGGGAATGGTGCTGCACCTAGCAACCAGCTATTAAAAGATATGTATGTGCTTAAAGGCTACAGTATTTCTATATTGCCCTTGTAAATATATTTTCCCCTACATCTACAAGAAAATTAGCAATAAGATAGAGTTTGCAAATGTTTATCTAGATTAACATGAACTAGATGGAGAATAAGCGTTTGTAAAAATAGCTTTTACAAGAGTAGAGAAAGCCATGTGAGTGTAACACATCAGATTTTTTAATTAAGGAACATTAAAATATAACCAAATGTATTAAAATAATTGGTAGCTTAGAAGAAGGTTTCGTGCTGGCTATCAGTTGCTAATGTTTGCTCGTTTCCAACTAGTGTACATTAATATGGAATTTAAAATTGTAATTAACTATTTTAATCTAATAATTTCTACTCTTTTTCTTTCCTTTCTTGTAGATACTGTGTAGTTTGAAGTTATTTTATCTGAAAACATTTGATGTAATATAAAATGTAGACGTGTTTTGAGAATGAATGTAAAGTTTGAATATGCAGTTATTAAAACTGGAGTGTACACTTTTAAAGTTATGATGTTCGTCTGTAACTTATAAAGACGAAGTGCTTTGGATGCGAAGTTTTGGGAAGAATATTATTGATATTATTGTTGTTTCCGGAAATTATAGATTATGCATATCCCTCAACCAAGCCTTCCCTCTGAAACTAATTTGCATATTATAAGGAACAATTCGTGAAATAAGTCGTTTTCGATGGTAGGACGAAGTTTAAGTTGGAAAATAATAATTATTATGTTTTAAAGTAGAAGGTTTGTTGTATTGTTATTTCACCCACCCTTTGGGATTCAATTTGAAGTATGGTACCCGGTAGCGTTCGTCCCAAATTTAAAAATATTAATTTTGTAATTTGACTGTTTTCTTTAAATATTATATATTTATGTTTGCCTCTGCTGCGTCAGTATTATTGTTATAGACATGGATTTCTTTGCAAGGAGTGGTGCGGCTAAAGAATGTAGGCTTACACATATTATAATTTTACTTCACTCCTTTTATTAATGCTTGACACGATTTAAATAACACCTCACTGATATAGAGAGCTGTAAGATTCTTTTATTAAATACTTGCACTTTTTAAACACGTAAACTATTTTCTCACACAAAATAGTATTAAATTTCTTGAGGACACAACTCGCGTCAGGTTAGGAACACATTCTACAACCAACGTCCAGTTATGAGCGCTGCCTACAAGCAACTAACTAATGAATTTGTAAATTTTGCTATATTTCAGTTTCTGATTGGTTAATCCTACTCCAACAGAATGCTTTCATTTAACTTAAAGCTTTTTCTGCTTGTTGTTTCGCTATTTTATGAACTCTCACAAAAATTACATTATTGCTTTCAAGAATTACAAGTAGTATTGTTAAACTTTCAAATTCAGTATTGCCTAAAGGTTACCTCATTGTTAGCAACTTTTAACCTATAATTCTCACAGCTCCTACATTATTAAATTACGTACTGCACTCACACAACATTATTGAACATGTATACAATAATATAAACATATACAATGACTGTAATATACACTTTTTAGATATTGTTACATACACATATTGCTTTAAGGCGGGCTGTTATTATATTTTATTATTATATAATTTGACTAAAATTTAAGTGTTAAAAATACTGCCTCAGTTTGTAGCCAATCCCAAGAAACCTGCTTACGGTTAATGAACAAGTATAGAGTCCCAAGGAACGCAAGACTTTAACAAGCCAGTCAGGCGTCTCCTATAAGTGACAACTTGAGGATGAAGAGGATAATGACTCTAAGAACTGATGCTGACCACAGAAAAAGATCCCAGTGCTTGTCGGGCTTGTAATAGGCCTCCATCCCTCAGCCCTTCAGGCTCTTTCATCCGTTCCTTTCTCTGACGTGACGTTCGATTCGAAGTTAAAAAAAGTGAGAACTCATTCATGCAAGTACTGCGAAATACTCTCAAATGCATTTAATTGAATTCAAAGCAGGTTATGAAGAATAAGAACGTCTAAAGTTTAATGTAAGGGCGCTAAGTACTTATGCAGTCAAGAGCTTAATAGAATATCTGCAAACATCTGGTATGCTATGATACAATACGTTCGTTATATTACCGGGCCGCGGATCGTGCGTATGTGTGCTCCGCATACTAGCTAATGCACTGGGGGTTTTACATTCTAAAAGCCCCGCAAAGCTTACTTCCTCACAAGTGATAGTAACATGCACTACAATGAATAGTAACCTTGTTATTAGTAGTGTTCATCTGCGTTGTGACATTCCCAGTATCTTTGGATGAAAGTAAAGGTATAGGTACGTATCCCGGAGGGGCCTCCCGAACCGACAGAGCACCGCAAGCAGGCCAATCGGCCAATTGTGCTTCCAAAGCGACCCCTGGGAGGGATGAGGGGAGAAACCCGAAGGGCGAGTAGATGCAGATGTTGACGAACTCAAGCATGGATGGAGTACCTAACGTTTCCAGATAGAATGCATCCGATGCCGCACGGTCCCTGCCCACAAGCCACCAAGCAGGGAAGAAACCGTTACAGAGCGCAAGCCACCGCCCAGCCGCAACGCCACGAATACCGTCACCTGGTCCCTTGTGCTTACACCGTGACCTCAGGGAGGGAGGGATGAGGGGAGAGACCTGAAGGGCTATCAGATCCGGATGACAACGGGCGCAAGCACGGAAGGCATCCCTAATGTTTCCAGATTGAACACTTCCAATGCCGCCCAAACCTCCGAGGGGTCCCCGAAGGAGCGCCTGCCCCGAAAGAACACAGAGGTGCGTCTTAACCAAGCTGTCTCTAGAACGACGTTCGGAAGCCACCGCCCAGGCGCAACCCGCCGAAAACTGTACCACAACAGCATTCGCCTGCCGACCCGGGGAAACTATGAAAAATAAGGGGCGGTCGTGGGGGTTCGAACACTGGTCTCAGACATTACGACGGCGACACTTCGCTGGTGGCTGCTCTGGGATGCACTACAAAGAATCAACCTGTACCACATAATTGTCCTTCTGTGACTAGCAACTATTACTGCCACGGGTATTACTCTAATTACATAATTACCTCTGTTGGTTTAAACTCCTTCTACAGCTATTAAACAGTATGGTGAAGTTAGAAAACCCGGAAGTTCCTCCAAGTATACCGCACCTTTTGACCCAATTTTCTCCCTTCCTTGCGTCGATGATCCGTTTTATTCTTCTTCGTTGCCTGCATTGCTGCTCCTAGCTTTTGCTACCTGACAAGCTGGAGGTTTAGTGTCCTGTTTTTGTTTAGTCGCCTCTCCGTTCTTGCGTACAGAAGACTTTAGCCTTGGTCTATACAAGGCTAATAACCCGGCCTACCATACACAGGGGGCATATAGTTGTAACTGCGTGCAGTTGGGTAATTCTTGGCAGCCGGGTTCTCGTCGCGGGGGTGAACACTAGCAGTAGCGTTGTCAAGGCCCTGTGGCGGCTATTGTATAAAGCACAAGAGCACTAGAACACCAGAGAGGTCAAATCGACCGTTTTCTACTTTCTCTACTACGTATAGTAAGTAGGGGAAGTATTGTATTCCACCCAAAAATTCGATACCGAGATTTCACCGGAAATACATGTTTTGAGACCCCCTGAATACAAAAAAAAACATTTTTGGAAACATATCCGTGTGTGTGTCTGTGAACAGCATAACTCAGAAACGAACAGTCGGATAAACACCAAACTTGGTATTTAGGTTCAATATCCTGCAGAGATGCGACACGAAGGTTTTCAAGAAAATACCCCACCCCGGATTACCCTTTACATGGAACGTTTTTCGAACATTTTAATTTTCTCAAAAATTGCTCTAACGATTTTGATTAAAATATCATATGTTTAAGATATTTTCATGACAAATGAAATGTATATCTCGAATTTTCTGGGAATGTCTCCAAAGGTATTCTTCATTGTGAACGACTTTTGCATAAGAGATAGACAAAATTTTACTACACAAAAAATGTAGATCGCGTTAAAATACACAATTTATGTCACATACACTTTTTGTTGAGTGAACCATTTTCGAGATATTGCTTGTTACTCCGTTAAATTTTCAAATATTTATACTTTTTCTCAAACTTGTTATTCATTTTTTTGTCCTGGTAATGCAAAGAGAATGAAATACTCCACATAGCAACCAGCTCTTAAAATGTTTGACTATAGCTTAAAGCCTACCAATTCCCATTCTATCAACAAGAAAGTTAGCAATAAGATTCACATTTCGATATCTCGATTAACATGAAGCATATGGAGAATAAGTGTTTGTAAAAACAGTTTGTACAAGAGTAGAGAAAGTCATTTGAGTGTAACACATCAGATTTTTGTTTTAAAGTGAATGATTGGAGCAGCATTTCCTGTTATGAGTCTTATTCATTTGGAACTTACAGTACGTTCGGTTCCCCATGTGGCCGGACGATCGCATGCAAGCGTGGAGCAGCAGTAATATAGCCTACATACGTGCTGCTTCACTGTGGCGGTTTCCATAATACAGCCAGTTTACTCTTTTGCAGTGTACAAGAAGCAGTCAGTTTTCGTTTATCTCTACAGTGTATACAACGCTTGAACAAATAGTTTTCATGTAAGACACTTATGTAAAAACCGAGTCATGCAAAGCGTGTATAGACAAGTTCAAGAACAAATTCCCTACCGTTACAGTTCCAAATATAGAGGCTGTCAGTTGTCTTGATAAGAAATTTAAAAAAAATTAAATTCATTGGATAAATATTAATTTTTTATGGTTTAATTATATATTTTTATATAATTAAGTAAAATTCTTGCTCAAAGTATAGTAAGAACGTAATTGAATATATAAACTTTTGAATATATAAGATCTTATCAATGAAGATTCATTTACATTATTCGTATTAATTAACATGTATATTTATATAAGGTATAATAACCTATAGGGGAAAAAATTAAACATGTCAATAATAAATACATATGTACTGTATTCCAATTATTCTTACTTAACTCAACAAGATAAATATATATTTTTAAATTTATTATTATATACTAAAGTATTATTTTACATAGGCATTTTACTTTTTCATTTAAAGAAATTTTAAATTCATTGGATAAATATTAATTTTTATGGTGTACTTATATATTTTTATATAATTAAGCAAAATTCTTGCTCAAAGTATAATAAGAACTTAATTGAATACATAATATTTTAAATATATACGATCTTATCAAGGAACATTTATTTACATTATTCGTATTAACTAACATCTATATTTATATAAGGTATAGAACGTATAGGGGAAAAAATTAAAACGGTCTTAAAAATAAATACATATGTACGTGTTTTCCAATTATTGTTAGTTAACTCAATAAGATAAATATATATTATTAAATTTACTATTATATACTAAAGTAATTTTTCTTACAAGCAGACAGAGTTCATTTTTAAGAAGGACAACGGGGTCCTTAGGCTCTAAATATTCCAAGACAAAGAGAAGGGTCCTAACTCAAGAAAAACTTGTTGAAATTAAGGCATCATTTACTCGCTCTCAAAATAAGAACAGATGTTTTGAATTTTGAAAATTACTGAAGAAGAACTTCATCGTGTGAATGGAAATTTCATCAAAAGATGCCAAGAATAAATCATTGCAGATGGACACCATTTTCAACGTCTTCTGTAACAAGTTTAGTTCTCTCCCGTAAGAGATCCTTAGTACCCGTGGTAGTTCTGACGTTACTAGAAGTACGCTGGGTCAAACGTCCAGCCCCAACCGTATATGTGTCGTTTGGATTGGGTTGGACTCGGCGGGGCAGTGGTTTCCGATACCCATGGGAGATGGGTATGTCTGTGCGGGATTCCGTATAGGCAGGGTTGTGAGACGTCTTACGGTCCTCCGGTACCGCCCTGGATACCCTTCGATGACGCGCGTAAGTGGCGTATCCACTTCTATCCTCGCGTAAGCTGGTGGGGCCTCTTTAGACTCCAGGTATAGCCTCATGGGAAACATAAAGGGGAGGAGAGACACTCGGCTGACGCCTTCCCCTGGGTCAGGAGGGGAGCATGGGCCTTGGCTCTAGTTCCGATAGCCTTCACTTAACATAAGGTTAGTTCCCAAGTGATAATAAATTAAGAATAAATAAGTATGATAACCTTGAGGGTTGATATACGCCCCTATCTAATGTTCCGCGCTTATATGCGATCGCCCATCCGGACGACCGCAGGGGAAAGCCGAACGCACTGTATTTTCATTAGGTCTACAAAACGTGATGCATATCATATATTCATTTTGTAAGAAATGGGGTTTAAGAATAAGTTTTAAAAAATCAAAGATAATGGTATTTAAAAAGAGCTATAAATTAAAGAATGAGGAAAGTGGTATGTGGAAGGGGAAGAGTTGCAAATAGTAAAGTAGTTTTATTATTTGGGAGTGAGAATAAGTAGTAATGGGAGATGGAATGATCACAAGATAAGTGCCTTAGCTAAGGGAAGATTAGCAATGACTGCTATAAGAATATGCTTAAAGAAAATACCAGATATGCAATTTGTCGCGGTATCGTTCGTGTTATCTTATTTGCTGAGCGCCTGTTATTGTTTTACTATTTTTGAATTTTGGGTTCTTTGTCATCCGGCTAGCTATTATTACTCAGTCGAGCAAATCTCTTGAACATGGTGTGTAAACGGAAAGGAGTTGTTACTAAAAGATAACACTGATAAAAGAATTTCTTTTTACACTTTTATTGCCGTCACACTTCATTAATTTCACACATTTACTCCTGATACACGCCCGACGAAACTGTTATATTTTCGAATGTAACTATAATCACTTATTTGGCGCACATTATTAATTCGAGTATTTCACATTTTGTAACTAACTTTAAGACGCGAGAGATTCTGTAGAATTGCATAACGTGTACTTCGTGAATGCTTCTGTTGAACTGCGCGACGTGCAACTCGTGAATGATTTCTTAAAACTGCGCGTTACCTGCCTTTGGCTCGGAATTTATACTCCCTCACCCCGATTTGCCCAAACATTATAACAGAGCTGCTATTGGTTAATAAAGCGCGCCAACATTAGCGTCTATTTTTATATCCAATTAAAATTACGAACACATATGCTCTAGGGAAGATATTCCCTCCATTTCTAAAAAAAGCCACGCTACTCTGACGTCATTTCTTTGTTTCTTCTAATTGATAAACAACTCATCCCCTCGTTTCATTGTTATCCGGTCCTATTGTCAGTTTCAGTGAGGCTGTGTAAACTTATTTCCTAACAATGCTTATAATTAACAAACATCTCAAATAATTGTCATACAATAATGTTAATTTACACTACAATCACTCTGGCATTTACAGTGTTGTGATATAAAATACTGCCTCAAAATTAAATGGTTGGGAAGGGTTTGCAAAGCTGTAGTTGAAGCAAAAATGGTCTATGGATCAGAGATTTGGGGAAGTGACAAAGGATGGGAGATGATTGATAAAGTGCATAAATCGTTCTGTAAATGTATGTTAGGTTTATCTATTTCATCACCTAATGGAGCAGAAATGTTGGAGTTGGGAAGAGTAGGTAGCAAGGGCATGATAGTAGAAAGTTTACCTAAATATTGGCATAGATTGGAACCATTGGACAAGCATAATATCTTAAGGCAATGTTTAATAATACAAGAAAAATCCAGTACTGGGATGAACTGGGCTCAAGGAATTTAGGAGAATTTTTACAGGAAATCGGAATGGATAGCTTATGGGAGGGGAGAGAGGGGTTAGTTAAAGGTTTCTGGAAAGAAGTGAGGAAAAGAGTAGAAGATATAGAGGAACAAGAATTATTTCAAAGTCTGGAAGGTAACAAAAGTTTTGAAATATTAAAGGTGGATTGGGGAAGGGAGAAGTATGTGGATGTAGGTAATAGGTTAGTGAGAGAAGGTTGGGCCTGGTCTAGATTAAGTGCACATAGACTAAAGTGAGATAGGTAGGGAGCGAATTTGGATAGGTGACCTCTTTGTGGAGAGGAAGATAATGATTTGCATTATATAATGGAATGTTAAGAAACTAAGTTGTGGGGAGATCAGTTTTTACCTAAAGAATGGGAGAATGTTAACAAAGAAGTATTAAAAGTTAGGATAATGAAAATACAAAAGCAGAGGGATATAAAAATAATAGGAGAATATATGGGGAGAGTAAGAGAAAAATGGTTTAAAAAATAAAGCAATATGAATTTGTTATGACCCACCATGCATAAATAACCACGATGTTAAAATGCATGATGGATCAAAGAAGGAAAAAATAGCAACTCAAAGTATTTTCATTATACTAAAAGTAGCGCCTTTCGCACCACTGATTATGATTTTTGCAGGTTTTAACTTTAAAGCCCAAAGTGGTCATATTGACCCCTTTAAGATAATACTACCATTTTGTTTATTGACATACCTTACGTTTATTTCAGCACTGCCTTAGTGAAGACATTTTATTTTATGATCTGATAATTAAATACTATTTATGTTAGTGGTATGAACTAACAACAATGTTTATTTATACGACGTACTTTTGTTTGTCATTTCCTTACAAGAATCAGTGTTACAAATGTGATAGTAAGGAGAAGATTGAAACGTATCGGAAACGTTATTTACCTGAAGATGAGCCACTTTCAGAGTTACAAAGAGTTCAGGAGAATGATTCATTTTGTAGTGAACATTTTTCTGACGATTCAGAAGAAGAGTTTACACCGTAGACAACTAGAGAAGATGAATCATCTAATAGTAATTGAGGCAGTATTTTATATCACAACACTGTGAATGCCAGAGTGATTGTAGTGTAAAAACATTATTGTATGACAATGATTTGAGATGTTTGTTAATCATAAGCATTGTTAGGAAATAAGTTTACACGGCCTCACTGAAACTGTGAATAGGAGCGGGTAACAATGAGCGAGGGGGTGAGTTGTTTATCAATTAGAAGAGACAAACAAATGACGTCAGAGTAGCGCGCTTTTCTTTAGAAATGGAGGGAATATCTTCCCTAGAGCATATGTGTTCGTAATTTTCATTGGATAAAAAAATAGACGCTAATGTTGGCGCGCTTTATTAACCAATAGCAGCTCGATTATAATCTTTAGGCATATCGGGGTGAGGGAGTATAAATTCTAAAGCCAGAGACAAGTACAGTTCAACAGAATCATTCACGAAGTACACGTCGCGCAATTCTACAGAATCTCTCGGGTCGTAATGTTAGTTACAAAAATGTGAAATACTCGAATTAATAATGTGCGGCAAATAAGTGATTATAGTTACATTAGAAAATATAACAGTTTCAGTCGGGCGTGTATCAAGAGTAAATATGTGAAATTAATGAAGTGTGACGGCAATAAAAGTGTAAAAACAAATTCATTTATCAGTGTTATCTTTTAGTAACAACTCCTTTCCGTTTACATACCCTGTTCAAGAGATTTGCTCGACTGAGTAATAATAGCTAGCCGGAGGACAAAGAACTAAAAATTCAAAATAGTAAAACAATAACAGGCGCTCATCAAATAAGATAACACGAAAGATACCGCGACATAATGATACTGGTTCTCAGCAACTTGCAGAGGAAGTATGTGAAGAGTCGCTCACTTCGTAGGGTCACAGACGATTATGAAAACGAAGGTGAAATAGCGCAGAAACATCGTAAATGTCATGTTCTTAAATTTTGCAAGTGTAATAAAACTATTTCCAAGTGCACTGTTTGTAAGAAGATGCTTTGTGGGAAATGCACAAAGAAAGCTGAATACAAATGTGTAAATTGCGTAAAAGTATGAACTATGAGGCTTAACACTTTAATGATTTAACACTTAAATGATTTCAGTATAGTTATATAAATATAAATTCAATAACAGCCCGACTTAAAGCAATATGTGTTTGTAACCATACATAAAAATTTATATTACAATCATTGTATATGTTTATATTATTGTATCCATTTGTAATAATGTGATGTTAATGTATTACGTAATTTAATAATGTAAGAGCTGTAAGAATAATAGGTTAAAGGTTACTAACAATGAGGCAACAATGAGGTAACCTTGAGGCAATAATGAGTAAGAATGTTTAATAATGCTACAAGTCATTATTGGAACAACAATAATGTAAATTTTGTGACAGTTTATAAAATAGCCAATCAACAAGCAGAAAAAGCTTTAGTTAAATGAAGGTATTCTTTTGTAGTAGGATTAGCCAATCAGAAACTGAAAAGAAGAAAATGTTACAAATTTAGAGTTCAGTTGCCTGCAGACAGCGTTACTAACCAGACGCAAAAAAGCGTCTTCAAGAGATTTAATACGTATACGTGTGAGACAAAAAATAGTTTACGTGTTAAAAAGCGCAAACTCTTCAAATTGGCGTCCATACGTAGAGCTAATAAATAATTTACTTCAACTAGCTAACATTGCTGTAAACATGAATAATTAAACTTTTCTGTGTGTTTAAAACTAAGCAAACCCCCTCATTTGCTTGCTCTTTTCTGGGTGTTTTGTTGCATATTTATTCACCATTCTGTATTTTAACTGGCATATAAATCACGTAAAAGCATTAAAATGTATTAATTGAATACAAATACAATTTTTAAATAAAATGTATAACATTGCTGTTAATGTTATATAGTAGGGGTCAAAATGTCCCCTCTGGGCGTCCTAGACTTAAAAGATTGCGGATTTATTGGTTATTAATTTATCTACCTCGTACCTAGTAGGTAGAGAAGTCGATACCAAATTTCATCGGAAATAAAGCATTTTTGGAATCATGTCCGTGTGCCTTTAGGCAGCATAACTCAAAAATGAAAAGTCGGATACATATTAAACTTGGTATTTAGATTCTGTACCTTCCAAAGATGTGAAAAGAAGATTTTAAAAAAAAATCTCCCCACTACAAACCAACCTTTACGTGGAACGTGTTTTTAAATTTTTGGTTTTCTAAAAAATGGCTCAAATGATTTCATTAAATTACCATATATTAAATATATTTACATGAAAATAAAATGTAAATCTTGATTTTTCTAGGAACAGCCTGCGAAGCCCTCTTCATCCGGAAGAGATATTGTATAATCCTGTATATGTGATATACGTTAAGCGATAGACGAAAACGTACTTTATAAAAATGTAGATTTCTTTAAAAACAATTTATTACAAATAACTTTTTAACGGAATCTTCCACTTAAGAGATATCCGTTATTAATAGTTGATTTTTTTTAGTTTCATTAACTGCATTGGTCTTATCGGCGGCCCTTCCTTTGGAACTTATTGCCTTATGTAACTCTTGTTGTTGGGTTTCTTCATACTCTCCTTCATACTTCCAGACTCTGGGAAAAATTCCCACTCCCTCAGGCGGGAATCGAACCCGGGACCTTTAGCACAACAGTTAAGTGCTCTACCAACTGAGCTACGGGACCAACCAGCTCAAACTGTTCCATACTTAGGCATTCTTTAAAGACCCATTGATTTTCAGTTGTTTCTCGCGATATCGTGGACACAGTATGGAATTTTAAGGCCAGCATATAGCCCCAGTTCTTAAACGTTTGACTATCGCTGTTCTCTTTGTATCTATAACGAAATGTATAATGCAGCTATTTCTGCAAAGGTTTATTTCAATTAAAATGAAGTAGATAGGAAAAATATTTCGTAAGAACAATTTGTATAGACATTAACAAGCGAATATCATGTGAATGTAACACATCTGATTTTTGTTCTCTTCGGTTAAAACTAGTTCAAACATTATGTGAGAAATGTATGTGATATGATCAGATAAATTACATGGACATTTAAAAGAATGATAAGAGCTAATTTTTTATAACAAATGTTTTGCATGGAGCATTTCTTATGCTACACCAAAATTGCGGCAAAAAAAATGTTGGGGGGGGGGGAAACTATCTTAGATAGCAAAGAGAAATTTGGATATCTGATTTTTTCCATTTGCATGATTTTCTCTACTCACTTTTCTATAACTGGTGCTTATAAAGCGTATTCTTTCGTCTACTTCTTGTTAATTGCAATAAACTTTCTTTACATGAAGAAGGGATGAAGTGAAGAAACCACAGGAGGCTGCACGCAGACAGGACGCAGAGACCGCGGAAGTCCCCAAAGTCCTACCCTGCATCTTAATAAGTAGGCACTTCAAGTTTTTCAATACTAAGAATCGCATTACGTCACGTACCTCTCCGCAGCCCTCCCTCCTGGATGTGACACGCGGCACGCCCATACCTATCCTGCTGTATTAGAGGTCTGTGCGGGCTCGGGCCTAGGCAAGGTCCGCCCCGGGCTAATTTTAAAACTGCTTGTCGGGCCTGAGTTTGAAAATAAAAACAATATATTACTACATTTAAGATATACATTTTATTATGCAAATGTATTTAAACGTATGGTATATATTGTGACGCAGCGGCTATGGTCCAAGATTATCTGGAGGTCGGAGCCGGGCGGTCAGAGTAAACAATAAGTGCCGCTCGTCAGCGCTAACACCGGGAGCGATATCGGCAGATTACAAAACGTTCTGGAAGCTTCTTCATCTCCTCATCTAGAGCGTGCATCGACGTATTTCTAAAGTGTTCTGTGGAAGATTTCACTACCTATATAAGCGAGCGTTCTCGCGAGAGCGGTCAGCTGAGTCGGTCTCCACTTACTCTCAAAGAGGTGACATTTACTATACATTATTTTAATAATCTGTTCAATAATTTAGCCACCGAGGTACAGAATCACTTAGGTGCTAGAAGAATTCTGGCTATAAAGGCAAATGTTCCCACATTTCATGACAATGTTCCCAGAGGGTGACGAGCGATTCAGTGTCAGGTGGCTAAATCAGTTATTGGACAATAACACTAGTCTGCATTTTCAAACTTTATGTCAGATGATTGGTTAAAAATAGGTGTTCTTGAATCAAGTTTTTATGCTGATTCCAGAAATAACTTCCGTTTTTGTTTCTTTCACGTCAGATTTTTACGCAAAATAATGTTTTGACAATTTTACTAATGAGCATGGAAAAGTATCCAAATACCATTTCACAAAAGGTAAGTTTTTATTCAAGAAACATTTTAAGAATACTCTCAAGAAATCCCCTAATTTATTTCATCACTACATTTTAACAAAATAAGAAGCCAAAGTGTTTCATTTAATTTTTTTGCAACTTTCTCTTCTTTGACTTCCTTGCAGATCCTTGAAGATGACTGCCCCTTCTCAACATCCAACAGTAGTCGGCCATCTTAGTTTCATTCCATCTCCCCTGGTACCTCCTCCTCATTTCCTTAATATCTTGGTGAAGACGTTCACCCTGCTCTTCACTATAATGTCCCAGATTTTCTGGAAAGTAGTCGATATGTGAATGCAGAAAATGCACCTTTACACTCATGTTACAACCCATCTTCTTGAAATTTTCCAACATTGTTTCGACAATAGCCTTGTAATTAGGATCTTTGTTATTGCCTAAGAAATTTTCAGTAACTGATCGGAAGGCGGTCCATGCTTCTATTTCTCTCCCATTCATTGTCTTCTCAAAATCTTCACCCTTCATCAATTTCTTTATTTGAGGACCAACAAAAATTCCAGCCTTTAATTTGTCTTGTGTAATGAAGGGAAATTTCTTGGAAAGCTACCTGAAGCAGGGTCCATCCTGTGGTAGAGCCCCTACAAATTGCTTCATCAAGCCCAATTTTATGTGTAGTGGCGGAAGAAATATCTTTATATCGCTATATTTTTGAAGCTAAATTGTGAAAAAAACTGTACGTGATAGAAAAAAAAACTAAAAACAGTTCTGAAATCAGCATAAAAAAGTGAGTCAGAATCACGTATTAGTTTTCAGTCATTTGATATCATTCAGACTAGTGTAATAGAGAATTGGACAGATGACTCCAATAATGCCAAGTAAATGCGTCCTATTTGAATGTAAACAATATAATGTATTTCATTTTTAAATTATGGTGCCATTAATAGTAAGCTATGACACAAGTGGTTAAAGTAGGGTTTTATTTTGCTAGTAGGAATTACTCCTACGAGCAATCCTACAGAAACTAAGAGAAACCAATTTAGAACGCGGTTCTTGAAACAGGAGATATGACGTTAGAAACACGAAAAGTCCGCTGTTTTATTGTTTATTTGGTTTGCTACCAGTCTTTTTCAATAAAATTATTTTCTACATGTTTTACTTGCACCAACAATAAAGCAATTAAATCCTGTATCATATAGCTTTTGGGGTTTTTTGGGTAAGTACCTCTAGTATTGATCTTTCTGCTAGCCATTTCAGTTTCTTCTTGAAGTAGTTATTTCTTTACGCTATTTGCCCCACGCTTTGGGAGCCAATTTGAAGCAGTGAGTTTCTGCCCCCGTATGGAAAGCCAATTTGAAGTAGGAGTTGTATTGTAGTTCAACTGTTGAGGAGCCGAACTTGAAGTAGTTGCAACCACACGTATGGTACCCGTTAGCTTTCGTTTCGTAGGTTTAAAAATATTAACTTTGTAATTTGACTGTTTCTTTAAATATTATATATTTCTGTTTGCCTCGGCTGCGTCAGTATTATTGTTACAGACATGGATTTCTTTGCAGGGAGTAGTGCGACAAAGAATGTAGGCTTACACAGATTATAATTTTTACTTCACTACATTTATTAATCCTTGACGCAATTTAAATAACACTTCACTGATATAGAGAGCTGTGAGATTCTTTTATTAATTACTTGCACTTTTTAACACGTAAACTATTTTCGTCTCACACGAATACGTATTAAATTTCTCGAGGACGCATCTCACGTCCGGTTAGGAACACTGTCTACAAGCAACTGACATGATTTCTACCGCCTAAATTTATAAATTTCTGTATTTCAAGTCTCTGATTGGCTATTCCTGCTTTCATGTAACTTAAGCTTCTTTCTGCTTGTTGATTGTCTATTTTATAAACTGTCTCAAAAATTACATTATTGTTGCTCCAATAATGAATACCAGCGTTATTAAACTTTCTTACTTATTATTGCCTCAGTTACCTCATTGTTAGCAACTTTAACCTATTATTCTCACAGGTCCTACATTATTAAATTAATATATTCACATAACATTATTACACATATATACAATAATATAAACATATATAATGACTGTAATATACACTTTTATATGTTGTTACATATACATATTGCTTTAAGGCCGGCTGTTATTATATTTTTTATTATATAATTTGACTGAAATCATTAACTGTTAAAAATACTGCCCCATTCTGAATTCATAATTTCCTCCAATGAATCTTTATGTAGCTTATCGCAGATAAAATAATAACGTTTTATATCAAAGAATTCAGAACGCTGGCAATATAACGAATTGCGATAAATTGAAGTATGACGATTTGTATTGTGAACAGTTAATGGGAGAGCCTTGAGAAATTAATCATGTAAAAATACACATGAAATCTAAAATGTAACATAACCAAGTCGAGTTATTAAACATGTGCAAATACAAAGGGTAATTGCCAACTGTTTGGAATTGAAACCGAAGTTTATCACAATTGAGGCAGTATTTTTAACACTTAAATAATTTCAGTCAAATTATATTATGTGTAAATTCAATAACAGCCCCACCTTGAAGCAATATGTGTATGTCATAATTTGTAAAATGTATGTAACAGTCATTGCATATGCTTATATTATTGTAAACATGTTAATAATGTTATATGAATGTATTACGTAATTTAATAATGTAGGAGCTGTGAGAATAATAAGTTAAACGTTGCCAACAATGAGGTAACCTTGAGGCAAAAATGAGTTTGAAAGTTTAAAGGTTATTTGTGATTCTTGGAAGCAATAATGTAATTTTAGTGACAGTTTACAAAATGGCCAATCAACAACCAGAAAAAGTTTTATTTAAATGCAGGTATTCTATTGGAGTAATAATAGCCAATCACAGACTTGAAATACAGAAATTTACAAGTTTAGACGTTTGAAATCTAGTCAGTGGCCTGCAGATAGTGATAGTGACCAGATGCATGATGCGTCCTCGAGAAATTAAATACGTATTCCTGTGAGACGAAAATAGTATGTGTATTAAAAAGTGCAAGTATTAAATAAAAAAATCTCACAGCTCTCGATATCAGTGAAGTGCTATTTAATTTGTGTCAAGGATTAATAAAAAGGAGTGAATTAAAACTTAAAATCTTTGTAAGCCTATATTCTTGTCGCATCACGCCCTGCCAAGACTTCCATGTCTCTAACAATAATACTGACGCAGCCGAGGCCAACATAAATATATAATATTTAAAGAAACAGTTTAATTACAAAGTTAATATTTTTTTCAACTTGGGGCAAAGGCCACCTGAAAATACAATTTGGGGTGAGGGCTACCGGAAACCAGGTACCATACGTGCGGTTGCAACTACTTCAAGTGTTCGGCTCCCCAACAGTTGAAATATAATACAACTCCTTCAATACAAACTACTTCAAATTGACACGAAAATAAATCATCTTCACAAACAAGATTTTCCGTGGAGCTATTGCGCCAAACAGGGTTTAATTTAGATATATATATATATATATATATATATATATACATGGTCATTATAAGTGATGACGTGTAAAGCTATTGCCTAAAGTATTATATTCATATTGAATAATCTAGAATTGTGCACAGGATACCACTACATGTGCGAAAAGGTAAGCAGATAGGCACACCTCCCCATTTATACATATACTCCACATGTGAAGACCTATAGAATGCCTCCCAAAGCTGCAGTGATGGCATAAATGGAAGCGAGTGTATTACCGCTAGCCTCAGAAATCTGTTCAACGCTGAATTGGCAAGCTGTCCAGAGCTGTAACGTTAACTACTGTTACCCTGCGAACGGGCCCTTCGCTCTGCGTGCTGCCCTTTGCCCACAAGAAGTGTATCTGTCGGTGCACGGTATTACCTGTTCTCAGGCTCGCGCCGGTGCTAAAAATTTAAGACGGTGCACACCCTATCAGCCTCTAAATGGGAAAAGCCGCCTCAGTATTAAGGTATAGAATACATATTTTGGAAAGGTGAATAAGGAGTTTTGTTGTATTTTTTTGGCCCATGTTTTGGGAGCCAATTTGAAGAAGGTGGTTTGTTACGTTATTTGCCCCACGTTGGGCGCCAATTTCAAGTAGTTGTTTTGCTTCACGTATGGAAAGCAGATTTGAAGTAGGATGTATTGGAGTTGTATTAGAAGGAGTTGTATCGTATTTCAACTGTTGGTGAGCCGAACTTGTAGTAGTTGCAACCGCACGTATAGTAAACAGCTTCCGATAGCTTTCGCCCCAAACGTATTTTCAGGTGGCCTTTGCCCCAAGTTTAAAAAATATTATTACTGTTTCTTTAAATATTATATATTTATGCTTTTGCCTCGGCTGCGTCAGTATTATTGTTAGAGACACGTTTCTCTTAGCAGGGTTGTAGTGTGACTAAAGAATGTAGGCTTACACAGATTATAATTTTACTTCACTTCTTTTATTAATATTTGATACGATATAAATAACACTTCACTGATAGAAAGCTGTGAGATTCTTTTATGAATCACTTGCACTTTTTAACACGTAAAACTATTTTCACCCCATACGTATTAAATTTCTTGAGGACACTTTTTGCGTCTGGTTAGTAACGCTGTTTGCAACCAAATGAACTGATTTCAACCGTCTAAACTCGTAAATTTCTGTATTTCAGGTCTCTGATTGGCTAATCCTAATCCAGTAGAATACCTTCTTTGGACTAAAGCTTTTTCTGGTTGGTGATTGGCTATTTTTTTATAAACTGTCACTAAAATTACATTATTGTGTTTCCAATAATGACTGGTAGCACTTAAACTCTCAAACTCATTATTGCCTCAAGGTTACCTCATTGTTTTCAACTTTTGAGCTATTTCTTACAGCTCCTACATAATCAAATTACGTAATATATTCACGTAACATTATTACACATGGATACAATAATAAAAACATATACAACGACTGTTACATATATTTTAAAAATAATTACATACACATATTGCTTCAAGGCGGGATGTTATTGAATTTACATATTATATAATTAGACTGAAATGATTTAAGTGTTAAAAATACTGCCTCAAAGGCAACCAGAAGTAATTTCTTTCTGGGTCTTGATTAACTAAACTAAAACCGCAGCAACGTTGCTCAGCATAATTATAATCTATTGAAGAAAATTTTCCATCAATCTCTACGACGTCATACAACAAACGACCGCGTCATAATAGAAACTTTACTAGAAGCTACCACAGATTTTAATTTACACACAATTTGCTTTGATACGGCTGCTTTGATAAGACGCTGTTTTCTGTTCACTACCTTTGAGTGCAAACCGCAAGCAACGGGGTTCCTTAAGTTACAAAGGCCTGTTTCAGACGTTGTACATTCCAAAGGATTCAGAACTTCTCCAAGGGTGTGAAACTTACTTGTGGTAATGGTTGGTAGATGAATGACTGCTTAGGTGGTGTAAAACATATAATGTGAACAAATCACACAACTTTCCCTACACACTCTTCTACAAAATATTCTTACAAAATATTCCTCTTCTTCGACTTTTTGATTACTAATTTGAACATAAGAAAAATGGAGCAGGCTAATGTGATAGCCACATTTTTACTTTGTTACCACATACATAGTAGGTAGGGAAAGTATTGCATTCCACTCTAAAATTCGATACCGAGATTTAACCGGAAATACATGTTTTGAGACTCTTGAATCCAAAAAGGGCACTTGTAGAAAAATATTCGTGTGTATGTGTGTTTTTCTGTGTATAGTTTAACACCGTCCAAATATGCAACACGAAGATTTTCTAGAAAATACCCTGGCACTAAACTATCCTTTACATGGGGCATTTTTTTCAAAATTTGTTATTTTCTAAAAAAATGTCTTTAACGATTTTGATTAAAATACCATATATTAAAGATACTTACATGACAAATAAAATGTATATCTTGAATTTTCTAGAAATAGCCTGTGAAGCCCTTTTTATTCGGAAGGAATTTTGTATAACTGGTAAACGTTAAACGATAGACGAAAATGTATTTCACAGCAAACGCAGATATGTTTAAAACACAGAATTTATTTTGAATATTTTTTTATTCTGGAATCAGCCATTTCCGAAATATTCGTTTGATGGTTAAGGTTGTTCAATACTTAGCCATTCTTTTAAAATCCTGTCGATTTTCAATTATTCGTGATGTCATGGAAAGAGTATGGAATTTTAAAGCCAGCATATAGCGTCCAGTTCTAAAACATTTGACTGTCACTATTCCCTTTGTATCTATAACGATATGTGTAATGTAGCTACTTCTGCAAAGCTTTATCTCGATTACAATGAAGTAGATGGGAAAATAAGCTTTGGTAAGAGTAATTTGTATATTGACTAATAAGTGATACGGGGGAGAGAAAGTCATGTGAATGTAACATATTAAATTTTTAAAGACTGTTACTCTCTGCGATGGTTATCTTTGGTTAACCACGAGTTAAAACAAATGACGACTTCCAACATGAACGAATCTGATGTTCACTCTCACATGACTTTCTCTACCCTCTATCGCTTATTAGTGGGTTTGCAAATTATTCCTACGAACATTTCTTTTCCTATCTACTTCATTTTAATCGAAATAAGCGTTTAGAAAATAGCTAAATTACACATTTCGTTATAGATACAAAGAGAACATGGGACAGTATTTTTAACTTAAATGATTTCAGTCCAATTATGTAATATATATATAATTCAATAACAGCCCGCCTTAAAGCAGTATGTGTACGTAACAATATATAAAAAGTGTATATTACAATCATTGTAAATGTTTATGTTATTGTATACATGTTCAATAATGTAATGTGAATGTATTAAATAATGTAGGAGCTGTGAGAATAATAGGTTAAAAGTTGCTAACAATGAGGTAACCTTGAGACAATAATGAATAAGAAAGTTTAATAATGCTATTAGTCATTATTGGAGCAACAATAATGCAAATTTTGAGAAAACAAATAGCCAATCAACAACCAGAAAAAGCTTTAGTTAAATAAAGGTATCCTATTGGACTAAGATTAGCCAATAAGAAACTGAAATATAGCAAAAATTACAAATTTAGAGATTAGCTGCTTGTAGACAGCGCTCATAACTAGACGCGTTGCTTGCAGACAGTGTTCCTAACCGGACGCGAGACACGTCCTCGAGAAATTTAATACGTATTCGTGTGAGACGAAAAAAGTTTTACGTCTTAAAAGTGCAAGTAATTAATAAAAAAATCTCACAGCTCTCACTCTCTCTGTATCAGTAAAATGTTATTTAAATCGTGTCAAGCATTAATAAAAGGAGTGAAGTAAAATTAGAATCAGTGTAAGCCTACATTCTTCAGCCGCACCACGCCTTGCAAAGAAATCCATGTCTCTAACAATAATACTGACGCAGCCGAGGCAAACATAAATATATAATATTTAAAGAAACAGTCAAAATTACAAAGTTAATATTTTTTAAACATTTGGGGCAGAGGCCACTGGAAACCTTTTACCATACGTGCGGTTGCAACTACTTCAAATTCGGCTCCCCAACAGTTGAACTACAATACAACTCCTACTTCAAATTGGCTTTCCATACGTGAAGCAACAACCTACTTCAAATTGGCTCCCAAAGCTTGGGGTCAAATAACAATACAAAATAAAATAACTTCTTCAAACTGCGATAGCCAAACGTTTAAGAACTGGACGCCATACGATTAAAATCGCATACTGTTTCCAACACATTACAAGAAACAACTGAAAATTGCCAGAACTTTAAAAGAACGACCTGAATAATTCCAACCATTAATAAGAGATATCTCGGAAATGGCAAACACAACAAAAAGAAAGTTATTTGAAATAAATTACATATTTTAAAAAGATGTACCTTTCTGTGTAGTACGTTTTTGTCTATCGCTTAACGTTTACTAGTTATATAAAATTCCTTCTGAATGAAGAGCACTTCACGGGCTATTCTCAGAAAATTCAATATATACACTAAATGTGACATTATATATATTTAATATAGAGTATTTAAATCAAAATAGTTACAGTCATTCTTCCGAAAATCTAAAATTTCTAAAAATGTTCCATGTGCAGGGATCCTGCTGAAGGTCCTCGTGTTGCAACTTTGGAAGGTACTTAAACACAAAATTTGGTATTTATCCGAAATTTCATTTTTGAGTTATGCTGTTCACACCACACGAGCGCGCGCGTTCTTTTTTCTAAAAATGCTTTTTTGGGCCTAAAATAATGCATTTCTGTGAAATATCAACATCAAATATTTGAGTGGAATGCAGTACGAGGGCCACTATATATATTTTGAGCCTAATAATTAAAACAAAGTAATTTCTGATTGAAAACTGCTTTATTTTTTTCAAAATATT